>CM053994.1:7729828-10129828 GCA_028641955.1 Protonibea diacanthus | reverse complement strand
CACCATCACACACTCTCCGGTCCTATATGGACTCACCACAAGCAAGGTCAGTTCCTCATTCAGCTCTGTCTGTCTGAATAGTTTGGCTCCTGTCACACCGCCCTCTAAAATGATTGTTGCTTTCACTAGGTGTCGGTGGATCACGATCCTCTGATAGACTTTGACCCTGCTGTGCTAGAAAAACCTCATAGTTCAAGCCAGAAGGACCTGACATTAGCAGGAACTGCATCACCTCCACAAGGACCTGAACGTAAGACGAATGTGCTTCGCCCTGCAGGGTGTAACTGTGTGTAAATATCTCTGCCATCCTGGACCTTACAGTATAAATATATGTTTGTGTCAGGTCCTGTCACACAATTTTTGGAGAGGAGAGTGTTTCCAGTGTTGATACCTGCACTGGAGGCTTTGCTGAAAGAAGCCCAGAAACATGGCTGCTTTGAGGTGTGAATTTCTTCCTCTTCTAACTAATAAACAAATTACAGTACTCAAACAAATTGAGTACTTGTACTTAACTGGGTGTTTTCATTTTCTGCCACGTAATACTTGAAACTATCCTTTACAAAATATTTCAACCACATTTATTTCACCACTGTAGTTATTAGTTACTTTGCAAATTAAAATTATATGCACATTTCTGATCATCTTATAAAATGTGATGCATTGCTATATAATAGGTTACCCACCAGTATATGATGTCTATTCAGTTTTAAAGTGCATACACATTACTGTGTCAGTAATAATAATAATCTACAATGATATAATGTATGCATTAAAAGTATCTTTGAGTTTTAACGCATACATTTGGCTGGTAACACTTCTCTGCTTTTACTCAAGTCAGATTTTGAGTGCAGGACTTTTAATAAAGTATTTTTACATTGTCCTAATATTACTTTTACTCATGTAATGAGTATAAGTAAGACTGAATACTACTTTTGCTTCTGTACAATGCATTGATTGCTGTCTTTTGTATTGCAGAGGAAAATAACAGCATTTAACCCGTGCGACTTTCTATGTGAATGGCTCTACAAGTAAGAGTCCTCCCACCTACACAAACTATATAACGCTCACTGTTGCCTGACCCCATCAGTTCTCTCAAATGCTGTATTTTGAGTGCTGTGTGTCATGTTGTCTTTTTGCTCAGCCACAACCCCCGCAGGCAAGGACAAGTCCCAGTGAACTTCCATGACATCCACTTTGTAAAGGACTGGCTGAGCATGCAGTGAGTGTCTCCTCAACCTGTCGCGTATACACGCTGCAGCAGTTAGCTGTAAATTCAGTACTTGTGAGAAATATAACTTCATGGTCAAGTTTCATCTCTTCAGTGTCTGAAGTGTAAAATAAACATTAATTTCAACATAAATCATTCTGTACATTACACCATACATTATGACAACACACAAACGTGCACTTTCACAATTTCATGCTGCTTTTTTTTTTTTTTTTTTAAATGCAGATGACACATCATCATGTTTTTCTCTTGTTTTTATCTCTTTTTTTCTTTCTGTCTCTATCTTCAGTCCCAGGCCTCCTCTCCCTCTGTTTCTCCTGCTGAGCGAGGATCAGGCTGCTCTGCTCATCCAGGCTTTCTGGAGGGGATACAAGGTAATATGACCAGAAGCTGTTTGCAGGCTTTCTCTCCAAATGTATGATAAAAGTAAAGGGTTAGGAATGCAGACAGACCGATGTGGAGGAAAATATGTCACAGTGGGCCAACACAGGTCTGAAAAGTCTAAGAAAATCTGGGAAATTTCAAATTAAAAGCCTGGAAGAAAATACTAAAGATTTATCCTGGATGCATATTACATTACAGTGTTTAGAAACCTATTACTTATTACATAGTTACGCATAAGTTTAGCTGTGCTTTGCTGGACTCAGTCAGGCTTCAGACTGATCAAATCAGAATGTGATTTCTAAATAAATCAGAGCTTTATTGCCGAATAGGTTTTCATGTACAAGTAATTTATTGTGGTGTTTTGTAACAAAACGAGCATAGTAAGTAGAAAAATATAAAGAAGATTAAAAAAAAAGCTGAAGCTAAACAAAGTACTAGTACACAGTTTTCAGAGTTCACAATATGCAGTATAAGAATATTTGAAATGTCTGAGATATTCAAAAAGAGGTAATCCAAAGAAGATATATGTTGATAATAACATGATAATAACATGGTATTGACTTTCAAAGAAGTTACAGTGTGGAAAGAAATTTGTATTTTGAAGTAGAGAGTGTGAAGAAATCATGCAGCTCCTCTGCACAGCACAGTGAGCCTTTCCGCCTGGGTGTGTGGGTCTGATACAACAGGCGCACTCCTGCGTGTTCGTTGGTCCACAGTGCAGTGCAGTCTTGTTGTATAATCCAATCCTGCTGAAAAGCCCCTTTTCCACAGGGACTGCAATTTCATTCAGCAGCTTGATTATGTCATCAGTGATGGCCGGGATTTAATTCCTTCCTGTGTGGGTGTTGTCATCTGAAGTGCTCCGTACTATGATATAAATAGACATAAACAGACACTACCAGAGGCAAAACAGCGGTGCTTCTTCTGCACTCACACACAACCAAACCCAGTCTTGTGTGGTGTAAGGATGTGAGTGGAGTAAGTGTCTAACCAGAAGCTCTTATTTTTTGTTTCTATCCTTCGTGCCTGTGAGAGGATTCAGCTGCAGTCTTGCTGCACAAACCATTGCAAAAGCTGCCAGCTGTGCTGTCATGTACAATACATTCTGTATGAATGAGCTGAAAATATGCTTTTTGCATGTAGTTGAATTAGTGGGTGTGTGCATGAAAAGGTTTATTGAATGTGTGTGTGTGTGTGTAGGCATCCACATTTGGTCTACTTGTGCACCAGCAGGGGGCACAAGTAGACCTTTAATTGGCCTTTGCTCACGTGAGATGGCAGCATTGAGGCAGCTGCCTGTCACTCCTCAATGAGTTTACCCCCGAATTAAGAGAGGTTCACCAGGGCCACTGTTAGCACTGCAGCTCAGCACCCCACAGGATTTAGAGGAAGAGAGAGACACTGCCAGAAAGAGAGAGTCAGTACTGAGAGAATGAGAGGATATATCTGGATGAAGCTCAAGCTATGCAGGGAATATTTTTAGATGGATGACGAAAGGGAGGAAAGAGGAAAGATGATGTTTCACAGGGGCCTTGGATTAGGAATGGGGATAGATTTAGGATAATGCAGTCTTGGCAACATCTGTAGCGGGTAAGAATAGGGACAGAGATGGAGGCTGTGAACGCAGAACAATCGGGACCCAAAGTTGAGTGTTGGCCTCTTAGGATTCATGACTTATTCAAGATACACAGGGTGGAGATATTTTAGGTATGGGCACAGAGGCAAAGTCCTGACAGAGGTTATAGTGGGTCACGACTGCTGTTACCTTGGCCGGAGAGAAAAACAGCGGTTAATAGCTCAGTGGGCAGCAGAGCAGAGACGAGGACATCAACACAAACAGAGTCAGCTGTAAAGCTGTGATGCACTGGAAAACTTCATTAGTTACTGCGTGTGAATGGTCATTTGGTGTGAGCATATGTATGTACTGTATGTGTTTTACAAATAATGTGATAATTGTCCCTCATTATAAATGCGTTCTTTTCATTTCAAGATATCATGGCTCACAGACTTACTGTCTAAGGGAACAATAACAAGCTATATTTCACCATATTCAATCCTCGTGTGAAATTTGTAAATACTTGAGAATATTTCTGAGGGTTTGTATTATAAGAGTGTAATAGGATTATGGGATTTTGCTATAGAAAAACACACACAAAAACAATTTGACTCAGTTTCTGTGTGTGTTTTTTTTATATTCCACTAAAACTTATCATGCAGATGTCAAAATAATTCTTTGTTAATATCCTGATATAAATTTGATCCCAATTACAGTCCTCTACATTTATAAATATACCCTGTTCTCTTCGCCCCCTCTTTCCCCCTCAGTCTTACACCCTCTGCTGTTATATAACCTGCCTGACGCAGCGCTGACTGCAGAGGGTGTGTGTATATTTGTGTGACTGTATCTGTGTGTGTGTGTGTGTGTGTGTTTGTAAGAACGACAGACAGACTGAGAGCCGGGACAGGAAGCATGGAAGGAAGGTATTTTTGTAGATTGGAGTTTTATCCCTACATTATTAATAAGTTTCATCAAAACAGGACTGAAGACGAGCAGCAGACAAACACACGCACACACACACACACACACACACACACACACACACACACACACACACACACACACACACACTAACTAACTCACATCTATGACCCAGACAATGTTATTGTCTCTTGTTTCACTCATGACTATAAAGAGCTGATGGGTCTAAACATATTACATAATCTCCTTTAGACTGTGTTCCTTAGCCCAGCTCTAATCCATTCATCCATGCCTGCTACTGTAATGCACACATATGCACGCACGCACACACACACACACTCATCACTAAGACTCAGGCTCTCTTGGGTCTAGTCAGCTGAGTCGGAGTAATGTTTCTGCTGGGTAATAAATAGGCATTACAATTAGGCTGTCAGTATTAGGGGTTTGTGGTCGAGTAAAGAAGCAGGCTTTTATCATAATCATTTCCGCTATTCACTATTTGTAGATTGATTAAGAGTACGCAGAATGTTTGACTTTTTCCTGGCTAAACTATAGCACAGCACTGTCCTGTGCAGCATAGACTTATGCAACCTACCCCAGCATACTAAATTCTTTTTGCTGTCTGGCAAAGAGTTAGATGTAAAGATTGATACTAGTCTCATGTCTTTACAGGGAATATAAACTGTTAGTCAGTTAGCTTAGCATAGCACAAAGAATGGAAACAGTGGAAAACAGCTAGCCTGGCTTTGTACAAAATAAGATCATTCACCTTGTTGTTTTGTGAGGGTTAGGGGGTGTTGGACTATTTCTTGGTTTGGTGCAGTTGCCAGGCAACCAGCGGACAAGTTATGGTCTGCCACAAAACCTGTGTGAAACAGCAAATTGTCATTTTTTACATGTGTACAGATGAAACAGACAAGATATAATGAGTTCATTTATGAGGATTCAAGGTGCTAGTGGGTGGATTTTGTTAACTAAATCTCCACAATAAAGCAGGAGTATTTCCCAGAATATCAAAGTACTACTCTAATTTTTTATCTTTGTTAAACTTGCAGAAAACCTCATGTAGATTTCCTCACCTAAAGTCGGGTGCTTTGTTTCTCAGAGTTACAATGTAGTGCTCAAAAATAATAATAAGTGCCGGTAAATATTTTATTTTATTATCATGCAGTTTAAAAGAAAATGCTCTGACATGTCTGAGCAAAGTCTTCTTGGACGAGAGGTCCATTATTGTTTAAAAGTGGGACACTGTGGGTACTGAGTGTATTCTTCCTGGCATTTACTAATAGAGCTGTTTGAAAGAATCTCACACAGTCATACCCAGAGAGCTGTATAATCAACAACAGAACTAGGTCTGTGATTCCAGCTGAATGATCCGAGGGCAGCGATAGATGAATGGTTTGAATTGAGGTCCAGCGTTGAGTCAGTGACGGGCCACGTGCAGTGACACGCATGCAGAAAATATGTCACAGGCACTCAGGCCATCCAGTAGCCACTGGCCCTGCTTCGTCCTCACTTCCCCTTGCTCTAGAGGGGCCGTAGGGCCACAATGTCCCAAAATGAGATGGACTGGTCACAGCATGAAGGGCCTACTCCTGTGATATCCACTACCATGTGTAATATAGAGAGTGCTTTACATCTAATTTACCTTTTTAAGTGTTCTTACAAAAGACAGTAGGGCCACGGTGCAACCGCTCATGCTGCCGCACTCTACAAAGGTATGAATCAAATCACTGGTCAACAAAAAGATGATGGATTGGTGGGTGGCTGAGCAGGCTGTGGTGACTGTGGTGACTGTGTCTTTATGCGGCCTGTCAGAGAGGCTGGTGATGTGACTGCAGCCAGTTCCTCCAAACAGAAGCCATTGTGCTGCCGCAGAGTGTGAGAATGGGTGAGGAGCTCAGTCTCACAGGCAGCTTTGCACAAAAAGGAAGGCAGCTTGAAAGGCTGTGCAAGTGGGGACTTGAAGTGTGTGCGAGAAAGAGGGCAGAGGGTGCACAGTTTGTGTCACTGTGTGGCTGCTGTTGTATGCATTTCTGCGTGCGAGTGTTCTGCTCGTGTTTCCCAAGGTGTCGGCTTTGAGTTTGATTTTCAATATGTGCGCATTTGGCTTCGCTTTTGCGTGTCAAATAAGGCGTGTGAATGCATGCAGCCTTGCAATGTCTTCTAATTTTCTAATCGCTCTAATCCCAACCTTCATGCATACACCATAGCATGAGAGGATTTACGCAAATGCACACTGGAACAGAAGATATTATCGGTTGTTGGATAATGATTCAAACTAGGAAGAATACATGAGGAAAAACATAATTTAATGTTGGAAATCAAGTCCAAATGTGTTTGTGCTCACTAGTAGCATACAGAGTCAAAACAATACTGCAGCCCCGTTAATCAGCTGTGCCGATGCACACAGACAGGCTTCAAGACGCTCACGCACATACACTCAACTCAGCTCTTTGTCTCCTGCGATCACCCACAAACCATCAGCATCCTGCATGTATATCCAGAAAACAAGCTTTCCGGGAGCAGAGACTTTGATGTGTGTGGCACATTTAAGCATCGCCTCAGGGGGCCAATGGCCGTCAGATATTAAATCATCATTTAGCAGTAGCCGACAGCTACAGAAGAAGAACTCGAGATATAAGGTTTCTGCTGGACAGCGACACAGAATAGAATTGGCCACACAGATACAAGGGGATGGTGAGCAAACACAACAGACTTCAACCCCCCACCCTTCCTGACCCTGACCCTCATTTCCATTTCTATGGTTTGCTCCCATCAGCAGAGGGACTGCTGTGGCACTGTTGACACCCGATAAATTAACTATTGGAGCCTGCTAGCCTTACCCATTCCTCAAACCATCACCAAGCTTATATAACAGGCCCACTTTCATACCCACTGCTAATAGCAACACTATTGTTGCCATTCATGGAGGCACTCCGGGAGAAAGTTGGGGTGGAATGGAGAGGGAGGAGTAAGAGGAAAACAAGGCTGGGGAGAAAATAGAGGAGTGGGATGGATGGAGAGGGGTAAAAAGAATAAGGTTTGAGAGATATGATGATGATGTTTGAGTTGTGAGGAGAGGGAGAGGTACACCTGTGTACCGAAGGAGAAGAAAGAGAAGAGGAGGAAGGAAGAAAGGGAAGCAGGAGGAGTTAGTGTAGGAGATAAAGACAGGAAAGAGAGAGTGAGCTCTTCAGAGACATTTTCTATTCATCTAAAACAGCTAGTCTGTTTATTAATCTCTCAGGAAAGCCAGCCACCCACACACAGACACACATAACAACTACAGGGGTTTCCTCCAAGAACGAGGGCATAAATCATGCCAACTACAGCCTGGACAGAGAGAAGAATCAGGGACAGTTTATTGACATTAATCTGCAGCAGAATTTGACCCATTTACCCACCTACAGCATGTGGACACAGATACACAAACACACTCAGTCAGTCATCTCAACGTGCTTCATCACTCTTTTTTTCTCTGCAGAATAGAGCTCAATAGTGTGCAAAACTGAGCCACACACACGATTTAATATACGTTCGTAACTATGTTATGCAGAGGTGTAGCACCAAAGTTAAGGTTGCATTTACCACACATTCAAAACATAAAAACAATAATATGCAGATGGGAGAATTAAGATTTAGAATTTAAATTAATCTAAGATAATTTTAAGATAACATAAAATCAAGGCAATAAAAGTAAACAGAATAAATGAATTAAACTAAAGAAGCCGCATATTTTACCATGTAATATGAACACAAATACTGTATGTCATGACAGAAGTGATTAATTTAGAGCATAAGCAGTGTCAGCTGGACAGATGTGACCTGACTGATGGAGGTTGTGATGTGTGAGAGCGAATGAGTCATTTTCATTGTTTAACTACTAAACAAATCAACGAAACAATGATATATTAACTAAAAAACACAGTGGACACTTTAAATAAGCTTCTTTAGACAATACTGGCAGATTCCTCGTACTGATTATCTTGCAACTTAATTACATTATTGATGGTGTTTGCTAATGTGAATTTATGCATTTGCTGTGTGTGTGTGTGTGTGTGTGTTATAGATCCGGGCACTCCCAGATGTGCAGGAGCTGCGCCAGTGGCAGAAAGAACTGAGAGAGAACCATGATATTGCCAAAACTGTCGAGCACTTCTGGGCCCAACAAGAAAGCCGAGGTGAGAGCACACACATGCATGCACACACCTACACATATATACACACACACACGGTATCACTGAATGCCAGGCCTTGGGTTCACTGGAAACACAATACCGTTGATCTTGAAATTTCTCCTGTGGCTAACAGCAGCTGCTGATACGCAGGCAGGATGCCAACGCACGATAACATTCACACAATCGAGCAAAAACTCCACACAGTACTATGCACACCAATATACACACATATAAACTGCAGAGATGTAGTATTTATACCAACAAGGTTTTGAGATTAAGGTAACGGTGAGGTGAGGATTCAGAGAGCAGTGACACAGAGAGAGAATGAGGGCAGAGACAGAGAAAGAGACAGTGAGAGAGAGAGAGAGAGAGAGAGTGAGAAGAAAGAGAGACAAAATGTCTGCAGGGCAGACACACAGAGTGTGTGTGACAGACAGAGCAGAGGATGGTGACTGGGGATAAATGTGCAGAAAGAGAAGAGATAGAGAGCAAAGACGGGGGAGGCTGAAGACGGCAAGAAGTATAAAACGATAATCGTTAGTGATAAATGGTAAACGTTTCTAGACCTTTGAGAGAACGTGTGTGTGTGTGTGTGTGTGTGTGTGTGTGAGTGTGTTTGTGTGTGAGCACACATGAAGGACAGAGCAGAGCAGCTGAGAATGTGGACCCATGTCCAGTGTGACTGACTGGCATTAGAGCTCATTGAGAGTGACGAATCTTTGCCCTTGAACACACACACACACACACACACACACACACACACACACAGTGGTAAACTGCACAATTTCAGACAGTATACAGTTACCAGAGAGACCAGCAAAAGACTGTTTTGGCTGTATTAAAAACTTAACTCATTATATTTAAGATTAACAACTCGACTCACTCTTTTTTGATTTTGCGTTGTCAGAAGTTGTGGATTTTTTTTCGGTATCACCTTGGTCCAGGTTCCAAATGAGCTGTGCCAGTACTAATGTAGGCGGATAAGTGCCTACATTAAGAGGCTACTATCTGCAGTGGAAAATGAAACTGAGAAGAGTACCTGGTACCAAAAGTGAGTTTAGTCGAGCCGTACAACGCAATGAAAACACAACAGTCAAAAAAAAAAAATGGAAATCACTGCACTTTACTGTCGTGATAACAAGGCATTATGGCTGTACTACAACCTGAGGACACGCTGTGCTTAAACCTGCAATCGCTGACATTTTGGGCCACTTGGAGACAGTGAAAACAAGCTGTGAACACAACACTTAGTGTGACTTATTGTCACCTTGTAAGCTGTTAGCAAACAGTTGCTCATTCACACATCTGGCAGATATGTAGCAATATTGGCCTTCATGTAGTCGTTAGTAGTTGTTTTCCTAGTAAATCTAAGTCCAGTTCACACTCCTGTAGCTCTGGGTTGATGTGAGATCTCATTCATTTTGTTTGACATTTGGTGCTGAACATGTCGTGTGCAGTGAAGTTTTGGAGCATTTCTGGTTAAAAAAAAAAAAAAAGTGGTGAGAGTGAACCAAAGCAGTAAATTTGTCAAGCGTAAAACCGAACCCGAGCGAGACTGCAGAATGACGCGTGACCCCTTTCACATTCAAGTTGTCATGCAATGCCACCCAAGAAATGTCGTTATAGCTGCTTCAACACACGCACTGCAACTTTGCATCATAAAGCTAGGTGTCACGGTCTCGCTGTTATTGTGGCTCACAAACAACGACGGCATCATTAACACAGGTTTCTTCCACACTGACACATTCCACAAAACAAAGGCGCCCACTGCAGCCGCGGCGGGCCGACCGACAGCAACGCTGTGCTGCTGCTACTGCTGACCTGTCATTCTATCATGGGGAGGGGGGGCTGTGTGTGAGTGTACAAGAAAGTCATGAATGGAGAGCATTTTCTGACCTCTCTAAAGTCTAAAAGAAATGTGTGAGCTGGAAGCAGACTGCCTGTTGTTGTTTTGGATGTCATGAAGCAAGCACTGCCCTTCAGCACTGTCAGATAAATGACACCACATTTTGGGACTGTGAGCTTGAGAGAGAAATTATTTAGGGAAGCCCTCTCCCTACTGTATACACGCTCTTTAAAGTCAATCCAACAGCTGCACCTCATCTCATTTGACCCGAGGAGACCAACATGTGATACCTCTTCTGACATTTCGCAGTCTGACATCAGAATTAGTCAGAGATGAGGAGAAAAACAAAAGAAGAGAAGAGCAGAGTTATTCAAAGAGCAGACACAGGATGATGCGTCATGGTCAAAAGGTCGAGGCCCATTGGACAGGTGCAGCTCTCAACAGCTCATGAATCACCACGACTGTCCTTGACTGTAGCCTGGCATGTTGGATGTTTACCATTGTGCTGTTAAAACAGAGCAGCTAAGCAGCCTGGGAAAACACTCAGGTACTAATAGTAATAAGTCAGAGTACAGCTCTGTACAAGTTATTGTCTGTGGGGTATATCATGACATAAAACTGTTATGTAAATGTGCCAATTACAGTTAATTATTCCCAGATCTGACATAAGCTACATTCTGCATTTTTATTATCATCATTTATTATAAATACCCTCCACCCCATGTTTAGAAATGGCACATTATGAAGAATATCAGTCATGGTGTTTGGAACTGCGAAATTATTTTCTCCATCATAAAAAGGTGCTAAAGAGCTGCAGGAGGTGCAGATGTTGATGCTATACAGACTGTAAAGGTGCACCTAAAAGGGACACTGTAATCAGCTCTTTTCCAAACCACACTTCAAACCACACTTACGGTCATTAGTGTGTAAATAAAGCAAAACAACTTTCACCACCATCGTTGACGATCTGTCTGTGGCTCTTGTGGTGTCAATGGCCAAATATAGCAGTCTATTCATCATAGCTTCACCTCTGTAAAGTCTCTCACTGGCGGATAACAAAAGGCCACCACAATGGCTTTGCAGCTGTCACAGGCAGAAAGTGTCAGTGACCAGTTGAATCGGTTAGACAGTTTGTTTGTGTTTTTTTTTTTTCAACCCAGGCCTCAGTAAAATATTGTTTTATATGAACTATAATTTGAAATGTACTTACCAGAAACAGTTCACTCGCATTGTTAATTAGATATGTCTTTGTTTTACTGATAGACAGAGGGCCTGCAAACAGATTTTCTTAATATTTCTTATTGCAACATTGGTGCTAGAAACAGAAAGTTGTGCAAAACAAAGTCTATAAACTATTGCTTGTGCAGCAGAATGGCAAAATAAAGTGTTTTGTGTGCTGTGCACATTTCTAAATGATGGACCTTTATCACGGTCGGCTTAAAACAACAACGACCCTGTTCCTATTAAACATGCAGCTCTTGTTTGTCTCCAGTGGGCTCTGCAATGACAGATCTTCCAGAAAGCCCCCAGCCTGGCAACTCAGATGTGTCCATCCAGGTAGTGTCCCCCACCCCCCAGAGCACTGTGGTCCACACCCCCACCACCCAGATGACCCCTGAGGGCGGTGAGTGGCTGACTCCCAGCATATGCAGTGTGGAGAAACAGGCCTACGCGCTGTCACCGACGACTGATTTCCTGGCTGCATCCGAGCCTGGTGACAAGTCCCTCGCTGCAGTGTCTCCGTCTTTAATAGGAACTCACAACCTGAGCTAGATCGGTGATACTATTAACTAAGACCATTAACTCTGCATACAAGGTTTCTCTGTTGTTTAAAGGCTATTAAACTGTGTTGGGTTGATGTCAAACTAACCAAAGTGATCAGTCAAACAAGCCATTAAAAACGCCTGTAACCAATTGGATATGGCCAAGCAGGGATTTATGATCACAGCTCCATGTCTAATTAGTTGATTGCTTTCATTGCCATTTTGATGGATCGCCCAACAAATGAACAGCATATAGTACGGTTCACTTATTATACTACGTCTCGTAACAGACTTAATATTTACTCTCTGCACCTCTAGCTGATAGCTCACTGGAAGATAACCAACTCGTATTTCCTTGCCTTGTCATTTCCTTTTTCCTTAGCAATACATATCCCCCCACAGAAGAGGTTATAGCATTTCGATTCGAGCCAGGAACTGAGGCCGCAGTGAAAGGTGACTCCATGTGCAGAGCAGTACTTTCTATCCTGTTTATCAGAAAAAGGAAATTACCCTGTCAAGGAAACAGAGAATAAAAAAAGCATGTTTTAAAACATTGTTGAGATCGCTGGTGTATAATTAACTATGTGACAGAGCAGCAAAGAGGAATGAATAGTTTAGTCATAACAACCCTGTTATATATCTTCTAACACTATGGGGATCAAATGTAAGGCCGGTTAGATATAATACTGTAATGTTTTTTAACATTAGTTTATGTATTTTATGGATAAACTGATGTCAGAGGAAATAATATACTTCCTCCATGTGGATTTTTGTTAAGGCAGAGAAGTGATGTGATGGTTTGTGGCTTGGCCTAATATAGAAAAATCATCCACTCATTAAAAGATACAATATAAATACTGTCATAAATATTTGACACTGTGTGGTTGTATCTATTGTCTGTGAATTTGTTCTGTACACTGTAGAGTAGCAGAGTTAGACTGACTGTCTGGTAGCAATCAAACATCAACTTAAACGTCTCGTATCAGCCATGGAAAGTTCAATTTGTAAAAAATATATATATATATATATTCAGAAATGATGCATGCTGCCCCAAATGACTCTGCAGTTCTTTACTGTCCTTCATTATAACTGTATTCTCCTGTCTGAATGTCAGTTAAACTGAGAAAATAAAGTGCACTGGCATATTTCCATCACTCCTTCAACCCTGCGTACCTGAGAGGATACTTCTGGTTTCCCCCCCATCAGTGTCTCGGCAGAGCAGCAAGGTGGCGGTCTGGTTGATGGACGGCTTTCCTGACCATCTCAGTCACTGTTGCGCACCGCCTCACAGCGAGGCATGAGGAGGGTCATATATCTCCCTGTGCAGGTATGTGGATGCCTTGGAGACAGCTGCCACAGGATGAGGTGATAAAACAGCCCATTCTGGAGACATCTGATAGTGCAGCAAGCTCCACAGAGTCTGGCAGCGTCTGGGCCTGACTGAAACTGGATCACACAGTAGCAGGAGGGAGTGGGCATCAGGCTGTCAGAGCAAAGCCAGAAAACAACTGGTTCTGGGCTGTGACTCTAGGCTGAAGGTGAAAGTATAGTATACAACCGTGTTTACACACAGAGATGCTGAGTTTAGAGTGTACTCCTGTGTGAGCCGAGCTAGGTATTGACTGATTTACACCATGTTCTTAGATGTATATAGTATTAGTATAGTATTAAGTATAGGATTATTGGATTCCTAAATTAATCCTAATTTTTCACAGAAACACTCAATGAGTTAATTATTTTTTGTCCATTGATATTTCTTCACCTTTTAAGTTGATTTCATACGTCAGTCACTTATTTACACATGCAGCAGTTACGCAGCAACATTATAATTCATTTGGAGTTGTAATTCTGGCTACCTGACAAGTTTAAGTCTAATATTCTCTCTGTTTTCACCAGCTAGTTGCCTGGTGTGGCAACTGTGTCTGTCTGCTGTTTGGTGCTGTGAAGGTAGCTTACAGACTGTTCTTAGAGCTTTGCTACAGCCAAAAATGACACTTCAGACTTGGCGAGAGTGAACCAAAACTATAGTTGCAGTTCACTCTCACCATGGTTCAGAGATTTAGGAATATTAGCTACCTAAGTTCTTGTAGTCTGGTCTTGGTCTTGACTCTGCCTCATATTGCCTTGGTCTTGGTCTTGATCTTGACTTGATCTCAAAACCTCTAAGTTTTGGTCTTTGTCTTGGTTAGTACATATTCCTGTCTTTAAGAGACTAATTAAATGGATCCTTATTGAATATGTTTATCTTTTTCTATTGGCCGATAAATCGTGGCCCCAAAAAATCATCCCAGCTCTGATTTTGACAATCTAGCACTGTATCATTTCTATTGAAAGAAAAAAAAACACCACATCCAATTAAAAGTTAACTACAAACATGACACTTTTATTGAACTTTTTTTTCCTGATTCAGTTACAGAAACAAGAGAGTTAACTGTTGTTGTTTTTTTTTTTTTCTTTTTCTAATCAGGGGAATAAAGTTCTATACATAGGCATGCTGCGTCACTGCACAGTCACAGCTGTGAAAACCAATATCACCCCTGTCAGCTGCCCCGCTGGAACAGTCTGAAGGCAAGACAAATCAGGAGAGGACAGGCAAGGACATGTCAAACCCAGGGAGGATGGGTGCTCAGTGGGCTGCCCAGGGATGACAAACTTAACATATAGAAGTTTTGTGCAAATTTCACCACAGTCTATTTGATTTTAAACACAGAGACGATATCAGCCAGAAGATTCTCTTTTTTTTTGTCCCCTCGAGTCTTCAAACTAACAGAGGCAGTTATTATTAGGTCCAGTGATGATGGCATTGTGTTCCTTTTTGGGGAATCATAATATTTTTGGACCATTTTTCCCTCTGACTTTAATCTCTTTGCTTCTCAAGAGCCAGCTCTCTTTTGTGTTTAAGAAAGCACAGACATTAAGTGTGTCATTTGATATACACTGAAATTATGATTGCTGTCACATGACCCTTACATAAATAGAGTTAGTATTCAAAAGTACGTCTGAGAAAGGTCTTACATGTAGAAATGGTGATAAGCATGCACAGATAGGTAGTCGACAAGTGCAAAATCTACAAAGTCACATGTTATTATTCTTTTTTTTTTTCCCACATTGAGTGAACTCATCACAAGAACTGAAACCTTCCCCCCCTCCGTTCCCAGTGTTGAGGACTTTGACTCGCTACTACTGACTATCCAAAACCCTGAGGACAGTTCTTCTTCATGGGCTACGCTGGACAGATTTGGGACCCGTAGCCTGTTTTTGACCAGCGTTGGCCCAAACAGAGCCTGACATAGCAGGACACGCTCTCTTTGGGCATGGAGCTGGCACCAGTCTTATTTTAGAACAGCCAGTGGGTAAGACATAAACATACAGCAGTCGAGGGTTGACCCTTAGTCTGACCTTAACCCTGTAAGACCAGGGGTCATCGACGACTGTTGATGGGCTCGGAGTTAGCTTTTTCAGGCCTCCCCGCTCTGTTTTTTTTATTTTTATTTTTATAATTATCGCTATAGTGTGACAGATTGATCTTTGTTTACTGCATGAAGTGCCAAAAGTTATTCACAGCTATTGTATTTTTATGTTTGTATCCCCATAACTGTCACAGCAACACCGCGTGGAACACCGTCTTGAGTGAGAATACTGCGCAGGAGGTTCAACCCATGTAAATCCCTATAGATGACAACTCGGATCACTTCCTTGAACATTAATCAAACAATAAAAACAAAATAAAAGCATATCTAGTGTTGGCAAAATAGTTCCAAAATACTAGTTTAAAAAATAAAAGACACCAGCAAGAGAAAAATAAAAGCATAGTGTAACAACAAGCAAATGTATGAACACAAAGCAAACCAGTTTAAAAAAAAAAAAAAAAAAAAAATCCCCAGATAGAAACAGTTTGCAGTAGTCAGTCATATGACACTGGTGTCTAAATTCAGCCTACAGTTAAAAAAAAAAAGTAAACAAGCAAGCAAAGCTTTACAGCACTACTATGTACACAGCTTCTCGGGTGAAGAGAGAGAGAGCTGGTGTCACGATGAAGGGAAAGGGCGTGAAACGGAGACTCCGGTGAAACAAGAGTCCCTCTTGGCACGGAGACTTGAGCTATAGCCGACCACAGAGAGGCAGGAGCAGGATGAAGAGGAGGTGGAGGAGGGAAGGGGGTTGAGACGCTTCACCAGATGAAGAAGACAACCACGTACAGCAGAGCGAGCATGGGCCGCCCCCACGTTACACACAAACACACACACAGACAGACCAGGGAGCCATTTTCTCAAACAGATAGGTCTAAACTGAAGGAAGTCGCAGGGATTTCACTCCCCTCGGACCGCCTCGTCTCTCGCTATCTCCTTCCTCCTCGCGCTTCCCATCCATTTGATCTCCCTCTTTCTACCTTGAACTGTAAATCTGATCTTTTCTAAGGCTCTAGGATATCTCCACGCACAGGCACACACAGCTATATAGTCTGTCACTCACAGCTTGACTGCTGTATCTGCATCGTCCTGTGGTTCTGTGCCTCAATGAGAAGTCACGTGGAGGAATATTTAGCACCACAAAGCACCCTTGACTTTGAATTCCAACTCCCAACACTCATAAGATCACAACACCCGACATACGCACACACAAAACACAGATAGAGGAACTAAGAACAGGAGACCATTTCATTTCCTCGCTCCGTTTCCTGCTGATATAAAGTGACAGTTTCTCCTGGCTGGTTCAAACCGCCAGTGGCCACCGGAGATGTGGGAGAGCAGCACACAGTAGTCTGACCTAGATTTATGAAGCGGTGCCTACCCACTGATGATTGACACCCTCCACATCCAATCAGAATCCACACCGCTCCTTTATATTTTCGTATATATATATCTAACAGCAGTTCATTAGCAGCTTGTGATCCCTCTGTTCGGGCTGCTTTCGTTGTGTTTGCGGTCACCGGGAACATCTTTACAGACCGCAATTCGGCCTTCACAGTTTGTTTTTCGCATTTTGCAAAGTGTCCATGCAGGTGGGAGGATGAGGCAAGGTGAGAAGAGTTATGTGTTATATTCACAGACGCTGCAGAGAAACGCAAACCGGCAACAGCGATGGAGAGGGAGGGAGGACACGTTGCTCAAGGGTGAAGCTGAGGTGTAACAGTCTGAAAAAGGAAGGTTTGCTGGAGTGCTGGAGTTGAGATGTAGGGAATACACGCACACTGTTTTTTTTTTTTTTTTTCCTCTTACGTACTCTACATACACACCCACAGAGGTCGGTATTCTTTTTAAGAGGGCGGTGCTCGAGCTGTACAGTTGCCCATGTGCCCTGTGCTCTGTCTTTCACCTACGCTGTGGATGGTCGGATGGAGGACAGAGCCAAATGTTTCCACTTGAGCGCCAGCATTGTGATGAGCAGCGGAAAAAGACATCCTGACTGACAGGAAAGAGAGACATAGTTGGAAAAAGCGATAGATTTCACAGTTTTCAAGGATGCTTACAGTGCTGTAGTCTCAGGGGAGCAAATCAAACAAAACTAAAAAAAGAATACTGCATGTTGATTTTTTTTTTTTTTCTTTTGGATATGAGTCAGTGTGTGTTTTGTTTTGCTACTTGCTGGTCGAGTTTTCAACTCTTCCATAGAGATTTGTGTGCTAGAAGAGCTTTAGCTCTGCCCTCCATACCCTACTTTCTCACACACACTCATACTATGGTTGATTGGCACACGGTCAGTGTTTAAGTCTGTAGTGAAAGTCCAATTTATCCCGGCAGGCCATTCGTCCTGGACCCCTCCCCTCCCCCCTCCCCCCTTTTTCCATCCTCTCCATCCTCTTCTTCTCTTCGTTTTCTACCACGCATCTTCTTTTCAACCCTCTCGCTCACCACAGCTGCCTCCCCGTGTAGGTTGGAGGTGCAGAGGGCACCTGTAGAGGGAAAAATTAAGATTGTAAATAATTAACAATCTGTATTACACTCATGCATCTTTATTTAACATGCATACTTTAGCTGCACAGGCCCCATTTATACTGATTACTACAGATCCCTTTGTGGTTTAGCACAGAATACATCTCGGACGGGCTTTTTCTTTAAAATAAAACTCTCTTGTGTCATCTGGTAGCTGTCCCAGTTAAAACGAACCGCGGAGTAGCTGAATTTAATTATTGTGCTCTACAAAGCTGGAACAAACCTCCAGAAGATGGAAGACCTGGCTCATCTCCTACAACCTTTTAAACTTTAAAGCAACAGACATTTTGGGAACTGAGCTGACTTTTTTTTTTTTTCTGCTTTAGTGAGATGAGAAAACACCACGCTCATGTTTAACAAGAAGTCGGTTAGCCCAGCATAGCACAAAGTAATGGCTCACCTGCCCAAAAGTACCAAAATCCACGTCTAAATTAACATTTTAAACCTCATCTTGTGTATTGTTAACTTGACAGAGCACTACTACCTGTTCCCCTCTGTTCTCAGTCTGTGTGCTGAGCTGGTGTTGGCTTAATATTTGATGGACAGACATGAGAGTGGTGTCAATCGTCTCATCTATCTAATCGTTTAACTATTCAGTTAACTCGATCACACACTCTTAGGCCGTTACACTTGCGTCCTGCGCTCTCTCCTTTTTAATTCCGCGCTTTCATCTTTGAAATATATTTCATCCTTTTAAATCGCTGTGTGAGAATTTTTCATCTAATATCTTTTATGCCTTATGCAAAGCCCTGTGAGTATGGAGCGCGTTATATAAATGGACTCGCCTCGTCTTTAAAATGAATACATAAAAACACTGTTTGTGCAAACAAATGATATTTTATGCAGAGCAGCTTAGGGAGAAGTCACTGCGTTCTCTTTGTCGGCTAAATCAGCACGCCTAGATGCAATCTCTAGGAATAGAGACTACAAATTATCTTTTAGTCAGGAGAGAGTGTGCTTCAGCGTTTTAGCCTCCAGTGGTGTGTTGTGCTGCTGTGCGGTGGGCTTAATTCCTAACACAGTTGCTGGAAATAAGTTCACCTGTGCCAGCCAGAGTGCCCATTCATCCTGCATAATGAAGGGGGTGACAGCGGGCAGACAGTCGCATCACTCAGTGGACGGATAGCATCGCAGCTTATTTACACACGCGTGGAAGCTCAAATCAATGTCAGATGAGTGACCGTTTGTGACAAATCCATCCATGCATGTGCCCACAAAATACAACACATGACGATGCACCGACAAACTGATAATGCACACACACACACACACACACACACACACACACTCACACCTCCCCCTCATTCTTGTGCAGTGACATACGGTCTGGAACGCACAAATGTGCATGCAGTCTTGTCGGCGTGGTCGAATGAGAGAGCGGCGTGTAAGCGGCGTGTACCTGTGACTGGGCGGATGTACTCACCGCTCCCCCGTTCAGGATCATGGTCATCTCGGTGGGCTGGTAGACGTTGCTGCGGAAAGGAGCGCTTGGCCTGGCGCCGGTGTTACTGTTATGTTGCCCAGCACCGCTACCGCTCCTTAACCCTGGCATGAAGTAAACAGAGAAGCGGACAGCGATTACTCACTGTCTGATTACTCATCATGTCTTTCTTGAAGGGAGAAACACTTGCTGTGTAATCTTGCAGCACAGATATTTCCTCCTGTACTTATTTCTAGCTACACATGCAAATATTTCCTCGTGTCCTATTACTCACTTTGGCCTACATTCCACCTACAGCCTTTACACACATATTACACCTGTCTGCTGTAAAATATTGGATTGCACTGTACCTGCAGTGTTCTCATCGTTGTATCCGTAGCCCTGGTTCTCCACAAACTGTCTGTGAGAGAGCGGGATGTCTTCATCGAAGCTGGTCTCCCTCATGCGTGTCGAGTTCTGGGAGGTGTCAAAGTAATCCGGGGCAGTGGGTTGTGGAGGGGGTCTCAGGCAGATGTGGGATTCAGGAATGGCATGGAAGATCAACAGCAGCCAGCCCTGAGCCACTAAAGCAATAGCCAGTGTGGCATCGTTCCACTCTGGGGACCTCCCCAGCCAGTTGTTGCCATACAGATAGAAGCCCATCCAGGCCACCCACAGCAGCACAGACAGCAGGCATGTCACCAGCAGCCAGACGGCATTGCAGCGCCACTGACGCGTCTTCCCACACAGGGCCAGGGAGGCAGCAGTCAGGGCGGCTAGTAGGAGGGCTAGCACATAGCTGCAGGCCAGTGAGAAGTCCATTGGTAGATACTGACAGGCAGCTTGTCTCTCCCTCAGCACGGTCAGAAGCAGCCATTCGGCAGCGATGATTCCCTGCACAGCACTCAAACCCAGTGCAAGGCCTGTTAGGGCGCAGCCACCAGGGCTTCGGCGTTCACGGCCAAGCCTGCGCAGGCGGATGCCCTGAACCAGCAAGCAGGAGAAGCAGACTGCAAACAGGAGACCCCATAGGGCCCTGCGGAGCAAACATAAACACTCATCCTGCTCGATCAGGTAAGCAAAGCTCAGGCCGAATAAGCCAAGGGTGCCGAGTAGCAGCAGGAGAATGGGTCCCACACCGCTGCGCTTCTCAGCCTCACTAATGTGGTGCAAACGGCACAGCAGGACTAGGGCTAGCAAGATTGCAGTCAGTGCCCCACCGGCAGCCACTGACTCGACAGCCACACCCCATATTGAGTCCAGGTCACAGAGCAGGGTGTAGGGACGCACAATGCCCCAACCACAGCCTGTTGGGGAAGCCTCAGAGTCACTGGTGGCACGATGAGCAACAGTCAGCAGCAGCAGGAGGAGGATGGGGAGGAACGCCATCTCTGAGAGATCAACAGACCAGAAGAGAGAGAGAGAATGGAGAAAGTCAAATAAGTGGAGAGAAACAGGACAAAAAATAAAAGAGTTGAGCAATCCGTCATTCCCACAGTAATCATTGGCCTGTGAGTGACAATGCAGACAATAAGCCACTGCTGTGTTTTAGAGAGGAGACAAAGGACAGTAGTTCATGCAGGGTGAATGAGGCCTTTCCAAACACACAAAAGCACACACACATCCTGTTTTACTAATGGTAGCCAATAGCCCTGCCTGTCTCTGAACCTTGTAAAGACTTTAGGTGCCATTTTGTGGCAAGCAACTTGAAATAAACAACAAACACGTGGCGTAAAAATACCAACGAACCCAGAAAAGTCCAGATAAGCTGCTCTCGGTTCATTCACGGAGAAGTAAGGTCAGAGTCAGAGCGCCCACAGTGCTTCTGAGGAGAGTTTCAGGTGTATTATTTGTCAAGTCTTGTCCAGTGAACCGTCTGCCCGGAGCACTGACAGGAAAGCTGCGGCATCATGCATATTTTTATGGAAAAAAACAGAGATAAAGCGAGGGGAAGTGGTGCATACAAGCAGTTCTACTCACAATCAGGCATCTAAGGGCATCTAGCAAAGCGTGAGACAATGCATAATACACTGTACACCAATACACAGCACCTTGAGCATGGGAATAAACACTTGTATACTTTTGGATCCCAGTGAAGGAAAAAAAAAAACCCACAGCGCACACAAATCAATGCTGTCTCCGTCTACCTATTCCTTTATTCGTCACAACTGTCAGACACACACACACACACACACAAAACACAATCTTTCATTTCAATGAGGCCTTTGCTGGATCATCAGTGCTGTCATTTCACCTGACAAGCTGTGTGTTTTACGACAGGTTGATCCGTATTTAAAGCCACCACAAAAACTGCGCTCACACGCACACTCACACAGCTCATCATTTTGCCAGGTTACTGTCAACTGTCTCTCCATTACATTGCTGAGCTTTCACGAATTCTTTCCAAGCTGGCTGATACATTAGTGCGTCAAACAATCTGCTCTCACAAAGAACACACACACACACTTTTTGAGCCTCTCTATGCTTGAAGCTACTCTTCAGTTTTATTGCCAATTAGGTTCTCACGTACATGAAATTAGTCTCAGTGCTATGGTGCATAGTGGACATTAAAGCAACATTGTGTAACTATACTGTCATAAACTAATAGACCAAATAATGTTGATGTGACACTGACCTGTCTGACAAGTGAATGGTTTCCAGCATGTCTGTTTCTACACAACTTTGTGCAATGACCTGCAAGAGGTACTGTACATAGCGCTAAGTCACACACCATCAACTGTTTCACTTATTTTGGTGAAACTGGATCATATTTTATGGAGAAAATGTTTTCCAGTTTTTCCCTCAGACGTCTTCCAGCTGCTCTGCTTCAACTCTTGTTGATTTACAGAGTTTCCTCATGGACAGTGAAGTAAACTGCTGTGAACTGTAGCCGCTGTTAGCTAATGCTAGATCACTTCGTCAGCTTTCTTAGTTAGACTGTGAGAGTTTTGGAAGAGGAGATTTTCAGCCCCAGGTGTGGACGAATGCTGATGGGAAGCGGAGCCGGTGTCGTGCCGGAACCAGAGTTGGAGAGCAGGCAATGCAACCGAGCTCAACATCCTCTGTGGACATAATGACAGAGGTGAAAAGACCAAAAGGTGATGTTTATGGAGGAAGCTAAGAAGAGAGGAGTGTGACTGAGCAGGAAGTCGCCAGACAAGAGTAAATCTGGGACTGACATATAGTCGTTGTCGAGAGCTTGGTGAAATGAGCGGTTGTGTGTTGTTGCACTTGCTTGATGTCTCAAGAATGTTAGCAAAGCTGTCGACTCAGGACTTTCTGATCATAAGTAATGTAATCATAACAAATACAGGCGTAAAGCTGTAAAGCGGTAAAGCGGTATTGCACTCTGTGGGTGCTAAATTACAAAAATGTGTTGCTTTAAGCAAAAAAAGGAATATAAAAATATGTAAATATATCAAATATATATAAAAGAATATAAAAATGAAATACTACAAGATTTATGTACAATGTGTGTGTGTGTTTTTATAAATAAACATGAATGTGCATGAATTATTTCCCAGGTATTATGTTATGGATTGTGTTATGTCAGAGTACTTCACTCTTGCTGTAGTTTGACATTAAAAAATCCCCGGTGTCCACAAATAGACTGTACCACAATATTTACATACCAAATTAAGACACAGTTTATCCCCCGCTTCATATTCTCTCTCCTTGCCAGCGAGTCAAGGAGAGTTGCACAGTTACTCGGGTCGTCGGGGGAGAGTGGTAGGTTTAAATACACACCAGCCGGGGCTACAGGTCACACAATCCTTCCAGCATGTAGTTTGTGAAGTGGGGCAGACAGAGAGAATGAGACAGACAACTTAGATACTCTGATTTATTTTATCATGGAAAAACAGGGACAGAAATGGGAGGAGGTCTGACCTGCAGCAATATACTCAGGCTAGACCTAATTTTGACTGCATGATTTGTCACTTTAATGTGCCTAACTTCTTCTACAGTGGTTGGATGTAACTACAATAAGCACACTGAGCAGAAATCTGTATTTTATTTCGCTCCACTACATTTCACAGGGCCATATTTTACTTATTTATTTCACAGCTTTGTTGCTTTTTAAGATTTTCCAGACAAAACAAATAGAAGATTTAGAGCTGTTTAATGGATTAGTCAGATAACATTTCACGGTGGCAGCTCCTCAAAGGTGAGTTTAACTTTTCCAGGGTGTACTCTGCATCTTGTCCAAAGCTAGCTGGGACAGGCCACCCACGACCGTGATAAGGATTAATGGTTACTGAAAATGGATGGATGGATGCAGAAAGTTGGCCATGTTCAATATGAGTGTAGCCCAGAAGGGATAAACCAAACACTGGTTTGGTAGATGCCGCTAATTCTACACACAGAATTGAAGGTGTCACTCTTGGTTGTAGCCAGTCAATCAATTAAAATAATCAGCAGATTAATCCGTAATAATAATCTAATGATATGATATAAGGATGGCACACTGGTGCAGTGATTTGCACTGTTGCCTCACAGCAAGAAAGCTGCTAGTTTTATTTTATAATATTATATTTAACAATATAAATGAAGGTTTCTGATTGATTTATTAAAGTAAAGGATACGTCTGTCACCACTGCTTTTATGTGAGATGCAAAAGGTGCATGTGTAATCTGGAAAAGTTGTCTCAAAATGCAAGTGCTTTTATACAGAAGAGGGTCATGCATGTTGTTAATAACATAATTAACATTATTAGCGAGTTAACTCTTGTTTATCAAAACTCATCCATCCATTTCTTTTCAGGCTTTTGATCTGTCTGTCATTAAAAACATGCTTTTAAGGCAGTGGTTGTTTACAACTTTTGAAATATTATTATTTATTTCTGTGAAACTCCAGAGGGCCTAAAGATGCATGTGTGTGTGTGTGTGTGTGTATACATATGTGTGTTTGTGCATATTCATTTATGTAGAGCTCTTTCATGTACCCTTCAGAGATTTACACCCTCCAAATTCCTCCTCACGCCTCCTCATTACTAAAATCTTTCGCTCCCTTTTTTCCTTTCGTTATTTCAGCCTGTTGTTTCCTGTCGTCTCCTTCCCTCCTCGCTGCAGCGGCTCGCTCAGACGCTGGTTATTATTGGTCTACATTAACGTTGGTGCTAACATCAATCAGTGCTTATGAAGGGATGAGTCACCAAAACATGCACAAAAAAAAACAAAACAAGAGCTTTATGCACACAAACACTTAACACCAACATGCACGCCTGCACAAGTGGCACAAACAGGGACAAAGAGAGAAAGGCTCGCTCATCCTCAAAAAAATCCCAGCAGACTGCTCCTCCTCTGTCTTTTGTTTTTGTACTTTTGTTTTTGTCTTCCTTTGCCGCCTTCTTTTGTCACTTCCGAATGACAGGGCCTGTAAAACCACACGGTCCAGACACGGAGTGCACGCTCACACAAGACAAGAGACACAGACAGACTGCATCCTAGTGAGTGACCACTTTTTCATGCACTCACCCTCTCACCCAGTCACTCCCTCTTGCACAGATGGTTGCTCTGGCTGCTTATTGAGTGTGACTTGGCAGACTGGTGAGCCGAAAGAGCTGAAGCATGCAAAGAGAGAGAGAGAGAGAGAGAGAGAGGGCTGCCAGTGGCAACACACATGTGCAAAATCACCAAGGCTTGGGCCAGCGTGCATGCTACGTAGGGTAGATTAACGCACACCTACAGCGCACATGCCACACACTTGAGTCCTCTCACTAATATGAGTCATGTGGAGAGAGAGAGAGGGAGAGGGAGAGGGAGAGAGTCCCTGGCCTTCGGTTTTGTGCAGCGCCGAGGATGCTACCGTCGTCTCCTCCTCCCCTCCCCTCCCTCCCACCTTTCTAGACATGTTTCTCTCTCTGTCACTCCGGCTTCATGCAGCCATTTCTGTCCTCCCCTCCATTTAAAATCTCTCCATTCTGTTGGATTTCAATGCCACCTCTCCTCCAAATCGGCCGGAGCGGTCTCATCTCTCCGCTACATTTGAAGATGTGCTGTGAAAGATGCGCCTCTCCCCACATTTTTCTCCTTCTTTTCACCCCCAAGGTCTAATCCAAAACACACACACACACACACACACACACACACACACACACACACCCCTCTTCCTTCCATTTTGGCTTCTCTTTCTTCCCTCCTCGTGCCCCTTCTTCCTCTCTCCTTCCCACCCTCCCCTCTTAGCCTTTATTCTTGCTGTGTATCTTATGTAACTGGGGAAGGATCCAGCTCTTGCCAGTTCTGCTGCATGGCTGCTGTTTCTCAGGCATCATCTTCCTCAGTGCCAAGCAGCCTGCTGGCACTTAGAGGTCCATCTTGTTTATTCTGCACGTATCAGGGTTACATGCACTCGTGCTGCACGTCATTCACACACACTTCTACACAGGCTACCCGTGTGTACTGTCTCTATTTGCATGTACATATATAACATTCGGTTTGGTAGCATGTTTTATGCATCTGTTTGTGAAGGCACGACCTCCTCACACGAAAGCTGAATGTGGCAAGTATGCAGCATGCATTCCTTACAGCACTGCCGTTTAACACACAACAGGAATACAGGCGTGAGGGTGCAAATGTGCAGCACTGCAGTCATTCAAATCTGATCCAGGACAAGCAGAGATGGGGAGCTCTAGTGAGCCATCCTGTACAATTACCTCCCCCCCTGTAATTATAAGACACAGCACACAACCAGATGCTGTCTAATTACCGTGTTGATAATTGGGAGGATTATTGCGTTTTGACGACTCGCTTCAATTCTCTTTTTTTTCTCCACTGTTTTATTTATATAGAGTACTGAGATGATAATGGGGAAAACGTGTGTGTGTGTGTGTGTGTGTGTTGTGTAGGTTGCACGACACGCTCATCCAGCTGTCGAGGTGAGCGGGTCATTTGCAGGACCCGTGCCAGCATCTGTTTGCTGGTGACGCCAATCAAGACCCTACTTTCTTCTCTAACACTGACAGACACTTTTTTTTTTTTTCTGACAGCGCATAAATTTACATCTTACATCACTCGCTGGGATTACATAAGGCATTAGATATCACTCATGATAAATTAACCCAGATAGTCTGGATGTCCTGTCTCACTGGGAGATTTACCGTGGATTAAAAACACAAACTGTGCTTCTAAATAAGCTTGTATGCTCTAATAGGTACATCTCAGGTTGGTCTTATAACAGTTGCAACTTCTGTCTTAAGCTCAACTCAAGTGAGCCTTGAGTCCATTCCTGCCTGTCTGACCTGAGATCTTAGATATAATATAACGTCACTAGGCTGGCATTTTAACATCTATCCTCTCTGGAGTTTTGTGGAAAGACATTTTTTTTAACGTGAACAGAAGGTTCAAACAAACACAAAAAGATGTGTGTTTAAAGTTAATCGGCTTAACGTGAACACACTCTTGGTGAGGATTCACTAAGTAACACATGCTTAGTGTTGTAATCTAAAATAAAAACCCTGACAGACTTTCCAGAGATGACTTTACCAATCGTGCATTTAGATGGAGGTAGAGACCTCCTGCGCAGTACATTGCAAGAATATGATCAATTTCCATGTGTGCATTTAGAGAAATGTATCACTGTTGAAATGAACAGACCTGATTTCATAACAGCACCACTGCAAACCTTTAATGCTGTTCCGTGTGTGGATTTACACTTGAAAACACATTTTCAGTAACTTCGATCTTAGTTTTGAATGTTGTGACAGTGTTGTAGCTGCATATTGCTGCCTGCACATTAGCGGACTTACTCCTACTTTAAACAAAAATGCACAATAACCATGAATTACAACACAACGCTCTGATCCATCTGTCACCAATCTCTGCACATCTGTAAGCCTCCAACGTGACGTCAGCAATCCCTCGCAGCTGGATAGAAAGATGCTAATAAAATGGGATGATAGAGAAGACAGAGGGGGAGAGATGCGATAGTCGTTTATGACATAAGGGCGTGCTAAAATATTGAAAAGGAGTTGGAATAGAAACAGACACACAGAAGAGAGGAGACACAAAGATAAGAGGGAAGACATGAAAAGATATTAAACGTCGAGACTGAAAGAGTGGTAGTCCGTCCGCTGCGCCAGTCTCCTGGGTGTCAGCATGAAGACACTGACAGTGGAAATATTTTCCCCAGCCTCTTCAGACACCCCTAGCCATCCTAATTAGGCCTCATTACCATGTGACTGGGCTCACAGCAAGACCATATGCTAATTGACTTAACAATTAACAGTGCCAATGCCCTGCACCCTTCACTCCACCCCCCCTTTCTCCTCCTCTTCCTACAACAACAACCAATCTTGGGGGTGGTTAATCGGTCAGATGTAAAGGCATCTCAAGCCCAAAGACATGCACCTTGAAACCAGAGCCACAGACCTCCAGTGTCATGCATTCTGCCTCCATGTGATATCATCATAAATAAAGTGATGGGACTGAGGGGGGTAGAGACTGATCACAGGAGCCCAGAAAGATCAAATCTGGTTAGAGAGTGTGATAATGATCAGAGGAGCAGGAGTAACGAGGAACAGCCGGATGTGAGAAAGGGGAATTGGAGCAAGCTTTGTGCCTGGTGCCTGGAGCAAGTGTGTGTGTGTGAGGAGGTGGGATGAGAGCATGAGCACAAATGCACACATGAAGCGAGGAGCAGGAAAGTTCCCGTGTATGTGAAAATCGCAGCTCCCGCTCTCAGCTGTGTCATGTGTGCAGAAAGAGGACGCATCCAAACAAGGTACATATGGCATCAGCCCCGAGGAGATACTGTATCATCCGCTATTCCCAAGAGGGAGCTAACTAACTCATGAAAGCGCAGCCTGAGAATAAACAGTCTCCACTCGGCTGAATATTGATTAATGATGGAAAACAGAACACTCCAAAATAGGCCCGAGAGCTTTCTGAGCACACAAATACTGCACTGACGGAGGCTCCAGGCTCACGTGTCATCCGTCTATTCACCGGCTAGAAGTCAATCCATACATTGACTTCCATTCCTAAACAAACTTCCTTTGTCTAATTGGACTCAAGTGGGCATTTAAGTGCAATTTCTCTCCCAGTTAGACTACCAGTTCAGGGCCCGGCCTCTTGTTTATAAGGCCAGTGTGGGAGGGACACGTCTCCTGAAGGCAGAGGGGGGGGGACACCCTTGGTTTCAGCTGACCTAAGGAGAAGCTTAATGCAAACACACATTTGGAGAATGCTCTTTTCTTCTTTGCCTAACAATGCCAGCCACATGGGAGGGTCCCTGGGGGGGTTCCAGAAGAGTGTGTTTGTTTGAGGGAGCAGCAGTAAGACTATTGTTATTGAGCTGTGTGTGTGTGTGTGTGTGTGTGTGTGATCCAAAAATAAAGAATGACATCTAACCTCTAAAATAAAGAATGGATGGTTGATTGACACTCCTAAAATACCCCCAATGTATTGTTGGGGTGAAAATGGAGGCGCAGCATCTACTAAAGGACACCAACGTTTTTTTTTTTTTTTTTTTTTTTATCCTCGTGAGAAAAACGTGCCACGGCCAATCAGTCGTAAAAAGTCCACACAGGTCAAAGTCCTCTGTCTCTTTAGTTAAGCTTAACATGGTTTTGTCAAATGCCCTTTGAGGTCAAGACCATTCTGTGCGTAAATATACATCCCAGCTGCGTGTCACATTTCTGCAACATGTCTACAACACTGCGTGCCCTCTTGGCTTCACGCACGCAGCTATACATTTGGTGCATCGAGACATCGCCTTTCACCAGGGGCTGTCAGTGATGCAACTTCCACCTCAGTGCCTTACTATAACACAAACCGAGAGATGCGTTTAAATGCACCGAGATCCCCTGTGGGTTATTCAGCTAAAACAGTCCTACTGTACATATATATATGGATCACAGAAAGACATCACACTCCCCTACCCCCGCTTTGCCATTATTCATACACTATGGGCTACATGGTGAGCAGCACGTACCTTAATCGATGTAAACAAATCCGATCGAGGGCGAAGGCGGATGCACAGTTGTCAGGTACGATGGCAGACTGAGTAAAAAAAAAAAAAATGTCACATTTCGGAGACAGCTCCGCTCGCTGTGTTTGCGTATTCTCTCTCCATCCACATGGAGCTGTACCCGATCAGCCCAGATGATTCCTCTCGCTCCAGAAGGGAATCTGGTTATTCTTCAGCCCGTGTCCGTTGTCATCAGAGGCTGAATGGGCATGAATGACAAGTCCAAAACGGTGGAGACGGAACACACCGGGGTGACAGGATTAAAATATGGGAGCAATTCTTGACCGTTTTCCTCTAAATCCTTTGTTCGGTGGTGCGCATCGTTCACTTTCTCTGCACCAAATCACAAAAAGCGAACAGTGAGGAAAATCCCAGTGACCCCCCCTCCTCTCCAAATAAAATCAGCCGGATCCCCTTCTTCTAATATTGCGCCGATTATGCCGCTGAATGCCCTGGTTGACGCTCACTGCTCCGCGCTGCACATCTCCCGACTGAACGCATCACCAAAACTGCGCTCCGTGTAACGTGCGTACTGATAATCCCTCTCCGCGCGCACGGACACACACAGAAAGTGACAGCTCTCCAGAGCTGCCACAATCTCCACTGACTCCTCTCTGTCCTCCCTCCCTTTAACTGTTTTACTCTCCGATAAATTAATTGGTGCCAGACAGGGGGGTGCAGCCTTATTAAATCCCTTTCATTTACGCACTCTCTTTCACACACTCCGGCACACAAACACACACACACACCTCCTAAATCTGCTGTCTTAATATCGCAGGTTGTGCGCACAGTGTGGACTCTCCAGATGCTGCTCCTGCTTAGTTCCAGCTTGTGGTACTGTTTTTGCCTCGTTCACTGCGCTAAGTCATAGAAAATATGCCGACATAGAGTCAAGTTAAACTATTAAAACTCAATTTCCGGTTTTATCTTTCAGAATAAAGTCCTTAGGCTTGGTTCACATGGTGTACTTATTTCAAAACAGGCACAGAAATCAACTTAATGTATTATTAATTATCCATTATCTTGAGGTTTATTACTTTATCAGAGTCATGGTGGGGCTGGAGTCTATCCCAGCTGACAATGCACGAGATAAGTTGCCAGTTCATCACAGGGCTGACACATAGAGACAAACAATTGCGCTCACATTTACACCAACTGGCAATGTAGAGTCAGCAATTAACCTGAATGTCTTTGGGCTGTACTGAAGAGAAACCATACAGACATTGGGGAGAACAAAGCAAACGCCACAGAAAGGCCCCAGCCGAGGTTTGAACCAGCAACATTTTGGCTGTGAGTGCTAACCACTGCACCCATGATATGAACATGCAAACACACTCTGAAATCAGCAGGAGCAGGGGATCTAATCTCTACCTCATCAGAGCTGCCATGTTAGTGCATTATGAGCATTTCACTAAGACCCAGCGGGCTCTTTGGTTACTCTTATTTTGAAAGTAATCTAGCTTCTTTTCCGGTGTTTCTCTGGTCATCTGTGTGGACTTGACAGAGCCACAAACTGCTGTGCTGCTCATTATTTCTCCCTCTCGTCACATGCTTGTCGCTTCAGCTGCTCCAGTCCATCTCCCATGGAGGTTTTCAATGGTGGAGCCCCCCCACCGCTCCCCCACTACTTCCACCCCCACCCTGGACCTCCATCCTGCCTTTATCCCGGTGCATGATGTGAGCCAGTGGCAGTGATTTGTGGCAATGTTGTCACTATTTGCACTGCTTCCAAAAAAAAACAAAACTGTTACCTCTGCAGCAGACAAGCAGGAGCAGAGCATGGCAGCCATGACACTTCTGACCAGGTAATCATAAAGCTGCTGCTGGTCTAAAATATTACCAGACAATGGAGAAGCAACCCCCACCCCCCATCTCCATCCAATCACAGAGCTAGGTCTCATTTTATGCGATAATCCAGTGATTTGGGGGTGTTAATCTACACTTTATTGTCTGCAAATCCTGCTGCAACACGAAGGGGACACTGGGAAGCAACAACCACTCACATTTTACACACATTCAGCATGGGATTGTCCTCTTACTGCCTCTTTGCCCCCCCCCCACTTTCCCTTTCACACACTCAAACGCATAAATACATGCAAAGTGAGATGACATGCGGGCTCTGGGCAGTAAGGAGGCGTATCATATGGAGTGGCAGCTGAGGATGTGAGACTAATCTGACAGGTGCAGGCTGGGAGAGTGACAGCATGGGAAGAGGGAGTGGAGGTGGAGGAGGGTTAACTGCTTGAAAGAGGACGACTGAGGAGATTAATGGTTCTCTCACTTTATCAACAGACAGCCATCATCAATACCGTCCGCATTCTCATCATCTTTGTTATCAGCAGTGAGAGAGTGTGTACAGGGAAGCCAATCATTACACTATCACACAAAACTAATCACAGTGAATGGATTTGTGAGAACACCTCACTTGTAGGACAATAGTGTACCAACAACAGGGTGTAGAAGTTGGTATTTTTGCAATGTATGGTCCCTGATTTTCCTGTATACGTGCTTTTGTTACCTAACATCAAGCAAGGTCAACAACCCAAGATGTAGCATCTAGCTAATATTACATACCAACTTAATCCAACACAAGAAGTGCAGTTCAATCAACGACTACAAGTCAGTCCCAGATTTAATCTTATCCGACAGTCTACTGTCACACCTCCTACAGTCTGTCATTGTGTTCATAGAGGCTGCTGAGCTCCGGTTCTGGCACAACACTGGCTCCGCTCCCCATCAGCAATCTCCTGAGCCTGCAAACGATTTCCAATTTGCAGTTTGAAAGGATTTGTGTGCCTGAATATTTCTTGGCCAGAGACTCCAGGAAGTTACTGGCCCTGATGTGGAAATTGTCAGACACATGTAGAATTGTGTAAAATGAAACAAACATACACTGTTAAGCATTAGAGTTGCTGCTAAGCTGATTTGGTCACCTTTGGACAGATCAGCTAGCTGTTTCCAGTCTTTATGCTAAGCTAAGCTCATCAATCTACTTACTAACTAAAGAAAACAAAGAAGCACATTTCCCAAAATGTTGAAATCTTCCCTTAATGTCGTCTACTTATACACATATTTTACACAAATACACGTACCTCATTGATTTCAGTTAGCAAATATGCAAACAAACAACTGTAACAAGCTGTAACAGATTGGTCCACTACGTGTGTGCATGGGGTCATGTTTGCATTCATATCTATGGTGCCACCATCAGATAAAAACAGCCAGCGGAGAACTCCCGCTTCAGTATTTATAGAGGGTGACAAGGTAACTCTGTATCAGTAAGATCATGTGTGGTGCTCAGTCACAGACTAATATAGCTTTACAGGCAGACAGTACACTAACTTTGGCTCTGCCTGGTGAGTAATTGTCCTTTAATGAGGAAAGCACATGCTCTCAAAGTGTCATATGGTTACAGGAACAACAGCTTCACAGACACTGTCTGTCATATTTCCTTTTACTACATATATTGTATACTGTATCTAAAGTTTTCACGTCTCTCTTTCCTTCAGTGTTTATCTCCACATTTGCAACCTCCACATGGTTTTATCTCTGTTTATTCTTATTCTAACACCTCATTACAAGCCTCCTTACTGCCCAAAGGTTGCCTAACCTTGTCTTAGCTTTACACAGTGAACGACAGAAGTGACAGCAGGGTGGCTGACATACAGGCCCGTGTGCTGCATCTGTTTCCAGTGACAAGCATCAGGATGAGAGCCTGTGACCTCACAGGATGTATAAACTATGACAGGATGCAGGTGTCCAAAAATTAAGAGGAAGAGTGTCTAAATTTAAAGAGCACTTTGTTTCCAGACACACATCTCATTTTTAACTGACTGCAATATATCTTACAGGGGTGTAAAGTGGGACGTTTGTTCAGGACAAAAGGTCAGCTGAACAATGAATTTGTGTATAGACACTACAAATGCTGACATTTATCATCATTCTGTTTCAATTATTCATGTAAACAGACACTAAATAAAACGTAGGAACGTTTTACATAATGGACAGAGCCTGTGTGACATCACGCGTATGTTCCTGAAGCGCCGGTTTGAAGCCGAAAATATAAAAATAGCCGCCGACCATGTTGGATGTACTGCTTCTTCTGTCTCCCGGCTAATCTAAAAATCGGCAAAGACGTGGATCATCGGCAGACCGCTTTGTCTTGTGTTCTGAAACAAATTTTAAAAATTACTCATGTAACACTGCTTGGAGACTATTTGCTTAGGAAGGTTCCTAACTGAGGGAAATGACCTGTAAGTATCTGAGGCAGTCATGATAAGAGCTGTTCTTTAAGGAATTTTAAGGAAAGGACCTTCAGTGCTTCCTTTCTTATCTCCTTTCGCAGAGGATACACTGGACCATCCTTAACTAAAGGAAAGGAGATAATGCTGTCCCACAATCCCTTGCGGCAGTAACAAAAAAAGTGATGCAACATTCGGCCATGTACAACCAAACATTATAAAAACCAATCAGAGTTGACGTGATATAAAAACTTTGATCATGAAGTCTGGTGTTACTCTACAGGCCTGTAGTTTATCAGTGCAGAGTGAAGTCTGTTACAGACAAACAAACACTTGTCTCTTCTATGAAACCCAGTCTGTGTCTTCACTCCGCTGCAATCTTATAAATTCTGATGAACTGATCATGGCTGGTCCGGCCGCTATACCTCCCTCTTCATCTCCTGCAGTTCTCTGCATTAGTTCTGTTGTTGACTGTGGAGCTGCTTTGACATACAGAGGTGTTCAAGTTTGCTGTCTGCTGTAGTGAACAACTTTCTCAAGATGTTGTAAAATGTTCTTATCTTGGCCAATTTAATTTTTATTGTGACGGTTAATACCTTTTATTTGTATATCCTGCATGAAAGCACGGGAAGTAATTCAGGAAGGAAGTTTGTTAGTAAAGATGCATTATGGGAATTGCAGGATCCTGTTTCTGGAGTTTTACGCAAAATACTACAGACTAAAAGTCGAGATATCTCGACCTGTGCTGCTTTGATTTGGGCCAAATGTCTTCTGTGAGTCCCATAAATCACTAACGTGCCCTTTAACACAACACTTTATTTAACAGTGACGGTGCACATTACTAAACATTGCTGTAAATGTTGGCTAAAAGGCAGTTTTTTTATTTAATTTGCCTTTTTGCTTTGTAGTGAAAATCCTGACTTTGTGACTTGAGGTAATGAAGGTAGTATGTTTAGGGGGATAATCCTGACCTCATCTGTTCATCACGCTGATTTAAACCCTCCGGCGGTCACTGGCCTCTCAGAATACAATAAAACCTGCAGAGGTCATGACCTTTCAAAGCAGCTAGCCCCACAGAAGGAGGCTAGATATTAAAGGTCATCTGAATGTGACCATGTCAGATCACCTTAAAACAGCCTATATATGTAAATTTGCAGGACAGCACATATGCACAGAAGCTCCCCCACATATATTTCTTGCACAGACACAGCGGTCTTATCTGACCACTTCAAAGACCACCACATGGACCGTGGCATACTCAGTGAGACTCGGAGACCTTTCTGTCGGCTCTCCGGTTTCTCAATGGCTCTAAACACGGTTTAACCCTTGGAAGGTCAGGGTGAGGTCAGTGGAATAAAGGCAGCTCCAGGATTTACCTTCCTCCTCTATCGTCCAGTCACCGTGTGCGCATGCTTAAAGTGACATATTGTTTTTAAATCCCGTCTCAAGGCAGGTGGATAAAAGATGCTCATTTTATCAGCCGAACAGAAATGTCACCTAACACAGAATAGATGGAGGTGGAATACAGGAAAGTCACTGAAGATCAGATGAAGTCAGACTTTTATTTATCAGCAGGGATGTCGGTTTGTCTTACTTGATGTGGAGTAAAATTTAGACACAGAGCATGATTTGAGGTTCTGTGATTTATAGCCAAGGTAGCAGTGTGTCGGGGATCTGTCAGCCGGTTCACTGCTTTGGTCTTGACTGAAATATCTCTGCAACTATAAAATGGATCACCATGAAATGTGGTACACCCATTAATGTCCCCCTCATGGTGAATTTCAATAATTGTGGTGATGTCTGAAAAACCTCTCATTATTACAACTTGGCTGCATTCATTTCGAGATGGTTACCCTCACTCAAACCAATATAAACCTAATAAAACCTCATAAATAAATATCCTGAATTAGCAACTTTTGTTGTGTTACATAACTGTAGTTGTTAGTTTAAGTTTATTTGCTTGTACATGTAATTCCTAATGGCTTTGCAGCCGTGTTACAGCATGTTTGTTGTCACGTCTGCAGGTCTTTTCTTTCTCAGTGATGATATTGTAGTTGAAATTACAGATATTTCGAATTAAAGATCAGAGGCTGGCTTTTTTTTTCCAACTAATGCTAATTATCATCATGCTAATACACTAAACTAAGGCGGCGAACATGCTAAACGTTATAGCTGCTAAACAACAGCATCCCAGTGTCAGAATATTAGCCTAAACTAAGTAACACCTCACAGAGGAGGTAGCATAGCTGTAGACCTTTAGGCTTGTTTCCCAACTCATATCAGAGAGAAATTAGACTACAGCTGAGTTATATAAAAGCCTCTTCCTTTCTCCTCCAGCCACTTCATCCCAGTCCAGTGCCCAAACTCTTGAGGTCTTGTGTTACCTCCACTCTGCTGCACAATTACCCGACCAAGGGGAAGCTGCTGTGTCTGGCATGGGGCACAGTTTGAGACGTCGTGGGGTGGACTGGAGAAGCTTTGCCACCCAATGTGACCGAGTCCTGGAGGGAGAAAAGATTGGGGACATGGATTTTGGGACGGGGGATTATTGGACAAGATCATAGGCATGCCTTTACTATAGCGCAGCACACACTACACTTCAACTTAGTCAATCTGTCATTGACATTCAGACATACTACTGACCCCATAGTGGAATCAGACACCACACAGACAGATAATCCCTCTCAAAGTCTGGCATTTGATGTTGCCCAAAGACTCAAATAAGCATGTATGTGTAATGCATAAGTGCGTGCACATACACCCAGGGTAGGGAGGATTTGCGGCCACAGCATGTGTCTGTTTTTTGGTGAGTTTGGGGAGAGTGAAGGATTATTGATTTAGTAGGACACTGGCCAGATGTAACCACACTCCTGACACAGAGTGGTAAACTACATTCAAGATGTACAATATCAACACTACGGAGCAATCGTGTCCAGCAATATTAACGTTTGATTTGTGTAGAGTAAAAAGCTTTGAGTGCTTTCACTTCCCTCCATCAGTAATGGCCTTGCTAATGTATCTCTCCAAGGCCTTTTCATTCATGTCTAATAAAGCGTAGGTCCATCAATCCGTCCGCACAATGACTGACTTCTTCTCTGTTTCAACATCACAAATTCCAGGTCTCCTGGTCTGTCCCGTCCTGCTCTTAACCCATAAACTATTTCCATCTCTTCATCTCAGCTTGTCAAACATCTCTCACTCTGCCCCTCTCGGCATTCACATCACGTTCTCGTCACCCTTCACGCTCAGATTTTAGGTTTGTGTCAGGGAGTAAAACCAAACCGATACAGTAGCTGTTTGATATTTAAGTGAGACATTGGACAGGACTTAAACAGCAGCAAGAGAGCAAAACAGATGAAGTTTAAGTTTAGCTGCTCAGTGTGTGTGTTTTTGTGCGACTCTGTGTATATGTAAGCTTGAGCATATAAATGGAGCTGGCAGGACCAGAGAGCAGGACCAGACTCAGGAAGGAAGGAGCTCCACTCAAATTAATCTCCACTGGATGGCCCAGTAAAGGAGCAGAGCCATTTTTGGGAGCAAGGAGCCATCTCCTAGGTGAGTACCATGGCAACAGCCAACGTGGGCCCCAGCTTTCAGGGCTGTCCTTTTCAAGCGCCCGATCAAAAGTGGCAGGCCAGGTTTTTTGTTATGTGGCGTCTCTTACTCTCTCTCTCTCTTGCCCATTCTTCTGCCTCTGCTTTTCTCTGCCCGCATGACATGGTCCTTGTTCACCAGGGAGGCTGTGAGAAGACTGCAGAGGGAAAGTGTCTGTGGGAAAATGTTGCCAGACAACACAGGGGCATGTGACAGTGAGGGCAAGCTAATATGGTCAGGCACAAAAAAGGGAATATACGACTAGTTGAGATGGATTGTCAGAGCAATGTTTGTGTCATTTGAGAGCGCTGTTGCATCAAACTTTTGAGAACTACAGATTTATGCTTCTCTTTTCTATTAAAGCAGAGCCTCTAAATTTGAATCACCGTCAAACTGGAATAACTTGCTTAACTTACAGTACTTGAACAATTTCAGTGAAATGACGGAAGGCGACAACCTTCGAAACCAATCCACCCTCCCTCCCTCCAGCAGGACTGTGGATTTGATCTGAATGTGGATTTCTGGTTGTATATTGCTTGTTTCAAAACCACACACTTTTGACTGTATTTATGTTTCATCACTATCTTTGCATGTTAGCAGCATGCATGTCCTCCATTGATCCACTACTTTTGATCCAGATCCTGGATCTGGAGACATTCATGCTCCCCAGAGGATGAATCCACCTGACCTTAGTGATGCCCTGACCTTTTCTGTAGTGTCACCATGCAGCTGACATTTGTGTTCTTGGGAGAAACAGCTACTACATAGGTAGGTTCATGTTCCACACACTCTGGGATGAATCACTATTTATCTAGCACCAGAATCCAGGCAAAGCGTCAATCGGTCCAGCGAAACTACCTGACTTTGCTTTGCTATAGAGTCACCAACAAATTACTTGTTTTCTCTGACTTTGGAAGCTTTACTTAATGTGGCTTAATCTTAACATATCTAATATCTACTTAAAAAAATAAATCTTGTTAGTTTCATGATTGTGATACTGAATAAACATAAAACTGTAATACTACTGAAATACTACCATATACTTCATCCAAAAACAACGACAGCTCTGGTGTCAGGTGTGGTATTACGAGTTTATTACATTTGCATAACAGTGATTACCTGGAGTGTCACACAATGCATGTCACCCAGTACAGTAGTCGCTAGAAATAACACCACTTTAAGGTTATTAAAAGGTATGTCCAAGTCACAAAACACACGCTGAATATTTTACTGCATCTCTTGCTGCCTCTGACCCTCAGGTTGGTAGATACATACAGGAAGTAGTTATTTTATGTGAACAGGGAGCCACCTAGTGGATAAATGCAGGAGTCTACAGACACAAGGAAACAATCACTTAGATTGGTTGAGATGGCTATTATTAAATAACAAACTAATGAAGAGGTGGAGCTACAATTGCACAATGAGTGTTTATCTGATTCCCTGTGTTATTCACCTGGATTTTCTTATACTTTCCATAACCAATAACCTCCATGTTCTCCGTGACTACTACACCTAACGTGAATTCATGACATGCCGCAGCCAGCCAAGGTGGCGCGACACTTTCTGGAAGATGTAGCCTTTAGTGCAGTCGGCCCCTGATGGCTGGCTGACCACCCCAGTGAGGAAGAACACGTTATTGTACATGGTGAGCAGGGGGCTGCCGGAGCTCATGCTGCAGTCGGCGTTGGTTCGGCTGGAGGTGCAGCCCATTTTATTGGTGATCAGGTTGGGGTGAGACACCAGACACTGAGGCAGTTTGTCGTACGCCAGTTGGTTAAGCATGAGCGGACCCTGGAAAGAAGATACCGCCTTGGATTCTTTCCAGCCGGTGACCATGGCTGGGTGCTCACCTGTCATCAGGATGCTCTCTGCAAAGTCTCTTTCTGGCAGACATGCAGCAATCACATCTTTCTTATAGATGATGCGGTCACGGAGCTCAATCACAGCCAGGTCATTTTCAGGGCTACCTTCCGCATAGCGTGGGTGGACATGAACTATCTTTACAAACAGGCTCTGCTCTCCGTCTTCATAGCTGGTGCTGCGCTTGCCTGAGGAGGCAGACGTAAGACAAAATAATCAGGATGATGGTGTATCGCGACCGCATGCACACATACTGACAGAACTAATACTAAAAACTGTTTTAATAATCGAATAATTTATTTTTTTTTGGTAAAAATGACAAAACAAACGTTGGTTGCAGCTTCTCAAGTGTGAAGATTTAGAAATGATAACAGGCAACTTCATCACTTTATAGACAAATATTGAATCAATGAATTGAAAAAAAAACATCAGGACATTAAGTGATAATGGAAATTTTAGATGCAGGTGGGTCCTTGGACTTTCATAACACTTTACACCTTAAGTGTTTTATGTGCTCAGAAATGTATTTGAATGATCGTTGTGTTTTGTCTACTCACCAACAGCGACCTGGAACTGGCTGTATTTGCTGGCACACTGAGCTGAGGTCAAGACCAGATTCGGCTTCAGAATGACTCCGCTGCAGAAACCTGTGGACTCTGAACTCTTCAGGAGAGCCTGCAAAGAGCACGGCATGCATCCAAATGACAAGCAGCAATCAGACTTAACTGTGGTCATGACCTGTAATGTGTCACATTATGTGTGTGCGCGCGTGTGTGTGTGTATGTTCCTACCTGCCAGGGACACTCTGTAGGACTACAGCTAAGTCCTTCAAAGTTGCTGCGCTGGTTGCTCAACAGTCTCTCACTCCACCGACTCAGACTGCTCACCTTACCACAGGGCAATGGGACTACAAGAAGAAAGTGAGACGGTTTGATTACTCATCTTATTAGATTTTAGTTTAATTTTCTTCTTATTAAAAAGGACAAAAAAAGGTGCCTCAGTCTCCGAGCAGCTGGTGGGCTGAGCTCTGATGTGTCTCGTCCTCCCTAACCAGTTATCTCTGCTATGTTTAACCATGAGTTGGCCTAACCAATGCCATTCAAAGGCTTTGACACAAGACCTACAACAGCAAAAGGACGGCGGACAAAGTCAACCAACTTGTGTGTGCGTTTTTAGCAGTGCCAAGCTACTGAAGACCAAGCACTGAAGGCTAAACAGGTTATGATGAGGGCAAAATAACATTTGGTTTAGCATTATGCTGTTTAATGTCCTGCAGCTGACGAGCTAATTGGCTAGATCGTCTGCAAACTGATGCTGATGCAGTGCACTTTTCCCCATCAAATATTTGTTTGGTGGCTCAAAGACTCTTCAAACCAAAATGAAAATAGTAAAACTGCATTTTAATGTCAGTTGGACTTTAATATTGGGAACAGACGTACCTGCAGGCTCACACTTATTCCTGTCCGTCCTGCTGAGCTTCCATCCGGTGGCGCAGGAGCACTCGTAAGTCACGTAACCTGGTTTACAGAACTGGGAGCATCCTTTTTGCAGGGGGCACAGAGTCTCGTCTGTATCGAGGGGGGACAGAAAGAAAAGTCTGCAACACTGACACACCAAATTAGAAGTGAATTAAAAATGACGACGCAGACGTCTGCACCTCACCTTTCTCACAGTGGACCCCTGAGAAACCTGACTTGCAGACGCAGTCGTAGCCTCCCACGCTGTCCAAACACTTGCCTCCATTCTTGCAGGGCTTCTCCACACACTGGTCTCCGTCTAAACACAGACAACAAGCCTGTGAGAGGACGTTATGTCCTACTACTGAATGTTCACTAATGGGAAATCATTTTATCGCAGCACTTACCAACATAGACAGCCCAGAAGATATCCTGCAAGAGAACATATGCATGGTAAGCGCACAGAGGAGGCGGCACAGTGGCATCACTGACAGAGTACATTCATGAGATGCGGGGCTGACTGAAATAGACAAATCAAGGAAGAGGTCGTTTACAATAAAATCCTGTAGCTCACCGTGCGGTACGAGTCCTGGAAGACACTTCTGGCCTGCTCGTAGGTGCACACTTTCTCCATGCAAACCTGCTCCAGGCTGGCAGGCGGGTTACTGCCTGCGTCATTCCTCTTCTGACGGGAGATCACTGAGCTCGCCTGCTGCTTGTCCAAGAACACTGGAGGAAGAGAACAGTTCATGTCTCAGCTGGTTCATCCACAACAGACTGAACAGTATGAACTCATCCGCTTGCACGGATTCAGCTGCTTGAACATGAGCAGGTCTTCTGTGATTAGCAACTACAGGTTTTGAGAGTTTGTATCAATTTGTTTACTTTATTTATATTTCATAGCATTGGAAAATGAATACTTTACCAGGTAATTTTACTGATTGACACAAAGATAAGCAGCAACAATTTTGATAACTGAGACTTATCTGTCACTTTTCAAGTAATATGCCTAAAATTCTCTACTGTATGTCCAGCGTCTCAAATGTGACTCTTTGATGCTTTTCCCTGTTTTACTTCATTAGAAACTGAATATCTTTTGGTTTTAAACAAATAGCTAGTATGCAGCATCTCATCCACTGAGACTAAAGGTCCAACTGTATTTCACAACTCTGCCACCCTAAAACTCTCGCATCCGCTCTTCTTTTCTGACTCGTCACACTCAGCATGTTGCCATCTTGACCGCATTTAACTCCTCCTCACAACTTTTTTTCTCTTTGGCTTTTGGTAACACCTTTTTAGCGGCTCTGCAGACTCGTCTGGCTCAATGACGACCCTCTCACCTGTCTGAGGGGTCTGAACGGCTGCCATGACCCCCGACAGCAGACACAGCAGAGCGGCAGATGTTGTCGAGGAGCCCATGGTGACGCTGAAGCGTGATCTGAGTCAAGTTGTCGGTGCAGCAGGGATCAACGTGTACTCCTTCAAGCAAGACAAGTACGTTACAGATATGAGAATTGAAAAAGAAAAAGAAAGCTGGGGAGGATGCATTAACGGTTACCTCATTAATGTGTCTTAATGTGAAGGGGAATGACATTTACTACTACTATGCAGTGTACGTGTATGTGTGCAATATATATATATATATATATTTAATACATGTCTAAAATGACTATGCAATTCAATAATAAAGCACAGTTTGATCATTTAGCTTGTGATTTTGTATATTCTTATAAATAACGCAAAAAATATATATACTATATTACCAAATAAATGCTGAAATAAAGACAACAGTGCAGAGGAGCAATCAGGAGAACAGAGTGTGCAGGAATGTGTGTGTGCAGGTGTTTTATCTCATGCAGGAAAGTAGCTATGGTGTCAGTAACACTCCTACTCCAAAGTGACTCCCACACGAATGTATCTTTCAAGGTCTCATCAGCAAGTTCCTCTGTTGGAGAGTTAAATCTCTGCCCTTGATTAAAAAAAAAAAACACTTTGTACCAACATTTCTGCAAAACATCTGACATGTAGTTACTCATTCTCCCAATTACTCATTTCTCAGTCCAAATGAAATGTATTAGGAGGTTATAAACGTGATTAAATCCTTATTGTGGTGATGCTGTGAGGAGCCTGTGGATGACCTCATACTAACACCAGTGAGTGTGCAGTTTGCAGTGTGCTGCCATGTCGGTGGGCCTTATAAACAATATACTGTAAACAGACGCTAAATGCCTCTTAGATAATTTAATGTACGTTTTCAGCCGCTCGGCAGTTCACAGTGTGTTTATGTCAGGTTAGAGAGCATGTGCCGTGTGTGTCGCTGTCAGCAGGCTGAGCATTTAGCTCATCTGATGTAAAAAAAAAAACAAAAAAAAAAACAAAACAACACAAAGGAGGACACAGGAAGACGAGAATAACCACCAGGATGCTGCGTTTCTACATCCAAGAAGCACAAAACAGCCACAGATGCGTCCCTGTTTTCAGGGCGCGTCACTCCAGCACACCAACATGACTCTGAAACACATTACATAATATCAACAACAACAAACTGTACCTACCGCTCCGGACAGGATGATTCTGGTCCTGAAACAGCCTCCCGGACGGATCGGGCCTATTGATCCAACATAACGGGTGATGACCACATCCTGCTCACCCACCCACTTCTCACTGTTTACTGCTTGTAATGACAGAAATGAGGCGTTAGAGGGCGCTGTAAGACAGAGCAGACCGTCAGTGTGCAGTTCAGGATGTTACCCTGCTGCAGGATCAGCAGTTTAAAGAGCACTACCAAAAAAAAAAAAAAAAACAGCAACAGCACAGTGTTTAAATACACTGTTACAAGTAAAACTACATTTTACTGCACCTACTTATCCGGGTCATGAGAGACAATGGGCGTGAGGCCGGGTACACCCTGAAGTCATCAGACCAGGTTATCTTAATATATAATATTGCATATTAGTAATTATTTCTTGATTATATTTTGTATTATTAAGTTATAAAATAAATGTAGTTGAGTAAGAAGTACATCATTGTCCTTTCATTGCACTGTATGAGTGTAAAATAGCATGAAATGGAAATACTTACTACTTACTCTTACTTTTCTGCAAGGGACAGATACAGTAGGTTAATTCAATTCAATTTTATTTTATTTTTACAGCACCAAATCATAACAGAAGTGATCTCATGACACTTTATATATAGATCAAGAGCAAGCACTTGGCGACACTGGCAAGGAAAAATATACGTACGATAAGATAAAATAAGATAAGATACAAGGCAAGACAATGTAAGATAAGATAAGTATTCCCATTTTCTGCTTCTACCCCTCAAACAAATATAAAAAAATATCTACTTTTTACTTTACATTTTTTTTTAGTTCTTTGTTGATTTTCAGATTAAAAGTTTATATAAAATCATGATATAATCAGTTTATAAAATACGTTTTATTGTTAAATATTAAATCAATGTAACATTTTTCACTTGTGACCTCAGCAGCGTCTCGTTGGGGCTCCTTGACATGTTTTAGATTTCTTTCAAGTTATTAGCAATTCAACCAAAAACCTTTCAGGTGCTTTCATTTTGGTTTCAAGGTTAGATATTACACAAAGAAACTGAGAAAAGTGACAAATGAATCCACATGTATGGATCAGACCTTCTTTCTTTCTGTCCTCTCCCTTTAATCATCCCGTGATCCTTTGGAGGGTCCCTGACCCCCCCGAGGCTGAGAAACACTGCACTAAACTACCTGAGTGTATATAAAGCAGTTAAAATCACCTCGAGCAGCTAAAACAGTAAAACGCTGCATTAATGCATCAATAATTTATCAAGTAATTTATAAGTCTGAGAACATTTAGATGATCCAGGAGATCCAGGAGTCCTACTTGTAACAGAGTATTTTTTTTTTTACATTGTAGTATTCGTACTTTTACTTGAATCTGAGCACTTCTTCCACTAAGTGTCCAAACTACAAATGAAGATGTGAGGTAGGATGAACTTTAAAGGCCACTCAGACATCACCTGTATTATTTGTATTTGTGTGTGTTTATTTCAAGGACCAGGTAGAGAACATGTGTACGTGTACTGTCCAGAAAACACTCCTACATGATACACGCAGAAAAGAAGAAGAAGAAAAAAAAATCACTTTAGGGTCTGCAATTTTCCCCACTGGTGTGATCAGAATCAGGACCACCCCTGATGGTATCGCACACTTAATCAAACAAAATGGGACACTATCTGCTGTGATCAATAGCAGAAGTTTCACTGCAAACAAACACACATCAGTCTAGACAACAGCAAACAGCCAATGACCAGATTGGGACTCTACAGAAATCAGCTAAAGCAGACAAGTGAAAATCAAAAGTGGACGGGAGGATTAGATGAAAACTGTTGAGAAACTGAGAGCAGAGAGACAAAGTGCATAAAGAAGAACAGTCTCATTTTTCATGTCTGTAACAAAAAATAAAACCTGGAAGATTTATTAAAACATTTGGTTCACTCAGGAGGAGTTATGAAGCAGTATTTAGACCTTCTGCATATTTAATATCAAACTTTGTAATTATCTATTCTTGGTGAAGATGATCAGACACACACACACACACAGATAAGAGCTGCTGAAACTGGGCCATCAGGGCTACGATTTCCAAAGCCAAAGACCCTCTTGAGTGGCCTTATTACAATGGGATTGTTTGTGAGAGCAATGTAATTTGCAGACAAGGCCGTGGGGCTTTAGTCTCAGCTGCAGCCGTGTTAAATGTCTCCATTTCCCAAGTCTAATAACAGAGGTATTATAAGAACCTGCTCGGACCAGCTGGTCCCCAGTGCTGGACAGGGGCAGGAACTGGACTGCCCAGACCGCGGAGACTCACCCATAGGTGGGGACAGCCTGCCCCGGCCTGCAGAGCTGCGGCTGGATGTGTAAATGATTGTGGTAATTTCCCTGGTGATCGTGGTCTGAGGTGAAATCCAGAGTTGTTGAGTCGATGCATGTGTTTATACATGTTCATGTTACGTGTCGACACCGTGCACGTGCGTGAGAGCGTGTACTGTACATGCTGGCTCGCAAACAGCAGTGGTGGAAATCTCCACCTCTCCCTTCATCATCCATCTCTTTCGCTCGGTTATGTTTTATTCAACATCCCCTGCTCGTGTTGTCTCTCTCCTCCCTCACTCTCTCTTGCTCCCATTTCCTCCCTCTCCTCTCATTATTTTTTGAGTGCTGGCTTTAAATTGGAAGGAGGAAGGAAAGAAAGAGCGGCGCAGCACTCACGTGTGACCTCACTGACCTGTTCCTCTTCAAATTCAGGGTCCAATTTTACAGGAACACTACACAAACAGAGCTCAGCCATCACAGAAGGCATCTATAATTAATGTCACCTGATATTTGACAACTTGCTAATGGATGTAACAGGTTGGACAAAATTCCAGGGACTCCCGTCATGTTGGAGTCTTAATTATTTTCCCTGCATATTACCTCTTCTGTGACTGTTGACTTACTACTGACACTTATTAGTAGCAGAAGCGTTGGATCGATTGAAATTTTGTAAAGACACTGGTCTGCCAAGGATGAATTGTAGTGACTTTGGCCCCCATGACTTTTCATCTAGCACCATCATCAGGTCAAATTTATGACCAAATACCCAAATTAATGATGTTCCCATCAGCCTCAGCTGTACTTTGCGTTTTGTGCTAATTTGGAAATGTGAGCACGCTGACATGCTAAACTAAGATGACGATAAAGATGAAACCTGTCACTGAACAGAGATGAGGAGAAAACAAAGTGGCTCACTCATTAGCTGCAAGAGTGAGCATTAATGACTAACATTTATCTATACGTAAATATGTACGTCTCACACATTACGCTCATACAGTAGATGTAATGAACACCACCACATCATATTAGACATCCAGAAGATGCCATCTTCTTGCTTCCTTCTCATCTCTGTTGCGAGCTAACATGCAGTACTGATTGGACGTACAAATCAGGAAGTATAACTACCCTCTTAACGTCAGCATGTTAGTGTCATCATGGTTAGCATGTCACTATGCTGAAGTTAGCTCAAAGGACAGCCTCACAAAGCTGTTGTTTCTCTTCCAGTCCTCACCACCTCGTTCTCTCAGATTTAAGGCTTGATTCAAGGAATAAAATCATTGACTAAGATGGCACAACATGTTAAATATTATGCACAATAGCATCATCATTACACCAAATTTAGCATTTTAGCCACGACGTGGCTAACATGGTGTGTACGATCCAGATATTCAGTGATTCTCAAAGGCAGACATCACACACCATGATCTGTGATATTAAACAGCTTCAAAGCCATATAGATCAGCTCTGGTCTGCTTAGCAACTAACCATAAACGTCAACATGGCACACATACCGATCCATGTATGTGCGTCTAAAGCAATAACACGTGTTTGGCTTTGCACGTTTGACCATGTCCACCTGTGACTGTTCAGCTCAATGAGAATGTGAGGACAATGATGATGTAATGAGTTAACAGCACACACACACACACACACACACACACACACACACACATATATATACGCACACATTTGACCTGCACAGACCTTCCCTGCTATTAAACACACATATATCAGCGCAGGAGGTAATGAGGTCAGGTGGGGATATGACCACAATACAACAGACAACAACCATCACCTGCCCTGGTTTGGTTTAAAGTTGCACATCAAAAATACCCTCACACACATACAGTATCTTTTGTCTGATATTAAATGTGGCTGCAAACTACATCCCACACAATCACGTTTATATCAAAGCGCCAGCAGATTGTGTGTAATCGAGTTTGTGTGACAAGGACCAATGATGATGTTGTATTAAGTACTGGAGAGCAGGCAGGCACTACCCCTGTGGGGGTCTTTCACAGCTATGGCTACTCTTGAAGAATCACCTTCCTCTGTCCCACATTTCTCTGTGATCAATTCACGTCAGCTGGCCATGTTTTATTTAACGCTTAATCGTGGCGCTCCCCTCCCTGCGTCCCCCGCAGCTCATTTGGTCACATGTACGAGAAAAAGAATTAAGAGCACGTGATTGCTCCTTTCCACTCTTCTCACCTACCCCTCCACTCCTTCCTTTCACTTTCCTGCATCTGATTGAAAGAGCATTCATCAGAAACAGGTCAGCCATTCTTCGACAATCCATTCTTCCTTTTCATACGGTGCTCTCCATCTGACAGGTGGAGGAGCCTCAAGACGCCATAATTGAAGCTCCAAGCTGATTTTAAGACAGTCTTGATCCTCTTTTGTGATCCTCTGCTTTCCACAAGCTCAGTGACTCATGAGTTCTTTTCTTCCGCACAAACCTCCTTCTTTCTTTCTCTCTCTCTCTCTTTCTTTGTGTAAAACTCTTTAATCTCGTCTGCCCTGGGGTCTGTGTCACAGCCACATGCGCTACCTTTTAAATGACATACTGTATATCACTCGGACAGCACGGCAGAGCCGAGCATGGACGTGTTTCTGCAGACCTGTGGAGAGGTGGAGCACACATTTTCAACACTTTCATATTGAGATTTCACTATACTGCCACTAACACCTGACGTATATCAGAAGGAAGTCATAAAATATGACTTCCTTTGTACAAGCTGCATTCTTCAGTAAAGGTACAACCCTCTATAATGACTTACCTGCCAGCTTAAAGCGGATTCAAGATTTTAAAAACAGTCAACTTTGCCAGAGCTGTAATCATGACACTGACTACTTATTATTTGCATAATTAAAGGACCAGTGTGTAGGATTTGGTGGCATCTAGTGGTTTGGTTGTAAGTCCTCTCCTTCCTAGTAGGGAGAAGAAATTACAGTGGCCTTGAAACATGCAAAAGCTCTACGAACACTAGCTCAGTGTTTAGTTTGTCTGTTCTGGGCTACCGTCGAGACTTGGCGGTTCAACATGGCGGACAAGAGGCATTGCAGCATCTTTAAATATAAAAGGCTCATTCTAAGGTAATGAAAACATCCATACATTTTCTTTAACCGTGCGACCTTATCATGGTCGCGGGGTAAAGCTTAACCCACCTGGCATTGTGCGAGAGGCGGGATACGTAATTACTTACGTACATACTTATATTCCATTAGGCTGTACTCTGTAAAGAGAGTCCCCCTGGTCGTTTAAGTTTGTGCTATAGATATTTTACATCTTTAGACTTTGTGACATGTAATTTTAATGACTGCCATGATGTCCATCAAAGAAGTGGCTTTGGGAATCAGTTTTAACAGACACTGCTTCAACAAACTGAACTAAGAGGTGCAGAAAGAGCTGACACACGTCTGACCTGACGACTCTCTAAAAGGACGTGATGTCTCACTCAGAGCCAAAGATGCTCTGATATCTGCTTTCTGCACACATAGCAGCTCCTAAAAGCCTGTGCTGTTGCACAGCCTATGTCCAGAAAATAATAAAAAACGAACTTGCTGTTCTCAGGCACATGGCTGTTCATAATACAATATACATTACAATAACGTATGGTGAAGCCTGGTTGTTTAAACGAGCCGTCTGTAATGGCACCCACCTGTCAATCAAAGCAGCCACGCTGTTAATTATGCATAACTCTAAGCTTTAATAAAATTTGAATGGGTGAGTTAAATACATAATTTGTGTATCTCCTACGTGAGCCTTGCAAGTCTGCAGACAGACACTGCAGGTGTTACCAAATGCACTTATTTACATTCCACCACTTGGACGTGATTTAGCATTGTAGAGAGAAAAATATTAAATATCAGCAAAAAGAGTTATTTGCTTTTCTCCTTTTCATATTACTGAAAACTGTCTGCGGGGATTTCGGATGGTTTGACAGATTAAACAAGCAATTTTATGGCATTACTTTTTCCATTCTGTAGACAAGAGCAAATTAATAAACAGGTCACACTACCCCCTCTCCATATTGTATGTGGATTTCCCAAATGCTTCCAGCTGCATTGGCTTCATTGGGTTGGTGAAAGCAATGTATTGTAGCTGAAAATGTTTATTTGTTATGGATTTGCAACAGTTTTTGCTCATCACGGTCTTTAAATTGAGGCGCTTTCTAAGCACAAATCACGTTTTTCAGGCTAAACAACTAAAGCACGTTAGCGTTGTTGGAAATTAGATTAATCTACAAAGGAAATGTCAGCAGTGTCTCTTAAGGAGGAATGTTGGAATGTGTTTTTCTGTGTGAGCCTTGTGCTCATTAGCACATTTTGATTCAGACAGTTCACACTGCATTGCAAATTAGACTAAGCAACCAGTCCCAACCCCCAATCCAGCACATACACACACACCCACACACCCAATCACCATGTATTTAGACTGTACATAACCTTTAAGATATGCAAATAAACCTGAGGATACATGGATGTTGCACTCACATGCATGTGCATTTAAAGCCACTCAAGAATTTACAGAAAGACACAATGAAGAGACACGTTGACGATATGACAAGGGCAAACACACTCCATCCTCTCTCCACAGTCGACTTAACCCACAATTTATCTTCTCTCATCTGTCAAATCTGTCTCCTCGTCAGTTTTATTGTCTCTTTGTGTTCACTGCCCTCAAACAGGAGCGTGTTATCCCTCTTTCTCTCTCCGAGCATCCCTCAGCCTCCCGCCTGCAGCCTCCACTCTCAGTCGCTGTCTCTCTCCCTCACTTTCTGCTCTCTAACGTGCCCTTGCTCTCCATCTACCTTCCTTCTTTCCCTCCCATTCCCCTCCTCTTTCCTCCTCCTCCTCCTCCTCCTCCTGCTGTGCTCTCGACTCGCTCTCATTCCCCCTCGCTCACACACTCAGGCAGCATCCTCCCCTCACCACTTCTACCTTCACACTCACCTCTTCGCGCCTCCCTCTCACCGCTCCTCTCGCCTCCTTCCCTTCCGTCACCTACTAACACATATCATCTCTGGCATCTCCTCCCCGTCTGTTGTCTCCCTCTCCTTCCACTCTTTCCTCCATCTCTTTCATTCCCCCCTCCAGTTGTCACACACTCAACCTTGCTGTCTCGCGCAAACTCACGCGTATACACACTCATGCTGATTGGCACCCAAGGACAGAGCACTCTCTCTCCCAAACCGGCGACCAGGCGATTCGCTCGTGCGGCCAGGCTTCTTGACACTGAGCTCAGCTGAGGAAGAGGACGAGGAAGAGGCCATGGAGCACAGCCACATCTTCCCTGTTTTTTCCCCAAATGGGAGCACCTGGAGCCCGGGGGAACTTCCCTCCGAGGTTGCCCAGGGATGCCCTCTCGGACCACTGCCTGTCATCTACTACAGCGTCCTGCTCTGTCTCGGCCTGCCTGGTAAGAGACACAAGTGTGTGTTTTATATGTCTAATCACATGCACGTCTCATTCTTTGTTTTATTTATTTATTTATTTATATTATTAAAGACTGCATCGGTGTGTTGCAGGAGTCCCGCTTGGCATCTTGATTTTGTTGTGCTCTTGTCTGCAGATTTGAGTGAGTGTGTGTCATGCACAGCTGCTCCAGAGTGTCACTCTTTGCACACACACACACACACACACTGTTGATTTGTCATTCTGACCTTGTGGGCTGTCACTTGTGCATGCGTACGTATTTTGTATGCATTTGTCTGTGTTTGTCTTTTGAGTTGGACACGTTCAAGCAGCATTTAAATAAAAGAGGAGACGTATGTGCAGAGCATGGACGATTCACGAAATGGCACCTTTTTTTTGTGTTAATGTGGAGCTGTTACAGATATATGTGTGCATAACAGGTTGTGCACGATGACACAAGCTTGACCTCTGGGACAAGTGTTACATAGCTCCTTTCGATGACCTCAATTAATGACACTTCCTTGTCGCGTCTTTACCATTGACTGATGAGTCCATTCACAGTCATCGTCGGACCCATTTACTGCCTACGTCCCACTGCGTGATCTATGAGCAGCGACCTGGTCTCACACAGGGAGGCAAAACGGTGCGGTGCGGTGCGTGTGTTATATGTCTGTGTGTGCGTGAGTATGTATGTGTGCAAGAGACAAAATCTGGAGGTCAGATGAAAGAGGAAAGGTGCTGATGGCAGATCAGAAATTGGGGTTCAGCTGTTGACCGTCAGATACACACGCACTCCGCTTCAGCCCATTACCGAAATGCGGGACTCAAATAAGATGATGAAGGATAATTCAGGAGGATTGAACCCTGATTTTAAAGTGAGATTTGACAAAGTGAATTAATGATTTTTGTCTTATTTGTCCTAATAGCTCTGCATCCTCGTTCCTTTGTAAAGACCGGGAGTGAGATGCTATCAACAACCTAAGCTGTTCTGGTTCAAAACAAATCTGCAATGCAAAGTTAAAAGCTTTTGTATGCCAAGACTGCAGTTGCTGTACAGATCTGCAGTCTCAGTAAAAGTTAAAGTCTATCTTACTGATCAATTCTCGACTAATTATTTCTCCCAGACGGCGAATCAAGCAATTCTCCCCGCTGTCATTTAAAGTTTGCGTTGTGCGGCTTCGGAAGTTTTATTTGATTCTGCTGCTGAGTCGTCTTTGCAAATGCGGTTGAGGCTGTTTGTCTAATCACTGAGTTACAATAACCTGAGAGTGTAATGCAATCTTACAATAGTTGTCTGAATTAATGGCAGGGTTGAGCACAGCGGGGTGATACTTTGCAGCAGCCGAGTTCGACTTATTCAATCATTATGACACAGTTCATTCGGCTCAAGCTGAATCATGAATGTTTCATGAGCGCGGCATGTGTGAGTAGTAGTGGTGTGACCTACAGGTATTTAACACTCTCGATGGATTGGACGCTGTTACTTTGATGACCAGCCGGTGTTTCATTAGTTAACAGCAACAGGGCTTCACGGAGACGTCGCCATGTCTGTATATTTCCCTCAGACTTTGACCTTTAAGCTGTAGACGTTGAGAGGGGTGACATCAAGAGCATAGATTGGAGGGCAAAAAGCGAGATGGGGGGAAAGTGATGAGAAAAGGGGATTACGCAAGTCAAGTGGTGGGAAATGATTACTGTTTGACCTAGGGAGATGATGAACTGAAAGCCTGGGATGAACAGGAAGACAAGGACACGCAGAAGAAGAAGAAGAAGAAGAAGAAGAGTGGAGTTAAGAGAGAAAGAGATCGGAGCAGTAATAGAGGGAGAGATTAATAACAGCAGAGCCAGTGAAGTAGCACCTTTTGAGCCCTGAGTGGGGGAGCCACAGACGACAGAGCCGAGACGAATTGCCACATTTTTAATTAATCGTTAACTCACCCTCTCTCTCTCTCTCTTTCTTTCTTTCTTTCTCTCTCTGCTCACTACACCACAACCGCTTGAGCGAGAACAGACGTGTGCTGGCACAGCAAACAGCGCAAATGAAGGAGTCGTCTCTTTGATTTGGTCTCTGACATGCCGGGATTGCAGAAGTGAGGCCTGCTCTTTGTACGGTACAGTATGTCTCAAAGCACTCGACGCCAAGAAGACATACTGTTACACGGGACGCTGAGTGGTCGGGAGAGCTGATTGTGTGACATAACTGCTCAAGTGAAGCAGTTTCATGCGTTACTCTCTGGACATTTCTCTGCACACTCACTTCTTTACGGCGACGTTTCGAAACCTGTGCGCGCAGGTCTCCAAATCCCTTGAGGTGACTGTCGATTCATAAATATGGACTATAGATGTCAGTATTTGAAGGATTTGTTAGTGTGCTCCAAAATAATGCAGCAGGGCACAAAACCACTAAGAGGATTAAATAAATTAGATTCTATTGTTCTATTTAATAATTATAGCTTAATCTAATCTATTTAATTAGTCTTCAAGCTCCCTTAATTGCAGCGTCAGGCACCAAAAATCATGTTTTCTCTGACATCACTTCTTTTTTCTTTTTTTTTTTGTACGTATGTTGCAAAATGTTATTATTCTATTAAATATACGACATCTTCACTTCACCGTCTGTTACTTAAAAAACCTCATTACTGTTCACAAAGTTGGTTGAGTGCTCTGCAAAGAGCTCTGACACCCCGGACATTATAGGACGTTAAACATTAATGTAGAGTTCAGTATTCAGATCATTTGTTCAAAATCTTTAGGTAATATTTCAGAAGACGATCGTGTGTTTTTTTTATGCAACGTTGTAATAATCTTCAAAAGGAAATTAATGTCTCCTCATCAAACACACGTTTTCACACGCTTCACGTACGTTGTGATTTACACGTTAAGTCTGTTTCCACTCCACTGTGTGTGCGTTTATCTTTACTGATACACTACATCAATTTTTCCACCTCAGCCTAGCGTAAACACTTTTTTTCTAAAATTTCTACCATTTCCACTAACGCATGAAAATGTGCATGACCTGGAAACGGCACTAACGGCACAGAGAGTGACGGCCAACAAAGGCCTTGGACTTTGAGACATTGGAGACGTCAGTGTTGGTTTCTGTTAACGATGACCATGATCGTTCCCTAACCTAAACCATGTGGTTATTATTGTAACCACGCCACCCAAACCACATTGTTTCCCTGATCTTAACCAAGATATTTTCGTGTTTAAACCTAATCAAGACGTAACGTGACCAGATACTACTTAACAGTCACTGGTAAATATGAAACTAGTAATATGTTTCACCCTGGAGGGCATATTCTGTTGTTTAGCATTGGGTAGCATTTTCAGTGCATGCAACCTGTCATCACGTACGCCGAATGCGGAAACGTCAAATACGTGACAACAAGTGGTTGCATGGGTCTCTGGTCTGCAACGCTCATAGAAAATCCCTCCTCCACCTGTGCACATGCACGTGCTCACGTACACCACGGTATGCTGGCGTGTTCCTTCTCGTCTTCCTTGAGGCATCAGTCAGCGTTCTGACTGCTGCACGTGAGAGTTGAAAAACATCACGCACTCCCAATTACGGGGAAAAAAAGGGGGAAAGGTCTGGGGATATCCAGCGTTAATGACCCCCCCCCCACTTCATGTCCCAATGTAGGCCAGGTGTCAGCCGCTACTTAATGAAGAGGTGGGCCCCATCGATTTTCACTTTGGACGATTGATCTGTCAATCCGCACCAGTGACAGGGTATCTGGTGGTGGGATGGGGGGGGGGGGCTTGTTAATAGATAGTATCACACTGAAAGTGTAGAGTTTGAGATTAGTGGGTGAAAGGAAAAGACACGAAGGAAAGGTTTGTGTTGAAGCACGGACAGCAGGGGGGGAAAGATGGTGAATAAATCAAATGGAAAAAGGTTGAGATTTTGAGCTCTGGTTTGTATCCAGTCTGCGGTTTGTGGATGGACAGGAAAGGGGGAGGGGAGAGGGGGGAGCTGAGCGTGTCAGCTTGTCATGGGGGAGACGAGCCAGAGAGGGCGCGGGAGGACAGAGGAGGCGAGGGAGGTGTTGTTTGAGGCAATAAATCAGAGATGCTGTTGATGCAGTGACAGAGCTGACTATGTTTGACCAGCTGACAACGAAACTCTGTCAGCGCTGCGGAAAACACGCCGAACGCAAATCCCTGTATGTTGTTTGCCAACCTTTGGGCGCCAGTAATACATCAATCTGAGGATAATTATAGTGCTTTAACCCGGACATCATTTAATGTTCTATTTTTCTCCTCACTTTCGATCTATTTAATCTCTGTGTTCTGCCTCGGCCCGACTAACTTTCACCTCTCAGTTTTTTGTTCAAAGCTGGACCTCGTAAAAAAAAAAAAAACCACTTGGAGAGCAACCAAGGGCGCGTTGTAATTGTTAGCATTGTTTACGAGCCCTTTATGAGCTGAGTTTGTCAGTCTGCGACGCCACATTACAGGCGGCGGCGTTAGCCTTGACGTAAGGACAGTCATCTCCTGCAAACTTTGACTCGCTCACTGTGGCCTGTCTGCAAAATGAATGGCTGTAGATGTGAGCAGAGGCTGAGCACTGCAGTAGCATCAATACCGTTAGAAGCAAACCAGGGCTTCTTTTCTCTTAATATGCCCATTAAACTTAAATATCCTGTCTCAATACATATCGCTTCTTCTTTTTTTTTTTTTTCGTTCGGGCTCTTTTTTCTGGATTGAATCTTTCTTTCTCTTATGAGCTTTCTCACCATTAACTCTCAGATCACACATCAGGCTTATGCTCGCCATAAAAACGTGTTTGATTGATATTATTGCATTTGCATGTCATTACAAGCCTGCTTTTCAATGCAAATGAGCTGTAGGAAGGGTTTCGCTTTATGACAACATCCTCTATACTTTAAACAGAATTCAGCTTTTAAAACATGTCAGTAAAAGTATATTTTTATCTGCGATGTATGGGTTTTTGTGTGGTTTCGTAGCGGGGATGTGCTCCTGGTTTTTGTTCAGGGGAATTAAGGAATCGCCCTGCTTTATGTCCGGTTTGACACTTAGAGAAGACAAAAGGGAAATGGTTGTCATCAGGAACAAAGTGCTTGTGACCTTTGAAGCGAGCTTTGATATTCACCCCCTCTCTGTTTCTTCTTTTTCCTCCCACCGGCTCACTGCTCTCCTCTATACCTCTCTCTCTCTCTCTCTCTCTCTCTCATTCTGTCTTTCCATCTAATCCTCCCCTCCAGCCCCTCTCAATAGCCTGCTCTCTTTTTAACTCTCTGTGACCTTCCCCAGGCCAAGCAAAACCTCACCCTCTGTCTATTTCCTCATCCCTCTCTTCTCCTCGCCTCTTGTCTTATTTGCCTCCGGATAAGCTGTCAAAAGCCAAACCTCAATTTCCTTCAAATGACAAAAAAACTTAATTGCAATGCTCACTTTCATTCTTTTTTTAGGGGTGGGGGCATAATTTCCTTTTCCTAATTTCCATGAGAAAATCTAATGACTAGCGTGCAAGGCGGTGGCAACATCTCATGTTTTGCCACCGGTTTGGAGGGGTTAAGCTGCGCAGTGTCGTTTGTCGACAGCCCCGTCTGAACACGTCCCTTTAGTGGTGGGATGAGTCAGCCTCGTTACACACCTCAGGGAGCACGCTGTGCCTTCTCTTTTGCCGCTAAACAACGTCAATGGCCCTCGTTATGTTAGAGGAGCAGCAGGGGGAGCCGAGACACAAAAGCACTCCCACAAAAAATAGACAGAAGGGGTCACCTAAGCAAAAACACACACAAGCGAATGTAGAGAGACAGACAAACACACAGCAAGCCGTCCATCCTGCGGGTCATTCTAATCCCCTCTCAGCTCCTGCAAAAAGAAAAGGAAAGGAAAATTTTGCATGTGTCCATGACTCCGGGCATGAGATGCACATGTCTCTGTGCACACGCATGGACACTGCTATGTATGTGTCATGTCTCTGTTCTGTGTGTGTGCGCGCATCCCTCCTCCCCGCTGAGACCTCAGCCCTGCATGTGCCACCTCATACCCGCAGAATGCCGAGCAGAGCCATCCGACTCCAGCAACCCCCACCACCACCACCACCCTTCCCCGGAGACAACGAAAAGAGCAGGAGTCAATTGAAATGAATGGGCAACCCAGTGCAAGCTGGCTTGAGCTAAATGGAAATGTCAAGCTTGCCATGGATCCCTTTTGTCTGTCTGTAGAAGGGCCCGTCTCACAGGGGAGCCCGAACAGAATAATACCCAGCCAGCGATAGTCAACACCTCACTGTTTCCATTTCATGTCACTCCTCTCTGTTTAGCAGTATGTTGAAACAGAAAGAGAGGCACAATAAAGACAGTGAAGCGACGGATTGAAGGTGAAGTACATTGTGCGGGATTTGTATTGGGATCTCCAATATGGATATTTTTGAGCAACTCAGAGCTTAAAAGCAAACTTTTTGTGCACAGACGCTGATGAGATCCCCTGAGACGCTGCAGGTGTATGTTCAGCAGACAGCTGTGAGACGGGACTGTATGGGAAATGACACGTACTAAGTGTCAGTATGACAAAGACAAGAGAGCCTGTCGAAACAAACAGCGGGTCAAAACAGGACAACAATGTAGCAATGTAAAATTAAGTAGCTTGACGGATGAGCGGCAGATCAGACGTTTTTTGTTAATGATCCCTCATGGAGGTTTATGGACATTACACAGAAAACTTAAAGGTTGCAAATACTGATTAGTCTGCCAGTCATTTTCTCAGGGAATAGTTTTTCTCTGCTAAATGTCACAAAATAGTGAAATACACCTATTACAGCCCAAGATGATATCTTTGAATAGCTTGTTTTGTCTAGCTGATAATGGCTATGTAGAGAAAAAATGGCACGACAGACCTGTCCTTGACCATGTTTTGCACACTTACATATGTTTACACCTTGCACCAACTGTACACTGACAAAAAAGGACTTAAACTATAAACTTAACCTCAACATGGCATCGAGTTATTCGCCATAATAAAGCCTAAGTTGTATACAGACTATAGGAAGACTATCACTATGTATACCAAGTAATACTGTGTATTAAGATGCACACAGCTCATTCAACAAAACTGTTAGCTATCCCACTAAAAAGTTTTTTTATTTACTCTAATATTTATTATTTATTATAAACAATTATCTGGCAAGCTGTCTGAAAACAGACTGAGGTTTTTCAGCCAACTGTTATACAGTATGTGCCTGGTTGGTGGCACGGTGGGCACAGACTGTGTTGATATCCTGAACACAGGTTCATTTTGGTGAAGAATTTATGTTGATCTCTCTCCTTCTATTTTCAAGCACATACATTCATAATTTTCCTGATACTGTATCATTTATGTTGAAATATCTATCAAAATCCCACATAACATTGCTACGATAGCTAGCTAGAAATTCGTCCACGGTACCGTCTAACAGTAGCTGCTGAAACTACAATATACTTCATATGCTTTGCAGTGATGTTAGCTTTGACTTTAAACTTGTGATGGTGTTGGACTTTTTTGTAGTGGGTGTCGGTTGTTTGTTGATGTTAGCAGTCTCCATTTCTAACGTTAGCTAGTGTTAGCTAACGTTAGTGCACAGCTGATGTTCCTGGAAAACGAGTCCACAGGCTGTTATACGCAACTGAGAAAACTGTGAAAGGGCTAATTTTAAAATTATTAACACTTTCTTCAGTTTAACAATACTTGTACTAATCTTTTAATGTTTCATTCTTTTGTTGCCAAAGCAACAGTTATGCTCATCATCAAACGTAAAGAAAAGTAAAGTACACACTGGAGTGGTGTTTCTTGTACACAGGACTAAAGTATAAAATATATATATTTTCAAATAGACAAACCAGTCTCGACAACCTGCAGTTAGTCCACTGAGAGTTATTAAAAACCACATAATGCTTATTGTGAAGATCTGTATCCTTGAGTCCAAGGTTAACCTAACATTGAATGTTTTTAGATTCATTTCGTGGACAAAGCTGACAACCAGAAAAGAAAAAGAAACATACAGAGAGTGTATGACCAGTAGCTGAAACCAGAAAAATAAATCAATAGATCAAGATTCAACATGAAGGCAATTTAACTTCAGAGTGCTGCAGAGGTAGTGTGGTGTAAGAGCGGCGGTGACTGTGATGGCGCGGTGTGTAGTGTAATCCAACAGCCCTATACATGCACACATATATCGGCTTGCCGAGCCTTGTAAACTGCTTTGACATCTCATTTAAGGATATAGATAGATGTAATGAATTGGTGCATCCCTAATGATTTGTGTGTATGTGTGCATGTGGAGACATGTGTTAAAATGTGTGTGTGTGTGTGTGTGTTTGCGTCTTCTGCTGCACATCCTCCAGTCTGGCAAGGACATCTTTAGTCATTATCTGGAGCCGGCTTTGTAATTTGTAATCAGCTGATAGTGGCTGAGGCTGTGAAGTGTGATGTACCAGACTCCAAGCTGCCATATTTAATCCAATCCCAGATCTATTACTGCAGAGGGGGACAGGACTACAGAACACACACACACACACACACACACACACACACACACTGTATGGGAATTGATGGCTGCTAAGTGCATTGATGTCTCGGTGATGCAAATCAATGTCAGAGGCATCTTCGTTTAAGGAAACTGACTGGACGTGGCTTCAAACTGCACCAGCACATTTCACTAAATGGGATCTGTTGGCAACACCACAATATGGATCCTTTATTGTGTATGTTTAATTAAATAAATATGAATTTAATATAAATTAATTAAGCAACTCAACTAGTGCAGCATGAAATGAAAACAAAAAAGCAGAAAAACTATGTTCAATTATTATAATGAGGATGTTTTCCTTGGACAGTATGACATTAATTATACTTAGCATGAAGTAATTTAGATTTTGTCAATACCAACAATGACAATAATTGTTTTTTGCTAAAGTTTTGACATCCCAGTAACACTGCAGCGTAAACAAAGCAATATCTTATTCACTGTCTCTTCTGGTTTTGGGAAAGGTGACGATGATTACAGGAATAATATGCATGTGCAGTGACAGAGGGGGGAATAACAGGGAACAGAGTAGGACAACAAAGAAAGAAGACGTGTAATGAGCCTGTACAATTCAATTGCTGAACTGCAGTTCCACGTGAGGAGCAGAAAGCTGTGCTCCTCTCTGATGCATGCTTTGGCAAAAGTAGCAGTGGAATAAAGCACATTCAGACCTTTGTGTCCACGTCCTCTTTTTTTTTTTTTTTTTTTACAAAAGGCAAGATACTAGTAGCGAAAGAAAGTGAGTTGGACTAAATAAACAGGGAAACATTTAATTTGGCAACATGGAAGAGAAGGTATGACAGTATGTGTCGGGGATATGGGGTTAAGATTGAAAAAGAGATGCAGAAAAAATGAGATGGGGTGTCCTTGTGGTTTGTTGCAGAAGCTAAATTACTGGCGGCAGGCAGTCGTGAACTCAGCAGATTGCCAAGGCTGTGATGCGACACGTTGCCCTCCTGTTTTTGTTGAGGCTTTACTCTTTATTAGAGATAACAATTTGGCGAAAGGCAGAGTCAGGTGCCACTGGAATTACACAGCAGATGAAAGGTGGAGAGGAAAAGAAACAAAAACCAGGGGAAGGATTACAGAGTAAAAGAGCTGGTCGAACATGGTAAATACTGACCGGAGATGATAAGAGATTTGATTTGCACGTAGCAGGCTAAAACGTGAAAGAACCTGGCAGGTTTGGTAGTCACAATGGTGCATTTTGTCCTAATATTTGTGTTTGCATATTGTATTGTGTGTTTGTGTCAGCTGCAGCTACAAAACACTGCATCTCTATTGTGTCACCCCTTTTCAATTACCCACTAACACTCGATTTTTCTGTTTCCTTCCCTGCCCTAACTTGTGCCCATTCCTGTTTCAATCTCACACTTTTCCTACCTATTTACTTTCAATCTCCTTTGTCCATCCTTCCTCCCCACCTTCCTCCTTCCTCCTCCCAGCTAACATCCTGACAGTGGTCATCCTGTCCCAGCTGGTGCTGCGTCGTCAGAAGTCCTCCTACAACTATCTCCTGGCCCTGGCTGCCGCCGACATCCTAGTGCTACTCCTCATTGTTTTTGTCGACTTCATACTGGAGGATTTTATTTTGGCCGCGCCGCTGCCTCCGTCTCTAAACAATGCAGTGCAGGTTCTGGAGTTCTCCTCCATCCACACCTCCATCTGGATCACCGTGCCTCTCACCATCGACCGTTACATCGCCGTTTGCCACCCGTTGCGCTACCATACAGTCTCCTACCCGGCTCGCACACGAAGGGTGATATTTGCCGTGTATATAGGGTGCTTGCTCTCTGCAGCTCCTTATTACTGGTGGCCTGAGCTGTGGCACAGCCTGTCTGGGGTGGGGAGTGGTGGTGGTGGAGGAGGAGGTGAGGGCAACAGGAGAACTGTGGCCCAGCATGTCTTGGTGTGGGCCCACTGCGCCACCGTCTACCTCCTCCCCTGCACTGTATTTTTCTCCCTCAATGCCGTCATTGTTCGGAAGCTGCGCAGACGCCGCAGCTGCTTCCGTCTACGTGGCTACTCTACCGGCAAAACCACCGCCATTCTCCTCGCCATCACCTCCATCTTTGCCGTTTTGTGGGCACCACGTACCCTCATGATCCTCTACCACTTCTACTCCCCTCCTCCAGCCTCGCAAGGTGCAGGCCGACTGCTCCACATGCTCACCGATCTGGCGAACATGCTTGCGTTGCTCAACACCGGTGTCAACTTCTTCCTCTACTGCTTCATCAGCAAGCGTTTCCGGGGCATGGCGGCCAACGTGCTGCGCGCCCTGGTCCACTGCCGGAAGCAACCCCCTCCGTTCTATGCCAGCCACAACTTCTCCATCACAAGCAGCCCCTGGATCTCACCAGCCAACTCCCACTGCATCAAGATGTTGGTGTACCAGTACGACAAAAACGGAAAGCCCATTTGTATTTCCTCTTGAGTCAGCCACCAGCAGCTGCCCCCACCCTCTGTGGTTGGGGGACATATTCGAGCTTTGTCTCCTTGGTGACCAGCTTTCCCATACGGGACTCTTTGAGGCTTGAAAATGTCAACATGCCCAGGAGAGCACAGAGCTGACAGTTTAGCTAGCTTTGAGCGATAACAAAGTAGTAGGCTAGCAAGGCGGAAAAGCAAACAGCAGGTATCCACAGTATTCACAAAAGCAGCGACCAGCATCAAATAGATGCTGATTGTTTCCTCCATGCAAAAAAAAGTAAAACTACTGTAAGTGACTGCCGCTTCAGTGAGCGACACCAGACTCAGACTGACAAAGGGGTATCACCACCATCTATCACTGACTTTTATGAACCACAGTTTGTAACAGCGCTAAAGTATAAACTGACAAATAGATGAATCCTTGGTGAAGCATCAAACGCCTTCTTTATGGACGCTCTCTGTTGCACACCGCTGCCAACGGTGAAGAGCTTTGAACAGCTGCGTCTTTGCCCGTTGGGAGTCATTTCCAGGAAGCAGAGATCCAGAGTCTGGGCAGTAAACATCTCACCTGATTCACTCAGTCAGAGCCACCAACGGTGTCTCCACTGCCCGCAGTTCTGACTGTCTCTAAAGCAATGTTTAAACGGCGCTGTCATTTCCAGCTGAATATGCAGAGGGGTCTCAAAGGCATGTTAATTTTTGGGGGCTTTTATGAAATGAACAGCCCGCCCTGACTTTTCTTCACGTGTGTGCTGAGTTCACCCTAGGTCACCTATGAGTCGGCGCTTGCTGTGGAAGTTATCCCAGATCCACAGATTGTCGTAGGACGAGTAGACTCTCTGCTTGTTGTCGGTGAAAATATTTATTAATGGTAGACTGACTGTTATTGTAGCTTCGCAAAAATACAAGACAAAAAAAAAATGACTTGGGAATACGTCAGTTTGACTCCAAGTTGTCATAAATCTAGTAATCACATTTCCAATATTAGGTAGAGGAAATTTCTGCTATTAGTAGATAGTCCTCTATTAACTATTAATGGTCCTTGATGATTTACTGTTAGCCATTATCTTGAAGAATATAATGAATGTAACTGAACATCTCTTTAACCCTTTAGCTTTCTGAGAGAATGAGAAAAGAGCGAGAGAGAGACGGAGAGGACAGAACAATCTGCTCTCTTTCCTTTCGGTTTGTTTACCCCCATCCAAGGCTTTCTGTCCCATGATGCAGCAGTGAATTTGGTCTCAGGGCCACAGTGACACATTTCAGCTCCGCGCAGATCAGTAACAATTCACACCGAAACAGAGTCACGTACGTCAACTCTGTCTCAGTGCTTCCCGAGTCCTGCCCGGTAACACACACACACACACACACACACTGTGCTGTATTGCGCACAGAAAGAGCACACTGAGATCAATGCACATCCATTCTGCAGACACTTTGGGGCATTAGAAGTGTTCATCTATCTAGCGGGAATATAGCTGTGCCAAAGGGCAGATTTCTGCTAATACCTGCCTGGAGGGATCAGACACATCAGGCCTTTATTTTAATGGAAAAGACTTCTGATGAATGTTAGGTGTGTCTGTCACAGCTTATAAAGTCATGCCCTCCAAACTCTTGTTTGACACGTCTGAGACACTTCAGGGGGTGACTGCAGGTGTGCTGTGTCACTTTCGCTCACTATTACAGCAAAAACCAGCCGAAGCTGGCTGGCTTTCATAGTTTTGTCCATTTTTTTTATGTCACCTATAATAACATTTAACTTATCAACGTCATCTCTGAGACATATGGAGGCGTGGTGACTCGGCACAACATGGTTTTGTCCTGTAGTGCGTGCTACGGTTTAATATTTTCTACTAGCGACGATGAGTTTAGAAGACACAACAAATCATATACAGTACATACAACTCATCCATATCACGTCTACTGAGAAGTTTATGTCACATTCATATTGGAGTTACCTTAATTACAATTTTCTGACTTGCAAATCAACATCCAAGTCGTAATTGTGAGCGAAATCAGCCCTGTGTTAAAACCATGGCAATCTGCACTTGCGTGTCAATTCGGGTCCTTAGTTTTGGATCGTCCGCTTTCAACAACATGGCGTCCAAAATGTTTTTGTATAATATGAAAACATTTGAGGGGAGAAAAAGGCAATGCGGCAACAGAATCTTGATTTATATTTGATCAGCTATGCCTAGTTTTACAGTCTGATCTAAGTTTCATGAGCCTGCTGCGTTGTGCTGCGCAGACTTGAGTTCACCGCGGCGTATCTGTCATGCCCCAAGAAGGATCTGCACCATGAACGCGGGCCATAATCTACTTGGTGTTTTACGACAGCTTTAAGTTTAAGACAACTGTCAAGTCAAATTCAACAAATGTGGTGCTACGTGTCAATTCACAGTATTTTTAACCTTCACCTGGCTGACTCTTGAATTTGACGTTTTAAAAAACTTGAAAATCTTTCACATAGCTTCCTTCTATCCTGTATAGTGTATGGTCACATGGTTTTAGACCAATGACATCACTAAATTGTGTCTCAATATGTGCATTAAGTGATCATTTTTCCATAAATTAGTAAAAATGTGCCTTTTACTAGGAGTGTGCCATATTAAAAAAAAGATAAAAAAGGACGAGCAATAAACAAAATATAAAAAGCACATAAACGATTGATATTTGAAACATTTAAGAGCTAATGAAACAACGCTCATTAATTAGGAAGTCCTCATTTTCGTTTAAGTGTTGTTTTGACCCTTTAAGACCGCTGTCCACGTCTCGATGTGTAAAGAAAAGAACTTATGGCCAAAACTACAAAGACCTGAATTGACATTTCTTTTCCATTTCCAGTCACACTAACACAAACACGCTATATTCTCTCAGATTCTAACTCTCAGTTTACGTGATAGTCTTTCCAATTTCTTTTCCTGTCAAAGATTACTTCCAGACCAGAGTAAACCTAATTCTTCAACTTCCATACTCCCGCTTTTCAGTTCAGTTGTGCACTCAGGCACCATAACTGGCTCCTCCACTCTAAATCCCCATTTCTTTGTTCCACCACAAATTGATTTTCTTCAAAATTGCAAAGCAAATGAGGGAACACCGATTGCCTCTTGCTCCTCACCTCCTTCACTCTGTGCTCCTCCCACGCATCCCTCTTTCCTCCCACTTTATGTCGCTCAAAGTTAATTTCACAAGTGTCCTTTTTCACTCGTTAACTGATTACCCTGAAGTCCTCTGTGCTACATGAGTGTATGAGCACATCGCAGCATCACTTCTCAGCAGAAAATTGATCCGTGCGGTTGGGGACCTTGAGTTGGTGGATGTTGAGCATTATGTGATGGAGATAAACAGCCAAAAATGGTCAATAATCAGTAATCACTCGGCAAGCTCCTTGACTCCCACTCCATTAACGTCATGCTCAGCAGGACGTAACATTTCATTTAGTGTTAAGGCACTAAAATATGTGCTTTAATCCTAATCAATAAAGCCTAATGATTGGACTGCGCTCATTAAGAAAGCAACCTCACAAAAAAAAAAAAAATACATATATATATATTTGGGCTTCAGCCTGAGGAGCTCGTGCCAGATCACTGTTGCCATGACATTCACTTCATGTGTTAACCCCATCCAGTGTTTCGGCCATGTTAATGTGACATTTGTGCAAGAACCAGCGCCTCATTCCCACAGCCTCCAGGGAGAGAGGGAGGAGGCATGCTGGGAAACCAAAGCGAAAGGGACGAGTCGGTCAGAGGAGGGGGGGTAGGGCTCTAAAGAGTGTCACATGCAGGTGTCACTTCGTTTTCCCACGTGAGGCACTCGAGAGCAGGTGTGAGGATGTGCGTGTGTGTGAGGTGAGGCGAAGCCAAGAAATCTTCTCCATTATTAGGAGGGGGGAGAAAAAAAAAGAGGATCTTATATTTTCTTCAGCCAGATATTAAAAAGATAACCAAACATAAATCAGAGAGTTAAATTATATTTACTCGCTCACACATCCTGCTCTGCTTCCTCTCCGTCTCTCTCTCTCTCTACCTGTGTGTGTGCGTGTGTAAGTGTGCGTGTACATAATGTGTTAGACAGAACAAAGCTTTAACAAAGTGTTTGTGCCATAGGAATTGTAATGTATGAAATCAAATATGTATTTATACTCAGTCATGATGAATATAATTACATACAGCACAGTATTATAACGATATATCCATGAATGTACAACTGAAGCTTCTGGCATCTTTGTTGGTATTTTTCTGATTGTGATTTTCTACTCAATGACCTTTTTTGAGCAGTCTTTTACCTTTCTCCATGGCAGTGTTTCAAAACTGTGTTTTTTGATTGTACCAGAGTGATTATAGGCTTGCATAATTCCGTTTTTTTCCCCTCCTAATGAATGTATTGACTGTATAAAGAGTATGTATTACTGTGCCGTGAGAAAGTATGCAGAAAAGTATTGGCTGATAAATATTTTTGATTAAAGAAATAAAGAACAGTCTCTCTAAGGATTCAGACAGAGTGATGCTGATGATCTGTCTGTCTCTTTTTTTCTGCATGTACAATCACACTCTTAACTCAAAGAATGCACATTTATACATGATGTGATCAACCAAACACACACACTGATAATGTCAGGCAAACTTAAAATTTCAGACGTACCTAGGTATAGTGCATCACATGCATACATGGAGTTTTATTTCAGAATATCGCTACCAATCACAAACTGCTTTCATTAAACTAAAAACCGTGTCCGTTATTATCATTACTATTTAATTTCTTTGAAATATCTCTGCTTTCAAAATAATTATAATAATTAATAAACCATTTATTTAAGATATGAAGTAATTCATGTTGAATTTAAAGTTTTTCGGGAAGACTTTGATTCAAGGACCATCATTTCGGAACAATTTATTTAGATTTCTGAGTGATTTAACTATTTAAATTGATACTAAATATAAGAAAATAGAGACAGTGTTCAAATAATACTGAGCTGAACACACACATTAAGCTTCCAATAATTAATTGTTAATGAACCTGAGTTTAAATTGAGGAAATCTTCCATTTAACTATTACCAGATTACCAAGAAGCTATTCAGAAATTATAACTCACTGAGGCAGAAAATCCACCTTCTAACCACAGTTGAACTAAATATTTCTATTGTCTATATAAACATCTTGCTTATTGGCATTGCACAAACCAAATCTGACTGTTTGCACAGCATTAAAAAGCAATGTGAGCTACAGGTATCTGTCTCAGCTCCGCACACTCCATCTAACAGAAAGATGACAGTGACTTTTAAGAAATATAAAAACACACTGCAGAGCTTTAACCACCAGCGCGCTGCCGTGTGGTCACAGTGTGTGGGTGTGATAGTGTGATAACACTTTGATATAATTCAAGCGGCCACGCTGTACAGTGAAGTGACAATCAAAAGATTTGTTGTTCCGCGGTGCCAGCTCAACTGTAACAATCCAGGTGATAATCACAGGCAGGGATGTGTGTGTGTGTGTGTGTGTGTGTGTGTGTGTGTGTGTGTGTGTGTGTGTGTGTGCGTGTCCAATTAAAGTCCTGACAGCAGTGCTGACTCAGCCGACTCTTTGTCCCTGTCGATGTGGATAAGTGAGAAACAGAGCATAGTGCACAGCACAACAAACAAACACACACACACACACACACACACACACACACACACACACACACACAGATGCTATTTTATTTGCCTATAATCACTTCTGATTGGAGTTAAAGCAACACGTGTGTGTCAGCTTTCCCCTTGGTTACATGCACAGTCAACCAATCACCATCTCGCTCATATTCACAGTCGTCAAATCACAGAGCTCACGACAAGCCAATTAACACCTCTTTCACACACAAAAGAAACACACTCCTGCCAAATGTGGCTCACTGTTAACTGACATTTTCCTTTTTTTATACACAAACAAGTCACCAGCAGCTGAAAGAAAAGATCAGTGTCTGTTTTCAGTGAGACGTCTGACCTCTTTCAGTAGATCACCACATCATATAACCCGAGGCCACCGCACTTTTCATCCACACTGTAATATAAAGGTGTATCTGATAAATGTGCTGTCAGCGCGGAACCGTCATCTGAAGCTTATGCTACAGACGGGGAGAGAAAAGGAGAAAATGCGAGAATGAAGAGAGAAAAATGGATGGACAGGAAGAAAAGAAAAAAAATCAGAGGGAGTGTGTATGTCTTCGTGTGTGTGTGTGTGTGTGTGTGTGTGTGTGTGTGTGTGTGTGTGTGTGAGTCTGTGTGCACCCGCTGCCAAGTCTTACGAGTGTGTTTCTGCGGTGATAAAGATGGATGGGGCTGTCTGCTGCCGCTGTGATTGGGGCTGCTGCTGATTTTGTGTACGTGTGTGTGTGTGTGTGCACATGCAAACATCTGTTTATTTATTTAGTTAGACCTCAGGCTGATGTGTGCATTTTCAAAACAACAACAACAAAACAAAATTTCAAAAAAAAAGACAAAACATCCTCTGAGCATCGCTACAAGAAATGGACATTTGGAAATCTGCGTCAAGGCTATATATTATATATACGTCTGCCAATAACCAAGGCCAAGAGTATAAATCATAAAATGTACAGGAGGGGAAGAGTCTGCAGATTCTGGTCTTCAAATATATTAGCACTGAGCAGCTTATTCAAATACTTGATTTAGCTGTTGCTCAGGACATGTTTCATGAGCGACAAACTGAGAATGATTAAAAATAAATCACATCCTCTCACTTATATTTCAGTATCATGCTCATGTGATACTGTGAAATGTTACAAAGGCAAAAAAATATAAACTGTCTCCTAATTCCAGGCTGTGAGGTTCTTAATTAGCAGTTGTCAAAAGTATAAAATGAACAATGATTCATGCTGCCTCACTGTTACACCATAAAATGCCTGTTAAGAGAGCCTGTTATTTAATTAAATATCTTCTCTAAATGTAGGGTATTAATTGAGTTACCTAGTTGTGGAGTGTCTGTGGAGATGATTTGTTAAGAGTATGTTGTGATGGTTAGATTCAAAAAAGCAACCCAAACGTAGAGGGAGAAGGTAGACTAAAAAAAAAAAAAAAAAAAAAGGTAACACAATAGGCAGGATAACACAGAAATAATAAAAGGCGGATGAGAAGTCCAGGTGAAAAACAAACTTAATCCAGCAATTCAAGACAAATCCCATCAAAAATACGGAGCTGAGATCAGGAGCAGGAACACGTGGAGAAGCACAAAGATGGAGCGACTGAGGGAGAACAGACACAGAGGCAAAGAAGGAAAACACATGGACTAAACACAAGAGAGCTAATTCACAAAGCAGACACAGAAAACAGGTGGGGAAAACACAAAGGTGGAAAGTGAAGTAACACATTAATGTACTTGCAACATAAAACATAAAACACTAAACCTGAGTTGGATCTTTAAAGTCTGTGTAAAGGCAATTCTGAGATTTCTTTCTTCAAAACACATTAAATATGTTGGAAAATAGTTGCTGAAAACATGTGAAAAGACTTTGAACGATATATTACTGAAATGTGGAGTTAGAGGTTCAAACAGTTTTTCACCAGTTTTCAGTCTAGAATTTTGTGGGCGGTCCTAAAGGGTGGCTCGATGACACGCTGAGGCCACCCTGAGCGTACGCCTGCTCCCCTAGCAGAGAGATAGAGATTAATTCATCTCGCTCAGAGTGTTTCAAAGTTAGTCATGTCATTTTCTTTCTGTTTCAGTCGCTTCAAAATTGCTGCTTGACTGCTATAGTGAGTGGCACTGTAGCCCTCTCAACAAAGAGCCACTTTCGGTTGACCTCTACTTATCAGCAACAACAAACTATCTGACGGCATTCAAACAAAGATGGCGTACAAGGAGATGGACGATGCTACAGCTGCGTACATTTTCGTGCATTATTTTCGTCCTAATAATGCATATAAAAAGAACAACAGATCTTTTGGCTTCCGGGTGAAAGCCCCAGTGGAAAATGTCCTGCATGCGCAGAATGCAAAATCTGCTTCAGATCCGATTGCTGAGTATACATGGCGTTAAAAAGCCGACTATGAACGAATTATCTAGGTGTTCTTATCCGATTTTGAGATGTCCGATGTGGTCCGAAATAGGTCCGAAGTAGATCGGACTAAGGTGTTTACAAGGACTTTAAAAAGTCTGAACTAAGTCTGATACGATCAGAAATTTGAATTTCTTGCTGCATGTAAACATACTGAATGTTACCTGATTTTGACACACAATTTCATAAACTTGTCGATATTTTTAACCATTCAAATATGGCTGAGTGGTTAATGACACTTTCTTCTTTGGTCTGACAAACTCAGAACACATATTTATTCTTACTTTACACAGACATTAAGGATGTCCTTTCAGACTTGGCAAAGATGTCTCAGTAGTTCAAAAATAGTTCCCCTCTGTTTGATACCTCAAAGTTTTACCCTCATGAAGCTGCAAACATGGCCCACAATGACCTCTAGAGCTGACTCTCGATAAGAAGAGCTAGCAACCTGATTTGATTTCACGTTACTGTAATATCACAAATTTCCATAATGGAGCTTTAACAAAGAACTTTTACAACTCGAGTCTGGGAGGAGGCGGCGGATAGACAATTTATGGATTCAAATAAAGTTCCAGGATTATGATGATTATCATTTATATGCAGTGCATAATAATTGTGTTCCTGCAGTCCACTGCGACATTGTACTGTGTCACAAGATCTCTCAGTTCTCTATGAAACATTTTTTAGGTTTGTACTTTTCCACGTGAGTCTGGCACTTTCTGTTAATTGCATGGGTACATCCACTTAACCTTGAGGAGGGATCACAAGAAGCTTTTTAGGTGTTTAAATCACAAACTGCTAATGTGAAATTAGGTATTTACAAATGGGTGGACACAGTAAGTAACAATCCAAGAGAAAAGACATTGAAGAGCTTGTGGTGCAGCCCACTGATACTTTCTTCACAAAAGGTTGATTTCATTGCAGTGCTGTTATTGTGTCCGCCTCGTATCTGTCTGTGTCTATGACTGCTTCAGGCTCTTTCTAAGATACTCAACTCATCTTCTTTTACTGAGCAATAACTATGATCTCAGGCGTTGTGTTTGATATTGGTGAAAGAAAATAGATCTGAACAGAATAAAACAGAAAAAGGGAGGAGAGACAACAGCAATTGATTTTCAAACAAGTATGACCGTGCACAGATCATTTATTGACACACATCTGCAAAATTACAGTCACAAGTGTGTCACACCTGAGCCTCTTTTGGACTGGGACTGCAGCTGGTGGAAAATTACACCTTCAGATTGCCAAAATTATACTCTGGGGTGATGGAGCTTCAAGTCAGGTTGTTTAACTGCAGGTTTGTATTCAGGGACACTGTGGATTAAACTGACTCATACACACAAGCATCGTTTAGCATTGTTCTAGGAAGCATGCTGTGCAGCATGCATCATTGTGCACAAGGTGTCAAATATTTTCATTTGATGGAAGGGTGCAGCCATGAAAACATGGTTTATGTTTGAATATTTAGCTGAAGCTTCAATACAGAGCTGTGAACAGTGTGAAATGAGGTAATTTCTCCTCTAAACCAATTTTCTCCGTTCAGAACAACAGGGTGGGTTATTTTGATTCTTTCACAGGAGAGACGTCTGTGCTGTCTCACCTGTACTCTTCTTACAGGTTTGAAATTGGACATATGTCCATTGGAAAAAGGTCAAACCACACCCACGAAGCAAATCAACACCAATACTTAATAATAAAAAAATATAAGTGCCTTATTGAGTTTTCTGAACCTTTTCTCTGAGGTCTAACAAACTTGTTGAATGTACTGCCTTCCTCATAAAACATTTGCAGTGCTAGCTGTGGACCAAGGCCAGACTATCTAAAAATTTATATAGATATAAGTTTAAACTGCGCAAGGTGTAATCAGTCCCCTGCACACCACGTGCAGCCTGTCCTTTGTTGGCTTCTGGGAGGACATTTTAATACACTTACAGTCGTAAGCGGCACAAAGGTTGAGCCAGACCCTCTCACTGCATTATTAACCAGCAAAGACATGATTGTCCTCACCACCATCTTGGCGAGGTGCTTAACATTGCTTAAATGGAAATCCCCCCTTCACATGCCCTCTGGATCAAAAAGGTCTAAAAAAAAAAAAAAAGCGTCTATGGTAAAGTTCCAGGTGACGTGGGCCTCCTTCCTTTGCCATATTTTCCCATGAGCGACTGCATTTTCCTGCACTTCCAGAGTGACGGGATGTGTGTGCTTATATATACATGCACCTATATATATGCCCAAGTGCTGATGGTATGTGGTTTGTATGTGTACATGTACTCTATTTCCCATATTATGTTTGTCCCTGGTTACCAAAGATCTGATGCACTAAGTCAGTATTTCATACGTTCTTTCTGACTTAGTTCACCCACAAACAACTGTGCTAAATATATATTGTATATACGGACTTTTAAAAATAAATAAATAAATAATAACTTTTGCATTTCTATCTTTATTTATTGTTTTCTCTTTAGACCATTTATTTTATGTACATGCCCTCGCTCTCTGTTTTCTCCGTATTCCCTGCTGTTCTGTCAGTTCTATGTTTTATACTGCCAAATAACTCTCAAATGCATCCGTCTTGTTAAGCATGGCTGTTAAAAACCTCAATAAACAAAGTTATATAAACAAATAACATTTGCAAAGCAGATTTTTTTTAATACTTGCACTCACTAAATCTAATGTTTTTGTTGGCATATTTCTTCTTTTTGTACTACCACCGCCAACGTGTTAAAAGACTCCCCAGGGACATTGTGTACCTTTTCTACCCTAAAGTTTCAGACAATTTTGATAATACACTGACGGAAAAGTGACTGATGTCTCTCATTCCTCCTCTGTCTTGCATATGTCTGTTCTTGCAGAATGTTACAGTTGTGGATTTTGTTCAAACTAGATCACATTTTTTGGAGAAAATGTTTTCTGGTTTTCCCTCTGATCTCGCTGTGATTTACAGAGTTTTGTGATGGACAGTAAAGTCAACTGCTGTGAAGTGTAGCTGCTGTTAGCTACTGTTAGCTCAGTCTGTTAGCCCAAACTGTGAACTCAGAGCATAGAGGCAGTGATAGTGTTTGTACAATCGGTGGACCACTGGGAGGGACGAGGTTTTCAGGCCCAGGGCGTGGGAGAATGTTGACAAGGAGTGAAGCTGGTGTTGTGCCAGGACCAGAGCAGCCTCTATTGACATAATGACAGAGGCGAAAAGACAGAGTGACAGGCTGCAATACAAGAGTAAATCTGAAATGACTTTTAGTCATTGGTGAGAGCTTTGTGAAACCTACTTAGGTTCGGTTTGGATTAAAACAAGCATTTGAAGTAACATTGACTTACTTGACTTACTGGTTTGGCTCGTAATAAGCTACGTAAACAGACCACCGATACGGCTGTATTTTGGGGGGCCGGTCATAGGTACATCAGTGAAACATTACATACACAAAGTCCATAATTCTGCACTTTATATGCATTTTTTTTATATTAGATTTATAAAAATATCTACCATTGAAGACAAGGCAGCAATGTTGTGTTGCCACTTTAACAAACAAACCTGCTGAGCTCCTCTCCTGACAATCAAAGAGTAGCTTCATGTAACACTCGTGGCTTTCCCGTGATAGAGAGCGAGAGATGATGAATCCATGCTAATCCCCCTTTCATCACACCCCATCCTTCTCCCCAGCTGCCTCCTCGCCTGTGGTTGTGAATACCTGCCTGTTTAATGTTTTATCCACTGTGTAAAACCCTCTGCTTTCATCTAGCTAACCACACCACCTTGATGTTGGAGTAATGCTTAATTCACAGTGGTTAGAGCATCAAAAAAAATCTGCAAGTCCAAATAACCTGACACAAAAGGTCACCTGTGAGGTTGATTCTGGGTAGAGGTGTGTTTTTGTCTGCGCGTGTGCGTGGGTGTCATATTATGCACTAGCACCTGACAAATTTGTTAATGTTTGCATCATAAAAGATTTGTCTAGTGAAAGCTGAACACTGCAGTTTGATTCCCCCACGTGGTGCAGTGCAGTAACCCCCTAAAAGCACATTAAATATGACAGGTCCAAAGCACAGAACGTGCACTGCTGCATGAATTCTTCTCCTTTGTTCAAGACAATCAGGTGAGGTTTAATGAGCGAGTCCAGCAGTTGACATTAAAGGCTGCAGCACATGGAGAGAAGTGACTCTCCCAGCTTTTCCTCAGGGACACATTGTGAAGTGATGGAAAATAAAAAAAAAGCATGGCCACAGGTTTAATGAGACAGAGGAACTCCTTCTGTAGGCTCTTGTTGCCACCCCATTCATCCTCTCTCCTTACTCTCTCCATCCTGCCTCCTCTTGTTCCAATCCAAAGGTCTCCTTCAGGTCAGACTCTCACAAAGGTGCAGCAAATAATGGATGAGGGTGTATTATCGCCTTTCTTTAATGACGACCTCTCCAACCACTCCTCCTCCTTCTTTTTTTATTATGTCCTTTCTCAAGAGCTGGCGCTAATCCCGCATCAGTTTTTTTTTTTAGCTATCTCACTCTTCAATCATAACTCAAAGTGTGTATCAAAGTGCAAGAACAAATGGCAGCAAGAGCAATCCATCAAAATACTGGAGCTGAGAGGGGAACTGCATATCTGATAAGGAGCAGAAACAACACAATGCAACAACAGTTTTGCTGATCAGGTCCATTTGTCTTTGTGGTGCTGTTTTTCACACTGTAAACCCACTGACCCAACTTCTGAAAATTTCCACATTATACGCCTACTTTGTCATTCATCTGCACCTCATAGATTTTGCATGTAATTGATGAAAAAGTTTGTTTCCCGATAGATCGCAGCGGCTGTGTTGATTCATTGTAATTTAGTGTGGGAAACACGCTGATTAAATATTGCAAATTCAATCAATGTCCATAATAAAGTGGATGATGTCAACAGAGATGTACAATGTGTTGATAGAGGCAAGTAGCGACATGTGACTCCTAAAACACGCCTGTTTATTAGTATATGTGTGCATTTATTGCTTAAATCTTTGACTTTCTTGCCAGGATGTATGCAGTGAGGTTGATACCGTCCTCAGGGTTAGATATTAAGCTAGAGCCAGCAGCTGCTAACTTAGCTTAGCATAAAGAATGACAATAAGTGGTTACCTCGGGACAGAGCTAGGCTAGCTGTTTCCCCCAGTTTCATGTCTCTTTGCTAAGCTAAGTTAGCAGGTTGAAGGGTCTTTTGGCAATCTCTATGTAAGAAGGCAAAGAACAACTGTTTTCCTTTTAAACATACATTATTGCTCATTATCATTTAACAATATATGTTACTGTGTGTGTGCAAGGATGTTGCTGCTAGCGTTGGTTAGCCTTGAGGGGGCTTTGGCTCCGTCCTCCGCAGCGCCCTTTACCAGCCTCCAGGGAGCTCCCTTTGAGCTTCTCACTCTCCCCAGTCGGAGAGACTGGAACCGAAAACAGTTCCCTTCATCTGGCAAAATGACAACCATTGACAATGAGGGCTATCCTATTTGACACAGGGCAGACTCCAAAGACATTTTGTTCTCCTGTGGCCAGCTGTTGGCTGAACGCTCCTGTGCAACTTCAAAGAGGGGTGAACAAAGTCAGGACTGGGAGAGAGGGGAGGTGGTTAGAGACGGATAGTGTGATGGAGAGGTGTGGGTATCGAGCGTGACAAGCCAAAAGGAGGGAATAAAAAGCACCAGGTCCCTCTCATTTTCTCATAAAAAAACCAGCAGGCTTTGCTGCAGCATGTCAGCGAGAGACAGACGTCAATAATGTAACACATGATATAATTTCAGGAACCACACAAGAGGTGGACATGCATCAGGACACATGGAACCACAGGAGATTTCTGTCTATTTTATGCTCCTCCTCTCGCAGTGATTAGTTTTTACAATCAGCGGATGCAAATTGGAATTTGCTGACAGCCCATCAATCACATCCTGGCTGTAATGTGTCGAGCTGCTCAGCATATTGTACAGTCAATTTGCTCTCAGACACTCAGCTATATCTCTGCACCGAAGGAATACGCGACACGTTAAGAACATTCAATTTTCATCTGGCCTCAAGTAGGAAAGCAGGCTGCTTGTCACACGAGTCATTTGTCTGAGGAGCCAGCAGGAGCAACTTTGAGCTGTCTTATTTTGTGGTTTATTTAAAACACGTGTGAGCTACAATTCTGTTTTCAGATTAAAACATAAGCGATGTATATACAATTATAGTTACTTTGGTTGCAGTTGTGCAACACTGGATATTGATTATTTCAGAATGTGACAGATAATATTGAGTTCAGTTCTCTCAGCAGCTCGTTGTTTAACAACAATTTCCCAGGTACATCCATGAATTATTGATGCCGTGATGTCATTTAAATAAAATCCATAATGGTTGGAGGTGTGGAAGAGCTAGTAACATTTTATTTTATTGTGGAAAAATCACACTGCTTGAAGTTGATAGTAAAAACTGTAACAGCTACCGTTTTTTTATTGGACTTCAGTGGTGAAAGACAAAAGCTGTGCCCCAAATCTGTGTTACATACTAATTCTAGGCAGCAGCAGCAGCCCGGTAAAACCACAAGGCTTTCTAAAGCAAATTTTTGAGTGTGGTGTTGATGTACATTACTGTGGAGGAGCTACTCGCAGCTGCAAAAACATTAAAATGAAATGGTGGCGGTGACAAAGACCAGAGCTAGGAAGGATATAAAGTATCGTATTAAAATAAACTCTAAAATGAATTTGAGGGAAAGCACAGAAAAATGCATTCATGCCAAAGACAATACATTTATATTGTTTTTTCTTAATTACTGAATATTTTTAATTCTTCAAAATTAAAACATAACTACAATAAGGGAATGTCAACCTGCTAGGCACTGGCGTGAAGTAGTTACAGCTGCACAAACTGTTATGATGAGCCATGGCTACCGTGTAGTGTATCATGTTGTATTTAATGTAATTAAATATTTTTTATAGTAGAATAAACACATTATTTTACATTTAAACACACATTGCTATTTTACTGAAACCATGACAAGAGCTGGGTTTGCCTTTTCCAGGACAAATGGCAACATTTCCAGTGATTTCATTTGACTTCTTTGGCTTATTTCTGAGGTGGCCAACATATTGTTTGAGTGCTTCTTCTCTCCGTGGCCCACAGGCCCCATTAAACTGCACTGCCTGTACTGCCTGATGCTAGACCAACCAAGTTGCACACGGACATTGTTTTGTTTTAAGAGAGCCACAGCTGATTTAATAAAGCAACACTCAAAACACTCACCTCACTTTCCTGTTCCAAACCTGAAGGAGAAACTACGGTGTACATAAACTCAAAAAAACACAAAAGGTCCCATCTAGAGTCAGTGTTTGATTTGTCTGTTCTGGGTTTGACGGCTCAAAATGGCAGACTCTACACCAATGGAAACATAGTTATGCTTATTGTATTCAATTTCTGCTAATAGATTAATGTTACACACTGGACCTTTAAAAGGTACAATAAGGAGGTACTGTGGAATTGGGACACATCTGCACAATTACTGACTATCACAGGATGTTTGCTCTCCCAGATGTTTTGCAGCTGTGACAGAAGATGAAGCCTTTCGCCAAAAAGCTGAACATCCAGCTGCCAGCCAGGCCTTGTTTTCGAGTGAAGCAGTAGGCTGACATGTGGGGCAAGCAGTCAGAAATGATGAGCATTGCAGCAAACAGGCTGCAGTTAATTTCAGAGTACAAAAAAAAAAGAAAAAGACAAGTGGGAGTTCCCTCTATGAAGAGTCATTAAAAAAATCAGAAAGAATATGTGCTTAATTGTTGGGAATTCCTTATTGTGTGTGCAGGATGGTACACACACACACGCGCGCAGCTTCCTCCTCAAGCCTCGGTTCACTGAGTTCATTGTGTTTAGCAGTCTGGAGAGGTGGATGCAGTCTCTCTCCTCTCTCTCACCAAATCATTCCCCTGTACTCAATACAACAGAATGTGATTAATTAGTATGGCCGGCAGCTATAAAGGGTCCAAATAAGTTGTCATCACTGGTCCCCTGGGTGTCTCTCTTTGGAGTAGTTCAAAACAGATCACGCTGCCATTTCCTTCCCAAAGACCTTGCAGTTATGTGCCCACATATATTTAATGCTATCCAAAACTCAAGGGGCTAAACTTAATTTGTGGGTGGCAGCGGCAAGACCGGCGATTCCTATCTTTGATTGAAGAAGTAATCAGTGGTGGTGGTTAAACTCAGTCATTTAATATTCTGATCAGTCTCCATCTTCGCAGACAAATCTGGCTGTTGCAGTCTAATAGCTGCGCAGAGCAGGAGGGAAAGAGAACGCGCGGTCATTACTTTTAAGGAGACGTTTCAGTCTGACAGCTGTGAAGTAAACTGGGAACCCCCCTCTTCTGGATCTCTGGAGAACTTCTGCTGTGATTTCCCGCATAACAAACGAGTCACAGCAGCAGCTCCACAATCAATCACAGTATCGAACTGTGCACGTTTTAAAAGGCTTTGTATTCTTTACTAAAGCTCTATATTACGCACCAGCAGGGCTCCTGATGTTTCAAGAGGAATCAGTTAGAGAAAAGTCAGTGTCTACTACATGCTGATGTGATTGAACATACAGAAGCATGCCCTTAATTGGATTTTAGTCACGTAAGAGAAAATAAGAGATAATAAGAGCTTCCTTTACCTGACAAGCAAATAACTTCCTAATTCATCACCTGTCCAATAAAGACAGCTGATGCAATTAGTCAGAAGCAGAGAAGGCTGTAAATGACATATCTTATAATCAAGTGGTAACCTCTGTGCTTGGAAAACTGCAGTTCCTCAAATGGCGACTTGAGGCTGGCTACAAAACATGTCAGTCTCCATAAGTCCCCATGTTAAAATGTCCAACTTCACAGCAGAAATAAACATGTTCACAGCCTGGTACAAAAAAACAGTTTTGGTCTCTAAAGCTAATTTCCCCGTTCATGACAGCTGTACTGAGACTGAATTTCTATTTAACCCACACATTCAAATTATATTAAAGACTAAAGTTATGCATAATTAGCAGCGTGGTTGCTTTGATTGACAGGTGAATGCCATTAGAGACGGCTTGTTTGAGCACCGAGGTGTCATTCAGCCTGCCTCAGGTCTACTGACGATCCACATCTTTGCCGTTATTCAGATTAGTCGGGAGGTGAAAGAGACAGGACTGCCAAGATGGCGGTGGCGAGAGGCACCACTGTGATCTTCAAAACAGCTCCTTCACGTCCATTCTTCATACTGTTAACGGTTAGAGTTACTGACAGGGATCCTTTAGTGATGACGAGTAATATGCCAGAGAAGGAGGAGAAGATATGCACATGTAAGAGTTAGAAGAACCAAATGTAGATTGGCCATGCTAATTTCTTTGTCTAAGTCTCTTTGAAATCAAATCAACATTGAGCCATTAAAGTTGTACAGTACACAACTGCTTTAAATATTGCATAGAGCAGATTAACTTTATCACTAGAACTGAAATTGTTGTAAAACATAATAAGCACGTAATGATGTTTTTTTGTTTTTAAATAGTCACCAGCTATTATATTTGTCTTGACACTGTAGCAGGAAGACTATAAAACAGCACAACAACACAATTCCATATTATCTCTCTAAGTATGGAATTAAAATATATGATAACAGAAATAAATGAATAGATAACTGATGATTAATAGTTATTATGGTACTTGTTTTGTTTTTAGATTTTTTGTGTGTGGGCAAAATGCATTTTACGCAATCATTTTTATAAATGTGAACAGATATTTTGTGAACAGTACAGTACATCACAAGTTTTCCAGATAAATTAGAGAGTATTTTATATAAATATGTTTAATAAATAACACAGAATCAATTATTTTGACTTTAAGAAGAAGCTAAGTAAAACTTTAACAGCAGTCTCTGGAATATATCTGGTTAACAGTAGATGGCAGCAACAACACAAACACACCTTTGAGAGTTTCTCTGGTCAGGAATCCAGAAGAGGAAGAAGGAGGAGGAAGAAAGAGAGGAAGGATTTTAAAAAGGGTGTGTTTCTACTGTTTGAGACTCTGTGGCAACTACAGGACACAGTTTCACATGTCGTGAGCGGAGTTTTGCTGAGGATCAAAACAGAGTTACACAGTTCAGGTTCGTATTTAACTTCTTGTTTTTCAGGAATGTGTTGAAGTATTTTGCACTGCAGTGCACAGCTGAGGTTCAACACAGCTGTCATGTGGTTAACTAGAGTTGTGCCTTGTGTTACAGTCACTGTAGCGCCTTTCACTGCTGGCCGTACTTTAAGAGATGCACGTACTAGTACTGGGAGTTGTTGGATTAACCTCAGCTGTGTGATTTTCACTCATGTCTTCAGGGTTTGATCAGATGTGTGAGAGATGGAGCACAGCAGCAGTGTGACTGAGTTTCAGCAGCTGTGGGGAGGATGCACCATCCTGGCGAACTACCTCTACAATGACCCCAAGGTAATATGTCTCTTTGTTCTTTATTTTATACACTTTATATACATTCCCTCCAAGTGATGACAGCTGCGTCGTGTCTTTCTTTCTAACAGGTATCCCAGCTGATGAACACCAGAATCGGGCAGTACCTCAGCAGCCACCCTGCCTTATCTCTGGCGGTGTTGCTCTTCAGCGTCTTGGCTGCGCTGCCTGTTGGCCTTTTCCTCAGCTTTGCTCTTGTGACCATTATTATGTCAGCAGTAGGTTTTGTTTTCTTTGAGGGTAGGTGTAATCAGGTTTAAAACAACATGTATTATGATGTTTTATGACACCGTAGCTGACTTTTTGCAGCCACTTTAACATGTTCTGTCTGTCTGTGTCTGCTAGCGTTCCTGTTGTTTGTAGGAGGCCTGAGTCTGCTGTGTGTGCTCTCCGGCATCGCCCTCTTCTCTGTCGTGGTCTCATTCATTGCTAAGGTGGTTTATATCACTGTCTCCAAACTTCTCAAATGCTATTACCCACATCTGACACAGGTAATGTACTGCAGTGGAGTTATTTTGTTATATCACAAAGGTTTGAGTCTTTTATTGCAGCCTTTAGGTTATATTCATCATCTGAACACACTCTGTAATCAATAAGATATCATTACCTGGAGTTAAAAACAATTATGTTTAACTTTAACTCTTCTATAATGGTAATATATTGTACACACACTCATATTAAAATCTGTGATATTGTGTTCATTATCTTCTCTCTCCTGTTGTTTATTCCTACCAGGAAGGTAAACTCCAGGGGAAGGAGAGTGAAACAGAAGAGCACGACTGACAAAAAATATAGTAGCTTCATCCTCCTTCTCTCTCGTTTGTCAGCTCTGATGTGGAAAAGCTCAAAATCGCTGAGTGCACAGAGGCCTTAAATCAGCACTACTGAAACTTGATGGATGGGATTCAGACAACCCTTGAATGTAATGGAGGGCAGCTTGAGTCTGGGATCTGCAGATCTTAACAGATTTTCTAAGGATAAAGACTCCCTGGTGGTTACTTTCTCTTTCTATATGGTCCAATAAGTGTAAAATGTCTACAAGAGCCAAAGTACGATGTAGCGACTCTTTCAACTGCCTTAACAGTCAGATATTGAAGGTGTATTTAAACATGACCCGTTCATATCTTGAAATACTGATTTCAAGTACTGGAGTAAAAGAGGAAAAATGTTGATGTGTGTACTTTATCCAAAAAAGTCTACTGCCTATCAGGCAAAAAAATATCAAAAATGATAATGAATGCACTACAAAATAAATGCTGCATGTTTGTTTGCTGTTACTGTAAAAGAGGACAATGTACATTTCTAATACAGCTTTGAATAAATGCTCATTGACTCTCACCAATGTGCCGTCTCATCTCTTCACTGTAAAATATTATGCATCCAAAAGAATGCACTCTTGGTGCTATAGCTCATAATCTGGTACAGATGTTGTTTGTCAGGTTTAGCTCGCTGTAGAATGGAATAAATTGAGATATTTGTTCTGTGTAGCTGGAAGTTTTCAGTATTTTTCCACATTTCTGACCCTTATTCCTGCCACGTTTTCCTGTTTCAATGGGCTCCCTGCTGTAATAGGTGACTGTGATGATGGATGTTTTTTTGTTCCTGTTTTGAACACATGTATATGCAACATTTTAAGGACTTCATTTGATTCCATGTAAATGTTGCTTACCCAACATGGTCCATATCCATATTCACGCCATCTATCACCAAATCAAATTTGAATTTCAGGGTTTTTTCTTCTGCCACTCCAACAAGCGTTTCCCTCATCGTAAAACAAAGTATTTCAAACTTAGATTGTTCACATCCAGGTTTACATGATGGCTAGTCTTCTTCCCTAACGTTTGCTGGTGTAATATTGTGTTTCTTGGCGCATTACCACCACCTGTCTATCAATGAAAAAAACGCAAAATTAAAAAACAAAATAGGAACCCACTGGTAAAAACACTGATCTGCTGAGGTGTGATTTCAATAATAAAACAGGAACACTTGAAGGTGATTCTCATAAAATCTTTAATGGAGGTGATATCATGCAAAACAAACAAAAAAAAAAGACAAAGAGCTGAAATAATCATTTAGGAATGACTCATTTGAAAAAGTTAATAGGGCTTTAAGTTTAAAAGAATGCACTCATTGAGCATCATGATCACCTCTGTTACTGAGCAACACAATGTCAGATCTGTTGGCTTGTTCACACTCCAGACAAACAGCTCACTGAAATATCACAACCTGCTGCTGGACGTTTCTCATGCCAAATATCTGTACACTTCTCTGTCGCCGTAAAAGAAGAGTGATCATTAATTCAGTCATTCATTATTGCTTTACTCTGACTTTATCCATTTCAACCTTGAGATAGCTGATCACTGCTGGAAGGTGTTTGTGAGTTTGCTACTAGGGTACAATAACAGCGGAAACAGAGTTTGTGCTCTATCTACATCCAAAATGTGATGTAGCATTGATTTAAGATTGTATATCTATAATAAAGCTGTAGAACAATCGATGCATTTTCTCCAATACAGTAAGCTGAGGATAAAAAAAAAAAAAAAAAATCAATAAACACATTAAAAGTTTAATTCCAAATGAGATAGACATCATTTTAAAATACGGACATCTGTGACAAAAAGACTGCTGGCATTAAAGTAATTTATTTGTGGGTTACGTCTTAAACTTAAGATGAAACTACAAATCCTCCTAGACGAGTTCTGCTTACAAAAATGTTCAGATTACCTGTTAAAATGTTCTAGAAAGCAACGTTTTTACAAAATGGATGCACGTGTTGGTGTGAAACTTGTTGTTGGCCTCCTTAAATATCTCCAAGAGAGAGAGAGTACATGTATTACAGCATACGCATACAGTTAGAGACAAAAGAAAATCCAAAAGTAAAAAAAGAAAAGAAAAAAAAAAATACTGTGAGACACCGGACATAATCCTCATCAGGCACTCGATACGTTACTCTTTATCTCACTCTTTAATAAGACTGTACATTTGTGCATTTCATTACCAAGCCAAACAAGGTACTCAGAGTCGACCCTATTTGTGACATTATAAAAAAATAAAAAATAAGCGTATTCACCTCACATGTAAAAAAAAAAAAAGGGAAAAAAAAAAGCCTTTTCTCCTATTTGAACAGCAATGAAAAGAAGTTTAAGGCAAGATGCTGAACACAGAAATCCAAAGGTTGACCAGGGATGATCTTTGTTCAGCTCTGGTGTTTGTTGGCATTTACCAGTTCCATCAGTAATCATCAAGAAGACTAGTGTTTTTCCCCAATAGTTGGCTCTCTGTCTCAGGGATCTTTTGCTGTAAGGTCACGAGATTACAAGATGTCATCTCCGCACCCCCTGAGTCTGCTGGGAGTCGCTGTCTCCGGTGCGTTTTTACGCCGGCAGGCTCAGCTTCTTGCCTTTCAACACTGAGGGGATGAAACACAGAGTGAGTAAGAGCCATCACTGGGTTGGTATGTTTAATGCTGCCGTGGTTGATTTATGCCATTTTGCTTTGATGATTTGGGAAGGTTTCCCGTTTTTCAAGGAGCTTTTTTAAAAAGGAGGTTCCAAATCAGTGGTTGTACACAAAATACTTCCAAGAACTACAGAGTCCCGGGAATTCAACTCAAAACAAAAAAGTCCCTTGTGCTTCCACCCAATCTAAAGAACCGTGTAGATTAGGCAAATTAGACTGATGACAACAATGGGGCTTGTGAGACACATTTACACACAGAGACGTGTTGTTCTTCCCAATTTACTGTCATGTTTGAATAGATGCAAAGGAGACACGTGGAGGTGAAACACAACCACTTTCTCCACAGTAGACAATCTGCATATTTATTACTGCTTTGCAGCCTAACCGCAATGAGTTTTGTTTCTCACGTTAACTTGTTTTTTCTCTCGATTCTTTTCTTTATGTTGTTCTTTCAGTCAGAAGGCCAAATACTGTGTTACCTATGTTAACATTTTAATGCCAATAAAATGACAACAAAGGCCTCTTCCTCCTCCCCAATGTTGACCTAATGTGCTCCTAGACCGTCAGAAAATGACTTCTTGGGAAAGGAATTGAACTTAGACTTGTGTTGGAAACACAAATATGGTTCCCATGTTCCTCAACTAGAAGTTACAAGTACAAAGTACAAAAATAAGCGGCTCTAGTGAACCACGATGTCTTAGTGTTTTTACATTTTTGTTGTTTCAAAACAGTTCACTAACTTGAATAGCTGCACTGTTTTGGCAGCACTGTGATGTGATTGATGAGTGCATTAGTGAATGAATGATCTTGACCTCTCCTGACTTTTCTTTCTAATGCGACTGTACAGAATTGAGGACAACAACCAAAATGAGGCTTCAGCAGTCTGGGTTGGCCCTATCAGGTAACATTTACAGTCTTTTTTGGCACAAAGTTCCCTTTGTGGGGGGACAGTAACACAAAGAGTGACGTTTTTACTAAAAGGACTGTGACTGGAGAATATTGATTCAGTGAATTCAGGCAGCTAAAGCGTCACATTAGCTTCAGCTGAACTTTAGATTGAGGTTTTGCCGGGAACAAGAACTGCAGGGTTTGTCCCCCATCTCTTACATCTCAGGGATTCTAGGAAAGGATCGCTTCAGGGCCAGAGTGGACAGGAGAAATGATTACATCACACACACACACACGGTGTGTGTTACATTAAGATAGACTTGAAAATAATCTGAACCAGTCCTTTAAGCTTTTTACTGTAGCTGAATAAGAAAAATAAACATTAAACATCACATTTCATGTGTATGAAAGTGAAACCAATAGAAAACTCACCTTTGGTGACATAAAGGTAGAAGAAGTCACAGTACAGGATCGTCTGGACCACACCGGCCACAATGGCGATCATGTCGAAGAAGCCTTCGAAGTAGAAACGCCAGATCCAGTTGAAGAGATAGAGAGCCCGATACATGCCCAGGCAGAACAGGTAGTGGGTGGTGATCGTTTCCGCCTCGCCGGTCTTGCTGATCATAAAGAGCTGAGGCAGGATTGCCACCGACTCCAGGTAGATGGAGAAGGTCCACAGGATCTGATGACAGACACACATTTATACTTTAACGTGCAAGAAGAGGAATTCTCACAGTGGCCAGCCCTTTCTCGATTAATTATGTCACACTATGTGACAGCAGCAACAGAGGCTGAACTCACCTCTAGGAAAGAGAAGTCATGGTTGATGAGAACAGCAAGACCTCCGACAGGAACGACCAGGAACTCCACTCTGAAGCTGTCGTGGTTGCCATCGTAGGTGGCCCTGAACTTCACGTAGATCAGGTAGACTGTGGCATACGCACATCCGATGTAGATCACCTGTTTAAACAACACAGAACAGCTCATCATTGGGAGGTACTGAAGTGAGATATGGGACCTGGGCTGAGACTGGACTGTGGTGTCTTACCTTCATGCATGTGTTATAGAGGGAGATGAACGAGGAGAGCAGATCCAAGTAGCGTGTGGTGAACACTATGGCAAACAGGATTTGGCTCTTTCCAGAGATACCTAATGGAAAAACATCATGCAGATTTATTATTTAGACTGATGTATGCCGTAATCAGCAGCTTCAGGTCGGCTGTACAAGTAGTCAGGGTGAAACGTGAGTCATAATGTGTTTACTTGTAGCACAGTGACATCTACTGGAAACATGATGAATATTTATCTGGAAACCCAGCAATCTCAGGAGCCCAATCACAAAGTATATTTTTCACTTTTGAATTTATTTTATAGACATAAAACATGACCATACATGCACAGTGTCCCTTGTCTGCACTCAGTCTTACTTTTTAACAAACACAGATCCCAGAGGGCATCATGAAACAACAACAAGCATGTACAGATTTCTATATTTCAAGTCTGTATGGATTTCTGACATGATCACAGACAAAAAGAGCCCACAACAACAACAACATGGACATTCACAGGCAGAGATGGACATCCCTTCCACGTCTTTCCTTGACTGTAATCATGCCAAAAACATTAACTAATTTTTGCATGTAAGTAAACTTAACATGGCTCATACAAATCCAAACAGGGTGGCAGTGCGGTGTAATGTTCAGCACGAACACCTTCACAGAGTGTTGCCCCCACACTTTAAAACGTGCAGGTTAAGATGAAAACTTGAATTTGCCTGTAGCAGTGAATGAATGAATGAATGAACTGCTGCCTGTCTGTCTGTGTACATCAACCCTGCGATAGCCTGTTGACCTCTCCAAGGGGAATCCAGGCCTGTGCAATCGGGTCCTGGTCCTAATTTAGGAGAGTAAGTTAGTACTTACACCTGTCTGCAATAACTGCTTCATCCTCTCTTAGTATCTGTCTTTTCTCTTAGTGTGAATAGTATGTTTGAGAGAGTTTTGCCTCTGCAAGTTAAAAACAGCACGTCCTCTTTTTGATTCTTCGTGCAGCAGAGCTGTTTATGGCATCTTCTATGAAACATATTCTTTATGCATGTGTGCACCAATATTGTTATTGTTTCTCCGTAGTGTAACTACTATACTATACTATAACCTAATCTGAACCCTGCAGCTCTGTGGGCCAATCACAGCACTTCTCCACTCAAACCTAAGTCACATCTATCACTGCAGCGCCAGAAATCAAGCTGCTGTTTACTATTAAAACACACAGCACACGTTTTTTGTTTTTTAAAAAAAGGGGAGCTACATAAAAATTAAGCACTGTAAACAAACAAGCAGCACACTATTTTAGCAGGTTAGCCACTTCCGTAGCGCCTTCTAGAAACGCCACGTCAGAAGCCAGACCAAAAAAATCGAGCCCCAAACCCTCAAATTAACAGAGCCCAGAGTCAACGATGTGTGTCCGGTATGATAGCTAAATCCACCGGCCCACAAATATATGATTAACGTTTTATTCATTACACTTATTCTTTTATTCAAGATCAGGCACCTCTCTGACTACTAACACACTCCCTCAACCCGTCGTGTAGCTAACGGTTAACTCACCCTAGCAACGGCTACAAAGTTAGCTGATGCTACATTTGAATATCATCGCCGCTAATATTTAAACATGTATTAAACATATATATTTATATATGTATATAACGCAGGAGAAGTAGGTGCATGTAGTAGCTTCCACCTGTTATCAGGGGTTAGCTCTCTGACTGCTAACGCTGCTAGCATTTGACTCAAATGAATGAGTGGGGAAGCGTTAGCATGTGGCTAACGATAGCTCGCTGTGAGCTTGTTAACTGTAGCCGTCAAAAGAAAATAAGGGGGGGCCAAAGTTCATCGGTAACGTTAGATAAACCACACAGCAACACGTGTGACAAACATTAGAGGTAAAGCTCACCTGCACATGACCTGCTTTTCCATACTTTGAGCAGCAGGATGATGATAGCAGCCAGATGAGAGAGGTCCCCTGTCAGCCTGAAGATGTTCATTGTCGCGGGATGAAATAAACAGACACAGCTAGGAAGCTAACGCGAATACAACTTTCCCTTATTTGAAGTAGGCTCTTGCACACTTAATGCTTTCTTGTGTGAACGCTTTTCCTCCTCAACTTGGTGGCTCAAACCGGGCTGCGGGACTCACACGATTGAAAATATGGCGAGTGTGCAGGTCGACGTGGAAGGGGGCGTGAGAAAACACACAGAGAGGTTTGGATTGGACCAAAATGTGACCGACAGCACCAGAAGATCCGCCCACAATGTGCTGGACGGAGTGAAAACTTGAGCTCTGTGTGGAAGAGGAGGTGCGGTACATTGGGTGGGACCACCACTTCAGCAGAATTTGACTTTATTCTTATTTGTTTTACGACTTTACAAGTAAAAATCAAGCATTCGGTGTTCTGTTGAGAAGTACACGAGGTGTACTTTATTTGCAGTGTATCACTGGGTTGTTATTGCAGATGCATCGACAGGTTCAGGTATTTTAAAGTGGGGTTATATTGATGTGTGTCCAGTTTGGAGAAGCAGACAGAAACATGTATTTTAGCCACATAAAAAGGCCCACCTTAAAAAATATCAGTATCCATTTAAGTCTGTGCTAAATTAAAAATATTTTTACTATTTTACTTCGTTGCCTCCTGTGTTGAACTGCAGATCAGCTGCTTGGACAGCCAGAAAAACACAGGCACACACTTTGAAATCTTGAAGTTTGATTTTGGTGTAATCTCACAGCTTTTTGACCCAAAAAACAGCTGATCTGTGGTGTAACACAATGACTACGGATCATACAACCCCACTTCCAAATACCCAAACTGTCCCTTTAAATGACCCGCTTGTGGATGTAGTTGTATCCAGTGGTGTAGTTGCTGGCTGCAATCATTTCTCCTCACCTCATCATTGCTAACACGGAGGAGAAACTACAGTGGACAAGAAATGTTTACAAGATGGGACATGCCCTATCGAGCCAGAGTACGATTTGTCTGTTCTGGGCTACTGTAAAAACATGACAGACTGAAAGAGGAAAAAAACAGAATTCTTATTTTCAGGTGATTTTACACTGCTGAAAACAGTTTCTGCCATATTCTGTAAATCAAGTGTTGAAGGTAGACGATGCAGAGTTAATTTTAGTAAGTTTATAAACTGTTGGGTGATGTATATTAATCTGTATAACAACTAGGAATGTCACATAAAGTGAGTGCGGTGGAGTAATGAGTACAATATTCTCTTCTGAAATGTGCTAGAGAAGAAGAACAACTGAAATTACAAATATTTCAGCAGACCCTTTTCACAGCAGACATGTTGACTTGTCAACGCAGTGTCCCAGTAGGCCATGTCAGTGAGTGAGTATGCACAATACTAAAGGCCTGTAACTGGCTCACCTAAATGTATTATTCATTTAACTGCTATGACATGACAATGCCTGCTGTGAAAAGAGTCTATTGTATTAACACACTATGCACACTGACACATTTATTCTGGCTGATTGGACCTCTGCTCAGGCCTGATATGCTGGGATTACGTGAAGTCACCGTACTATACAAACCAATCAGAACGATGCAGGTGTGACATCTCCCACCTCAACATGAGAAAAAAGTCCAATCAGGCAATAAGTGAAAACACCTGTGTGGGTGGACTGTGTTGGCCTATGTGGCGTCACCTGGGAGTGTGTATCTGTTTCTAATGTGTGTCTCTAGCCTAAAGGTAATTGCAGTAACTCGGTGCACCTAGACCCGGTGACCTGAACTCACTTCAGCCACAGCTGCACTCTCTGTCTGCTCTGCTCGGCTCTCCCTACCAGGCACCTGCGTTTTTGTTTGGTTTGTTATGTCATTTAGTTATTCTGCTTTTCGCACCCATTCATATACCCATATATTTACACACACACCATTAAAACCTCATACATTTACACTGACATGCATGTGTCATATTTTAGTTATTTATAGCCCCTCTAATCTGAGTTAATTTAGCCTAATTTGGTTATTTTGTGTCATAAAGTTTACTTTTTGTGGTGACATCCTGTGCCAGGTCATGACACATTTAATCCCATTACACACTTACTACAGTAGATATAGTACAAATACACTGTAGTACATTTAAATTGGCTTCTGAGTACATTCTAGCAGTAAAAGTACTCCATTACTCTCCAGCACTGGTGGACTCGGTGCCCCCATGCTTGAAAAAAAAAATGCTCGGATGCCCCTGAGGTATATAAAACATAAAATCTCCTCTAGGGTGTCCTTAAAATTGAGAAAATGCCATGCAGGGCCCTCTAGGGTGCTGCATGCTAGAACAATTTTAATCTAAATCAGGAGCTGTTTCACCATAAATGCATCACAACAGCTTCTGCTTAGTAACACCAGGCAAGTCTCATCAATCACCAAACAAACAACAAAAGGACACTGAAAAAGGTAGATAAGGGAGAACAACACAAATAATATTATGCCCTATCTATCTACCAGCTGGTGCTGTTTCATTTATTATACAAAGACAAACATACTCACTGTGGCTGTCATCAGAGTTAAGTGGGGAAACTGTGGTCACAGACTCCTAGGGGGAGCCTAAAATGTAAATTGCAATACTGTTACACAGAAACATGCTCCGCTGAAGCACAGCTGACAAAATAAGGGCGTGAAGGTCAAGATTTTATTTACCCAGGTATTTTTAAAGAGAGCACTCTAGCATTTCCTCCTTTACCGCTCCATCACCTACGCACAGAGCTGACACTTACATTTCAAGAAACGCTGTTCACATTAGGCAATAACAGGCTTCACAATGTCACAATGAAATGGGTCATGCTTATGCAAACACACGTTACCATTTGTTACCATTCAGCTCCAAAAGGACAGGAAAATAAGAAGGAACTGAGGGTTGAGGAAGTGTCACTTCTTCACATGCTGTCAGACATTTAGACGTCTCATACAAGAAACTATGATATCATTCACATGCTGTCCGGTAATAGACATGGAGCGGCTATTTTGGTTTTCTCTTTTGCTCACCTACATGCCAGTAACAGGTAAGACACCTTTGTTATGTATTTCTCAGCATTGCGTACAGTATTCCTTTAGGGAATAAGACTTTCAAGGAAATCAATGATCAGTAAGTTTCTCTATCTATCATTTCAGAGAGCACGGACAATACTGATAGCTGTTTATCACAGCCAGCCATGGTGATCTTGCAAACAGGACAAAGTGCTTTGCTTCCTTGTACTGTCAATTCCAATTGTTCAGCCAACGACTGGAATTATGAGTGGATGTCTTTCAAAGAAAGCACCTGTATTCATATAGATCCACAGACAAAACCTCCAAAGTACAGGCTGGAAGGAGCATCTTTACGCATCTTGTCACTTGAAGCTAATGATAGTGCGCTCTACTACTGTGCTGCTGTACCCCAGCACAGAGTCTCCGCACACGGCACACAGCATGTAGGGTTTGGTACAACTCTTGTAGTGAGAGGTGAGAGAGAAAACTGCTTTTAAAAAGTCAGGCACAGATGTTTGGTTGCATTGAAGATGAATTGAGACGCACAGCTTTTCTTGTTTTCAGAGCAATTTAAAATGAGGACGAGGCACATTCTTCTGTGGCTGTCGTTTGTCCTTTTGGCCATTTACAGCTTGGTAATACTGACACTTATTATAAAGAAGGTAAATGATGTGAATAGATTCATTTTAAGAGTCCATACAAACAAGACTGACAGAGTACTCATGTGAAATTTCTCTTTGCTCTAGTGTGGCTGCAGAAAGAAGCCCAAAACTGAAAAGGTTTGTGTCTGATTTTTCAGTTTTAATTTGGATTAAATGGGGAAAAGCCAACAGAAGCAGAAAGAGGAACAGGAACCAATGCCTCTGCGCATCACTGTCCAGAAAGGCTGTTGCAACAGCATGAATGACAAAGTAGTTAACCTCTGAATAACTTTGTTTAATGATACATTTCTTCTTGACTGTGCAGACAAAGAAGACCTCAACTAAAAAAACACAATTCCGCGATGTGCTACAAGAAATGTACAGCAAAAAGAACTTTGAGCGACGCAAACAAACTGTGAGCAGAAACGTTTCTGAAGCTGAGGTAAATCTTGTTGCAGCATGTGATGGTTAGGTTTAGTCAACAGATTGAGTAAGCGTGGAACTTCTGTATAACCTCTGCCAGTAGGTAATTTCCTGCAAATAAAAAAATAGCAAATTTGATGATCTCCTATCTTGCAGGCTGGAAACACAGACAACAATAGTTCATCTGTTGACATCTATCAAAATGTCTAAATGATACGTCAGAGCTCCATCATCCTGACAGAGGAACTTCTAAAGTTATCAACCACCCGATGCTGTTATGAGACTGAGGAAATGAGCAAATCAACACGGCTGCAGAGTGCTTGTATTATTATTTCTCATTTTCTCCTCAAGATTCAGCAGTGACGGACACGCAGACCAGTCTTGTAGCTATTGCAGTTTTATTTACGCTCTGTTGATCTGAATGAATATCGTAGTACCTTCAACAATTTCATTCTTTTCAAAAACAGTGCAGGAAACTGGAAAAAAAGAAAGGAAACCCAATCCATAATGTGACGTAGTCACATGATTTTAATCAGTCAATTCCATTTATTCAATAGAGTTCAGATAATAATCTGTTCTATAGAAAAATAATTTGATTTATACATTCAGAAAGAGAGTAAAAAGTAGGACGAGATATTTACATTTCCAGGACAAATGACTGTTTGTATACTTCAGAAGAGCAGGTGTGTAGTAGTACAAAGAAGAAAATTACTGACACACCTTCGGCACATCATGAAATCACAAACATTTAATAGATAATGCACTTTTAATCAAAACCATTGGAAACCAACCAAGAAGGCACAGTATTATTATTATACATAATACAGTACAGTGTATGGTAGACCATGTTTAAAGTAAGAAAGAAAATGTATTTTTGGTTTGTAAGGCAACATTTCACCTGATATGTCTGTGAGTCATCTTGCAGTGTCATATTTTGTACCAAGACTTCATATCTATTTATTCACCGCAAATACCCACAGAAAGAGTTAACGTTCAAATATATCTATGCATTATTTGTAAAGTTAAAGTGGATGTTTATTTGTCTATGTGCATTTTTTTTTTTTTTTTTTTACACATTAAAAGCTGTGATATGAACTTTTAGCAGAAGTGTTTACCACTCAAACGTGTGTGAAGTCTTCCTTTTTTTTTTTTTTTACTCATGTTTACAGGAAGGGTGGTGTGTTAACAACCCCTTATTCATAATGCCTAATGTAATATGTTTCCTAAATTAGTTTTGTCGTTTGCTTAGATGTTGTGCTTCCTGTACTGTAAGTCTGTGTACAAAAGACACATTTTAGAAAATCATTCTGATGGCCCATACACGAGCACAACACAAGCGCTCTATAGGACTTGCAAATTATCTACAAACAGATCATCCAGCAGCGAAATATGGAGTGTAAACATCGGAAATTAAGTTGCTTTGATTTTTTTTCTCCACTACCCACACTGCAGATGTAGATACCAGAATGATATGTTACTTAAAGAAATGACAGATTGCAGCTGTGATGTCTTTTTTGTGTGTCTAACAATACAATAATGCCCTTAATCATACAACCCAAAATCAACCCTTGGGGAACATATGATGTGGCATAATGTGCTCCTACACAGGAGGTAGTCAGTCTACAGTAAATCCCTTTAATCTTCAGCTACAAGGTTCGTATCCCCCAACTTGTCTGAAGCTCTGACGTTTGCCTGCTAAAGCTGCAGATTATATAGGCATAATATATATTTTTATAAAATTGGATTGGACCTAATTTCCGCTGGCAGTTTGTATCACTTCATTTCAGACTGTTTTAATAACTGCTTCCAGTTCCTTAGAACTTTCTAATTTCCATCCAGTTTTGACATTTAGGCAAATACAGTTCCTCTATTAACTGTATTTTTAGCATGCCTACTGAGGAATCTGACCTTTTTTTTACCCAGAGCAAATCCGCCATACACACAAACAAACAACAAAGTATCATGATCCCTCCTGTTTGGTTCACTTATTATGTCTGAAAAAGATCAGACAGACAGTCGGAGTGCATAAGGGGCTAGTTATGGACTATAAAGTAGGCATCTACAAACATGATTATGCAATTAGATCAAACGGTTTTATTTACTTGGTGTCGGCTCTCAGCACTCCCAAGATGATTCACAGTTGTTTCCCTTGTGTTCACAATATAAACAGCATCAGCACCACCCTGCATTCTCTCACAAATACAGTCGTGTACACATAATTTTCTACATGATTTCTTACCTAACAATACAGAATGTCCCATCTACAGATATATCAACAAGCTCCCTTTTATTTCCGATCATACGGAAGTTAGCTGTCGATATACTTTGTGTCAACGGTGTGACTGTTGCGTATGGAAAACGGCCTCCATGCCAGGGCTTGCAGAGCGGCGACAAACATGGGCACCAGACACACCAAGTAGAACATGACACTGTGGAGGCTCTCCACGGTGCTGGAAACATGGAGGGATTTTGTTATATAATAATCACGATTATTTGAGCATGTTACGCAGAAAAGGAAGAAGAGAGGTCACATGTTTCTAAATGTTTTCAAGTAAAGTGATCGTCATGCTTTCTTTACACATACCTGCTGTTGTGTGATAGAGGTGTGTATTAACTTTGTGAGCCAATGCTCAACAAATACTGTACTGCACGACTCCAAAGAAAATATTTAATTGGCTCTAGCCAGTTAAGCCTAGCCAGTGACCTTTGAACTAAAACGTGTTAGCGTTAAAGAAGTGTCTCTTAATCATTGACATGTATTCAGTTGAAGATAACCTTGATGGGAAAATGGAAGCTGAGGTTACTTCAAAGTTTCTGAGCTCTTCACTGTGGCAGTTTACTAGTTCTACTTCAATCCAATAATAAATAAGAATAAATAGGAATTTTAAAGCATTAAGATCAATGTATTACCTAAGTTCATTGATTCCAAAGTTAATCTTTTAGTATAAATTTCCTCAAAGAGAGAATTTTATATTAAAAAGACGACTTTAACTTTGCAAAATCCACTTAATTTAACTGAGACGGCTGAAGCTTCATATTAACTTCACATAAACTTATATGGTTTTGTTTTCTGCATGCTTACTCATGCATGCTTGCTTGCTTACTGCTTGTCCTTCTTTGACAAGCAAGATGCTGTACAACCAGTCTATTGGAAGTGCACAGGAGGAATCATTACGGCAAGGAAAAACCTGTTCTATTGTACTGTCGCTTTAAATTCTGAACTTGTCCTTTAAAAGTCGCTTTCAACCATCTAACAGTTATTGTTGTGTTATTGTTGTATTGTAATGCTATTGTAATGCGGAACTGTTTACTGATGGATTATGTATCTTGGTGAACTATAGTGAACACTCTTTTTATTGCATGCTGTAACATAAAGAATACACCACTAATAAAACATGCAGATCCATGGGTCACCACCACTAGCTGGACCTTATAATATTAATATTTTCTCTCAGAATGCGATGTTTATTTTATCAACAAGCATTAGTTGATACGGACTTCAAATTAGCACAAATCAAACTGCACGCAATTGTTACCATTATTAAAGATTAGAAAGGTTTTCAGCAGTTTTGAGTCAAGAAGCAAGAAACTCTCCATACCTTGGATCTGAATCCTTTCCTGCTTGCTTCAGCTGCTCATACCCAAACTGGTTGAGGATGTTAATCACTAACATAGGGGCCAGAGACTGAGCCGGCTTGGTGAACAGAGCATTCGTGCCAAACACCATGGAGGAGAGAGGGGTACTGTAAGAAGACAACGACAGGATAAAAAATATTATAAAACCTGTCAAATAATACAACAAAACGATGTGTTGTACAACCAAATCCCCTTTGACCTATATTCAATTGAATACAGCACAAAGACAAGATATTCACATTTCACTTAGGGCAGGTCATGCTATTGTGCCTGCTGGTTTATTGTTAGTTGGACTGCTAACTGAGCCATCATTACTGTTATATGGTCGACTTGTGCTAGTCAAAATGTCTGCTGTGCAACCAGTCCATTGGATATATATTCTCAAAAAAAGGATTGGCAAATGATCACATTCTGTTTTTAATTAGCATTTTACACAGCATCCCAACTTTTTTGTAATCAGGGTTGTATGTGAGGGGTGACCTGAGTTAGTGAGCTGATAATCCTGTTTGTTTTTACCTGCGCTTGTACTTCTGCAGATCTGTGTCAATGATGTCAGCCAAAGGCAAGCCAAAAAGACTGAAGCAGGCTTGGATGATGACCCTGAATAAAAGATAAGAAAGAGAGAGAGTGTGTGTTCAGGTGTGATTCAGTCAAGCGTGATTATATAGTTACAATAATAAGAACGTAAGTCGTTTAACCTCCTACATATTAATGGTGAGGAAAAATGCCAGGATATAGTAGTGCTGAGGACCGAGGGCTAGCATGACAGCCGCCATTCCAGCCTCCACGTAGAAGGCGAAGAGGATGATCCTGTAGTAGCCAAGACCATGGAGGAGGCTCTGACAGCTTAGTACCAACAGCTGGCATGGAGAGGAGTCAGGAGCACATTAATACAAAGTACGGTAAAGTGGTACATCAAATGTTTCACTGTTGGTGCATTCAGGTGTTTGTATAGAGCTCTGAGAGTCCGACAATGGGCTGCCAAAAGGCACTGTATTCATAAGCTATGTTTAAGTAACAGATACCCTGAAGATAAATAATAATAAGCAAACATCATTCAGCTCTCAAGTCTGGGATGTTAGAGTGGTTTACAGCACCAAGAGGGGAGAGCTTAAAACAATATATTCAAATTGAGACAGACAATACCTGTGGACAGATGAATCCCGCTCCGTACATGATGCTCTTGGCCAGTGATGGAAGTACATTAGGAGGTATCAGGTGCTCAGTGAATATCATGGTAAAGTTATTGAAGAAAGCCAACATGAAAACCTGGAAGAAGTTCATGATCACAAAAAGCTGGAAGTCCCTGTTGGTCAGGATTTGCCACGTCAACGTTTTTAACATGGAGATGGAAGTGTCCGACTGGGGATGGGAAGTTTGGTCAGCAGGCTTGTCTTCATCTGATACAGATCCTTTGTTATCAAAGCGGCTCTCACTGTGGAAGCCCGTATAGAGCATGCAGCCACAGCTCAGGACAGCGATCAACACTGTGAAGGCTTGGAAGGACCCAAAGTCCTCCATGTTTTTGGAAAACACACCACAGAAGAGGACGCTGGATGAGCCGATGAGAGAAGCCACCTGGGAAGTAAAGAAGAGGGGATATGGAAAGGTGGGAAATGCAGAAAAAAAGATGGAGGTGGCGTTTGGTATCCAAAGTCCTTACCTGGTTGTACTTTATAAGTCTTAGTCGGTTCTGATGGTGGCTGGAAATCTCCGCAAACAATGCGCATTGTGCCAGCAGCACAAAAGTCAACATGCCGTCAAAGGCGCACAGCGCCGCTACCAAGTGTAAGCCGCTCAACCAGTCGCCGGGGGCATAGGATCGCCATGGGAACCAGGCTAGAAGAAAAGTGAGCGAATAGAGGGGAGCACCATAGAGGATGGAGAGACGTCGCTGAGAGCAGCAGGGCACCCTGGAGTTGTCTTGCAGGTAGCCGAAGAGAGGATCATTGACTGCATTCCACACCATGTAAACCACCTGTGGAGGTTCAAAGGATTCATTTATCATAACTACCAAACACTCAATCATTTTGAAGATATGATTTTGTTGTGAGTTTGATTACTTGATGTCAGTAAAAAAAACAAACAGATATTCATACACAGTCAAGATAACATACTCACCTGTGATTGGTGGAAAGCTCCCTCTGACACCTGGTACTTATTGATAAACAGTTTGACGTAGTAGAAGCTGAATATATTGTTTATCATGGAAGATCCCAGTGTAGTCATGGCATAAGACAGAGCTGCAGGATTGATCCCAAACTTCACCATCTGATGTCGGCCTACATTCATTCTTCCGGAGCGGACACCTGCTCCAGGTTTCTCGTCCACGGCCATGGCAGCTCAGGTAACCTGACGACCAAAGTTACCTGTCGGTGTCACCTGCGCGGGAGCGAGGAAATGCTTACGGTCACTTACACTCGCTATTTTACACTGTTGCTGTTTTGCATTGCTGAAACTGTACTGCTACTAGCCAAAACAGTGAAATTAGTCAATACTCCGGAGTAAAAATACAGCTTGTTCTTTCCCCAGCTATCTCATTTTAAAGATGCCCACATGTCACGACGATACTTCCCGTTGAACAGGTTGCTTAGATGTTTGCTGAAGCTTTGCCTCATTGAATAAAATCTCTCTTCAACTAACCTGAAATCTTGTCAAACTCGATTCCTGTGCCTACCGGGAGGGGCGGGGCTTGGAAATGACACAGACATCTGATTGGCCAGAGGGGTTCTTTGGCCGCGTTTACCGCTTCGTGATTCGTTGATAAAAATGTCTGTCAACGGAAGCAGGACGTTACGACAACAAAAACTATTTTTTAAAAAAGTATTTAATTGTTTGCCTTTCCTCTTGCCCTCTAGACTTTGAATACTGTTAAAATTAATATTCAGTTAAAATTAAATAAAAGTAAAATATTTTATCGCAGTTAAAGCCGTTCCTGCCACCTACCGGATGTTGGGGTGTATTAGAGATTTGCCACGTTGCTGTAACAACAGACTTAACGGCTCACGCTACACCGGCAGGATGTAGTTGACGTTTCACTACGCACGGTGGAGAGGAGCGGACAACTTGAAGCTGTTTAAAACTTAACACACACACACACACACACCTGTGTGTCGGGCTCCTGCCAGGTGGAGTCCTCACCCGTCCCGACATGTTAACCGACGTGATTTTGGAGGAAGAGTTTGACAAGAATGGAGGAGAGTCTTGGTACGACCCGCAGGACCTGGAACACGGTAAGAGCTGCCCGGCTCTGTGGTCGCACCCAAAACTCTGTCTGAGAGTGTGGGCTGGCATGTTATTACTCCATGCACACAGACAGCTGGATAAGATAGTCAGATATATATGGTACAAGTTTGTTTTTTGGTCGCCATATGGGTTGAAATAGCCCACTGCACAGATGACATGACTAACAAGTCTATAATGTCTACTCTTGTGACACAGAGCCGCAGTAGTCATGGGTTTAAAGCTTGTTCCCAGGATTTCCTGAGGCTGTCTTGTGTTGATTGTTGTCTGATATACTTTGCTTTTCCAGCACGTTGTTTGTGCGCTGCTTTGAGGTAAAGAGTCACATAAATCATGAAAAAAAGTAAAGTAAGTAAGAATTAAAGATGTCCATTAATAATGAGAATGAATTAGTGTATATACTTTACAATACAGGGATATGAGATTTATAAAAAAAGACACAATAAGTATAGGAAAATGTTATCTGGAAGGACTGAAAAGTGTGAGAGAACGGTGAAAAGTATTTAACAGATTAACAACAAAAAGTGATAATATTTAAATATTTTTTGTTGATTGACAAATCTAATCTATTAATTGTTTCAGTCATGTTCTAAAGCTTAAATTCATTCAAAGATTTGCTGGTGCTTGCTATGTTTATTTGAAGCTTCTGTTTCAAACATGTATGAAAATAATTGAATCTGTGGGTTTTTAGCTTTTTTTTTTTTTTTTAACATGTTAACAGCTTTTAAAAGTGATAAATCAACCAATAAAATAATTGACAGATTCATCCAGCCCAAGTGAATTAAATCGATGAATGGACAAGTAAATTAAGTCTCCGTTGTAGGAAAACAATGTTAACAGCCGCAGTCCTGGCAGCTTGTAGGCAACAGAGACTTCCTGAAGCATTCCACAATGGTAAAACTGAAAATACTCTGCTGTTTATAGATTTAGGAAGGGATTTGAGTCATTCTCCAGGATGAATAAATGTTTATGCAGCAGCGTCCTCTCTGCTACCAACTCTAAGGACTTCAGAGCAGCGTCTAAGGTTGCTGTTTGTTTGCCACACGGCGTGTTTGAGTTAAAAATCGCAGGGCTTACACTGGTTATTGTGTGATTTCATTGCATTGTTATCGACTAGTAGTCGCACATTAGGCATGGTTCATTTCAACTCTGAGGGCTAGCCAACACTGTTGCTGGACAAGATCCAGAATTTGAAGGAATTTAGTGGGAGGAAGGGTCACAAGGAAATCCCAAAGCGTGCCTTAGATTCCTGCGTGATGCACCAGTGCCATACAATGAGGTGTTTGTGTTTATTCTCTTTACACACATCTGATTCTGTCCGTTGCCTGTGTTTGGGCATTGAAACTGTCCCGTATCTTGTGTTTACATGTTTCCCTGCGTCTTGACAGATCTCCATTTGGCAGCGGAGCTGGGGAAAACCCTCCTCGACAGGAACCATGAGCTGGAGCAGGCCCTGCAGCAGATGTATTCCACAAACCAGGAGCAGCTGCAGGAGATAGAGGTGATAAACGTTAGGAAGGAACTAATCAGGGTTCTTGAGGGTCCAGCAGCACTAAGCTATCTCCGAGGACAGTGTATGAGCGAGATGTATCCATTTCACCATGCAAAACACGTGTTTATACAGTATATCCTCCACTGTTCACAATCTGTCAGTCCATACCTATTGTTGCTGATTTTTATATGAATGAGACTCCAGTGAGAGATCATTCATTGAGAAAAGTTCATGTCGAGGGATCTGAAAAGCTCTTTCACTGGGAGGGAAGAGGCACTGTGAATTCCTCTCAGCTTTAAACAGGATAGAGTAAAAGCTAATCCTGACCAGTCTGACCTACTGAGGCTTTGGCACCGTGCAGCCTCCTGGCAGGATGTTCCTCTGCCTAATTATAGGAAAACTTTCACCAGCTTATTCGCCACCTTCCACCTTTTCACTTGGACGTTATTTGAGTAACCAAGTTCCTAACCTTAAGGTTTGTTCTTAATCTAGAACATATTTCTTTGTTGTTCATATAAATGACCAAACCTTTGGAAATATTCTGTCTCTCTCAGTCTACGATAATACAGCAGAGCACAGATTTTGGTAAATGAACACAATTAGGCCTCATATTTCAGTGCTGAGGTGTTTAATTTGAGCATATCCAGGCATATGTATGAGTTTGTGGACATAGCATGCAGCAGGTATATAAAGATAAGAGCCTTAATATCTTTACGGCATTGAGAGAGAGCCAGTGTCTCTGGGATTTATCGAGGTTGATATGGTAATCCCCGTACGTCTGGCTGACCCTCATCCTCATGCAGTGTCCGTCTCTCTTCTTACTCACTGCATTAACGTCAGTGTTTAAAAGCTGTGTGTAATACGTGGCTGCACTAGACAAACGGTTGCATTGATTTCTACCAGATAAAAGTTATTTAGTTGAACTCTGGCTGTTTCCAAAGGAACATCTTTGTAGATAATGAGCACATTCTTCACCATGGACCACATAACTCACAGACTTGTGTTATACTTTACTACCACAGTGTTAAGTCTTTTTCTGGGCCTTTAATTGGCAGCTCTTTGCTTCTAGCGGAAACCTTTGCTCTTCTCTTTTGATGCAGTTACGTATTCTCCTCCTGAATCTGAACCAATGAATCAGATCTATAAACACACATGTAGGGCTGCAACAATTACATTCATGATCAGCTGAAATAAAATAATCCAGAGCCCAAGGTAACCTCTTTAAATCTCCTATTTTGTTGTTAAAATACCAAAAATATTCAGTTTATACTCATATAAAACATAGAATAATAGCCAATCCTTACGTTGCAGAAGATGGAGAATGTCCAACATTTTTCCGTGACATTTGTAGAATTATTTAGTTAAAAAGCTTTTAAAAAATCCCATAAATTAAGCTAAATCTTTGTCATTTCCCTCTCTTGTTCACCAGTACCTGACCAAACAGGTGGACCTGCTGCGTCAGATGAACGACCAGCATGCCAGAGTGTATGAGCAGCTAGACACGACCGCCAGGGATCTGGAGAAAGGCAACCAGAGACTAGTGCAGGACAACCGCCTGGCCCAGCAGAAGATCCATAGGTCGGTCAGCTTGTTATCGGAGTCAGACAGAATTACTCAACTAAGCAGTTAGACTATATGTAAGACAATGATATTCAGTACACTGTGTGTTATATATTTAATTGAATACAGAACCTCATTGTCTTCTTTCCCCTTCAGTCTAACAGAGGCCATTGAAGGGCTTCAGACCTACATGGAGGACCTGCAGGCTCAGGTGGACGAGCTTAAGGCTGCCCAGGCCGAGCGAAACAAACGAGATCTGGCAGAGCAGCGACGCAGCCTCGGAGCACAGAGTGTGTCCTGTATCAAAGAGCTGTACGACTTACACGTTGACAGGTATTGTGTGTGTGTGTCACTGCTTGTGCTCCGCTGTACAGCGCTAATAGCAGAAGCACACGATATGACGGGAAATTACGTGGTAGACCCAGACAGTATTGTGTGATAAAGTCACAGTGAGTCACCTTGGGAATTTTGACAACATATATCAAGGGGATGTGACTAGTAAGTGCTCCTGCCGTCCGATTTTCTCTTTACCCTGCACCGCTGTCTCAGCCTCTTGTATGCTGACAGGACACTTACAGGTCACCCACACCCAGAGCAGACCTCCACCTTTAGACATAATCCAAAGGACGAGGAAGTTAATCCTCCCCCATTGTCAGCAGTGTGCTAATACATACGTGCTACTGTTCATGCACCTGTTTTTAATGTGCTTTGGAGAGCAAAGAAGTGTAACTTAATGTTTGTGAGTCAGGTTTAGGAGAATAGTTACTGTAAATAAAGACACAGATTAACCCAGAAGAAAAACATGCAGTGAGCGGAGCCTTGAGTAGTCTCTCTTGCAGGCTACATGTGGTTCAAACAACCTCCGGCAGAAAATTAAGATAAATTCCTGAGAAAACTTGCCTAATAGGCAAAACCCAGGGCAAAAAAGTCTGCACGAAAAGCTTAATTGCTGTGGATGTGTGGTCACTGAAGGTGACTCAGTGTTTTTTCTAGAGTTTTTAGTGAGTGAATCAAACTGAAACTGTCTCTTGATGTATTGTGATGTCAGTGTAATTCCCTTTTTTGTGTGTGAGTCACCTTTGTACACATTTATTGACATTGCTTTCTCCTGGCTCAGGCACCCTGCCCGCGATTGTCTGCGCGTGGACAGACTCTGGTCCCCGCAGGGCTCTTTCTATGACCGAGACAGACGCCAAGACCCGGAGGAAGAGAACGTGATTCTCCAGCGCTCCATCCAGACGCTTCAGAGCCAGATAGCCATGGAGCGGAGCCGCAGGGAGGTTGCAGAGCAGGAGAGTGAGCTGACAGCCAGGGAGAACAGAGACCTGGAGCAGCGACTGGCCCTGCTGGACGGCTGCCAGGCCAGGCAGAAGGAGCTGGAGGCCGAAGTGGAGCAGCTGCGGCTCTCGTGGCGCGCTGACTGTGCCAACAGGTAGGCCTGGACTCCAAATGTCAAATTATTTTGGCTCCAATTTTATGACTGAAACTTTTTGTTGACCTATAATTTCTCCACTCCCAACAGTGTCAGAAGACCGGACCAGCTGCTGTTGCCTGATACAGTATTCTTTTCCTCAGACGAAACATCCAGCGCGGGGCAAGATGTGGTGGAGGAGAAGGTAGAAAAGGATGAGGAGCCAAGAAGATACAGCCGAGAGAGGTGCAACAGCGACAGTGTTTTGAGAGCGACGAACCCAGATGAGATTCGCCGTGGTCACGAGCAGCTGTGTATAAGGCGGGTGGAGGCCGTGAAACAGAGGGGCATTTCTCTGCTCAACGAGGTGGATGCACAGTACAGCGCACTGCAGGTGGTGTATTCATCTCACATCTGGTGCAAGTTATGCATGAGAAATATTCAGATTTTTCTAAAACTGCTAATGTAATAATACAGCATGTGCACGTAACCCCTAAAATATGTTGCATTTCGTCTAGGTGAAATATGACGAGTTGCTACGGCGGTGCCAGCAGGCTACAGACGAGCTCAGCCATAAAGCCGTCCAGACGTCCAGCAGCCCCTTTGCGAGCAGCCGGACCCTCCGACGCCTGTCCAGCTCGGCTACACTCTCCAATCTGACAATGGTTCTGGAAGACGGCCAGCAGCCCGAATACAAGGCGCTCTTCAACGAGATTTTCACCTGCATCCAAAAGACCAAAGAGGATCTCAGCGAGAACAGACGCCCAGACAAGGACTGTGATTCCCGGGGCTCTGCCAAATGATGCTATCATTCATCATCCTGGGACTTGGAGTCATTTGTGTTTGATAAAGGAGAAACTTTGAGGTTATTTTGCTATAACAATATCAGGAGGGTGCAGATACATTAAGCACACTCAGTCCCTGTACGTCTTACACGTGCTGCAATCCTCTTATCTCCTGTCACTTTGACGCACCTGTGCTTTTGTTAGTCAGCACTGTTCCTTTTATTCCGTCCTTATCAAAATTAAGTGCTAACTTGTTATGTAAAGATTAAAAAAAAAATGCACTCCACAGTTCGACAACAAACACAGAAACTATGGTGAAGACTGTGGAGCTCTTTACCACTTTACAAAGGTAAATAATTATTATATTGAGATATTTATAGTTCGTGATCAGATTTTTGGCTAGTAAAGAGTACATATCAGTGTGTAACGTTCCCCCTAAATCTGCAAGTATTATGTACACCAACAGTATTCGGTGTTTATATAAAGTTAACCCGGTGACCACTTGATCATTTGGTGCTTGGGAGAGAAATGCACACAGGCTTATTGTTTGTGTTTATAGAGGTTGGAGATGTAGCTGTTATGTATGACTTATGTAAACTGAAATGTTGAAATGGGATGAAAAACTGTAGTAATAACTTAAGACTCAGGAGTTTATGATAATAAGATTAACAGCTAGTGTTGGTATTTGTAAGTTGGCAATAGTTGGTTGAGTTGAGGGTCATTGGCGTGTCACCAGAGAAATATCAGTGGAAACTGGAAACAACTCTGCACTTTTAAGACTGAATCACGTTTTCTGTTTTATTTATTCTTTTTGTTGTAGTTTTGTAAGTATATATTTATTTTCTTTGTCACTAATTATGCAAGAGAAGTTTGGTCAGAGTGACCAGAAGTAGAATTAAATATACACTGAGGTGCTTATTTTGTTGTTGGTGATTGAAAAATTCACAAAATTTCCTCTGACTTGAACATTTCCAACTCTGGTTGGTCAGGTTAGCATAAACGACTGAAAGACATCACTAACAGTATATTCTTATAACACCTTTAAACACATTCTCAACTATTGTTGGCTGAACTTCACTAACCTGACAAACCTGACTTTAAAATAGTGTCATTTTACTTTCACTTAGCAAAGTGCTGTTTAAAGCTGTGAAACTTATACTGCTGCCGAAGCCATCGCTGTATGATCATAGGTGTCCTCCATGAAGACTAACATGTTTTTCTTGCAACTAACTAGTAAAACAATATTGATGCAAGAGCCTGTTGAGTATTCTCTGTGTCCTAATGTCTAAAACACTAGTTGAATTGTAGGCACTGTAGCAGGAGAGATGTTTCAACCTGTCCTGCGGTGCATTGAATCAAAGCACACAACAGCAATGGGTCATTTTCTCTCCTACACGATCCAGAGGATACCTTATTCCTCAAGACCTCCGTCCACTAGTGTACTCTGTGGTCCAGGAAATTAATGGAGCTTTTGTCTGTTTTTTTTACATAACTGAGATTTCACCACTGTGCTTTCAACTTGCTCCAAATCTATTAAACCTCCAACAAGGGGATTGCATGCCACACTAAAGGAACAGGTCTGAGCAAGACTATAAGCATGCATAGAGAAATCTCTATGGCGACAGTAAAGTAATCAGCAGTGGTGTAGCTCAAGAGTTAGACCAGCGTAACTTAAAAATTATTATCTTGGAAAACTGGATTCATAAAAGTTTAGATTAGCTGTTAAATCACTTGGCTACGTTGCCCCTCATGGCAGAAAGAAACAAGGTATCAGCAGTGAAAGATTAAATCCACATAGGAAGTAACACCATAGTTAATTTAATAAACATACAGTCCACAAGAATAAAAGTAAGAGACAAATATATAACAAGTGTGTCCAATCCTGCATGTATTTCTCTCCTCATGGAGCTCTGCCAGCCAGACACCAAGGTCAAACCTGCAGTGACTGTGCACACTCATAATGTTCTCTATTATTATGAGAAAAGTCATTTTACTAAATCACTGTCTGGTGTCAAATCAATGTTTTATATCCAGCATTAAGAATTACACTGGTGGAATGTGTTTTATAGTACTTTTAGTGGCATGTAGTGTCGCGTTTATCCTTCCGTTTTTAAGGTGATAATATATAACTGAAAACATAGTTATGCACTTTATGTTCAGGTTCTGCAGATAGATTACCCTAAAAGTTACACACTGAACCTTTAAATACAGGTTTGGGCTACTTGTGTTTTACTGGTCATGCCACCTTACAGAATGAAGGAGTGTTTATTATAGTTATTAACTAGGTTAAACTACCTGCAGCATATAAAATAGCTTAAAGCTCCAGTGTGTAACATTTAAGGGTATATATTGACAGAATATCATATTCATGTTTTCATTAGTGTAAAATCATCTGAAAATAAGAATTGTTATGTTTATGTGGCCTTATAATGAGACTTTTATATCTACACAGGGAGCAGGTCCTCTTCCACGGAGTCCGCCATTTTGAACCACTTTTTTTTTTTTTTACAGTAGCCCAGAAGGGACAAACCAAATTCTGGCGGTGAGGTGAGGGGTTTTCAATTGGTTGCAATCTGAAACTTCAACACTAGATGTCACTAAATTCTGCACGCTGGACCTTTAAATTAGTTTCTCAACCTTGAAATGCTGAATCGAAGTCAAAGTATCCTGTACATAAAAAATAATAAAAAACTTTCAAGTTATGGTGAAATATTTTTACATCAGGCTACATTTACTTGTAAATAGTCAATGAATGCCTCAGCTACACTACATGCACGTCTTTTAGCATCAAGGTACTACAGTCGGCCTAAACAACAGCAGCACTTTTATTAACATTATTGCTATTACTTTGTCACCATGAACTAAGAAAATGACAAAATAATGTAAATAGCGACGTACAATATATAACAGATGTGTTAATGGTTTAATCAGAAACAATGCCAAACAAAAACAGTGGTAGCGTGGCCGAGTGGTCTAAGGCGCTGGATTTAGGCTCCAGTCATTTCGATGGCGTGGGTTCGAATCCCACCGCTGCCAATAATCTTTCATTTTGTCAGAAAATAAAAGATTTCAGTATTTATTATTTACCAATAAATACTGAACAGCATACGTGTGCTTAATTTGGTGGAATGTTTTGATAAACATGGATACTGAATGCGTCTTTCTGCTTTTACATGTTATTGCATACAGCTGGGAAAATCTCTGGCAGTGCAAGTGTGCCCTCTTGTGGCCGCCTAATCCTCAAATATGACACACTATGTTGGATAACACAATTTATTTTATATATATGGACTTTCAACTAAAAATATTGTGCTTACTGTAGATATAAAATGGTCGTTGGCATTCATTGTTAATGCTTTTATTGCTAAAAGTGTACAAAATTACTAATCAAACTCTAAAGACGTGTAAATCACAACACATTTTTTATCACAGAAGCTGAATGCAATCTTTAAATACAATCAATCAAATTTTAAATATTTTTTATTACAAAGTTAAATATTACTTTTTGTTTCAATTAATTCATAGCAACTTCAAACTGTGGAGAAATCCAGAACATTCACACCACTCAGGTTTAATACTTTTCAGGAGCCGTTTAGTTTCATCACCTTGCAATCAGAAACACATACACCAACATCAAAAAGGTGGATGAAATGACTGTCTCTGAAAAATGAAGCAGAGAAATAACTTAATCTGAGGCTCTGAAGACTATATTTTATTGCATCTGCACAGGTGGCGAAAAATAGCTTATTGTGCAGCTGTCCATTCACTCTAACTGAGTATGCGGCACAGCATTAGTAGCAGCAGGCTGAGCCCCATCAGCAGCAGGAAGATGAGGTATCGGGGCATCTGGGAGGTCCAGGACAGTTTGAAACGAGGACAGCTGGAGCGAGTCTTCCTGGTTTTCAGGTACTGCTCCACACAGTCCACCAGGCTGTACGGCTTCGGACAGTAACCCAGCTCTCGACGGGCCTTGTCGATCTTAAAGGTGTGGCTCACGGTTATGCTCCTTACCTGCAGTGGAAGATCATTTGTGTTAAATGTACAGAACAGAAGTCCAGAGATGCAACTTAAGCTGCTGCAGAGAACAAGTTAAAGGTCATACTGTCAAGCTAATGGTTCAGATTAACCTCAGTTTGGCAACAGTGGTTTTACATTCTGATAGCCTGTGAGTGATGGACGCCTCCGGTTACTGCATCTTCTTACTGCTTGGGGATAAGGTGTCTGCATGTGAAGTCCATGTAGTGATAGAGGGGTTCAAACCGAAACCACCGGCTTTAAAACGCGTACAGCGTTTCATCCTCCCACGAGTTAAATCTCCTTCTCCAATGATGCTTCAATCAGCACACGCCTTGCACAAAAATTCTTCAGCGTTCCACTGAGTCACACTAGGTCATTGTTTCATATTCAACCAGATTAGCTCATCATTGTCACACACACTCTAACCACAGACTGCAGAGTCCTGCTCATCCTGTCTGACCCGACAATCATCCTGACTATATATAACTCCCTCTGGTAGCTGTGTCTTTTTTACTGCCTTCAATTTTCTATCACTTGAGACAAATCTGCATTAAAAAGTCATTCACTGCCACAGGCATTACCTCGCTGAATTCAGGACATACTGTAGATGATATTTTAATAAAGTATGTCGATTGTAATGATGTAGGGTTCCTTTTTAATATCTGGCCAAGGACAGAACATTTTCCTTCCGGCAAAACCAAAAGTACTAATATGTCAATGTAAAAGTACTACATGAGAAAAGTTAAAGAAACAATATTGCCTCAGTTGTATATAATAATGTGTACCTAACACTGACTGGAGAATGAATCAGAGCATTCGTTTGTTTAAAGAAATTTCTTGAAAAAAACCCAAACCAACAATTAGTCTATTTCTTAGTACTTTCCAACTTCCCTCCCATCTTCTTACATAGACACACATCTTTCTAAAAAAAGGTCACAAATATCATGTTTGATGTTTAAAATATGTCAAATAATCGCCTAAAACAGCTGGGCACTGTTGCTTTTGGCAAACTGAACTCTTAGCCGAGTAAAAAGTGTGTTTGTTGGGGACTATTTTCAACTGTGGATGAATACACATTTTGTGCCCTATTGAGTATTTATTGTAGTACGATGATAAATGTATATTGATGTGTTTTTAATTACTTACCTATACTTGTTAGCATTAATTCATTGTTGATTTTAGTGTTGCCATGGGGTTTGTTGATAAATAAGAATATCATTAGAGATATTCACTAAGTTGAACATTTAAAATAAAGCATAAACATAAAGATAAAAGACAGCTGAGTGGCTCTCTGCCGCATCTTATAGCTGGTTTGACATTTAAAACAGCGTCCTCCTCCATGTGTTTGCAGACCTGGATCTTATGTATGAGATAAAAAAAAAAAACACCTCTGCGTGTCACGCGATGGCTTAACCTGAGAGTTGGCAGGATCATTCGAGCCCAGCTGAGAGGTTGTCCAACTATGGTCACCGTGGCAACAGCCACTGTACCGGCGTCACTTCCTGCAAACCTCATCTTGAACTTCCTGTTCTGACCTACAGCAGTTTATGTTTTATTCACGGGACAATCATCGATCCCCCTGCCAGCAGCTGTCTGACAGAACGAGCTCCAGGTGCAAGCCCACAGGCTCAGCTTTGGTTTCTGCCTCATCACACATTCATGAGTACTTTACAGGCCGGGACGGAGGCTCCTTAAGATGTGTCGTAAAAGGCCTCTCCAGGCAGTATCACTGCACACTGCCCTCATCTTGATACAATTCAGGTGTTTTTTTCATTGAGCCACAGGCCATCAGATAGTATTAAAAGATTTCCGGTGACTGTGAGAGCTGGGTTTTGTTATTTGCCAATATTTCTGAATTAACTTTGGTATTAATTCATGCACAAAAGATAGCATCAGGCGAGGGAGGGGGCTGATAGGAAAATACCCGTCTTAATGAAGTCTGTCTTCACTGTTGAGGGGGAGACTTAAACAAGGATCTACTTATCAGGGAGCACGTAATCTATCTCCACCACGCATGACTTTCACATGCTCACGCACAGCTCCACAGCGTTGTAACTTTCAGCGCTCACGACCTAGAATGCATTTCACACTTTGAGGTCAGAATAGAGAAAGGAGAGAAAGGCAGAAAGAAGCATAATTACCTCACTTTGGGTAAAGAGGAGAGGCACATCTATCACAGGTCTCAGAAGGATATGTAAATATTCTACCAGGTTGGCTGAAAATAGAAATAAGCAAACATGCAATGAGTGTTAGTAATAAGTCAAATATTATGTTACACTGAAAAACTTTGTCCTCTTCAGGTTCACGGTGGGGCTGGAGCCTATCCCAGCTGACTTTGGGCTAGAGGCGGGGTATACCCTGAACAAGTCGGCAGCTCATCACAGGGCACACAAAAAACCATTCACACTCAAATTCACACCTATGAGCAATTTTTAGAGTCACCATTAACTATTGAATACATGTAGGAAGCCGGAGACACAGGGAGAACATGCAAACTCCACACAGAAAGACCCCGGCCGAGGCTCAAACCAGTAGTCTTCTCGCTTTGAGCGTAACCACCGTTCATTGGTTATTTAAAAGGTGTACAGATTTTAGTTAAAGAGAGATGAGCTACCTGCTAAATTGACGACTGAAACAGGCAGGGTTATCAATGGTCCGCTGTAGCCGAGATTTTCAAACTGCAAAAGTAAATTCCACACGTTTTGACAAAATGCATTTCACTTAATCTATAAATATGCTTGAAAAGTACTTAAAGGATGGGGCAAGAGTTATTCTATATTTTTCTTAATGTCAACAAATCCCATGAAAAGGCCAAATTCAATGTCTTAGTCCATCACTTAATAGCTGGAGGGACAAAAGCCACTGGAAAGTTACTCCAACAGGGGAAAATAGTGCAATAGCTGGGACTCAGACTCGGACTATTGTCAGCTGTGGATTAATACACATTTATTACACCACAGATCCACAGCGGATGCAATAAAATCATTTTTAGATAAATAATTTGACAATGATTTTTCTAGTAAGGAGGTATATAATAAGTGGGATAATGTACAGCGAGCCAGTCACTGTTATCGATTTGGCTTATTGATTTGTTTTTAATAGTTTTTGGACAACAATCAATCAAGCTCTTTGGTAGAGAGGACTAAGACATATCAGATAATATATCTTTGGCTGTCAGTGCTTGTTGGTATTCATTGTCTGTTTTGGTGTTTTCATAGGATTTGCTGACAACAAGAATAATAGAGAATATCACCAGAGTTAGCACTGAACTCACCAGCGGTGTCAACCACTCGAACAGATTGACTGAAACTCCGTCATTAATGAAATAGACCTGTCCACTCTGCAAAAGAACAGAAAACAATGCAGACATTGTACATTATCTTTATTCAGAGCAACATTGTGTAACCTGTCTACCATAACATAACAGATTAAATCATTTTGATGATACACTGACTTGTAATCAGATTCATTGTTTACTTCCATTATTGTACCATGTAACACCTCGGAGTATCATCACCTACAATTTCACTGATTTATGATTTACGATCATATTTTATGGAGAAAATGTTTTCCTCAACTCTCTGTGATTTACAGTTTTTTGATGGAAAACCGTGAACTAAGAGCACCGGGTAGTGTTTGTACCACAGGCATTAGGACCACCTGGAAGAGGAGTTTTCCAGGCCCCGACGTGGGAAATGATGATGGGGAGTGGAGCCGATGTCGTGCCAGAACCGGAGCTGGTTAAGCAAGCAATGTAACCGGGCTTAGCAGCCTCTATGGACATAATGGCAGACAAGAAAAGGCCAAAGGGGATGTTGATGGAGGAAGCTAAGGAGCAGCAAAAATGACAGAACAAGAAGCTGCCGGACAAGAGTAAATCTGGGACTGACTTTTAACCGTTGGCGAGAGCTTGGTGAAATAAAAGGCCGAAAGACAGATACCCAGCTGGGCTACTTGCTGTTGGACTGGTAAGTAATATTAGCTGGCCTAATTAGCTATGTCTTGTGTTGTTGCACTTGCTTGATGTTTGGCTGTTAGCAAAGTGGTCGACTTGCTATTTATGACAGCAATATCACTAAATAACAAAAATACCAATTTCTATGCAATGCTGCTTTTAACTATAAAAAGTGACAATAGTGTATGTACCCACCACTGTATCCTATCTTTAGTCTTAGTGTGAAGAAAGGTGGACCAGGGAGACTAATAATCTTAAATATAACCAAAATTCAAATCATTAAATGGTTAATTATATTAAATTATATTAAATGACTCTTCTGATTTAATCTGTATGCTTTTATTGTAGAAAGTAATCCAATCTCATGGATCTATGAGTGTTGGTCTTGACTCACAGAGACATAGTTCCTCTGCAGTGTGAGAGCCTCAGCTGCCAGTATGTGTGCCAGCACCAGGTTATCTACGTGTACCCAGTTCATCCTGGCCTGGGGGTCACCAAACCTGAAAATGAACAACCGACGCTCCACGTTCACCTGAGAGAGAGACAGAGAGACGAGATCAGCTCAGTTCATCAGTTGAGCAAACAGAGATATGGCAGAGTTATTCAACAGGTGACCTGTCAGCAAGAGGAAGATGGAAGATAAAACAGGCATGAAACTGTTAAGACTGGGGTAAAAGGGCTGGTATGTATGCAGGAAAGGTAATGAGGGAAGGGGTAACAGGTGTGCTGGTGAATGAGAGGATCATGTGACTGAGAATGGGGGTGAATATACTGACAGGCAGGCGTTGTTGTGACACTGTAGTACAGTCTACAAAAACAGATACTCATATTTTCAATGATTTACAGGATTTCAACAAAAAAGCACAAACATGAAGCTGAATAAAATGTAAATAGTTGTAGCTGTATTATAGTTTTATTTCTTACATTTACACTCTGCTGTGTATAAAAAGTGAAACGTTTTTTATAACTCTCTATAATAATATTTCTGAGCAATTATGATTAAAGATTTGTACGTTTTTATCAGCACCTGTGTGGTTTTTCATGCATTTTGGGTTTCTGGCAGCTTTATGTGTTGTTAAATTGAGTTTGCACTGAAAAGAAATGATACCAAGCATGTGGGGTGAGGACAGTTTAAAAGGAGCTAAACAAAATGGAAGGTTGACAAAAAATAACCAAAATCAACATGGCACCAGAGAATTTAAACTGTTTTTATACTGTACTGCAATAAACTGAAACTAATGAGCTTGTATATATCTTGTAGATGACTTGAAGTCATATGAATGCACAATTTGTAGTTTTGGGTTTAAACATGCTATATTTATATGCATATATATTTTTGTGCAAATAAACTCCAGGATTGTGGATTAGACTGAAGGCAGTCTACAGTACAGTAAATTACAAGTCACCCGTCTTGGCCGACAGTAAACCTGAAACATAACCAGCCTCAACCAGACCTTCAGCAGCCTGCACTGCTGCCTCGTACGGCAGGACAGGCTGGAAGAAAAAGCGGTTGTAACTGGACGCCTGGAGAACTCTATCAATAATGTAAACTCTTCAGGCAGGAACACATTCTGACTCCAGACACTCCAAGATATATGTTTCGTCCAGCTCCAACGCAAAAGGACTTCATCAGGACACACTATATGTGTTTCTCACCATCACTCTGTGGAGGTGTCTCCTCTCATCTGGTCCGTAGATGCCACAGGGCCGCAGCACGCTGGTCCGAAGCAGGCCTCCACCTTCATAAAAGAGGATTAAAACTTCCACTGAATACAAGTATTTACGTGTTTCCTGAAACATGATGCTATGTGTCGAGCAAACTTGGACAGCGGTCAATATCACCGGACTCAGATTTTTAGTTATTACACGAAAGATTGAACACTACTAATTCATCACTGAGTTGCAGGGAAGGAAGAAGTACTCCAATCTTTTACTTATAGATAAAAATAACATACACAAACAACATAAAAATAACATACACAATGCACAAAGTAAAAGTCCTGCATTCAAACTCATACTCAAGCAGAAGTACTGTCTTTAGAGCAAAAGCTCAAAAGATCAATGGCCTCAGCATATATCATGATTACACTACATTATCAGATAGTTAACACCATGCAACAGAGAGAGACAGGATGATGTGAGATGGTTAGTGGGGTAGTAACTTAGCTCTTTTCTTGTACTTAGAAGTACATAGGAGGAGAAAGATCTTTTTTACGGGGTTACTGGCCAAAAAGTTCTTTTAACGTTGTTCTGTATTATATAAATCTATTCTATTCATATCTGATCTTAATATGAAAGGTATGCCATAAAGTATGCCATAAATCTACAGGAGTAAAAAGTGCAATATTTCCCGTGGTAGTAAAAGTATAAAGTCACATAAAATCCAGTAAAATACAAAATTGTCACTGCTGAGGTGCCACCAGGTCGATCAGCCTGAGGCAGTGGAAAAATAAATTAACCACATCCCCGTATGACTGTTTGAACTCTAACCTGCAGTACATAATTAGACAGGTCTTCGCTCTTCGCTTAATTGAACGTATAAGGTGATGTTGATGATAGGGTGCAGGGTTACACCGAAGGACAAGGAAGCATGAGGCTTCACACCTGTTAATGTAAAGAACATAGAGGAACCTGAAACCACGTCTAATTGTATTAGCAAGCCGTCAAATGGCCACGTCAACCTGCCATGCTACAAACTGGGACTGCGCCGTCCAGCTTGCTTACAAAGTTGTCTCCGGTACTGCACCCACCAACTTGAACGCCCTTATACAGGCATATGCTACCTCAACGACCGCTGCGCTCCTCCACTGAACGACGCCTGGCTCTGCCACCCGTTCATTCAAGGCAATCCAAACTCTTCTCATTTGTTGTTCCCTGTTGGTGGAACGCACTACCAGTTCCTACCAGAGCAGGGGCGTCTCTCTCTACCTTTAACTTAAAACTCCTGAAGACCTGCAGCTCTTCAGAAAATACCTTCTCTCCTAGCACTTCATGACAAATCTGCTCCTTAAGAATTAGCACTAGCCCTTATTGCTGCACTAACGTTTCTTATCGCACTATGCCTTGATTGATCTCTTTTCTGTAAGCCGCTTTGGATTGCACACTCCAGTTTCCATGGCAACCACTGCCTCTATTTTTCGCTCTCTTATCTTTTTTTTTTTTTTTTTACCCAGAAACCAAAAGCAAGGGTTACAATCTCCTCTGATTGTGCCCGCTGCTTTTTTTTTTTTTTTTCTCATGTAATTCTGTGATTACGTTGTCATTACACACACTTTCACACCTTTCAGTGAGCATCCGTTGGCGGAGAGGACCATCTGCTCTGCAATCGCTTTAGTTCTGGAGTAGTGGTCGATGTGCTGGAACAAAAACAAACATTATATGCATCATATTTACCCTACTGAGCACTGAAAATGTCTTACTGTTGGCAAATGTATGGGACATCTACAAATGCTGGTCTTTGGTTGACGTCTTCCTTCCAAGTTTCTGTGATACATGGGTGGATTTATGGGAATTTATGGGTAAGATTTTAGCTGATATGGTGATATTAACCGATTTGTTATTGTTTTTTACTCACAACGTCGGGCGGCACATAAGGCATTGAGGCCTCATCACACTCCTCAATTGGTTTCCCAGTAAACACCACATTGATGGTACTGGTATACACCAGCTTAGGGATGCCTCTCTCCTTACACACTGAAAGAAAGCAGGATGGATGGCAAGCTTCAATGGTAAGCTTCATTATTGGAGACATTTTGTAACTTTTACTACAATAAAATAAAGATAACGATATGATCAGGTGAATGTCATCCCTTCTCTGCGCCCCGTATGCCTTTTCTTGCACTTAATGTAATGTAACTTTGGGCTCTGGATGTGATTTCCTGTAGGAGCATGTAAAGCTAAGTCATACACCACCAACTATTTTACTGGATCATCTGATGTCCTACGGCTGCTTCATCTGAATTGGCTGAAAGTTTCCTGATGGACTGTAAAGTAAACTGCTGTGAACTGTAGCTGCTGTTACTGAATGTTAGGTCAGTTTGTTAGCTGGGCTGCCCTGACTTTGAGCTAAGGGCACCAGGGAGTGTTATTGTTTGTAGTACAGGAGGTTTTGGACCGCTAAGGTTTTCAGGGCCGGTGTCATGCTAGAACAGGAGCTGGATAAGCAGCCAATGTAACCAGGATCAGCAGCCTCTATGGACCTAATGGCACAGGCAAAGATACCAAAAAGGACGATAGAGGAAGCTAAGAAGAGAAAGGAGAGAGGCTACCAGGCAAGTGTAAGTCTGGGACTGACTTTTAAGTGAGCTACGAAAGTCTTAATAAAAAAATGTCAAGTATATGTATATGGGATGTTTGGTTTTGACCTTACCGTTTATGACATTATTGGTCCCTCCTACGTTGATTGACTCCACCTGCTCTTTTCTCAGCTGGCAGACAGACAGAAAGAAAATACATATCATCTTACATCATACACACACAAACAAGCCAGCAAAGCAAAACAAAGACTTATTGTAGTGAGGTGTGTTTGTTTTAATTACTTCAAGGGTGGAGCCATGGATATCCTCTATTTGTGTAATTATATACCCTTCGTGAACAAAGGTCAATTAAAGGGAACTCCACTTACGTTACACAGTTTATAGGAGGTCTTGTGAAAAAAAAGTTACGTAAAACTTTCCTCTAGAGGGAGCTGCGTGAGCTGCCTCAAGTGATGTCACTTCGAGGCTACATTAGCGACAAACAAACCTGAATCCAACTAAACTGTCTGTGACCATTTTGCATTGTGGGTAATGTAGAAGCTAGGTTTCGACAAGGCGAATAGAAGAATACGTGGAAGGATGAGCTCCACAACTTGGCTGTTGAGTCTCTCTCCAGAAATGTTTGAAATTTCTGTAATGAAGACTTGACAGACTTGCTATTTTGAGTACATAAGTGGGTTTACACTGTCAGTTATGGTAAAATGCTCTGTACAGTGAGTACCTGGGTGATGCACTGATAACGGTCAAAAAGTTCAGTGTGGAATGCTGAACACTTCAGCATTGTTCATGGCTCATGGTCGCCATTTTGGCTACCTGTAGCGAATGAGGAGGGACCACTGGCATTTTTTTGTGAAAATGGCAGCTGGGAAGCTGCTGGAGCTGGAGTGGTTGCAGTGAATACTGCAATATACAAATGTAAGTGGCACATATGTTTATATATTTTGGCAGTCAAATGTTGGCGCAAATGGATGCAATTTAAGAAGAACACAGGCCATACTTGCAATGAGATAGCACTACTAAAAAAAGTGTTACCTCAGTGAGAAAGCTTGCTAAGAAGCTAGCTAAGGCTCTTATGGACTATGGATGTAAAGTTTTTCACACACGGTCAACCTCATCTAAATAAAGCGATAGAGACAGATGTTGTCTCAGGTTTTTGAATCCACATCTGTAACACGGGTAGTAACAGTGAGTTGGTGAGGTGACTAGCAACATAAGATGTTTCTGCCTTATATTACAGAATGATGAAGACAGCTCGAAAATATGATTCACCCATGGCTTGAAAAACAGTGCATATAGCTGCTGTAAATGGGAAGCATGCCACTGGATCCCCTTATGTTTGGGGCTAAGCCCTGAATGTTTACAACATCTGGCTCTGCCACTGGAGAATATAAAGATTGAATGAATTTAGCCACTGATTGTAGCTCCTCATTATCTTATGAACACCCTGATGACATACAGTGTCTGTTTCTCTGGCTTTTCTTTGAATGACTGTGAGCAGGCACTATAAAGAGGACATGAAGGGAAGTCACCTGTTCTGGTCCGGACATGCCATAAGACGCCGTGTGGAATATACAATCGACACCTTCACACACCTTATAGAGGGAAGAATAATCCCTGATGTCACTCTGTAAGAGAAAGAAAGGAAAACCTACAGATTAATTAATTAATGCCAACTCTGAGGACACTAATCTTAATTAGTTCCAAACCAAGGACAGTTGTGCTTTTCAGCACTTTTACATGATATCATCACTTACTAATGTACATTTACTGCATTTTCTCAACAGCAGTTTGACAAGTTTGGAGGGTTCAGAGTACATGTGGTGATGTGAGACAATAACTATTCCATGAAAAGACAGTTGTAATTAAGGTAAGTGTGCCATGAGGCCTGCTGGTGAAACCTGATTCATGTCTCCACCCTCTCTGACCCAGTCAGCAGCTGGCACTTTGAGGCGGATCACTCACCTGTGTCTGTTTCCAGCCAGCACGAAGACTAACCAGAGAGAGACACACTGACGCTGGCTGAAGCAAGGGAATACTAGAATTGATTTTCAAGTGAGCACGGGGCAGTGTAAGTTAGAAGAAAAACACATAGCGTGTCATCTATAACCCAACCCCAAGATGACACAAGACACAGGATTGCACAGGATTGTGTGGCAGGAGAGGCAAGACAAAGATCTTTCCCGTCGAACGCTTTGAGTAGAAAGTTAAGAGTAAAGAGTAAAATCTAACAAATGACGCAGGAATAAGGATGAAAATAAACATGCATGGGGGGAAAAAGATGTTTTAGTGACCACCACCTCAAACATATAAAACAAATTTGCACTGACAAGATTATAAACTTTCAAATTTTTGTGAGCTCTGTTGTTCTCAGGTGTTATTCACTTTCATGAACTATGTGATGGTGAATGTAATTTGTATGTAAAGCTTTGGCAACCTAATCATGTGGCAGGTATTAGGTCTTTAATATGAGATCCTATTATAAACAGAAAGAGTGAATGGTAGTGCAAAATGCCAGAGCAACCACAGCTGTATGGCTCAATAATTATTACCAGTTGTACAAACAGTGTTCAATCTGACTAAATTGTCAGTTATTGGTAATATGTAGGGAAAATATAGAAATATTAATCTGTATTATAGTGGGTGTAGATTAGAAAGTCTCTCTCTCCACTGTACCTGACAGAAGATTGCTCCATCAGGGATATCCCAGGGAGGCTTGTTTATGTCCAGAAGGATCACTGACATCCCCTGGCTGGCTAGCTCTCTCCCCAGCCTGGACCCAAAATATCCACCTCCTCCTGTCACCAGCACCTTCCCCGTGGAGATGCCAGTTGCCAGTGCTGCCTCCTCTCCCAGTCTGGAGGCCGCACACTCCTGGCTGCCGCCGCCGCCGCCACCACTGCTGCTGGCCATCATGGCTCCATTTACCCTGTGGCGGACGGCCACAGCTGGGCTGGAGGCGACGGTCGGGGCTGGGTGGTTGACCCACGGCTGGTGGTTGAGGTGAGGGAGGTTGTGCATGTGGTGTCCACTGCTGGCCTGCAGGCGACAAAGGGGGACACCGTGGCGGGAAAGTTGCTTCACCTGGCAAAGAGAGCCGCCACTCTCAGTCATGTTGGGACCGCACAGCTCCATAGATATCCTGATGGGTGCAGAAGATGAGTGGAAGGAGAAGATATTGGTTACTGATTTATTTAGTGTCATTTGAGTTTTACCAGTGAAGACTTTTGACCCCGTTCAGTTTGGCATTTTTTGTAGATTTGCCATCTCAACAAGAATTTAAACAATCTTTGGCTACAAGGAGACGGGTTTGTTATGACTGCCTCCTGCTTGTTAAGTGATTAAATCAAGAAAAATGTGAAATAATCTATTTATTAAAGTACTTTGTGACATCCTCATGATGCATGCATGCATGTGAAATATTCAACAGTAAGCTAAAAACTTCATCACGGGATATTATGGATATTAAGACCTTTGAAAAGAAAAATTCAAAGTTCACCAAACCAGTTTCACAGCTGCCATCACTCACATAGCGCAGATCTTCAGATACATGTTACATAAAGTAAAACCTAGGCGGACATTTCGCTTTCAGAGTGATGAATAAATATTCCGCAGATCAAATTGCCATCACGTGTACCTTTCCCTAATACTCAAATTAATACTTAATTAACTTACCTTAATATTCCCCTCGACCCCTCTCATCCATACCGGTGCTGGCTGACTTATGAAATAGTCTACACCTTCCTCTTTTGCTCTCGTGATCCCTCCCGATGCGTCGCCACTCTCACCTGTCAATCACCTGCACCTTCACCTGAGGATTCCACTACCGTAATGTCTGGATGCAGCGCGCCACTTTTTTTTTTCCTGCAGTGGCCCACTCCAGAGTTGGCTCAGCTGGTCGGTCCAAGTTAAAGTGTTGCTTGTCATGGATGAGGTGTCACTTTGTCACCTTTACCCTTCTCTGTACCTATATAATAGATGCCCAAGTTAACTCTTCACTTCGTTTTAGCCACATTTGGCTGTAAACTGAATCGTCAAGTCACATTTGTAGTTTTTCTTGTAAAAATAGATTAGCTTATAGTTAATTTAAATACAAGATGTAAATATTAATTGGGTTTTAGTCTTTAATAATACTAATAAATCCCCAGTAATGCTTAATGACTGCAACAGTGCTTTATTAATAATTAATAAATAATTTACTGATGCTTGAGGAGTAAGCCATTAATTGCAGGCTGACAGTCAAAGAAGGTAAAGAAATAAATAATGGGGGTCTCATACTAAGTAGACAACTTCCTCTCATTTTCTTACTCTGGTCGGCCAATCAGATTCCAGTGTGGGTGCCTGTGTCACCACATGGGCATGGATGGGAGGTCACTGAATTCACTTCACAATCACTCAATAACTTGGGCTTCACCATCCTCGGCCATGATAACACTTAATAGGAATATTCTTTACCTATCTGCTGTGGAAGAAAACACAAGGTCATTAATCAAAGCTCAGGCGTCAAATAATAACTGACGTATCTTTGACGTGACAACAGGTCAGGTAAACAGCAGCAGCAGCTGCTGTCACTTCCTGAGCTCAGTGTTTTCAGAGACGACAGAAATAGACGCTTCATGTTTTATTTAGCTGACAGCAGACAGACTGCCAAGCCTGAGCTGACAGTTAAATGCACTGCACGTAATTAAAGGGTGGATGGTGGATGGTGGGTGGTGGGGGTATCTTAAGCAGCTACCAGATGACTGGAGCTCTCAAAGCAAAGGAGCAATTTGGATAAATGGCAATTAAAAAAAGGGCTGAATCGTAGTGCACTTTTTTTTTTTTTTTGATGTACTTTCCTTTTTTTAACAGGAAGTACATCATGTGTTGATTGCATTTATCCTCATTTGGGTTCAACAGTAAAACAGTACAGATCGTTTTGTAGAAGGCTGGGTGCTGTTTTGTGTTTTTTAGAAGAGACATATCGTTCCCCTGCGGTGGACAAACAACACATGTAGTTAGTTACTAATGTTAGTAATGTATTATCTTGAAAGCACATTTAAAAAAAAAGAATAATGGAAATACGTATGAAAAATCAATTTCAAAATCTTACTATTAACCTCCAAAGCACTTCATAACCTATCCCCTGCTTAACTCGCAGACCTCCTTTCAAACTTTTACCCCATCTCATTCACCTCATCAGCACGTCTCCTGGCACCACCAGCCGTCAACCTCAACACAATGGGTGCCAGGGCTTTCTCCTTATTCTGCACCCAAACTTATCAACTTATTGTTAACTTATTTCTGCCCAGTTTTGTTAATCGTAGTGGTATTTTATTTCTCTGTTGCATTGATGTTTTTATGACGTAAGGTGACAAGGTGACCTTGAGTGCCATGAAAGTCGCCACTAAATAAAATGTATTATCATTATTATTCCAGTTCAGAAGGCTTGACCTAGAGCCACTGCTCAATTTTGCTGTTTGGCTGTAGAAATATGGTTCAACGTGTCAGACTCTGTGGAAGAGGACCAGCTTTTATTTGTCCCGCAGGAAATTCAAGCATCCAGTTGCAGTAACATACAATGAGGTACAGAGGTAGTCAGGTAGTATCAGAAAGTAGTGCAAAAATATTTGTCCATTGTCTATTGTGCCTCCTGCCATCGCTGAGAGCTGTTACAGTCTGATGGCCAGGGGACGAAATACTTCTTGAGTCTGTTGGTGGAGCAGGATTGAGACAGCAATCTGCTACTGAACACACTCCTCTGCCTGAGGAAGGTGTTGTGCAGAGGTTGGTTGACCCTGGACGACAGTTTGTCCAGTCACCAGAGAGTCCAGCTCTGTGCCCACCACTGAGCCAGCTCCTCATCCTCTTGCTGCTTCCTCCCCAGCTAACCACTTTGTAGAAGAGGACACTGGCCACCACAGACTGGTAAAACATCTGCAGCAGTTTTTTGCAGATGTTGGAGGATCCCAGCCTTCTCAGGAAGTACAGATAGCTCTGTCCTTTCCTGTGGACCATGTTTGCTGTCCAGTCCAACCTGTCGTCCAGCTGCAGCTCCAGATATTTGTACGTCCTGACCACCTCCGCATCGACCCCCTCGATGGACACAGGTTGGAGATGTCTCTTCCTTCTGAAATCCATCACCTCCTCCTTGGTCTTGGAGGTGTTCAGCTGCAGGTGGTTGGACCTGCACCACCCCACAAAGTCCTCAGCCAGGCTCCTGCACTCCCCCTCCCGTCCATCCTTGATACGGCCAACTATCGCAGTGTCATCTGAGCATGTCAGCCGCTCATGTGCTAAAAACAACAAATAACGAAAACCACATTTAACCACTGTTTTAAAAATGAACCAATAAACACTAACCAGATCAGTCCTAACCCATTGCCTTTATTCCTCTGTTGCTCATTTGTTATTTCACTGCTCAGTGTGATAAAAGGGTTGAGTTACTCTCTCATTAAATGCTGCCTATAGCACACCCATGAATCACAGTCTGCAGGGAGCCGTCACCTTGTCTGACCTGCTGCCGCGGTGAGGGGAGGGAAGAGCCGTGGAAAACACACATCTCTCTTGTCTACAACCTTGCCAAGCCCTCTCCTGAGGTGAACGTCACTGTGAGAACTGGAAATAGGATGGGCAGCGTGCTGTGATTAGCCGGCAACTCCCTGAAGTCCCAGTGCCAGAGCAACTGCAATGATTAAAGATACAGAGTGAGATATGGAACATAAAGTAGGTCTGCAACAAATGAATATTTTAATCATCCATTTATCTGATCCGATGGAGAATATCAGATAATAGTGTCTGTGTCTGCAAATGTCTTGTTTTGGCCACCCAAAATATTTATTAATGTAGCAAATTTGGAGCATTTTTTGCTGGAAAATTGTTCAAACAATCGATTAATCTGTCTTTAAATAAATTAAATTAGTCCCAGGAAGTCAGACACAGTTGTGGGTGCTGAGAGAAACTCAGTCTATTTAACACAAAATGCTCTGCAGCATTAATTGCTGTAGCATACTGTGTATATACTGTTTGTCAAAGCAGCAACAGCAACAACACAGACAGGAACACTGAACTAATGCATTAAAAAAAAAAAAGCTCATTCAATCAGCTGTAAATGTACGGTACTTTTTTAAACCTCAAACTATCAAAGCAGGCTCTAGTTACTATATATATTTCATACTTGAACTTGTTGAACTGATGGCCTATATGTGTCACTGTACATGACAGTAATCGCAGTCAGCAAGTTAGATTCAGAGGGACGCTCTAAACTCACTAAAACAGCTCAGTTTGTTCACATGTTATTGATTAATAATAAATAAAAACAGCCACTGAAGTTTATTATGTGGTTTTATTAGGCCTGACTTCAGGGGGTGCTGCAGCCCCCTACATACAAATACATTACCGATATTTCCCACTTCTTAGTACTCCAGTACAGAAAAATCAGAAATATTGACATAATATAATAACAGTAACAGTTTCTTGCTTTGTCGCACATAGTTTCTCAAGATTGAGGTGTTTCAGCATTCTGAAAAAGCAATCCAATGCTGCAAGTACAATAATGCCCATAATTAATGGCGAAACAATTAGGGTCTTGATCTTCAATCCTGGTCCCAAACTAATCTAATCAACTGCTATATTGTATTTACCTGGCATGACAGAGAAAAACAAGAATAAAGACCCCATATAAATGAGTAACGGACAGCAGGGGGCACCAGACAACAGCGTTTGAATCCACCATGAGCCTCCAAACACTGCAGATTACCTTAAAGGTCAACCATCGTTTTGTTTCTCTAAATCCAGGTCAGACTGTCAAAATCATTTAGAGCCGATGAGCCATGATCATCTGGTCATCTGCCGTCCTCTGTGTGGGAGCAAAAAAAAAAAAAATGTATGCTCAGATTCTGGATGTTTCTGAACCACTCAGGTTGAAACGTGGATAAAATGCAGAGAACAGAGATTCATGCTCCCACGGGCTTCCATGTACTTTGATAAGTCAAAGAAACAAAAGGCTGGTGATGACATATTGAATGATGATTGTGCTAAAATCCACCTTCACAAGGCATCATTTCGACATCCACTGAAACCTTCAGTGCAACCTTCAGTGGGGGATTCATGGCAGACGAGTTGAAAATACTCTGAGTGATGAATTTAGCGGAGGAAGCGTGTGAAGTAGGAAGCAGACAGCTGAGAGCAGGTGAAGAAGCTCTGGGGGAGATATAGTGAGGGTGAAACTGCAACGAAGAGCTGTCAAAAGCAGCAAAAAAAAAAAAAACACTTTGCATGCAAACCTACATGCTCACCGGATGACAGGCCGAAGTGGGTGGAAGGTTCTCCGAGGTAAAGGAGCCATATTTCTTTACACAGTGTCATGCTGAAACCAACCAAACTGACAGAAAGAGAGAAAAGAGTACACCATAATGTACACTGCAGCAGCAGCTTGTGACTGACAAATAAAATACCAGAGAGATGCCAACAATAGACTAAAAACAGAGGGAAATACCAAGAAAAATTACCTGAAACGTTACAAGTAAGCGGTCTTAGGTCCAATTTTACAGGCAACGGTGCATGCCATATAATCTAGTCGTCAAAGACTATTATACCCATTAAGTGAGTTTAAACTCGTCCAGTTACAAATAGAGCAATTACCCATCATCACTGGCTTTTAACACTTTTCAGTTAAAGTATGCTGGCAGGTATATTTTCTGCTAAAGATGAGTAATTGAAGTGGATTAGTCATCTCATTTCATGCTCATTTTAGAAAGCGGGAGCTCCGAGGTCACACTCCTAATAAAAAGGAGCACTGAGAGGATTTTAAGCTAAATCAGTTATCTTGACTTCATGTGTAACCTCCCTAAATAACTTTCATGATAAAGTGGGACACTGAGAGAAAGGAAGCTGCAGAGTGAGAAGATGAACTGTATCCATTAGCGTTTATGAACTGCTTTATAGACACTGGATTAGGCTCCAAGTAACTCTGTGTGTCTGTTGATGTTCAGTCCCTATCAGCAATATCTGAACCACTGAGAGTATAAAGAATGGATGGCGTATACGTGATGTCACCCGGAGGTTTCCGAAGAGCCATTTTAAAGCTCAAAATCTGTTGTGCTGTGGCTGTCGTCATGTCTGCAGTCACACCTCTTCCGCCTCCCAGCTAAAAATGGGCAAAAACATGGATCATTCGTGGACCTGAGGCAGGCTGAATGACACGTGGGTGCTCAAACAAGCCAACTGTACTGTAACCTACCTGTCAATTAAAGTGGCCACACTGTTAAATATGCAAACTTTCAACCTAAATATAATTTTAACGGTTGAGTTATATAAAAATTCAAACTCAGTCAGTTCTCATGAGTGGAGAAATTAGCTATAGAGACCAAAACAGCTTTTTGTACCAGGCTGTAAACATGTTTATTCCTGCTGTGAAGTGGAACAATTTAACATGGGGGCTTATGAGGTTGACTCGTTCTGTAGCCAGCCTCAAGTGGCCGTTTGAGGAACTGCAGTTTTTTTCACTTCACAGACATGGGGGTCGCTGTTTGCCCATCACACAAGTATTGGACACATTTCAATTTGACCTGGTGACTTGACAAAATCTTAAAGGTCAGTCACGTTGCAGATTGCAACCAACTGAATACTCTCCTACATTTCACCCTCTCCTTCCCAGCAACGTTTGTGGAAGAGGAGCCGCTGTCACTGTAAGGGCTCATTTTGAGACAACAAAAACACAACAATTCTTATTTTCAGGTTATTATACACTAATGGAAACATACTAATGAATACTGTATTCAATTCCTGCCAATAGATACTCCTAAATGTTACACACTGGACCTTTAATGGATAAACACAGTTCTGTTCATCCATGTATGTGTGTTGCCTGCTTAATTTTAGTCAATCCCTCCCAATCTCCTTTGAAACCACAAATGTGCACTTCAAGATGGTCATTACAATTTAGACAGAATTGGCTAATTTCATAGCAATTCACTGAATATTTGTTAAGATGCTGGATGCTCTGGACCAAAGACCAATGTTCAGACATTGCCATCCATAGAGTCGTGATGCTAGCATGGCTACAAAAAAAGCAATAAGGAAAATCAGTCTGTTACAAATAGAGGCTGATGTGGTAAAAAAAAAAGTGTGGGAGTCTGAGTTGTGTCCACATTTACTCTGCTCATTAACTGTTCCCACTGCTCTACAAAACACACACAGTTAAAGAGACACAGGAGATAGATGTGAGAAAAATGGACAAAAAGGAGCTATGACTTGCAGGAAATGAAAACATCAATAGTGACTATTATTTTCCAAGTAGAAAAAGATGGTGGGAGGAAGACGCATTGATTCATGGATTAAAGTTAATTAAAGTCACTCTCCAAAAAAAAAAAAAAAAAAAGCTTTGGTGTCCTGCTCTCTTACCTGACCAACAAATTTAATAAATAAAGTGCAGCATAAGGGCTGTTGGCTCTGCAGAAATGAGACAGGAGAGGACAGACAGAAAAGGAAGCGTCTTCAGTGACCTTCAGGCAACCTTAAACACAAGGAAGGAAATTACAATCAGCCACCAGCCAACTCTTGACCGTAGGTGACGGGCACCCGGCCAGAAATCATAATACATTTTCTAAAATACTCTGAGAGCATATTCAGTACTAAACAAGTACTTTTTATGTGTTCAGAAAGGACAGTAGAGCTGCATTAAACCAGAACCACTTCAGCTGGACTTAAAGGGGAAGTGCACAGTCTCGGGGAGTTGTGCTGCATGTGTGAACAAAGCTGTGCCACTGGAGACCTATAAAACTGACTCAAGTGATGTCACTTGACTCAAGTGATGTCACTTGAGTCAGTTTTATAGGTCTGAACATGTCAGGCATGGTCAGGTAAAACGGACACCTGAGTTGTGTCTGAATTCAGATTCTTCCTCTGTTTAGTACACTGTGTACTTCTTGGCCTAGTGTAGTGTTGTCGATTTACCACATTTACCACTTCCTTTTTTTTGCCAAATTGCAACCAGGCAGAGCGTTAGAAGCAACGTTTAGCTGCCATAATATAAAACATACAACCGCTTCAGCCTCAGCAGCTTCCTTGGCAGCCATTTTCAAAGTGCTGAAATGCATCGACCACGGAGGGCAAGAATGTTATAGTAGTGTAATATCTTGAAATTATACTTTTCATCATCTAACAAAATGAATCCTCTACTTTAAGGGTATTCTTCTTTCAGTATGCAGATTCATTCATGACCACAGACATATAATCTTAACTCAAGGGTCACTTACGACCTTTTCAGGAGCCCTGACTGCATCCTGCAGCATTTCTGCATATAGACTTTCACATGGTGACAGCTGAACCATCGCCATGGCAACTGGGAAACGCCATCTGATGTTGACAAGGCTTAGTTCAACGCGCGGGGGAAAATTTAGTAAGTGGACCTCATCCATTTAAAATAAAAAAGCATCAAAGGCTGCGATATCTTGAATTTTAGTGTCTGTTTTGAGTGGAGCTAGATCCTACATTACCCATAATGCATCTCAAGAGTGTTTCATGTGTGTTTCATTAGATGCTTCCTGCCTTTTATGTCCACTTCTTTCCAGTCTCACACCAGGCTTCAGAAAGCTCTCTCCACAGTATCTTTTTATTGCTCTTATTATAATAATAATTTACAAGACATTTCAGAGAATATGTCCTAAAACACACAAGTTGAATTCCCTTTTACTGGTTCCTGAACACACAATAGATCCAGTATATTTTATATACTTGCATCACATATGTTTAACTTATGTGGCTTGTTTGTATCCAGACCACTCAGGCCACTTTAAACATATAAAACTTTCATAATGAAATAAAAGACCAATTCTCTTGCTTTTACTCTGCTAAAATTAGCTCTGAAAAAAACAGCTAAAATAACATCAGTATAGCTGATGAATTTCAGCTGATTCGGCCAACAAAAGTGGCTTTCCTCCTTCCTGTCTCACTTGGAGAGATAAAGCAGAAAGCGACTGACAGAAAGTGACAGACAAGCCCATAATTCCTTTGAGGACGAAATTGGAAGCTTGGGACAAAGATGATGGCGGTACAGCCGCTTCAAGGACAGATAAAAGAAAAAAAGAAAAAAAAAAAAAAAAAAACAGAGAGGAGGGGGTGGAAACTCCTGCTGGTATTCCATCGACTGACTGTTTTGTCAGGAACAGGTTCAGACTGGACCAAAAGGGCTCAGAAACAAGAGAATATGATGGACATTTTTGTGAGAAGGAAGACGTTTTTCTCCTCGTTTTATCTACAGTTTATTATTTCAGCTTACTTCTGGCATTCAGCATGATATTTTGTCGGGGTATTTTGCTCTCTTAATCGCCCTGAGTCAATATTTTGTAAAGAAAAAAAACCCCAAAACAACAGAAGGCCGAACAGAAGCTCGGATAATATTATAGCAGAATTTGACAAACAGCTTTTGCCCTAAGCCAGCTCTCGTTAAGGTCAGAGGCTTTGCAGGCAATCAATATTTGGCAGTTACCTCTCAATTCATCGCTCCAGAGCCCAATCAGCTGAGCAGCTGTCCTGATGTACCTGATGACTCAAAGCAAAGGACGGGGAGAGGACAAAAGGTGGACAGCCTCCTACATTAACTCTGCATTCATCTGCAGCTGAAAAACAAGATATGAAATGATTAAAGAGGGAAGGTAATGCACGAGCACATGTTTTATAATTTCGAGGGAGTACGAGAGAACGACAGGGAGAGGACATAAAGGATTACATTCACCTCTTCTATTATCACAATGACTGCAACGTCCTCCAGTCGTCCCTGACAGAGGCCGTCAGTCTGGCTCAGCTCTGATCTCCCTCTATAAAACACTAGCATCACCGCTGTTATCTGCCACACACATACACGCGATAAAACACAACAGCAGCTCAAAGAGAGCTCATGTGTTTGAGTTTCTCTCTGTAGTCTGAAGTGAAGCTGAGAGGACGTGACTTCTTTTCACCGGGCTCTATTCAAAGCGGGGGGCCCCCATTAATCATTCATTTCCACTGGTTGAAAAAAAAAACAATATTTTCTTTGTGCATTCAGCAGTTATTGTTTGTGACACAGAGGTCTATTCATGATAGCTGCTACTGCAGTCCCAGCATGCACTGATTCGCGGTCGGCGACAGTGTGTGGAGCGCTGCTGAGGGTAAAAGAGGAGAGAATAATTTGAGATAAGGTGAGAGAGAGAGAGAGAGAGAGAGAGAGAGAGAGAGGGAAGCCTATTTATTTCAAGCCACACACATGACGTCGTTCTATGGATGGAAATAACAACAATTTAATGGATTGTCAAATTTGGTATTTACACTTCATTAGGCACACTTCTAATGTGATCCAACACAGACAAACCGCTCTGCTCTAAATTCTGCCTTTTCACTGACACTGTCAGAGAGGTGTTAAATTAACTTTGTTTCTCATTGAGGTCAGTGTTTAAATGGACAGCATTGTATTGAGAAGTGTTTCTAATATTTTTATACCACAGAGAGTTTTCTGACCAGCAAGATCTCAAACCTGGGGAGAGTGGTGAGATTAGCTGGATGGACTATTGGTACAACTCTTCCTACCGTTCAGGAGCTGGCCCACAGATGATGCATGTCTAAAGCTTAAGGCATCATCAAAGTTTGTTCTCCCTTCTCCCCTCTGGCAGGAGGTACCGCAGGACTGCGGACCAAGACTGTGAGGTTTCAAAATAGCTTCTACCCCACTGCCATCAGACGACTGAACTTAGAATCAAACAATTAGATATATCAGACTTATTTATTTATCTTCTTATTTAATTTATTCTGTGGTGTTTTTAATCTGAAATGACAATAAAGAGATCTTGAATCTTGAATCTTGAAATGTGCCATAATATCAACTCAGAATCCTCCAGATGAATTACTGCGAATCTGTATTCAACTATTTCACTGATGAAGAACAACTCAACAGAGTATATAAAACAAAACTGAGAAAGAGAACTGCACATTGAAATCCCACCAGAGGAACAAGCTCTCGTAATTCACACCAAGATGACACAAACTCACAAAGTTGGAGAGACTTTTGCTGGAAGAACTGTGTGAGGTTTTTCATCAGAATCAATGCTGTAGACAACGTGGACAATTAATGGCAGGCCGTACTCATATTTTTTGGTCCTGCCCCGTCTTACAGCCCCTGTGGACTCAAGTCAGAGCTACCACCAAGAGGATCCTGCGATTCGATATTGAGTTTCAAAAAAACTGGATAACAGGGACGAATATTTATTAAAAAGTCTCATGGCAGCAAGCAAAAAGGCAATTACTACTATTACTGCTGGCTTCTTAGAGAACCACTGAGCTAATGTGTAGATATTATATAAATCCTGTGACTAACAATCTCTCTGTGCATTAGTGTTACTGAATGTGAGCTCATGTTTGTGTTATGAAACAAACAAACAAAACAATTAAAAGTATAATATTAGAAAACTTTAACATATTACAGACAAGAATCTACTGGCTATGTTGTCTCTAACTAGACAATACAGAAAGCAATGAACACTGAACATGAAGCTAATTTTCTTTCAGCCATATTATTATTTGCCCAGAAGTATTATGTAATGTTTACAAAGCTTAAAGGCCCAGTGTTTAGCAGATTTAGTATTCAGTAGCATCTAGTTATAATGTAATTGTTAATTAAAACCCCCTCCACTGCGTTGTCCCATTACAGTCGTGAAGGAGAAACTACGGTGGCCGCAAAATGTGTGAAAACTTGGGTTTCTGGACAACATAGCAACACAATATGGGTTTAATTTCTTTGCACAGGTTTAATTTAAATACTGATTTGTCTTATAGGTTCATTTTAATGTACAGTATGTGCTGCTACTGGATGCTTGAATTTGGACACCATGGATCCACAGTGTCTGTAGATTCATTCTAAGGTAACAAAAAAGCAATTCTTATTTTAATTCATGATACATAAAGTAGCTATTCTGTAGATAGAGACTCAGACTTTGACACAGTGGACTTTTAGGGAACATTTTGAATTCAGCACTTTTATTTGTAATGGAGTATTTTTAGACTGTGGTATTTCTACTTTTACTTACTCCACCACTGGTCATTTCCAGCTCTTTGAGTCTTCAGTGCCTTTCAGGGCGATGACTGAGAATTATGACAGCCGGCCAGCTCAAGGCCTCTCTTCAGGGCCTGAAAGTGGTTACTCTTTCCCTGTGGGACTCCCTCCATGTAACCCTGGCCTGACACTGTTGGAGTCTGGGGGACAAACAGAGGCTACGAACAAATATCTACTGCCCATCTAATGCTGTTTCTCTCTAACTACACAATACAGAAAGCAACAAGCACTGAACATGAAGCTTATTTTGTTTCAGCCATATTAATATTTGCCCAGAACTATTATGCAATGTTTACAAAGCTTAAAAATTTGAAATGCAGTACACAAGAGACTTTTCCTTTCACATAATCTATTCTCAGCTCTTGGTAGCGTTGTTGACTACGGATAAAGAAACAAGCTTGTCTGCTCAACAGGATACAGAAGCCTACATTATCATATGAGTGTGTGCTTTCTGGGGAACAAATGCACACACACACACACACACACACACACACACACACACACACACACACACATATACACATACAATCCTCTCCGTCGTGCATGTGTCTCGCCGGCCTCGCACAAGGCACAGACTGTTCTCACATGTACCCACACATTCCCCAATGACTCATCTAAAATAACACAAGAGGCATATCAAAATAGACATTAATACCCTCTTCAAAATAAACGGTGGAGCCCGGCAGAAATAAACACTGGTCAGAGGGCTTGGTCTGTGGGCCGTGAGACTGCAACGCCTGCAGCTCCTACTGTTACAGCAACATACCAAACACATCGACGTCCACGGGGAGCTCAGGATGAAGTGACTGGGCAAGCTTTTCAGGATACCGCAAGGTTGTTGTGTTGGTGAATAATGGGCGCTTTCACCGGGGCAAAACACTTGAAGGGATGAGTGCCAGCTGTAATATCTGGGGCATGATGACTGACAGAGGTCTAGTGGGCTTCAGCGGAGGTTTGTCTGACTGGACTCATGTGGGGTGAAAGGTTAACCGCTTTATAGGAAAAAGGAGAGTAAGAGGAGGATTTCTCAAAGTGTTTATCTATCTGGGTTATCATTAGATGTCTCTAAAGCACAAAGACAGACCGTTTGACTAACAGGTGTACAAATAAATGAAGGTCAGTTGCATTTAAGCCCTTAACAAAGGATTTCTCACGATACTGATTGAGCACTGCAAGATAAATCTCTCACAGTATACGTACCTAAGTTTAGAAACTTGTCATTTCTGTGCAGGTGCACCAGTGGCGATGCATTTTACTTCAATCTAATCTTTATAAACAGATATCTGTAGGCGAAGGACAAGGTTTTCTGGTTTCTGTTTGTGGTCTGTGTAGTAATGACCAGTCGCAGTTGGGTGGACTTTGGTTGCAATAGTCTGTGTGGGACGAAAAGTAATCTTCAAACTCATCAGCTACCATCTGATGACAAATTATTTGGGGGATTATCAGAAATGTGTCTCTTCTTGTCATTCTCATGCGTCAGTTGCTAATCGGACTGCAGAGGAAGTCTTGGCCTTGATGTCTGTTATCTGTTTTGTGTATATCCGCTGGCTACATCGGAAGCCCAGAAACATTGGCGGTTGTCCAAAGTTGGGTTGGGTTCCAAGATTAACTTCAACCAGCAATGATTGGTTTGCCAGAGCTGAAGTAGGGAACAACCATAGCAACGATGAAGGCCACAACAAGGACTATGGTGGAGACACCGAAGAGTCGTCCCATTGGACTGAAAACCAATTTATCCGGCAACCCCATATCCTGAAAAGGCCACTGCTCTCAAGGTCCATTTCTCTGAAAATACAACCTCCCCATGGAGTTCTGGACGTGCAGGAAAGGACGAAATCATTTGACAGCATGGTGACCTTCATCATCATGTTTACAATAATAAAAACATGGTTAAGGTTGTCAGTCGCAGTTTGCTTAGGTTTAGGAAAACTGATTACTTGGTTATGTTTAGTATAAGATCTTAAGCTAAAACATGGACGTTAGTTATCAGACTGTGTATTTTAGGAGAAACTGGACTTCAGAGTAGTGGGCTGTCAAAATAACAGGCTGTCAAATAAATGGGTTTTCAGTCCAGTGGGACATTTCAGACTAATGTGATTTTGGATTGATGGGCCATCGAAACAAAGGCATGGCACCTTAGAGGGAGGATTACAGTCAAAAACAGAAAGTGACTCTTCCTCGTTGGAGGGCTCTGAAAGACGCAAACACAGATGTTACGTTACTACTCGTAAGCAGATTGGTATTGCAGCATTTTGAACAAAAAATAAAGAAACTTTCAACCACATCCCAGCCAAAGAGCGTGAATGTATCAGTTAGCATTTATATTAATTAAATAACAGGAGGCTAACTTATTTACATCTTCAGTAAGACTTATTGTTGGTATCACACATTTAGACAAATCAACATATTAAACTGAATTGAAATATAAAATCTGACTCATGTCCAGCATCATTTTGTAGTGTGTTTTTTCCCCTGGCTTTGTTGAAGCTACCATCTCTCAAATTATGATATAACATCATGAGCTGTGATTCATTCGTGTGTTTTTCTGGCACGGGCACAAATCCAGAAAACTACATAACAGCTTGGCAGATTCAGTATGCTAATGATGGAGAAAGAAAAACACATTTTCTAATTTTTCATTTTTGAAAAGCTCGTTGATCTGGTAGCTTTCAGTCAGTGAAGTATGCATACCATGAAGTATGAAGTATATCCTACCATGGTATATTTACTCAAGAACTGTACTTCAGTACAAATCTGAGGTACTTGTACTTCACTCGAGCATTTTCTTCTCATGCCACTTACTTTTTTTTTATAAAATATTTGAAAATGAACAAGTACAGCTGAAACAATCAATCAATTGACAGAAAATTAACAACTAAATTTGAGCTGTTGAATTTGAGCTGAAACTAAGTGGTAAGGGTGTGGTGGCTCTGACTGCCACCAATTATTGGGGGGAAATAATACATTTATATTATATTATATTATATTATATTATATTATATTATATTATATTATATTATATTATATTTGAAATCCTGATTGAAATCCTACTTACTGATTTACAGTAAGTAGTAATCCAATATTTCTGATTTATTGTACTTTTTAACACAATGTTCTATTTTCTTTAATTACAAATTAAGATTTTCTGAAACAAATAACTGATTAATCAACTGACACACTTTTATTTAACATTTTAAATGCCTGTAACAGAGTGTTTTTACACTTTTTCTTAAGCGGAACTTAAACCTTTATTGACATAATGAGTTTTGGTCACACAGAAACTAATGCTCATTTCAATGAAGCAGTTAATATATAATATTTTCCATCATTTTCAAACACTCTATAATAAATGAGACAACGTGTAAACACATCGACTATACTGCTCAACTGCTTCGCTGGTTGAGTCATCTCCGTCTGTCCTCAGTTCAGTCCTGCTGGAAACAGTCAGGATGTGACGTCAGAAAACTGTGGCAAACTCAGCAGTCACAGGTGCTCTCTGTACCAACTGTGACAGCTGTGTTAGCTACATAGTGTGTGTGTGTGTACGTGTGTGTGTGTGTGTGTGTGTCTGTGTTCAGCAGCATCTGTTCGTATAGTCGGGTACACCTAAGTGACAGCAGATGTCCTTTGCATTCCAGTGTTGTTCATGTGGTGATAACATGTGTTTGTGTTTACTTGTGCAGACTTCTGTTATTGTCAGCAATACACAGTGAGACAGCAGAGTCCAGCTGTCTGCCTGTAACATGACATGGAGAGAGAGACACACACACAGAGTGAAGGGAGGAGCTGCTGGAGCTGCACAGCCACACTGGGAATTTCAAATTAAAGCAGCAGTAGTAGATTTTTTTGGCCACTTGGAGGCAGTGGAAGAATCTGTAAATGAATCGCGGGTTTTTCCATTCGTTTCAATGGGGGTAGTGTGTTTTGGCTGCTGCTGTGCGGGCTGCAAGGGAGTAGTTGAAGTTGATTGCAACTTTTGGAAAAAATGTATCCAAATGTCACGCTGCGGCCACCAATTAGACAATCGGACTGGTCAAACCTCCACTGAAATGTGTCTGAAACTGAGACTATCCAGGTAAATTCATGGACCAGACTCTGCTACTTGTGTTCTTCATGTACCTGCTTCTAAATCTGAGTCTGGTTTGCAGTTTATGCTGCAAAATAGAGACACAAAGAAGCTTAATTTGTTTTATGTTCGATGGTCGGGAGACATAGACAGTGAACAAGAGTGAGTGAGCGAATGAAGCTGATTAATCTGTGACTTAAACATTTAGTTCCTGATTGTTTCACAGTGGTTATGGAGCCCTCTCTCACCCCCACACACCCTGTGATTCACCACAGTGCCTCATCGTGTTTGAATTTCTCTTGGTTGATATGCCGATCATGTCAGCAAACCTATTGGCACATCCAGGAGACACCGAGCAGCACTGGCACTTTGAAGGAGACTGTCAGTCCGCTCTACATTTAACCAAGAGACATCTAGCTGGTCTCTGTTTGCAGTTTGGACAGGCAGCGTACAGCGGGGTGATCAAAGTATTGAAGGTAATGAGATGAAATCAAAAGTGAAACAATGAGCTGAAAGGAGTTAAATCGCAGCGTGCAGCTAAAGGGAGCCTCAGATGGCTTTATCGCTGTGAGTGACCCCTTTCACATTACACATGATTAGTTATTTCATCCACTGTAAATGTGAAAATATGGATTTGGTGCAGCTTTAAAATGAAAGATAATGTGAGAAAGAAAGTCCTGCAGTCAGAATCTTACTCATTAAATGACCCATTTCAGGATCTTATTATATAACTGAATTTGCACACCAATCTTAATTTAAATACTTTATATCCTGCTGGGCTGCTTAACTGATAACAACATGTGAGAATGTATTATTTGATTTAACATTATGTATTAATAATCTAATTTACAAAGTAACTAAAGCCTAAATGATTAAATGTAGTTGAGTAAAAGTCCAATATTTGCCTCCGAAACGTAGCAGAGTAAGTAAGAAAGAAGAAAGTAGCAAAAATGTAAGTACAGTAGGCTCCTTGAGTAAATGTACTTAGTTACAGTTAACCACTGATATAAATATATTTTAATTGGGTTGTCTAAAAACAGATCTATCGTTATTCCTTGACCAAAAATATTAAAATAAGAGCTAAGTTAAAAAGGGGAAAAACTAAATTACATTTTATGAAAGAAAAAGTTAATAAAATAAACTCATCCTAACCTGAAATCAAAGTAAAACGTTTAAATTTAATTGTAATTAAACCTGATGTGGTTACATACTTTGAAGTTTTCCAAAAAATTCACAGGATGGATTAAAATCACTCATAAATCCTCCAGACAAGATGACTGACACACTGATGACACTGCTCACACTGCACATTTATTCCTCTTGTAATAATGTGATCATTCTCAATGACGCAGCTCCCTCTCTCCACAAACAGCACCTTCCCGTCTTGTTTCTATTCTTTCTTGCCTCGGCAGCACGTCTCCTGTGTGATGGATGCTGACGAGCAGCAGACAGACATCCGTCTGGGAGGAAACATCACTGCATCCTCTGCTGGGCCTCTATCTCCCACCTACTGACCGATCGATACTGAAGGCAGCTAAAGTTAGAACCAACAAAGCATCTCGACGCCTCGACGGCCAGCGTGTCTCGCATCACTTTGAATTAAGCGTTTGACATTTTCAATTGTCATTATAAGAAAAACACCAGTGTTCATAATACCATCAATTATTTGAGATTTAGAATTAGAAGCCAATAAATTCTCACATGCTATTTTACATATCAGCTCCCAGTTCTGGCTCTGGAGGCAGACACTGGTGTTGTAGTCAAGACCAGCTAAACCAAGACCAAGTCGAGACCAAGACCACAGTGTATCAAGACCGAGAAAAGACCAAGAGTTTGAGGGGTTGAGACTGAGACCAAGACTAGAGAGTATTTAGCCTACTTAGGTAACCAACATGGCTAATATTCGCCATATCCCTTTGGGTGAGGGACACGCCTGTGTGTGTGAAGGAGAGCAGCGACGCCCGTTAACAGTGACAAAAATTTGAGTCAAGTTACTGATGTCAGTTGAAGCAGGAAGTTTTACCTTGTTAATATTAATTTCTTCTTTCATGACCTGCTTCATAAAATACTGAGTTTAATTTGTTGGAAGAACTTTGCAGCTGTTGGCTCCTGGTCTTGTAGTTAAACCTCCTGACCTGACCTCTCTTTAGTTTTCTCTGCCGTGTAGGTGTTTGCTCTATAACTACAGACGGTGAAACATCTTTTTAAAGTGTAAACGTATTTTCAGTTAATCATGACATTATTAAGTGAATAATATGGAAACACTGGCGATATCCCCACATGTGTGCTCTTGACTGGCTTGATATAAAACCCATGTGGTCTTGAGATCGGTCTCAAGACCAATTACAGCTTGTAATCCAAAATGTTTTTGGCTTATTGTTGCCTCAGTTGGACGATAAATAGATAAATTCAAATTATTAAGATCATTTAAAGAAAAAGCAGCAAGTTCTCACATTTGTGAAGCTGGAACAACGAAACTTTTTTTCACAAGGAAAATCATTTTCTGTCAGCCGATTGATCGACTTATTGTTTCAGCTGTTCACTTTCATATGTTTTGTCTGCAAAAATCAAAGAGCTGACGGACGACATTCTCTGTCTGCTCGACCCTGCCAAAAAGATATCTATGTAGGACGCTGCATAAATAAGGCTAGAGGAATAATTAAGGATCCCCATCCATCTGGATAACGGCCTTTTCTCCCTGCCTGGTTACAGATAGACCAGACCAGCACTGAGAGTTTCTACCCTCAGGCCATCAGGATCCTAAATGAGGACACTGACTAGGACTAGTTATTATTCTATTGTCATTATTATTATGCTATTATTATTACTTATTAGCTATGATAATTAGTTATATAGCTTTATTAAGCACGTATAGTACTCAGAAATACATTTAATTGTTCTTTTATGGTTATATGTGATAGATAGATAGATAGATAGATAGATAGATAGATAGATAGATAGATAGATAGATAGATAGATAGATAGGTTGGTCCTCAGGTGGAGAACAGAGAGCTGGTGCAGCCTCTCATGAACAGATGGTGGCCATATTTCCCTCTAAGTGTGTTTGGCAGCGGCACACTGACATGATCATCTATCTTAGTGGGAAGGACACCACGCTGTAACCCATGAGCTCAACATTCAAGGGAGGGAAGGGAGCGCCGCATACGCGTTTGCAAACGGGACTGATGAAATATAGAAATACATGCTGCTGCGACATATCCGCTGAGATTTTTTAACACCACTCCTTCCACCCACACAACTTATGTCACGCTGAGGCACCTATCCGTGTGTGCGCGTTAAAAAGATGTCACATCTACCAGTGGCGTGGATTTCTAGATATTATGTTGTGTAATTTAGGTTTTTCAGTAGGCCGAGATGTGAGAGGATGATGCACAAAAGTCTCTGGAGTCAGTCCTGTTGTTCAGCGGCTCCAGGGCAAGTTTTTCCATTCTTTTATTGTCTCTGTAATTCAGTGAAAACACACAAGAGTCGATCGCTCCACCAAGACTGAAATGAGAAACAGATATGGCTGTAATCTGCTCTCAAACACACCACTAAGGCTAACAGTGTCAGCAGATGGCGGACTCTTGCGAAACGACACACATTTGCACAGAATTAGAAAGGGATCATTGCTTGATGATGTCCCATTAAACATATTGAGCTCCCAGCAGTAAGTGTAACATTTGCAGAGGGAAAAAAAAAATTAAAAAAATCAGCTAATAGAAGTGGTGTTGCCGCAGTTCATCATTATTCTCTGCAGCGCCACTTCTGAGTATTCAGACAGTCCTCGTAAAGCTGATAACTTTTTTTTTTTTTTTTTTTAATTAAACCTTGAAATACTTCCTGAACCACTTCACGTCCAGCTTATTACCATCCAACATGCTGCGCATTGCTACGGCTAATCACCTACTCCATGTTTAATGGCTTTTTTTAAATCTCTCTCTCTCTCACTCTCTCTCTTTTTTTTAGCAAACTGATTGGTTCATAAGCAAGCCCCGAGAAACATCTCACCTCCATTTGGATTGAGAGAACTGTTCTGGGATCTGTCAGCGCTCATCTGTCCTTCAATAACTCACCATTAAGCATCTGCTGCCGATCAGGACGGCCCGCCTAAATCAAGACTAGCAGTCTCATCTGTGAGTCCTCTGGGCTAAGTTTATGTGCTAAAACTTCAGTACGTATGCAGGGTGATATATGTGACAACAAACACAGCAGGAGCGTCGAGTAGATACATTGTTTATGTATTTATTCTGCTTATGCGGTGTGTTCTTTTTTTCTTTTTTGATGATGAATAGGTAGAGATGAGAAGCATTATATCACGTGTCATACAGTAACACAGCGGTTTCCAACCTTTCTTGCCTGTAACCTCTTTATACATAAATACCTTCACTACTTGAATCAATCAGTCTTAGAGGTCTGAAGTTTATCCAGTAGTATTTCAAGAAAAAAAAAAAAGGTAAGAAACACAAGTCCTCAAAATTTTGCATAATTTTGTAACCCCTTCTGGGAGTCCTGAACCCCTCCCCAGGTTGGGAACCACTGCAGTAATAAATGGCAACAGTTTGTTTGAGTATAATTATCATGGGTTATTCTTTATCATTTAGCATTTTTAGCAACCAGAAAAGGAGCTACAGCATTACTGTGATGGTGACAGAATTAACACAAGTCAAACTATAAAGGCCGTCACGTGTGAGGAGTATAACAGATGAGATCAGATATTTATGACTGCGTTCAAGTCCCACAGTTGTCTTCAGAGAGAGCAGAGCACTGCCGGTGTTAAACCGACGTGAGCAGAAATACTGTGACCTTCCGAAATCCGAAATAGAAACGCTGCTCGTGCTCGACACCACGCTGCAGGTCACTGAGAGGCTAATGGAGGTGCAGTCCTGAGAGGAACGGTGCTGTCTTATCTTCAGCTGCACGGCGAAAATGGCAAATAAATGGAGCCGAATGCGTGACAAACATGAATACAAAGACCTGGAGACTTGTGCTGAGGATTGAAACATTCGGATCTCTGTGCCTGTGTGAGGGTTTTCTTGAGGGATCCTGAGTTTGAACTGTCGTAGTTCATTGTTAGTGAAGGAATGAAGGGGCGTTTAAACTATCTGTGAATGTTAAATATAAGAGAACACATAAACTAATGCCGAAAAAACAACCGAGCACTCAAACTTCTTTCCCTGTAGCTGAAGGCTTAGAGCAGGTTTTGTGAGCCTTTCGTGAAAGCTTCGCTTTCTTGCCAAGAGTTAGATGAGAAGATCGATCCCACTCTCCATTTCCGTACGCTAAATATGAAGCTACAGCCAGCAGCAGTCCGTTAGCTTAGCTAATGCCAACGCGGAAGTGCCAAAAAGTGCAGTTCCTCGAACGTCCACTGGAGGCTGGCTACGAACAATCTCCATAAGCCCCCATGTTAAAATGTCCAACTACACAGCAGAAATAAACATGTTTACAGCCATTTAGCCAAATTATATATTTAGGCTTAAAGTTATGTTTAATTAACAGTGTGGTTGCTTTGATTGACAGGTGTCAATTTCATGTCTCTATGCTAAGCTACACTAACTTGCTACTGGTAATAGCTTCATATTTAGTGAATAGATATGAGAGAGGTCACTCTCAGCAAGAACATGAATAAGAAGCCTTCTCCAAAATGTCAAACTTTGTCTAAAGGCAAAAAACAAAAAACTGACCTTTTGAAGGTTAAGTTGCAAACAAAGGCAAACATCATGACTGATATCAGTTAAATAATGTTGGCAATTTGGTGAGGTTAACAAAAAAAAAAGTGCAACTACTGCTTGTTTTCAGCTTGCAAAGTCACAAATGAACACTTTTATCCAACAAAGAGTGGGAGAGTAAAACGCCTAAGGAAAAGCTTAAGGAAAATGTTTACTGTCCAAATTAAATTAATTAATCCACTTGGCCCAGACAATACTACCCTAAAAACAGATCTGAAGGTCGCAGACGAGCAGAGGGAAGTTCTGTCTCGATTGCTTATCAATACGGAGACGCAGGAGGAGCTGTCGAGCGTTTAACAGATGTACTCTCGGAACACAGATAGCCCTTCCACTGATGCATCCTGGGTGGCTGCCCTTGAATCACAGAAGGTTTGTGTCTGGTTTTAATGAAGTGGGAGTAGAAGGACATTTGGGCAACATCTTGAAGTAGTAACAAGTTGATTTTAGGATGAACGGGTTGGGGAGGATTAAATGCTCTGCTCTGTTTTGTCTATCAGCTCAGCTACTGATTAGATTCATACAAACAGGCATCATAAAATCATACAGACTGTGTCAGAGTCACACACACCCATTTTTTCTCGTTTTATTCAGTGATAAATAATTTCCTATGATCATAGGCTTTATGTGAAGACATCCGATCAAGGCAAGAGACAAATTAGAGGGCACACATTGCCACCATTAGAAAATAATAGCAGAAACAAAAACAATGAGGTAAGAAGTTTCTCTTTTTTTTTTTTTGTACATTTGTGGTGCTTCTATTTCTGTTACCTATACTGTTGAATGCACAGTGCTTCCTAATACAGAAATCCTGCCTTTTTGTGTCTGTACATTATTAAACAAAAACAGGTCATGGCACAATACTGAACCAACCAAGACAGCGGGGGCACCGCAGAGTGTAGAGTTAGCAGTATACATCATCAGACCAAGAGTAAGAAAAGCTGAGCAGGGAACAGAAACACAAAACAAACAAACAAACAAAAAAAAAAAACTCTAAGACTAAGCGACTGAGATCCGTGATTGATTCAGCACACACACACACGCACACACACCAACACACACTTCTGGAGAGCCTATGTGGAAGAGCTGAACTATTAATTAATCAACTGATCACTTAATTTATTATTTAAGCTTTACTTTGTTATGATACTGAAATTTAAACATGGGTTATGAGAACTGTTAAGTCGATGTCTGCGCTGCGCTGCTTTGTACAGACCAGAGGTTTTTTAATAATTAATAATAATTATGTGCTTAGAAATTATAGGACAAAAACGACTCGTCACCTCCAGAACTTGCCTGAGAATCATCACGCATTTAAGTTTTCTTCAGTATCATATAATCCAGTGATAGCGTTTGTACATACGTGGGTACAAGAGTGACTAACTTGTGTGCATGTTTAATGGCATCAAAATATATGAGCTAAAGCATGGAATGGCAACATTCTACTTCCTGTTTACATCCGTCCAAATTACAGACGCTGTAATTCCAAAAATCCAACTGAGAAAACGACCCACCAACTTTTGATGAGCTGAATAAAGCATGGCGTGCATAGTTGTTTTAATTTTGTGGGATTAGCATCGAAGCTCGCGCTGATCTACGCCTCGCTCTGTGTGTGTGTGTGTGAGTTAAAAGCTGCTCCTGTGACAAAATAAGCAATTTGAAGTTGTCGCCTTTAGCCTCGAGGAACTTGTAATAGGCTAAAACTTTCACTACTTTCTGAGGTTAATTAAAGTGAGTAACAGTAACAGGCAATGAAAATAGCAGTGTGTGTGTGTGTGTGTGTGTGTGTGTGTGTGTGTGTGTGTTTTACATTCACGGACCTCATGGGCAGCACACTGAGGCACAGCCCCATGCATGGACTTGACCTGCAGTCCCAGTGCATTCACTGTTATACAAAACAAGACGATAATACTCCTGGCTCCCTTTCTTTCCTGTCCGACATTAAAAAGGAGAATACCACCAATGTTCAGCATTCACATTAAGTTATTTTCACACCTTCGAGTTCTGAAAGTCAATACTGTCCGCTATAATTAGAGATGAATGAGTTCATGTCGAGCCCACAGTGATGTAGACCTTTGAATACTTGCCACAGTGCTCGTGGCTGTACTTACTACAAATACAAGAGGTGTCTTCAGATGATTGTTCTCTTAATTCACAGTCTTCTAGTTATTGGCAAACTCACGAAATACTCTGTAAATAACATAATGCAAGTCTTATATTGAGTGGCATTCTCCTTTATGGTACTTGACCTCCTGTTCTGCAGCCCAGGGAGGTCACTCCTCGCTGCTACCTGCTCCTGGTTGTTGCACACCTGCCCCTTTCCTCTGGTCCACAGCAGCCCTGTGAGCTGGACCAGACAGCTGGGCTCACAGCTGCTCTCCCCGAGCCACACACACACACCTGGGGCTCTCATGAAGTGACAGGCGAGGATAAAACCCTGCTCTAAAGCCAAGCTGGCAGGGAAAAAAAAAACCCACCAGTTCCCCCTCAAGGATTCAGTTCAGTGAACCTCAATTACACTCGAGCTACTTCAGTGGAAAAGGCGGCGAGTGGGGGGAGGCAAAAATAAGAAGAAAGAAAAAAAAAAACAAAAACACAAGATGTACAACAACGGAAAAACACACAACTGAAATAGCTAAGAGAAGCCAAAAATAGCAACAGGAGCGGTCGTGACAGCGCAGATGTGTGCCGAGGCCGGGGGGTCAAGTCGAGGAGCGGCTGTAGTGGTCCTCAAGAAATGTGCGCCAGCATTGTGGCCGCTGTTGCCATGACAGTGGCACATTAAGCACCCTTTTTACCCCCCCCCCCCCCGCAACACAACAACAACAGAGAGACGGCCATATTTTTAAATCAACAGTGGCAGGGTGCTGCGACAGCCTCGGGTGCCCTCTCTCGCACTTCACGTCCTCCTCTCCCCCCCCCCTTTTTTAGCGTTTTGTTCATTTATTCATTTTTAAGTCGTTAGGTACTCCACGGTGCTGCGGTCCTTTGACACATCATCAAAGACTTCCCTGTATCAGGCTTCTGGCCAGAGTTTGTTGTTTTTGATTTTCAGTCATTGTGTGTGTGTTTCTTTTTTTTTTTTGTTGTTTTGTTTTGTAAATCCCATTTTCAGAGCCTCTCGTGTCAGTCCGGAGGCGGCGCACGGTCGAGTCCTCAGCCCGGGAGGCAAACTTTGCCTGCAAACAGAAGTCCCACTATGGTGAAGAAGATGGAGAGGACAAACAGCACATACGACGAGCCCACCACCGTGTTGTTGGGCAGCTTGTACGGCTGGCCTCCCACCTCGTTGATATAGAAGCCTATGGGGAAGATGAGCGCCGCCATGCAGAACAGGATCACTGGAGGGAAGGAGCGAGAGAGGAAATGTTAGTTTACGGTCACTTACTGGTGATTCCTATGATTTTATGGTGTCAAATCAGAAGATTAAATACTAAATACTTTTGACTAAATACTTTTACAAAATAAATCAGCAGAGGTTTAAGTCCTCACAAATGGTAGAACATCAAGCATGAACTCATTCAAACTCATTAGCAACGTACAATAGTGCCTTTCAAATGACTTTGAAGGAGCAGTGGCACATTGCAGACTCATGGTATGCACCGTGCTCAGCATGACTCAGGCGTTTATGTAACCTTAATGTTTCTTTCATTTAAAAATAGAATAATATGTGACAATTAACCTGACAAATGTACAGTACCTGGAGTGAGTCAGAGTGAAATGATTATCTTATACTCATGTCTTCATCCGGAGGAGGAGACAAAGAGAGCACAAGTCATTGTGAACGCTACATAAATTCAGAGTATTTCTGGCGCCGCTTGAATGAAGCGTTTCAGTAAATAAATAAAGCTCTTTATCACAACCCCGGGCTGATTAACACAGTTTAAAAGGTGCAAATCAGATTTCAGGCTTTTTAAAACAGCCACGTCACCTCGGTTTATTAATTCTGGAAATTCCCAAATTAGCAAAAAAGACAAATATTCAGGAAACCACGTTTGCTGATGTTATTGTAGATTTCCACGGCTGCCACTAGATGCTACACAACAGACTAATTATTTGATCTAATAATCATGTAATAAAATCAGCATTTTTAGTCAGTCATTTTTGCTGTGAAGTCACCTGACAGCAAAGCAGAGGTCAGAGGTCAAGTCTCGTTGTAAAGGCCTCTGATGATGTGAAACTAATTAATGTTAATTATAACAGCTCAGTTTTCTTCTGTTTGCTTTGGCGACGTTATCGCTGAAGCTTTATGTAACACACACTGAGCAAACTGTGAATTAGTGGCAGTTTGTGGAATAGCTACATATCCATAAAAATAACTCATTGTTACACTCAAAGAGCGCAGTCAGATGTTTTCGACCTGCATTTCTTCCCGCACTACTGTCTGTAGTAGTACGGTGGAGGTGGCAAAATGCGAGTTGTTATATGTTATTAGTGTGTGTTACATAAATGAATCATTCTGGCTCCCTCAGCACTGTGTAATCCACCTGGAGACAGCACATGAAGCCATTTTTAGCTTTCGACTTTTCGCTCCATCTCACCAATCTGTAGCATCGTTCAATACCTGATTAATGACTCCACATAAGTCTCACTGACGTTGCCTTTAGCTGTTTTATTAAAAATGACTGCAGATATTAGCAGTGTCAAGTATTTTATTAGTGGTGGGCAATATGGATCAAATCCTCCTCCACTGTGTATACCTGTTAATCAGAAGTGCTTAATACAATTTCATCTAAGATCTATTTAATCAGTCCTGCTAATTTATCTGCATTGTTATGATATTTTAATATAACTAATTACCCAGATGAACAGCCTGTTTACACATGGTGTTAACATGAGCCTTGGGTGATCGGATCACAAGAAAACAAGTGTAAACGACCACCAAGACTCATTGTGGTCAGATTGCTCAGTTACTGAGGTGGACACACATGACCACATATCTTCTCTGTGTCCTGGGCCATACTGAAGGACGGCCTAGTCAAGTTTAGTCCTGTAAGTACACATGAAACATTGTTTCACTGTCTGATTTCCATTTGTTTCATCTGTACTACACCACCTGTTTGTGTCGTTTTATCTGTCGAGATTAGCCGTAGATGTTGTTGTTTGATTTCAGTATTGAACCAGTAACAAAAATATCACTTAAAAAAAAAACAAAAAAAAAACAGGTCAAACTTTACAAAACGGCTGATCCAAATTCTTAATCATTCAGTGTGAAAAACACAGCTTTAAGTTATCGGTGGCTACTCTGTTCTGAAATGCTTCTTGCAGGGGAGAGGTGTGGAGATGGCTCAGGAGAGCAGCGCCCAGTGAGAGTGACTGGCACACCTGCATCCAGCTAGCTAATCACTCTCCCCTTTTAAAACAGCAGTGTGCTGGACCTGGGGAGGCTAGAGACGACCGGACATGACACGACACACAGAGACGTCAGCACAGCGTGAGAGACGGGAGAAATCAAACCGCACACAAGGAGCCCGCTTGAGTCTCCCAAACTGTGTGTGTGTGTGTGTGTGTGTGTGTGTGTGTGTGTGTGTGTGTACTGAAACAGTGGAATAAATAAGTGAACCACAATCATCTGTCTGTGTATCTGTGTTGAGGGAAGTCATGGTGGCAACAGACCTGCCACAATGGTAAACAGTAACAAATACTATTTACTACCATACTACCTCTTTGTCGCCCAGACAGAATATTTTGTAAAAGGCCTACATCTGCAACAAATTCTGAATTATTTGGGTCTTGTAAATTCGACAAATGTTATACACCGACTTCTTTGGTTGGCTACTACTGCTGAGCCGCTGGGTGAAAACAACAACACATCTGGTCTTTGCAAACTGAAATAATGCACATGTTCATTTGCATGTAGAGCGAGGAAAGTGGTCACTTGAGGCATGGGCGCAATTTAATGCCACGAGTAAACTGACATACTTTCACACTGCTGTCTACTTGTGATCAGATCACCCAAGATGCGTGTTAATACAAGGTGTAAACAGGCAGTGAGTGAGTGTGACATTTATGCAGCTTCTGGATTAACTAATAAAGCGGTTTTATAGTTAAATTCCTGTTAAAGCTTTGTGTTAGATTGCTGCGTTTCTCACTGTACTCTCTGAAAGACTGAATCCCTGCCTTGTCTGACAGGTGAGCGATTACAAACTGTGTGAAATCAGAATGGCAGAAGTTCAGAAACAGTCCTCGAACGAGCCATCAGCTGCATGTGGTGCTGCGTTTACACTTGCTTGGGTCTGCCAGCGAGTTTAAAACGAACAACGTCTGGTAAAGGTGCACACAAGCAAATATTTACGTCTGCCATTTTGCCTGCTCATTGCTCCGACCATGAGTTTATCTATGAGGGGGGTATGATTGCAAAAGGATGCTGTGAAAGGTAAGCTAAAAGTGGAGCCAGAAAAAACATGGCTCAGCATTATTCCTGCAAGCTTCGCCACTGAGTTAATTGAAGTGCACTTCGTGGTCCGCTGCTTCTCTAAGTGCCTAAACTGATGACATACAGCGCTTCGCCTCAATCTGCAACTATTTTGATCATCGATTAATCGTTCAAGTCCTTTTATAATGCAAAAATGCCAACAAACAAACATTCTCCCGTTCCAGCTTCTTGAATGTAAAGATTTGTCTTATGTATTCTTGCATATTTCAGCTGCTGGTCGGAAAAAAACAAGCTATTAAAAGATGTAACTTTGGGCTTTTCCACCACTTTCTGGTACTTCATGGACCAAACAATTAATCCAAACAAATTCTGCTACTTTTATTCTCATATTTAAGTTATAATGCTGCTTATTCTCAAGCCAAGTACCAGGCCCTGCAGATGTAATGGTAGTGTTTGCCCTACATACAGCTTATTTATTTCAAAATATAAAAGATTTCCTCCTGAAAATCAATTCACAAAGTTGAATAATGGGGCTTGTAGTTTGAGAGGCATATTTTACTGGTGTATGACCACCAACGGTCGTGTTACATAATTTCTGACAAGACTCAAGTCTCCTAAACAAGTTTAATTCAGACAGCTCGTTAACTAAACTCATCCGCTGTGGTAAAAATCACACCAGGTGGCTCTAATTGGGCTCGACATAATTGGCTGACATCAGCTTTTCCCAGATTTATCATCATCATCAGCTTACATGTCGGCTGATAACCATCAAAATATTGCAATACAAAAAGATGTGACAGAGGTCATTTACAAACTGTATCACAGAGAAACGCCAATTCACCTGGTAGCCTCTGTCTTTTCTTTGTATGTACAGACCTCCAATAAGCATCGGTTCCTATCCAATCAGGGGGCAAGGACCGAGCCTTCATACACCAACTTCATCCGCTCTACCAACTAAGCCAACCGTCGCCCTAGCTTGAATATGACCCCTTAAATACACAATATATATATATATATATATATATATCTTCTGCTCTTTCTTTGTGGTTTGTGAATGTGGGAGACAGCAAACATAGCGAGTTATGGCATAAAGAAGGCGTAAAAAAATGATACAGCATGAACTAAACCCTAGTATAAGTATTAATCAAAGCATCATCTGAAAATTTAAGACCTCTCACAAGTAAAACAAGACAGTAAAGATCTGCAGGAACCCCGTTTATTTTGTAATTTAATGAATTACCACACATTCTGCAGTTACTGTTAATATAGTGTATTTATTATGACCCTGCTCCACCCTCACAGATGACCATCACACACCTTGGGGAAACACCGCTGTGTGTGTGTGTGTCTGTGTGTGTGTGTGTAGAGACACAGAGGCGGGTCTGTGCTGCTCATACAAAGCTGTTCATTCAGGTGCCAGTGGCCTAGAGCCAGTTACACTACAGACTGCCCACCTTCTCTCAACCTTCATCACCTGTCTGCCCCTGAATGAACCACCCCAGTCTCCGTACAAACCAACTTCAGTTTACTCCCCTCCCCTTCCATCTGTGTCTTTACATTGGCACCCATCTCTCTCTTGACCTCTAAAAAACATCATTATTCACTCAGCTCGCCTTCTTTACTCAACTCTTCTTAAACCCCCTGCCCGTTTTCCTCACTTAACCTCTCGCCCTCTCCCCCGCTGGTCGGCCTGCGGCAGAGAGGTTCAGCAGCAAAACTGGTCCTGTTATTGCCTTTTCGTCGCTCGCTCTCCTACACCTCGAACAGACTCTTGAGATACAAGAGGATCTCAGGAAGACCCTCAGCCACTAAAGTGTCAGCTAAAGGGGGTCCTACAAGAGAACAAAGCGATGATTTACCATCTCGCTCCTGTTACAACAAACACAGCTTATTCTCCGTCATAGATAAAATAAATCACAAGTTTCCTCAATCATCATCATCATCATCATCACGGTTTAAACCTGTTAAGAAAAACCTGCACTAATAACATAGCTCTTTTTCTAATATGACCAACAGAAGCTTAGCAGGGGGACGAGGTGACAATGGCTCACTGTTGCCGTGGAAACCGCCTTACTTTCCTTTGCGTGTGCTCGTTAAACAATGACTCAATGCCTTCCAATTTAGCTTGTGACACAGATTTGTGCTAACCGGGCAGACAGTTTGTGGAGGGCTTCAGGCTTCTGTAAAGCGGTGATTCATTGGGTATTTGCAAGTGATTAGGAAGAGTTACAAAACCTAATTATGAAGCTGTATTTGGCCTGGCAGGCAAAAAAAAAAAAAAAAAAAAAAAAAAGCACTGGGTGTTTGTTGAAAATCTGCAGAACAAAAAAAGGGCACAGTGTCCTGAAAAATGCACCCAGCTTTCAAACAAAAAACACAGAGCGTCGTGGCTTTACAGGCTGCTCCATCTGCACAAGTGCGCTCGAGGCAATCTCTTCCCTTAACTAACAGACCAATCAAACTCCGCCCTCCCACACAGCCTTACGAAACCAGCCCCTGCCACAGTTCACGAGATGGATGCTGAGTTATTATCGAGTGCTGGAAGTGCATCTTTGTAGAAAAAAAAAAGAGTGGTGTTCAAGGCAAAGAGAGAGAGAGAGAGAGAGAGAGAGAGAGAGAGAGAGAGAGAGAAAACACTAGAGAAGTGCCGTAGCACATAAGCCACCCACTCGGGTATCAGAGGAGATGCATTACACACACAAAAAAAAAACACCCCAACAACAACAAATCAGCTTCAGGGAGAAATGTGGTCATCAGGCATGCAAAAACAGCTCATAGATGTGCAAAAAAAAACACACGTCATAATCAGAAACACAAACACACAAAAGGTCCTGTAAATAGTCGCGGATGCTTTTGAGGTCACACATCAAAATTCAACTTTATCTCTTGTATTTTTTATTATTTCCTGTCCTAAAGAAACTATGGTCCTGTGGCAAAGGTGGTTTTTCTAAAAGGTCATGTCACAACAGAGAACAAGGTGACGAGAGGAAATACGCTGATGGCAAGTCTACTAAACTCTAGACGTCGTTGTCTCGTTCACTTACTGCCAGTAAAGGCGATCCAGCGGGCGTATTTGGTGGCTTCTCGGCGCCAGTGCGACGCCACCAGCAGTCCACAGGTGACCGTGAGGGAGATGATGCCCATGATGATGAAGAAAAGTGTGGTGACCCACTCCGGTGGCAGCCGTGGTGGAATACAGGTCCGGTCTCGTCCGTGGATGGTCTGACATTGCCGAACTAGACCGACCGTAAGGGCACCTGCAGAGAGAGGTCGAATGCTGATGAGGTGTCCATTTCAAGTGATCTTTAATTAATTCATCAAGCGCACGCAGACACTGAGATCAGACCAGAGCAATACTAAGGAGAGTGTAGAAAGTTTATTATACAGTTTTTTGCTGAATCATTTCGACGCCTCGCAACCCAGCCGCTTCAAATACTTCTGTAAGAATCTGTAACAATTTAAAGCAATACAGCTAAACAGAAGCACATAAACACAACATCTGTGTGCTCAGAACATCTTAATAATAAGCAGAAGGTAAACCGACAAATAATCCTTTATACAAGCGAAGCAGCTGTCCACACTGTATAATGTATCTGTAGAGCACATGACCCCAATTTCATACAGTTTGCATGTCGAAAGGCTGAATTTGAAAAAAAGAAAAGTCATGAGAAAAAACTATAAGAGCAAAAACAAGCAGCAACCAAGTGACAAAAACTGCAGTTCCATGAATGTCCACTTTGAACATCCACGCTGGCTACAGAAGTGAGTCAGTCTCCATAAGCCCCCATGTTCAAATGTCCAACTTCACAGCAGAAATAAACAGCCTGGTACAACTGCACTGGCCACTTTAATTGACAGGTAGGTGCTGTTACAGTTGGCGTGCTTGAGCAACCAGGAATCATTCAGCCCGCCTCAGGTCCGCCAATAATCCACATCTTTGCTGATTTTTAGATTAGCCCGAGGTGGAAGCTGCAGGACTACAGGATAACAACGCCTGTTAAGGGAAAGGCCAAAGTGGAGCAGCTCAGCTGAAGTGAAAAAGGAGGACTGATCCTTTAATTTGCAGAGGAGCTCGTGTGGAGCCGAGCAGTCGCTCTCTCCACACTGGTGGGACACAATTATGCCAGCGAGCGGCTGACATTTTTTTCTCTTGCGCTGCCACACTCAACGAGAATGGGTGAGGACTAAATCAATCCTGCCATTTACTGAGTCTATCCCACACCAGTAACAGACACAGAAGCTGCAATGATATCAGGCACATTTGCAGCAGCTTTTAGGGCTCATTATCTCTGCAATGTTCAAGCCTTTCATACTCATAAACCCACCAGCTCCTTCCCTCCATCTTTGAATGGGATGTTTGAAATATGCGCCTCTGTTGCACATAACATGGCACGACTCGGTGTTCTACTGTACCGATCCATCACGGATCAGACAGGGAGACAAATGGATTCATGCCTCGCTCCGAGTCAGTGTGAAGGCCAATACTCAAGAGCAGGAACATGCTCCAGTGGTGCATCCACTCTGGAGGGACGCCATTCAATTAGAGCACATCCCCGAGGGGGTGGGGTGGGGGGGGATTTCTACCTGAGTAAGCAGAACAGCATCGCATCACTCAGGCCTCTGCTGATCACAGGTCTCGGGCAAAACAAAGGTGGACTGTAAGTGATGTGCCGTGGGAGATGAGGCGTTTATTTGAAAAATTAGAGGAGGCATCAGTGTGAGGGGTTTTCAGTAAGTGCACGCTTGGTTGGGCTTTTTGGATGGGAGCTTTGACACGTACCATATGTGGATAAATAACAGGACGCAGCTGCCTGCTTCATTTCAACGGGACCACTAAGACAGCACAAAATGTTTGACAAATAAATCAAGCAAAAACCATCCAGTAAAACACAGCATTAGCTAGCCAAATAAGTACAAGCACGCACTCCTTACTATACAACCTGAATGAAGAAATTCTGCAGATACCTGGTGACCGTAACGACACAGTTGATGCAAGATTGTCTTTCCAGGAGTTGCTTCTTCTGCAAGCTAACAGCACAAACAGTTGTGAAGCTTCCCGGTGTTTGAAGCTTCAAAACGGTCGATGATTTTAATTAAACTGACCTTTACCGGATCGCATTTTATTGTCACGTGATGAAGCAACACTCCAACAAAATGGCACAAGCTACAAATGTCACGCAGTCATAATTAATGAATCACACACTTGCTAACAGACAGACGGACTGAAACAGGTGATTTTTAAGCATTCTGAAATCATGCATTGTTTACATCCATGTTTAGTTGCTTGGTCTTGGTCGCACTGCAGCATATTTTATCTCATTATCGCCACCTGTTCATCTGTGGAATAGTGAAACCATTGACAAGACTGTCTATTGTGCTCTCGAACAGCTCCGTAACGTTACTCGAGGTCAGAAATCCGTCAGGAAACCTTTAAATAAACGTCCATCTGTGTACAAACAGCTAAAAATACACAGTATGTGGCTCAGCGAAGTCTAAAAGGAGGCTTGAATGGCACAGTGTCGTCTAAGAGTGATACAACGGCGAAAAATATAAAGACTAATGAGCAGTAAACACTCCTTCCACTGACTATAAAATAGCCCATTCACTGAAAAGCCGCCCTGTGGGGGCGACTTCATGAACAGCAGCTCAGCAGGTGGGCGGACGTGTGCATGAGACAAGTATGCAAGCAGGAATTTCAGAAGGTCAAGCCTGTTACTTGGTCTGTCTGGCACCCGAATCCAGACATTTCATAACCCTCTATGAACATATATATACACGTTTGAGGCTGCTAACAAACCTACTGTGTCTAAATCCAAAAAGAAAAGCCTGTGTGAGAAGACTGTTCTTGTTGTTGCGGGGGCGTGGTGGGTTCTGCAGGCTGTCCAGAGGAAATCCTGTCCCCTTTATAACACCCAGTGAAAACACTGCTTTTACAGTAACAACCCACACAAACAATGCCAGTGGTTCAAAAGAAACGCCTTGGGAGCCTGTAGAGCTAAAGTAAGGGCTTTAACATCTACTGATACAGGGCTGAAAACCTGCCTTAGACTAGGCACGCACACAGTAATGCTATCATTAGAGAAGATGTGTTTTTATTAGAGATGAGGAACAAGTAAAAAGGATGTTCTGTCTTCACTTCTACCTTATTGCTATGGCAATTCAATTCTCGCTGTGCAGAACACTTATGCAATAACGCCGCAAAGAAAAATAAATGGACGTCGTGGCTCACGACAAAAATGGCATCTAAACGGCTCGCAGCAGATATTACAGAGTGGCCTTGAGCAAGTTAAAGAAGCAGAGGTGAGTGAGGTAAAAAAAAAAAAAAAAAAAAAAGCAAGGACTGGTGCTGGGAACAGGAGAACATGAGGCAAAAAGTTTGAAAGTTGCTGTTAATGGCAGCGGTTTATGACCATTTCCCCTGGATCCTGTGGCCTCCCGCTGTTTCACAAGCTCTATGTGGAATTCCTGCCCTACAGCAGGCAGGCACGCTATGGTACACGGATACAGGTAAACAACTCAGCGAGCACACACACACAAGCTGTTCCTGTTAAAGTGTGGTCTGATAGTCAAACGTGTGCAACAGCAACCACGCAACTCTGCAAAAATGAAAAGAATAGCTTGACATTTCACAGGAAGTGGGTTTATTTACTTTCTGGCAGAGGGTTAGATGAAAAGATTAATAGCACTCATATCTGTCCGTTAACTGCACGGCTGCTGCGGTAAAATTGGAAATGAGGTGGGAAACAGCGAGTCTGGATCTGTCCGACTGTAGCAAAGTCCATCTACCAGCACTTCTACAGCTCGCTAATTAACACTCCCCGCTGGTTGCCTGGCAACTGCCTCCATACATGAAGTACTCCAACATGAAACTCGCCATAAAACATCCAGTTTTCATTGTTGCACTTCTTGTACACAAGGTATAGAGAGGCTGAGCTAACTGCAGCTATGGCTTCATATTCTTCAGTCTTCTCGTGTAAGACTCACTAGTCATCACTAGAATAATGATTTCTCCATTTCCAAACGTGGTGCATGAGTGTTTCTACTAGCCGACTGTGCACATTTGGAGGGTCAAAGTTAATTAATAATGAACTCTGACCTCTGAGTCCACCACAGTCGACCTGAGATCGCACTGAAACAGGAAACAAGCCAAAACTGAAGGTGTTTAGTCTAAAAATACATTTCTTAAGGCTCCTCTGTCAGAAAAAAAAATGGACCAATTCCACATTTTAAGGGCCCGCTGACTGTCGGGCACCTCATCATACCCCGTTACCCAGCTGTCAGCGCTGTGCTCACTACGATCAAAATATTCCTCTCACCATGTCTCGATCCAAATGAGAGGAAATGAGGTCCGTGTCTGCTCATCTTCAGCATAATCATGCTGTCATTAGTGAAGCATAGGGGGTGCTGCTGTTTGAAAGCTCTGGGGGGGGATGAGTCAAACAGACCTCTGAACTGTGGTGGGCGGCAAGTAGGCAAGCTAAAGCAGCCGACAGCTGCTTCTTCTGCCGCTGCTGCTGCTAGAGGCGCGCACTTACACTGTACGAACACTGGAACACAGCTGCTGTGTATGGCCAAGAACATGGTAGACAAAAAGGTGGACCCAACGAGGAAGCTTCTGCCATGATTACCTCCACGGTTAGCTTCCCTTTTTAAAATGTTGATGAATTATGCCTCGTTTCTACATCTGTACCATCATCAACAAACATATCGAATGCCATTAAATATCAGGGGTGCTGCAGTTTTGATAGCTTGCACGTCAAACCTCATGTTTAAATATTATGTTGACATTGAAAACACACTTGCACATGCACCCGGCCTGCTCACCTGCTCACTGTATGCTTAACAAGCTGAAGATTAAAACACAAGAGCGAGCTGTTCCGGCCTTGTTAAACAAATTCTACAGTACACTGCCTGCCTGATACACCTCCATCTACAGGCAATGAAAGTTAACATCGTCTGACGACATCTGCAGCTGGGAGCTGCTGTTTTCGTCCTCGCCTGTTGGTGGCACGGGATGGATCCGAACTCGCGGGGTCAAAAACTGCTTGCTCCGCAGCTCTGCTGCGACTGGATGGTATTGACGCGGCCTGGTTTCACTTGCTACGTATCAATGACACTGTGTGTCCTTGTGCTTTGAAAATGGATACCAGAAATAACACAATTTAATGTTCTCCCATTTCATCTATTTCAGATCGTGTCAGGCTATAACCACAGGAGCAGCTCCTGAGCACCGGTGACTTACTGCGGTGTGGACAAATGTTAGTCATTTTCATGCATTTGTATCGTTTCCTTTTCAATAAGACAGACCAAAGTTATAATCTAGTAACTACAAATAGCTTCAAGGTGTCTTCAACACTGCACAGTTTGGGCAAAATCACTCTAGTACCAACACCACTTGAAGCAGCACATCAGACCTAATGCAGCTCCTTCGTACACTAGAAAATCTGTTTATTATTATACAAGTGATACTGAATAGCGTGCAATTTGTGGTAATAAATATCTTCTGCCGCAAAGGAAAATGGTGCTGTGGAGATTATTTAAAATTAATAATGACAAGATGATAAAAAAATGCAAAAAAAATTGGTGTGCATTTCCCCCTTTCCTGTCTGTCTTTGGATACGCCATCAAATAAAACACAAAAACACCCGTGAAAATAATAAAACAAGAAAAAAGGCTTGCTTGAAAAGAGTGTTGCATCTTCCTGTCACGACTACCACTCTGCCATCTCTATAGACAGCAGTCTTTTATTCCTGTGTCATTCAGCCGCTCGCTGCATACAATAAAACACTTAAAGCATGCAAAGTAATTACAGGGTAACGCCAAGTTGGAACGATGAGTGTTAATACTTTATTAATAATAATGATTGCCACTTGAATTAAATCTAACTGAGAGAGAGGAAGAAGACAGGGAGGTGTTGTCACTTTTAAGGTTTGATTCTGGAAAATCTGCATGGAAATGTGAGAATCAGCGCTGTGCTTGGATAGAAGTAATGAAAAGTCAGCCTGTCTCTGTGATTTAGCAATTTTTAAAGTGTGTGTGTGTGCATACAGAGTGTTTGAGAGGTTACACAGGCCATCCCACTGTGGTGACAAGTATCTGTAGGAGAGTAGGCAGTGGCAGAGCTGCCGAGAATCACAGTTTGTGTCTGACGCTGCAGCAACAATGGCTTTGTCTTGAGGCTTGAAGACAGGAAATCAGCTTCAGCTGTTACTACCTGAGGATATCGCACTCCTGTCATGGATAGACACTCTCTGTCTTTTAGTGCCGCTTCCCCTCCCTCGTAGGTTTACCTCCATTATTGTTGATAAATGATGTTATTCACAAGCCTTGCAGTTTGTTTACTTCTTCGTGATTAGTTCACAAAAAAGAAAAAAGCTCTTGGCAAAAGCCACACACTCAATGAGCAGAGTCAGCTTTTATAGATGCTAACTTCCCAGGGGGAGCATGTCTGTTTCTCCACGCTTTTGAGTACAAAGACGACATGCTGAGGGCTACAAGGGCGGGTTGTCAAGCACTGAGTCCCCTCTTATAGGACAACAACAAATCTATAGATGACTGGAGATAATACGATGTGTGGAGTCATCGGGGGCTTCATAATAACTTCAAACAGTGCACTGGTCTGTTAGATGAGCTTGACAAATAATGCAAACAGCTCATGATGAATAGTTTAGCTCTAAAATAACTTAATCACTGACACCGCACTACAAGAAGTGTTATTACGTTGAATCCCGTTTAGCAGCATGTCAGCTGCAAAAGAGGCTTAGCAATCAGCAATCCGACATGCAAGTGTTCAAATTAACAAAAGCAGAGCCCCAAAGAGAGACAGAGAGATTATTTAACATGCCGAGACAATCTTTAAAACATGCCACACAAAGACAAGCTGCGCTGACAAAGAAGAGACAAGGTCAGAAGTTGAAACCATGAAACGAGTAGGCGAGAAGTGCTCGCAAATGATTTAGCATGAAAACAATTGTCACCCAACTTTAAAGCAACCGTGACTTCTTTAGTGAAACTTTGAAGTCCTTCAAGAAAATGTGTTTGTTATTCTGCTACGCATGTACGTCACACACATAAAACACTTAATGAGTGTTTGTAACACACTCTGATAACTGTGACATAACTTCCCCTAAGAAGGCATTGCATGCAACTGTGTTTTATTACATCGTCACTCATTACCAGCTTCCACTTACAGCTGCCCGCAGGTGTTGTAGTTGTTGAAAAATACTTAGGGGTCTGCTTAAAACTGCATCATATAGTGTGTTACAAATCATTTATTAAATGCTAAATAGGTACTGCAAACGCTAACCAAATGTTTGTGGTAGAGATGCCAGACACAACCCATAAGAGCATGTAAAGAATAACTTCTCATATAATAAAAATACTAGAGCTGCAATTAACAACTATTTTGATGTGAATCAAACAATTACTCAATGGCTCGTTTTGCTTTCAGCTTTTTAAATGTAGCTAAGTTCTCCGAGAGGAGTCTTCATTTTCCAGAGAGCGTCCTCCATAGACGCTCTGCCATAAGTGATGTGCTCCCACGCCAGACAAGGTCAGCTTTGCAAACGCTGCACCTCACGACGCTCTCAGTCAAACACTCTCACACTTAAGGTTTTTGGTCATGGAGGTGTCACCGTCGCGCTATTGTTCACTTCGCTACAGTGAGCGCTGTCGCTACAGTCATCATGACACAAATTACTGGAGTGGAGTGAACGACAGCGCAATTAGTCACCAACAAACCGATAATTAAATTTGCTGGCAACTAATTTGGTCATGTTTGGTCACATCAGCTGTGTTGATAATTCGTTATGTTCCTACATTTGACATCTAAAAAGGTGAATATAATGCTGAATTTCCATTCATCTTCATCAAGACTAACTTGCCACTCACAAAGACAGACAGGAACTGTAACTTCCTTTCTAGACCACAAAAACACCACAAATGAGAAAAAAGCTACATTAGTTTACTACTCGTCAACAGTGGCTGGTGCATCCTCAAAATGATGACGGTGTGTGAAGGAGACGTTATGACTGTGTTTCATCACCTCCATGCCTCGTAAAGGCAACCAGGACAGGTCACATCACAAGCATCAAAGAGAGCGGTGGGAGCTGAGAGGGGAAGTGAAGCTGTGTGACACCCACCCACTCTCACCACAACACTGCAGTTTAATTATAGCAAAGGTTCAACTTTCTGTACATGCACAGCAGTGTGGATCTCAGCGGGAAGTTGCTGTGTACACTCGACTCTTAGAAAAATGTCCTCGTCTCTTGTCGCACAGCTAAGGATCCGTTATCTCCTCTGCAAAACAATCAAACCGACTGCATTGGCCTCATCTCATTTGCATCCTATTGGTACTTTTGTCCAGATTGCTTCTTCTGTTAAGCTAATACACGCTCGGATGTGTACTGGCGGATGATGGACGCTCCCTGACCCAGTTACTAAGCTGTCATCCTGCAGAGGGAACAAAGAGAAGCAGCTGTCTATCAATAGCCTGAACGTGTTTTCAGGACTGACACAAACGATAAAAGAAAGGAATAACAGTACGTACGGAGGTCCAAAATAAGCAGCAACGCTGCACATTAGCACCTGCGGTGATCGCTGATTAGAGCGATCACACGGAGGCCACTTCAAATGTCAGGTCACCGGAAAAACACAGGAGTGTAATTATCTTTAGTCACTTAATCAATTAATCAGGCAAGAGGAAGCAACTATTGTCATGATCGATTAATCAGTTGGCTGTTGTTTGGCCATTAATCGACTCTGTCGTCTGCAAAACTTAGTGTTAAACTTAAAAAATAGTGACAAATGTCAATCGAAACATCCCAAAATAACACCTCAAACATTAATAGCAAATCCAGCTGCTGGTACTTGACTTTCTTTTCAATGAATTCAATCAATTAATCATCAAAAATGTTCTGCAATATGTCAGGCAAATTGCCAAACATTCTCATTCTTCAATATCAGTTTTCTTTTTCACAGCTGATCAGACAATTTCAAGACAAGAAGCAACTTCAGGTCATGAAAATAATCAGCTGTTTGCAGTGCTGGAAGCAGCAGAGGTTCATGGTTAATGAACATGTCATAACATTGTAATTATTGGTGATATTTTGGTGGAGAGGAAGCAACAGAAATAACATGCACACAACACACAGCTGTGGAGGACAAAAGATGTTGGTGCAGATTAAAGCCTGCACACACACACACACACACACACACACACACAGGGGAAACAGATCTTTGTTGTGGAGATTATCTGCTGATGTGTGAAGACACAAAACACAATAGTAGATGCGAATGACCCGCTTCATTTACCTGCTGATTCACCAGTGTTGATCCAGTCTGGGTTTGCAATGCTGGCTATTGCAAAGATATCTGCTGCCAGAAACAGGCACCCTGAAATGATCGTTAGTTTATCCATATCGCCAGCTGATGAAGCGGTGGTTGAATGATGTGGAGTAAAACGTGGTGGTCCAAATGTTGACCCCCCCCCCCCCCCCCTTCTCTCTTTTAAGTGTTGGCACACACACACACACACACACACACACACACACACTCAGGGTGGGCTGTTATCAGTCTAACCTCGCCCCCTTCAACGGGAGCCTGCTGTTGTGGTTCTGCTGTTCATTTTGCAGCAACGTTAGCTCCTTCGCGTCAAGCAGGCGAGAGCCTCCACGGCTACAAAAGGCTCAAAAACGACACACAAAAAGCATCACATCTCAAACGCAAGTTGTAGTCCAGTTATGGTAAAACAATAAGCTCACTCAGCACCGGGCTCCTGGACCGCTTTGTGTTGTCTGAGCAGCAGCAGCAGCCGCAGCGGCAGCAGCATCGGGGTACAGCTGCGGCTAGCCTAGACAGCTAGCTTAGCTTTAGTTTCCAGATTCGGGCTCGGTGTGCCGAGCTGCGGCCCAGAGGCTGCTCGACGGCCGAGACCGCGACTGCGTTAGCATTTCAGACCCAATGTCACACAGAGGGAGGCGGGGAAGAAGCAAAGGAAGTGTCCCCTCACTCCGCAGTATCCGTGTTTGTAGCGACGGTAACGTTAGCCGTCAGGAAAACGAGAACCCATCACCCTCTCCTGCTTATCCGAGCCCGTTCTCCGTCTCCGCTGGAATAGCATCTGGTACTTTAGAGTCCGTTAGCTTCACCTCCTCTTCCTCCTCTTCTTCTTCTTCTTCTCCTTCTTCTCCTCCTTCTTCTTCCTCTTCCTCTCTGTTTTTTTTTTTTTCTAACGCTGCGTATTTAACATCCAAAAACGAGCCGTTAGAGGTGCGGATACGGACGGTTACACGGTAACGGTTATTGTTGTGCTTCCTCCAGCCGTGTGCCCACCGTTAGCTCAGCCTCCCGTTCTGCCAAATGACATCAGGCGAACACCCCCACGCAGCGCGCGCGCACACGCGCGCACACACACACATAGGGAAGTGAGTTCACGTTAGGGGAATCTCTTCTCGCGATATTTCACACAAAAAAGGGGGTTCGTGCTGTCCTGAGTCGCCCTGTTTGTGACAACTAATTAAAGCATTAATATGATGGTACCATGGTAATAAAACCACACGTTACCTTAATATTGCATTTATATTATATTATAATACCTCATGATGTAGTTAATAAAACATGATAACGTGTACATTGCACCACCCAGCCTACAAATGTCTGTCAGTGTTTATAGATACACCTCATCTCTGTCTATACCTGTATGTACAATTGAGAGCAGAGTGAACCGGGTGTGTGTACACACACCTGGCCAATAAAGCCATTCTGATTCTGATGTCAGTACATGTTTTAGATATTATTTAACCCTTAAGAGTTTCCAAGTCATGGCAGTGTGGACACAAAGGACAATAAACTATTGTACAATCTTTCTGTGACTTTCATTCAGTGTCTACAGCCTAATTTAACTGTATATAGTTTCTTTTAAATCTCTATTTGTAGTTATATTTCTTAATTATGCATAATTTTAAGCCTTATATATAATTTGAACAGGTGACTTACATAAAAATTCACATTAACAGTTGTCAGGATCTTGGAAATAGCTATAATATATAGCTATAGAGATGAAAACTGCTTTTTGTTCCAGGCTGTAAACATGTTTAATTCTGCTGTGAAGTTGGATATTTTATCATGGAGGCTTATGGAGATAAACATGTTCTTTAGCCAGCCTCTAGTGGCCATTTGAGGTACATCTGCACAGGCTTCATTTTACAGCCGTAGGTAGCTGCTTAGGTATGCCTTTCACATTTTTTGCACCTTTCAGGAAACTGAAAGTTTCTCCTTCATTCTGTAAATGAAGTCAGTAAACTTCACACACTGGACCTTTACATAAAAGGTTGTAGAGTAGGTAACATTTTTCTTGAGTTAAACTTGATGAATAACTACATTTTTGTGGACTTGTGTGTGTGTGTATATATATATAATATTTTGTTTTATATATTTTGGGTTTGAGAGGCCGGCAATAAATCACACCATCATTATTTTTCCGACTATGTTTCCAAAGTTCTGAGGAGGCTGAAATAAAACCTCAGTCAGAACATTTATCAAGAAATAGTCAACAGCTTAATCAATAATGCAAATAATCAGCAGTTGTAGCACTAAATTAAGTACTGATTTTAATTGAGTACTTTGTGTGCGAGTACAATTCTGAGCTACTTTAACTCATCAAAATTTCAGTGGGAATATTGTACTTTTTTTTTTTAGTCCCCTGTATTTATCTGACAGCTACACTAAAAGCCACTCAGCAGAACACATACAAAACATTATCTTATAAAATATAACATACTTTTCATTCTTATTCTTATGTGTAATGAATGATCTCCAAGTCCAAACAGCTTAATTTAGGATGTAGCTGGAGACTGAATTAAACCATTGTTATGTTTGTACTTTTGGGTCCCCCTGTTGGTTGTTGAGCAGAACAATATGTCTAGGAGCTAAAAATTCCTGCTGCCTGAGCAGCCTTTTAAAACACCACCCTCCTGACACAGCACTAAAAAACATACAGGAACTCTGGATTCATCCCAAGATACAAACTGAAGCGACAACCATCCATTATAACTGTGTCATTACTTTAATTTACATAGATATACAGTTAAATTGACAAAAAACAAAAAGAAAAAATTGCATTATGATTCTGCGGCTCCCTGTTGTCGTGCTTACACTTACTGCAGGACAGACTACAAATGATTGTTGACATCAAATGAACTGTTGCAGGAGGCTGTGGCTCTGAGGTCCTCTTTACTTTTTTTTTTTTTTTTTTTTCAAAGCAGCCAGGCACAGCATGCCCACGTTAAAATCACCGGCTCTTAAACTTTATTTTCATACTTCGTCCACAAACGGTGTATTCTTGAGCTGTCCACAAGCTGCCATCGCCTTCTTGCCATCCACAAATTTCTTTGCAGCCTGTAAAGAAAGGACAGAAGGTTATTTAAAGAAACTAGTCAGCTTCTTGGCGAGGTTCTCGGGCTCCGTTTTTGGTCTCCACCAACTCCTAGGGCAAATATCTCTCTTGTAATCCACCACCATGTTCTCCAAGTTGTAGCTAACTTTGTGTATCTGTGATCTGGTCTCAGGCAGACGACTTTTTGGGACACTCACCTTGACCACGTCGCCATGGGTGACAGCATCTATAGCCTTGACAACAGTGTCAGGGAGTTCGTACGCTGCGGTGGCCAGAGCCTGAGTGCCGATCTCCTCCAGAAGGCTCTCAGAGGTCTCGAGTGACATCAGGTAATCCGTTTTCACCTGGTTCCTGCGCAGAGTCAAGAACATCTTAAACCAACTGTGTCTGGACACAACAGCTTCACCTCAAAGTCCAACGTTCAACTCATCACACTCACTTTGCTCTGATGATGTCGGCCTCTGACACGTTCCCCTCAGCCACACCTCTCACTTGAGCGATGGCAGCTTTAATCACCTACACAGAGGACGAGCACGAGTTCAGTGAAATTTAGATTTTGGCCTCTTTGCACATTTTAGATCCAGTTACATTTGTCTTGGACGAAGTGAATTTGGCAATCACCTCTCCTGCAGAGTCAGCTTGTGCAATGGTATAGACGCCAAACAGGCCGGAGTCAGAGTACGAGGCATTGAAGGCGGTGGCCTGAAAGACAGCCAGAGGTCGTCTGACGTTAGGAGACCAACTAACGCAACACAAAGGCAGCTAACTGTTTTCATTTCACTTACATCAAAGGGCTGCGTGGTAGCTTTGGCAATACCCTGGCTCAGTTTGCTGGTGATGTTGGAGCCCCTCTTAACATGTGGCCCGGCTCCCAGGATCCTTTGCAGCACAGAGAAGGCATTAGCCTCTGCGCTACCGACAACACCACCCTCGCTGGTAATCAGTGCGTGGACCAGGCTGTCATTGTTCTGCACTCGCAGCTCACCTACACACAAGCACACGCGTAATATATCACGACGATGACGCGACGATAAATGTCAGAGAGCGTAATGTCGCCATTAAACATGAGCTTTACCTCCACGGTACACAGCCTTAGCCGTCGGTGCTCCGACACCACTGCGACTGCTCAGGAGCCCCTCGCCCACCTGCCTCAGGACGGAGTGCTTCACACCTGTGCGCATAAATCAGACATTAATATACAAGTGAAGTGGGCTGAAAAATACCAAACATTCCCAGGATAGTTGACGTCCATAAGAGTATGACGTGTCGTCACTCGGGCATGCCAACGCTTGCAGAGTCATCACATCACTGCAGGACTATTCCTCACAGTACTGACTCTGTCTTTGAGTGTAGGCAAAGGGATGAGCATTGATACCAGTGCTGGTATTGATTCTGCTTATCAGTCTGATTCTTCATCAATTCCTGATCAATTTTGTGTCTGTGTGAGAGGTAAAGTAGGTGCACACAGGTTTCCAAAAACTCTAGAGTCTCTTAGTCTGAGAGCTAGCTGTAATGACACAGCATTTGTTTTTATTTAGGTTCCCTCAGTCAAAGAATAAAAAATCTGTTCAACCTGCCGGCATGGCCCGAATCTTCTCGTAAATCATGTAAATCATAAAACATATGTTCAATAAATTCCTGGCATTTCAGCCCATGTTGTGTCGAGCAATATGCTGGAGTTTCCACACTTCCTTTAAATGATCATTTTAGCACTTCTGTCATTTTTCTTCATGAAATGAAGCCACACTTTGGACCGCTTCTTCCTCTCTACCACGACGCCTTCTTGTTGCAAGTTTCCAGCAGTCTAGTCTGACGTCATTATCTTGCAATGTGAAACTGCCAGAAAGTCATGCCAGCGCCGATAAAAGGTTCTCCATTCCCTATGTGAGCACACGCGTGTTATATTTACCCCCCCCCCCAAAAAAGAAAGGTGGACAGCTTTGACAGAGCGATGCAGTCAGACCAGACACTCACCTAATCCTACAAGAGCCATTCTGCCAGTGGTGAAATTGTCCTCGACAAATGACTGCAGCTATGAGACAAAGGTGAAGAGGAGGAGGAGAGGTGTGTGAGAGCACAGGCTATAACAAAGCATGACCTCCAAGAGCAGAGAACTAACTGCTCTCGTACAGAATGTGCAGGAACAGCACAAAACACGCATCCATACCTGGTTAACAGAGATGTGACCGACCATGTAGTCGGGGCAGTACAGAGAGTTGGACAGGGCGTTTTTATACGCTGCTTCATGCAACTTCTCGAGTACACCTGCAGAAGAAAACAGAAAACACCACGAGTTACAGAAAACAGGCTCAATAAACGAGATTAAATCACAGTTAGAGCGTCTTTCGCTTCAGTAATGTGACACATTTCTGTCGTTAAGAGTTAAATCAGACCCACAAAATGTGGGAAATTATAAGGCAACAACAAATAGATTAACACAGAGACAAAAGATTAGAACGTGACACTATTAAATGTCATTAAGACATTCACTGGGGTAGGTAGGTCGGGGTCGGGCTGCTCTTCCTTTTTCTCCATAACTACTCAGATTGGCTTCACCCTCTGCGGGTGTATTTCTGGCGACACAAGGAAGTGCACAGTCACATCTGGTGCAATTTGGACACAAGCTAATATAAAGAAGCAAAAGAAAGAGAGCTCTCGATGCAAGAACAGCACGGAGCGTCTCTTCTGCCAGCTGCTGACGGCACTGTGCGACGCCTTTTAGAGACGCTGTTATGCATCAGAGAGGTTTGCCCGACTTTGCTGCATTTAACCAAAGTCCAAAACACAGTCGCTCCTCGTCATGCTGTCCTCTGTTTCGTCCCTCTCTTTTTATGTGTTTAGGTCATCGCTGCTTAAACGTGGAATACTACATGGCTCTTCACAACACGCGTCCAGTTTTCTGGATTATTAACGGCCGTATTGGCCGTCGAAAAAACTTCTGTTGCTGTTTGCGTAGAGATCAAGATCACTGACTGCAGTTTTGCGCACACGGACACACCCCTTGAAAATGCAGCTGGTTTTGAGCTGAACTGTTGTTCCGTGTTGGTACTCACCTATCTGAGGACACTGCTGAGCCAGAGTGTTGTCAATCTTCACCCTAGGCGTCAGGTCGCTCACCTCCCACGGTCGGAACTCCTGAGCCGTGGTCACGTTGACCAAATGCTCCATTAACGAATCTCTGGACACACGCACACACACACATAACAGAGTTAACACACACACTGTGAAGCATCAACATTACGGCGTTGACGTAAAGGTGGCAGCACTTACAGGTGATCTCTCAAGCAGTCTGCAGTGTAGACCATGGTCTCTCTTGTTGACGTCACACTGCAGGTAAAACAGACGACACAGTCGGTTCAATGAGGTGCGCTATGGTTACGCCGGTATTCTCCTGTTTATTTATAGCTGGAAAAGTCTGTCAGTGTGTGCAAGTGCAGAGGGTACCCTCACTGACCTCACGCTGCCCCCCAGAGCTTCTACACTGCGACAAAACTTGAAGGCGGACGCTCCCTTAGTAGTCTAAAAAAAAAAGTAAAAAGACCCAAATGTCCTCAATTTGTCAAAATCAACCAAAGTACAACATATGGTCAGTTGTTCTAGTTTGCCAGATGGCATCTTTGCTACATTATGTCACAGTAAGCAGCTAAGACAAGGCAGGGTTTACAGTGTGCCCGAAGGCACGATCACACGTTCATAAATTACCAGGTTTGCTGCCAGTCGCAGCACATGAGAGACACCCTGGTTCTCCGCAGACTCGTAGCGACTGCCCGCTTTCACAAACAAACCGACGCTGGACACGGGGGAGTAGTTTTCCAGCGACGCGATCACCAAACCGTTCGGAAGCTTGGACACCTGGAGCAAATGCAAAGGACAATAACCACATGGAGTGAGACGGATACGTGTGTTTTCTGTTTGACTGGTGATGGCGTGCGGATGAGAGAAGCGCCTTACCTGGACATTTTGGGGAGGGAGGGGAGCAGCGGCGGCGGCGGCGTCTCGTGGACGGCCCCCGAGGGGTTCGGTCAGAGCTTCATTCCTCCTGGCAGCGGCGTAGCAACGTTTCTGTGGGAAGAGGTGACACCAAATTTAAGACGTGGGGCTTCTTTTGGCAGCTGCTTTAACTTTTCCTCTGAGAGCGTGCCCTCTGGTGGTAACAGGCAACGGGAACCTGACCAGGACCAAGATCCTACAAATGTTTTGGTGCATACCAAACGTAGACGAAAAGATAAAAATAAGAACAAACAAGTGAAGAATGTGAATAGAAAACTCACAATAAAAGAGGAGCTGTAAAGTTGAAAACATTCGGGTTTAGTTTGATAAAAAGTTAGAGAAGAATAGACTTTCTTGACCCTGTGAGGATTAAGATAACCTGTGTTGTTGAATAACATCTTCAGCCTCCTATATAACTCAGTTACAAGCACAGAATAATAATAATAATATTTATTCATTTATACAGGATACTCAGGCAAACTAACAACAGAGAGCCACGAACTGAGGCCAAACAAAGGCAAGACAAAGTCTGGATTGCAGAACACGGTCTGAGCCATATAAGAAATACATGAGACAAAAATAAAAGATAAAAACATAATAAAATAAGATAAATCTGAGCTGTCACCACATGACCAACAGGATATATGCATGTATTTATTTAATGTTTCTTTTATCTTTGTTGGATAACTTTATCTCTTCTGGCCTCTAAAAGCTATTCACATAAAACATCTTTATTTTGAACCAAAAACCAACAACCAAATATCTGCAGTTTTAATTACTAAGTGATACTTTTTTTTAATTTTCAGGCTTTATTTTCCATGTTTTGAAATATAGTGAAATACTGAACAGGCGCTTTAACGTGTGTCCTCCTGGGCTCTGAGCTGTCTTTACCTTTCAAATCATCTCCAATATTTACCGTGTTTGACCATGTTTAATCTAACATTAACTCCACTGATCCACTTTGTTACCTCCCACAGTACGTAGTACGAACCATATTTGGCAATACCGACGGCATGGGCCGTGTGTCGTATCAGACCGGATCAAAACACACAGAACGAAACACAAACAGACCTTTCGGTCTGTCAAGGAAAATGTAAAAAGAAGAAACACACTGACTTTAGTCATTTGTCAAGAAGCTTGTATTTCAGTAGAGCGTGTTGATCTCTGATGAGACAGCATATTAATTTCATGATTTAATACAGCAAATATCTCACATATCGTACCTTTAAATGTTGAAAATAAATGGTCTGTACTTATGCGGCCTCTTCCAAGCACTCAAGGTGCTTTTATCTCATTCATACACTGGCATTGGCTTGGCTTGGCTTAGCTTGGCTTGGCTTGGCATGCCACACAAGGTGCCAACTTGCTCAACAGTTTTTGGTTATCTTGCTCAAACACACTTCGACATGCAGAGCGGAGGAGCTGGGGACCAAACCATCGATCAACCATCCACCATTAGTGGACGATCGGCTCTACCTCCTGAACCACTGCAAAAACAGATAACTCAACCACAAACTTCCACTTATGACACAAAAAAGTACATAATTTATAACTGTACTGACTTTTTTGGTTAATTAACTTAATATATAATGATTTAATTTAATGTGTATGCACTATTTGATCACGTCCATGTATGACATGACAAACAGCTGTTCATAAAGTAACTTGAGGGTGGCTCAAAGTGTCCTGAAGTGACCCCACTAACCTCAACATGAGGCCAGAAACACACTGCTTGTGTCCTGCCAACAAAGCCCTCTGTTACTGTAACAGTATGTGAGTAAAAAAATATCTGAATCTCACCAAATTATGATTAAATTAAGGGTTGTTGTTGGTTTGGAGACACCTTGATCCAAAAATAGGATACAAGACTTATGAGATGACCTTCAAGTTGCATCCAGAAACACAAGAAGCTACAACAAGTTGTAGCCATGTAAGCCGGATAAACAGACCATTTTAACCCCGTTAATGTCTTGTGTTGTCACTCAGCACATGAAAGTGATGCAGGGAGACGGTGTTACTGTAAAAACATGCAACAAGCCTCACGTTAGTTAGGTTAACCTGCATTAGCTAGCCGCCTAGCATGCTAACTAGCCGCTAGGCTAACTTCAGCTAAACGCGGCGGCCGTTTCAAAGCAGCTCGAGAAACGCAGCGAGGAAAGTCTATGTCCTGTCGGTCACACAGCTCAGATTAAACCGAGAAAACTCTCAGGACTCACGGGGATATTGTTCAGAGAGCGGATTCCTCTCATGACTCCGGACTCTCTCCTTCAGCCGGTACAGAAAGACAGCTATGGCGGCGGGCTGACGTCCCACGATCCACTGCGCCGAGCAGCCCGACCAAAGATGATTTAAGAAGTCAAGATGAACTTCAACTGCTGAAGCACGTACTAAGTCATCATAAACTCTGGTTTGACAGCAAACTTAAAGGTCCAGTGTGTAAGATTATTAGAAGAAACTGAATCTAATATTCATAACTATGTTTTCATTAGTGTATACTGACCTGAACATAAGTATTGTTGTCTTATAATGGTTCCTCTATATCTACAGTGAGAGCGGGTCCTCTTCCACGGCATCGCCATGTTGAACTGCCATTTTTCTACAGTAGCCCAGAACAGACAAACCAAACACTGATCGAGATGTGACCCTTTGCCTTTACCTTTTGACGGATAATTTGGGAAGCTGTTGGCTGTCAAGAAAAGAAATAAATTGAATGTTAGCAATAAAAATGTTAGGTCATTACACAGAGTTATGACTTTTTAAAGGTCTGGTTAGTACAATTTATTGGGATCTACAGAATATGGCAGAATAATGGTGTGTTTTCATTAATTCAGTTCTGTTCATATTTATATAGTGCCAAATCCTAACAAAAGTTATCTAATGACACTTTCCATACAGAGCAGGTGTAGACCGTACTCTTTAATTCCACCATGAGCAAGCACTTGGCAACGGTGGTGAGGAAAAATTTCCTTTTAACAAGCAGAAAACTTGCGCAGAACCAAGCTGATTGGTGGCTTGTATAGTTTGACTTGTTCTTTAACTAGATTCAAGTGCACGTTCGAGGAATTGTAGCTTTTATTTTGGTACTTCCACGTGAGTTTTACTTCACAGCCATGGAGGTTGTTGCTTGCTTGAAATTCAGTGAGTGTATTGTTTAGCTCGAGCAGACATGTTGAATACACTTCCTTCCTCATAAAATATTTACAAAGCTTAAAACCACCACCTGTAGATCAGTGTAATAGTGGGAAACTACTGGTAGCACTGTGCCTATATATGGCTCCATCCAGCTCTGTAGCACTACTACTACTACTACTACTACTACTACTACTCACAACAATTTTGACTATTTTATAACATTTAATGTTTCTTTTTCCTTTTCCTGACAGAAATGAATTTCTATAATTTCCCACTGGTTGTTTAAATATACATTTTGTAAAACTAGGCTTTCTAAGTTTAAACAAACATTAACATTTTAAGTATTGCATGACTCTTGTATCACAGTTCATTACATCATATTAATGAAAACAAACACCAGCATTCACATTAAAGAATTAAACATCTTTATTAGAGCCCAACTCCATTTAAAATTCACCAAAATGTACACACACTACATTACAAAAATATACTCAACATATCACAGGTAGTAAAGACAATCATTCAGGACGTACAAAGTTTAAAAACAAAAACACTGCTCACGTATAGACGTATCTTTTTTTCACAGGTAACCTCTCAAAATATTCAAAATGAGATTCTTTGGCCCGTAGAGCATCTTTTAGGAGAGCGAAATGTTTACGTTAAGATCTTTCTCAGAGCTTCTCATAGCTTATAACACATAATAATAATAATAACAACAATAATACAAAAATACACTATGTTGGCTGGGAAAATCTTCACAGATTTGAGGTGCTCGGACAATAAAATAACACCCTAAACATATTCACATCATACAGAGAGTGAGTTTAGACTGCTGACTGATGTCGATCAGTCGATTACTTGAGATTCGTGTGTGACGTTTCCTTTAGGGATCCAAGTGTGAGCGTCACGGATTTAAAAACCGTCTACTTTTTGCCACCAGTAACAGCTCAAACAGCGCTGTGCCAAATCCTGGCATCAGCTCAGTTCGCTGTTCCCGCAGCTCTGAGCTTTGTAGTGCACAGTCTCTCAGTGAGGGTGCAAATAATAAGCACAAACGATTTCCTCTCTCCGGACGCCACTCGCTCAGTTGTCGTTTGGCGTCCCGGGACACCTGCTCACGTGGATGTCCTTCCTCAGCTGGAGAGACACACAGCTGAGCCAGCTACGACTGGTGGGCATTTCCCCGACAATCTCCCACGTGTCCGTCTCATCACAGTACCTCTCAATGGTGTCGTGATATCTGCACGGAAACGGAAATCAGCATTTAAAAAAAGCTGTGAATTCAACAACTGAGTCAAGAAGAAACGCTGTAAAAATGTCTGTTCTCCTGTTTTTAATCCTCAGAACTAAATCACGAATCAAAATCCTCTGTGCATTTCTGCAGTTCCTGCTCTTAAAAAGTTCCTAAAATGGTTCCTGTAGGTTCACAAGGAACTTTTCCAAAAGTTTCCAGATTTGCCTCTCACCTGTCCCAGCCTTCTTCTCCTCCCAGGACGTAGATCTTTCCATCCACCACAGCAGCACCGGGCCGATAGCGTCGTTCTTTCATGGGGGCGCACATGGTCCACTGATTGGTTTTGGGATTGTAACACTCCACCTTATCAGTGTTTTCTGTCGAGGCGTGCCATCCGCCTGGAAGAAGAGATTTAACAGTTACTGGATTTCATTAGGTCGCGTCATTCTATGTGTTGTGAGTGCTGTAGTAAAGTATGTTCCATACCTATAACGTACAGCTTTCCTTTGAGTGTACATGCAGCTGAACCAGAGCGAGCGATCTGCATGGGGGCAACCTCTGTCCATGCAGCGGTTTTAGGGTTGTAGACCTGAGCAAGGTCTGTGCCGTCGCCATCCTCTAGAACTGCGCCACCTACCAGAGCAGGACAAACATTAGAAAAACTGAAAACGGCACAACCCCTCGATAAAAACCGGCCCGTGTTTCCTACCTGTGACATAGAGCAGTCCGTCGAGGGCCACCACGGCAGGACTTGTGACGGCCATCTTGACAGACTCTGTGAACTGCCAGGTGTTTGTGTGAGGGTTGTAGCACTCCACCGAGTCCAGACGAGAGCGTCCCTCCCAACCACCCACTGCATACACGAAGCCGTCCAGCATCACCAGGCCTGACGAGAGAGTGACGCGAGGAAAGTCACAGATGATGACAGTTTAATACCCTTATCCACTGCAAGCACTTAAACGTGAAGTAACGTGTAGCCATTGTGATACACCAATATGTCCTGGCTCATCATTAGTATCTGAGGAGATGACACTATTGAGCTATATCTTAATATAATAATATAAAATTTACAGGAGTAACAATGAGATGCTTTTTTCCTCAGTATGGACAGCAGAAATGAACAAGACAAGAGCCAGACTTGTGTTTTCCTCCAACACAGAGGAGGGCGTCGACAAAAAGGTAACATGACATCAATTATATGGAAATGTTTTAAATATTTTAAGAGTGATGAAGTGCTGTCTCTAGAATACACCACCATTTGGTGCCAACCAAGACAAGACAAGTTTTTAAATCACAAAATAGTTATAATAAATATAAATAAATTATTTTTATAGATTTATTTTAAACCAATTCGTGTTTGCACAGTTTATTGTTATTCTATTGTTAATATTGTCTATATGTCAATAAATAATATTGAACTGATACTGAGACAAACTTTAAATGAGCAGAAATCGTTTTAAATTCTCAGCTCGTCAAAGCGCTGTCATACTGAGCCTCACCTAACTCCGAGCGAGCTACATTCATGGGAGCCATCTCGATCCAGGAGTCAAAGCAGGGGTCATAGCGCCACATCTCCCTGCTGGCCGAGCCGTCAGGAAACTCTCCTCCTGCCAAATACAGCGTGGAGTCTACAGGGACAGAGAGAGGGTGGAAAGAAAACACACGTGAGTTTGAGCTGTTGCTCATTTCGGAGAGGCACCCAGCATGGAGTCAAGTCAGTTTTAATCTGGATCTCGTAGCGTCTTCTCACCCGACACGACCAGGCCGTGTTTGCTCACGGCGAAGGGCAGGCAGGCCAGATTCTTCCACTGATTCGTCACAGGATCGAAGCTCTCGACGCTGCGCAGCACCACCTTGTCATCCTCCCCGCCGACTGTCACTATCACTTCGGCTGTCCCTGTTGCCATGGCAACAGGAGTAGAGGAACAGAGGAGGAGTGAGCCAAGGCACGCTGGCCTTTGGGTAGATGTAATACAGCCATGTGTCGGGCTGCGATTAACGATTCTTTTCCTTATTCAATGTTTCCGTTAATCAGTTAATCAGAAACCAGGAGTCGTCTAACATGTCATAATAATGAGTGAGAGACAAACCAGCTGCAATGTGTAACTATATGAATGTGCGTAGGTGCGAGTGTGTTCACCTGTGGACCTGCGTGGCCTCGCTCTGGGGCAGTACAGCTCTCCGCGGCGATCCTTTAGCAGCAGGTAGTCCTTGGCCTCGGAGATGAGCCTCTGGCAGCCCTGGTTCTCCTTCACCACGTCCAGAGACTCGATCACATCGTGGAGGTAGTACGGGCTGATAAGAGGCAGCCGGATATGCTCCAGGACCTTTGAGGAAGGGAATGAGGAAAAATCTGATGAACTGTGCCACTGTGAGTGTCCAGTAGATGTAAAATCCAACAGGAGAATCTGACAGCGTCCACAGATGGATTACATGTCATGTTAAATATGAAGCTAAAGCAAGAAGCTGGTTAGATCAGCACAAAGACTTGAAAGGGGAAAAGATTTCAGAAGTGACCGAGAAATAATCTGGCGTAAAAAACCTTATTAACATGTCGTTTTAGCACTTTTTTCTATGAATGAATAGTTTCTAGACTTATTCTGTATGACTCTGTCTGTGGAGTGTCTGTTAAGATCCTCAGTGGCTGGGAAAGTTTAGACTTAGATAGCCTCCTGTCATCTCCCGCATGAAAAAAATTGTTTTAAGCAAGTAAAGATGAACTAAACTAAACTAAACAAAAATAACAGCGCGAGGTAAAAGAGAGGTAATTTCACGTGAGGGACACCGTCTCATTATCAGTCAACACCTTGAGTGTCGCAGTGGCGGCATATAATCCTTTGATTTATGGCTGTTTTGAAGACCAGCAGCTGCTGAGTTGAAGGCTCTTTTAGCACAAAGATAGATACAGAACTGTGTTCAGGTTGCAAGAGGAGGAAGAAGCACCTGAGCTTGTGTAAACTCAAACCGGCAAATCTGACCTTTTCGAAGCTCTGTTTGCGAGAGGAACATTTATTCAGCCACAACATGGCCGCCTCGAACACCATCTCCTCTTTAGGCACGTTGAGAAAGTCACTGGTGAGGATTTCTGTCAGTTTGTCCACGCACAGAGACAGGAACTCCTCCTGGCGGGTAACAAACAAACAAGCAATGACGTGTAAACGACAACCTCCTCTCTAAACAGACGTTCAATGGGAGTTAATCGTTTGTAGTCATCGGTTTAACTGCTGACAGGCAGGTAAGATTATCTCTGTTAAGCCCCTTTCACACGTGGAAGCTACAACACTGCTGGGTTCAGTTATCCTTGTGAGGTACTGGGGACAGCAGCGCTGACACTGTTTTATTTGGACATAATTATCGTCTCCGTGATCACCTCAAAAACCCCATTTTGGGATTTTGTCTTCCTTTTTATGCTGTCATAGCTCTACCTGTAATAGTCTGATCATTATGCCACTGTGGGTCATGATGCAAATCAGTGGGTGACTAGGTTCAGCTTTAGAAATTTAGAGGGTTAAGAGCTCAGACATCTGAAGGGTGCTCGGAGTAGAGCCGCTGCTCCTTCAGGATGCCTGAACATCCCTATCAAATGCCTGGACGCTTTACTTTGGAGGTGTCCTGGACACGTCCAACTGCTAGTAGACCCCGGGGCAGACCCAGAACCTACTGGCGGGACTATATATGTATATCATGTGGATTGGGAACAGCTCAGGATGCCCGAGGAGGAGCTGGAATGCATTGCTGGGGAGAGGAAGATCTGGAACATCTGCTAAACCTGCTGCCACCATGACCCGACCCCAGATAAGCGGGAAGGAAGTGGTTGAATGGAGTCATGTAAACATATGACCTGTAAGGTGTCACCATTAGTCCAAAACCCCAAAGATGTTCAACCTACAGTGACGTATAAAACGGATAAAAGCAGCAAAGGTCTCATGTTTGAGAAGCTGGTTTGGCATTTTGTGAACGATAAAATCTTTAAAGCGAAAAAACACATGTTACCATCAGAAGACTTCCAGGCTGTATCTATCTATAATATTCATCTGCTGCAAACACATCAGATATAATATGATAATATACGTCTACGTCAGCCTCTCACCTGTTGGTGAACACTCCAGAAGTGCTCCAGTATGTAGTCCATGCTGCGTTTCTCCAGCACCTTACAGGAATGGGCCTCAGCAAAGCAGTGAATCCCCACACAGTTCATCTCATCCATCTGACGCTCCATGAAACGACAGCAGGCCTCCCGAACAGCCATCACATCCAGCAGATTGGCTGCTGCCAGCAGGGCCTGCGGCACATTAAATCAGTTTTTTTTTTAAGCACACACACACACACACACGTAAGGATGTGGGAAGCAGTATAGATGGAGGAGAAGGTGAGACTTTACCTGCACGTTTGCTTTGGAGATGTACACCTCGGACGTGTAGGCGTAGCTCACCAACATGCCAATCATCTGAGGCTCCACTCCATTGATGGCAACCCGCTCCTGTTTGGACTCGATCAGGTCAGTGGAAAACATCGCCTGGAAGAGGAGGAGGAGGAGGAGGAGAAAGTGTGATTTCTCCAGCTTGTACCTGTGTGTGACTGTCGCTGACCTCAACTATGAGGTTTACCTGGAAGTAGGAGCTGAAGGAGGCCAGCACGATGCGATGGCAGGGGAACTCCTGTCCTCCACAGCACAGGGTCACATCACAGAAGGCGTTGTTGAGCCTCAGGCTGTTGAGGCCCTGCAGGACAGTGTTGGGGTGCCGGGCCTCCACGAACAGGTAGTCCTCGCTGCTCAGAGGGGACGGAGGAGCGGCGGCGGCGGCGGCGGCGGCGGCGGCGGCGGCGGCAGCAGCGGTGCTCACGTCCTCCTGGATCGGGTAGGTGACGTTCATAGTGGACGGCAAAGGCAACCCGGCGTTGACGGCTATTATTTCAGCCATGTCTCACTTTACTGGGAGGCAAAACAGGACAGGACAGTAAGAAGCGACGAGAGAAAGTCCAAAAACAAGCTTGTAAAAGTAGTTAGCTCTAATTTTACGCGCAGAAGTAGCGAGAGGAGCAACAAGGCGGAGAGACGAGCTGAGATTGCCTATTAGCTCACTTAATGAGGCTTAGCTCTCTCATGTTAGCAGCTTGGCGGCGCAAACGAGCCGCTTTTCTACCGTGTCAAACTCACCGCTCGTCCTTCAGGTGAACACTTACCACATACGGACAGGTGAGAGGAGACGTGCAGCGGTTGTACCAGTGACACATATCACCTGTTGGACATAATCGTGACCTACAAAACTCCACCACCAACGGTCCAGCGTCAAACGGTAACGAGCAACAGCCGTTGACGCCTCTCACCGGAAGCTCCTCCCATATACGGCTCACAGGTCAAGAGACGTCACGTCCCAGTACTTCCGGCTTCGTTTTTATTTTTTATTAATTTATTTTTTTAGGACTGAGCGGAAGACACAGATTACTAAAAAGATAATATATATTTTAAAAAATATATACAAATAACTTGTGCGCACAAGATCTAACTAAAGTAAAGATGTTGAAATTAAACATTGGCATAGGATTTAGATATGTACAGAGAAATTAAAAATGTGCAGAGGCGTTAAACTCTTAAAGTTAAAAAAAATGTGCTCATCTCCTCAGGTATGGGGTGAATAATGCCGGGTCATCCCACTGTTTGGAATGCAAGCAGTTTCTCCCTTGAATAAACAAGTTGTCCACCAGCGGTCGAGAAGCTGCTTGCAGGTTGCCGGTAAAGAGATATTGTATCCATAGGATGTATAAAGTTCTACACAGTAAGCGTACAGTAGTTCAAAAAAATCAAAGTTGCAAAAAAAAAACACACTTTAAAGATGACAGAAGTCATTACACATTACATTGCATGTCAGTGCAATGTTTAAGCAATGTTATTATGTCTTTCATGTTGGGTTCCTGCTCTAACCTGTCTTTGTTAAAATAAATAATAAACATTGTTTTCTCAAGCTAAAAACTAAAATTCATTCAAGAAGGACAGTGTATACTAAATCACTGCAATTGCAACATTCTCCTGCTCCTCTGACATTTCTACGCTCATCATCAAAATATAATGGTTTGACTTGGTTTTGTCCCCAAATGGAAGGTGAGTCCCCACAATCTTAATTGTGTAACCAAGTCCCCACAATGTGATGAATACAAGTGTGCACACACACACACACACACACAAACACATATATGCATCAGAGAATATTACAATATTATTTTGCACAGGTCTTATTTATTTGACAGTTATCTTGTCAACAGTCAAAATAATTCTAACAAACATAAAACAGCACAACGAAATCAGCCAGTGATCCTCTTATCTCATTTATGAAACGAATCAATCAACAAAACAAGTCTGTTTTTTGTCGATACAGTAGCATTGTTGTTATAAGATTGAGTCGCCATGTTTCTGTTCTTTATTATGTTGTTTTAATTTCAACTTTTTTCAACCAGATGTGTGAAGGCTATTATTGATACTGTCCTAACATTACTGCCATGTTGTAAGTGGTTATAACATGAATTATACTGTATATACAGATGATTTCTCAGTGCTATATCCTCTCTAGAGAGTGTAAGTTTGATTATTTTAAATTGTGGGAGAAATAGTTCATAGATACCGACTCATTTAAGTTTAAAATTGGATTATAAATCACTGTTCATGTGTTCTGTAGATCACAAGCAGCTGTCCTTAATGATGCCAGGAGTATTCAGTGCATTCTTTCTGCGAGCAGCAGCTTCCAAGATCTTCTTCCTGGGTCCCAGCTGGATCCGAATGCCTTTCAGGTCATCATCAGAGCAAAGCATTAGCGCATCCAGGTCCAGGTGCTCTCTGCTGAATGCAAGGGCAAACTCTGGCAAGGAGATGGCAGACAAGAAAACATCTAAAGGAGAGGTATCCTCATCTTCATCATCATCCAGTCCCAGATCTTCCTGGTCCCACGGCAGCTCAGTGTCACCACTCCCATCAAAGCCAGCAACATCTTCTTCAGCCAAGTCGTTCTGAACGAGATAGCCGAGGCTTTCATTGTTCCCACTGGGGATGTCCTCTGACTCCAGTCCCATCTTCATGAAAATCAGACCTCCAAGCCCGGGCCGGTTGAAGATGGACTGTTTGACTTCACCTGATTCTTCTTCGTCGTCGTCATCATCATAGCCTGCCATTCTTTCATCTTCCATGCCTTCATCCTGTTCATTGAAGACACCCAGAAGGTTTGGCTTCTCGGACACTCCACTGTCCGGTTTGACGTAAATAACATTCCCATCCCCTCCTGATCTCTGCAGCGTGCCTTTATCTTTCTTACCGAGCCTGGAGAGCGTGCCTTTAACTCTCGCTGTAAGAGAGCCACTTTTATCAGGAGCAATAAGCTTGGAGAACTGCTCACTGACGCCAATCATGTTACCACCATCTGAGTAAGATGATGTCTCTGAAGCAGAAGAGGTGCTTGTACCCCGTTGCAATTTATTCATCTTGGTCTCGTGTTTCTTCTTCACCTTCTCACAAAGTTTCACACGTCTCTCTGCTTCTTTGTTGGCCTCCTTCTTTAGAGTCGCAACCTTCTTGGGATTTTTATTGGTCTGCTTTGAGGCAGCTTCATCTAGGAAGCGCACACAGTCCATGCGGTCCCGAGAAGCAGCAACGTCCATAGCTGTGTGGAAGTCATTGTCCAGTGCAAAGAGGTTGGCACCGAAGTTGACCAGAAAGCTGAGGATGTGCATGTGGCCATTGGCTGCAGCATGATGTAATGGTGTGTTCCCCCAGATGTCACTCCTATTGGGGTCTCCTCTGTTTGACACAAAAGAAAGATTTGATTTGAATTGATTTATTCATGTATTTACAAAACACTCAAATTCAAGGGAAACACAGAGAAGTGGGAATATTTATTTCTGACATTAAACAACAGAATTTTATAACCAGAACTACTAGTAATTAAATGTTCACATCAATACACAAATACAGCAAAGACATGGAGTAAAAATGAATTATTACGGAAAAATATTGGTCACTTTACTCCATGAACTCTGATCTATTGTGTTGTGCTAATTTTACAGTCTCATCACCCACACCCAATTAGGATACATGAAGTGTATACCATCCCATATCACTGGTGGAGATTGTAATTTAGTGTCTTTGTTAACTCGTTACATCTTGTTTGTTTCATCATCTAAAGCCTGGAGTGTAAAAATAACAATTTTCAGTATAACAGGGGGACTATTTCTTGGCAGGAAACAGTAACTCTTGTGTCTGCTGGTTGCCTGGTAACTGTACCTGGCCAAGATATACCACAATGTGTCATTTTTACACTTTATGTACGGCTTAAACAAGCAAGATGTTTATTTTTAGCTGTAGAGGTGTTAGAAGCAGTCACCTTTGGACAGAGCTAGGCTAGCTGTTCCCCCTTTTTCCATTACTCAAGCTAAGCTAAGCTAACTGGCTGCTGGATCCAGCTATATATTTACTGTACAGAGCTGTACAAACATTTTTTTTAAATGTAAGGTACAACTTAACAGTTTCATATAACATAATAATACCAAACAGGGCTGAAGATAATTAGTAAACCATTAAGATTTAAAGTCCTCCAGTGCTGTGCGTCACTGTCACAGTCATAGTCATAAAAGTCTTGATTGCTGTATTCCTGCAACCACTTGTCATAAATCCCAGCTCATACTGGCAACAAGAGCGGGAACACATCAGTTAATTCCGGCCACGTAGGTGAGGCGTGTGTTACGCCCTACTAAATCTTCCAAACATATTTTCTGAGCCTCATTTTTTCAGTAAGAACGCTGTGCTAGATTTTAGCCTGTCTTTTGTTCTGAATTGTGCTGAATGAGAGACGGAGGGTGGGGGTGGTGGGAATAGATAAAGAGCTCTTTTGTTTTATAGTAAGGCTTTGGCTGATTAATCGTTTGGCTCAGCTCGTGGGAGCGAGCAGTCTGAAGTGTGGCATGAAGTTTTTAGCTCATTATATTATAGTAAATGACAACAGGTATTGTCAGAACCCAGATGAAGTCCTAAATAACTGACTCGCAGTATAAAAATACATAAAGTAGTAAATATATACAGCATTTTTCAGCCATAAAAGTAACTGACCGATATGTTAACCTTTGCTGAGTGAACACAGTTTATGGTTCTCCTGGTGATTCTAGTATAATTCAGTTTTAAACCATTATACGTAACATATTATAGTAAAATTTGCATCACAGTGTGTATATTTCTATGTAGTAGTGTAACAATAAAGCCAAACTGATCTGTCAGACTTTCTCTGGCATATCAAAACATTTCAATAAACTTCAGAACACTAATAAAGTTTAACAGTGTACGGGTAGGCTATGTGTGAGATGATAAAAACGAGTGTATCTGCTTACTCTCTGCTGCATATGAGCTGAAGAGCATCGACATGTCCATGAAAAGCAGCCAGTAAAGTGGGAGTCATGCCATCTTCATCCGCAGTGTTCAAGTCCTTCCTTGTGGCCTCCTTCAAGAGGTCCAAGTATCCATCAATTGCTGCTTTGTGGTACCTAGACATCTCTTAAAAGTACAGAAAAGCTTTAAACAAATCTGTCACGTTCTTTTCCTTTTACGTCCAACTCCCGCTGGATGCACTGACTAACACAACTGCAGCCCCGAGCACACAAAGTGATCACTGGGCGACAACATATCAGCAGCTCAGAGCCATAAAACAAAAGCAAAGTCCAGTCCACTGCTGTCCCTGTCACTGCAATTTGCTCAGACACAATTACTGCTCGAGACCATTACTTAAAACCTCATAAAGAGTGTTCACAGCAATGTTATGAGTATTTTGAGGCACTTTTTGTAGTACTTGTACAACATTTGAGAAAGAAATATTACTTTACTACATTTATTTTATAGCTGTAGTTGCTATTTCTTTTACAGATTACAGACAAAAACAATGACCTATAAAATATGACCCGTATAAAGAGTACAAAGTTCAAGTAGAAGTTTATTCTTATGTTACTGCAGTCTCTGGCATTTCTGGCAATTTCCTCAACAAGAGCAGGAATGTGTCAGTTAATTCTGGCCGTGTAGGTGAGGCGTGTGGTGCGGCCTACTAAATCTTCTGAGCCTCATTTTTAGTAAGAACTCTGTGCTAGATTTTAGTCTGTCTTGTGACATTATACAAGTAATATAATGTCATTATTTGCATGTATTGTATTGTATTTTATTTGTATTTGTTGTTTTTACTTTAATTTTAATTAAAATAATTTAAGATTTAATAATAAGACTATTTGTTCATATATATGCTTTGTTTGTACATATATGACTGTATGTCACCCTGTTTTGTTAATAAAGTTTGAAAAGTCAGAAAACAAACTAAAACACAAACTAAAACAAACTGTGTTTCTTCTTATGTTTCCACTGGACACCAAAAAGTTTATCATATTATGAATTATGTTATATTATTATAAATAATCCTTTATTTTTTTATTTTATTTTTATTTATTTATCTATTTATACATTTTAATTAGCTTTATTTCATTATTTATTTTTTGTTTTAAGCCTGATTGATTTTACAATGTGGTCAGATTTTTGCTTTGTTTGTATGATATATTGTTTGTATTGAAATATATATTGACACGTTTTAAGCTTAAATGTTAACAGACTTTGCAGACTTTGACACTGAAGATAAAATTATTACGGAACAGCGCGTATGTAACTTTTATTAGTATTTTTCATTTTTAAAATGTTAGTTTTGGCCCCCGGATATCTTCACATTATCAAAGAAGTTTGGACACTAGTGATGTGTTGGTCGCGAACGAGCTGGTTCAAAGAGCCGTTCTTTTTTTTTTTCTTTTTTTTTTTTACTTTTCTCTTTAGGAAAAGTACCTGCGGTTTTATTTGTCCAGATGTCAGTGGTGGGCAATAACAAAGCACATTAACTTGAGTGCTGTTTTCAGTACTTTACTTGTTTTGTTAGGTGTGTGTGTTTAAATAAAAAAAATAAAATAAAATGTCAATAGCTGTCCTTTTTTAAAAATTTCTATGCTTAGTTTTTTATAGGCGTTTCTATCTGCTTTGTGTAGCAGAGTGGTTCTTCAAGCAAGTTAGTGCATTCATTGGGTGCTTTCAGAGAGTTACAAAAACTGTAAATGCAATTGGCTACAGCAAATTACTGAAATTTAACTGATATATTTGTTCAAATACAAATCACAAATCAAAACAGCGCTAAATTTGCCTGAATTATAAAAGTGGTAAAATGAAGAGCCGTTTGGAAAGAGAGCCGGCTCTTCTTGGCGAGCTGAGCCAAATGATCCGGCTCACTAAAAAGAGCCGGAATTCCCATCCCGGGTTTAAACTGTTCACCCTCCAGTCCAGCAGGTGGCGGTGAAGAGAAACGTCAACAATAAATAGGCCGAAGACGAAGCGGTGAACCGGCTCAGCGCTCTCAGCCAATGGACGGAGACAGGGCGGAGACGTCACTCGACAGTTTTCTGTTTCTGCCTGAGCTTTCAAACAACATGAAGTCTGAGCTGTCAATGTTTATCTAAATCCCCCCCTCGACTACCTCCGCAGCTAGAAAAACCAGCCCGACCACTAGCTCCCTGCTCTCCGCGGATCCTTCACGGTGTTTGGTCTGTGCGGTCTGACCGGGACACGCTGCAGAGATGTCCGGCAACGGCGGCTCGGGTGTCGGCCTTCTGTCCTACGAGACACTGGTTCATGCTGTGGCAGGTGCAACAGTGAGTTGCTTTACTACTAAACTTTCATCCCTTTTTTAATATATTTGTTATTATGTTTAACTACAGTGTGTTGTGTTTCAGGGGAGTGTGATAGCTATGACCGTCTTCTTCCCTTTGGACACAGCCAAGAGCAGACTGCAGGGTGAGTTGGAGGTCTTATCATCCTGCACAGAGGTTAAATGATAGCAGCAACCCTGAACACAGATCAGATAGTTTAGCTTCACTATGGAGCATGGCTATATAATAGATCATTGTTTTCTGTCTGCTAAGTGGGGCATATTTTACAAGTATTTGGCTGGTAGGTAATCTGACTTTTAGTCCTCATGAATCAACCCACCTCCACTGTGACGAGCAGCTCAAGCCTCACCTTATTTATTCATCTTTATGTTTATTATACTTGTTGCTTTATTTTGTATTGGAAGATTAACTTTTATTGATCCCTCCACTGGGAAATGGGCAGCAGTAGCTCCGTCTGTAGGCTCAAGTCCAGCTCGGACCAAAGTATAGAGGGAGGACCGGCAGCTGGAGAGGTGTCAGTTCACCTCCTGAGCGAGGCACCGAGTCGCTTAACTGCTCCCCGTCACTCCATCATCTCTCCACATGAGCCCTTTGTGTGTGGTTGCATTTCAGACCTGTATATGTTAAAAACCTGACTGAAAAATAATTATTGTATCCGTTCTGTCCACACACTCACACAAAGGGTTGATAGACATACACATGTGCAGAGATGGTGGAGTGATGAGTTAGCAGTCAGGAGTTTGTAAAGGCACCTCAGCAGTCCTTCTCTAGCTACCGGTCCACACTTCATACAGCATAGGTCCCTTCGGTTCCCTACAGACTGAGCTACTGCCGCCACCCTCAAACACTTTGTGAAGTCTGTGAACTCTAAACAGGAAATATGATATAAATAAACGTATTAACTTATTTCCCCTTTTCTTTATTTTCTCACTGTATCACGCTCAAGCCTGATGCAGTGATACATTTATTCAAGTATGGTACTTATATACAGTTCTGATACTGATACTACTCAAGTAGTATTTTAATTTTCTGCTACTTTATACTGTAGTATTATATTTATCTGATAACTCTAGTTACTTTGCAGATTCAGACTGCTAATATGAATAAATGATGTAATATTCTAGATTAATATAAAACTTTATTGAATTTAAATACACCAGCTACCCACCACATCAAGCATATAGAGTTATAATAATTTTATAATATTTAATAATTTTAACTAACTTCAGGTTAATGCATCAGTATTTATAATACAATAACAAACTAACTTTTGGTGCTTTAAATATATTTTAATGGTATTGTGGTTTTGTTTTGCACTTGTTTGTTTTTCAGTGGATGAGAAGCGAAAGTCTAAGTCTACCCCGGTCATCCTGGCTGAGATCGCAAAGGAAGAAGGCCTGTAAGTCGAGTTTACTATCACAGAGCCTGCTGGGTTCAAATTAAAGTTAATGTTAATGTTAATGGCTTGTTTTGTTCTCAAATAAAAGCTTGGTTGTTGGATTTGAACATTTTGAGTTAAGCACAATTGCAACAGACATTTATGATCACAAAAATCTACAATATCTAACCTGGAGCTGAATTTATTAATCAGTTATTTCTTAATTGAAACTGAATAAATTAGTTTTTTTGTTTTTTTGACTGGTGGTTAAACAAAACAAGCCATTTAGACACAAGCGAAATAAGTGAAATGTGCAGGATCAGGGGATTAACAAAGGAAGGAATCAGCAGATTAATAGTCAGTGAAAATAATTAGTAGCTGGAGCCCTAATCAAAACTGTTACCGGCTCACTCGTGTTTAGGCTGATGATGTGGCCACATGACCGAGCGCTCACTATTCAAACGACTCTCCACCACTTCTCCCAGTCAGTCTCTGTACAGAGGCTGGTTACCAGTCATCTCCAGCCTGTGCTGCTCCAACTTCGTCTACTTCTACACCTTCAACACGCTGAAGAAGCTGACGGCATCCGGTCTAGGCAAGTCCAGACCCGGCAGAGACCTGCTCATGGGGGTCGTATCAGGTAAACACACACGGTAAAAACAAATCCTGATTAATGTTGCCCTGTGGAGATCTCCTAGCTTCAACTGGCTGTCCGGACTCAGAGATAAGAGAGAAAGGCAGCAGGTCCTCACAGCAGATGTAGCTAATGTATTTTCTGTTCGTCAACTGTTTCAGTTCTAAGTAATGTCTGTGTTTACTTGCGAGCAGTCGTCTTCCCTGCTTGTGTCGGTGTAGCATGCCAGCTGTAGATCAGTGGAATAATGTTCAGTCATCGGCAGGAATGTGTAACACACAAAACAGGATGCCTGTAAGGATATTTTCAAGAAAGCTAACCATCTGTTCCTCATGCAGGGGTGGTGAATGTGATCCTGACCACTCCCATGTGGGTGGTCAACACTCGACTGAAGCTGCAGGGAGCAAAGTTCAGAAACGAAGACCTCCAGCAGACCCAGTACAGAGGCATATTTGGTGTGTGACATGTAGATCTGTATCATTGTAGTCAAACATTTCTTTTTGTTGCCGCTCAGCTGTCAAACTGTTTTTTGGGGCTTCCCCCTCTCAGATGCTTTCTCACAGATCATAGCCAATGAGGGCGTGGGAGCTCTGTGGAACGGCACTCTGCCCTCTCTCATCCTCGTCCTCAACCCGGCGGTGCAGTTCATGTTTTACGAAGCCATGAAGAGGAAGGCGGGGAAAGGAGGGAGGAAGGTGAGAGGACACAGCTCCAGATGAACCTGCGTTCATAACCATCCAAATCTGCTCTTACCCAAGTGTGCTGAATAATGAATGCCTCCTGATCATAAATGTGTTATCAGTGTAGGTAACGCCCTCTAAACGGGTGCAAATACTCTGACACACAAGAAATAGAGAGATGCCACCATAAAAAGGTTGTAGGAAGAAGAACAGAGTATTGCACAAACCTAAAAGCCGAACTCAATGTGCTCGGCACCATTTTGGTTGTGTGGAAATGGCAGCTGAAGTGCTGAGAGGGTCCCACTTCAAGATATTTCACAGCACAGTGGAAAATCAAACAGGAGACTTCAGTCATGCTAGCAGCTCAGTGAGGCTGAGAAAACATGCTGATGTTAAGTAACGTTCACCGTCTTACTTTTGCAAGTTGGCATGCTCACAGTTGATAATCGTCCATGAATTCATCCATCGTGACGATCGTGTCACGACATGGATAAAAAAAGGAATTTTGATGGACTTGATTTATTGTTTTTGTTCATTTTATGTTTTTATAACCAAATTATATAAACCGTAATCGATCAGTCGTGTTGTACTTCCACAGATATCCTCAGCAGAGATCTTTCTCATTGGAGCCATCGCCAAGGCCATCGCTACCACTGCAACGTATCCTCTTCAGACAGTTCAGGCCATCCTGAGGGTAAATACTGTGTTTTATAAAATGTCACCCTTCCTACATTAGTGACTGTGAACGGTGAAGCCAGATGATCGTCTATATATTTTTTTTTTATTGTCACCAAATCTCAGAAAAACAACAAACTGATCCTACCTGAAAGAATTTTCTGCGAAGCCAAAGCCTGATACAGATTATTCCTCTGTAACATAGACGTCCATTGTTTCAGTGAACCACACCGTACAAAACTGAAGTGTGAAAACTCTGTTGGTCCGGTCAACGCTTGTTGCTGAACAATTGTTTCTTGGTTTGGGCCAGTCGCCCAGCAACCAGCAGAAACTCCTCACCATAGACAGTGTAAAGAATGGACGTCATATCAGTGACGTCACCTTTAGGTTTCTGAGGAGCCGCTTCACGGTTGACCTGGATCATGGGTGGACCTGAGGCGGGCTGAATGAAGCCTGGTTTCTCAAACAACCCACCTGTAAAGTGGCCACACTATTAATTATGCATAACTTTAAGTCTTAATATAACTCAAACAGGTGAGTTAAATAAAAATTCACCCTTAGTGCAGTTGTCATGAACGGGGAAATTAGCTATAGAGACTAAAACAGTTTTTTGTACCGGGCTGTAAACATGTTTATTTCTGCTGTGAAGTTGGACATTTTAACGTGGATGCTTATGGCGATTGACTCGTTCTGTAGCCAGCCTCAAGTGGACGTTTGAGGAACTGCAGTTTTAGATACTTCTGCACTGGCTTTACTTCACAGCCACGGAGGTTGCAGCTTGGTACTGACCAAGAAATAGTCAGACAACATCATTTTGTTCTCGGTTTGAAAATGTGGTTGTAGCATGCAAAGCCACAAAAACTTAGTAATAAAAAGATCATATGGGGGACCTTGGTAGTTCAGAGCATGCACCTCAAACGCCAAGGCCTTTCTGCAGTGACCTGTGGTCATTTGTTTTCCTGTCTATCTTCAGCTGTCCTGTATAAATAACAGCATAAATCTCATAAAACTCATCAAAACTCAACCTGCTTTTTGCTTTCTCACCAGTTCGGTCAGTACAAACACGACGGCAAAGGCGGTTTGATTGGAAGCCTCTCCAACATTTTCTCCCTGCTCATGGAAAGAATCAAGTGAGTGCAACTATGAACACAAACACAGACGCAGCGAGCGCACGGCGGGGGAAGATGTTGTGACAGCTGTGGATTAATATACCTCTGCTTCTTTATGACAGGAGGTACGGTGTTCTTGGTTTGTACAAAGGCCTGGAGGCCAAGCTGCTGCAGACAGTACTGACGGCCGCTCTCATGTTTGTCGTGTACGAGAAGATCACTGCCGCCACCTTCAAAGTCATGGGTCTGAACCGGAAACTGAAGCAGTAAAGCACTGTATCTACCCATGATGTGTTAATGCCTGAGTCGCGTAAACGTTACCGGAGAGAGCCCAAAACATACACTACAACCAGAGCTGGGTGTAGTAATACCGTCTTTTTCTGGACCTTAAACTGGTTCATTTATGCAAACTGGACTTGTTGTTCTCCACTGGTAAACGTCTGTTCTTATAGGAGCTGGATTTATTTAGATTTTCACGGTAAAGGGAAGCAAATTTAGAACCACATAACCGAAATAAGTGATGAGAATGCATTCGTCGCTTTGATTTGAATGTATTTAAAGACTCCCCTCATGTGGATCCAGAGCCAAAGTGGCTCCAGTCTTAATTAAATGTCATCACTTTTTAAAAAGGTTTAATACAATTACAATTTAAAAAAAATCATATCCCACCGTGAAATCAGCTCAGAATTTAAAACCGGTCTGGAGAAACCTCACAGGATTTTGAACATTATAAGGAAATATCTGACATTTAGGGGAAGAGAAAGTCAGCTAGCTCACTAGACGAGAAGATTTATAACAGAATCTCGGCATGAGAGCAAATTTAATAAGCATATTTTCCCAAAATGTCTCTTAACATCAGGGGGTAATGAGACCAGTAAGCTACTTGCTTAGCCTTGATCTAAACCACTGGACCATTCTTCGCTCTGTCTTATGTTTTAACTGTGAACTTTAGCTTTTTTTTTTTTTTTTTTTTATAGAAACCTCATGAAATTCCTGTCAGTTAAATAAATGTGCTGACTTAAGATGTCACAAATTAGCAGTAACAACAATGAAAGAGGAGATAGGCGCAGATCTCCCGTCCGTACGTAGAGATGTGTGTGTAAAATCTGCACAGACGTTTCGATTTTTAACATTTATAATATACGAAGTAAAAATGACTTTAAATAGGAAAATGAGCGTTGACTGCCTCTAAAGCATGTCCCGAACAAACTGAGCTTTAATGACTGTTGATGAAACCCACGATGCACTTAACCGTCTGCTGTCTTTGTGTTTGTATCGGTCAGTACCTTTGTTTACCTCTGGGGTAACCTCGTTAGGGTTTGCAGTAATTTACAGTGTTTGTTCATCACAGTGCTGCCTTACGTCTTTATTATTGTTACTTTGTAACATCACGTTTAAGAGATCTCTGCCTTTTTTTTTTATGAATCATTCCCAGTGTTGTAGCCTAGTTGCAAATGTCAATACTGTAAGATTATTAAAAAATAGGAATTCCTTTGAGCTCCTCCATCATTAAAGGTGGGGCAAGTGATTATCTCCACGCGATCCGCTAGCTTTCCTCTGTGTGTGTGTGTGTGTGTGTGTGTGGTTGTACACAACCGTGGCTCTGCTCAAGAGAAAGAAGCAGTTCACACCCTAGTTTGCACTGTATATGCAGATATCTGTTCAAAAAGGTTACCAGAAATGTGTCATTCTCACACGTCGAGTTGCTAATCAGACAGCAGAGGAAGTCTTGGCCTGGATATCCGCTGGAAGCCCAGAAATATTGGCTGTTGCATCCAGAGGTTAAACTGTCATCAGATGATAGCTGATGGGTGGATAGCACCATCATTTACCTCACCTTTAAATGTATCAGACCTTTTTACTGACTCACACACCTGCCGTCCACAGCTACACCATGTATGTACATATCAGCAGACTGAATAACGGTTAAAGGAAAGTGAACTTTTGTGTTGGAAAAGTTAGAACCCGTCCACATTTTGGTTTTCACGTCAGAGCTGCACATCTTGTTTTTTCACACAGAGCACTGAGAACCACCCAGATCACATTCACAGTTACGCATTCACACCCCGTAAGCTGCCCAGTGCGACCACAGCCTGATCTGCCGGCCACTGGAGCAGCTTGGATTAAGGGCACTGCGGTGGTGTTAGTGAAGCAGGGGCAAACTCTACTTTTAACTTTCACACTCTTTATTTATGCAGCCTCTCACCTCTCTAACCTTCAGGCCACCACTGCCACTTAATTTAGTTGTTAGCCACGGTGTTTATGTTGAAATAGTAAAGAGTGAGGTGATAAATGTTCGGCATCGCAACTAATTTAGACTGCAGGAAAGAAAATCTGAGGACGTCAGGTGTGTGGAAAAATCAGAAAGCCCTGAACAAACAAAGAAGAAGATCAAATGAACTTTATTTACTTCTAGTTGTAAAAACAAAACAAATCGCAACAGCAGTGACAGATTTGGACAGCGCTGGTTTGAATTCTTCATGTTTATTTTTCTTCTCCCGACGACAGAACTTGACATGACTGAGATGTTTGAATGAACATGAACAGTTTACATGAACATATTTTGTAACTGCTGATGCAATACTTACTTGAAGTCATCTTTACTTATTTAAATCACTTTTTTTTTTAACCGATTGTTTTCTAATTTTGTTTCAATTAACATACCACTGTTTGTGGGGGGTTAAACAAGAACTAATAAAGTTTAAGAAACTCTTGACAGTAATTCGTGTTTGTTGTTTTTGTGTGAACACAGAACAGGTGAGGTGTGGAGTATGATATCACAATCAGTGAGATGAAAAATAAGAAAGATAAGCCAAAAAAAAAAAGGAGGCACAAGTACAGGAATGGAAAGAATAAAAATGTTAAAAGTTTTCCCAGTTATGAGGAATTTTTCCCAATATTTATCCCCACCCTCCTGGGGTGAAAGTCATTTTCTCCATTATGCGCACTTGCAGCTGTAAAGATCTTCAGAAGGGTATGAGCTCACTTCTACCGAGGCCTTTAGGAACATTTCCGAAAAAGGTAAATGAGAAATTAAATGACCAAATGACCCACTTCTTTCCAGAAAGGTTTAAGATAAGGGCATGACCAGACAATCTGAGCAAAAACCGATCCACACTCCCTCCGACAGGAGCGCTAAGACGCACTAAACATAGATTTCTGGTTGGGGATAAAGAAACGTGTCTGATTTCCAGCAGAAAAATGCCTCCAAAACATTGAGTTAGCAGAAGCAGTCATGTTACTTGTGCAATTACTATGTCAGCTTCCTTTTTCAAGTGCTACCTCACGTAATTAGTTGAATTTTTACTCATTGGAGTGACGCTCTTCAAGGCATCAAGAAGTATCTGAGTTATTCTTGAGGGCTCAACAGAATCAGACATAGAAATACATCCAGAGAACCGTGTCATAGTGATCAGTGACACAAAATGAAATGAAAACATACCGCCTCTCTCAGAGGATAAAAATCAAATGAATTGAAGTAACAAATCCTCCATTGGAGGTCTGAATTAACAGTCCCAGTTCACCATGTCTTGGCTGTAAATCAGGACTTGTGTTGTGAGTCTTGACTGCTGGTCATCTCCCTGACATACCAGTGTGGCAGGAAGGAGTACTGAGAGTCTCTGTGGACGGAGTAGGTCACATCTCTGTGGGGCTCGTAGGAGAAGAGGTAGACCACGCTGGAGGGGGAACAATAAGGATTCATTAACAACTCAGAGGGGTTAAAATATGTTAACAGTGTAGTAGTCATGGTAACTCACCTTGGATTGTCTTCAGTAGCTGCACGCTTCACAAATGACAGGAAGTCTGAACAAAAGTTCATACAGACCGTCGGCTTCCAGCAGTTGGGTTCGCTCTGTCCAGAAAATAATGATTAAAATACATTTTCAGTGCTTAGATATGTTTTTGATGAGTCGTTTATCACACTGTACCTTGATGAGATGTGAAATCTTTGAGATGGGAAATGTCTCCACAGTAACAACCACCCCATCATGATCCCGGAAGCCTGCCACAACACGTGGGACTCCAGGGAGGAAGGACTGAGCCCACCATTTGAGCAGTTTGAACCTGTGGACCACAGCGGGTAAATCAAACATCGAACACGTGACGACGTTCATCGTGTGACGTTTCGTGATGTGTCATCATCCACCTGTGGAAGTTGCTGCGCTGTTTGGGGGTGCAGATCTCCGCTGAGGTCTTCAGCTCGACGTAGCACGCAGGAGGACTCGGAGCGTTGGGATCTTTATCCCGACAGTCCACCTCACCGGAGAACAGAAGTCTGTGATCAGCGAGTCGAGTTTGCACCACAGTGCAGAAGGCCTCGTTAGTGTTAACCACTCCACCCGGGTCGGGTGAACTGTGGACGTTATCTACAGGGATGGACAAAGGTGAAGCGTTATCATTTAAACGTGCTTATCAGTGTGTGTGCTTTATATGACGTGTTAGATGTATTGAGACAGACTGCTTTGTAAGGAAGCACATATGTGTAGAGTGTTAGGAATGATACAAATACTCACTGTAAGTTAAAAACATGCACAGAAGTCTGAATTTTGAAGTCAATGTATTAAAAGTTATTAAGTCAAAATGACAAAAATTGAAAAAAAAACAACAAAACTGCATTACACTTTAAACATGCTGACTGTTTATTCTATCAATACAGGTTTTTAGGTTATGTATTTATGTATAGGTCTAACAGGGCACGTTATATTTATTTATTGTATACGCTGCTGGCTTGGGAACGTTTTTTGTTCCTTCGTGTTTTTAACATGTTTGAATGACAATAAACTGACACTAAAGTTATAGCTATGAAATAATAAGTCACAGTTCTGACTATATGTATACACAGTGCAAACTGTATATATACTACATTATGAAAAAAAACACAGTACATCACAAATATTGAGTAATTATTATTCGAAGAAGTCAAAAAGCTCTGAGATTTTGAGTCATGATGAAGTCAAAATGTTAATTTTTCCAAGTTAAAACTATGAAATATATATATGAAAAATAAATTCATATGTTAATTGTTTTATCTGTTGACTGTTTTGAACATTTTTGACTTGCTATTTTAAAATCAAGATAGTAAAGTAATGATTTAGTATCTCTTATTTTGAAAAACCATGAGGTGCTTTTATTTTTCATGTCATTAAAAACACGGTGATTGTTTTTCTTTGCTGGCTTCCATACATATGACTAAAATGAAATTAAAGGTTTTTATTGTGAGGCAATATGCTCAGGAGTCACTTTGATACTCCTGTGCAATCATGTGAGCTGGCTTTGCACATTATTTAATATATATCTAACATATACAACATATGTACAGTCATGGGGGGTCCCAGCTCCAGCTCTCTATCAGCTATGGTGCTGCTGGTCTACGACATAAACCCACCTACCTGCACACGTGTATTGCTCGAACTTGTATCCCCAGTACATCATCTCTTCGTGCCTCTCGGTGCGGTTCTCTCGTTCCCTGCGAGCTGCTTCTGTTTCCACCTCACTGATGTAAAGTGTGTTCCTGAACCTGGTGACTGCCAGCAACCAGCCCTCCCGTGTCTCATAGGGAGTGGTCAGCAGCTTGGTCAGATGGCCGCGCCACGTCACAAAGTCAACATCTAGAGCACTGGGAAGAGCAGAGGTTGATCAAAGAATATGTATCCAATGGGAAACATAGTCGTGGTTGGATTGGAGACTATAGATGATGACGGCACTTACCATGGTGAGGCTGTGGTCGCCGCCTTTGAGCTGACCTTTGATCTGTTGGCTAAGATCCAGCGTAGGATGGGGTCCAGCTTCTCCTTCACACTTTCGTCTCTCTTTATGAAGCGGTCCTTGTAGCCATCCTTCAGGTCAAAATTAGGACTTCTGTCAGGTTCTGAATAGTATCTCATTTGCCTGCTGTCGTTGAAGAATCGACGCTCAGAGTCGAGGGAAAAACATCCGACTTCGACAGGCTGTTTGTACACAGGAAAGTCTCTTTCATAATTCTCCCTTCTGGTGCTCAAGCCCCGAGAGCTGGGTGGGTTGTGCCCAGACTGATACTGGTATGGGTGGTGGTGGTGGTGGTTTGGTCTGAACTCCCTGTGATTTCTTCCACTGTCATCTCTTTCTCTTCTGTACGCTGACTGGTGTCTTTGGTAGCTGAGGTCGGGATTGTGGGATCTGTGGTGGTCCATCGCTGCCTAGTGGAGAAAAGAGCAATGAAACAAACTCACTTGAAAGTCTTGATCTCCTGCAGGAAAGCCAAAAAATGCCATGCCTCATGATCACTTGTGTTGTCACTTAAGAAACAGTGCAGCAGGTTTTCTTGTGCTGCTAACACTAGACACTTTACCCAACATTTAAATTCATGCCTTCAAGTGCAACCTATGAGTCTCAATACAATTTATAGTAGTAATTTGTGTATAGTACCTTTAATTTTAATGCTTTTTGTGCTACATAATGATCAAAACAGATGCTTGCAGTGTATTATTTATGTATTATGTTAACACTTCCTTTTCCCTGCATGAGATCAACAAAGTTCATCTTGTTTGTCTTTTAATGCTTCTCTGTTGTGTGTAAATAACTGTATATTGTGTGTGTGTGAGAGAGAGTGTGTGAATACACTTTGTAGTTACTATTTATGTAATGTCTGTCTAAGAATGTTGCTGATCAAAATAGATGCTTACAGTGTATTATTATTATGTGTGTATTATCAATATGTTTTGCTGCTAACACTTCAATTTCCCTGCTTTTAATGCTTTATATTTTGTATAAATATCTGTATGTTGTGTGTGAATGCATACACACACACACACACATATATATATAGTAAAGATGTAAGATGTAATATGCATGTTGTATGCTAATGAATATTGGCATATAGAACTTTTTAGAAAGCACTTTTTAAAACTAAATTACAGGTGAATAAATGTAAATACGACGCCCATGCACAGCTAAAGCAGCTAACGTTGAGTTAGCCAGCCGCCAGCTAACTAATTATGTCAATGCTACGTCCGTCCAATTGAGTAAACACGTCTATTAGATGTTGCAGCATATTTTCTAATGAACACATTTTTTTTTCAGCGGTCAGTGAATTAGAAGAATAATACATACACAGTGTGTTTACTCCGTCAGCTGAGTAGCTAACTAGCATAACATGATAACAAATAAAACCTCACCCTACTTCCGGGTGCAGTGTGTCATCCGGTCCGCTCGGTGGTAGCCGAGACGTTCCGTGCAAAGAGCCGTTTAAAGGGAGAGGTTTGAAACTGTTCGTCCAGACTGTGAACGGGAACGGAGCTATGTGGAAAAACGCTGTTAATGCTGTTACTTGCGAGCAGGTACGTGTTTGAATTTGACCGGTTACACATTGTGCTCGCTGTACACACGTAGCAGCTTGGCTAATGAGAGCCATTTGGCCACTGTTTCGGTACAACGAGTGACCGTGTTAACTGGCGACCGTTAGCCGAATGTGTTTGTGGTTGTAGTTACGACAGCTGTTGAAACGGGAAGAGAATGTGTAACTGTGAAACAACATACGCCACGAAACTCTTTATTGACACTGTAACGTTAATAAAAATAAATAAACAAAGGAGCATTCGCGACGGCTGTCGGCTGAAACCTGAAACAGGTGTTTCAGTTGAACGAGCAACCATGTCAACTTGTGACCACTGGCTGAATGAGTCTGTGATTGTCGTAGTTACGACAGCCGTTGAAAACAGGAATACACGCGGCCGTCCTCTTTAAATGCCTCTTTGTTTGTTTGTTTGTTTGTTTACTTATCAACGTTACAATGTCAAACAAACAAACAAACAAAAACGAAGTGTTTGTGTGCGACGTATTGTATTCTCTTCCTACGACAACCACAGACTCATTCGGCCAACAGTCGCCAGTTAACACGGTCACCTGTTCAACCGAAACACCACTGCACTTGTTTGTCTTGATTAGAAAACCCCAGTGTCACACATAAGGAGAAATAAATGTTATTTATAAACGACTTTACGTGTATAAGTTGGTATAGGGTGGATAGTATTTTACTATATAATTATTTTGATGATAGTCTCACATAGTCTGTGGGACTGTGGGACTCAGCTGTGTCACCTGGTGGACAGGTGAATTCTGCAAGTCATGATTTGTCGACTGCTATTTCTCCTCCAGGTATGAACAGGAAACGCGCTCTGATTTCAGACACCTTCAAGGTGAAGAGGATAAGAGTTGGCACAGAGAAGTTTGGAGCTGTTAAAAACCAACATGGTGGGTGTGGATGCTAAAAAAAAAAAAAGCTAATTACAATTTTGTTTAAATCTCATTAAAAGATGTGAAACTCACTTTCCATTTGTTTCTTCATCTAAAAGGGCCGACTGACATCAAATCCACCATTCATTACCTCATGACGCTCTTCCCCAGGAAGCTCTTCAATGACACATTGCCTCAAATTGTTCTTAAACACCAACTCTACAGCATACACAATGACAAGACTTTGGTGGACAAGGAGCTGGTGAGATGGCTCTTTCATATCATAGAGTTTGCTGTGTCTTTATCTGTCTATAAATGTGATAAATACAACCCGCTTCGTTCCTTTGTGCTCTACAGAATAAACTGCGGGAGCGAGGAGAACTGCTGATGTTCCAGCTCGGGTTTGACGCCGAAGCTTTCGGGCTGATTTTTGCGTCCGACTACAAGGCCAAAGTGCTGGCAGCAGAGGAGGGCAGAGAGACACGAGCGACGGTGGAGAAGTTCTTGGAGAAAGTGGTGTCGTCCTGCACGGATCTGAGCTTCAGCAAAGACAAGATGCTCAGGGAGTTCCTGTTCACGGACTCGGAGATAACGTATGAATCTCAATTTGTTCTGTATTGCATATGCTAACTCCTTTAGAAAGATGAGCAGTCAGCACATTGTTTATTTTCTCACCATGCAGGCAGCTGGTGAAGTCAGGAGTCCTGACTGTGAGGGACGCAGGCAGCTGGTGGCTTTCCATCCCCAACTCTGGCAAATTCACCAAGTACTTTATACAAGGTGAGTGTTTAGAAAAACAGGCCTCAACCATACTTTGCCCTCATGGTGACAGTGACGCTGTCCTGCTAATTGGAGGCACTGACTGTTTCCAACCATCTTCTCCTGTCAGGTCGTAAAGCGGTGCTCGGCATGGTGAAGAAGTCCAAATATAGCGAAGTCTTAAAGGCAGAGCTAGAAGAGCGGCGGACGACCGCACACGTGAAATTCCACATGAAATACCACATCCACGACATTGTTGGTGCAGAGCTGGTGGAGAGGTAACGTTTGGTTTTTTACAGTCTGGAAAGTGTTGAGATTTAATTTGAGGTTTTGCAGTAGGTCAGAGTCTACTCCTCTGTTCACTTCATGCAGCTGCTCTCTCTTTTATGATCCTCTCAGTGCAGTAATGACAGGTTTTGTGTTGCTCAGAAGCTCTGGGGTGTTCAAATATGCGCTCGTTGTCATCCTAGGAGTAACTCCTGTAGTGTGTTACATCTGAATTTACTCAATAACTCCTTTTTGTGTTTTCTTTCCAGCATACCTACAACTTCAGGGACCTTGTTAAGGTTTGTAGATTAAGACGGACTGATCGGTGCCAGCGAGTGACTGAAGATGATAAACACATAAGCTGTACAAAGATTATGAAAAGTATTTGTACGAAGACTGAGTACATGAGATTTATGTGCCAAATATATTCTAACCTTGTGGGTTTATGAATTGTCAATTATGTTGACATGACTGTGTTAAGATTTATTACTTATCTAATAAAAATTATTTGAAATGTTCCCGTCACATGAGTTACTTCTTTATGACACTCAGAGTTTATTTCAGGTGTCGTGTGGAGGGTTTTGTCCCTGGCCTCTTTATTAGGTACGCCTACACCAGTTAATGCAATGTAATACTACAGATGTGCCGCTGGTGATGTAGGAAGATAACACTGTAAGGTGTTAACGGCTCATTGCTGAGGTAGTTAGGTGTAATAAAAAAAATAATAAAGTGGCTGTATATGAGTCATAAAAGATCAAAGATAGGTCTAATAATTAGTACAATTACGTGAACTAAAGTCCATTTTACAATAAAACTGGTTATCAAATGGTGGTGGTACTACCTTGTAGTGGTACTTCCAATAATTTTTAACAATGAAGTAAATATTTAAAACACTTTGCTGGAATGTAATTAAAAATGTATTTCCTGCATTATTTTATCAGCCTCATACGTAGTCACACTCATGCATGTAGCATCTGTACTTCCATGATTAGTTACAAGATAAAATGTGATACAGATAGTGGGCGGAGGTGAAGTTAATGATTCAAAAACTCTAATCGTGGCTCCAAACAGGAAATGAAGAGCGGATCAGGAGTAAACCTTTAACACCAAATTAACTCTGGTTCTTGAACCGGCTGTGTTCAGGAGTGAACAATATTTTAAGAATAAACCTTCCTGAACCAGCAGGGTCAACTGCATTCTATCTGTCATGATGGTACCTGGAGAGCCGAATATTTTCTGAGGTGGTTTTAAGCAGCAATCCATGGCTGTGAAGTGAAGCCAGCTTTCCCCGTGCCCAAACTGGAAACTGAATTACATCTGAAGCCTCCTAATTCACCCTTTACTTCCTCATATTCCCACAGTCTCACCTCTTATTTCACGCTTCAACGAAACAGATTTCCGTGTTGCATCGCGGGAAAACTGATGCTGCGTTGTCCAAACAAAGAAGCAGAGCAGAGTCTGTTTTACTTGAATTTATTGGCTTTTTCAAAAAGTGACAATAGCTTTTTATCCATAAAACTAAAGAGTCACAACATTGGCTTGAATTAAAGCACAGCTTGATGTCTGAATACAAGACAGATGAGCAACATGTACTTAACCCCTGATCTAGTAGTTCAAATACATTTCGTAAATAGGCAAAAAATATAACTGTAGCAATTCTAATCTTAAGTTTTCAGTATATGTTGCACATACATGCTATCAGCATTAATTACAAAAAGCTAGGCTTGTAGGGAGATTAAGGTAGCGTTAACTGTAGAGGTAATAAACAAAGGATATTCATAGTGTTAGTTTAACAATACAGTGAGTGAGTGAAGTGTAACTTCTGTGAAGAAAGATACAAAATAGTCAAATCACATGATTATAACAAAAAGATGAGTACACTGTATACTACACCATAACCGACAGTAGCTTTGTTACTGTTATTAGCAGGCATTAATGCTCTGACGTTGCTTAGCCAGTAGTGATGCTATTAAAAAATAAATCAAATGTGCTGCACAAAAAGGTTTCTGATAAATGCCCACAGAGCATTAAAGGTGCTCTTGTTCCCCACCACCAAAACACCTAAACAGTTCTAATCCGATATCTAATAAAGTTTTCAGCGTTGCACTCCTGGGCAGCTACACAGTTGAGACACTTCTAGGGGGAAAATAATAAAAATTGAAAAAAAAAAAAATACCATAAACCTGACGGGTCCGATTGGAGCCAAACACAAAAATACTGAATCATTTAAATTTTTTTTTTTTAAGGGTGTAATAGCACTGTTGGTGTCGGAAGATCTGTTCCCAGTCTGGATTTTCTGTAAAGTCTCAGGCGTCATTCGATACACGAGAATGATTTAACAGGAAAACAGCTAACTAATTTGAGGCAAAAAAAAAAAAAAAAAAGAAGGAACTTCACAGATGGTAGTTGATGGTAGCGCGACGGCACACGACTGCCCTCGCTAAATGCCATTGATCATCGAGCTGAACAAACAGCGGCACACGACAGCAGCGAATTGTCGCTGTATATATTTATATATATATATATTTATTCTTTTTTTGAAGGTTTAAAAGGTTCGAGACAACAGAATACAGCACGTCTGCAGGATGTATTTGGCAATATTTCTTCCACTCAAAACAAACAAAGACTGTAAACAAAATAAAAAATAGGCGGACGACCAGTGGAAGAACAAATTGAAAACATTCCACGGTGCTTTTTTCTCTTTTTACAAAAAAAAACATCCAATCCATTTTAAGAAGGCCTCGAGAATTTCATTTCACTTGTCGATACAGTATACGTTGTTGGGAAAGAGCTAGGGTCTATGATCTTCCAACCCTTTCTCCTAAACCTGACCCCTATGTCAAATTTTTCATGGAAACGGTTGGTATAACTGCTGTAGCTACACGTATGGAAGGAAAGAATCTGAAGTACGTCGTTTTTTTTTTTTTGTTTCTGTGTTGTGTGTATACTGGTGCGTTTCTCCTGCGATCTTTAGCCACCCTCACCACTTAGCGGTCATGTTCCCCTGTAACCATTCCAGTGGAGGAAGTCTTAGAGGAGAGAGCACTTCTTCCCCTTCTTCTTGACGGGCGGAGGGCAGAGGACGGCCCGGATGGCCTCGTCGAACACAGTTTTAAGGCCACGCTGAGTCAGGGCTGAGCACTCCAGGTACTTGACGGATCCTGAGGGAACAGAGATCTTTCTTTAAATATTTCAGCAGAAAAGAAAAAAAAAATGTTCAGGGAATGCTCAGTTCAAGTGGACAAGCGTGGTTACCAATCTCTTTCGCCATCGCCAATCCTTGGGGATATGTAATAGGAGAGAGTTTCTTCTCCTTCAGCTTCTCCATTGTGTCCTTGTCATCTCTCAGATCCAGCTTGGTACCCACCAGGATGATGGGAGTGTTGGGACAATGGTGTCTCACCTCAGGGTACCACTGCGCAGAGACGACAACACGGAGGGGTTAGACGTATAACTTTCCAAACCCGTCTATGTCATCTTGAACATGCAATTATAGTATGACCAATGAGTACATTTGAACTACACTGCGACTACAACATCAGCAATTATTCAGAGACACACAAATTAGAGACACACAATTTCCAACAGGACTGTTTCAGAAGTGTTTTAGCTGCCAGACTTTGCTCAGATTTGGTCATTTTTCCTGCTTTATGTGCTTCTAATTGTTTCCCTTTTGGTTGTTATGCCACAACTTTCTGGTTTGTAGCTGCTTCTACAGAGCTGGAGACAACAGCCACGGAGGAGCTCATCTCATACATCAGCCGTTTCGACCAGCTCAATCCAACAGAAATGTTGCATCTATAATTTATTGCGAGCTAATGGACAGCGTGCAGATACTGTCGGGCTGGCTTCATCTGCAGCCGTCATCTGGTCGAGTGCATTCACAGAGTCGCCTCGTGTTGCCCTGAGCTGCGGTGATATAAGCCGAACACAGCCCTGCATTGAAACAGCGCAGGGCGCTGCATTGGTGTGTGTTGTTTGAAAGTACTGTTGACGCGCTGAAATGTGATCCAGGAAGTCCAGTTTGAATAACAGATGAATGGATTTAAAAAGGCTTAGCGGACGCCACGACGCTGCACAATGGTTCCTAAGAATCAAAGACGGGATTTCATAACTCTGTGAAGTCATCACGGCGGCAACAAAGTTCACGCAAAGCAACGCACGCAGAACGTGCCACTTGCATGTGTTTGGCCGAGCAGATGACGCCACGTCGCGGTAAAAGCTGAGCTTGGTTCAAAGCTTTTTGCCCGACGACCCCTGCGTTGGTACCCCCCCCCTCTGCGTGGACGGACCAGCTGCATTTGTTTTTTTACGTAGAGGGTGACTGTCGATGTGAACGTGGCGTAGGAGGATAAAAGGCGGCTATACTAAATTGATTCAGTGCAAATAATGTGCAGCTTCTACCTCCTTCCTGTATTTATGAACCCTGTTTTTAATCTAGCATGTTTAATAATGGTTTATTTCATGATTTGTGGCACTACATGCCCCACAGCTTTGGCCATAGATGGCTGCCTAACCCACTCCCCTCACTTTGTGATAAAAATCCACAGGCATAATGACGGTAAATAAATATTTTGATAGATGTCAGACCATCGTAACCCAAAAAATCTGATCGATAAATGTGTAAGTTTGGCTGTTTCATCACACGTTTAAAAAAAACAGTTGTTAAATAAGTAACTAATAAATAAGAATGCACACAAGTCTGAGTCATCCCTGGAGGGAAAAAAAAAAATCATGCTGTGTCATCAGATCCACGCAGCCTCTCTGCGCTTCATCTACTCACCTTGGCACGGACGTTTTCAAATGAGGCCGGACTCACGAGCGAAAAGCAGATGAGAAACACATCCTGGAAAAAGGAAAACAATGCAATCAGCGCCCATAACTGTCACTTCCTGCTGGGAACAGTAACAACTCTTGTGTCCATGCCGTACAAAAAGTGAGGTGTGTTCCTTTCCTTCTGAACTTCCTTGTTCATTCAAGGTGCCCAAGGATTATATAAGAACGCACCGCTGACATTTAAAGAGTCACAATGGGTGAAACATAACACAGCATTGTGTGTGTGTTTTTTTTTTTGTTATACCGTCTGTGGGTATGAAAGTGGGCGGAGTCTGTCATAGTCTTCTTGTCCTGCTGTATCCCAAAGGCCCAGGTTCACCGGCTTCCCGTCCACCATAACATTGGCGGAGTAGTTGTCGAACCTGACAGAGGCGATGATGCGAAAATGAGCTCAACCCGTCGTGATTCATACAAACTGATAAAATATTAACGCTGACATGAAGTGTGGCAGGAAACAAACAAGAAACTACAGTCTTAAAATGGAAAATAATTAATTGATCTCTCCTGCCTCCTCGGCTCTCTTAAAAGTGACTCATCGCTTCCTTAAATCGGGCTCCTCTGAACCACTATCTTGTTTATCAGCAGCCTGCTGAGCGAGTCCATACCACCGCCACGGTGATACAGATCAACATAATTTACATAAATGGTCTAGAATCAGATACGGTTTTCTTCCCAACTTCCCGACACAGCATGTTTCCTGAAGAACTGTTTTATGCTCAGTTTCAGGCTACAGCAGTGATTGTAGCCTGCAGGAAAGCAAGACGAGCGAGATGCCACCCGAATTATGCAGCAACTATAGGGGAACATGAGGGGATGCTAGTGTTGACAGACTTCTAGCCATAAATAAAGAAATAAAGAAATAAATAAGGAGTTTTGCTTAGATACTCACACTGTGGGGATGTACTCTCCAGGAAAGGCATTGGTGGTGTAGCTGATGAGCAGGCATGTCTTACCCACAGCTCTGTACAGGAGGAGGAGAGGGAAGATGAGTTTCACACGTACATAAACAGGAAACTAAACTTGGAAATAAACATCAGCATCAACAGACAGTATATCCAGCATATAATACAACAATATATACAAAGACACAAAGATGCCCTCTTAAAGTTTCATTTTTTAACATCTGGAGAGGCTGTGCACGTTCAGTACTTCTACCGGGTATATACCAGTCTACAACCCCAGATTACATGTAAAAATGTTCCTGTTTCACTCTGATACGTCCAACGTCAATTATTTTCTATTATTTTCGTTTTATTTAATTTAGAAGGAGTAAAATAAAAATCTATGAATCAACTTCTTGCCTCTCTCGTGTGTTTCCTGGTATTTGAAAATATACTTAACCGACCCTCCTCGCTCAAATCACATCACAACGATCCTCACACGTCTTCTTGTAATCTGTTAAATGTTTTGTAGTGTAAAAAGTCTTTCTTGGGTGTGTGCTGATATAACTTCCTCTTTGGCGCAACTGCGATCGTGTAGCTCCTCGCCAAGAGGTGGGAAATAATAATTTTCACTATCAATTAATCTGTCAACGTTTCCTCAATAAAATGTCAGAAAGCAGTTAAAAATTCAATCATGAACTTGCCAAAGCTGAAACTCAAAGACATTCAGCCCAACTGTCATACAAACCACCAACAAATATTCACATTACAGAAGCTGTGATTTTTTTTTTCTCAGATCTCAGATTTTCTGCAATTATCTGTGAGTCTGCTAATTGATTAATCGACCAACCAGTCGTTCCTGCTCTGCTCAGGTGAAATATACCTTTCACTTTGGGATATCGGACTTTACGGTGCTTTTGCGAGATATGAAAGCTCACCAGAGGAACTGCATCTGCCAAAAAAAAATGAAACTTATCCAGTGCCCCCTTCAAATCGAAAATAATAAATGAAAACACACTCACAGGCCCCATGAATGACTGTGCTGCTGTGGTATCCACCACACCCTGAACTACAGAGGTTATGAGAGTGTATTTTCCTCCCACATATTGTTACACACATAAAAGCTGACCAATCTTTAACTGCTGCAGGACTTTCAACTTTTAACTTTGAGGACTTTTTTTTTTTTTTTTTTTTTAAATAAAAGAAAAAAACTCTGACATGTAAAACAAGTGTGCATTACACAGCAAGTTATGTGACACAAACAAGGCGTTTAACTCTTTAAATGACTCAATAACGAGTTGCTAAACTCAGATTTAAAGTCTGGTTTTAAGAGGGATAGGTGAGCTGCCCTGTGATGTCTGACTCACCCAAGACTGAGGAAAACAATGTCACCAGGGTAGTTAAGTCAAAGATTAGCCTTTCTGCTTACATACTAGACATTTTGTAACACGTTCATCGATAATATAACATGTAGGTAATGGTGAATAAGTAGAAAAACGGGTATGTAAACATGTAAAGTTAAAGCTTTGGAGCTAACTTTACACGTTAGGGGGGGGGGGAAATCTGAAGCTTTAACGTTAGCTCCTGTGGTGACAGCTCAGTCTTTGTTATTTAATTCAAATGTTTAAAATAAAAAAGGTTTAAATTAAAAGTCAGCTCAGGTTTTGTTAACTTACCCGTCTCCGACAACGACACACTTTATGGCCTGCATTGCGCCGCAGCTAGAGGAATGCTAAGTTAGCCCGGGAGCCAGCTAACGTTAGCTCACAAGTCTCTTTTCCTTTGTCCGGACTCGGTCGCCGGTGAAACGTCCAAACAGCGTGTCGTTACCGGGCTTTGACGCTACGGCGAAGGCTCCTAAGGTGTCCAACAGCGTGTGGGGGGACTTACAGTAACTTATCTAACACTTTAACACAAGTTTAGTCAGAAATTCCCTCGCAACATTCCCATGCTTTCGTGGGCTGATCTGGGAAGCTCTGAAGCAAAACAGCGGCCACCACCCCTGTGAGGAAAAAAATGAAGCGAGCCACCACCAGATGGTGCATCCGGTGAACTGATACAACGCCCACAGACACTTTGAAGACCCGACAAACAGCTGGTAATACACCTTTTTTTTTTAAATTAAATATAAACTCAGAGTTTGTAATCAGACAACACGTGGAAAGAGATTTTTAAAAATAACTCGTCCACTTAAAGGAGAGAAAATAAAATACTGATTAAGACGGAACGTTTACAGTGTGACACCGAGACAGGAAGTGACGTTCTCTGCAGCAGCCAGTGGTGATTTAAACCCTGAGCTTGTCTTTCAGGTTATGCACCATCTCCAACTATCAAAATACATCAAAGTGAAACTGTTTCAGCCAAGTCTCCATATATAAAGCCAGTCAGGCAGAACCTGCATATTTAATATAAGATAAGGGCACCACCTGTACAACCAGAAATAAGAAAAGTGTCCTCCCACAGGGCATCATTTACAGTCATACCTGAATATAGCTGTCACAATAGTATATAGAAGAGTCAAACATATTTTCCATATTCTATTTCAGTACACTTTTAATTCTAGTTGTAGTATATTTTGTATTCAATTTTAGTATTCTGCGTATTCGTATGCTCAAATAAGCCAAGCAGCGGCACTGTTAATTATGTGTAACTTTAAGCCTTAAAACTGGTGAGACAAAAAATAAAAATCAAACCCTTCACAGTTGTCATGAACAAGAAAATTAGCTATAGACACCAAAACTGTTGTCTGAACCAGCCTGTAAACATGTTTATTTCTGCTGTGAAATTGGACATTTTAAACAGAATCAGAATCATTTTGACTCCGGTCACACTTTTCTGTCTTAGTACAAACATCAAGCATTTATAGACATAGAAGAACTATATATATATATATATATATATATATATATATATATATATATATATAGACAAGGATAAAAAAAAAAATTACATTGAATGGGAATGTACAATGAAATGGTGCAATGGAGCATAGTGCAAGGATAAAGTAATAACTATACAGTATGCACAGTATGAGTGTAGTGATGATATTTACATAAATAATAATTTATAATTTACAGATATTATACAGGTGATGTTACTGACATTTTGAGTTCGGTTTATATGGGTGCTTATGGAGATTGACTCACTTCTGCAGCCACCTTCCAGTGGCCACTTGTGGAATTACAGTTTTTAGCACCAGCACTGGAAGTTACCGCTTGATTTTAGTATTTTTTTAATGTAATTATTTTCTATGTATCTATTTTTATTATCATTATTATTATTGCTAGTTCATACTTTTATCCATGATATAATAGATTTTCCAGTTTTGTTTGATTGTATATATGTTGCATAGAGGTATGATTTTTTCAAAATAAAATTAATTAATTAATTAATTAAATTTAAAAAGCAATAATGTGCCTGCGAGTCTGAGGTCAGGGCTGAAGCTACCTGTACAAATTGAACTTCCGTGTGTGTCACACCGTAATGTGTACACCATCACAGTGGTGAAGCCTGTCGGGGTGGAGCAGGTGAAGCTTGTCGGGGTGGAGCAGCTCTGCCAACAACTCAGCCAGCCGATGTGAAAATGGAGCGATAGAAATATGAAGCGTCGCCTCTCGGCCTGCACTTCACCCGTCCGTGCGCCTCTCTAACCGACACAGTAACCTTAGTAACCGCCGGGGCGGAGGTCGGCCCGTATGGCGGGTCTGTCTTACTTAGTGCTCCGGTTCTCGGGCTCCGCTGGTCGGACTTACGGAGTGTTTTCTAAAGGCTTGACGAGGACTTTGTTGATATTTTTTGATCTCGCATGGCGACTGCGAATCAGATTCCCATATATCTACCTCGTTGCTTCCATGATGTTTAATGTCCGATTACAGGTCAGTCAAACGAGCCGGTTAAAGATGACAGTTCATGTAAATAAGCCCTTTATGTTGAGTCGTTTAAAGCTCTGGCCTCTGCACATAGATGGACTTTTAAGTCTGAGCTCAGGCTGCTATAAATACTCCGTGCATGAATGTTACAGTGCAGCGTGTGTCTGTGCATATGATGTTTAAATAACTCTTAATTCATCTGACAGGTGTTTCTAATATTTTGTCCACCCCCATTCAGGTACATGAGCGCAGATTTAATATTAGATACACTTTTATTTGTCTGTGAAATAAAAAAAAAATCAATTCTAGTAATTATTGAAAACTTGCATATAAATATAAACACTCAAATGTGAATATTTTATATTTTAGTTTGCTTAAATAATCAAATTGTGATGGAAATTTGAGCTACACTCATAAATCTGACTGTCTAGTTGCAGATATATCACTATTAGTGCATGTATCAGCCGGTAAACGATGATTAAGGTCATTTAGAAACTGTCACCATTACATCGATATACACTGACAATCCAATGTGACCCAATAAAACAAATCTGCCATAAATTCAACTTTAACAAAGCTCATAATGTTTCAGCTTTTGCTGGTTTTAATTGAACTTGTATGTTTATTAGTGAGGTTGTAGCTTGTAGTAGTGTTAAACTGGACTGCGTTATATTGAGAGAATATTTTGGCCACCACGTTAACTTAGATGAGAGGGCCAAAATATTAAAAACAAACCTTTCAATATAATGCATTCCTGTACAACAACAGCATCCACTGAGACCTCCATGATAAACAAAATAGTTAAATTATGACAAACTGAAACATTATGAGCGTCAGAAAATTTAAATTTATGGTTGTTTTATTGGATCACATTTGAATTTACCATAAGTGTACCTAATAAAGCAGCCGGTCTGTGTTTATATGTAGTGGTGACAGTTTGCAAATGACCTTAATCATTATTTTGCATTTCTTTACTGAAATTTCTTTTCCTTTTCGTTATTTATCGGCTTACTGGCTGGAACATGTGCATGATAATTGATATATCTGAAACCAGACTGACTGACTGACTGGTCTAGCTCAAACTTCCATCACAAGACTCAATTTTTCATCATATAAAACAAACTAAAATCTAAAATCTTCATAAGTGACGCTTTGCTTTCAATGTTGACGCTTCAGCTACCCCCGGTGCTTTAGCTGCAACTTTTATTTGCTTCTGTCATTTACAGTTTAACCGACAGTTCGGCCGCTTTCGGGTCTCACTCTTCAGCTGTTAATTCAACCACTAAACATATTTAATTATGAAAATTATGGGTAACTGTTTAACTAACTGAGTGACTGATTGTTTTAGCGCTAGAATCCAACATCACAAAATGAACCCAGTGCCTAATAAACTGGCAGCAGAGTGCGTGCTGCTGATTTGACGTCTGACAGCCTCCTCGTGTCTTCACAGGTCCACATTGAAATCCACTGAACCTCCGATGCCTGTGTTTGGACATAAATGTGAGCACTGCCATGTTTCATCTCTCTTGAAAACAAACTGTCCGCTGCCGCTGCTGCCGCTGCTGCTGCACAGCCGTGTGGAGGAAGAGGATGCTTCTGCAAACTGGTGTGATGATGCAACAAAGTGACATGGCTAGTTGCTGAGGTCAGCCCTCGTCACATGAGCCCAGTGCCTTTTGCAAGAGAGAGACAGAGAGGGAGGGAGGGGGGTGGGTGGGTGGAGAAGGACAGGGGAGTGATGTCTGCAAAAATGAGCCGAGGGTGAAAACACGCCTCGTATTCACCCGTTTGTGTCGCGTCCTGAGATTCAGGAGCCGCTCGCCGTGTCTAATGAAGACTGATGACACTGCCTTTTCTCTCTGGATATTGAGGCATGAAAGCAGATGATTGTTACTGTGGGACTTTGTAGCTACTCTTTATCGTCCGACATGTGCGCTCCGTGTAAAACATCTCACTTTAATTTAAAAAGTAAATATCTGCAACGCATGACACACACACACACACATGCATGTTTATTTTGTCCTCTGTGGATCGGACGCCTTATTTAAGGTTCGGGTTAGCTGTGTAAGCGGTACATAAAGATAACGACACAGTCGCTGTAAACGTACGGTCTGTTAACAAGTGCAGTCTCTACGGGAATCAATGCATGTCTTCTTTGTGTTGGTAGACACAAGTCGTCACGCTCCTTGTTGTGTTTCTGCATCTCAGTGGCACTTTGGAAAAATGTTACCTGCAAATCTTTTTGTCTGTTTGTTTGTTTGTTTGTTTTTCAGCCGCATTTGTTACAATTTTTTATTTCTGTGAAAACAGTGTGTGTGTCGGGAGCTTTGAAATCACAGGATGGAAGAAGGATGATTGAATCTGAGAAGTAATAAATGAATGAAATCACCGTTTTGAGCCGCTTCTGTCATTTTCTTAAAAACACGCAGAGAGTTCATTCACTTAGTTTTAGACGTGGTTATTGTGGATAAAGGTGAACCAAGACGATGTGCTTTAGGAGGGATGAAGGGACGAAGGTTTAAGAGTTTGAGGGCTGAAGGGACAAGGGTTGAAGGATGAAGGGACAAGGGTCGAGGGGCTAAGGGTAGGTGGACAGAAGGGTAAGGGATGAAAGGAGAAATCAGGGTTGTTGATGGATGGACGAATTTGGAGATGGACCGGAGTGGGAAGACAGAAGGGAAATTGAGACTCTGAGTGGGGGAACTGTTTTGCCATTGCTCAACAGATAAGAGCCATCATGGTTCCTGTTTTTGAATGAAAGAGAGAAGAGGGGAAAAAAAGAAAAAGATCTTGATAAGATGCGCTCAGAGGTGTAGAAATAGAAGTATGTAGAAAAGTATGTGCATGAGAAGATTCCCAACATCACCAGGCTTTCCAGACTGTTTGTAATGTATGTTAAGTTTTCTCACTTACACATCATGTTTTAACAGTGTTAGCATGATTCATTTACACATTACTGCTAACATAGACATATATATAAGCACCTCGTGCTCTGAGGGGATAAACACACTCTAAAATCGTAATCTCATCTTTCCACAGTGTGTACACAACACACCTCTCATGAAAAGCAAATATCATAAATGTTATCATGACATAAACAACAAATTCAGCCCTCTAAGCTTCAGTTTAAGGCTCTCAGGTTGCAGCCTTCATTTGTATGCGTATAATCCTTTGAACTTTGGCACACATACAGATTACATGCATGGGAAGAAAAAAACACTGACCTTTGAAAATATTCTACTGTGTACCCGTCAAAACATTTTCAGCGTGTTGTCGTTGATGCATTTCGCAAGACCCGTTCAGATGCTTCAGGTCTACTTCCTCTAGTGCAACATCCCAATTTGACGGTTACATAATAACTTCATACAGTATAATACCTAACAACACCTCCACATTGTTCCCTTTGTTTTATTTAAAGAAGTACATTCTGAAAAAACGTCACAATTAATGATTAGACGATGAGCAGCCTGAGATTGTTTCAGCTTTAACAACATGTGCTGTCTTTAAAGGTCCAGTGTGTGAGATTTATTGGCAGCCAGTTGTAGTGAAGTTGCATAACGTAATACTGCTTTCTTTCCCAGTATGTAGGAGGAAGGACAGCAACATCAAAAAGGTCCTACAGTCTTCATGACGACTGTAGAAACATGGCGGGCTCCGTGAAAGTGTACCCGCCCTGTCTGTAGATTAAAAAGCTTCACTTTAAGGCGGTGTTTCTCAAACTTCTTACTCTGCTTCTGACATGAAAGCCGGCCCTGTTCAGCTACAGGCGGTTCACGAAGGAGGCAGGTCAGAACTGGTACTCCTGATCCAAACTTCTCTTTCCTGTTTAAACCATTCATTTCACTTTCACTTACTGAGTTAAAGTCACATTTTAGCTCATAACTAATCATAGATTCTACCTGCAGGAATGTGACTACATATCAGGCTGATACTGATATAGACCCCTACTGCAGTATGTTGTAGTACCAGATATGTACACAAGGGGGAAGCAGCCTATCACAGTGCCGGCTCCACCTCATCCTGAGCCTCACACAGGTAAAGAGGCTACATCTCTTTCTATAGCCGTGCAGCTGATTCTGCTGTTTCATAGTGATTTATATATATATTTTCTGTCTCTGGAGAGGAAATGTAAACTCAGCTTGATATATGAGGAGGATTTGCTTCTTATTTCTCTGATCGACATCAATTACAAACTCTCCTGTCATCCATATTTGTATTTAAAGACGGAGTGACCACTCACAGCAGACACATTTGGCATTCCCCTTGAATGAGCACTTGCTTTAAGTAGATTTTTTTTTTTTTTTAAACTGTTGACACCTTGCTCAGTGCAAAATGTCCCCAGCAAACTTATCCCAACCAGTCACTCACTGATGCCAGGCTGCAGTGCAAAACCATCTGGGGTTGCCAAGGCAACTGTATTTCTCCATGTGACAGACAAAACTTCCTGCCCCCCCATTTTCTGGAAAAAAAAAAAAAAAAAGAGGATTTATTTCTCAGGGATTTGCCAGAGGAAAATATTTTAATAGGGTTATCATAGAGGACTGGCAGAAAGAGACGGATCTATAGATGAAGGATAAGTCGGGTTATCTTTACTCTGTTTTTTTTGCCAACCACCATTTGTACCCTCAGAGAGGAAAAAAAAAACTGGTTGTGGAATAAGGATTATAGAGTTTTAGCCTTTGGCATCTGCGGCAGCGCACGTGTGTTTTATTTGACTGAGTGTGAAAGAGTGATAATGCTGCAAAAGGAAATGGAATGAATATTTAATGTACAACCTACTTCCTTACACATCATTCATACACTTTAAACAATTCATTTGTTTGGGATCGAGACGGGTTGGTGTTGTTTTACGACATTTACAGATGAGTTCTTATTAGTTTAATATAGACAGTTATGTATGATAATTATTAAGGATAACTAGTTTTTTGGCATCTTTTTGATATTTATTCAAGGTTTTCTTTTCTTTTCTATTTTGTAGGAAATAAATAATTTTGTTTCCTTTTAATATGGAAAGTTGCATGCTGTATACAAATGTTTTCACAGTTGAAAGCTTTGCATGTCTCTGAACATATGTATATTTTGACTCGTCAAACTACTTCCTTTAAAAACAACCTGCAGCCTGGGAAACACACAGAGTATCCCAGAGTTTCTGGGACTACGATACACACACACACACACTCAATATAAATCCATACTGGGTGAAACCGTGAAGAGAAACTTTAGTTTTAGTCACTCCCAACTGAACTTCATGGCAAAGAACCAAACATTTCCCTCCACAGTCTCCTTCACTCAACAAATCCATTATTTCATTTACTTTGGCAGGAATAATTTTAGTTTTTATCCACAAATCAGACAGTTTTTCAAGTTGAACCAATCACAATTATCCACACCACATATTTGAACCTTTAGATCACGACACACTTCAACTCTGTGCTTTGCAACCAAACATGAAATATGGCTTGATTTTTACAAAGTTGGGGCAACTGAATGTCTGACTAAACTAACTTAACTGTGAATTGTTTATCCTCTGGAGACACTGCATTTCTATTGTGACGTGTTGTACATCAGCATGACTGACACACATTAATAATCTATGCATAGAGATTGGATTACTATTGCTAAATGTAATCAAACATTAATCCACACGATTTGAGCTCTGATGCATTCGTTTTTAAATTGTGATTTACTCTGATCCCTTTCGCCCTCAGTTTGAGGTTTTTGGTGGAGCATTACTGCGTATAACATCCCCTTTATGCTTATTCAAATAAACCTGACGTACACCTTCCACGTTGTGACCGGGGACGAGAGGCGTATGCAAAGGATGAGATCAGGTGCCGTGATGAGCTCCGAGCTGACCTCAAAACTGAATCAAAGGAGTGCGATTGAGTGGGGGAGGAGAAAGAGGGGGAGGCGAGGAGAAGAGAGAGAAATGTGGAGGAGGGAGATTTGTATTTGCTGGAGTCGTATTGGGGAACTGAAATAGGTCATACAAGCAAAAGAGCATTCAAATATGTGTTAGTGTGACATTCTGAATATGAACTTTCTAATTCCCCCCCAGTTTGCATTCCTGCAATGATTTAGGCAATATTACAGAAACTGAATAAAATAAATAAAAGCGTAACTGTTTTCATTATTGTATCATCACCTGAGGGCATAGAGCGGGTCGTCCATCTCCTCCTGTCTGCATGTCGAAGAGTCCTTAAGCCAGATACTGAACCCCAAATTGCTCCTGATGCCAACCGTGAATGGTTAGCTCACAAAAACTGGTGAGCAGTTGGCACCTTGCGTGACAGTGTATGAATGTGTGTGAATGGGTGAATATGATGATTATACGAAAATTAAGAAATTATATATCTTTTTATATCTACAGACACAGTGGGTCCTCCTCTATAGAGCCCCAGAACAGACAAACCAAACGTTGGCTCTAGATAAAGTCTTTCGCTTGAACCAGAACAATCTTCAAACTTCCTCTGGATGCAATTAAATCCTACAGACTTGTCCTTTAAGATAATATTTCCAGCACCATCGGTATATTAAACATAATGACATTTTGTGTCAGCTGCATTCGACTCAACAGCTTATTTTTATGTGCCACAGAGAGGTATTAAAAGATCATAGTTCAGCTATTGATGCTCTTACCTCATGTTATTGTTGAACCGCCATGTCACACTCATCACATAATCTCACTGAAATAACATCTTTGATAACTGATGTTATTTAAAAATACTAAAACCTTTTTTAAAGCTTGACAATGAGCTATGCGGTCAGAAGGGAAATTCTGAGGAGGAATAACCTTTACAGCTTGTTATGTAACCACAGCAGGTCGAGGAGGATTGTACGTTACATGTAGGGACACACACACACACAAAGACACGTGCACACACAGTTTTAAGTTCACAGGGGTAAACACTGCCGCCTTTGTGCCCAGCAGACAGACTCCAAATAAAGACTCTACTCATATGTGTCCTTGGATCCAGAAAAATCAACTCAACTTTGTCCTTCGATCAGATGGTTGGTAGGAAAGAAGTGCGTTGAGATGCAGCCTGGAAAACGTGAAGGAAGGAGGAAATCCTGCTGCCCTCTGCTTCCTGTGACCTCTGTCACACACACACACACACACACACGGTATAACCAAAAGTTTAACCCCATCACCTCTCACAACAGGAAGGAGGTGTGAAACCCCGTCACATCCCCCGGTTTAGGATAGTCTAGGCCATGATTTGGGGTATACACATAAAGAGGAAGAGGAACGGGGGAACTCCCAAGCATCAGTGGAAAGAAATAATCTCTGAATCAGCATAATGGGAACAAAAAAGACTAAATCCAGTTTTTCTGTGGTGAAATTCACTGCATCATCTCTTCCTCAACTTAACAAAACTCTACAGACTCTGTGCTTTGAGCTGAATGCTAACATTAGCATGCTCACAATGACATGCTAGTATGCTAACATTTGCTAATTATTTGGATATAAAGGGGAAAAAAAATCAGGTTTTGATCTTTTGGCTCTAGATAACCTCGTCAGGCAGCTGGATTCTCAAGACCTCCAAGATCAGGTGAGAATCCATCTTGCCAGGCTTCAAACTATGAACGTAAGCTATGAGAAGAACTACAGGCAGCTGCAGCATGAGTTACGTGAGTGTGTGGTTTAATGCTAGGTGTGTGAGAAGTGATTGCTTCCTTGAAAACAACAATGGCTGTAGTGTATTTCTTCATTGAAAGAAGAGAAAGATGAACAAAGAACAACACTGAGGGTTCTTCTTGATGGTAAAGATGTTAATCCAATCATCTGGCCTGCCCTTTCCTTCCCAGATAGGTCTGTGTAACAAGCCATCTCTCAAAGGCACTACAAAAGTCAGTAGGAAACGTCATCCGAGTACTAAATTTGTGCCAGTCCATGTGGTACAGTTTGAAATATTTCTAAGCCTCCGTGGCTGTGCGAACGCACAAGTGCCAAAAACTGCAGTTCCTTTAGCAGCCACTTGAGGCTGGCTACAGAACGAGTCAATCTCCATAAGCCCCCATATCATAATGTCCCATTTTGTTTACAGCATGGTACAAAAAATAGTCTTGGTCTCTATAGCTAATTTCCCCGTTCATGACAACTGTAATGAGTCTGAATTTTTATATAACTCACCCATTCAAATTAAATTAAGGCTTAAAGTTATGCAGAATTAATAGCGTAGCCACTTTGATTGACAGGTGGAGGCCATTACAGATGGCTTATTTGAGCACCCAGGCATCATTCAGGTTTCCTCTGGTCTGCCAATGATCCACGTTTTTGCCAATTTTTTGATTAGCTGGGAGGAAGCGGAGGCTCTTCAGAAAAATGTGGGTGACAACACTGATACGACGGCCATATTTTAAACATGAATTTTTCACGGGATAAGTGGCTCTGAAGGTGAAGTCAAGGGATCAACAAAATCCTGATGGTTCATTCTCTGGGGGCCATGAATGCCTGCACAAAATTTCATCACAAGCCACCCAAAGGTAAGTATTTCTCTGCGGACCAAAGTGGACCAAAAAAAAGGAGCTAGCTACAATTTCCTCCCCAACATTAAACATAAAAGTGCTCCTCCCACAGCGTAAAACCCCATGAGGTATCTTAGTCCTGCTTTTTTCTGCAAATATAAAAAGGATTTGGGGGTCCAGTCATAAATGGTGGAGGTAGAGCAATGGGGGTTGCTTATGTTTCTGTGTGTACAATGGAGGGTGGGGCAGGTCAACAGTTTTAAAGGGAGGAGGAGGTGAGCACCCTCCGGGCATTGCTGTGGTGACTGGAGCATATGAAGCGGTACGACTGCTCAATCAGGTCACGTGAAGTCGGTCAGGAGTACCACAGACGCTTCCCGTGATGGTCGGCCTAATCTGCCAGACGTGCGTTCCCCTGGGGGTTTGGGTCAGACAAAAACTCCCCCCACATGTTCACTTCCAGCCACAGACTTTGATGACTTTGTGGCCTTTCGTTTTGTGGTTTGGTCTGAAATAACTGAACCAAATTGATATTTTGTTGATTTTAAAGCTTTAAATTCCCTCTTGTCATCATCGCTGAGGATATCTGGGCCACACTGAGAGGTTTCTTTTATGACTCATAAACACATTAGCATGACATTTATGTGGAATAGAGCATGCTGAGCGTGTTTGTGTGCCGGAGAGACAGGCGCAGGAATCTAATTGCTTTGACTCTGACTTTCAGTGCCGATGCTCTGCTTGACCATCCAATACTGACATAAATAGACAGTAACACTGTATTTGTCTAACCAAAGCTCCTAAAGCTATTGCCAATGCTATGCATATGACCTATTTGGCACTTGTAGTACAGAAAATATTCAAAGCAGGGCTTGCTGTGTGTGATAACTACTTTGCATGAATCTATTGAGTATGTAAACTAGTGGAATTGACGGGACAAAGCTTCTTCCTGGGCACTAAACTGCAGGGTTTTCACCTGAATTTCTCCCTATGAAACATTTCCCTGTTTTTTCATTCCATAGTTACTTACCAATAAATGCACATATATATACACAACCCTTTGCTGACTTTATTGTTGTTTTTTTCCACATTACTAAGTGGTGCATATCTCCAGGAATTCTTCTAGGTCATGACTCTCGCCATGCCAGAGTGCAGAGAAAACAAACTAAATCAAACTTTTTTCTTCTTTTCCAGAGGTGCAGGGGTGTGCTCAGGGTGGCCTCAGCGTGTCATCAAGCCACCCTTTAGGAGCGCCCAAAAACATTTGAGGGATCCCCTAGTTTCATTTCATTTAAAATGTTGTTTGATATGTTTTTAATTATTTTATTTAACTACAGGAAAGTCAAGTACCACCAGTGGTACTCTTACCATAGCTTGAGAACCAGATGAATGTACCCAAATACCCAGCCATTCGTGGATAGCTGATATACTCACACGTAGGTCCTCAGTTTCTCTCTGCCTTCTCAGACTGGATCGTGCCGGATCAAGAGGGTTCAGTGGGTTGTGTAATCCTCTGGCTCTGCTGATGAGAACTTGCAGAAAATGACTCATTTGAGCATCCCAGTGTCAGCTCATCTGAGCTTTTTTTTTTTTTTTGGAAGATAGTGAAGCAATCTTAAGGTGTTTCTGTCTAATATGTCATCAATGTATCAACACATGAATGTGAAACTAATCAAACACGTTGAAAGTGATGCTGTTCTGCAGGTTCTGCAGTCGAACCAGCCCCATTATATCTGAAAAAATGAGGTAAATCAACTTCTACTCAAACTAAACAAATTCATTGTAAAGTTATAACCCTAATCTCACGACTCTGTCAGGAGATGTGTTTGTGTTATGTCTGGACACTGTCACAGAAGTTTGAGATTGAAACATTTGTCCAAAAGAGACACCTATGAATAAACAAATGACTGAATACATTAAAACATCTGTTCGTGCTTGACCATTGGAGTAATGCACACAGGAAGTGAGACCCCCTCCTTCTCTGCGGAGGCAGGAATGCTATAATTGAAACCATGTGTGTTGTAGAAACAAGCTCTGCAAAGCACTTTCTGTGTGTGTGTGTGTGTGTGTGCATGTGTGTGTGTGTACGCACTTCATCCTACTATTTCCTAACCTGATGCCTCTGCCTGCTTATGTAAGAGTCTCGTCCACAAATCCTCAAAGTCTGAAATCACTCACATTTTATATTTTGGATTTGTAGCTACTTGAAGTCTATTGATGCAACGTGCTATTTCAGAGCATTTTGAGCAGCTGCGTAGCTCTTTTTTTGGGTTATTTTGATCATTTTTGGACATATTTTATAGGCAGGTCTTTTCTATAATTCCTAGAAAATGTGTTGCCTGCCTGCTCTATAAAGGCCTGCTGACCACAACATGAAAGACGGAGAGATATGAGAGAAAACCTGTAGAGGCCGGCCACAATTTCCATCAGATCGCTGTATATTACAGCATATAAATAGTGTTCTCTGTGTGGGAATGTATTCATTAACATATGAAAGCAGTTGATGTTGGTATTCAGTGGTGGAGGAAGTATTCAGAGCATTTACTTATGTGAAAATACTAATACCAGACTGCAGAAATACTACTAATAATAAAAGCAAGACACATTTGTGTATCTGGAAACGCAAAATGTTATGTGAAAAAGTGACAAAATTAAATAATGTATTCATTTTTCTATCTTTTGACTAATTGATTAAAGATCCACTATGTAGGATTTAGCACCATCTAGCTGTGAAATTGCAGGCTGCAACCAACTGAATACAGCTTGCCTCACTGTCTCCTTCATAGCAGATTGAAGGAACTGAAGTGGCGATGAAACTTAGAGTGTTTGGTTTGTCCATTCTGTGCCAATAGTGCCAAATCATAGCAGAAGTATGACACTTGTGACACTTTCCATATAGAGCAGCTTTAGACTGTACTCTTTATAATATTATTTACAGAGACCCAACAGTTGCCACCATGAGTAAACACTTGGAGATGGTGGCAAAAAAAACTTATTTTTAACAGGCAGAAACCTTGGGCAGAACCTAGCTCAAGTATTATTATTAATGGAGATATGATTATATTATAAAAATACTATTTGTAGTGGATGTCAAGCAGGACCACAGCGTCAGGATCTACCAATCCCCGATGTAGGTGTCGCCACGATCCATGAGAACCTGCAAGGCGAGAAAGCAGGGGAAGAAGCTGAATTAGTAACATGCATTAATGGGAAATGAACGTGTACAGATGGAGAGGGAGAGAAGAAGAGCTCAGTGCATCATAGGAAGTCATATAGATCTAATAGACCCCTCTAAATCTTTAGTATGGAACTTTAATAGCAAAAACTTTGGATTTAGTTTGATTTCATGATGGATCATACCCAATTCACCGGTAAGTGAGTGTAAAAAAGAATACTAAAATAAAAAAACATTTAATTTATTGGCACACAATGAGTCGTGTGTTAAGAAAGCAAGCCTCCGCACGTCAAAGAATAACCTCTTCAATATAAATTAAAAATGATTTAATCTATTCCAGTCTGTGTTTAATTAAACTGTGACGTATAATCAATAAAAACATTAAAGGTGTATTTGGTTGGATGTACTCTCATTATTGCCTGGAGTCACGTGATCGGTGATGACGACCCTGTGTAGCGGAGCTGGGATGGGATTAACATCTAAAGTCACTTTGAATAAAATGCAACAAGACACTTCCTGCTGTGCCCTCCAAAATAAAAGAAACGCCCCCCTGTCACACCTTTGAGTCTTTTATTTTGTAGTCAACACCACCTATGCTATTATTGCTCCAGGTGTGCGTTGGTCGGCTTGACGCAGCCATGTCAACTACTCTCCCGATACTAGTAGAGTGAAGGCGCATTTGGAGCGATAACGACAACACGCAACGCGGCCACTGTGGGCGAAAACACACCGCCTGCTGCCCGCTGCCGCTCCGGAGACACACCGCTCACCGGAACCGAAGGAGGACTGCCTGCGAGAGAGAGAGAGACTGCGAGGCGTAAATGGCCACAAGAAGACGGTGCCCGTGAGACAACCTGTGCACCAAATGCGTCCTGGAAATTAGGACGAGCATATTTGAATGTGAATTAGACCCTCAAACGGAAGTTTTTTTTTTGCGAGCGATTTATTCATCAGGCTGCAATCATGGACGAGGACAACCAAGGTATGATTGATTCAGTGTGATTTGTAGCTGTTTCAGGTCAGTCATGTGCCTCTGTAGCCTCAGAGTGTCTCCCAGTTTAATAATAATAATGATAATAATAATAACAATGACGGTATGGATTGTGACTTTGGCCTGTATTCTCAGTGTTTATATCAGGCACATGCAGCAACACACCTCATCTGTCTACAGTCATATTTCCCACATCAGCATTTTCTGGTGAAGACATGAACTTACCTCCTATACGTGCAGGTTATGTGCCGGATGTGTTAAGGTGGAAATATTGACCTACATTCAGGGTGATGATTAAGACTCAGCAGGGCTTGAATGGATCACTGACAATACATCAAATACATCATCAGTGTCATATTAGCGCTGTGGCCAGTAGACCTGTGTTTGCCTTTGTCAGCTGTGGCCCAACAGGTCCTCCTCTCACTGTCAGCCCTGAGACACAGCTTCATTTATTGACTCATGACAAAAGCTCCGTTTGTTTTTAATGTGCTGGCACAGATGTGTCGTTGCAACATCCACTCCATGTAGTTCAAGCCCAGAGGTGCGTTTGGAAACTTCTGAATGACTTAGGGACAGTTTTATATGCAAACATGAGGTGATACTGTATGTAAAGCCCTGGTTCCTTATCAACAATAAACTGGGCTATTGAATTATTAATAGTTTAGTTGTTTATTAGGTGTGCTAAAAGAAATAAGCCACTTTCAACACTGTTAACTGAAACTCTGTCAGTGAATCAGCTACGGCCATGGATAGACAGTAAAAAGTCCACCTGCCCTGTAACACAGACTCAGTCTCTGTGGTTGTTTCGCGTCCCTCAGTGGTCATTTTGGGTCTCGTTGTGGTCATTTTGGGTCTCTGTGTCTCTTTGTGGTTATTTTGTTTCATTTTGCTTGTTTTGCATCACTTGGTGGTCATTTTGCATGTGCATTTATTGTCACATTGTGTCTCATTGTGGTCGTATTAGGTCTCTCTTGCATCTCTTGGTGGTCATCCTGTGCTTCTTTTTGGTTGTTTCGTATCTCTTGGTGATAATTTTGGGTCTCTTGGTGGTCCTTCTCTCTCTCCATCTCTCTCTTTCTTGTCTCTTTTTGGCTCTTTGGGGTCGTTTTGCACCTTTTCGTGATCATTTTGTTTATCTTGGTGGTCATTTTGCGTCTCTTTTTGGTTCTTTGCATCTCATTGGTGGTTGTTTCATTGACTTTTTACTGTTAATATCACATCGTGCAGAGGTTCTGGTCCAGGGGCCACCAGGCCTGTACAGAGCTGGTCTGTTCAATAGTTGTAAATTGTCCGTCCATTATAGTAATGAGCTGTCTACAGTACATATCACCTTCTGACTCTGCAAGGAGGGGGCACCAGATTCCAGGGGGGCCCTCTGCCACCACTCACTGCCCCTCTGGCTTCACCGCTGATCAGCCTGTAATCATAAATTGAACAAAATCACACACTCAGACTTTGTTTTTGATTTAAACCCGCAAGCGCGAAACCATTACTCATGTCGTCTCACCTCTGCATGTCAGCGGTATTCAGCCCCACGTGCTCATGGCTTGCCGTGCAGCAGGATGTGACTATTTGCAACGCATGGCATGCAGGGATAAAGCTGTCATTGTGCAGTGTGCGGCCGGTCTGGCCTCCAGCGGTGGCACATGTCAGCACAGCCCCACAGACAGACATATGGTGCTGTGATGCCAACCAGGGATAGCTGACAACTGCTGGGAGCATATAAATACACACACACACACACACACACGCATGGTCACACTCATATATTCATGGCTGTACACTGACACACTGACACTCACACAAATGAAATTTCTCCTTTTTACCTTATGGCAGTGTTTGCAGTGAAGATAGATGAATGGATCATGACCTAGAGTGATAGGTGTGTGATTTATGCTACAGTCTGGCCTCGCATCTGGAGTTAATAGTGTCCTTGATGCTCCAGAGCTTTTTGTTGTTGTTTAGTTTTTTGTTGTTGGGAACATTACCCACAAATCTGGTGCTTTTTATTAGAACAATTTAACACCCACACATGAGCCCACGGCAGGGCTTGGTTCTCCGGTAGAAGCAGAACAAAGTACACAATGAGCGACGTGGATTTACTCAATGTGGCAGGCTGGTTGATAACTTCAATGTCTGACAAAGGGACCCACACACACACTTTGCCAGGCCATAAGTCGAGTGGAGAGGGAGGACAGAGTTGAGATACCGAGGTGTCAGAAGGAGAACAGACAGCGAGGAAGGCGTGAGGATGGAAAGAACGAGCAAGAGTGAGACACCGTCATAGTAGCAGCAATGGTGAGATGTCTGAGAGGGAATGAGGGAGTGAGACGGGAGATGTGTGTGTGTGCGTGTGTGTGTGGGGATTGGATAAGGCGGGATGAAGTGCCAGAGCAAAAGTTGGAAAGTGTCCAAAGAAATATGGAGTGCCTCCAATGAAAGAGAGTGAGGACGAGTGGCGGTGGACTAGATATTCTTACTGAATCAATTCTCCAGTGTGTTACAGAGGTTTCTCCCAGTGAAGGTCCTTCTGTTTGGTTATAATTAACTCAGTGAACAGCTAGAGGTCTCCGGCCATCCTTAACTATCCCATCAAATCAGGTCAACCTTTTGATGGGGATTCAGTTCTCATTTCTTTTCCATCTTCTTATCTATCTTTTGAAATCTTCTCTGTGTTAGAAAAAAGAGACCTGTTACCTCACAGCTGCTGGACGAGACTGAAATATCAATCAGCTAGATGAACTAGAAGAAAAGGCATTTGCAGACATTCGTGGTCCCCAGAGGATTAATTGGTGATCTCACTGCGTGGTTCACATTGGTGGTTACGAGTGAAACGTCCCAAAAACGACGGAACGTGGTAGAGAAGTTTCTTTGTAAAAACTTTGGTGATCCATGAAGGCCAAATTTAGCTGAAGCCTCACAGCGCTGCACGCTCTTTCTCCAGCTGGATTCTTTATTTTTCTGTCAGTTATTTTTCTGCAACCACCGTTGGCCGTACTGTACAAGGCTTAGAGGAAACGAGTCCATAGCAATCCATCTTGATGATGCCGATTCACTTTTCATTTCTTTTCCATCTCCACCTGCTTGAAATCTTCTCTGAGTTTGGAAAAAAGAGACCTATTACTGTCACCTCTCAGTTGCTGGTCCACCACTTGAGTCCAGACTGAAATACCCAACAGTTAGATGGAATGGCATTATGTTTTGTAGACATTCATGGTCCCCAGAGGATTAAGCTTTATGACTTTGGTGATCTCCTGGTGTGTTTAGTAGCATCACCATGTGGTTGACATTGGTGGTTTCAAGTTAAATGTCCCAAAACCGATAGGATGGATTGTTATAAAACGTGTTAGAGACATTAATACTTCTCCGAGGTTTTATTGTAATAACTTTGGTGATCCATCAAGGCCAAATTTAGCTAAAAAACAGCCTCACAGAGCTGCTAGCATGGCTGGATTCTTTATTTTCCTGTATCTACTGTATTTTTTTTCTCATGTCAGTTACTTTTCTGCAACCACTGTTGGCCGTACTGTACGAGGCTCAGAGAAAACGGGCCCATAGCAATCCATCTGACACGCATGACAGTCAACAATACAATGCCTTCTGCCACAACAGTCGCTCAATGGACAATGGGCCAACAAGAGCCCACAGAGCTTTGTGACAGTGAAGCCTGTCTGACTGAGCACAGCTTACTGTAACACATTCTTGATTTGCATGACTGACTTTGACAGCCTATCAAATGTACACCTACTGATCAGATCTCTGCTTCAGCTCTGGGTGTAAGCTGCCTTCACTAAGCTGTGTTCAATGCAGAGTTCATGACTGATGCCCATATGGTATGAATCAGAGAATTTATGCTAGACAGTGGCTCCACTGCACGCCTTGTGACGGGTTGCAAGTTTGGCTACACGCGGCAGTATTTACACACTGTGAAAACCAGCCATTAAAACTTGGCAGTTCGGTGTGTGAGTGTGTGTGTGTGAGTGTGTGGTCTGTGGGGTTATGGCACACTGCAGCCCAACTCAGGCGAGGAGAGGCACACTCGACGTGTTGGGCTTTGAGATCTCCGAGTCATTCATCTGCCGGCTTCCTGCTAACGTTGAGGATTTTTTGTCTTTGGAGTAGATTTGCAGCTGTCTTTTCCCCGCAGCCCACACGCTGTCAAGTGGCTACGAGAGGAGCGTCCTGAAGTCTTCATGGAGTGTAGGAACAAATCACACTTTAAAAACACACACCTCTTAGTGCTATCCAGACTGAATATCTTCTCTGTGCATATTTGAACTCTCTTTCGAGAAGGGTCACCTGGTTCACCTGCAATGTATATATATCTATAAAGAACTGTGGCTCTCAGGAACGTGGTCGACTGTAGATGTTTACTTCAAGCCTGAAGAGGCTCTGGCAGGCAGTGAGGGTTTGTATGCAGCCTGTGTGACGGTGAAGGACCTGTGGGCTCTGCAGGATGTTAGGGAGCACCAGATGGATGTTGCAGGAGAGGCTCAAAACTCTACAAAGTTATAACTCCACAAAAAGTGTGGTGACATACAGTAGAGGATAATTAATGTCAAAATAACAGTGTTTTAGTGTGGAGTCTGCTGTATCCAGTGTTTGAAATGTTCTTGTTAAGTTTGGGGGAAGTTTGGGAGTTTGAAGACCATGTAGCAGCAAATAACAAAACATTAGACCACTCTAGGAAATGTAGGAATACATGGGCTATCTTGTGCAACCACTGAGTGTTCATGGGCTTAAAAGTGAGTCCTGAATCTGGCCCAAACCCACATCTTTAAGACCTGACCCTATTGAATTCATCTGGAATTGGCAAGTTTAGGACCAAACCAAAGCTATATTTTTGCTTTACTTTATCTTGGGCTGAATCGTGACGAAATGTGACGATTTGCCGCATTTCTGTTCTACAGTATTGGAAACTGAAAATCTTTTGGTTTTAGACTACAAGTTGAGATGTAACCATTGGCTATATCAAATTGCGATGGACATTTTTTGCTAGTTTCTGACATTTAATAGTAATCAAAAGAATTCTCAGTATTGAAAATATGACTGACCGTTAGCTTGCCAAGCTAATGAAACACATTTCTACATTTCAAGTCAATGTTTGGGTCTCCGGAATTGAACCCTGATTCCCTGTTACCCGCGTTCGCCATGGTAGGCACAGAAAGTACCATCGAAAGTTAAGAAGGCAGACATTCGAATAAGACATTGCCATCTTTGTGCTAAGCTAAGCTAATTGGCTGCTGGCTTTAGCTTCATATTTGGTGTACAGACATGAGAGTTGTGTCAATCTTCTCGTCTGACTCTTGGTAAGACAGCGATTAAGTGCATTTCCGTAAACGTCAAAATGTTTCTGCTCTGTTAATCTTGTCACTTGGAATGGTTTTTATGTGTGTGTGTGTGAGCTGTGTGTTTTGTTTTGTCTGTCTGTTATGACCGCTCTCTCACACACTCACCATGCACCAGCAGTCCAGCTCACCACGGCTCAGTAACCGCTTTGAGAGGTGATTTGATGAGGAGATAGGAAAGACTTCTGGCTTCTGTATGTGGCTCGACATTACTCTATAGACTGAAGTCTGTGCGCGTGTTTCATCTTTGACAAAAAGGTCAGCGAACACAGAGGGCCCTTGTTGAGTTTGGCCTCCCGGAATATCAGATAGCACATTAAACTTACCCATGACATCTCCTTAGTGGTTTAAGTTGGACTCAACAGACATTACAAGACAGACTGACCCCATATGGAAGTCAGCTTTCTGGATTTGGACCTGTTCCGTAGTTGCATGAATAAAAGTTTAAAGTGAACTCGAGGCGTGTGTGCAAATCCTCTTGGACCCCTGCTCTGTTTTCTCTGCCTTTAAAAAATGGGTTTGAAGTCCTTTTATAAATGGCTGTGACGCTGATGGCAAGACTTAATTTTCGTCTGGGGCAGAGGAGGAAAAGCACACAGGTTTTTTTTTTTTTTTTTTAGAGAGTATCCAGTTTCCTCCTCATCTAATAGGCAGCGCCGTGCAGTAAAGGTCTGCCGCCTAACAGAGTCACAGATTGGGATCTGTCCTCGCTGAATTAAGACCATCATGGGGCTCGTGGAGGGGAGATGTGAGGCAAATCAGGCTATTTTTCTCCTCTTTAGAAAGAAAAATCAGAGCGTGCTCAAGGTCCCAGGAGTCTGAAGTCATGTGTTGAAGTGAATTTCAGGCAAAGAACGTCCTGCTCCACTTGGGCTTTTGTGGGAGTCTGGGATCAAGGCTTCCACCAAATGTGTGTGTGTGTGCGTGCGTGGTTCAGGTCCGTCGGAAAGGGAAGAGAGAAAAGGCCGAGCAGAGTGGGCAGGAAAAGGGAGGGTTGGAACAATTATGTAAGATTGTTTGACCTGCTGAAGATGCAGGAAAAAGGTGTATCCCCCTCTGACTGCCAGTACATCCAGTGCTTCACACTCTCGCCTCGCTCACGGCATCTTTATACAACCGTGATTTTTAACGCAGACGTACAGACATGTCAATAGATTCTGCTTCAACAGATCCTACCAAACTACATCTGTTTTTTTTTTACTTAATTGATTGACTACAGGTGCAAGCATTTATTTCTTTTAATTTTGATGATTATGCCTCACAGCTAATGAAAACTCAAAATTCAGTATCTCAGAAAATTAGAATATTTTAGAAATTTTAGAGCGCTACATGCTTCCTTCTGTTGGCAAGCTTTATGGAGATGCTGATTTCATTTTTCAGCAGTACTTGGCACCTGTAGTTTTGATTTTTGCGATCGTTAAGTGATGATTCATGCTCGTACCTCTTTATGGAGAAATTGTGACAACCCATCTCCTCTGCTGGTGGTTGAACTTTTAATTTGTGGCACTTTGTTTTAGTGTTTTTAGGACTGTAGGACTGATCGAAAAAATAATAGGAAGATTGGGAAGGGAACATTTCCTTTGACTTCCTTTGAGCTTTACACCATTTTCAAGCAAGCAAGAAGCAAAACTTCTGTCAGATATTTTCTTTGTAGCTTCCTCAGTGTCCCTTAGATATATCACATCATTATATGTAATGGTACATCTTATACTGTCTTTCATGGTTGCATTTATATTGTTATTTAGTTTTGTGAAACTCCAGAATATCCAGTGGTTTCTGTCAGCTTATGAGTCGACATATTAAGCCTCGGTGGCTGTAGATAATATATTAGTCATAGGTGAGGTGTACTGAAGGAAAACATAAGTAACAATGCTAATATTAGAAGCAGTATTGAGGAGCAGGAACCATTCATCCACTTCCTTCGGCTTATCTGGGGTTGGGTCACGGTGGCAGCAGGTTTAGCAGGGCGTTCCAGACATCTCTCTCTTCAGCAGCACATTCCAGGGTCTGCCCCAGGTTCTGGGTCTGCCCCAGGGTCTCCTCTTAGTTGGACGTGCCTGAAACACCTCCAAAGGAAGGCGCCCAGCGGACATTCTAATCAAATGTCCGAACCACCTCAACTGGCTCCTTTTGGCTCTACTCCGAGCTCCTGACTCTATCTTTAATGCTGAACCTGGCCAAGCTCATTTCGGCTGCTTGTATCCGCAATTCTTTCCGTCACTACCCAAAGCTCACGACCATAGGTGAGGGTTGGAACGTAGATGGACTGAAGCAGGAACCATGACAACATAAAATTCAAGTGTCTCCCTCTTCTGATTGAGGCCCACAAAACACTCTGGACCTCTGTATTCACCGTCCTCTGTACTGTGTGTGTGTGTGTGTGTGTGTGTGTAAAGCATCTGGCTATCCTCCAGCCTCTTACAGCCCTCTTGTTTCTCCCATGGGGCTTGTGGCACTGCCACTCCAATGCCAGCCCTGCTTTTAAGAAGGGATTTGTAACACTCTGTGTCTTACTCAGGGGGGGTCAATGTGTCAGTAAACTACTACTATAGCACATCCAGTTTTTTCTGCAAAATTGGCGCATTTCCACCCCTTTTTTTGTTGCTAAGATGCTGCTGCATCATGCAAAATTCATCCTTTTTTCATGGGGAGGAGAGGATGCGCTGTGACTGTGCCGCTGGTGCTGTGAAGATGGCTGAGGTGGTTGTCGCAGTCGCAGTCTCTCCTTTTCCACATTCCCCATCATTGGCTCGGTGCGTTTCAGAATGACAGCGGCGCTCCGCTTGTCACCGAGAAAGGCTACAAGCAGCGCGGCAGGATGACCATGTGACACAACCTGTCAGCGTGTATATACACATCTGTGTGTGTGACGGTGTGTTTGTACAGTGAGTCGGTTTGTTTATGTTACGTAGAGAGAGAGAGAGAGAGAGATGGAGGTGAAGACATGCAGCAGAAGACGGATGCTGTATTCGGCTTCACAAAGTAGGTTAGTGGTGCAAGGCTCAGCCCAGCTGTGTATACCTTGTGCTTCTATACTTCCACTATTCACTTGTGGAGGCGTGTGTGTGTGTGTGTGTTTATTTATATATATATATATAGCTGTGCATCTCTTTATATGGTGTGCACAGAGGATTAAGCGGCAAGCCCTCTCCATGCGTAGACAAATGGAGGAGATCAAGTGGGAAGGGATATGGATGACAGTTAGTGGATTAGAGGTCAGGGGCGCTTGGGCAACTCGCTGTCAATTCTCCACTGGAGTTATACGCACACACACACTCATACACAGTGTATATAAACAGGATTCAATCATGACAAAGAGGGAGATACCCTGCATTGTGTTTTCTATTCCTGACACCGGTGTGTCATGTGATTTAGAGTATGGTGCGTCTGCAGGATATTCTCCTCCTCACTCTCGCACACCGTGACCCTTTTAATTGTTTTCAGAGATCAGAGGATGGCTTTTGTTGCCGTAGTCAAGACTGTGAAATAAAATGAACGGCCTCGTCTGAGCAGGTCAGGGCGACAGACTCAAGAATAGCCCGCAAGGGCAGTGATAACCAGGGATGATGACAGCTCGACTCATGAGGTGCTTTCACACCCAGCAGCACATACTTTCTCTTCTTGTGCACATCCTCATAACTCATGACGCGCCAGTGTCACAGATGATGATCGGGTGTGATTGATAATCTGGCGTGTCTTCGAGTGGGTCATGACCACTCTAACACACACATTAAGTGGCCTGAGGGTATCTCAGAGGGCGACTGATTTACAGTGGCTCGCGGGAACAGGTTCCTTCACACATGTGTTTAATCTCTTCGTTGACCTCTGTCACGCCGAGTTTCCGTCATGCAGTGAGCACATGCACGACAGCTAACCTCGAGCTCTTGATAATGAGTTAGGGGTTAGGTGGTTAGGACAACATCTATAAGAGAGAGGACTATTATTGTTAGTGTGTAAACTACCTGAAGAAGACCGCTAACGGTCGAATCGTTAGCGAATCTCTTAAGTAAAAGAGACTCTCTCAGTCATTTTACATTTTTTTTACTTACGTGATTTTTTTCCCTTCCTTTTGGAAGCATTGTTTGTTTTTTTTAAAAGAGAAAAAGAAAAAATTCCATGATGATCTGGTGGATGACTGGACGGAGGTCCGATACGGCAGGCGCCGTCAGCGCCCCCGCTAGCCGACACGGGACTGTAGTTCCGGGACGTCCAAGGGTAGGATGGACGGAGCACCCTACTTCCCTTTCCGGAGGGAGTTTTCCCCATACCCTAACCCTTGTGAGAGAGAGGAGAGATTTACTGGTGTGCACACCTTGTTTATTGTAATATTTTAATTTATCTTTTTTACAAATAAAAAATACATCTTTTTAATAATAAGAGACTCTCTCATTTTATTTTTTAATTACTTACCTGATTTTTTTCCTTCTTCGGAAGTGGTTTTTATTTGGAAATCATTTTTTTTTGAGAAGCCAGCAACTTGAGTGGATGGACGGAGGTCTGTTACGGTCGACGGAGGAGACAACAGCACTGTGAAAAGACACGGGACTGGGGTCACGGGAGGTCCAAGGGTTGGGTGGACTGCGCACTCTCCTTCCCCTTCCGGAGGGAGTATGTCCCCTTTCCTAACCCTAACCCTAACGTGATGCAAAATGCTCCGTTGGTGAACTTCACCTGAACCAAAGCTGAAGAGTTATTATCGTTATTCCCTCGGGGGAAATGTCAGTCAGTGATATTGAAAACATCGAAAGCTCTCAGGAGAACTCTGCGTATCGTGCCTGCAAGCTGTCAGGAGGCCATACATGTGCTCAGTTTCATGGTAAAACATTGTCCTTTCAGCACTTTCCACTCAATACCGGAGTCTTACAGGAAGAGGAAACCAATCTGCTATTTTTCAGTTAGATGAGAACAGTGGATATTCAAATGTGGGGACACGGAAAAACGCTGTAAAAGTTTTATGTTATTTTATCTGAAGAGGAAGTACACTATACGTCACTATTTTCATATCTCTGTCACATCAGATTTTTCTCCTGTGTTCTCCCTGTGTAACTCGGGTATTACGGGATTATATAAAGAATTTCATGTTGTAATTTTTTAATGAACCACCTAAACACCTCCTAGCATGACAGCATGCACTAACAAGAAGGTTTGTAAACACACGGATTACCAAGTGATTGTTTCGTTAAAGACTTATTAAGCTAGTTTTTTGGTGACCTTAAACCTGCAGTAACTGAAGTGACCTTTTAAGTTTAACAGTTGCTGCAGTTACAGAACAACATTATCATTCATGATGAGTCGTGTTTCTGGCCATCTGATGAATGTAAGCCCTTCGCTTTAGCTCTGGTTTCTACCAACTCCTCCTTGAGAAACTTCAGCTGCTAAATGTTTCACTATGTTCAGCAGCTAGTTGCGAGTTTTGTGCATACTGCAGCCAAAAATAACGTCATGAGAGTAAACCAGCACAGTAAAGTTGTGACCGGACAGCTGAACAATGAGCTAAAATCGAGGGGAGATGCATAATCAGGTGATAATTTTCTATAGGTTCATCATTATGAGTGACCCCTTTCACAGGGTTATAATGGTGATATATTGTTTTTATAAAAATATTGATAATAGCTTTAGGGGGTGGTGACATTGCATTATTTGGCTGATTATTGACCCATACCAAATTGATTTCAGGCATCAAACTTGATGCCTTGAAATTGATGCAGTGTCATTCATATTTCGATGGGGAAGGTTCGTCAACTTTGTCTTGATCATTCACTTTACAAATGCATCACCTTTATCTCCTTTAAAATGAACTAATTTGCAACCATGCAGGTGACTTTTATTAGCAACATAATGAGGCAATGTTTGTTATTGAAGACCTGTTTTGAGATGCAGGATGTGAAGCTTGACGTCTGCTATCAAAGTCATGTGCTTTGTACGCACCACCATCCATCGTAAACACTTCCCCTGCAATGGCAGTGTTTCATTTTTTGGAGACAGGGTTGAATGAATTTAACTATCAGTGCCACAAGGACTCTCTTGACAAGGTCATCCCACATGTATATCTGACTTTCATCGATGTCTGCCGGATAAACAAGAGTTTACACCTGTGTGGAAATGATGCAAGAATCAGAAGTGATAATTACGTCTAATTGGTGCTCAACTTGTGAGATTTAAGATGAAAAGCTAAATAAATCTGGAAAACCCGTTTACACAGAACCTGGGAAAGAGTGATGGTCTGACCTGAACCACCCACATATTTTATGCAATAAAGAAATCCTGGCTCGGGTTTTAACTCTGTTATGAACTCTTTCCTCCTCCTCATCCGCCTCCTCTCCTTCCTGCTGTCTTAGAATAATAAAAGCAGAAATGGACTCCTAATTGGCAGCTGGATCGTCTCTTCAACTTTCTCTTTCTGTCTTGTCCAGATTTAAAGTCTTAACTCAATATAAACAGTCTGTGCTGCTGCCTTCTCTGTAGTTTTGTCTGTCGGTCACGTGCAAGTTCTGTTTGTCTGCTCAGGGCCTCCAAACCAGACTGTAGGCAGGCGAGACACTACAGATATTTCCTGTTTGGGGGTCCTGCTAAGTGTTTCTGGAGGCCTCACAGCTGAGCAGCCTGGTTTACTCACCTAATATATTCCTTAAATTAGAGGCTACATCTAAAGCTACATGTGGTTTAAATGGGACTAGATACTATAGCAAAGAAGCCAGCATAACTGACAGTTAGCTAAGCTCTGCTTCCTGTTAGTTACTGTTGCTGAGGCAGCAATAGTTATAAAGACATCTTTATTAATCTTCTTAATTTTCAAAATAATCGATTCTTAGACAGTTAAAGACAGAAGCAGGCTTCTCATTTGTAGCAAGGGTTGATTTTGTCGCCTGAAATGACAATATATGATGGATTTGATCAACTGTTGCTAGCTGGCTAACTAAGCTAACGTAAAACCCCAGATGCAATACAGGAGAGTATAGCAGCTAACGTTAGCCTACTATCAACCAGGGCCAACTCTCACATTAAAACAACACAGTTGATGTGCTAGACATTAATGTGTTTTTTTTTTTTTTTTTTTACTCACATGACCTGTAACCACTTAAAATGATGTACTAGTTCATTCCTCTGTAATACTGTAGTTAACTTTATAAGCTAGTTAGTGGGACAATTAGCTGTGCTGTGTTTGCAGCTAATGCTGGAGCAAGCAAACATGCTATTTAATCCATTACTCAGACTTTTGCTTGTAGTTTTGGTTTTAGAAGAGGAAAAAAAGACGCCATCCAAACTCTATATTGCTCTATGATTACTGATGCGTTCTTTGTTTGGATGAAACAATGAATGCCTGTCACACTTTTGAATCTGTTATCTTGGGTTGGCACCAGGAACCACAGATTTAAACCCTAACTTTGTTAATTGTGATGTTCTCAGGCTCATTATCTTCTCTCAGGCGTCTAAAAGAAATTTAATAGCGTTGTAAACTACCTTATCGAGCAATCTGGCTGTCCTGCGATCAGCCGTGCATGCTGGTGGAGAAAGGTGACATTGTGAGCATGGCTGTCATTTCTACAGAAAAGGCTTTAGGGTTTAGTTTGGCCGCCTCAGTTGGTGTAATACTGTGTAACAGCTGCATCCGTGGTACATTAGGAAAGATCTTGTCTAGACCAAGTGTGAGATTACAGAGCATTAGGTATAACAAAACAAGGCAGCAGTAAAGTTAATCTCAAACATACCTAACTATCGCTGTCCACCTACAGGTCGTGTATTGTCAAAATCATCGTATCCATCATCATCTCATCATTTCTTGCTCCCTCTTTAAGGCAAGAGTCTGAGCCGGATGTAGACTGGGTGATAAGATAAGAAAAGGTCCGAGTTTCTGCAGTCGACAGATGGTGGACTGACAGACGGGCTGAACGCTTATCAGTTGCAAAACTGTGAAAGAAAATTTCAAATGACGTGTGTGAGGTAAGATCAACAATCACGATGAAAGACCCTCTGTTCTCATAGTCATGCTCATAATAGAGCTAGAAGATAAAGAACAAGAGAGGCCTGCTGCCAAAACCACTCCACTAATTTGTCTGTGGATTGTGACATATGATGGCCCCAAAATAAACCAATCAGAGACTGTTTTTCAAATCCAAAGGGAAGAGGAAGCATTTCTTTCAGAGTGAAATTTGGCAAACGCAGTAATTGTTCATGAATAACTGACTCGGGACTTGTGGGTTTGATGAAGAGAGACTGTCCCGCTTCAAGGGATTGTGTCATAGTCTAAGACACTTTGAAGAATCAAACGGCCATGTTGTGTTTGATGTAACCTCTGATTTTTCGTTGTAATCTAATTTTCATAAAGGGAATGTTGTGGATGTCTCTTCTGAGACGAGAGCTAACAACAAGTGACTGCTGCAGCGGACTTTGAAAATATCCAGTAATTTCTTTAAGGCGAACAAACTGCAGAAAGAGACCTTTTTTTCTGCATTTGACAGGCTTTTCTGGGACACTGTGTGACAATAGTTCACATATAATATGGGTTACTTCAAAACAAACATGAGACTTAGGTGTCCTGTATCAGATATTTTCCAACAGGTGTTGCATCCAAGGACAGCAATGTGGTTTTCGCATCAGATGTGTTCAGACTCAGCAGCTTTAGTCCTTCCCGAAGAGACACGTAGGAGGTTGTTGATGGTGGATGTTGGCGCATCCAACAATTTGGTCCAAATGGACATTTTTGGAGCAGTTATCTATTGTGCTCTGAGGATAAAATCTACTGACTGTGGCGCCACCAGAAGATCAAATTTTCACTTTTCCGCTTATCCTGGACTGGCACAAAAATTTTGTATCCTGATTTTGACAAAGCAGAACAGGCTTCTGTATAACAATAAAGCTTACGTGAGCTGAGCTAATGCTGCAGTGCAGTAAATAAGTTTCACAAAACAGTTGGCTGAAATTCGACATTTGCTTTACTGAAGAAATAGACGTAAATCAGGATTTCTTTTATGTGTGTGTGAATTTAAGCCAGCATCATCAGCTAAAGTTGTTGTCAGGCTTTATTAATGTGAAGGAAGAACTTCTCTAAAAGAAGGGCCATAATGGATGAGACGGTTTTGGAAGATCCGTGTTCCGTCTTTTGTTATTAGAGCATATAAAAGGAGGTTGTCTTCATCTTTAACTTATACTCTGGATTATGCCGTTTGATGAGTGGGTGGACTTAAAAAAAGGATAATAAAGGAACACAGTCATAGATACAGATGCACTTTTATGTAAAAGTGAAAGTGGACGGTAACCTAAGCACTATGGACTGGAGAGGCTGCTACTTCAACCTCATAAAAGTTGTAGCTGGTGCTCTCAAGGTGAGTGGATTGTATTTAAAACGAATGCACTCTGCTGCACCCTTAGGTGATTATCGTCATGACAAATACCCAGAAGCCTTTACGAAGCTGAAGATGGGCCTTGAGGCGGTTTGATTTCTTTATTGAGATAGCAGATGTTGGAGTGTCCTCCGGGTGAAATGTGAAAAGAAGCTGATGTGTGTGTCTGAAGCGGAAGTGTAAGAGAAGGAGGTGTATAGAGATCTGGTTGGACCAGACTGGGCGGTTGCAGAAGGAGGAATGTGTTTCCATACCACGACTGTCATCTGTCAAGAGGCTACCTGTGTGTTTGTGTCAGCACACTTGACAGCCGTGAGTAGGAGTAATGCCGACGGGGGAAAAACAATTACTACACACCTACCAGCCACTATTTCAGCTTACACAAGCGGGAAACAAGCTGCTAAAAGAACCGTGCCGCTCTTACAGCTAGAGTACTGACCATCATAAGGGCACACACACCTCTGCTGATGGTATGTCAGTCATCATGGGAACCGGAGAGAGGAAAAGACCATATGGTATGTATTTTATTCAGCCTTGTGAACAGGTTTTGTTGAATCATTTTCACCTGCAGGACAGAGTTAAAACACTGGAAAGCCCTTTGGGGTTTTGTTTCACTGACTGACACACTTACCTGGCTTCCTTACATCATCCTTAATTCAGCTGGGTTGCACATTCGCAGCAGACACCTCACAATCTAGAGTTGCGAACTTGTGTAAGTGCTTCCTAATAAGCTTGTGGTGGGAACGGCCTCCTCGTGTTTACGGGGTTGCTATTGTTACGGGAAGACTAGCCAAGCCGCCCTAATCACGGCAGACATCCCCTCCATTGTTCCACTGCAAGCCTGGTGAAAATCAGGAAGTCACTGGCTCTGTCTGGCATCATTTTGAGTACTTTGTTGAGTTTTTGTGTTGTATTTTAATATTATTGCCTATTACTTGTCTTCTGGGTTTCATTTCACGAGTTTAGCTCACTATTAGCCCTGATTTTAAAGCTAAATTGGTTGTCGGTGACTCGGTTTCAGTTTCGGGGGTCAGCTGACTGAAGCAGCTCTGGAAACCAACTTCCCACAGGGCTGCTGTCAAAAGATTCAGTATAGCAAGCTTCTTTTAATATTATCGGAGGAGCATTTCACATGTTGTGGCGGCTGTATTTTTGCCTGAGATATAAATAAATCCGGACACAGCTGCAGCACAGGCATACCATATTTCTCAGCCATCTGCAGACCCATGTTCTTATTTCTTTATCCATGTTTTCCTTTAGTGGAATTGCACAAAATAATGCTGCTTTCCTATTTTCTGTCAACATTTTTGAGAGTCGTTTGAATCAAACTTTATTGGACCTATCGATGGACAAAACAGATTTGGGGTTCTGCATTTATTCTCGGTGTGATCTCGAACGTCAAGGACCAATTGGTCAAAGTGTGAAGCACAGAAGTTATACAACAAAATGTACAGCATCCTCAAAGACGGAAGCCCTAAGCGGTCATGCATTCATACATTTTATTTCCACCATTTTCTCGTGATAACAAGTTCATTTTTTTTTTTTTTTGTTTTGTTTTCTTGAAATCTTGAGTTATTTATGTCATTATCTAGAAACACTTTGTTTTTCCGGGATAATGACACAATTAATTTGAGATCTCAAGATAACAAATCAAATATGATTTCCATCACGTGACCATGCCATGCTGACTTGATGCTGAATGATGGATGTGACGTGATGATCGATGTGCTCCTACTCCTTTTGAAATGGCTACACCGAATGATGTTTCCTGCAACTGATTTAATATACTAGTCTATCCTTTTGTTTTCTCAAAGTTTCATTATGTCAAGACCTCAAGAAATCATGAGAAAACAAAGAAATAAAATATATGAGTGCATGACCGCTTAGGGCTTCTGTGCTCGAATGAATCACGAAGGAGAGTTGTCAATTCCCAGCTCACAACTGGACTCAGACGCTCTCTGATGAATTATGGTCTCTCATGCTAGTTTGAGAAAACATCATCCAGTACAACGGGTAACGTATCAGTATGCAAAATCATTCTAGTCTGCCTTTTCGTGCCAAGGGTATTGGAAAGGCATGACTGTGAAAGGCGTTTAGTCATTTGACTTTGTGGTCTGCCAGTAAAAGGTGTGTCCATCACGTGAATCACATCCCGATCTCTCTCAAATATCTCCAGAAGCATCAGACAGTGAACTGTCTCAGGTCTGAGGTCTTCCCGTCTGGACTGTGCTGGAATAAGAAGCAGGGCCGTAATGTATTATTCAAGACGCTGAGTAGTTTTCATCAGTTGATTGGAGTCTAAAGGTTCATCCATAGCTCTGTCATGTGGTCAGCACTGCTACTGACTTAAAAATAAATATTGATTACAGTAAGATAGTGATCGCTCCAACAAACAGCGTCATTGAGATTATATAACTGCAGCGTGAGAAGACCTGGAACACAGCCTCTGTTATCAGTGGCATGAATAATTTGCATGTGATCTGTTTTCCTCTTTGTGACCCTGATGACTGTCTAATACCGGGCAAGTCATAAGTTACACTTATAATAGAGTCATGAGGTTTTACCACTAATGATAGCTAATTGTGTATCAACAGTGATACCCGGATACTGTGAGGCTAAAGAGTGATTCATTTAAACAAGTTTTCTTATGTTATAATATATTATATATTAATATAACTTGCAATATTTAAAAGTTATCCTATGACAAAAATGTCCAAAAATAATCCCATGTTGTTTTGTTGCTCAGTGACAAAATACATAGCATTTCCTGTTACTACTTCACAATAAAAGCCACTCTGTGGACACTGATTAGTGAATAAGGAAGCTTCGATCAATGCAACCAAAATATGAGCCGAATAAGCTGAATTGCATAGCGCCATGGCATCATGGCAAGAAGCTTCCCGGGACATTTCTGTGTGGAGTTTGGATGTTCTCTTCAAGTCTGCATCCAAAGTCCGAAGACATGCAGGTTAATTGGTGACTCTAAATTTGCCTGTAGTTGTGAATGTGAGCGTGAATGGCGTCTACGTCTCTGTGATGAACTGGCGACTTGTCCACGGTGTACCCTACATTTCGATCACCGATGTTCGGGCTTCGATCGGCTCCAGCCCCACCGCGACCCTGATGAGGATAAGGGGTTACATTTTAATGAGTTTTATTATATTATTATTTGACTATCATACATTTTTATTCTTTATTCATTTTTAACCGGCCTCCGATGTTTCCTCACTGCAAGACGATGAGATGGTGCTTCCTCATTTGAATCCAGCACAGTACTGGTGGACTCCTCCACTAACAATGAAAACTACCATACAGAGACATAACTACTGAATGTAAAGCATTAGACAGATATTATCGATGACCTTAAATCGTAGCAAAAAGAAAAAAAAGGGTGTAAAAAAAAAAAAGTTGTATAACTTTAAAGACTGTCAGCAAGGCAACACCAGTGTCCTTCTCAATTCAAGCTCTGTCTCAGCGTACACTCGGTAAACGCTCCCGTGTCCGTGCTGCTTTAGCGTCATGTCGATTGTGGTTGAACTTGGCTGGTGACATTTCTGACCTTTTCCCTAACCCCTGGAGCTGGTGTTGACCCAGGTGGCTATGGTTGAGCTAAAAGTGATTGTGAGATTGGAAAAAGGTGCTAACTGTGCTTTGAAAAACACGATATGTGCGTATATCCGTGATCCCGTGTGGTGCTTGCTGCAGTTTTCTTTTTTTAGTTAAGCACAGTGGCAGTTTCTCATGCGTGCTTTAAGACCGGTGGGGCAAGTTTGAATTATTATGATGATGTATTGATTATTACCGGAACAGCAGCATAATACGGAAAGGCTGAGTGGTGTTGCATTGGTAATCTATGTGGCTGTGCCTAGAGGTTAAAAGAGAGGTGTTAGTTTGTATCCTGATATGGATTTATTTTCAGGACGCCTCCTCACACACACACATAAACACACACTCACAGATTCCTAAACTTTCATGCATTATGCATGAGATGTCCAGTCTCGCCCGTACAGTAGTATTAGTCCTCACAATGATATTGAATTACCCGTTTTCCACATGCAACAACACGCGCACAGCGGGGGAATTGTTACCCAAAACAGAGTCTGTCTCCTCAGACAATCTGGCCCTTTCTCCAGTCCGGGCAAGCAAGTAGGAGGGATGGAGGACTTTTTTGTGCATTACAGACGTAGGTTGCCTGCAGGGTCTCTTTGCTCCACAATTACTGCTTTATGAGGCTGTTTAACTGAAGCCAGAGAAAGACAGCGATGGGGGCAGAGAGTGTGAAGATGTCTGCTGTGCTGGTATCTGTTCTTACATCACTCACAGTGAAGAAAGAAACATTGAAAGAAACAAGGCATTGAGAGCATCTTTTTGTGTCTTTGTTTCTTTCTCACACAGACGTTGCCTCTTTCAAACTTTGTTCCTCTTTTTATCCACTTTAACCCCGCAGACCTGTCACTGTGTCTCCATTATTGCAAACTCATGTTTGACAGGCAGGTGAAAGCTAACAGAAGTTTATTGTAAAGATGCTACGGTTCCCTAAAAGTCACAAAAACGTTACGTGTTACGTGTGTGCATAAAGCTTGCACACGTTTTGACTGAACAATCTCACCTTGAGGTCCATTTAGTAGCCATTCTGGGGCTTTCCATCATATTGATCCCACACTGGGGAAGTTCACATTACCACAGCTCACAATATACAAGGTGGATAAGAGAAACACTCATAAATAGGGACGCCCTATTTATTTGTTTTTTTTTTGATAGTTAGATGCGAAGATTGATGCCTCGCTTGTGTCTGTATGATGAATATGTAGCTGCCAACCAGCACCTTTGAAGCTTGCTAATAAAGACGTATCTCGTTACCAAAGTGTAAAAATGACAAATTGTGTGATGTGTTATGGAAGTTTATGTGCCCGACATTAGAGATTAGTTTACGCACACAATCCCAACAACCTCTCTCCTACATTACATTTACAATGAATAATATTAATAATTTAATTAAATCAGCAGCAGCTTTTTTTAATGCCATTAAGGGCATTTATAATTCAAAATGCTCCTCATTGCAGTCAAACCAGTAAAATAACCTACTTTTGATATCTTGGCAAATTAAGGGTGAGTCATCATTGAGCTGCACAATGCTCAGTGGACGCGGTATTCATACCCCATTAGCGTCTAACCCACATTTCTATGATCGACTAAAAAACGTGTTTGTTTTTTTTTAAAATGTCTCTTCAGCTTTACTCGTTTTGTTTCTTGGTAAAAGTGTGTTTGAAGGAGAGGTGATCGCACAGTTAAAAAGAGCCATCTACACCCATCTGGGTCTCTGCTCTCTTGACTGGCTGCTCGCCTGTGATAACACGAGCTCTAAGCCCTCAGAACATAAGAACCTAATGGTCCATGCTGCCTCTGTCACTTTGTCTCACAGAGCAAGACAGAGGAGATGGATGAGTTTAAAACAGTGTGAGAAAGGGAGAAAGCGATTCAGTAGATAGATGAAGAGGAGAGAAAATAACTTTACTTTTCCTTTTTCCATTATTTACGGTCAGCGGGGGGAAACAACGTCAGGAAAAAGAAAAAAAAAACGCCTGAATTTCAAAAGCTGCTTAGCGGTATGATTCAGTTGGGGGATTTGAATCTGCTCTAACCCCCCACTTCAAGCACTACGAGTGGAGGCGGACAAAGAGGGAGATAGAGGGGGAGTGTGTGCACATATATCTGTGTGTGTGTGTGTGTGTGTAGCATAGGAGAAGCACAATCTGGTATAGCTCCATGTGAAAATGACCTACTTCCTGTCAGCCCACTCTCGAATGGATTGCTGTTCTGATGTGCGGAGGAGAGAGGGGGAGGTCCTCCGAGGGGTCTGGGGGGAAGAAGTTGACGTGGCACGGTTAAATGAAGGATAAGTAGGTGGCTCAGGGGGACCCACAGTGTAGAATAAAATAAATATGTGTGCGTGTGTGATGTGTAAATCCTGTATGCGTAGCATGTATATAATGCGTACCCACCTGTGTATACAGCGTTTGTGTGTTCATGCAGTAAAACGTGCATGCTGCGTGATGTGCTGCTCCGTCTCTACAGTGTTAATTACCCCAAATGAAGGCTCAATGAGAGTTTATCAGAAAGCCAATATTTGAGAGGGGCAGGCCTCGCCAGATGCTCAGTGGTGTGTGTGTGTGTGTGTGAGTGTGTGTGTTAAAAGCACTGGATGTTATTTATGGATGTGATCTGCTTTTCAGCAGGGACGTTTCTGCGGGTTTAATTTGGTTTGAAAGAAAATTCTCATGAGAAACTTCCTCCTCATGTGGGTTTACTATAATCTACTTCTAACACCTGCTCCATATTTTGAGTGCATTACACTGTATGTACTGTAAAATACTGTATGAAGGGAAGGTGGTGCCTACAGTATATGCACATACATATATACTTTAAACATATCTACAAATACATATGCTTAACCTCCTAAGCCCCAGTCTCTTTTTAGGCTGTTTGTCAACATCTATATGAATAATTTTGGTGTTGTAATAAAGGGAACACCTGTGACGTTTGTTCAGATGTGTCAAGTATCAGTATGTATGTCACTGCCTCAGAATAAGTTAAGATGGCACGCAGCATAAATGAAAGATTTAATTTCAGCCCAATAAAAATTCACACTTTTTTTCAATGAAATGTGTTGACGCCATACAGATTTTGATATTTGATGAATTCATTTGCTTGGTGTTGGAGTTGTTTTTGGTGTGTGTAAATATGACTTGTATGCGCTTGTAGCAGAGTTTCTCCTGTTTAATTTAATACACAATATGACTGTGTTGTTATGTGATTAGTACAGTGTTTCACGCTTTTTGTTGCGCAGCGACCCCAGGCTCGCCCAATTGGGGAGGCTTGTTTTTTTAGTGTGGGATAAAAAAAATCCCACACTACACGACCTGCTCGACCAGACATCACACAGACATAGTTAGTGACCAGCTGGTGAACATCATGGAGCATCTACCTGTCAATCAAAGCGACTACGCTGTTAATTATGCGTAACTTTAAGCATTCCTTGCACTTCCGCATTGGCTTCACGTCACAGACATGGAGGTTGCTGCTTGGTAGGGACCAAAAACAGAGCTAAAAGAGAGCGAATATGGGTCTTAGACTGATTATATGGTAACAAACACGACTGCAAAGAAGCAGCTGATTGTTAACAAGTTCAGCATATCAACTGATGATGTGTCAGCGTTTTGTACACAACTTGTGAGAAAGTCATCATTATTGCTGTCACTTACTCCATAACTTGAGACCCAATTTTACCATTTTATGCCCCACTATAATATTAGATATACTTGTTCTTAATACTTTCCAAAGACCAAACCATTTGATAATCTGTCCCAGGAGAACCATCAGAGCATAACTTATATATTCAAAGAGTGTTGAATGGGTAGTTTTTAGATAATTGAGCCTGCCTTTTTACAAACATATCTGAGCGTGTATGAGCTGCCTGTTAGTGTATTAATTTAGGTCATGAGTAATGTCTCTGGCATAGATTCATTGAATAGGTATGCTGCACTGTCAGGCTTAATCCCTGTGACTCTGACAGGCTGGTCTGAAGGTGAATTAATTTAATCCATCCTCATAACCCTGCCCCTCCCTCTCTCTCTCTCACACTCACACACACACACACACAAGCTCTTTCATTTTTTCCCCCAACTCTGTGTATTTTCCAGTACCTGAGGACCTGTCTTTGGAGGAAAGAGATGAGCTGTCGAACATACGACGCAGGAAAAAAGAGCTTCTGGATGATATTGAAGTGAGTAACAGCGTGAAAATGATGTTTTTAATTGTTCCGGCAGCAGAAAGTTGTCATAGGTAGTTGAGTCATCTGATGCTGTTGTATGCTTTTATAATGTGCATGTGTTGGAAATGTTCTTTCCAACTGTCCAGCATCTAATAAACTGAATATGAGGATGCACTTTCCTATCAAAAAGTACACAACTGTCAAATTAGGAACCTTCTACACAGAATTTACCCGGATGCATGTTGTCCTCTCCTGTCTGTCAAACACAAATCTGGTGACTGAGTCATTTTGCTGTTTTCTCCTCTGCAGCGGCTGAAGTTTGAGATTGCAGAGGTAATGACTGAGATCGAGCAGCTAACCTGTGTGGGAGAGAGGTGAGTTCATTTATTTATTTATTTATTCATTCATTTTGACTACTTGATTGCTCATTTTATGCACCTTTTTATGCAACTGATGTTTGTTATCATTATCGAATAATCTGCAGATTATTTTCTTGATTGTTGTTTGTTTTTAAACTAGTATCAGCTAATTTTGGACATTTTGTGCTTGATAATGAATTATTAAAGTCATTTTCTGTTGATTTACTACTGAATTAATCAACTGATTGTTGCAGCTTCTAATTAAAAATCTGTTTTCACATTGCTTGTTTTGTCCAACTAACCCAAAGAAAATGCTAAAAAATACTATTCTACCATTTGATGGAACTATTTTGCCCGGAACCACCAAATATTTGGCATGTTTGCTTGACTCAAATGATCAATCAATTATTCATATTATTGATTTATTGGCCAACTCTTTTTTTTGAGGACTAATTTGTTCTTTCTTTTGCCTCCTCTGGCCTCCAAAGCCTTTGAGCCTTTGAGTTGTTACCTCTGCCGTGAGCCTCACACCTGTCGTGTGTGTTAGCGTGTTTGTCTGGGAGTGACGTTGTTTGAGGACAGTCCCTTGACTAAACATTACCCCAACAGTCTGCATTGAGAGGCTGTCATTCAACAAGTTGATGAGGTGGAGTGAGGCCGTGTGTCAGGATATGTATGTGTGCTTGAGTGTGCGTGTTAGTGTGTCTCAGGTGCAGCTGGCAAAGGGGTTTGGGCTATTTCGGGCACACGGGAAGTGTAGGGAGCGTGCACAGACTCAAAGGTGGAGATTTCCCTGTGGGGTAAATGTGAAGACGAGTGACATCAAAACGGGGAAATATTCTTCCCACTGGCTGCAGGATGGGTTAAATAAACAAAAATAAAATCATCACAAACTGACTTACTGAACAAACAGCAGCCTGAGGACAACACCACACCTTCAACTGTCACCTGATGGATGTTTTTTTTGTTTGTTTTTGCAGTAAAACCACGCAAAGAAACAAACAGATCGCCATGGGGAGGAAGAAGTTCAACATGGACCCTAAAAAGGTCACAATCAACAGCACTGTTACCGTTGAATTACACCTTTATGATCTCATTGAGCCGTCCCTAATATATCCACCAGGGTTATTAAAACAGACCAAAATAGGTAACTGAACTGTAAGTGTGCTTATTATTATCCTTTTCTTTTTCTTCTACAGGGGATTCAGTTTCTCTTGGAGAACGATCTTCTCCAGAACACTCCAGAGGACATTGCACAGTTCCTCTACAAAGGCGAGGGGCTTAACAAAACAGTCATCGGGGACTACTTAGGGGAACGGTGAGCTCTCCAGTTTTCCTTCTGTTTTTCTTCCACCTTTCTTTTTCCTCTCCCCATCTCTCTGTCAGATCTCCACTGCATGCGCTCAGACGAGGGCGTAAAGCTCCAGGAAATTAGTAGTCTGGATTTATGGAGCAGAGCAGTGGCGGGAGACCGTGCCAGTAAAATAACTGTGCGGACATGTGGTTCTTATCGAAGGGATATCAATGGGGATAGGACTGTCAAAACAACAGGAGATTTTATGCTGCCTGGCTCAGCCTGACACACTGGCTTTCTGTCTCAAACCAGTGCTGAGACATGGCTGCAGGATTTTACTTTCCACCTTGACCCGCAAAACATAGGAATTTGTCCCTGCAGCGCATTTCCAAATTGAATCCAGTATCATAGTCTTGTCAGTGTCTGTTTTTGTTCTGTTTCTGTTTAAAGAGTGTAAATAGTTGTAACATGTGTGGCACGTGTCCCTTCTCTCCTCCAGGGATGATTTTAACATTAAGGTCCTTCAGGCATTTGTGGAGCTTCATGAGTTTGCAGACCTCAACCTTGTACAAGCCTTAAGGTGAGTTAACGATCAAAAATAACACTGTTAAAAAATACATGTAAGTGGGGGTGTATTCCTACAGGTGAAATATAATCCAGGATGTCCAGCTTGAGTCATACATACATCACTGTAGTGGTTTCTAATAGTACCAGAGAGGGTTTTATTTTGGCATTAGTCATTGCATAAAGAGTCAAATCATCATACCTGTTTCAAAGTAACATACTGGAATGTGCGCTTGCATGTATTTGATTAAATTGGCGAAAGCAACACGCTGACAGATGAGGCCGTGCTGCAAAAGTTAAGCTAGATTCAACTTCTTTGCAGATGATACTGTCATTTATTTTGCTGGCGAACTCTGCACTGGTGTCCTCACTACATCAACACAGAGGTGTCATTTAAAATGAATGAGATGAAGGAGTTTTCTCACGCAGTGCTAATGTTGGTTAAAACAGTAGGATGGATGGTTGAGATGGGAAATGTTTGCAATTTATTATTTAAATTTGTATTAAATCGACTTTTCGCCAAAAACAGTGTTTCCCAGTTTTAAAAATCTGATGTTATTTAAAGATCTGAAACAGGTAATTATAAGAACTCTGATATGAAATGAACGTGGCTCATCATACTGTTTTGTTTCTTGTTTTAAAGTCAGTCAACAGAGTTCTTGTTGATGTTGTAGCCAAATCACACATACTGACACTTCTCAGTGAGACTTCTTCCATTTAGTTTTCTCCTTTCTTAATGTTAATGTAAAAATATTCATATATAGTCTCTTAATATTCATTTGCATCAGTATTTCATGATATTTTCTCTCTGTTCTTGCTGTCATAGGCAGTTTCTGTGGAGCTTCAGACTTCCTGGCGAAGCCCAGAAAATTGATCGTATGATGGAGGCGTTTGCCTCCAGGTACTGCCAATGCAATCCTGGCGTCTTCCAGTCCACAGGTACCCACACACACACATGAACACACACACACTGCAGCAGATATATGAGTCAGACTCAGTCAGACAGTCCAGGACAGATACCACGGGCCAGCCAGACCACCTCAGCTTCAGATCAATGCTTCTGACTGTCTGTCTTCCCCGACTAGACAGCTGGACCTGTTTGAGCTGTTTAAATCTTTAAAACTTCAACATGTGGCCACAACGCTGGAGATTTCCCTAAAACGCTGGAGAATATGAAAACTTTTATGAAGGTTATTGACAGTCTAGACTTACCTCTCCGTTTTCCACTTTAGTTAGCAGCTTGCTCACTAATCGCAGCGTAATCACTATTTGTGTCTCCAGCAGTAATAATGAAATTGATCACTGGTCAATAGTGGTCATTAGTGCAGTCTTTGGTCCGTTGCACATTGTCTGCTGCTACTCCTGTGTTAACCGAGCCGGTGTTGAGGAGGACACAGGTGACAGCTCAGGTCATGAATATTGATGGTGGTGCAGTGGTGACACACCCAGACTTACTTATTGGTCATCTCTCAGGATCAGTGCACTCGGGGTCGTAAATTACAGTGCAGGGGATGTTGACTGGGGCAGTTAGTGCGTGGATGGATGAGGTGGAGGGTGGTTTGCAGGAGTTATGATGTGGAGTCAGAGGAGCGGTGGATCATGGATTTGTATATATGTGTGTGTGTGTGTGTGTGTGTGTGTGCTCACTCTGACTTCACTGCATCATGGCCTTGGAGGGCGCCATGACTGTGTGACCCAGAATATGGGGCTCTTTGTTGATTAAAATCTCCTTTTTATGAGACAGAGCCTTAAATGTAGTGAGAAAATCTTTTGATGGAATGCTGTCTAATTAATCATAAATCATTTGTGCTGTCATCTCAATACCATTATAATAAATGAAGGAATATCTTCCACTGTGCAGCACAGAAATGATGAACATATATTACCTTTTCAATTTTGCAAATATAACCGAGTAAGTGAGCGATCTTGATATGGTCTTTATATAGAGTGCTGCAGGGATTATGTGTTTTTGTAGCGACTTGGTTCCTTCAACAAAAAGCCAATTGGAGTTTTCTATTAGATTCTGATTTATTGCTAAAATAACTACAATAATAATAAAATAAGTTTGTAAACCAAAGTTTTATCTAGCAAGATAAACTTCACAAATGCACCCTTTTTGTTTTTTATGATTTATGAAGCATAAATGTGATCGCCAGAAGCAAAAAGATAATAGTTATAAAATAGACTTTAATGATCCGACGCAGAGGAAATTCACTTGTCACAGCAGCTCGTATACAAAAGGTGGATAAAATTATATTCCACCGGGCACGGATATGATGGCCGTCTGTTGCTGAAGGAGCTGTTCAAGGCTCCAAGGGCTCAAATTGAAAATGAAAATCTTGAAAATCTAAGTTGGAAAGTTTGAGTTCTGTAGTCTCATTCAGCCATTTAGCGACACAGAAACAAGTTTGTTAACTGACGCATTTTAAGTTGTATAAAGCGTGAAAATCTCTTCCACAGATGCCTTATCAGCCATTTAACCAAAATAAAACAAAAAAACCCATGGACTCCAAGATAAGAGAACTGGAAGTGCAAAGAAGCTAAATCATTTCTGTATTTTTGGACTCATTCCTGCAGTACTCTATTATTATATCAATGATTTAAACCAGACAAAAGATCAGTAATTCAAATAATGTCCACACTAATCCATAAACGTGTCCGTACACACTCAGACGCGGCTGTATTTCACAGTGACACTCACAGTGTAATTACCTCCACAGACACCTGCTACGTCCTATCATTTGCCATCATCATGCTGAACACAAGCCTGCACAACCCCAACGTCAGAGACAAGCCCCCCGTGGAGCGCTTCATCTCCATGAACAGAGGGATCAATGAGGGGGGAGACCTCCCGGAGGAGCTACTCAGGGTGAGACTGTGTTAGTTAGTTGTTAGATATGACAAATATATCCGATGTAGCGTGTACAAACATTGTGTTGGTACGTAAATACTGCTTTGACAATTAAAAGTATAGAGTCAGGCAGTCAGTTTCTCTGCCGTGCAGCACAGAGTCATGCCTCACTGATTGAGATATCTGCAGCTCAGCAGAGTTAGATCTCCCCAGATACTGATGCTAATGATCTTCCGTGATCTCTCAAAGAACATAAAAACAAGTTCTTCCCACGTACTGCAAGCTAACGCCTGTAACGAACTGCCCTTGACTTCTTTTTAAAGAAAAAGCCACGCTAAAGAGCTGAGTTACTGAGGTATGAATCAACGTTCCTGATGCTGAAATAAAACCTGTCAATGTCTTGTTTAATGCACCGTTAATCTGAAAGGCGTTGGAGTTTGATGTTTGGAGGACGGAGCGAGAGGTGTATGTGTTTAATCCTTTTCCATGATCTCTTTTTGTTGTCTTTCTCTGTCCAGAATCTGTACGACAGCATCAAGAGCGAACCCTTCAAGATCCCAGAGGACGATGGGAACGACCTGACGCACACGTTCTTTAACCCAGACAGAGAGGGCTGGCTGCTTAAATTAGGTTAGTGTGTGTGTGTCTCCGCGCATTCCCCATGCCGAGGGAATGCGAAACATCCCAGATAACTTTTCTCGCTACAACCGTGGCTTTATTCTGACAGCCGAGTGAGAACTCGAGGACAGAGCGAGGTTAATGTCACTCGTGCTCTCTCACTTGATGGAGTGATGCAGTGAACTGGATTAGATGATCACTGGTTAGATTTTAAAACATGCAGACTTTGAAACATCAACAATATTGTGTTTGAAGCCTTCACAGTGTGTAACAGATATGATCTGAATAACAGTAATGTGTTGGAGCTGAAAGGTGTTATTAAACTTTCATCTTAAAGTCCAGGACCGGATGCATAAAAGGCTGTGCAGACAAAGCCTGATATGCATACACACTTTTCTTGCCAAATTTATGAAGCTGTGTGTGTGTATGTGTGGCTCTGTTTTATAAAGCCACTTTCAAACAGTCTGTAGAATAATGTAATACCTGGATGGAAATGTGAGGGAAAAAAAAGTTTTTGCACTTGGTTGAAAAGTGGAAAAGTTGGTTCATAAAAGCAAACTATAACAAAGTGCAGTGGAAACCGTCTTCGAGAATAAATCTTGACGTACATGATAATGTCACTGACTGTATAAAGAATGGACGTCATGTGTGACGTCACCCATCGTGTTCTGAAGAGCCATTTTGAAGCTCAAAAGACGTGGATCATCGGTGGACGTGAGGCGAGCCGAATGACGCCTGGGTGCTCAAACAAGCTATCTTTAATGGCACCTACCTGTCAATCAAAGCAGCCACGCTGTTAATTATGCATAACTTTCAGCCTTAATATATAATTTGAACAGGTGAGCTATATAAAAATTCAGACTTCAAGCAGAATTAGCTAAAGAGACCAAAACTGTTTTTTGTACCAGGCTGTAAGCATGTTTATTTCTGCTGTCAAGTTGGGCATTTTAGCATGGGAGCTTATGGAGACTGACTCGTTCTGTCGCCAGCCTCAAGTGGACGTTTGAGGAACTGCAGGTTTTGGCATTGGCTTCACTTCAGAGCCACTCAAGGACTTTTATTAAAGGAGTAGTTGGACATTTTGGTAAATACTTTAGATTATATATTTAGATACCACACGTCTGTCAGTTAAATATGAATCTACAGCCAGCAGCATGTTAGCTTAGCATAAAAAACGGAAATAGAGGGAAACTGCTAGCCTGTTGTGGTTTTATGATGGGTCACCAAGTGCATAAACTTCATGTTTTCACTGTGTTTATTTCTGCTGTGAAGTTGGACATTTTAATATGAGGGTTTATGGAGATTGACTTAATCTTAATCTGTAGCCAGCCTCGAGTGGACATTTGAGGAACTACAGTTTTTGACTTCACAGCCACAGAGGTTGTCGCTTGCTGGATACTATACTGGATAGGTGCTAAAAAAATAGATGGATGGCTATATCACACTAGACTAGGAAAAGTGTGCATACATTCTCACGGTTCTTCTAAAAAAAGGATTTTATGTGTGAAAAGTGAACTGTAGTCTGTGGGTGTGTGTTGTTTACACATCTGGCCTCAGACTTGTGAAAATCATTTTAATGTAGTTTGGGAAGAAATACTGTAATTATTTCTTCCGTGCGCCAGAGATTGAGTGGGGTTGTATGTTTTCCCAGTGAGGTAATACAGTTCTTGGACATCTCTCTGCTCTGTTTTAGCGTTTGTCCCTGTTTGTTTACATGTGTTTTTGATTTTATTCCCCCCTCGCTCTGCTGTTCACACTACATTAAAGACATTAAAGATTTATTATCGAACATAAAACCGTTTAAGAGCCTGGGTACTGTTAAAGGTTAAAGGGCAATCTCACTGCAGGTGATCAGGTTTATTACTGTGTTTACACACACCTGGCTCTGACCTACACATTCCTCTGGGTCTCCGTCGTCTCATCAAACTAGCGAGTATGAATGCAAATAGCTCCATTGAGGCTCGCAGACCTAACATGATTACATTGGAGTGCGGTTCCTCCCCGGAGCCATTTCCCTGCACCAGTTCTCACTATAACATTTCTAATTTTACTCTCTAAAAATAAACCCTTGGAGGATGTGAAGGAATAAAATCTCTCTTTACGCAGAGCGGAAATTTAGCCACGCTAATTCAATAGCCGGAGTGTGTTGAAATGTAAGGAAAACCCGAGGCTTTTGTAATCATGTGCGGCCCCGTATGGGCTTCATGTGAGGCGCTGCGAAACAGGAAATGCTGCAGTGAAAAGATGTGTGTTAGTGATGAGAGGAACTAATCAGAAATGTTGGGTCAAAGACACACACACACACACACACTCACACACACACATACAGGAAGTGTGTGGAAATTTGAGAGAGATTATTTTCTTTTCATCCCACTTGAAATATTTCTACTTTGTATGATTACAAATTAAGATTTTTGCATACAAAATATATGATGAGCGTATAAAATATGTTTTGTTGTAAATGAAAGTACCCAAAGAACAGCTGACTTGATTAACTAATGAGCTGATTTATCGAATATTAATGATCTGTTTTAAGATATAATAAGATCATAGTTACCAGCGAATTCATTCAGTCACGTCTCCGTGATGCTCCCTCTGTAGTCTGGTTAGCGTCGTTAGCTCCTCCATCTTATTAGGGAGAGCTCTTACGTTCCCCGCGATGACAGACAGTACTCATGGTTTGTGCTTTGTGTCTTTTCCGCTCCCGGCATCTCTGCATCTCCGTCTCCTCCTCCTCACTTTAGTATGGGTCACTGCTAACATAACTCCATTTTAAGCAAAAATGCCAAAAAAAAAAAGTAACTATCCGAGCCTCTGAAATTAGATATTTTCCTTCTAATTATTTCACTTATTTTCTAGTAATTTAGCCTTGTGGTCTGTTGGTTGGGCAAAACAAATGATCGATTCATGGAGAAAACACTAATTAGCTGCAGTCTGATACAAAATACTTAAAAATGAGCTCCACCTCGGCCAACCACAACAGAAAAATGCTGCTTTTACATGAATGCATGAGTAAATAATAATCTAATGATATAATATATGACAGTGTAACAGTCATGGATGTCTTTTCTGCGTCTCTACTATTAATACTTCAGTACATTTTCATGATTACACATACATACTTTTCTTAAGTAACTTAAGAGTATTTTTACAGTGTAGTGTTACCCTTTTAAACATGTGAAGACTTCCTCCACCGCTGCTTTCTCAAAGCCGTGATGCACACACCGGGACAGCTTCCCCGCCGTCCCTGCTTTCACATCTCTGACACTGAGTGGTGTTTTCCTCTGCAGTCGCTGCCAGAGGCTGATTTCTGTTTCACACCACCGTGTCTCTCTCTTTGGCTTTTTTAGGATGCTGTTTGCACGAGTTAACACGTGAGGTGGTGAACTTGCTCTGAGGTTTGCTGTGCGTGTCAGCGCGTTTGTTTTTATGTCTGCGTCAACATCCGTCAAGGGTGCTTTAGGTTCATATCTAACGTTACTGTTGCTCTGCTCTCCCATAATATCTATATTATTTTTAAGGTAAGGTGTGTTTGCGTCATTGATGAGTGTCACATGCCTGCTGTTTTTCCTGATGAGAGACAGCCAGTCTGTCACTGTGGCCTTTGTGTGACTTCCTGTCTGCCTCTTCCTTTTCCTGTCAGGAGGCCGAGTGAAAACATGGAAGAGACGGTGGTTCATCCTGACCGACAACTGCCTCTACTACTTTGAATACACAACAGTGAGTGTCACACTAAGATGATGTTTTGACCAGTAAAGTGTGTCTTTGCAAGCATGTGTGCAAGTTCTGGAGTGTGTTTGTGTTTCTGCTGACATCAAACGAGGTGAAAAAGGTTCATTTTGATGTCATAATTTGTTATTCAAAAATACTCCCGTAGACGTTTAAGATTTTGGGGGTGCCACAATAAATTCTGGGAATATAAGGACGAAACAGAATTAATATATTAATATTTATTTTTATTTCTGTACTATATACAATAGCCATATAATTATATGTACTTTTTTATTTAAAAATATGACACCATGTTCAGCAGATATTACGTGTGAGTAATTTTAAAGCCATACTGTAAATTTTTGCAAAAAAGAAACAAGATATCCTCTTGCAAATGAAAAGTTGAATTCATAAACAGTAAAACTTTTTTTCCAATATAGCCTAATATATAATATTATATCACATAATAGAGCCTAACTACGGGTATGACCTTTAATATCGAGTGGTTAATGGTAGCTAATAGGATAAAAGTCAAGCCTGTGGTTGTGCTACAGTTTTGCTGTGCTTGCGTTGGCTAACGTTAGCACAGTTTGATGATCTTATCATCTTTGTGTCAGTTAAACTGCGCTAACGTCTGCTAATGTTGACACAGTTACAATTTCGCTGTGTTACAGTTAGCTAACGTTAACAAACTTAGCTGACTTTATGATTCTGTTTGTGCTACATTTACACTACGTTAGCAGAGTCCTTTTGTTTTATGACTCTCTACTTGTGTTACACTATTGTCAGCACAGGTTGATGACTCTTTCTCTACTTGTCTAACACTTACACCGTGCTGACGTTGGCTAACGTCGGCACAGTTTGATGATTTTATACAGTTAGGCTCCACTCTGTTTTGGCACGTTGCAGGTAAATATTTTCATGTTCAGGTCATGTAATGATATGTCTTTTTAAAGCAACCATCTCAAGAGAATCTTGGGAAATAAAAGGAAATTCAACGTGTCAGTCGGCCATCCTATAATTTCCGCTTGTGGCTACTGTGGCTGCTATTTAGAAAATGTAGTGGCGGATTGGCACCGTGTGGGAGGTTACCACAAAAGGGCTTATTTCTTTTTATTTGACCGTTATCGTCCACTTGTGTTTGTCTGTCTTTGTCACTAATATGTGCATCATTGAAGATTTCTATCAGTGCCTCTGTGTCCCTGCTAGCTGCTACATCAGCACTGTCCTCTCTCTACCCTGGTATTATCCTTCAGGACACTATCATTATGTCCCGTCCTCTGGTCTAACTGCTGCACACATTATCTGCTCTGTTAAAGAGCAGCGAGGACGAAGGGAGAGAGGTTGATTTTCATGCTAGCAAAACATGTCACGTGGTTGTTTGTCTCCTTCATCTCATGTTTCTCCTTTTCATCCCTCTCTCCCTCTAGGACAAGGAGCCTCGTGGGATCATCCCACTGGAGAATCTTAGCATCAGGGAGGTGGAGGAGCCCAGGAAACCTGTGAGTGTTGCCTCATTAGAGACCTCACCATTAGCTCACACGTCGAGTATCTTTCCTCTTCTGTTACTGTGTTTACTGGTTGCTAAATCAAATCGTCCGGCTTTGTCTACTCTCCAGAACTGTTTTGAGCTCTATAACCCCAACCACAAGGGCCAGGTGATCAAAGCCTGCAAGACGGAGGCAGACGGGCGTGTTGTTGAGGGAAACCACGTGGTGTACAGGATATCAGCACCCACGCCGGAGGAGAAAGAGGAGTGGATTAAATCCATCAAGTAAGCCTCCTCACGGGTACACCATAAGCAAGTTTCCACATGTTGCCTGGCAACCTCACGGTGATGACATGAAGTTGACGCACATGGTGACGAAATAATCCACGACTTGTTAGGTGGATAGGTGGATTTTCTTACCTTCGGGCAGGCTAATTGTTAGTCTTTAAGCTAGTCTTTAAGCTAAACATTGCATGAGAGGGTGCGCTTTATCGTCACCATTATTGTCACAAGAGTGATGCGGTAAGTATCAATAATGACGTTAAAGCACACCGTTCAACATAATATTGCGATTATATTAACAATAACCAACATAAACATATAATCAAAAGATTTTCACATTTTGGGGACAATTTGCGCTCAAAATAAACATTGTTTGCGTTCCATTTTCATGGAGATACATGGGGTCTGACTAATACCTGGGAAACAATCAGTCCAGGCAGTAGACTCAGGAAATTATGGGAAATTATGGGAAAGTTGAAGGCTGACCCCTGTCAGGGAACTTAAATATAGTTGGGGAAAATATATTTTAGCATAGTCTTAAAACTTCCTGATTTCATGCGCTTGAATATCTGCTATTCCTCAATCTTGCACATAGCACACTGCTTACTGCAGGGCTATGGAAGCCACACATTTGAGCCCGGGGCCATAAAGTGAAGTAAGTTTTATGATAGTATGGGGTAAATATATTTGATGTGTGGTATTAATGTTTAACTTGCAAACAGCACATGAACATGTATTCATGCAGCAGATAACTAGCTGAAAAGTTAGATGCTAAATAGGATTTAGCTAGCATCATTTCCATTTATCTTATCATGATGCTAGCTTAGCCCCAATTTCTAAATTACCCCAAATTTCCAGTTAATTCCCATAAGTTTTTTAAAAATTTCCACTTCTTTGCAAATCTAATCCTGTCAGCGCACGCACTTTTAGAACAGCGCAGCAGAGATATAAATGGTAAAACAGCTCCGAGTATTAATAACGTTGCTGTCAGTGACCTAAATGTTGCTCTGTAATCACCTGCACAGAAGATGGTGCAATGTCAAAGAGAGTTGGCTCAGCAGAACTGAACACTTGTATACTGTAATACAGTGCAATCCCTCCTCCTCCTCCACCTCCTCTTCCTCCGTACACTCTCAGAGAGTATTCACTGGGGAAATGATGGAGGATTAGTCACTGCTTATAGCACCCCGGGGGTGAGCCAGCAAACCCGGCAGACCTATCCAGGAGAGGCAGCTCTGCACTAAGGGCTGACGTAGGCTAACGAGCCGCAGCTTGTGCTTAACCAGAGGGGTCCGAGAGGACTCGGGGGGGCATTTTATGGAGATCTAAAGTAGAGATGATCACAGAGGAAGCATCTTGAGTCACAAATACAACCGCGCATGTTTAAGGACATAAATGGAGGCAATGTATTTATAATCACGGCTTGGATTTGATCACTCTACAAAGGAGTTTTTGTTTCATGAAATTGGGTTGCGCGCAGTGACAATGAGCAATGCGAAACAGCTGGATAGCCATCGTATACACGCTCATTCTTTAGCGTGCGCGTGGCGTTGTAAAAGGGAATCAGAGATATCCGCAGTGGGGGGTTGAGCCTCTTCTTGCTTTGTGCAGGCACTAACAGGATTTAGCAGCCGTGAAACTGGGTTCCTCAGTAGAGCCCAAATGGCTTCCTGACTCACTCGCTCTCAAAAAAAAAAGAAGGAGAACGCAGAAGATTCGCTAATCCTGAGCACCATGGTTCGCCCTCCTTCAGAGCGATGAACCTGCAGAAGTGTGCGATTGTTCTGGAGGAGGTTCCAACAAACTGGAGTACCAAGAAAAAACTTGGGATGTTGGAGGAGGGTGTAGAGGGGGTGGGTGGGGGGGTTCCTCTTCAGAAACCATGGAAACCAAAGTAGGTCACTCTTTTTTTTTGATCTAGTTAAGGCAGGGTTTATATAAATGTGCCTACATTTCCATATCAAAGATGCTCCTCTCATGTGGCCTTATTTATTTCATAGCTGTCCTATGATTGGCTTCTTCGTCTTCTTCTTCTTCTTCTTCTCCAGGGCCAGCATCAGCAGAGATCCTTTCTACGACATGTTGGCCACCAGGAAGAGACGCATCGCCAACAAGAAATGAAGAGGGACAATCTTCTCCAACCTCCACCACCACCTCCATCTCCATCTCCATCTTTCTCTCCCTTTTTTCCGTTCATGAACAGATAAACGACGCTGCAAGAAACCCTGAAGACAAACCTCAGTTTCTCCCCTGGACTGTCTGCAAGTCACGCAAACTTGCTGGGGAGACATAACCCACTACTGAGGGGACAGCAGAGCTCCAGGAAAATCAGATATATGGATTTGATTCATACACGGAGCATCCAAACAGTCAGTTTGTCTCACCTCCATCTCATAGAGACCCCCTACCTCCCCCCCTCTCAAGGTCATAACTTGTTTCTAGGTCTCTCTAAAGCACAACTGCCATGTTTCAGGTGCACATGCATGCATGTGAGTTATTATAGACCAATATGTTTGTGTCCGTGTGTGCGTGTGCGTGTATGTAGTCGTGTGCATGCTATCAATGCACACAGCATCTACAGTATGGGTGCATAAGTCATACATAAGCGTTCCTCCACTGTGCTTTATCAAGAAGTCGTAATTCAAAGTCAGAGTTCAGACGCGCGGTCCGACTACAGACGTCGTCATCTCACTCTGGTGCTGAGTTCTCCACTACTACAGGTGCCATGGCTGAAGCCCTGCTCAGAGTAACCTCAGAAAACAGCGCTGGCTTACATTTAAGGTTCCTAACGAAGCATTACAGTCTTGAGTCAGCTGGGCTGATTTCATTTTATTTGTGAGGAGCAGAGAATTTTTTTTTTTTTTGAAATGTGCATACTTTTTTATTTTACGTTGAGTAGAAAATGAGCTTTTTGCAGAGGCTTGAGATGAAACTTGCTTTTTGGACTTGTGAAGTTGTAATCCTTAAGATTTCAGTCCGGGATGATCTTGCGTTGCCCCTGTTTAACGGTGCCGACAGCACGTGCAGTTTAATACTACAGCAAACCCTGCTTGAGCAGCGACTAGGTCAGAAATTCACACACATAATAACCGCAACCGTGGTCTGATTTCGTGCTGCACGCGGCACAAGTTGAAACTCGGTAACGTTGGTTACCTTGTTAAGGAGTTGGAGGTGTGCCACATGTTCATTGGCGGCTCCCTCCTGTTCCGTTACCTTGGAATTAATGTTGAAACTAACCTGTGTGTTGTTTTGTACACACATTATTGATTAATCAGAATTAGCGCTAACCTTGGTGACAAAATTCATTTGCGTTGACTTCTGCTTCACAATAAGAGCCTGTATGCACACATGCGTCATTTCCTGTGAATCCTGTACATGTGATGGCGGACCCCGCCACTACCAATAAAAACTAATATTTAGAGAGTAATTTAAACGCATTAATTAGCCATTGCAGACGAAATGCTGTCCATAAATAAATAAAGTGTCAAAAACGGGGTGTGGTTACATGAACATCTTAAGGATTTTAACTTTTAAAAAGTCTTTTCAGTCTACTGGGTAGGTTTTATTTATGGCTGTGCAACGGCCCAATAGGGTACCAGTCCAATTAAGCTTTTGTTTCCCCTCTTGTCGATGACCTATGTCCGTGAAGGTCGATGTACTGTTGTGATCCTGTTTGCATTTGATTTGTAACCCTGAAGACTCATTGCTTGCTTTTTTGTGTTCTTCTTTAAAAAAAAAAAAAAAAAAGTATCTATGAATATAACCAACTATCATTTTGTATTTATTTTCATTTGTGAAACGGTTTAATACGACCTGTAAATGTTAAACAATGTATGCTTAAGTTATGTATGTATATATAATGTATAGGTTTTTCTGGTCTCTTTGTTGTAGTATGCACAATCTGTGTGACACGTTTGAGCCCAACGTGGCGGACGTTTGAATCAGCTGAAGTTTGGGGTCTTCTTTCCAAAAGCCTTAAACATAACCATAAGAAAACATATGATGATGATGATGACGGTGATGATGATGATATTGGTCAATAACTGTGATGATGCTGTTTAATAAGCCATGACTGATGAGTGAGAAAGATGGTTGTATTTTGCGATAATGATAAAGATTATAGAAAAATATTATGTGTGATGTTGATGACGATGATCATAGTGAAGTAATATTGATGATGATGATGATGATGCTATCATTGATGATGTCAGAAACTATATAAACACCAGTAGTTTTTTATGTGATTGTAAAATAAATTGAAAGCCTTGTGGTCAGGGCAGAATATTATCTTCTACCGCCCCGTGTGGGCTTATAGTTACATTAACTTTTATATTCTCTGTAAAAGCTATTGGTCACGTTGTACATTACGTGTATCTATATAAAGTATACATAAAGCTTACGGCAGATGTACGGTGTATTTATTATTGATGCTTGTCTTGACCTACATATTTGCATAAGTAATGAGCTCTCATTAATGAATTATAAATCTCATCTCGTGAGGTGCCGTGACAAGCTCCCTGGATGGATGGATGTATCGTGTCGTCCTCTGTCGTGCAGAGCGGCGGCCTATAATTCGACCTGCTCGGATAAATTAAAAACAAGTCGAACAGGAAAGGTAAAGGAAAACATGTTGAGTCCCCTCAGAGAAATCTGAGTTTGTGGTGCAATGGATGACTGAGGAGAGAGCGCCCTCTACTGTTTCTTAACTACAAGAGTCAATTATGATGATAATAATATGAGAAGAAATGTATTTAAATGACGATAACTCACATTAATTTATGATTATTATGTTCTATCCTTACAAAGAATAATCTAATATAATAATCTAAAAACATAAAGTGGAACCACGACATCATTTTATACTGACTGGCACAAAACAAAGTCACTCACTCAAGAAACTTTATTTGGTACACCTCCGTTTACTATAAACACTTATTGTTGTCAGGGTTACGAGGGGCTATCCCAACTTATCCCAGCTGGGTAAGAAGAGGGATTCACCCTGGACAAGCTGCCAGTTCATCACAGGGCTGACACATAGAGACAAACAACCATTCATGCTCACAATAATTCACAATAATAGAAAACAAACATCACCTCAAATTATAGTCAAACTTCTCAGATGTGTTGGAGGGTTGTGGGCTGGTGGGGGACTTACATGTACATGCTAGGTATGGCTCATGACATTATGATAGACAGGACTTTGACTTCCTTACTGAGAATTCAGCTTTTAATAGCCCAAAAAACAATTACAGCTTCCTAGTTGAAGTCACAACCGCCCCCCAGTATAGTGGAATGGAGAAATAGTGTATTTAGTATCTTTAGTTGTCTTTTTGCACTGTAGTACAAATGGTAATAAATGTTTTTATCTGATGCTACACATTACTCATGTTTCCTCTTTTTAAGGAGGAGGAAGAAATATTTCATGATAAGGTTGGCGTACATGATTACCCTATATGTTAGAAGAGTAACTGCAGTTTCTGTAATGTACACCAGTATGTGAAAGCTCTTTAACCAAAATGATATTTTTATTGCTAAAATATAATTATTATTGTTATCCATCAATTTTCAAATTCACTGTTTTACAAAAAAAAAGAAAGAAAAATAATAAAGCACATTAATTATTTCTTGATTAAGATGTCAAATAATTATTTACTTGTATTCCTGATCAGAAGAATTAGTTTTAGTGCTTGAATGTTATGCTTGATTAATTTCTGACTTCTCAGAGAAGCGCAGTGACCCGGCTCAAATTTTGGTATAAAAAGGTTAATTCAGTTTGTTAAGCACTGTATATGTATGCCACTCTGTATATGTGCAATAAAACAGTAAGTTAAAAAAAAACGAATAAAAAAACAAACACTGCCTCCCAGTGGATAAATGTAGGCTCACTGAATGAAACTAAAGGCGGTTTGGTTTAATGGCAGACTTTTATTTTACAGATTAATTCTTCCCAGTGTAGCTACATCAAGACCGACACTCAGAATAACAGCACTTCATATGCACCTTAATCTTTACATGAATTCGTATAATGTCCAACAGCTGTACATATAATATAAAAATCTATATAATATATATATATATATATATATTTGTGTGATCTCAGCTGGTTGTGTCTGAACATATTCATGTATCCGGGTCTCTCCTGAGACCTGAAGAATCCTCATTTGATAACGCAGGGAAATAAACTGTTTTACCATGTCTTAGTGACCGTCATGGGGGAGCTGTCTCGACTACAGAGTCAAGATGTTAGAGACAAAACAGCATCTCTAGATAAGACACAAAAGCAACAAAGAACAACAAATGACTCTTCAGGAGGCTCGACAGGATTTTTTTGACCCCGTTTCCTTCAAGGACCGTAATCTGTTTGATTTGATGGATCATATTTTTTATTAGCTCTCGCAGGACGGTCTTTGTGAGGTTTTGCTTTGGGATTAAGGTTTCAATCTTTCTAATGTGACACGATACATCACTATTGCCACGGTTAAGTGCGAAAAGGTCCTAAAGAAAGGTGTATTGCAAAATGGGGAAGATATTCACGACAAGAATCATAGACGTTCTCTATTAGCACCTCTCCACATCCATGGCTATCTCTGTGGGCTTTCCTCGTGTGTTTAGTCAGTCCTATTTGTACAACAAAAACTGAATATTTAAATCCTCTTTCAGATAAACTTTAAAAGATTTCAACTTTAAGACATCATATTTTTTTTCTAAAACCTGCAGACTTTGTCTCCAGCTAGTAAAAACGCAGATTCTGCTACAACAACAAATTCCCAAAGAGTCTCTGACCCTAAAAAAAGCCACACGTAGCTCAGGAGGACATATTTTCATACAAGTCCTCAGGCCACAGTCGAAGCTGCACATTTCTCCCTGAAAAACATCAAACTCAGGTAAATATCTAAGACTTTTTTTTTCTTGAAAGGAAACCATCCTCAATAGGCATCAATAACCCGCTTGATGGCTCAGCAGGGTGAAGACGAGACCTGATCGTAGTCGGGGCATTTGAGGAGAGCCGGGTAGCTGGCGCTCATCTGGAGTGAGGCTTCACTGGAGATGTCGGAGGGACTTCGTCCACGCGACCAGGCCTCCGGGTGGAGGAACTGGCCGGAGTGGTCGGAGCAGTTGCTGAGACGAGGGCGGTAGAAACTGGGGTGACGAGGTTGGTAGATCTCCTCTGCTGTGTAGCGCTTCATGAACAGGTAGACGGACATGACGCCTGCACTCTGCAATGTAGAGAGGGAGACAATGAAATTAACTGATAATAGTGTGTGATAACTGTTTTTTTATGCAGTGCAGTTCCCCTCTGCAGACACTGGAGGGCGCTCATACTTCATACACTGGCAGACACAACACTACACCGAAGCAGTTAAACTACACAACTGCCGCCAACATTTATCTTTACAGAGCTCATCGTGTTCAGAAATGTGTAGAAATATGACCTTGGTGTTGAAATGACTGCGTCAAAACCAAAAACTGAACATTATAGACATCATAAAAGTGGAGTTTATGGCTTAATTTGTATTATATTACATAAGTGTACCTAAATGTGGGTGTTCATGACCAAAACTGAAGTTAATCACTCTAATTTAAGTGTCAGAAGTTTTGATTGATTGAAATTTTTATGTTGGACACGTAAAAGCAAAAGAAGAAAAGATAAAGAGGTCAAACCTGTACGCACACAAACTCAATTATTAAGTTCTCTCAACAAGTCCAAATTAAATCTTACATGTTCAGAAGGAGTGGGAAGAAGTATACACTTATTTATTTCTTCCCCTTCTCCTCTACTTATTAGTATTATATTATAATTTATAGACATTTCTATATACATACACACAAATTCACATATTTATACAAGTGAATGTGAGTGAATGAGTTCAGTTTTTGGAATCGTGGTAAACATTTGAGGAACAGGACTTAAGGTTTTTAAGTTACTTTTTAAGTTTAAGTAAGGTTAAGACTAACTTGTTGTATATTTAACGACAAGTTAGTCTTTCATGATTCCTCACTGGGGGAATTTACTTGTCACAGCAGCTCGTATACACAACATGGGTAAGAAATGACTCATGAAGTCATGCTGGTGTTAAAGAGTCTGACAGCTGCTGGAATGAAGGACCTGTGGTAGCGCTCCTTCTTACATGGTGGGAGCAGCAGTCTGTTGCTGAAGGTGCTGTTTAAGGCCTCCACAGTCTCATGCAGGGGGTGAGATTTGTGTCTTAACTTCTTGGGACAATGACACAAAAAAGTATCCTCACTTTAACATGCCAACTAAACAGCCATACAGGTTGTTTGCGTCTAGGTTCAGTTCCTCACCTCAGTGAGCAGGAAAGAGATGGCAGCGAAGGCAAATGACCAGCCGTACTTGTAGGTGAAATAGGCCTCACTGCTCTTAGTCCTGTTCAGCATTTCATCATTTATACTGGAGATATACAACACCAGACCCACCACCAGAGCCAGGCCTGAGAGACGGAGAGATAAATATCAAATTCAAAAGAAGAGGATAGAAACATGACAAGACATAAGAGAGGAAAAGAAGATTCAAGTACCGGAGAGGATGAAGAAGATTCCCGAGACAAACGCCAGGATGGTGCGATGAGGTCGAACGTGCCCGATGTTGTTGAGGACAAAGCCGATGAACATGAAGAAGAGGCTGACAAGAGGGAACGGAGTGGCTGAGCGGATCATCTCTGAGGAGAGGAGGAGAGCTGCTGTTTAACCCCAGAACATATGACAAAGTAATAATTATTACTGTATGTTTGCAGAAAGATACAGACAGAGTCTGAAATTTAATCTCAAAGTGAAACAGTCCGCTGGAAAGGAAGGGAAACAATCTTAAAATAAGGATGAAACGGAGACATTTAATCGTCATCTGCTCCTTTGCCGTATTTGTTCGTGAAACGAGTACAATATCACTACTTATTACACTGACGCGCTAGGATGGATTTATCCTCCAGCGATGCTTCAACGCCGAGACACTGAGGGACTTGTGAGGTGAATTGTTTGTGAAAAGGTAATAAGTATTCTGGAGAGGAGCAGAGCGTCAACATGAGGGTTCAGATGACTCAGACTCATCTGTCTGGCTACATACAGATGATTTCTGAGCACAACCAAGTTTTCGCCATAAAAATACACCCCCCGCCGACTGTTTATGTGAACAACCTCAAGGAGTCACCTTGAGTTATTAAGGCTGTAGCTGCTGTTGGGAGGTGGGAGTTGTTACTCACTGAGCACATTCACTGTGGACTCTGACGTCAACTGGACGTTCATGGGCATGATGTACGCGACGGTAAAGCAACGGCCGGACTCCTCACCTGAAGAGGAGAGAGATAAAAAAAAAAAAAAAACGTTGACACACAGTTTAGAGACAAGACAGGCGAGGAGACATGAGGAAAAAAGAGGAAGGAGGCGAGGGATTGTTACAGGACAGACAGGAGCAAAAACTCTTCAGCTGAGATGGCGCAATAGACGATCTGGCGGGTAACAATGGCTAAAGGGCAGTTACATATACACGGCGGAGATGATGAGGGAATTGGGAGCAGGTGTGCAGGTTGGTGTGGAGGTCAGGTGATGCTAAGAGGTGGAAACACACTGAGGACGTGTAAGGAGTGAGATATTACTGCCTGGCAGGCTTACAGGAGGGCAAAAATGTTATTTAATAACATCAATACGTATTTGTGAGCCACAAACTCAACTTGAGCAGCTTAGCTTAGTATCAAGACTGCAAACGGGGGGGGGGATCTGCTAGCTGGTTTTGTCTGAAATGCAGCAAAATCTGCCTCTAAAGCTCATCAATAACATGTTATAACCATAGAGAGCAGGAAGAATAGATGTTGTATCCATGCCGAGTTCAAAAAATTCAGGCTCAGTACAGTTGTCACGAACGGGGGAAATTTGATTTAACTTTTTGTACCAGACTGTAAACTTGTCTGTTTCTGCTGTGAAGTTGAATTTTAACATGGGAGCTTATGGAGACTGACTCATTCTGTAGTCAACCATTCGAGGATCTGCAGTTTTTGGCACGTCAGCGTTGGCTTCGCTTCACAGCCGCGGACATTTCTTGTATCTCATTTGTTTAATTAGCACAAAGGACTGTGTGGGGTCAGTAACTTCCTTGAGTCTCCTAGCAACATAACCTGTGTAAAATTACATTTTCCATCAAGAAATCTGGGCTATGATTTACTCTGGATTACTTCTGTATGTTAGCCAAAACAGTATATAAGCATATGTATGTTCTTTCCATTTTTTAAACACATCCTTGACGTGAACTTGGTTTGCTGCATTTTAAACACACATTCAGGATGGCTGTCCCTCCCTCAGACGCTGTTTTCCTTACATTTGTCATCAACTTTTCTCTTTTTTTCATAAGTGTGAGTTACATCACATCCTCATCATTATCACTTCAGCATCACACACACTGTCATATACAGACACCAGCTGGAATAATCCACCAGCTAATTCTGTGGCACGATGAGGTGACATCTGCCTCTGGAGACGTGTAGGTGCATGTGTGTGTGTGTGTGTGTGTGTGTGTGTGTGTGTGTGTGTGTCTGCATATAATCATGCTGCAGGACTCATTGTACACTGAATGTATCTTGTTTTATAGCGTGTGATAGAAACACAATCACCTTTTCTATCTATGTGTTGCTCTTTCTCTCACACTGCCTCTTGTAAATCCACACTTACTCATGAAGCAGCTGTGAATGTCGTCATGTGTCAAAGCCGATGACGATATGTCAGTGTGACTGCCGCTGCCACATTTAGACGCTACGTCATATTTCAGCAGCACCTCACACTTGTTACTAACCGGCCAAGAAGCAGACTCTCCAGAGGCCGGAGTGCAGCGAGGTCTTGATGTCGGTGCTTTGGTTCAGAGGCATAATGACGCCCTCCTCCAGGTACAACCAGTAGTCGGTGCTGACTGCCACTCCCAGCAGCCCCAGGCCGCTGATTGCAAAGACGCTGCTCAGCAATGTCAGGGCCTTCCTGCCGCACGCGCTCATGGTGACAGTCGGGGGAGCCTGCAGCAGTCAGTGGTTAAAAATAAGAAGTCCAAGAAGCAGGCTGGAGGAGGAAGAGGAGGAGAAGGAAGATAAATATGAAGACTCAAACTGTTCACTCAATCAAATACACAAGACAAGTAATAGAACTTCATTATGATTAATAATTGTTATTTCATATCTCATCAAAGTATCCTTTTGTTTTTTTTTATTTAACGCCAACATTGTCTTCACATGTCAGTCACAAACACTGGTGTCAGATGTGAGATTGGCTGCTGCTTCAGTCTGAATGAACGACAAACAAATCATGTGACGTGAAACTGTCTCCGACTGACAGACCAAGACTGTGATAAAAAGTTGCATTATAAAACAGACTGTTAGCTTTGTTTGTTTGTTTTTTAAGATGATTTCTTCGGGACTTTGAGCCTTTATTTCATAGAAACAGCTGAAGAGTGACATGAAGAGAGGGAGATGAACCAAACCCAGGCAGCTGTGGTAAAGACTGCACTCCTGTACATCGGGTGTCCTGAACTATGAGTTATAAAGAAATAGTTTAACATTTTAGGGAAGACGGATATCTGTTTTCTTTGTGAGAGTTGGATGAGAAGATTGATACCACTGTCTCTTTTTTGTATGGTAAATATGAACAGCCAGCAGCTAGTTAGCTTAGCTTAGCATGAAGACTGGAAACAGTTATATCTTGTTTGTTAACCCATACAAAAAAAGTAGCATTAAGAGGTGTTTGTAGGTGGATTTTGTTACCTATGGACAAAGTCAGACTAGCTGTTTTCCTGTTACCAGTATTTCTGATAAGCTAGCTAAATGTCTGCTGGCTGTAGCTTCGTTTTAAGCGTAGAGACATGGGACTCGTATCACTCTTTTCATCTAACTCTCAGGCAAAAGCTTATTTCCCAATATGTCAACTATTAATTTGAAAAGTCACAATATTATATCACAAGGACTGTTAAATGGCACAGAAGAAAACTGCAGTTCCTCAAACGGCCACTTGAGGCTGACTACAGAATGAGTCAGTCTCCATAAGTCCCCATGTTAAAATGTCCAACTTCACAGCAGAAATAAACACGTTTACAGCCTGGTACAAAAAACAGTTTTGGTCTCCATAGCTAATTTTCCCCGTTCATGACAACTGTACTGAGGCTGAATTTCTATTCAAATTATATCAAGGCTTGAAGTTATGCTTTGCCACTTTGATTGACAGGTAGGTGCCATTACAGGTGGTTTGTTTGAGCACCTAGATGTCACTGAGTCCGCCTCAGGTCCACCAATGATTTCGGAAACCATCACTGGGACACTGTTTGGTGGCTCACCTGGAAGCAGAGACATCATTTCTCTGCTTCATTCATCTGGATTTTACTTAAGAGTTAATCACCTTGGTCGCCTGTGAGCTGTCTAATTAAACCTTTAATGAGTATTCATTAAACTCTGCATGAGAAACTCTGCAGATTCATGATGTAAACAAAACCCCAACAACCTCAGATTGTTTTACGCGATCATCCCACTGGGCCTCGCGAGTGTGTGTTTGTTTGTGTTTGTCTGGGCAGATGCTTTATGAGCTCATCTGAGAAAAAGGGAAAAGGATGATAGACAGAGGAGGACTGTCTGCGAGCTTCATCTGCGACTCTCCGACAAAGCTGGAGAGATTTAAGAAGTCAAATGCACTCATCACGATGGGCAGCGTATGAAATGTCAGGTCAGCCAGAGCAACTGCAGGAATCAATAGCATCTTAGTTTGGTTGTTGTGCAGGTAAATCTAATCCAGTCAATCCTGTCAGACTCCGTCACAAAATGATTTTCACATCTCATTCTCAGTCTCAGTCTCAGTTTCAGTTCAGGTTTTTGACTCGAGGGCCGACCCATGCAGTTCATCCTCTTCCAACATTAAAGTTTTATAGTCACAATAAATCATAATTCAGTCCATGATGCCGCTAACACTTTCAAACCTGCCCTGAAAAGAATAATAATAAAGTCAATAATAAACCTGTTTGATCCTCCAGACTGAGGGACGTTAAACGTGTTACGGCCAACTACTGTGAATACAAATGCTCACATTATTTGACATTTTACAGAAACAGCCCTGGAAAAAAAGAGGTGGGATGTTCATAAAAATCATTCATAAGTCAGAGTGGGAATTTGGCAGACTGATCACATAGAGAGAGACATCATCGACAGTGACAGGGTGATGATTTAAGTCCCATTCAGGACACATGTGAATGATTTATGGACAGTCAGCTAGAGGACACACTGTGAGGGAAAAGCCTCATTTGAATGGCTGTGTGAATTATGGAAATGAATTCAAAATGTAGTTCTGGAAGTTGTTCATCTCAAAAACATATGCACTTAAAAGTCAGTCTTTGTTGGCTTTTGAACAAGCTGCTCCAGAAATCTACTTGTCCACCAGCAAGGTCACGTCTCTTACCCACAATCAGTTGTGATTATTGAGCTCCCTCCTTGTTATCGGTCCTTATATTCTCAAAGAGCTGGCTGGACTCGACTCAGGGACATCGCAATTACATGGTCAGACTCTTAAACCTCTAGGCCACCATGCAGAATGCTCCATAGCATCTTTATATTAATATAAAAACGAAGATTTCCCCAAGAATTTCATCTAAAATCTGCTTCATAATCGTCCACAGTCGAGAAAAGGCCAGATGGGAGGATTAAAATCATTTCATGGTTTCATTATAATCATGGAAATGTTAAAAATGATGCCCATCTCTCTTTAAAATAATCACCAAATGATTAATGTACAAACACACTTTGAACTACTACAGCACTGTAGTCACATCCACATCAGATCAGACATCTTCGCCATCTGCATGCCAACATATTGAGGCTTTCAATAAGTAAACAGATGAATACAAAAACAATAGAAACACGTATCACACACATCACATATCAATACTCTCTCACTGCTCTTAGTTCTGAAACACCATCTCCAACACCAGTCAGACATGACCTTCTTGCAAACGATGAAGCTGCACAGTTATTCGTGACTGACACTGATAATATTGAGTACAGTTTTCCTGACATGTCCATGTCAACCCTGAATCACCATCATACTCATACAGGGACTTGCAGCGCATCCATGCGTGTCATGTCTTGTGGCAGTATTCTATAAAGCCAATAAAATACTATAATTTAAATGATTATATGTGATTATATGTAGCATGTATTATAAACTGACAACAAACACCAGACTTGATCGGTGCATGAGTTACAACATGCAACATGCAAACACTGACAAACAATGACTCCGTTACATACTGTTTGTGGTGATCTCTTCTCCACTCTCTGCGCGCTGGTTGCTGCACTTGGAGCGAAGATTGCGTTTAAAGTTGTGGGTTCAGACCCTCCTGCCTGCGGTGACCGGAGCAGATATTTTTTGTTTACTCGGCTCTCCGTCGATGTGATTACAAATTCCTTCAGGAAACTGTGAAGTGAAGCCCAGAGCAGGTTTTTTTTTTTTTTTTTAGCGACCAAGACACAACGCACGCAGCAGTGCGTCAGACAGCGTGGTCCTGCTGCACGAGCTGGTTTCAGCCGCTGAATGCAAACAGAGAGAGAGAGAGAGAGAGAGAGAGAGAGAGAGAGAGAGAGAGAGAGAGAGAGAGAGAGACCCTCCTCCCCTTCACATAGGACATAGTGGCATCTAGTGGTGTAGCTGCTGATTACAGCCCCCTCACCTCACTGTCTCAGATTATATGTATATGTATGTGTGTATATATATATATATATATATAATTTGACAAAAGTCTAACTAGCTTCAAAAGAAAACTGATGATGATGAATAACACACCCTCTCCTTTTTCTGAGCCTTCTTTCTACCCAAATAATTATCACACAGTCCCTTAAAGGGCCGGTGTGTAAATCTGCAATCACAATTGCATCTGTAAATACTTATATAGTCTGTACATAGTATATTTATATATAGTTCATACTTATATTAACATAGCCATAGCCTGTTTATAGTCTGTATATGGTCTGTACCATAATTAATGATTTAAATTACTACTGATGCACTTCTGGTTAGATGCTATCTGCATTTCGTTGCTTTGTACTTGTGACATGTGCAATGACAATAAAGTTGAATCTAATATCTAATTTTGTGGCATCTAACCGTGTGTTTACTCGCTTTACGTTACCCTTCCTAGCATTTAAGACAAACGATGGTGGATGTAAAACACCATAAACGAGCATCTGTAGATGTGAAAGACTCATTTTAATGTTACAAATTTCAGATTTTTATTGATTTTCATTTTTATGCACTAATCTAAAGTTTTATTCCATGTCGGCTGTATTCTGTTAACAAAGCCTCCTAAATCTGACACTGGACCTTTAATTCATGTGGTTTATCACACATTAAACAACAAACTCGCATGTGAAAATAAAACAGAGCAGGTAAATATTTTTTCATACTTTATTTATACACAGTATTCATCATACCACAATGAACAGAGGAACAAGAAGAATCAGGTTAACAAAAGCAGGGGCAGTGAAAGGAAACACATACAAACATCCCTGTGGCTCTAACTCTAGCTTGTAGTGGTACTGTACCCTGACTGGCCTGACATTTGATTATCTCTGCCATGGGTCCAAAGGTTGCTTTTTTTTTTTTTTTTTCAATTCTCAATGTGAGACATGTAAACATTCACTTTTTCTTCTCTTAACCTTATAAATCTCATTTTGGTCCAGATGTGACGGCTGCAACATCAGTCTACATGTTACGTAACTAATTCAGGTGTGAAGAGCTGTAGCCTTCCTAGATTTGGCAGTTTGATGAAACCTTGTGTGCCTCTAAAGAAAAAAAAAAAACAGCTGGACACACACCTGACTGGAAACAAAAATAAAACTGAGTTTGGCACCAGTGAAAAAAAAAGCCAACAGAAGCGTTTTTTTTACACATATTTTCGTCTGTTCATAATTCAGCTTTTTAGTCAGACAGGCTGGGCTACATGACAGCGGAGGGGGAGCAGACGATGAGCAGTAAGAAGCGCACGATGCTCGTCGGACGGGTTTGTCTCCATGCTCCACACCAAGAGAGGGAGGAGGAGGGAGGAGGATGGAGGTAGGGGAGAGGAGATGTCTCTGTATCATGCAAGGGTGGAGGGGGGTGGGGGGGGGGGGGGGGGGGGGGTCTTTCTCATGCTTAAACCAGGCCTCGCCTCACGCATGCACACGATATACGCAAGAAAAGAAAAGGGCTCTGAAATCCTCACACCGTTACTCAGCTTTAGAATTACAGAAGGAGTCGGCCCTGAGACGACCAAGGCAAAGAGGGGATTCGACCGCACGAGTAGGTGCTGCATATTCTCCATGACACTGAGTAGTAGAAAAGAATGGATAAATAGTGGAAATACATATAACAAGGTTTGCTGATACCAAAGCTACCAAAGATTCAGCCAAACGTTATATATATACTGTATATGTATATACTGTATATACTCTTCTTAGGGGTACTCTAAACATAGAAATGTTCAAACCGTCTACGGTAGTAAAAGCACATTCAGTTCATAGTATAAAATCTGCAAGTAACTTCTCTTTTTGAAACATATTTACAAAAAAAAAAAAGGTTTAGACGCCTCTCTGGACATAAAAGTTAAACTAGAACATAAAACAGGGACAAAACTTTTTTTTTTTTTAAATAACAGTTAGAAACTTTTCTTCAGAATAAGACTCTTCAAAACATACAACAATTAGATATCAACATGGTTTATATCATAATACTAAACTTTACAATGATACCAGACGTGTACTGCATCCTAGAGTCTACTGCTCATACAGAGTCAGAAAAGAAGCATGCAACAGAGATCTGCTTTGTGCATATGGAAATAGCATCGTTATACTTTTGAACTTTTGATCCACGGTTTTCTGACCCTACACACTCCAACTCATCCTGGATTCACCCACCGCACTGCACCGAACGAGGCCTAGACAGCTTGTAACTTGAAAAGCATAATGTGCTTCCGTTTGTCTATGTTGAGTTAGATAAGTGTAGCTCCACGTCTTACAAAACGACAGATAAGAAACGCTCCCTTGTTCAGGGGTTTTAGTGCGTTGACAGTGTTTGGAAAGCCAGAGGGGGGGGGGGAAACATTACGAGGACTTTTAAAGATAGAAATGTAGGGGTTTTTTTCCACTTCTACTTTGGCACTCATGTAACAGTATACTACCTCTTTTTTTTTTGGTCTTTTTTTTAAATTTTAAATATATAAATATAAAATACACGCGTAAGCGGTTCAGAAGTAGATAAAGCCGAGACAGAGCAGAAAAATATGTTCCGTTCTTGTCGTGCATTGCAGCTCGTTGCGTAGTGAGACGGGGCAACGTGAGTGAGGATGAGAGGGATCTTGCATCTTTAATAGCTAAAGAGATATTAACTGATAGACACATTCATACACGAGGAAGAAAAAAAAAGGGGGGCTGCAGGTTTGGAGGAAGAAAAAAAAAACACAGATACAGATTCAGAATCAAGTCAAATCATGAGATGTTTGGGCAAATTATGCAAAAAAAATATCAGTGCCATGTACTTTCTCCTCGCCCACAAACATCGGCTCCACTCTCCTCAGTCATTTCTGTACGCAGATATCGATAACTAGGAGACAGAATACTGTAGAGGAATGATATGAGTCTTTTGACAGCAGGACGTTTGTGGGAGTTTTGGAAGGATCCTGTAGTTGAGCGACAGTCCATGCTTTCTTTTTCTTTTATGTGTGTGTGTGTGTTTGTGTGTTTTTTTTTTCTGCTCTCTCCTCATACGACGCTGTGCAGGGATGGATGGATGAACTGAGGGTTCATGTAGGAAAAGCCGGCGAACTCGCTCTGGTCGATGTTGGCGATGACCAGCTGATCCGGAGGGGTCAGCACGGGCTGCGTACGCGTGAAAAACTTGTCGAAGTTTTCCGCTCCTTTGCCACACTGAAAGACAAAAAAGGAAAACATGTCAGACGTGGGAAGGATCAATCGTTCGTTTGATCTTTGGTGTGGTTAACAGGAACAGGATGGCGGTGATGATTAAAAGGCCTTTCCCTTGTGAGTCTTTTATTAGGAAGCTTCCCTACAGTCCCAGAGGGAAGGTGGTGCAAGGAAATGTTGAAGCCCGTTGCGTAGCCGGGCAGAAGTTGTAATTAGATTAGGAGCTAACCCTACGCATCCACAGTGGAGGTCATCAGCATCAGTGTGCAGCTCTGCTCGGGGCTGTCATGTGTCTCCAGCAGCTGAATATATATATGTATGGATATTACTGTGCGCAGTATCAGCACAGATTTACAAAGAAGCAAGATAAATTTCCTCCGAATGAGTAATCCACAACAAAAACAAATCTGGAGTTTACAGAGGATTTCAGCGCCCACTGTTTGCGACACATTTTCTCAGGAGACATATCAGCATGTCGGGTTTTTTTTTTTTTTTTTTTTTTCCAGCTGCTGTGTAATATTACAGAAGCTGAGCCATAAAGCCTCAGATGGATCTTTTGTTTGCTGATCCCTTCAGACCAATTAATGATGCCGTTGCATGAGTTCACAACTGTGATACGCCTCACAAAGCCCCCCCCCCCCCATAGATGGATGTATCCACTTTTAGCTCCCTCACTCCGTGTGTGGAGACCGATACATCCGCCGTGTAACACTGCATTTACTGTGGCCCTTGTGTGGAAGTAAAGGGAACTCTGCTCTCAAGGAGCTATTTTTAATCCTCGGTGGCAGCGCTTGTGTTGCTTCGGGCGGTGTGGGCAGCGAGGGGATGGAGGATGCGGGAGTCCACAAACAGAAAAGAAGTGTTTTGTGGTGACAGGAGGAGGTTTAGGTGTCGGGAAGGGATTGAAGAGAGGGGTGGGTGGGTGGGTGGGTTGGTGGTGGCATGTGTCAGTGGTAGCAGGGCTGGTGGCTGCAGCTGGGATCCAGCCTCAAGCTCAGCTGGGTGCATATAAACCATTACATTGGACGAGGATGAATGGGAACGCAGACGTACAATATGCATCCATTCATGTAGACACAGACTCTCGGAGGAAGTATTTCAATTCTTCAGCAGTGACTCATTCAGGAATGACACCGATTTTCAAGTGATTTGCTGTTTTTAGCGCACATGAATGGCAGGGAGAAAACTAAATAAAAGCCACTGGATGTTTTATGGTTATTAGTTTGTGTCTGGAAATATCCTCCTGTTTCAGACATATACATATATGACATATCGACCTCTTGGCTGCATTGGTAAAGACGCTGAGCTAAAAACGGATGTAAACAAACTGTTGTTGTCTTAGTCACTGTTAATACGGCTCACAATCAAAACAATAAAATAAAATGGCAGCAATTGAAAAGACCTCATGATATACATATCCAGATCTAATTCATCCTCTTTATATCGTCTCCTTCCTCAGAAAATTTGCATAAATTGATGCTAATTTATTTTTCTTGCACGTGTTCATGTATACATTGACATTTTTGGTTGCTGTAATCATTCCTTCTTCCTACACTGGCCCTGAAGAGATCTTTCGTAAAGTGATTCTGATGTAAGTGATGGTTCCAGTCAATATGAGGCTTTAACAGTTTGAGTTAGACGGATCAGGTCTGCAAAAGTTACAGTGTTTTTAGTGCAAAACCTCTTCTCTTTGTTATCGTCTGAGGAAACGCAAAGAGGAGAATTTAAAGACTGAAACTTTGGAATGTTACCTACCTGATTTGTCCATCGTAAAAACACCAAAAGAAACTTTTACACAGAAACAGGGCTGTGGATTTTGTCCCTGATCTCATATCTTAAAACTGACAAAAAGAGTCAAGCAACATCAGTGTAACAATGTTACACTTAGCAGTGGACACAATGTCGGTGCTGTAACATGATATAAATTAGTCTACTGTCATAAAATTTGCTTTTGTTGTTGCAAATCAATTAACAGGATGCCGCTGCTATATATCACTATAATATCCCATATGTCATGACAGAGGATGGTCAAATGGATGCTGCTTTTAATTTGAAAGCACAGCTGTACACACATAAACACCTCCATAACTACACATACACAACACACACTCACGGCATCACTCACCACTTTGGGTTTAAATGGCGGCTGGATCTCTCTGTTTGCCAGGCGTTCCCAGTCGATGCGTCTGAAGAAGGCCTGCTCCCTGATGTCCCTCTCCCCCTCTGGGCCACAGCCGAGACGCTTTGATGGGTGCTTGGTCATCAGCTGGTGACAAACAGAAGAAGGAGGGGTTAAAGGACAGAGGCGGTGAGCTGCTTGAGGGAAAGAAAAGGTAAAAATAGTGAAGCAGATGAGAGAAGAAAACTCTCTGATCCACATTTTTATCTTAGTTTCATGTCAACAACGTTATGCAGAGCCAGACTGACACTCACACTGATTTCACTCATCCAGCTCTAAAATAGTCGCAGGAAATTGCGACGCCTTTTCACGGCCCCCGTGTGTCTGATTCAGCAGCCACCTTTAATTTCAACCATGAATCATTTTTGCAAATGAGACGTGAAGCAAACAATAAGAGGGATCGGGATTATCTCGTCTGTCAGCCGCTCTGAGATGATGAATGATGATTTTTTTGTGGCGGCACGCCGCTACGTGTAATATCATAATAAATGAAGGCAGGATATGTTATTAAAAGACTTGGTCGGACTGTGCACCTGAATCTTAATTGAATCTTCTGTGGTGTGTAAATCGACTCTGAAAACTCATTTCCTCGTTGGTAAATAATCCTAATCATGACAGCCGTGATGCAAACGTGATGCACAGGTATGAGAGGAACAGGTGCTGCCGAGTGAAGGAAGAGTTCTGACTTTGCTGAAGCGTGAAATCATTTGTTCCTGTGATGAAATGTGAAACCATCTTCCGTGTCATGTTAGCCAAAAAACTACAAAGATGTGAAGCCAACTGGATGCTGTCACTACTCATGCTGGGAAAAATCTGACAATTATGACCTGACAACAATATTTAACTTGAAAAAAAAAAAGCTGATGATGAGTATTAATAAAAACAGGACTTACTCCCTTGCAGATGGACACAGCTTCTTTCGACATGGACTTGGGATAGGACACGTTGTGTTCCATGATGGACTGGAAGAGCTCGTCTTCGTCCTCGCCATCGAACGGTGGCTGAAGATAAGATAAGACAAACTCAGTGCCACGGAGTTCATGTAAAAGTTGGGTGTGATGACACCTGACATACAGCCTGAGGGTTTTTCTGTGACAAGATGCTGAGGTGATGAAGTCAGTAAGGTGAGCTGAGCAGTGGGAAACAGCTATCTTGTACTTTTTTTTTTGATTATTATTATATCCTGTGTTGTTCATGGGTGATACGTGTGTTGTGATCCATTATCAGTCAGAGAAATACCTTCTGCTGAATCTTCTGCCTAGAAACTGGAAACCTTAACTCTGTAATTCTGTGTGTGAAATGCTACTTTTGTTTATGTAGTAAATGATTCATAAAAATACATCTTCGATAGTAAAATATATAAACTTTTTTTTTTTCACTTCCAGTGTGTGGGATTTAGTGGCACCTAGTGGTTAAGTTGCAGACTGCAACCAAACAAATACTCTCCCACGCTTTAACCTCTCCTTCCAAGCATGTAGTAAAAACTCTGGCTGCCAAATTGACATAAAAAGCAAAAGGTCGTATCTAGTTTGGTTTGTCTGTTCTGGGCTATTGTAGAAAAATGGTGGTTCAACATGGCGGACTCCGTGGAAATGGACCCGCTCACAGTGTAAATATTAAGGGCTCATTTTAAGACAACAAAAAAACAGCTGTTCTTATTTTCAGGTGATTACACGCTAATGAAAACCTACTAAAAAATATTGTATTCCATTGCTGCCAATAAATCCTTCAAAACTAAATCTGACACACTGCACCTTTAAGACCTAGAAAGTCTAAAATTTGATTACACTTTCTATTAGGACTATTATTTTTGTCATTGTGACAAATATTGCTGAGGCAACAATAGATGACTTAAATCTAAAATTAATGAATCTTAAATTCTTTATACAGTCCTAAATGAGGGATGAAAACCTGTACATATAGACAAAAACTGGAGCGGTAAAACAACATATTACCTGTCCTGCCAGCATCTCATACAGAAGAACTCCATAAGCCCACCAGTCCACTGATTTTCCATAAGGCTGGTATGCTATGATCTGACAGAGAGAAAAAGAAAAGATTAAAACCTTGAATCAATCAAACCTGTCTCTATTCTGTCACATACAGTTGTGACATACACCCGCAGAGAGCCGCGTAGTAAAGATATCAGATACACAGTGAAAAGTAGCATCTAGACTCTAACCAAATCAACCAGCATTAAATACAGTCAGCTATTTCGAGCTGCCTTAACAAAAGCGCCTTCTCCTACCATCCAATTTGCCGTCCTACACCTCCCTCCCACACACAATCTACAGCCACACACACACAATAATAATCATGCAGACGCACAAGCAAAGAGCTAAATCACAGCTGCACTCGCCTTTAACAGAGACAGAAATGCAGCAATTTATACAGTTCACAAAGTTATAATTTGTTGCTCGGCTTTCTTGTCTACGCCCACGCGCGAGATGCTCGTGTTTACATCTCTCTGCGGATAGACTTGATCAGAAAATGCTGGGATGTGTTTGCGTCCTGTCAAAGGTGATTTCTCGCAGTGCGAAACCAAAACACTGACAACACAGCACAGATTTTATGCTACAATGCAATAAATTAAAGTTAGTTAGGCAAAGAGGGGAAAGACAAAGTCATTATAAAGCTATTTATATCCAGTGGAAAGAAATTCTTATGAAATCAAGACGTTTCTATATATAAGTTTGCCGTGAGTAAGGGCTTCCCTCGCCTCCCACCTGTGAGACATGATCCTTCATGAGTCAGTGCAGACAGACAGGGGTGGATAGACACACATAGCAATACCTATACAGTATTACCAAACATCTAATTACTCCAAGTGAATCATCTCTGCTCTGTGTAAATAATGTTTTATTATTTCTGACCTTGTGCGATATTTGTAGTGATTTTTCAATCCAGTAAAATATAATTTTAGACAGAACAAGAGACCAGTTCATCAAAGTTGTGTGCTGTGCAAACCCTTACGATGGAGTGAAGGTGTGCATCACTGACACGACTCTTCATCTGTTCATGAGGAAAGCTGCTCACACAGGTATGTGCTTCCAAACACGCAGAGCATTTGAGCGGCACGTAGGCGCAAGCCGAGGGACGAAATCTCTGCAGCTCCCACAGTCCTTATTTTGCCTTGAGTGTGTCATTACACCGGAGGTCTACGAGCTCCATTTGGAGGCTTACAGGCGCTCTTTCCATGTCAACTGCAAACACATTGCTGAGCAGTTCAAATTTAAATTTATGAAGTGCAAGGTCGGCAAATTGCAGAGTGAACTCGGTGCCAGGCGCTCCCAGTTTATCAGCAAATCAGCACAGCCGGAAACACAGCGGATGAGACTTGGTTTGTCGTACGGTAGATGATATTTTCTCATCGGACAGATGTAATTGTACCTAGATATGAAGTCAGGAAGGATTGGGCATGGTTTGATTTGAGTAAAACTTGAATAAATGTTTGCTGAATGTGTGATTTATTAGGCTGTTATAAGCTCACATAGTTGCTGTTACAGGTTGGTTAGTTGTGGTACTGCAATCAGATATTTGAGTTATAGTAGACTTTTTAAAATGTATAATTCAGTGTGCATGTAATCCATTATCCTGACTGCAGCTACTCACTTCAAATACGTTAATTTATTAAACAGTTATTCTGAAAAGACAGGGGACATAACTGGAAATGGTGTCGGCCTGAAGGGGTTAAGAACTTAAGAGCGTCCCTTGATAACATGACACAGAACAAACACCAATTTTGACAAGTCTGTGAGGATATGACAGACAAGAGATTGCTTGTTGCCTTCACAGGTCATGTGGTGAAACGGTTGCTGATTGAGTGGTGTTGTAACACCCTGTGGTGAATGGATGGTCTCTTGTTGTCTACCAGGCAGTCTAAGTTACTCATGATTCTTTTTGTTTAATAAACCCAGAACAAGTTTACAGTGATATCGGTGTCAAATGAAGCACTGGAAATTTTAAGTAATTTTTGAAACAATAGTTATCAAACAGAGAAAGACACAGGGGAACCTATTTTGCTGCTTTTTAACATTATTTATTAGCTGTTAGGTTGTGCTACTTGTTTGTATTTTCGAATGTTTTCACGTTTAACATGAAGACGAGAAATTCTTTCTGTTTGAGGACGAACCCAGGTGTAATGCTAACGCTGGTTGGAGCTTCTGGAGCATAATTTTCTCTTATTTTCAGGACAGCTGAAAATGCTAACATTAGACTACACTCTTGATACCATGGCTTACACACAGAGGGGAAATATGACACAGCGGAGGTGCCAGTCGGGGCTTAACGTAACATGTAACCCACACATTTTCTAAGTAACATTCTGCTCGTTAGTGGTAGGCTCAACAGCTGAGCATGCTAACGGTTGCAGCTTAGAAACGGTTTCTACACTTTTGTTGCTGTATTTCTTTGATTTTGGAAAGGCTAGAAACTTTCACATCAACATGTGTGACAGATGTGTCATGCCCAAGCGCCAACCATTAAAAACTGTAATACCTCAAGCAGCCATTTGAGGCTGGATACAGAATAAGTCAGTCTCCATAAGCCCCCATGTTAAAATGTATAACTTTACAGTATGGCCGCTTTGATTGAAAGGTAAGTGCTGTTACAGATGGCTTATTCGAGCACCCAGGCATCATTGAGCTCGCCTCAGAAGCAGTACATCCATCATGGCAACATTTTCAGGGTGACGTCATTCGTCATTGGTTACGCCTAGTTACGTTTGAGATTGAGTTTAAGCAATGATTGGACACGAAAGTCCAACAATAAGATACAGAGCGATCACTTAGTTGCTGTTGTGTGATCCTTTACTGTAATCTGGACATTTCATTCTCACCTCTGGGGCGATGTAGTCCGGGGTGCCACAGAAGGTGCGTGTGCTCATGCCTTCATACATGTTCTCTTTACACATGCCAAAGTCTGCGATCTTGATGTGACCCTCGGAGTCCAGCATCACGTTGTCGAGCTTCAGATCCCTGCAGCAGAGAGAAGACACGCGTTCGTCTTTGTCTGGATTTGTGATCGCTTTGTTACTCTTGTGTTCCTGCCTCCACAGTTAAAGTTTACACCTCTGCCACCTCTCTGAGCGTTTTATCTGTCTGCGGCACGCCTCATACGCGGCAAACTACAAGTCCTGAGATAATTCCCCCCATGCCATCCTGCCTCCTTTGAGGCTTTTTGCAATTCAGCGTGCATCTCTGCTTGTGTTTGATGTCTCAATTCTTCATTTTCGTCCCCTCATCCACCACTTCTGGCAGCTATATCTGTCACAAAGTAGTGTCAAGATGCCGAACACAAGGATGGTGGGATATGAAGAATGGATGCTCAGCTGAAGTACTGAAGAGGAACAGGGTGACCTCTACTTTCTGTCATTTCTTTCTGTCCTTTCTATTATTGCTCTCTCTTTGCATCAGGATGATTAGTACGGATTTAACGCTCGCCTCCTTCCTCCTGAGGGTGTTCACGCTCTGCAGTTTAAATACAGACGGAGCAGCGAGGTTAAATCTACATTTTTAATCTGTTTCTTTCATTCATTCTGTCTCTCTGGACCGGCATACTTTTCTAAGCCTTTCATAAAAGTGCAGTGCGTGTGTTTTGTTTTTCACGTTAACAACTGTATTAAAACGGCTTTCTCTCTGACTCACCCACCTGTAGATGATTCCCTTTCGGTGCAAGAAAAACAAACCGACAGCAATCTCTGCGGCGTAAAACCTGCAAAATTAAAAGTCATTAAAACGCTTATGGGGAAGTGATAATAATGAATGCAGGAAAGAAACACAGAAGAATCCTCTGCACTAGAGAATACATCTGAACAAATATTGGGGTGATCAGTAACAGTGCATCCTGTGTAATTTAATTAAGTAATCCCTCGCAATGGAACTATAAAGTAACTAAAACAATTTTAAAATGTAATCTGGGCTCTCATAATTACTCATTTTTATTCATCACGACTCAAGCCCGCACAGTAGAGGGGCTAAACTGCTAACTGGAGCCGCCTGGATGAAAATCTCATCAATATGTCATTGTTAAAACATGTGAATGAACTGCAGAGCGCCCTTACACTGCCTGTGGCTCCTTGAATTTGCCCATACGTTGGATATGATACATAAGGTCTCCCCCGTTGATGTACTCCATCACAAAGTAGAGCCGGTCCTAGAATAATGGAATAAAAAGGGATGTTATTGCCCAAAGAGCGGCTCTAAATAGGCGCTCCGCAAAGAAAAGTACACGCTGTCCAGGCTCATATAATGTATATTATATTCAAAGATCTTATGTAACATAGTCTACAGCCATATGTCTGTAACACATGCTCATCCTCCAGAGATATTAAAATGCCTGACGTGATCTATTCTTCCAGCATAGCGGCTGGGGTCACCTGTATAATAAGTCTTTGATCAGTAAATGTAGCTTTATTAAAGACTCCTTGAGTCACTCTGTCTACGCACAGAGCTGACGTCATACCCGGAGACTTCGTATTCAGGGGTGGTTTCAGCTCAGTATCAGTTTTCTCTGCAGACTGCAAATAAACGTAAGGCAAATACAGATGTGATGGTAGATATGATGGCAAACACACACACACACACACACACACACCGGAGCAAAATGCCTGATGAAAGAATGATGAGGGAGCAAAATGGCACCCCGTTAAATAAAGATTTTGTGTTTCTGAGCAGCAGGAAGTGTGCGTTAAAAATAACTCTGACTACACACCACAGTCTGGAAGCAAGAGTGGAGCTGTGTGAGGAATGGTGGCTTGTCTCTCTGGGCCAAGACCCTCTTCTCCACCATCGTACATTCAACATCATCATCCTGGATCACGACATCTTTCTTCAGGATCTTGATGGCGTACAGCTCCTCCGTTGACTTCATCTCAGCCAGCATTACCTGCAGGTCAGAGGTCGTGATGAAACAAAGAGAGTCTGACAAACAAATGCAGATATTTGAAGCATTATAATAATACTTTTAACAATGATAATAATAATTATTGACCTCACCTTGCCAAAGCTGCCCTTCCCAAGAAGAGCCAGGAAGTTGAAGTCGCTCAGTCGGACCCGGTCCATGTTACCTGAAGGCAGGCTGAACCGCCGGTGGTCTGATGGCGTGATCACTTTCTTACCGTGGCCCAGCTTGGCTTTCTGTGGCATTAAAAACACATTTCAAGATTAGAAATTGTTTACTGCTGTGAACACAAATAATAATTATTCTAATAAACAGAGTTGTCTGCACACCTCTGCTTCGACAGTTTGAATGCACAGTTTGCAGAATAAGTAGTTAGCTATGTATGGTTTGACTCGAGGAGAAAACAGTCGTCATGCTGGTGTCTAACAGCTGGTCTGGAGTGCGATATTCACATCTGGCTTTCTCTCCCTGTAGATCACAGACTGCCACAGAAGCAGGACTTAATCACTGGTTGTAGGCAACGAACTGGACGTATGCTCGCCAGCTACAAATCACAGCGAGTGTGTGTGTGTGTTATTCTGCAGCATAAAACGTGATAAAATATCTCTAAATAAGTTGAAAATGCGAGAACTTGTTCATAAGTAGAATAAAGAAAACTATTTTCAGCGCCATTCGAGATATTTTCACTGTTTTTGCAAGCGTTTGCCACATTATTGTTACAGTTGTTACGTTTGCCGTCGTCTGGTTAGCTGCATGTGTCAGAATCAAGTCAAGCTTTCTCTGTTCTTTCTCCATTTCTTTGTACAGAGATCGCAGGGATCTATTTTTTTTTCCCGCTGACATGCCAGACGCCCTCACAGATATTCAGCAGGATCTCTCTTCTGGTGCATTTTGGGAAATCATGAGGTGGGCAGTCAGCAAGGGGGGGTGCCAGTGTTGCAAGGTTCCCTGTTGTTATAATGACTGGTCTGCCAAGCGTGTTTGAACAAAAAGGGCAATTAGGACCCTGCCAGCTCCCATCATGGCTCCAGTGGTTGTCTGTTTCTGTCAGATAGAGCAGAAAAAAAAAAAAAACAGGCGTCCGGTGGGGCACAGAGAGGCTGTTGCCAGGCCAACCGTTTCTCTTCTCTTGACTCAGTGTGGTAACATAGCCTACATAATAATTGTCACATATCTGACTCACGTTAAGCGGCTCTACATGTGCACCCGGTTGGGTCAATTAAGAGCAGACTAATGTAAACATTAACTAGGTGTGTTGTAGTTACAGAGGAAGGTGCTGCCTCTGTGTGATACAGGTACAGTTCATTCTTTTCACCTGGCAGAGAGGACAGCTGGCATGAAAATCAGCAGGACGACCAGAGATCAGACCTGTTCCATGTGATGTTAGCCGAGTGCTAACAGAAAGTGGAAGAAAAACATCAAAGAGGGATTTTAAGTGGCTTAAAAGTTACATTAATTAACTAGTGAGGCATAGCCTCAACTTTTATGCTGTTTTCTTGTAATATACTAGATATTTTCAGCTTTTCACACCTCTGAAATCCTCCCAATGACTAAAATCAGACAGAAAAAATCAAAGTAAAAGTCTGTTACGCTCTGTCTGTTTGTTGTTTCTTGACTCGTTGCTGTTTTGTCTGAACGCACAGCAACTATATTTACTCTTTTTACACTTATATTTACACTTTGTTTAAATGAACACTGTGCAATGTGCAATATCTGCGCATATACAGCACAGCCATATACATATGACAAATAAACCTGAATCTTAATCTGTGTTTTATGTTTCATGTAGCGCCATTGTCCTTTGCGAAACACTAGTTTCACTGTGTATGCAGTCGAAGTGACAATAAAACCTGACTTGACTTGAAATCTGACAGAAAATGACTTTAGTTTTACTCCTCCTGAGTCATGGCCACATGACTGAGAGTTGTGACTAACTTCTAACATAAACACTCCTCGAGTTTCTGCTCCAGAAGGTTTGATCAAGGGCAGATCTGATCTGGTTTATGTCCGGCCAGGTTTTATAGTGCTGGCGTGAAGACATTTATTTATGTCTAGGTGAGGAGTGAGGATATTTTGGTGTACGTCGACACTAAAATAAATCTGGACGTCACATGTCATTACATCACTGCTGTTGCCTTTTCTATTATGCAGGCGAGTTTTGTCGTCTGAATAACGTGGCGTTTGTTTGAGTTTACTGCAGCTTGCGATGCTTTCAGAGACATCTAGTGGTCACTTTTAGAATATAGCATATAGCATGGATAGTGGACTTGTAACAGCAGGAAAAACACCGATTTTTCTTGGTCGCATGAAGCGGGATGCAGCTCTCCTTCAAACACCTGTGAGTTTCCTGCTGTGACAAAATGTCTGCTGTGTAACCACTCCATGAAACAAAACACGTCTACCTGTTTTAACACAAACAAACGTTTGAAATATTTCTGTCAAAGTGACCATACATAGTTATATTCAAACACATCCAGTGTCACATCCAGTCAGTCTTATAATAAATATAACACTGCCACCGTGTGGAAAGATTCGGCATGCACACCAAGCACACCGAAGAACCCGCCTCAGTGTGTGTGTGTGTGTGTGTGTGTGTGTGTGTGTGTATCCATTCACACAGATACTGTGCATAAGTGAGTTTTCATCCATGCTTCACGTCCCAACAGCCTTCTATAGTCCAAACCAAAGGCAGACTAGTAGAGGGCGGACTGTGGACCACACTGTCAGCCAATGAGGAGCAGGTGTGAGACTCTCTTGACCAATGACAGTGCACGGATAGTGGTGAGGAACACATTTACTAACAACATTGCTGTCTGGTGTTTGGTGTTGAATGTAGGTATATATGTTGAAGCAGCACTTTTATTCACGTTTTATATGCTGTGTGTGTTTCTGTGTGTGTGTGTGTGTGTGCTGGAGGAACACCAGCTGCTTTCTTGTGTGTGCGCTGTAAAGCCGAATGCTGCAAATGTCAGACTTTTCTGGGTCTGACCTTTGCTGCAGGTGCTGCGACATCTTTACGTTAAAAATAACACGTAGTCCCTTTTAGCTTTATGTTTACGTGCGTGAGACAACGAAGGGGGAAGTTAGTGTGTGTGTGTGTGTGTGTGTGTGTGTGTGTGTGTGAGGAGTTAGAGGGATAAAAGCATGTTCATTTTAGTGTGTGCATAACAGCAAGCAAATTGGGCGGGTTCAACTATATGCAGTTGAGAGCCTTTGTTAGTAAATCAGATTAGTTTGTGGAAGCCCGGCAGAGATCCACAAACAATCCTGACACAGTCAGTCAGTAAAGTGAGTGAATGCAAGCTGGCAGAGAAATAGAGACGGAGCAGGCAGAAGAGCTACCTTGAGATAGTGGATATTTAACTGGCAGGCCTAGAAGAGAGAAGAAACTCACTTTATTAGTGTGGTCAAAGGTATGCTGCTGGTGTGTGTGTGTGTGTGTGTGTGGACAGAATACACATGTGCACCGATGAGTCATCATTTCTAGATCTATTTCATCATCTAACAATAAAATCAATCAGAGGCATGACGAGGAATAAAAACAAACAGAACAAATCCTCGATCTGTCACATCTGGTTGCATCTCTGCAGCTCAGCCCGGCAGTTTCCACGGCAACTGCACACAGTTGTGTGAAGACGCTAGCCTCGGAGGAAAGTCAAGGTCAGCGTTGCACGGAGTGGAGAGAAAGGGAAAGATTAAAAAAAAAAAAAAAAACAAGACAGAGGACTGCTGCAAGGAGGTGGCATTTACACTCGGTATTAAAACACCTGTGTGCACACACACAGAGCTGGACTTTAATAAAACTGCCCTCGCTCTCTCCAGTCTCCTTCTTCTCAGATGGATCTCATGTCTTTACACTGCAGTGTTTAATGTGGCAGCTAACATAGATGTGAAGAGAGGTGATGAGTTTCATTTAAAGATGTTAACAGAAACCTCAGTGAGTAACACTTGCAGTAAGTAGACCGGCCACTAGAGAGCGACAGTTGCGTATCAGTGTTTTCACATGTTTTATCTCCTCCTTTACTGAAAATCATCGACACAACACTGCAGATCGTTTCCAAAGCAAACTGTAGCGAGTCTCAAAACTTCACTGTAAAAATCATACTCACTCTTGTTTATTAAAAGTTATTATTATTTCACATTTATAAAAGCAACCATGGTATTCACTGCAGAGCCTGCCGGGGAGGTGCTGAGGAGTTGGCGTCAAGATTTAATAAAGTATAAACAATTTTAAGTAACGCAGATACAACATGCAAAATGACTAATGTGATCCAAGAAGCATGACTGAGAGAGACCCAGAATAATCAAATTAATCAAAAGATGGAATATTAGAGAGCAGAAAAAAGTTGAACACCTGTGTTGTGTTATCTTGGTTGGTTATATATAGAAGTCCAATGAGGGCAAGGAAACCTGGCTGAATCATTAATGCTGTTATTTCAACATAAACCCTTTCAAGGCTTCATTTATACCAGGGGTCATCCTTGGACGAGAGACCCCCCCCCCCCACGTGTGTCACATTTCAAGCCTGGCCTATAATATATTTTATATTTACTTTATTAAACTTTCTCCTCCTGTATTACTTCTCTCACATGTTTGCTCTGTCATAAGTGGTGTGAGGAAAGACGGTGGCCAGTCTCTTACAATTTTCTTGGTTTTTCTTTCTTTCCATGTGATATGGATTTGTTGGTACGAGCAAATCAAAGAAATTCTGGTTTTATTGTGAATCTTGTTGATGGGCCCTTCCAGAGCTCTACTCTGATAGGCCGGTTTGAACTGGAGAGAAGGTCTGTCAGAGGATATATGTGTTGAAAATGGCTGTTTTGTATGTTAGGGGAAGAGCAGCGCAGTAACTTTTCTTTGTTAAATGATCGTTTTTGTTTGGTGACTTGCTTGCACCTCTCTTTGCAACAACAGAAATACAGCAAATAAGAAGGTTGTCCATGTTGACCTGCAGACTGAACCTAGAAATAACGGTGCGATAAAAAAAGAAGCAATAACCATAAGTTATAATCATTTAGAATACTGGCTAGGCTCGGATTATACTTTCTGAAAAGTAGTCTGTCCATGATTGCTGCTTCCATTGTCACTATTATTATTACACCCTCAGGAACTTGTTTCATTTGTCGACTGTAAGCTTGTACTATAAGTGTAGCCTATAAATGGGATTTCCCTTTGAAACAAAGCGCATTCACTTTAATGCCAGGAGAAAGTGATCTCCCTCTTCGGCACATAGGGTGAAAAGCACAAGCTGGGAACAGGGATGAGGTTACCATGGTGACAGGAGAGAGGAACACATTTTGTGTGATAAAGAAAGCCTACTTACGCTTTTATGGAAATGTTACAAATTCACAACCCCTGAGTCGAGACCTCCCTGCCCATGCTCACCTCAAACTTTTGACGGAGCTCCAGGTTGACGTCGTCCACCTCCGGGATGGGAACGTTGTAATACTCTCCCTCCTCCTGGTTCAGCAGCTTGTACCTGGCAGAGAGAGAGAGAAAAAAAGATGGACTTTACCTTCCTTTAAATCCATCATCCATACATCTCTCCTTCTGTGCACCCACTCAGCGTTAAACTTTACATCTCTGCACCACTTCAATCATGAGTCTTTGAGGGTTTGCAGGCCCGCCAACAGTGCCAACTTGACTCTACTTCCTCTCTAATGTACACATCCTCTCAAGCACTTGTCTAATGACCTGGAACATACAACACGACATGAAGACAAACACGCATAGACGCGCCGTTTCCGAGCTGCTGATGCCAACACCTGGAGCTTCTGACTGCGCTCAAAGCAGCAGTCAATCAGGCTCGGTTTAGACTAGGTGTCTGCAGGTATGCTGACTTAACATCTCCGTGAGTGTGTGTTTATCAGTATGAGACAAAGCAGGGCGACAAAGACTAGAGGGGGCGAGGAAATGACGCCAGCTGGTGCTGTTTGTCAGAGTGAATGGAGACGGCTACGTCCAGTAGTGTTTACATCTGTTTTACGGACAATGTGCTGCTGTTTTAGCGACGCTGGATGTGGCAAGTGTAGTATCGTGTTATCAAGTTAGCTCTTGAAAAACCATGATTTCACAGGACCAGCTGTTAGCTGTGTTCAAAGAGTTGGACCGTCAAACCTTTAAGAGCTGTCACACAGAATGACAACAAATCAATTCACAGTACTTTTTATTTCATGTTCTGCATTAAATCATGTTTTTAATGACAAAAACTTGCTGCAGTTTAAGTTTTTAATATATTTTCTCTTTAGTATCCTTCCTTATTTTTTTTTAGTCCATGTACTTTTTACATCAGCTGTGGTTCAGGAGGTAGAGCGGCTCGTCCACTAATCAGTGATCAGCGGTTCGATCCCTGACTCCTCCAGCCCGCATGTCGATACTGAACCATCCGTGCGTGAATGTCTATGAATGATTAGCTCCCAAACTGATTAACCTTACACGGTGAATGAGATAAGACGTGTGAAAGCGCTTTAGGCGAACTAGAAGAGAAGACTAGAAAGGTGCTACGTAAATACACCGATCTCAATCTCACTGTGACTTTCCTGATTAAATAAACACCAGGCCAACTTATTAAATTATACTAAGAAGAAAATTTTGATTGTTTTCAGAACTCAAGGGACCTCTGTGTAGGATTTTGACATGGCATGGCAACGCCTGTAAATATAAAAGTCATTCTAAGGTAACAAAAACATTTTTCAGGTGATTATTCACTAATGAAAACATTGTTGTGCATACTATATTCCATTTGTGTCATATTCTGGAAATAGAGCCCCATAAATCTCACACACTGGACCTTTAAGTCTCCTTTAATTTTTTCATCACTACACTTTAAGTAAAGAATTGTAAAAATGCAGCATGTAATGTATGTAAATCTGGATATTACGACTTCCTAACACCAGCTGAGGTTTCAGAGAGTCTGCATATAAACACAAGTGACTGACCATCCACAGTTGGGAGCTTTGATCAGCTCGGACACTCCGAACGACATGGAGCCCATGAAGTCGTTCCGGGTGGTTCGGTCCCAGTCCCACACCTCGATGGACAGACGGCGGTCCTTATCTGACGCTTTCAGCTTACTGAATATGTACACAAAGCATCAATATGTGACGACAGCGTTTCCTGGATTGTTAAGAGCGATTATAATATTATAACAAACAGACACTAAGACACAGCGGTAGACACACGGACTCACAAGGTGAAGGACTCGTTCCAGCAGGGGTTAAGAGAGGAGCGGATGGTCCTGGTCTTCTGTTTGGTCTCATTCTTTGGGTCGGGGGTGAGCTTGAGTTTGACGTAGGGGTCTGATAAACCATTTGGATCCATAGGAATCAGGTTCCTGGCTTCACCCACTGGAAAAAGGGAAGAGAGACAGAGAGAGAAATATAACCATGTGTATGTTTTTCAAGCCACAATCCAGTCAACAAGTCACTGTGAGGCCAGGCAGCTCAGAGATCTGAGCTTCTGTACTATATATGTGGACTACAGACTAATCTTACACAAGTTTTCAATTGATTCAATTGACTTCTGAACCTCATACTGGCAAAAAACAAAAGATGCCTGCGAATAATACTTGGAACTAAAAACATACTTCAGATGGTCGGCAGGATGGCAGGATATTTTTTCTCTTGTCCAAATCAAACTGTGTCTGTAGCAGAGAGTATTTGGCAGATACTTGCCAGATTTATTAAACAAATACAGTGCAACATATGAAAAGTTTAATTAATTAAAGCTATCAGCGGAGATTCAGGAGCAGAAGCACGCCTGAACCATCCCTCTGCAACCCTCCCACCCCATTTCTTTCTTTCTTTCTTCTTCCTGAGGTCCGTCATGTCCGGGCGTGATGATGGATTTCTCATCAAAGTTTCCCAACAACACAGCAACAGACCAGAGAAGTATAAACGGGTTCAAGCATCACTCACGTTCATTTTGTGGTCCTTGCTAGTGAAATAATGAATAAAGAAATGTTTGTTAACCCTTACAAACTGTTCATACTGAATGCCTTCACAGTCCAAGAAAAACAAAGGAGTGCTGATATGCTGATATATAGCCTATCTGACATTAATGAATTCATTATTAATCCTTGATCTATGATTTAGATAGCATGAAAGTGTATTTTTTTGAAAAATAAACACCAATACCACACTATATCATGTCCTGTTTCACCTAAAACATGAAAACATAACAGTCAATGATTTAAAGTAAAAAATAAAAATAAAAAAAATGTTTTGTATGTTTCTCAAAGTAAGTAAAAGTTTAGTTTTGGTATCATGACAAAACTGGAATGAATGAATGAATGGATGGATATATAGATAATGAAGCACCACCATTCACCTCAAATGAATTTACTGCTACATGGAAAACAAAACTTGTGCACAGACCGACCCTTAGTTATGCGGCTATAGGCCTGGACTGCAGGGGGACTTCCCATGATGCACTGAGGTCTTCTCTTCCTCTCCCCCTCTCACACATGTGTACACACTCATGTCGCATTAATGCATGTCACTAACACTGCTTCTTCCCCAGAGTTTTCCTGCTTTCTCGTCCCACAGGGATGGTATCCATCCTTTATCTGTAACCACTTATCCTCATCAAGGTCACGATCTATCTATCTATCTTTCTATAGAAAGAGTCAGTGTTTGTGTCCTCTGTTACTCAGCTAATGGCTCATCAAATCAGAAACCACATGCTCTGATAACAGGTGCTCCGAAGCAAAACAAACTCTCAAAATTCCCTCTAAGTTGACAGTGTGAAACAGCACCAACTGGAATCTAACACTGGTGGGTGTGGGGCCGCAGGCGAACGTGAAATCAACAAAAACAAGAAATACTACTCGCCTGAAAGTCTGTCTCACACGTTCTGGTGTAAAACAAGCGAAATGAGGCAGGTGATAACAAACTCGACTCTCCTCGGCGGTGGCAGTGAGTAGATTTCTTGTAGCGTACTCTCACATGCACATGGTTCGATAATAGGTGAGCAGATAATGTGAGGGAGGTGTGACGCTTCCCTGTGCGATAACTGACTGACTGAAGTGGGAGAAAAAAAAAAAGGAGTGCTGTTACATAGCAACAGGAGTAGGGGGACGGGGTGGCGTGAGCATGCCACCTTCACCATGGCGACAACATCTACTGTAAGTGGCCAATGGGCCGACTCCAGCACTGCCCCACTTAGCAGCATCATGTGAACACACACAAGAAATGACAGCTAAAGGACAGACGGATACGTGAAAGAAAGAAACAAAGTAAGAGCAGAGAAACAGAGAGGATAAATCTTTCTGACAGCGAAGTCAGTAAGACGAGACAAACTACAACAGACGGAGAGCAGAAACGGGATCACACCGATCCTCTAAAACGGTGTTTACCAGCTTCAGGCTCCCCACTCTGCATATTTAAATGTAATCAGACACAGTGTGGGGAGGAAAAAAAGGGCTGTAATCTGAGTGTTTCAGGGAGTCAGTGTGAACTTTAACACGGGAACATGTTCGCTGAGATTCTTCATTAAAACTGCAGTCATGTATTTTCACTCCGGAGCATAAATATTCCAGGGCTGAATACAAAGAGTACACAAATTATAAAAAAAAAAGGCAGTGTCATTTAGAGTCAGTGCAGCTCATTTAGTGAGATTTAATCAGATTTATTTGACATTCAGCTGTTTGTCATCGCTGGATGTGACAGTGATGCTTGAGAAATCAGATTAAAATAATTACGAAACAGAAACAAAGATAAATTAAACGTTGTGTTTAGTAGATTAGAGGTTAAACTGCTAGTCGATTAATTGATTATCAACATACAATAAGCAGAAGTCATCCTGATAATCAATAAATTGTCATTTTTATAGCTAACAAAAATGGCATTACCTTATTCTAGTCTTCTTTTCTTCTTCGTTTTGGACTTTTAAAATATTTTCACTGTTTTCTGACATGTTACACACCCGATCAGGCAGTTGCTGAACTCAGATCAGATTAATCAATAATGTAAATAATTGTTAGTTTTTTAGTTAAAATGATCCCAGGACAACACATAGGTTAACTCAAAAACAGGGTATACTTTCATATAAACAAGGTCTATTGGCCCTAAATTCAAAAACAAAGGGAAAATATTGTGGTAATGTGTTGGACTGAAGTAAAACTAAAGATTTAATACAGAATTGATTGACAATTTATAATATATGCTTTAAATAACAGTCAAACCAACCACAGCTGCACAACTGTAAATATATTACTGTTTTTATATCTTAAAGTTAACAATAAAATGGTACGATCATAATATTTCTTATGAGCTTTACATTTTTTCATGTTCTAACAGGTCCGTGCAGTAGAGGGCAGTGCAGGTCTCTCACCCTGGCAGTGTCAGAAGCTTTCACTTTGTTCACCAATGTGTTGCTTCAGCCTCATAGTTCACTCCTTATCTAGTACAAATTCTCAGCTACAGTAATCCCCCTCCCTGTCTCTTTCTTTCTGTCTCTCGCTCACCCACAAACCCCCCCACACACACACACACACACACACTTACTGTTACACAAATTCACACACACATTTAAAAAACATAAACAAATAAATAAATAAAAATAAGGAACGAGGAGCAGAAGGAAAATCTCAGCATCCCACGTTCTCATCTAAATCCTCCCCTCTGCTGGCTGTGGCAGCGTTAAAAGGCATCAGTCACTTCCATGGCAACGCTGGCGGCAAACAACGCCGAAGCAACTTCTAGGAGCGTGTAAACAGACTAATGAGGCAAACGCACACGCGGCTAAACAAACAGAGGAACAGACGACGAATGCGGAGACGTGCGTGTGCGCGTGTGCGTGCAAGTTAAATAATGTATTTTTTGCTAAATGTACACACACGCACACACAAAGAAACATCATCAGCAGCAGTGATCAAGGACTATCTCTGCTGTCTGTTGTTGCTTAGATACAACAAGAGCTGCTTGCCTTCTGTATCCTCCCCTCCCTTCACTCCTTATGAGGTAGTTACTAATAAAATTAGAGTGTGTGTGTGTTTTGTCTTTGCCACTTGTTTGGGATGAAACAGACACGATACAGACAGAGAGAGCAGAGAGTACGTCCGTTAGACTTAGTCTTGTTTATGCATCACAGAGGCAGCAAAACTATCAGCATGCATTCCTGCGAGTGCCACGCAAAAACACAAGGAAGGAAGTGCAGTGACATTTTTAGAGCGTGGATCCTTTGAATGCCAAAGTTTGGCTTCTTTTTTCTCCATAATAAATATAAAATAATGTCGTGTGTTGTGTGAGTGAGGGTGTTGTTCCCTGGATTTAATGCTGCCAGAAAAATGGAAGACTTTCGAGTCTTCGTCTCCCACCGAACAATTCCCTCTAATAATTTGAGGACGTTCTTTGAAAGCGTAACAGGCAGAAGATGCAACGCATCCACCCTAATATTATCTCCTGTATCTGGATATCTGAATGTCTGCTTAATAAAAAAATATGCCACAGCTAAAAATGACATCTCATTTAGATCCCAGGGACGGGTGCGTGCGGGGCTGCGGTGGGCCGACAGTGTAATCTCCCGAAAAGGCTTTGAAATTCAAATGCGTTGTTGCATAACAATGCCATGTGCAACCAATGAATGCCTGATAATCTGGGGGGAAAGCTGCACGGCCAAACGGGAGCTGGATGGATCCTCGCAGCGCACTGCCAGGGATCTGAACGTGGACGTCACACACACACACACACACACACACACACAGACACACACACACAGCGGAGGGGGGAAAAGGAGAACTAAAATGACCTTAAGATATTTATTTCTGTGTTGTGGTTGAAATGAACTCTTCAGTGAGTTTCTGGGTTTTTTCTTGAAAACACTCACACTCCCCTAATACCAAATTAACTACTGAGTACTTGTAGTTGTTTTTTAAGTCAGTATAAAGTATAACTAAACCCATTTTCAGATCTATCTCAGAGCATACAGGTATTTAGTAGTGTTGTTGATCTATTCAGGTCCAAATCTCGACACTTATGGGCTCTAATTGCCTGATTATAAGTCAATGTAGCATCAATCAGTTTTTTAATGGCAGACAAGTTATGCAATGTTGCTTTAATATCACATATTACAGCATTTATTAGGCCTGATGCTGCTATGAGTTGTGTCACTGCGGGATTTTTTTATTTATTTTTGTTCAACCGTGCTTTAAACCTGAGGCGAGCATGTCAGCAGGAGGAAATCTCACCCTGAGTAAACCGCTGTGTGCTCACTTTGGCCCGATCCTCAGATACCCCTGTGTGTGTTTGTACCTATCTCAGCACATCACGGAGGGACATTTGCATGTTTATACCTTCCCTCAAAACTCCTGAATAAACTTAAGCTCCTGCCGTCGGGTTATTTGTGTCACTTTTGCTTGAAGACACGTCAATCAGGGAGCGGGGTAAGAGAGGGATGAAGGAGGAGGTGTGACAAACGTTTCAAAGAAGAGGTAGGGGGGGTAGGTGGAGAATGACGGGAAAGAATAAGTCGCCGGAAAAGAGAGGAAGAAAGACATATGTTGATGTCTTTTTTTGAGGATGGAAAGAGAGAAAGGACGGGATTCAATGGACAGCAGCTCCGCAGGTACAGAGGGAAAATGGATGACGAGAGCAGGGGGAGACCTGCTGAGGTCTCGAAGGAACAGGCAGGAGGAGATAACAGGAAATGTCAATATTAGAGGAAGGGATGGAGAGGAGAGATAGAGGGAGGAAAAAGAGAAGGAGAAGGGGAGGGAGGTTCATGGGGATACCGGGAGATGTGTCTGTTTTCTTCGCTGGAAAGATTTAATCAAGTTCACATCAGTGCGGTGAACCACAAAGGCCCGCCACTTGTCTGCGGGAGCCAGAGGGGAGCCGGAGAACAAGCTGAGGCTTCACTGTTCAGCCTGCTGCCATTAGAGAGGAACCAAAACTCAAAACAAAACACTGCAGAACATGAACCTCCTCTGCCTCCTCTGTTGTCCTCAGGATCTTTACCTTTGTTTCTCTTTCTTCCTCACGTGTGCCTCAACTGGTCCATCATTGTGTCAAATTATTTTACTTCTGCCTTTCTTTCTTTTTAATCTACTCTGAAGTATCTGAACTTATTTCACTTATTTTTCCAAAAGATGAGAAAGAATTGAGTTTTTCTTCCACGTATATGTTATACTGGAACATTAGCACATTCTTGCTGAATATTTTGCGCATTCTTAGTTTCATACACTATACAGCTCTTTTCATAAAATATCTTTCAAAACATACACTTACTTTTTATATATTTCTTTTTTATTATACATTTTCCCGTTTTATATTTATGATTCTTGGCTTTTGTTTTACTATGTTCAATCGTTATGCATGTGTTATGTTAAAGACAAGATACTTAAAGCTGCACTAATCAATCGAGTGATGATCCCATACATAATTACCACGTGACTCTCCAGTTCACTTCGGCTCTACGGAGCATTTTAGCGTCTTTCAGCTCCTTCAAAGTCAAAAGTTAGTGACTAGCCGGTGATCCAAATATTCCCCTCTGCAGTAGGTGGAGACCAAAAGTTTAACAGTTTTGGCTAAATGACGCATTGATGAAATACTTGCTGCAGCTCTGATAAAGAAGCTTGAGCAGCCGTGTGACGAAGACAGAAGTCCAAAGGATGTGTTTTTTTTTTCTAAATATCAGGCGCCACATATGCTGTGGAGCATACTGCCGTACGTTTCCTTGAAGTTGACACAGTGCAAAGTGACAGCAACACTTTTATAAACACTGGAACACTGGTGGGTGTTTTGGTGTGTGTATAAAATCAAGGGCAACACGAAGGGTAGGGGAGGAGAGAGAGAGAACGCATCGATTCAACATGGCAACAGCCGTCTCTCCTACTCTCTCCATGAATGTGAGCCCGTTCGGTTTCAGTTGCGTCCATTCAGCCTAATCTGAAACGACTGAGGTAACCATGTCAACGAGACCACCGCTGTCATCGCTGCTAATATTCTTCCTCGTTCTCGCTGATGGTGGTCGTCACATCACGGATCTCTCGTTCAGCGGTAAAGCCAGACAAAAGAGCTGGATGTTGTGTACAGCAGGGCAAATATAAAAAAAAAAAAGAAGAAAAAAGACCACAACATAATAAAGTGAAAAGCAATTCAAGCAGAGCGAACAAATGAATAAAACTTCTCCTTTTGTATGCCCATCAGGAGCACCATAAACAAACAAACAACATTTTTATTAATGCAATATATTTCCAAATCAGAACGTTCCAGCTGTAGCTGGAGGTTTTTCCTGTCTGATCCCTGCAGAGTTAAAAAACACTTTATTGGCCTCAGCACTCATATTCCCTGACCACCTCTGTCTCGCCATGTTTGTGTGTGTGTGTGTGTGACAGAGAGAGAAGTGACCCAGCAGTCATTTCTCTCCTTGCCAAAGGGGTTTTAACACCGGCGAGTCGTCCACTCCAGGTGCTGCTCTTGACTGACAGGATAATTTGGAGGTGTTGAGAACGCACACACGGGTTATGAAGGCAGTCATGGCTTCATTTTTTTTTTTTTTTTTTTTTTGCTGACACAGATGCATACTGTTTTTTTTTTTTTTTTAGAGGTCTTTATGAGTGCAAGTCGTTTGAGGTATGTCTCTACTTATGGGCCTTGTTGCTGCAACTTCACTGCTGACCTCATTCATGTTTTAGGATTGAAAGGTTCAAGGCCGTGTTCTGCTTTTTGCACATTACAGCCATTTTCTGGCTGAGTTGGCTGACATACATCACGCACAAAAATAAATTACTGATTTGGTTCTTTTAATTTTGTTTGGACTCTTACAGCCGTTTCTCAAAATGTGTAGCGTCAGTCTTGAGACCTGATGTCTGAACCACGCTGTAAACATGTTTATTTCTGCTGTGAAGTTTTTTAACATGGGGCCTCGTTCTGTAACCAGCCTCAAGTGGACATTCGAGGAATTACAGTTTTTAGCACTTCTGCATTGGCTTCATTTCCCAGGTGTTACCAGTGATACTAATTAAGGCTCTGTCGCATTCAGGTCAAACAGAGTCATGGTGCTGCTGTGGTGCATGTTGGCTCACTGGAAAGTCTCTGCTATGATAAATGGAACTTAATTAATATCATTGGAAACACCTGTGTTGACCCTACTGTTTCATGTCAAAATGGCTGCTGTGAAAAAGGTCTGATCCAATACGCCAAAACTGCCTCACGGCCCAGCTCGGTTCCTCTGGGATTGGTGGATCTGGGCAGGCTGCAGGCAGACATATCGGCGCGGCCAGGTAGATTTTTCTAAATATGAAATGAGCATACTCTCCTCTGTCTACTGTCAGCATTTAAACTCTTACTGACCAATGAAAAGACATTTTGTTACATCATGTATGATTGCGCCTGTAGATCGAAGCCAATGAGCAAAGAGTCTTAGTGATGACGGTGTAACTGTGAAGAAAATGACCCAACAAAAAAAAAGTGGCTTTTACAGCAGAGTTTGCTTTGACAATCTGTGACACCAGGCACGTCTCCATCACGTTGTAGCTGCGACGCTGTTTTGGTCAACTTCAAACTCCTGGTGGAGTAGAGACAGCGGTTCTGCTTCACCACAGCGATACAATTTGTTTAGTTTGACTACCAAAACAGAAAAAATGTATCTTAACGACAGAAAAAGTGACGTCATATTACCTGTTCGGTGTCAGGTTTGTCCACTTTGATGGATGCAGACTGAGAGAACACCCATCAAACCCTTTCTTTCATTTTTTATATGCAACAACACTGATCATACGTTATGTTGTTGCCTAACAATGATCACCTTCAGTATCAGTATTTGGGCTGCTAATAGTTAAAAGGCATCTAATTTTATGCTATTAATTAATTGAACCTCAGTATTTGAATTACCGCAGGTGGAATCAGAGGCACTGTTTTCACCCAAAAGAGGTCGGAGGCATGACGTGAAGGTGCTGGTCGAGGCTGCATGCTCACACATTGTCCTTCAGCATCCTTTCAGTGTCCCCCGAGTGAATGAGTGAGTGACCACATGAGCCAAGTGTCTGTCTTCAGGCACATTTTTTTCTGAATAGTTCATTAACACAAGACTAAACCACACAGTAGCTGAAAGATATGAATATGAATAAAGCCAGGGATTTATTTCAGAGGTCTGAAAATCAACCACTCAAAGTCACATCAGGGAGCCTCTTGCCCACGTCAGCCTCAAGTGCAGCACGACGCCGAATGATACCCTAACTAAGAATAAGACCAACCTGTGACGTGTAGCCTGTCCAAGTTGACCTCGATCTTGAGGAAGAGGCGACCCCGGCGCTCCGTGTGGTCTGTACCGCAAAGGCTGGGAACGTTGACCACGCACTGCTTGTGGACGTTCATGTCGCAGGCTGGAGACAGAAAACAGAGGGGAGTGTTGAGCGTTCGGTGAAATGTACCTCTCTACGTGAGTCACACATATAAAGGGAGCGAGGCTGATTGCACATTACAGTGAATTTAGAACCTTGTGAACGCTGTGCGAGTGACGATTAAGACCCCAAATCTTAAAAAACGTGTGTCTAAATATGGATGAAATATTGGCTGAAATGGAAACAAAAGGAAACCAAACTGGAGCAGGGAGGAACTTTTGCCGCTGATGCTAGTGGAGGAGGAACGTGAGAGAAGTCCTATAATCAGGGTTATTTAGTGCAGACAATAAAGACGTGGAAAGTAACTACAAACAAAATCAATTGCAGCTTTATTCATTCTTGCGGCCTTCAGGAAAACAATAAATAAAAAAAATATGCAGGTTTTGAAGCAGCTGCAGGCTCACCTTATTTTGAATTACACATATTCCTTCAGACAACATATTATTCATCGTGACCGATGATTTCAGTCTCAGAAGGTGTTTGCTCACCTCTCTGTTTCTGTACTGCAGCCAGCTTACCAACCTAACAGACCTCTGCGCCTCTGGAGAGCTTTTGTTTTTTTTGTTTTTTTTTTAAGGTTTCTCAGTAGGAGTCCAACATTTCAGCAGTTTGATGAAGACCTCCCTGTGGTTGTAAATCTTTTGGAGGCTTTCCACTAGACTTCGAACAACAGCACACTGAAGGAAAGTCAATGCCTATCCAGCGTTTTAACTTTTTAGACTACCAGGACAGAGTCTGCTTGCAAAGCTGCACAACCAATGTCCATCCATTCTCTGTGCTGCTTATCCTCATCAGGGTCATGGCAAGAGGCCCTGGACAAGTCGCCAGAGATTTAATTTAAGCAATCTAGACTGCAAGGGTTAACTGCATGTCTTTGGACTGCGGGAAGAAGCCCGGAGTACCCGGAGGGACACGGGAAAAACATGCAAATACCGCACAGCCCTAACCAGGAACCTGTGGCGCTGTTCGTTTTGTGATGATTCAGTACAAAAATGACAATTCTAGATGATTAAGAGCTGTAATCAAATAAGAAGCACTGCTTGCGTAGCACTTAGACATCGCTACATTAACTTAGCGACGATATAATCACTGTAAGCAGATGAGACCACCATCCAGTGGACTATCAGCCTCTTAGTGTCCCACTGGGTTGGATACTGTAGAAAATTATGGTAGAAAAATGAAGGCAGTTATGTTACTTTATTGTTAATAGAGTTACTTGGCATGGGCATGAGTGGAAGCAGTGAAATGACAAGTGAAAAGTAATTTATATAAAGACCAAGAGGGTCGATAAACATTATTCCTTAAATTTACTGGAATGAGAAAGAGGCTAATTAGCTTTCAAATCTAAAATGTATTTATTATTTCGCTTGTGACACACTTTCTCTCTCTCTCCCTCACACACACACACACAAACTTTGACAAAGCCAAACATATGAGAGACCAGAGGGGAGAGAGGACATTTGTTCCCTCTCGTTTCCTCCTCTGTCCCTCTCTGCCCTCTAACTTTCTCTCTAACCTCCTCCTCCTTTCATCCACTCTCTAGTTTCTGTCCTCCTCCATCCAGCCATCCATCTCTCCCGCTCTCTTTTCTCCCCCCTTCCTCCCCTGCGCTCGGCAGGCTTGTCAGGCTGACATGCTGGGAGGAGACAGGAGAGACGAGAGACGGGGGAAGCGGCTCGTAATGGCGATGGCCTCCCCGCATCAATTTGTTCTGGTGTGCTCCCATTACCATCTGCGATGAGGCTGCCACCAGAGACCCACAGATGGATGGACGGAGAAAGGGGAGGAGAGAGGGTGGGAGGGTGATAGATGGAGACGATGTGGAGGCACAGGGGAGGTACAGTGAAGCCAGGAGGGACACGGCTGACAAAATGCAAAGGGAAATGATGCGGAGGAAAGTGAGGGGGAAGGATGTGTGGGAGTAAAGAGAAGAAGTGGGAGGAAAAGGAGAATTAAAAAGAGAAAAATACAGGGCAGGTTGGGGTCATACATGCAAAGGAAAGAAGGGAAGAGTTAATAGATGAGTGTGGGCGGAAAGAATGGGAGCGCAGGGACGACTCAGCAGGGTGGGACAGTGAATTCTGCCTGGGCTGCAGATGTGAGTGTAGTACAGTACCAGTCTATTCCCATCTGTTCTCATTAGGGCCGACTGTACTGTGGGACGGAAACCAGCACAGCAGATTTTACACAGGTGCACACACGCACGCACAGATAATGTGTACTTACTGTCACATTTCATCCCTTGGTGGATGAGGCCGTACAGCAGCGAACCACAGTGGTCACAGAAGGTGGGACTGCCGTACGTGTGGATCTTGAACTTGTGCTTGCTTCTGGGGTCCTGAGCAAAAAACAAACAGACAAACAGACAGAGAGACGGGAACATTTAGATTTTGTTTTTTTTAAAACTTAAATATCTTTATTGTCATTTTCAGAAAGAACAGTTGAGGCTGATGGGAATGTTGCTCTGTATGATTTGATTTGACGATATACAAGTTAAAGGAGGTGAAATTACGGGAATTATCTGTAAATTAACAACCAAACAAATGACAAATGACAGTTATTTCTCATTTTATTATTATTTATACGGTATTTTTCTGCTTTCTCTTTTGTTGTAGGTGTTTAATCATAATAATTCAGGAAAAATCTGTAAAATAAAACAGTTTATCTGCAAAGCGTCGCAGAAAAACTCTTGCAAATTATGATATTTTACGTTAGTTTTACAGTTTTTGTTTGGCAGCCGCTGCTACCAGTAACTGACCGCTTTTTTTTTTTTTTTTTCCCCACAGTGTACTTGTTGAGATATTTTAGTAAAAGCCAAAAATGTTGGTGCTAGAGGAGAAGTCAGGAGGTCATCAGAGCCATTAGGATTCATCATGTGTCTGTATGAAATTTAAAGGCAATCCATCCAGTAAGCTGTTGTGACATTTCAGGGCAAAGTGGCGACTAAAAAAAGATTTTCCATCATATTTTCCTTTATGATATCAGATACGCATCAGTTCATGGGTGTTGTTCCAGAAATTGGAGAAAAAAGTTTCCAAAACAAATTTTGAATTTTCTAAAAATAGGCGATCGTTTCAGCCTTGGAGAGAAGCTTTTACTCCTGCAGGTGAAGTCCACAGCATGCCTCTGCAGATTTTTTTACTTGAACCTGCAATAAATAAAACAGAAATATAAATCCTTTTCCTCTTGAGGCCACAAAGCCCTCAGATAAAGATTAGAGGTCACAGTTTGCAGGTAAGAGGCTGTAACATTACAAAAAAGTTAAAATCATCCCCTTGGAGACTTCGCAACACTTCTGTTCGAGAGAATATAAATGGACCTCACAACATCTGTTCATCACTCTGCTGCTTAACGTCTCCCCCAGAGATAAATGGTATTATTGCAAATCATATCTGATTTTCTTGGCCTCATTAACACACTAAACAGCACGTCGCTTTAATTTGTATGTACGGTAGAAGAGTTTTTTTAATCTGAATGGTTTGCAAATCACACAATGAATAATCTGCATCGTATCATCGGTGGTCGACGCTGACGCAAAGAAAGAAAGAAAGAAACATCCAGATGGAAAGGAAATGTCAGGCCGTAATCAGTGCGTGGGAATGTGTAAGGTTCGAGTGTTTTCGTGCTTGGTGTCAGTTCTCTCCATCTTGTCATCCTGGAAAGCTTCCCAGCATCCTCCCCGTTTCAGTCTTCAAATGTTATTAAGGCACAGACACACACTGTACAGTGATCGTGTCATGCCAGGAGCAGCGTAACTGAGCAACTGTTTATCTCGGCCTGAACATCTGGCACAGAGGCTGAGTAAAAAAAAAAAAAATGAGCTAATGAGCAGTTGGGGATTGACGCTCTGATAGGTGTCCAAGAAAGTGAACAAAAACTGGATGACTTTGTAAAAAAATTTGAATATTTTCTGCAACGTGTGTGGTATATACGCAACCTGCACGACCAGGTTTCCTTTGTTGGAAATCGATTCATATATCCTCCATTCAGTATTGTGATAGATGAGGTTAGCTAATTTCTACAATCACCACAAAACAAACATAGCTGTAATTAAAGCCCTGCAAATGAGGGTGGGGAAACCCCCACCAGCGTCGCCCCCATCACGCTGAAATGTGTCAGAACGGCTGCATGTGTAATTATACAGGCCACTGACTGAGTAAATGGGCCCACATCGTTTAAAAAGTGACCCCCCCCCCCCCCGAATAAACACAAACACGTTAAATCAAGCAAAAAGACGGGACAGCAGAGGAAGAGAGAGATTGAGATGTCAGCCTAGAGACGTGAAGGGGAAAAGTGTTGAAATGAAAGAGGAGTCACTGAGTGGTTAGGGTGTGATTGGCAGCGGAGTGAGTCAGTGGCGTGAGGGTCCCGGAAAAGTCTAATTAGCATGTTCTCCTTTTGGTGAGCTCGTCTATTTTTAATCTGTTCCTCCGGCCTTTGCTGGAGGATTTTCTTGAGAAAAAAAAAAAGACAACAAAACAAAACAAAGACGAAACAGATGGCGTTGTGGTCGTGCCCCTCGTGTCCTGAGTCTGCTCTCCTGGGTCTCCCTTCTGCAAACCATTTTCCGCCTCCTTACTGCATGAACACTCTTTCAGTTCAACTTTCCAGTTGTGGCAATATTGAATGTATCAAAAGAGAGCAGACTACATACACCGGGGACTCAGGCAGCAACAGAGGAGATACTATCTTTCCCTTTCTTCGCCTTTATCAGGCATCTTCTTCACTCCCTTCCCCTTAAAGTCTCTGGATAGCGAGCCCATGGATGTTTCTCACTTTTATAGCAAGCCTTCTCATCTCCTGTTTTTTTTTCTTTTACGCTGTGTCATCGTCTCTTTGTCTGTGCCTCCCCCCCCTCCTCTCCTGGGAGCCACGGGTAAAAATGAAAATGGCAGGGTTTCCAGTCACCGTCATCCTGAGCTTTCGACTCAGCGCAGCCCATTGTACAAAGAGGCTGGGTGTGAAGACGTAATCTTTGCATGCATGCGTGCATTTATTCCACCCTTTGGGCCATTTTAGAGCTTTGTGTTGGTGCAAAGAGCCGGAAAAAGCGCAGATGCACATTATTATAACCAAAACTGCTCAGACACACTCACAAAAAAACTCTCCATCTGATCTCTTCTGGCCCTAAATGATCTCTCTCCTCCCCCTCTCTCTAAAAGCCTCAAGATTTTATGATATATACAAAAACAACAACAGAAAGTGCAACCGCAGAAGTGATACAGTCAAACCATTTGTAGTTTTCTTTAAGTTGGACTAACTGCTTTCAACTAAAATGGGTGTTCGCAAGACCCAAAACATAAAAAGTAGTGATATGTTAGGACCCAGCAGGGATAAGGACGTAACATTAAACCAGCTTTATTTGGCAAAACAAAGTTATTCATTGCCGGGAGTTAGGATTAATAATACAGCAATGAGGTGAGGTGAATTACAGGGCAAACAGAGCGTGATGCTGTCAAAAACAACAGAATAAACACAACCAAAAGGCTCCTCTATAAAAATCTGATTTTTAACCACATAAACGAAATCAAGAGGAAAGAAAAAACTCACTATCCAACTATTATCTAACAACCAAAGACACAAAATATCTGCGTGCGTGTGTGAAAAATCAGCAAATCAACTAGACCTGGCTCAGTCCCCAGGTAGTAAACAAAACACCTCAGCCAAAACCAAGTTAGTACAGTTAGTAACGTGCACAATTAATTCACAAGTATAACACAGAGAAGCACGCTCAAGACAAAAACCCAAGCCGCCATGACTTGAGCTGCAGTTGAGCTGCCGAGTGCCGCTCCAATCAGGATCATCAGACTCTCCAGATGTACAAGACTGTCGAGTGCTCCCCTTCACTCAAACTGTACGTGAATTCATTAGGGTTTCAAGAAACTCAAGACAAAGGCTGCGAGTCGAGCCAGTTCCTTTCTTTGTTTTGATTACGTATCAAACGGAATAATATGCATAATATTTAAATGTGCAAACAACTGAGGAGGCAGCGCTCTTGGCAGCTTTCAACGTGGCCCACGCTGCCGCATTAAAAGTGAAGGCACCGTTGTAGATGTTTTTCTCCCAGCAGAGTCAGTGGAACGATGTTGCATGGTGTCAATATGGGGAACGACGCCAGAACGTCCTGCAGGAGCACTCGATCTGAAGCTGTCAGGACAGTGTCGTTACATGTTTTTTTTTATTTTTTTTTTATTGAGAATGACTGAGCTCTCTGACACTGAAACAAATGCTCACAACGCTCTCTTCACACAGAGACTGTGGACCCCCTGGGCCTGGTAACATCATTCAGTAATCTATCCATGGGTGAAATGCCTGTGAGCTGAGAGGAGTAAACTCATCCTTGCTTTTGTCTTGCCAGTTCACATAGATGCACACGCAAACATGCATAAAACACTGCAGAGCTTCGTTCCAGGTGATCTGTCTTTATGCTGTGCTGCCTTTCTTGTTGTCCAAAACAGATTTGAACGTCTAAAAGTGGAGTGTGACCGCTAGAAACTGAAGTTCTAACAGCTTGATAAGTCTGCACCTATCAAGCGTCCTCACAGCCATTTAAAAAACGGACGTCGCGCCGCGGTGGCTGAAGATGCTGGCGGACGAGCCGTCGATACTAACAGACAGAGCTGCTGAGGCGAAACCAGGAGGAAAGCCGCTTCCAGTGAGGTGAAATGATGCTGCTGCTGCTGCTGCTGCTGCTGCCGAAATCCTCGGAGCGTAATGAGGGGCCACATGAAGCAGAAGAAGAGGAAGGAGAAGTCAATGATGAGAGGAGGGTGACAATGAGCCGAACGCAGGCCTTTGCTAATTATAGTCAGGCACTGACAGGCACAGCAGAGGTAAAGATATCTAATTACTAATTGGGAATTATTGCCGTACAAAGTGAAGGGGGAGAGAGGGGAGGCTGATGAGAGTCACGTCACGAGGTTAATTGGTTAACAGGCGACCCATCAGAGCTGCCATCACCTCTGCTTCGTATAAACTGGGTTGAAGGATACGAAGACAAAGGGACCTTGTAGTGGAGCGTCCTGCCTACTGTCCCTAAGAAACACATTTATCACAAAGCTGCAAAACCACATAAAAAAAAGAGAAAGGAGAATTTGCTCACAAGATCCAATAAAATGCCACTTTACCATCACATACACCTCTCTCCTTGTTTTAACGTAATGTTTAGATTCAGTGTTTCTCCAGCACTAATAAAGAATAACATATGTACGTCCATGTTTGCAAGCTTGTACTTTTCTTCCTCGCTGGCTTTGTTGGTGCCATCAAACTGCCAATCAGTCGAACAGCGTGAAACCAGCAGCAGGAATGTGTACCGCATACAAACACAAACAAACAACTCATGGCTATGCAAGACTCTAAAACACTAAGAAAAAAAAAAACTTTAAAATGTCAAAATTTGAGAATTTAAACATCTTTGGAATAAACAAACCAAACAGATTGGAGAGCTGATTTGGTTGTAGTGATTTGATTCACTGAAGCTCCATCAGGGATTTTTTACTGTTTTGTTGTTCTACCAAACGGTCGGTGGAACACAAACACACACTGGATAATCGTTAAACGGTCCCCAGACATCGCTGAGAGGAATTAAATCTTTCAAAAAAAAAAAAAAAAAAACATCAACAAACAAACGAACAAAATACCGAAACTACAATTAAATTAAACCAAAATCATACTGTGTGTGTGTGTGTGTGTGTGTGTGTGTGTGTGTGTGTTGGTATGAATGGCTTAGGGGAACAAAGTGAACAACTGTACAGTTGCTATGGTGATAATGGGTTAGAGAAAATCCAGTGATAGATTGAAAATCAGCAGAGGGAAAGCAAACGGCGGAGAGAAAGAGGAGAAACGAGCAGAGGTGAAAAACAAACCTCGGCTTAATGAACTTCAGAGTGTGCGGACACGTTTGTCACGCAAGCATCGCAATGATGCAGGAAGTCCACATATGAGGAGAGTCGTGAAGAAATGAGCGCCGTGGAGCGATCTCGCAAGAGGATGATTCCTTTCCTCGAGGCCGAAGCTCAGCCGCTCGGCTGGAAGGGAAGACGGTGCGGGGACGTTTATAGCCGAGGGAATTCTCAGTTATTCTCTCCTGGTCGGATGAACCCACAACTAGTGTTGTCAGGCTAGTCCAAACACACACTGCCCACAGCCTTGACTGAGCAGGCAACAGTCTGACCTGCAGTGGTGAAGGGCAAACACTGCGTAGTGCACTCAGCGGCTGCACGTGTATGTCTGTCAGTATGAAAGAGAAACCGAGGCGTCCTCAAGCTCCGAGAAAGAAAAAAAAAAAAAGATGGAGAACAACAACAGATCTGGAGACAAACAAAGACACATGGACAGAACAGGAGATGTGTGTGAGACAAGGCTCAGCATTGTGTGTGTGTGTGTGTGGGTGGGTGGGTGTGCAAGTGGGTGGCATCGCAGCCGCCAGCCAGCCACCGTGGGCCTCTCTCCGAACAGGCTCGCGTCCACAATGTGGAGACAAACTCTGACGGTCACATAGAGGGAGGACTGACAGCTTCACCTGCCAAATCTTCTGGCATCACTGCAAACATCTCTCTATTTATTTGGAATCTTTCATAACTTCGATAAATACTAACACAATAGAAAATGATGAAAATGGACCACTGGTGGTTTTTAGACCAGCGTTTCTCGAATGTTTTAGAGAAAATATCAGGTACTCCAAGTACGACCTTTAACAAATGTTTCAAATAGAGTAACGCGGGCCGACTTTATTCCTAATGAGATTCATTTACTGCTGATTGTTGGTGAATTGGGTAGCACGGTGGTGCAGCGGCATGAAGGTTCCTGAGGTCTTTTCTTCGCATGCTCTCCACATGTCTGTGTGGGTTCGCTCTGGCTTCCTCCCACAGTCCAAAGACATGCAGTCAACTGGTGAACTGCCTGTAGGTGTGAACGTGAGCGTGATTGGTTGTTTATCTGCATGCGCCTGTAATTAACTGGCGACTTGTCCAGGGCGTACCCCGCCTCTCGCCCAATTTCCTGCTGGGACGGGCTCTAGCCAAGTGGTACAAAAAAATGGCCGGATATTTCCCACATGGAGCTACGACTGCAGTGTTTTTTTTTTTTTTTCTTGCTATCAAATTTTAACTTATGATTAATCAAGGATGTTTGCTTGTGATAACTTCAGGCTGATATTGAAACTAAATATTATGCAAAACTTACATTTTTGTTTTAAATTACATTCCAGCAATCTCTGTTTATTTGTAGTTTGTACAAAGTTAAATTAGTTATAAGTTTGTGTACCACAAGAGAGCGTACCACCAGTGGTACATGTGCCGTCGGTCACTGATATTTCACACTCAGTAGTCTGAAACTGCACGACTAACCCACAGATGTATTATAAGAACTGGATACTGGATTCAAAGATGGCGTCCAGTCACTTGAATGGAAGTCTTCAAAAGAATATTAAGTAACAGCTCAAGTCCTCTGATGTCAAACAGACAAATGACCGCCTCGTCCACACGCGAGTACACACTGAGCTATTCAAACACAGACCCCGACAGCCACCCGAGTCCTGCAGGTGGAAAAACTGGATTCACGCGATCAATCGTGTCATTCGTAGGAACTAATCTGTCTTGTGACACTGATAAAAACAATAATGAAGCTGTGACTCAGTAGAAAAGAAAAGAAGACAAAGGACGGAGGGTGGAAGAACTGACACGAGATACATCAACAGCAGAAAACAGCAACGAGACACAATGAAAGTGAGGAAAGAGGGCAAAGACTTGGAGAAGGAAAAAGGCAGATAACAGGAAAAGCTTATCAGAAGTCAAAGAAAGCTTGTATGACTATAAAAACGGCACATTGACCTGCTCATTATCATGTCATCTCCTCTATTGTCTATCTTTGGCTTACATTTCACACACCAGAGGAGACTCGGATTGACAACTACGACTGTGTGTGTTGTCCTTAGGTTCATCAATGTCTTCACCGCTGTGGCTGTAAAGGGAGAAACTGGCACCTGTATTGACTATCCATCACTGATTTAATTAGTGGGATGACATCTCTTTCTCTCTCTCCACCTGAAGCAGCCTGTCAGCGTTTAATGGACCATCGCGTGCAGACAATCCCACCGTAGCCTCATTACGCACAAGACAGATTTATAGGCTGTAAATCAGGCGGAAGATTCAAATCGAGAGCTGATATTAAAAGAGGGAAGTATAAGCTGGGAGTCCGTTTCATGCACATTTCGATATATTTTGCTCTTTTTAGATTTGATGATGTCACATGACGTGATGGCGTACATATGTGTGTCCTGCCTGTTCCCTTGTCCTGTGTATCAGGTCATCTGCTGTGTGCCTCCTCTGATTGTACGCCTTTCTAGTCTTGTTAACGAATTCAACATCAAAAGGCATTAGGATATCAAACACGGCACTCACATACATGCAAATGTGCAGCCGCAACCGCCGCCGCCGCCCCATGCACGCAAACACACACACACATGCAGACACACAGGATATGAACGAGCTCATTAGTGAGAAATGGTACAGAGAGCAACGTCAGTGATCTCCGTGGATTAAGGGATGCAGTGATTTTTGATGATGAGATGCGTAGTCGATTATGGAGACGATGCCGTGTGTACCCGTTAGCGGAGGGGAAGCATCTCTCTTGGGTATTTCAGAGCGTGATACGGCATGAAATAACAATATTATGCAACAGCTGATATCAAACTCTAGTATCAAAGAGAGAGGACGCACATCAGTGGTAGAAGAAGTACTCAGATCTTGAAGTGAAGTGAAAGTACTACTTTAGTACAACATTATAGGCTGAAAGTCCACTGTGTGTAAGATTTAGAGGGCTTTATTTACAGAATAAAAAATAAAAATTTGTTTTTGGCACATTAAACTGAGCATTTATCATCCACCGTGTTAAACCACCATCTTTCTACAGTAGCCCAGAAGGGACAAACTAAACACTGGCCGTAGCCACGGTATTTCCTCCTTCACAACAGAAAGAAACCAAGGGGTCACACAGCTACTGCACTGCTACATGCGACTACATCCTTCACACTGGTCCTTTGAGTAATAATACAGAATTATCTGTAAAAATATACTTAATGTAAAAGTCCTCATTCTGCAGAAAGTGGCCCCTGTCATGGATTAAACAAACATTATAAGACACGGAAAGTAATGAAGCACTAAAAGTAGCATTTTATCATCATAGCTGATTCAGGTGGAGCTACAGCTAGTTTAGTCTAGTTGTTCCCAACATAGGAAAGTGGGTCATGAAATGATTCATGGGAAAGAAAAAAAAACAAGACAAAAAAGTTCAAAATTCAAAAATTTTCTCTTCATCTTCTCCCCTGTTGTTGTAGAGGAGTAAGTGTTTCCCAAAACAGAAATAGTACCTCAAAATTGTATTTAAGTACAGTACTTGAATACATTTATTTAGCTACTTTACACCACTCACACACACACACACACACACACACATTGTGCACAGTAAAATCAAACCAAGCAGACACAGGTGTCGGCCCTTAATCCTTCCCTGTTGCACTCTAATTAACAGTGCAGGAGAGATCCTGTGTTCAGATGCATTCACGCTGCACCTCTGAACACCTCACACCCTTTCATCACAACCCAACTTTCATCATCAAACACAGCATTTAATTAAACTGGCTGGGATGTGAGGCCCGCTTTGACATGCATCTGTGTGTAAATGTGCGTGTGTGGGCCTCGGTCTTTGTTGCTGTATTCACACAGAGGCCAAACAGGGGGGCTTCATCCTGTAAAAAGTATCATCACTTCCTGGGTGCTTCGCCATCTGACTGCAGTTGTCAGGCTCCATTAGGAGACACCACCGGTGATAGCTCCATCTCTACTCAGTGGTAATTGAGCTAAATGGTTGCGAGAGAGGCTGAGTTGTTCAGAGGACAGTTGACTTTGTCGAGAGGTAGTGGAGAATCCCACTCAGAGGGACGGGAATCCAGGCATATCGCTGTGCTTACATCAGGCCGCGGTGAATGGGCGCATACAGCACGCGAACACATGCCGCTCCTGCTTTCACACATGCAGACGTGCACGTGAAGTGTGTCCTCTTGTGTCGGGCCTGGGAGATGAACATTAAGCTGCAGAACCGACAGACTGAGCAGGCTGCAGGTTTGGTGGCAGCAGATTTATTCGTTAACTAGACAGACAAAGCTGCATTTTTAAACATGTTCTTGTGTCTCTGTGTTAGATGAGCACATCATACGTACTCAGATGTACACACTGAACGTTTACAGGCAATACTGCATACTGCAAATCGTCGCTGTCTTATGAAAACAAAATATCCGCCTTGTTTTCAGCCCTGCGGTAATGCTTTATTCAGTCAGTCCAGATGTTTTTAAATAGTTTATCTAGGGTAAGAAGTAGGGGAGTTTTCTCAACCCATAAAGGAACTCTTTTTTTTTTTTAAGTCCTCTTCAAGTTCAGTTTCAAAAATAAAACAGTTTTCTGATCTTACATTGCTTTCATTAGGTTTGGTTAGTTTCAGGGAAAGATCACGGTTTGGTTTAATGCAGACTGTGAAGCTTCTCAGTCGTCCAGGTCATCTTTTTTCGAGAAAGGTTAAATCTTTGCAGTCCTGACTGGCTGGCGGAGTGAAGCAGGTATATGAAGCCAATGCGGAAGTGCTAACTGTAATTCCTCCAGCAGCCACTTAAAGCAGGTTGCAGAAGTGAGTCAATCTCCGTAAGTTCACATGTTAAACTTCACAGCAGAAATAAACATGTTTACAGCCTGGTTCAAAAATACTGTCCACTCTTTATACTGTCATTGGTGTGAACGACATGGTTGATAGCATCAGCCGACTTCCTCCTTTACTTCCAGCAACCAAGAGTCACAATTCATATGACCACTAGAAGACTTTGAGCATTAAATGTAAAGAAATGTGATTTTTCCTTGAACCGTCTCTTTTCATTGGACAGGGACTAAATGTAACATATACATTATATATAGACGGCTGCTGTTTTCATTATATTACATAACACATGTGGGCTGTTCAAGCTTAAAGACTGGAGAAGAGGACTTGTGACCAGAAGGTCAGAATAAATCTGGATGGGGAAAGAGCAGCCTCATATGGTGCCTTTAAGCCGGGTCCTTAACCCTGTAACCCCAATCTGCTCCAGTGGAGCCGCTCAGCAGGCTTCAGACTAGTGTGTGGTCGTACTGGGAAGAGGAAAACACTTAATAAATCACAGAAGAAGTTTGTGACACGGGTGCCTTCAGCAATCATGCGAAGGATCAGTGCCACTCCTGTCAGAAACTCCAAACATGTCCAATTAAGAAAACATCACCACCAGGAATTAACTGAATATAAAATCACCACATTATGCAGAGAAGGGACAACAACAAAACGACCTTTAGCGAGCAGGTAGAGCTAAAAATAATGAGGTGAGAAGCAGACATGCAGAGAATAATTGCTGGCTAAGAATATCCATAAAGTGTTCGTTCTCACTTTTCCTTTTGCTGCCGACACTTCTCAGCTCAGCAGCGAATTATAGACACGGTGTCTAACTGTACACGTTACAGAATCGGATTTTTACACGGGGTAGTTTTATGAGGATGCAAGCCAACTATTACCATACTGTCATGAAAGTTTAAGAAAAACGGCAAGGCGACGAAACTTTTCAGGTCATCTATCACCTGCCTTCCCAGAGTGCTTTGCAGCAGTCCCCATTTTACCCCAGTTCCCCGGGTGTGTTTATTAAAGCTTTGACTTGCGAGAGAGCTGGACAACTGGCTGTTAACATACCTGCACGTTAATCACTGAGACATCCTTACTGAAACCAATGAGGACAGGCCCCAGGTGGCCATCTAAACTATATTTAACCGATGCACAACATAAACACTGAAGACAAGGAGGCGTACTTGCAAAACTACAGGCTTAACGAGAACATGCATGTGCACCCACAGTGCCGTTTGACACAGAGAAGACCACAAAAAGTAAACATTGTACGCTCTGCCACGACCAAACTAAACTCTTGAAACTCATGTGAAGTTAAAAAAAGGTTTGTGAGGACAAGATGCTCGCTCCTATAGTGCTGAAAGCCTCCTCGAGCTCCCGATGCTTTACGCGCGCTTCAAATTACGATCCAGCACACATGGGATTCGATAATAATTATCTCACTGATGAATCTTCCGTGTTGATGAGCTTTAAACACATGAGCTTACAGGCCGCGTGACGTCAACAAGCAGAATGCACATCCATCCTGTGGAGTACATAACAGAGACAGATAGCTAAAGCCCGTATCAGCATCAGCATGGAACGTAATTATACGCATGGTAATCCTCGGAGGCCATCTGTGACAATAATGTATTTAGAGGATCCATGAGACGCTATGGCGACGTTGTTGAAATCATTACGTTTTGTGTGATCATTACTGTCTTGAGAACAGCACTAATGACATACTCAAGCTAAAAAATGAAACTCCCAAATTCTTCTAGCTTGCTCTCACATATGACAGTCACTATAGGGAGGGTGGCCTCATGGGTACAGAGTTTGTGATACGAGAGGCAACACCGAGGAGGCCAACCACCGCTCAGTGTAGCAGAAATACAGCTGCCGGTAGTTGAAGCTAACTGAACTTATCAGCTTTGTGTCCATGCTGGACTTGCAGAGTTGGCTGAAGTACATTTCGAAATTAGCGCCCTACACCAGGAAGTATGTACCGTACTCCGTGTACTAACAGAGGTATCCAAATTGAGACACAGCAAGAGCGCTGGAGTTGCGCGGTCACTCGAAACACATTCATGACACTTTGTTAAAGTTTCTGTGCGGTAGGTTGCGGGAAAGTTTAACAACGAATGGTATAACCAATGGGGACGCCCTGCGATTAAAAAAAACCTCTACACACGCTTAACATTGCACCATTTTGCCTTATATTATGCTGTCACGTGAGCCAAACTTAGCTAGCTGACTATAGGCGTCAGGGTTGGGGTGATTTTTTTCCAGGTTAGAACAACAGCCCCTCAAAATATCTGTACACATTCCTAACCAAGAAAAGAGAGCAACGTAAGTAGGTCATACAGGGCTACAGTACGATGTGGTCCAGCCTCCTAGCAATGCTAACCCTCAAATGTCACTCACCTGCTCCCATAAGCCCCCAGAAGCTTGAACCGTAGACATTGTTTCCATAAATATGTTTAAAATCACCTCTGAAAAGCTGTAACATCATTATATTCATCATTATTCCTGACACAAACAGTGAGGAGAGATTAAATAAAGGTGCGTGTGTGTGTCATCTAAATATGTAAACAGATATCCTGGTGTCCTCTGTCATTCTGCTCGAGGCCTCTTTGTGTGTGTGTGATGTGTCCTAAACCTTCTGACATTCAGGCTGTGTGTGCGTGCGCGTTTGTGTCTATCTTGCATGCACTAACATGTGTGTGTGTGTGTGTGTGGATTATGTCAGATGCCCTGTAGCTGGCAGAGAGACGACTTTGGCCCCTGATGTTTCTGTCCGGCGTCCAAACAGCGGACAATTACCGCTGTGCCACTTGATTGTGTGTGTGCGTGGATGCAAATGTGTGTCTCTTCATGATTTACGTCGATGCAATTACATAAGCAACAAAGCTGCTCTCCGTCTCTTTGTCTTTTTTTTTTAGCGCAAGTGTTGAATAAGCAGCTTTCCTGATGCCACCGGCCTGAGCTACGCCCAGTTTACAGGCTCACCTCCTCTATCCATCTAAAGGCCCCTATAGGACTTGTTGTTGGAGTTAAAAGATCAACATCTGGCCTGTCAGTGGGCTGCTAATCCACAAGGTGTTAGCGATACAGGAACATCCTTGTATGGCTTATCCATGCTATACTCCCATGATTAGACAGAGGGACATTTTACTGATGATATGAGATGTGTGGGTCTTAGATAAGATGAACCTCTGACCTATAGCTAGGGCTTCAGTGTAGCAATACTTTTAATCCTTCTGTATCAAGTGTGTGTTACTGTACATGTGGCTGGTCACAACCATGCTCTAGCTTCTCAGATAGAAGGACTTTCCTCAAAGTCCATGTAAAGTAAGAATAAATATGTGTTTTGAGTTTGTCAGACCAAAGAAGAAAGTGTTGTTAACCACCAAATCAAATTTGAATGATTAAAAATATCAACAAGTTTATGAAATTAGGTGTCAAAATCAGGTAACAATGAGCTCTATTCTCAGCTCCAGGACTGTGGGGGCGTGTCCACTGAATGTGCTGAAGCCACGCCCACTCACTATAGCAGTCAAGCAGCAATTTTGACGCGACTGAAACAGAAAGAAAATGACATGACTAACTTTGAAACACTCTGAGCGAGATGAATTCATCTCTATCTCTCTGCTAGGGGAGCAGGCGTACGCTCAGGGTGGCCTCAGTGTGTCATCGAGCCACCCTTTAGGACCGCCCACAAAATCCTGGACTGAAAACTGGTGAAAAACTGTTTGAACCTCTAACTCCACATTTCAGTAATATATCGTTCAAAGTCTTTTCACATGTTTTCAGCAACTATCCTCCAACATATTTAATATGTTTTGAAAGAAATCTCAGAATTGCCTTTACACTTTATATTATACTAAACTGAGTATCTTTCGGTTTTGGACTCAGTACTCTGAAATTGTGACGGTAATTGGGCATTTTCTGTTGTTTTATAGACAAAAAGTTATTAGTTTCAGCACAGATTTCTAAGGACTAACACCAGTTTTTACTCAAAATAGTTTCTGTAAGCTGCACTTACTTTATCTAATCATTAATTCTTGCAATGATAATAAAAGTCATAATCACACGACAGTCTGCGGGATAATAATATCATCAATTTTCCATTCTGCCCTGACCTTTTATCTCTGGCTTAATGCATATTAGACTAAAATCCACTATAGATGTCTGTTTCTCTGCCTCGGTCAAATTCTCAGTTATGATTTGCGATTACTTCCCGTGAAATGCGCGAGGTGATAACCTGTTGTGACATTTAAATGCTAAAAAATAATGAGGGCACAAGAGTGCGGTATAAATACATGTCGTTGAGCACGACACATGTGACACATAATCAACCCACTCAAGGCACAAATGTCCAATTACACACGTTACCGGTGTGAACGCATGAATATTTCACACATCAGTTTTAATATGCCGCGGCCGAGCTGATCGATCATTTGATAAGGTGACGGCAAGCGTCTGACTCGATTGCGTTCAAGACATTTAGAGAATATTAGAGGTTTCGGGGGTTTGGGCTGATCTATTCTTGTCAGGATGGGCGTCTCAGACTCAGGGCTGACTAATGATCCGACGAGCTTGGCCACTGCAGGAGGGATCAGTGACAGCTTAATGAGGCCACAGGGCTTCTGTGCTTACAGAGATAGAGGGAGGGAGAAGAGGGTGGTGACAGAGAGGAAAAGGGAAGGTAAAATGAGCAGAAAAGAGAGATGTGCTGTAAAATCAGAAGAGAGGAACGGGTGTAAGAAACGAAAGCCAAGCAGTGAGGAACAGACAACGCAAAGGAGCCCAAAAGGAGAGAGATAAATGAGAGAGTAGGGAGCAAGCAGTTAAAATTAATGTATGGTGTAAGGTGTCCCACTGATGTCCTCCCACTCCCGACACGCTTGGGATTCACTGTGTGTGTGTGCGGAGCATCCTGAACTGCTCGGTGTGTTTCATTATCAAAAAGTGACAACTCAAGCAGGAGGGTTTTTTTTTTTTTTTGTGCCTCCTGTTTATCCTCCTCTTCCTGTGTTGGTGTGAGATGAGTCACTCCCATTAACGTTTAGGAAGGGCCATCCCTCCTGTCGTCGCTGTTGGAGATGGGAGCACTACTGGGTGTGAGGTAGTTAGGCCTGCATCAGCACGTTCACACCAAGAGACAGTCGGAGGAAGTTGGCAACCGACAGCGCGGGAGGGAGCAGGATTCAAAGTGTGAGGGAGTGACGTTAATGGATCATATATTTTAGCTTATTACCTCAAAATGAGATCTATTTGACTGCAGATGGGACTATCCTTGCAGTCACACTGGCAAATATGAGCGGATAACAAGATCGTTTTGGGACACACTTGATCCTCACTAGCCACACACATCACTAGCCATGTTTCCGTCCACACGTAGCACAAATTTTAAGCGAATTTTGAGTAATTTGGCAAAAGAAAACGCGAATGAATGCTTGTTTCTATCCACTATCGTTATGTAAATGTTAGGAGTAGGTTCATGACATAAGCTGTAGGTGGCGCCTATTGAAAAACCAGAACATTTTGTGGTTTTTATTAAATATTTGAACAATTATTGGATGGAATGCCGCAAACTTTAGACACCAACAACGCCCCTTCAGGATGAAATGTAACAACTTTGGCTGTCCCTTAACTTGTCATGTAACGTTGTCATTAGGTTCATACCTGCAGAGCTAATAACTCTGTAAAAAAAAAAGGCAATCATTTTTATTGCTTTCCAAACTAAAGCAAGGATCAGGTCTCTGCAATATGATCTTTACACTGCAGATAAACTGATGCCAGCCTGTGCCTGTGTAGAGATAGCGGATATTTTTCTAATAAAGAACCAGGAATTAATCAGGCGGCAAAGAGAAACAGAGATGTGCCTGGACCGGGTTTCATCTTCTTGTAAGTATTTCCCCCTGTTCTCACATTCAGTAGCACAGCAGATGCCACAGAGTCCTTAATTTCTGTAGAGAAAGAAAGAGGCACAGCAGAGCACTGCAGGTCATGTAGATGTGGGCGTCTCGGTTTTTTTCTTTCTCTAAAATGGTGCAAGTCAGTAAGTCTGCATATATGGCAGATGTGTCACTCTGCTCTACCTGAGACTACAAAGTAGGACGGCGAATGTGGCTGTTCTCAGGGGAGACAAGCTTGAGTCATACAACCCCCTGCCAACGCACAAATATCCCCCGGCATATTAGCGAAAGGAGAGCTCCAGCACACACAGACATAGCACACACGCACATATCTACATAGCCTACCACTAAATGCCTAAATACACCCATGAGACTCCAGCCATAGGCCGAGCATTACGTAATCTTCAAGCGCTTAATGAGGCAGGCAGAGAGGACAGGAGGGAGGAAGGGTGAGGAAGGAAGACAGGAGGGGAGGATAGACCTGTGAGGTGACATCCCCAGTGGTGCAGCACAAATGGCGGTGGCTTTGTTAGAGAGACAGAAGCAGACAGAGACCTCAGCGTGGCATCTCACCCCTGGCGCCTCATGGAGAAAATTGATTGGCCCGTTCATGGCTGTAGATTTAGCCGAGGAACTCTCTGCTTTTCCATTTGTTGGTGATATAACTAGTCTGTCCTCACAGGAAAAATGGCAGCATTTAAGCAAAATGCTTAAAAAAAAACATCCATGTTGACATCTGCCAGGCAAGAACCCATTGTGGCTGTAAGTATTATGACTTTTGCACTCAGGAGTGAAGGCGGAAGAACTCTTAGGCTTACGGCTACGTTATGAACGTCATGTTCCCTTGCCATGCTCTTATCAACAATTGAAAATTAATAATGCATGAAATGACTACTATATGTAAAGCCTTATAGTCAAAACCTACAGAGAATTATGACCGAACTCTGCAGTTTCCCAAAATCGCAGCTTTTTACATTAATTTGAGTGAAGGTTCTGTATTTTGGCAGCAGCGGTGGAGGCCAGTTATAGTTTGCAAACAATTTGGAAATATTATTTTCACAACTTGTTTCAGACTGTAGATGCTCAAACTTTGTATGATGTCAGTATCTCAGTACGGGTAGTTTCTACAGTGCGGATCAGGATGTATTAAATGGTCAGAAGCTCTGGAACAAGAGATAAAGTGGATGCTGGGATGAGCTTGTTTTGTCAACAGAGGGTGATACAACATGCAACAGGTTTTGCATTGAGAGAAAATGACGGTGTTTAATATATCAATAAGCTTTCCACCTAGTTTTTGTGTTTTTAGTTGGACATGACTTGGCAGTTTCTGTCAGCAATCAGATATATAAGTGGTGGGCAGGTTGGGAGGAGTTGCTCAAGGTGAATGATACATCAGTGAGCAGCGAGTCAAGAGACAGGTTGTGACTCACTTTCACGGGAGGAAAACCTCTAATTTTGAACATCATCGTTCACGGAGGAAATGAACGTGTATATTTGAAATGAAACGGAGCCAAAAAGAAAAAAAAAAAAAACCTCTTCCCCATCTCTCCTGTGGTCCCTCCCTGGTGGTGACATTAATCACGAGCAGCCTCCGCCTCCAGTCTGAGGAATAGGTCAGCTCCCTGGCTGCCGTCTGCCCGCAAACACACACTGTTTACCAGCCTGTGATTACACACACATGCACAGATGCAGGGGTAGGCATGAGTATCTCTCTCTCACACACACACACACACACACACACACATATGGAGACACAACATGGCATACTGTACTGTAGGTCTATAAATTATTCATAAAACTCTCATCTGATAAATTCAATTGCATGGCTTGATTATCTTGAAGAGCTAAATAACAGTATATTTATGATTTGCCCCGAGTCAAGCATTTTTTCCGATTCTTAAACGGTGATTCAGATCGAGCTAATGTTTTTATTTTTTAACTCGTGGTGTGTTTCGTTATGAGCTCACCAGCTGGTTTTCTTTCCAGCTTTTACTCTTCTTAATTGCATATGACAATATTATTTCTATTTTGGGCATTGCAGTGATTTCTAACAGTCTGCCGTGCCGTGTGTGTTAGTTTTATGATGCTTTTGCTCATATTTGTAATAAAGGTTTGGGATGCTGTACAGGCTGAAGATGAAGGTGAAGGCAGCACAGATGACAGATGATCTATGATCTATGATCTAAGTATTCTCATTCTCATTATCGATTACTCCCTGCACAATTTCCCACACTCTATGCGTCTTTTAATGTCTTGTTTTATCAGACCAACAGCCCAAAGCACAAATATGTTCAGTTTATTTCAGCAGCATCACACTCAAGCTCATAATGCTGCACTGAACATCAGCTGTGATCTGATCGTAGGCACAAGGCGGCAGTTCTCCAAGCATCATTTATTAGCTTACAGTAATAAATGACGGACAGATTATGATTTGTTTATTTATTTAAATCATTTATTTTGCTCCGCAGACACACACACACACACACACAGTTTCACAACTGGACTTGGATTGCAGTGTTGCCAGGCAACACATCGACATTTTCTTTAACAGTATGTAACTAGCTTTGATCTTTAAGTCTACATGTTACCGCACCACGGTCAACGTTAATATTTTTGAGACACAGCAAAGTCTGAAAGCAGTTCAAAGCGCATATTGTTGTTCGCCTCCGCCTTCTTGTGGATGTCACATGAACACACCTGAAGGTTTGTAACACCAATATTAACTTCTCTTTTATCTCTGATTTGGTCTCCACCAACTCCTGAGGGAAATATTTGGCTCTTTAGCTGCTAAATGCTTCACTATGTTCACCATCTGATCGCTGATATCCTAAAATATTAATGTTGATAATCTCGGGTTCATTACTGTGTTTTAAATACATTAAATGTAGTCATTTATTTAAGTATTAATATGTAAATTACCGATACAAGCAACTTTAAATTTTGTTTCCCGTGCTGGACAGACAGAAATGTTCTGTAACTCGAGAGTGCAAACACTTCTGTTTCCAGACTCTTGTTTGCTCCTGCTGACCAAATACTTTTCACACACACACACATGCAGAGAGGGATTAACACGGGGCGCACACCTGCACTGAGTGCGCGTTTGTACGTGTGTCTATTATACAGAGAACTGTGTTTATGACAGCAAAGCAAGTCTTCTGTCCCTGGTCAGTCTTTGCTGTTGCATTTGTGATGACTGAACGACAATGAAAGCAATCTGCAGAAGTTGCAGGAAAGAAGTGATGAACGTGAAGAAATATGAAGAATGAGGGTGAAGGGAAGAAAAGGGAGGGAGGGAGGGAGGGCTGATCAGCTAGACTCGCAACACAGTTTTTGGAGAAACATTACCTATTTTTCATTTACAGATACTTGACCTATTCATTCTGGATCTGGTGCAGCACGCGGTCTGTTTTCATTATTTGTGAATCAAACCGAAGTCCAGATTTAATCTTCTCATTTATTAGTGAGTCAGACTAAATGCCAAAGAGACAGCGGCGGAGTCATAGCAGTGGCATTTGAATAAGAAGTGAATACATGATAATACTAAAATCCACCTCTGTTATCCATAATCTCCATGCACTTAGAGGCATTGTTATGCACATTAATCATCAATGATGAAATCTAATTTAAGCTTTATCAAATTATGCTCAGCGGTGAGGTGCTGTTCATGCGTTGCCATTAAGTTCTTAAATCAGGTTAGACCCTGTGGTGCACTTCCCAACAGACCACTCCGAGTCTTTCACCTGCTGAGAGTGCAAGTTTTATGACTATTCATCTTCTACACTTCACCTCAGTGGGGAGCAGGATCTAGCACCATCATTAGTCTGTCTGCGCTAAATGAGTCCCCATTCATTCAGCAATCACATCCAGCGATGAGTGCGTGTGTGTCTGGAATGATTAAAGACAAAATAAGCTTCTCAGCTTCTGTCAAGCGCAAGAGACAAAAGATTGCTGTCGTCTGAGTGGTGAGCTGGACGAGGATTGTGCAATTCAACACCTCGCATTCAGGTTAGCGGGCTCGTTTATCTGGTGAAAGGAGCGCAGACTGGCGAAGCTCCTGGATGTAATCGGGACATGCGATATCACGCCACATCAAGTAATCACTTATTCATTAATGATGTGAACGCTCCAGTTGGTACCAGCCACTTGAAAAGTTTCCAAAAAAGCATCTAAAGAGTTTTTGTAGGTAAAATTTGAGGAAGTTCAACTTGAGGGAGGTCAAACTAGGTTAGTGTGACGGGTACAATGGGTCACAATAACACAGCGTGTCGGCCCGAGAGAGGTAAACATGTCAGGGAGGCTAAACTCCTCAAGAGTCCACCTTTCTGAGCAACTCCTCTCTTCAGTAATGCTGCAGCCAAAAACACTGGTTCAGACTGACGTTTCTGGGGCAGCTATCTGTGTGTGTGTGTGTGTGTGTGACCGTGATATACCTGACTGAGTGATGGACCTAAAACGCGTTACGAGATTCCAAATGCGCAACCGGCTTGAAAAGTAATGTAACAAACACGACCATTAACAATGCACGTTATTTGAAAGCCAGCAATCTTTTACAGACTTTTCTTACATCTGAACTATGAAACATAAACGAATCTGTGCATCCACTTTGAAAACAAGGTAGACCTCCACAGCTTCTCCTGCAAACATTTTTGATCGGTAACCCAGTCATGTCGCTAACCTGCTACCAGTTCATCTCATTCACTGTGAGATGTTCCACCAGCTGTTTTCTTTTAGCATTTCACAACTTTTACTGTCTTTTTTTTGTCACTGTGCAACTATCAAATTCAGAATATGATTAAATACAGGGCTTCATCACGCTTTTATTTATATTTTTTTGTATGAATATATTGATTATCCCCTCAAATTCCTAAAGTTTGTATGTCTTTGTGATCCAAAGGGCTGTGTTGTCCAGGGTCAATAATCCCTGGTAGGGTCTCCCAAAGCAAATTGGTCCAATGGGAGAGATCAGTTGCAATGTGATTCACAAAAACCCTCGTGAACTGGAACCCAAGGAGCTGCTGGGGACCTCACCCATCAAGGAGTCGTCAAACGGAGCCAGCTGGGGTGGTTTCAAGCATCTGATTCATGCTGACACCACTGACGGCCACACAAGGTGCCAACTGCTCATCAGAAAGGAGCCAATCCTTCACACACTGAGGGCACAGCCTGAACTTTGACACGCAGACTGGAGGAGGCTGAGATCGAGACGCCGTGCTTCTAATTAGTGGACAACCTGCTAAAATTCAGTGTTTACATTCTCAGTTAGAGTTACTCTGTCTTTAGTGAAACAACGATCCTTGACCTCTTGTTGCCTGTCAATAAAACTGATCCCAATGACTTCCACACAGAGAGGTTCATAGATTTTAAATCTTGGAAGAGGAGAGCACTCTTCTAGATCACTACTCTTCATCAGCTGATAATGTAAAATGATTTTAAACTGACTTTTGGTCGCACTGCCCAGTTCAACACAGTAGGAATGTTTGGTCTATTTTTAGTTACAATAAAAGTCACAAAGTCAACTTATTTAAGAAAAAGTCTCAGCTTCACTTCCAAAATATGATTAAACACAAATGATTGATGCAAGCTGTGAAGCTATAAATAGACGATGATGACAATGCTGTCTGATTCTGCACCAGAGGAGAAGAGGAGAAAGAGAGAGGTTCAAATAAACTTAAAATAAAGGACCAAATGCTCCTAAAATTGTGAGGGGAGAGAGCATAAATGATGAAGTGAAGAGAAGTGAAGGTCGCACGCCGACACACAAACACACCATACAGCCCAGCAGGAGGTAAACACACATGTAGAACTTGGAGAACACACCAACACTGCAAACTACGGTGCAACTCACTCAAGCACATGTCCACTTGCTTTGTGATGTTTGTCTTTTGAACTTTCTTTTTTTAACTTTTAACTTGAATTGGATCATTTCACTTTGTTTTATTTTATTTTATTTTTGTTATGTGGTTGTTTATGTAATTTATGCATTTCTTAACTTTTACTTTTTTTAAATTGCTTTTTATTGTCTTCTAAATGTTGTTGGTTCTCATTTTGTATCTTCTTCATGCTTGTCTATCAGAGCACTTTTTAAATGCTGTTTTTAAAGGTGCTATATAAATAAAGGTATTATTATTATTATTATTATTATTATTACTTGAGGCTCATCCTGCAGGCTAAGCTATTCATGCTGCATCTCCTGAGCCATAACTGTTTACCGCTCCTCCTCTTGTTCATCACAGCCCAGCAGGGATTGTCCTTACATACTACAAACCACGTTCTCCTCAATCGTCTCTGCAGCCAGAAAGTGTCCTCCAGCTTCCAGATTTCCTTCTTGGCGCTACTTTACCTTCCTCACACAAGGAGAAGTGGCAACGTTGTCGATTATCTCCTTCTCATCTCCCACTTTTTCCCATCTTTGCTTGACCTCCATGCGCTCGTGCTTACTTCACATAACTTACTGCCCTCCTCCTCAAATGTTCCTTCTCCTCTGACCACTCTCTGATCTCCTCTCCATCCTCATTATCCACCGCTCCGACTACTTTCCGTGCTTCTTTTAAAGGCGCAGCAGCTCTCTGTTCTTTCCCCCAGAAGAAGATTCACTAAATTCACTCTTAATTTAATAAAACTTTGATGGGAGTTCAATTCTCAATGTGCCTCTGGCTTGATGTCTCACTTTCTCTTTGCTTAGTCCCCGCACTTCTCTCTTTTTATGCAAGCTTTGTTTTTGTAGCCAGAATTCCTTCCCCTAGAGAAGAAGTTTCCGCATACTTCAATTTCCCCTTTTTAAATGACATGACCTACTCCTATTAATTAAGATTTCATGAGGAAGTTGGACATAATTGGCATGCCGAGCATGTTGATAAGCAAGATAAATGGCTCTATCTGTGCTGAAATAGTATCTATGTTTATCTTTGAGATGATCGAGCCTTAATTACCCTCCATTACAAATGTATTGGTCACACTAGGCTGGAAAAACTGTGAGGCTAATAACAGAGGCAACTGCACTGAGGAAATGTTTCTCCATTAGCTCTTTGACTCTTTCACCTAAACAAGATTTGAAAGCAAGCATCCCATGTGTAGCATAGCGGCTGTGTGGGCTGTAATGAGCCCGGGGCTTTAATCATCGCAATGTCCACTGACGCTTTTTGCTGCACACATGATTTTTCACAATATTTTAACTTTATTAGCACTGGAACAGTCCGACATCCAACTGTTACACCGCAGCTTTCTAGTAAATCTTCTCTTTTGTCTTAATTGCTCCACACGCGTTTCCTCCTCCTGCGTTCCCTCTGCCGTCCAGGTCTGCGGGGTTTGTTCAGGCAGAAGGCTTCTGTCACTGTCAGCCTGTGAGCGGGTTTTAATGAGCCGCGGTGTTAATAAGCAAAAGGAGGATCCACTCATCGCGCTTTCTGTGGAGCCCCAACCAAGTGTACAGTAGAAATGAACACGCAGACACAGCGGGATTACATAATCAGACTAGTAAACATGTTTTCTTCAGCAGGGCACACAGAGGAGGATTTTATGCAACCTCTTTTTCCTGTTTTATCTAAGTATGTTGGTACAGAGAAAGTTTCAGTAAGGCCAGACTCATCCCAAAGCACATAGAGGAACGTGCGATTTGACAAGAGTGTACGGAAATATGAGAAAAAGACTTTGTGTGTATCTTTTAAGGTCTGCTGCTTTTATGCACATTACTGCCACCTGTAGATCAATGCAATAGTGTGAAGCCATTGGCAGGAATACGTATTGCATTACCAGCCAGCTCATGTATATCATTTTATATTTGGTGGCTCTGGCCTCTGGCCATCTTGGCTGTACTGCCTCTGCCGACTCCCAACTAATCTAAAAATCAGTAAACACGTGGATCTTCGGTGGTCTTGAGGTGGACTGAATGATGCCTGCGTGCTCAAACAAGCTACCTGTAACAGCACCGTTAATCTTACAGCACAGTACGATTTAGGAGTGTTTGTTGGCAGGAACTGAATATAATATACGATAAGAATCGTTGTGTTCTCGTTGTCTTTAAATGAGCACTTTATATCTACAGTGACAGCGGGTCCTCTTCCATGGAGTCCGCCATGTTGAACTGCCATTTTTCTACCCAGAACAGACAAACAAAAACATTGATCTAGATGTGACCTTTTGCTTTTTATGCCAATTTGGCAGCCAGAGTTTTTCTTACATGCTTGTAAGAAATGGAGGAAGATGGTGTCCATTCAGCTTCCAGTTTTGTTAGTGTTGTGTGGCCTGCTGCACATGCTCATTATACAGTAGTTTCTCCCACACATTGCAACTGCCCACAGGCCTTACATGGGATGATGTCACACACAGAATAGCTTTTATTGGTTTTGGAAAAAGTTTTACAATTAAGTAACTTTCATGGATTTAAAAAAACTAGTATTTAATGACCTTGTTTACAGTTAGAGGTACCCAGGCTGCCTGTTGTTTTATTATTTTTTCTTTATTTAACAGGACAGCCCAAGACTGGAGTGCACGCTCCACTAGCTGAGCCACCAGGCCACCATGTGCGTGGGATTTTTTTGTTGCAACACCACGAGCGGCTACTGGGACAAATAAAAAAGCTGAGCGGCGTTACCATGTCTTTCAAATACGTCCACAGTCTTGCACAAGAACAAAAAAAAAAGTAGACACTAGTGGTGAAAAACTCCAGGGCAAATACTCTACTTACCAGCTTCCCAGTATCTGCTATCACTTACGTCCCTATGCAGCCAAAATCTGTCTGCACACACACACACAACATCAGGCTCTGACAGACAAGCGTGGCTTTAAGACTGTAGATAAATATGCTGACGAGTAGAAATGCAAGATAAACACAATCTACTGTCTGTTGAGCCGAGTAAAGTACCTCAGCGGGCTGCACAGATACATAGTGAAAAGCATTTGTGCGTACAAACTGAAGCTTTCTAGCAGAGTTTCAGGAGCAGGAACAAACCTAAATTGCACCTCTACTGACATAAACTATAAATACTCTCCCGAACATGTCTTCCTCTTTTGCTCCTATTATTTCTTACACTCCTTCTACTCTCTGTAGGATCACAGGAGGTCAGTTGTGCCTGGGCGCTACGGTGGATTCCCCACCGAAGACAAAGCAGTATCCAAGAAGTACAAAATCCAAGCTTTGTTCACCATCTTACCAATAAACCATTTAAATGGTGGTTGATGATCAATCACAATATGAAAGCACTGCTTACGAAAGCCACGTTAAATGAGTCGAATCATTGATTAGTTGTCGTCATCAACAACTTTGAAAATCAAACATAAATGGCCAAAAGTTTTTTACCTGTTTCGTATCACTGAAAATTGAATATCGCACGCATTTTTATTTTATAGACTCATCGATTAATTGAAAAATAATTGACAGGTTTATTAATTTTGAAAATGATTCTTAAAAAGCCCTAAAGGTGAGTATGATAAAGCACTACAGACAAAAACATCCCCTGTTGTGAAAGACAAATTGCCAGTTTACTGGCCCACAGGCTCAGACCTTTTAAAACTGCACCCCACCCACTGCTGTGCAGGGCTGACGCTGCTGTAACAGAGGCAGACATTTGCAGAAGTCAGCTGGTGGCTGCGCTACAGCACGGATGCCCCACTGTGTGTGTTTTGGTAAGGTGGCCATTTTCAGACGCGAGCAGAGCTGGATGACAGATAATAAGGGCAGAGAGACCCGAGGCGTGGAGAAGCAGACTGTGAGTGAGAGGCGACAGAGTGTTTCCCTTCTCTCTGCGGTACAGCCCGGGGACAGTCATGCAAACAGTGTTCGTCACACTCCAGCATTTAGATGTGCTGCATTTAGGCAACGTGTGATGTTTTCATTTGCACACCCTGTAAAGCGGCATTTAAAAAGAGGCCGTCTCACACCAAGTGTATCATATCTCCGTGCATGCGCGGGAAGAGGTGTGTGTACTGTAGAACGCGTTTACTGCAAAACTAGGTGTGTGCAACTTGGCGTAGTACACGCTTGGTTATGTATTGTTCTCACACAAAAGCCAAGAGACATAAATATATTTTCTAGTTTAAAGGACTACTTTGCCACTGGGAGTCTTCACACCTCTTGTATTCTTCATTAGTGTTTCCTGCTTCCTCAGGACAGCAGGTGGAAACCAGAGCGTCCCCAACAAGCCCCAGAATTCATCAGCTAACTGACACACTGGCTTATGTTAATCAGGCATGAGACCAATAACTGCAGATTGCAATTTGATATCTGTGATTAAATCAGCTTATGCCATCGCTCATACTTCCCAGCTGTTCAGACATCTGAGACTTTCAAGCTCTCTGATAATTAAAATGCGGGTTTCGAACATTGCATGTTTTGAATATTACAGACAAACACTCCAGTATATACAAAAGTGTAAAGCGACTGCCTAAACTGCTCTGCATTTTGAATTATAAATCATTATGTAAATCCGAACTCTCCCCGTAATGGTTATAATTTTTGATGTTTCATGAATTTTGCAGCAACTTTAGATGAGCGGCTGCAAAGCATCTACAAGTTGGTTTAATTTTCACTGTGATGTGTTTTGTCTATCAAGAATAAATCACATTGTCATGATCATTTCATAAGAAGAGGTAAACATATTTTATTCCAACTTAGTGGGCGTCAGTGTATGTACTGGTTGTGTTTACATGTATTGATTTGGCAGTACTTTGTCCACAAAACCAGTTTATGTATCAATTCCATATGAATTACTTCTCATTAAGACTGAATGAAGAGCTGGCAGTTTCATGGCACAGTATATTGGAAGAGGAGAGTAGCAGTGTGAATGCCAAAATACTGTTTAAAAAGTGAAACTAAATCTGCTCTGAGCCTGACAGTGACACCTGGTGACACTAAAAACAACATCCTCTGACTTAAGCTGCAGTCAAACGAACTAAATAAATCCAATAAATAAAATATTTGCGCGTCATTCTGCTCATTGAAAGCAATCTGTGTGAAATCACCAGAGGCTGTGTCAGCCTGTGACATCTGCTCAGCCTGAGGTGAAGTTGCTTACAGATTGTGATTTTTGAAGACCTCGTGTCCACAGCGCCTCGGCGCTCTTACATAATCATAACGTCCGTAATCAACAGACCATGATCTGTTCTTCTGGGTTAATGACACACAGACAGACGTTCGTCTTTTAAGCTGACCTCTCTGACTTACATATTGTCCAGAATTATCGTCGAGCCCTCCTCCTGCTCTTGCGGCAGCACGTGTTGGCGCGCTGCGCTCGACTTTAAGCTGTAATCTGCTGTCTGTGCACTTCAGCACTGACATGTGGAGAGATTTGACATTGTGTAAGCTGCAGGCGGGTTAGCTAGCTCTCCCAGCTGTTGCTGCAGGTTATATGCTGAACCACTGGGAGGGTAATGGCTCGAGAACGGCAGCCTAATGGTGCAGGAGAAGTATAGGCTACTGTATGCTATCAGGCGAGGCTAATGCTACTAAGGGGCTGATGTTTGTGTAGCATGAAGCAGATCTGAAATCTCTGACATCTGAGCATTAGAAATGAAAGTTTTGTGGACAAACTGGGAAAATTTGAATTGTAGGTGACCAAATAAGAGAAATTAGAGAGGACGAATGTCCCCTGAACTCCGCTGATGCCCAGTGTCTACATCAGGACAGAGGCACCGACCTCTAAAGGTAAAAAACAAAGAAACACTTAGCTGTCACAGCTGCCAACAGCAGCACCAGGAGAGAGAAGGAGCAAGGGATTTTCCATGTTTCAGCTCACCACTTGTCAAAGTGATGCAAAAACATGCAGCAAACTCAACTCTTTTCATCTGACTCATTGCGACGCTCTGGCTCTCTCTTTCCATGCAGGTTGACAGTAGGCGGATGACAGTTGACAGGTACTGTGCACCAGGCAATAAAATAAGTGGAACATCAACAAACTCCTCTGGGATTTTCAGACACTCCGTGACTGATTGCGTGTCTCATATTCAAGGCATCGGGACAAATTTAATATTCAGTGGAAATGCATCCAAGAAAGAGCAGTGGTGGAAAAATTTGTCATAATTAGTCATAATTAATCGGAGTCAGATAACCTTAATCCAACACTATAAACAACATATGAAAACTCGTGGGCTGTGTTTTTATTTGAAATCGGTGGCTGATCGTGATCTAGTGCTAATCTGTCCAACAAAAAACATGTATCTCCAGAAAGGTCAACTTTCCATGAGGCTGGAAAAACAACCCTGTTTTCAGCTTTGTGCAATTTCCAGGTAATGCAGTGAGTTTTTTTTTTTTTTTTAAAGATATTTAGCTCAACAAGTAGAATTTTCTCAACCCATAAAGAACACTTGGGATTTGAAGATACATTGTTTTTCACTGGACTGGATTATAAAATTTTATAGATTACATGTATATATGACATATTTTCTGGGTAAAAACATCTAACAAACAAAAATCTGCTTTGTGTGTGTGTTATGCATGGGTAATCATATGTGTGTATGACTGACTGCTTATCAATGGGATCAACCCCAAAGTCTGTGTTGTTGTTGTTGACAGCAGCTCGTCACAGTTTGCTGTTTGAACGGCATTTTCAGCCATTTTTGTTTTTACAATGATTCCTCTCGCCTAACCAACAGCACGTCAACAGCGTGTGTCAAATACCTCGGACTTCCCATCAATAAACTCAACTTTGACCACCACACCAGTGACATTCACACACGCTGCCAACAAAGACTTTGCCATTCGCAAACTCAAAGCACTTTCTGCTGCCCCACCATCTTCTGCATGAATCCATCCATCCATTTCTATCATTTTTTTTCCAGGGTTGGGTAGTGCTGGCAGCAGGTTTAGCAGGTGTTCAGGATGTTCTTCTCCCCAGAAACACATCTAGCTCCTTCCGGGGATGCCCCACATGAGGCGTTCCCAGGCCAGATGGGCTATGTAGTCCCTCCAGTGGGTCTCCTACCCAGGCGGCATCCTAATCATCACCACAGATGATTCCAGGCTGCTGCCGCTGACCAGGTGAGCAATGGCACTACTCTACTATACCCTATCTCTAAGACCGAGCATGGCCACTCAATGGAGGAAGCTCATTTTTCAATCTCATTCTTTTGGTCACTACCCAAAGCTCATGCCCATAGTTGAGTGTCGGAACGTAGATGGACTGGAAAATTGAGAGCTTAGCCTTCTGACTCAGCTCCATCTTCCCCACAACAGTCTGGTACAGCGTCCACAATACTGCCAATGCTGCACCAACCCGCCGGTCCACCTCATGCTCCATTTTCCTGTCACTCATGAACAAGACCCCAAGATACTTTGCTTGGTGCAGCAACTTGCTCCCAACCTGGAGGGAGCCTCAGACTTGGAGGTGCTGACCTTTTGCTCACCTTCTGTTACTACTTCACGAAAGTACAGTCAGACCTTTTCTCCTCTTTGTTCCTCCTGTTTTTTTTCAACAAGTTAACTGCCTCTCCATGTCTTCCCACTCCCCAACCTCTCAGACCTTAACAGTGAAGCCTTTGCAGGACGAGCACACACACCTATTCTGACACACACACACTTCTCAGCATGCTTCATCCAGCACTTATAATTCAGTTTTGGGAGAACTGGTGTCTCTTCCTAATGTCGTTTTCTGAACACGGACAGTTTCTCAGGCTTGAACTGCGCCTCCGGTAATCTCAGCGCTACAGCACAGTTGAAAACTGCACTGGAAACAGTTGATCTGGGTGTGTTTTTTGCAAGCAGATTAAGTCTGAATTATGCCCTATGTGTCACCGAAAATAAAACTTCTCTCCAGTTTGTAATTCGTGATAAAACATCGACTTTATGAAGCTTTAATCTGACAAATCCAAATATGTTTTTCCTGCTGTAAGAAAGAATGTTTGTCAGATAAAACATCAGTTATTTGAGGGCATAAATTCATATTCTGAAATGATTACAAAGTAATGATGAGTAACTTTTTCTTTTTATTTACTGTCTGGGGCTTCATAGATGCGTATGTCATTATTTAAGAAATAAAGCGTTGCTACGAGGGATAAAAAGAAGCGGCCAAAATCACTGCCTGCTTCCCTCGTCTTCTCGGCGATATCCTCATTTTCACAGGAGCCAGTAGTTAATGATGCCTCTCACTCTGCTCATCATTCCAATTAAAGCACCGGTGTTGGTTTCAGCAGAGTCAGAGTGTCAACAGGCCTGAGCGCTGATGACTGCTGTAATGAGTAACCGAGGTGGGAGGGTGGCTGTAGTACTTTATCGAGATACTTGATGAGGAGTTTGTAAGAGCAGCCGAACGTGTTACTGCACTTCTGACTGTTTACAGAGCAGTGAAGATGTCGCTGCTGTTTTCGGTTGAAAGGTTTAGGTCTGTTGCAAAAACACTCCAAGTACCTTTACTAAAATCCTGTACTACACGACAAAGAATAAAATGTCAGGTGACGCAGTATGAAGAGCAAGAATCAATCAGTCATACTGATCCATGCAATGTAATGCAATCACATTGACAGGGGCAATAATTTTTTTCAATAATACTTGTTGATAACTAAAATAAGAGCTTAAAACTTAATTGAAAACAGCGAAAACAAGATTTTCAGCAGATGATAACCTAAGCCAAGTGTGTGCGATTGTTTTTTTTTGTGGTAGAAAATGAAATGTTTAATTTAGTTGCATTGAAACGAGTTTGCGTGGATCATATTTACACTGCACATGAGCCAAAGGGACAAAAGTACAGAGCACTGACTCATTTTAAGCAGCACGAATATGTTCATGGCAGCATGATGGATTTTTAGGACGCTTGTCAAACCGGGACCATGTGAGACTGAGAAAAACTGGCGCTGTCCCGTGAATTCAAGAGGATCTTTGCTCAGTTTTATTGTCAGCAGCAGCCTCGTCTTCTTCTGGCACTGTTGGGAATATCTGTCCATGACAGCAGGAACAGATTCGGCTCATACGAAACATAAAATGTGTAAAAATGTGCTGTAAATGCTTGTCGCACAAACCAGCAGTGCAGCACAAGTTCCTCCTAAAAACCAAGACTACTCACCAGAGATTTTTCTGGGGACTGACTGTGCAGCTGTCTTATAAATTATAAGGACGTTCCCATTAATCAGTGCAGGTTTTAAATACTTGTACTGCTCCTGTGTGTTCTTACTGCATATGTTGTATGTAATTTGTAATGTTTTCAATGAAAAATCAGTTAAAAAAAATAAAATTAATCTGCAACTGCTTTGATATTTTGGCTGCAGTACTTAATCTGCAGATTAACCGATAAAAATATCACCGTGGTTACTAATCTAACCTTTCCACAGCTCGTTGGTTGCTGTTTTCACTTCACACAGGAGGTGTTGGTTGATTCGTTGGCCGTAGATGGGCTGAATAGTTCATCTAACATCGAAGAGACTTTGATGCTGTCCATATTGTCAAGTCAGCCAGTCTTGAAACGGAATATCTCTCAACATCGTCGATAATAAATATCCGCAACACAGCGATTGCCAAATCCCGCAAATATGTGAAACATATCCGCTGAGGCAAAGACACGTGATGATTCAAACACATGGGGAGGGACGGAGAAAAAAAAAAAAAGGCATCTAAAATACTTGAAACACATGCAAACGCTCTGCAGCAGTGTTGTTAGTGAACAGGGCGAAAGACAGATGGTTGGAAAGAGGATTTGCCAAGGAGAGTAACAGTAATATACCCATGTAAAGCGTAATCTCCCCGGTGACACAGACCAACTCTGTCACTGAAATGAAGTAATAAGGAAAAGGGAAGATCTGGTTAAAGATCGAGGCCTATTATGTTCATGTAACCTGGTTGTGAAACTCATATTGTTTCTCTATGGATGAGTCACCTTCATTCACTCTATCCAGAGTGATCCTTGACTGATAATACAGCACTATTTACCACCTACGCCTCACAATGTGTTGAATGAAAAACAGAAAGAGAGACAGAGAGAGAGAGAGAGAGAGAGAGAGAGAGAGAGAGAGAGAGAGAGAGCACTTTTCACTCAAATGCTAATGTGAACATCTCTCTCTCTCTCTCTCTCTCTCTCCTCCATGTCGCTCTGCGAGTGGATCAAAGCATCTGCCGGACAGATGACGCCATTCACGCACCAAGGATGGCACAAGGGTCACTCACAACCCACGGTGCAAAGGGGAAGAGTGTGTACGTGCGTTTGAGAGAGAGTAAGAGATGAAGTGAAAATGTGTGTGTGTGTGTGTGTGTGTGTGTGCATGCGCGTCCCAGCCTCAAGCCAGATTGAGAGAGTCATGACACCACACTGATTCAGCAGCTCAGGGGCCGAGGATGGAGGAGTGTAGATGGATGGATTGGTGTTGGTGAGTCACGCCGATTAATTTGTCAATTAACTGACTAATTGTTGCAGCATAAGTCTGGTGATATTCTTTGTTCCTTCATGAAAACACCAAAACCAACAGTGAATTGATGGATTGTAGCTAATTTTGCCACTGACGTCAAAAAACTATTAAAAACATCAATGAAATGAAGCCCTAACAATGAATACCCAACTGATTCAATGTAATTGGACGAGGACTTATGCTACTCCAGACAGACTGAATAAGATGGATCCAAATATCTGTGTTAAATGCAGTGTTGGAGAACTGTGAAGTTGAGGAAACTTTGGAAACTTGAAGGTGATATATCCCTAATAACTACTAATCAATGTAAATAGTGACTAAGACACCAAAGAGATGTGAGATAGTATATAATATTTATTGAGAATACAGAAATATACCTTAATCCTTAAAACCAAACTGCCTACAATCACATCAGTCTACATAACTGTAAAGAGCACCAACACATAAGAGTCACATGGATGATTTTGGTTTGTCCAATCGCATCACGGTCAAGTTGACCGTTTGGTTAACTATGCTTGCATGGAAACTATGTAAATTGAGAACAGTGTCAAAAACTCATGAGAGTGTTTTGCTTTAACACCAAAAAAAAAAAAAAGGCTGTTTGTGTATGAAGCTGTGCCGTATCATCATTTGGAATTCAAAGAGGTTCAACCCCAAAGGGCTCTCTATTCACTCAAAGCCGGTTGGTAGATAATGGGCACAAAAACAGGCAGACAATAATTCACAATGGGTACTTGAAGCCAGCAATACAGGTGTGTGTGTGTGTGCGTGTGTGTGTGTGTCAGAGAAAGAGATAAAAGAGACGAAAAAGAAAGAAAGAGTTAGGCAGGAAGATAGGCAGACAGGGCTGAGATGCATCGGTTGAATAACAAGAAGGTGGCTCAGAAGTATACAAAAAAAAGAAAGAAGAGTAATGAGTCTTAAAACAGAAAGCAAGCCGATACAGAGCGACCGCATTCATAAAAAGTTGATAAAACACTAAGGTGCCCTCTTAAATGCCTGTGATGCAACAGCGTCGCTAAACTGCATTGACTTTGTATCTTTATAAAGCACTTTAAAAGACTTAATAAGGAGGCGCAGAACAAACTGGGTATCGTCATTTCAGTTAATCAAATGTACAAAAGACAGTGGAGTCATTAAAAGCAGATCTGGATGTTCTTCGCTTGTGTAAATATAAAAGGATGTTGGTGTATGCGTGCCTTAAGTGGCTTTACAAGCTGAACACGAGTGTCTAATTGGCTTTGTGATTGCAGTCATACAGGAGAGATGAAGAAATTGCCAGGGATGGGTTGGCAGTACAGGGTTACGGGCTTGATTGCGTCAATAAAGCTTGTTGTATGGAAGTACAAAGACATCAGCGCATGCCGTGTCTGTGCTTGTCCTCCATCTCTTATCTAACCAAGGACGGATACCCGATCCTGGCCGGAGGGAAGAAGAGACTGAGGTTCAACTGTTACAGGAGGGTCACACATGCACTCACAAAGAGGTCCCAAGGGAGCGCAGAGGTCGGACTCCAACACCGATGAAACACCACCACCCTGCCAAGACGGTATCAGATGGGCTTGGGGGGGGAAGTGAGGCGGCTAATGAGGGACAACGTTATCACACCTGATGTGCGGAGGCAAACAGTTGTTGATACAGTGACAGTGAAGTGCTCCACGTGAGATATGGCGCAGATACAGAGGGCTGATTTCTTCTAGGCTGACACAAAAAAAATCAATATGATGATATATTGCAATGCTCCCTCTCATAATATATTATTGATACGCTGGTCTTCTGAGTGTTGTTAAATGGTCAGTCTAAATGGATTTTCTTGTATTAAATCTTTAAAGATGTTGGAGAGAGGCACCATCGTTTTTTTTAAGTGTAATGTCTGTGCCAAATTAGAATTTAAAGACTGATGGGACAAGCAAGAACCAAAAAATCAATAAAACATTAAGTGGTCTATAAAATCTGGGTGACAAAGCCACGACCACAGAGATCTGAAAGTGACTGAATTTCTCTGCAATGTTACCATCGACTGAATAATTGATACAATTCAAACACTACTGTAGGCAATTTAAGCAATCAGATTTCTTTTGCTTGAGTTTTTAGATCCAAATTGAGCCAAATTAGTGAATTTGAGTAAAACATTTTTTTAAATCACATTTGAATTCATAAACACCAAAAAAAAATATTTTTTAAATTCCACCATTGAGAATTGAAAGTTCAAAGAGATGGTTGAAAAAGACATTTTTGAAATGTGTGTTTTGTGGCGATTAAATGTGATAATGAGTTCATAATGATAATGAGTTCCACGATCTAAAACAACTGGAACTAATGTATGAAATGATCAGTACTTAAATACGTCACATGTTGATTGAGCAAAGGAGTGTGAAGCCAGTGAGGGATCACGTCCTCTGCATAAAAATACTGTATTTACTAACTTACATTGGGTTAAAAGAAGGTTTTTGCTAATACAACATTCTTAGTTGCTGTTGAGCTAACTGTACTCTTTATATTTTTTACTCCTGTGAAAGTATAAAATTGTCGGCCACACCACACCCAAAACGTGTCGCAGCCGTGCCCGGTAGAATTTAACAGCAACAGCTAATTATAGTTTTGTGAATCCAGTTTGATTGTTACTACTAACTAATTTCTACGACGCCTTTGTGCCATAGTTTTCTGATCTGGAATCACTGTCGCTGATTCACATTGACAGTTTAACAACTGCTTCCAGTAAAGACTTCAAACCCAAAGAACACAAAGTGTTGTTTTGAGCTTTATTTGCACATGTTGAGAAGACTTGACTTCCTCTGACCTAGCGGTGTACCCATCGTTCACTACATACTTAGATTAAGCTCCGCTTTTCCGTTTTTAGTTTCTCTGTTTGTTTGACATATAAATGCTCAAACTGATGTGCATTAAAAAAAGACAAAAAAAAGGTCAGACTCTGCACATCTTTCACTTTCTTTCTTATCAGTTGTCAAAATATACCTGAACCTGAAGCTATTTTAAAATGCAGCGGATAAATGCTGCAGAATAATGTCAAGTTGTACTTTTAGGGAATTCAGATAAACAGATTGCACGCTGTGCTGTCTTGCTAATGCAACAAAAATATTATTTTGTGTGCAGACAGATGCACGGAGGTACCAAGCAAAAGTATTGAGAACTTACGTCTGTGTCAGGACCCTTGTCGGCTCCAGGACAGGAGAAGGTGACGAATTCATGGCACCGTTTGTGAACCACAAAACAGCACACTGGTGGAAGAGAGAGAAAGAGAGAAGACAGTTTTACGGCAACAGTTTATGACACCACGCTGTGACCTTGATCTTGCATGCACATAAGGTGCATTCAACCACCGAATCTGCCCTTTAAAAGGAAAAAATATAAACTGAAAATATTATCTGAGAAACACCAAAGATAAAGACAGTAAAGCAGAGAACGTGCGTGTAAATTATCATCAATCGACCTCCGATTGATTGTGACAAGCCTCTCTTGTACAGACACACAAGCAAATGCAGACAGACAGACAGACAGACTCGCGTGCATGTGCACTCCCACGCTCGTGCCCACGCAAAAAATGTCACTACGTGATCTTGTGTGTTCTCCAGCCGTCGGCTCTTTACAGTCTGCTGGGTTCATTGCATCATTGTCTCCCGCTGAACTGGGATCCTACCCCTACCACAAGTGTCACTCAGCACCGACATGGCATGACATGACACCTGACGCCCCTCTCTCACGTCAGCGACGTTGGCATTTACATTTGGACGCTGCCCCGCAGATCTGGAGGGAAAAACGTGGACATCTGTGACAGCTAGATCACAAGCTGACTCCCTCTCTGACTCGCACTCCGCGTATCCAACTGTATTTTTCCCTGCCATTATTTGAAAATTCCTCATTCTTTCTTCTTGTTCCTTCTCACACAATCTGTCTGCTTCGCTCATTGTCAAGCCGCCTGTTTGTTCATGTGCCCTTTTGTGCTCTCCCACCACCGTAATTGTGTGGTTTTTTTGTCTCTAACTCTGCCAGTCATGCTTGCCAGACAATCTGACGGCCATTGGTTGAACAACAGAGTTTCCTGAGGAGTCCAAGAAACAGCAGGGGCTTCGACTGTCTCTGCAAAACACTGTACTGTATCATGATACTCAGTTTATTAGATATGCTTCAGATAGATAGTATAGTGTCTGTAATATGAGAATCATCATCATTATTTTCATCATAATGGTTGTCTGCATTATTATAATCCTAATCCAACCCTAATCACTACTACAGTCTCTGTATGTATGTCACAGATGGCTATTCCCTTAGCACCAGTGTAGAGTGCTGAGCCAGTGGCAGCTTACAGTATGAATTCATCCCTCTCTGTAATAAAGTAAAAAATGAGGCAGGGTGGGAAAAGAGGGCAATAAAAAGCTCAGCAAACGGTAGCCCAAAGTGATTTATCTATGCTCTGAAGTTGTTATCCGTGCCGTTTGTCACCATCATAATGTACAGGAGCGGGCTATAAACAGGTGTAAATGTACACAGCGGGAATTTCTAGGGCCCAGTCAGTGAATAATTTGCAAGCAGGTTAACCTGACTGCATTAGATGGTTTATCGCCGCCTCTCAGGGGCGAATTTCAATCTATCAGGTCAAACTTTGACCAGAGTCGGCTGGAAGAAGAGTAAAAAACCAAGAAAAACCTCCAGTGTTGTCCTTTACTCTTCTCCCAGTGAAGAAATACTCTCCAGCTTTGATGTAAGGGACTCTAGCAGCATCTGCTCTAAATACTTCAGCAGCCGCCATTGTCATTTTCAAGCAGTCACACCACTGATCTACACCTGTAAGATTGCACTGATTGGTCTGTGATCACTGAGCTCCGACACAAACGTTTAGCTTGAATCCTGGCAAGACGGGTGTCATTTTGGGCGTTTGCTGACATTAGCATTTAGCTCAAAGCACATCAACTTGGTGACGTGATTCTGAATCAGGCCTTGAGGTATTTAAGTCAAATATTCCACAAAATGATGAGCAGAAATCAATACGCTACCGCTGTATTTTAGAGAACATTAATTATGCAGATCATCAGCGTGCTGAAACTCAAAACTGTTTCTGCCTCAACAGCTAAACTCCCCTAAACTAGTTTGGTTTTAGTCATAATTTATTACTTTCATATGTTTCAGGCTATTGAACCAACTCTGGCCAGCAACATTACATGATATTTCGTCATAGTTATGCATGGTGGTATACCAAAAAATGTTCATGGAAGTTCACATCGGATGCGTAGACTCTATTTCAACGCTTTCACATTTATTTATTTTGTGCACTCCCAAAAGCAGCCTTATTAATGATATATTAATTAAAAGTGAGGACAAAAAGTGTTGAAACCACTCTTTATTTCCTGTTTAAAAATCAGATTTTCTCTCTGTCACTGCTTAGTACATTAGTGATTGTTTTGGTATTGACCCCAGAGCATTCAGTCCTACCTCATATCTAACTCCAACTCGCCCTCCAGTCATACTTTCCATCCTCCCAGCCCACGTCCTGCCCACTCCGCTGTCAGCGAAATTAAGAAAACATTTGCTTACATGCAAAGGAGGAGTACAAAACACATCAAATCTGTGTGTGTGTGTGTTTCCATCTTCTGTAACACACAATTTTACTCAGCAGGACTAACTGATTGCAAGCATCGGGTTTCTGTTTGCCTACCCACAGCCTACGTACAATACATGAATCACAGGCGTGATGACGTCCTTTCTCCTCCCCTCTATCCTCACACCTTCAGCCACACACCCACTCGACCACTGCCACCTCTGTTTAAGTTCTGATCTCAGACCAGCTTGTGTGTCTGCTGCTGCTACAGCGCGGAGCTGAGCGGACTGACTTGGCACTGATCACAGTTCAGAGGTGAAGAAAGCGGCGTATAGTAGAATGGATGAATCTAACTTTGGACTGTGTGTGTGTGTGTGTGTGTGTGTCAGGCAGGCTTACCCAGACTTACACAAGACAGAGACAGTGTTTCTCCGTGACTATAATCCCCGGCGTCGACTTTCATGCGCGCACGCTGATCTACACACATATTAATCTAAAAAAGCGAGAGCCAATATGCTGCAGTGGCTGAAACACAGAGGCACTCCGGGCACGTTACACGCAACCAATCGGGAGGGAACGCTGTGAAGACGCCTCACACACCTTACATCTATGCCTGCTTGCCATGGGCTGAATCGACAGAAACATACGTTTCCTCATGTTCTCCTATCCTGGTATGAATAAACATACAAATAGAGCTGGAGGAAGCGCTTAATTGAGGGTTTTTTTTGTATTACATTAGCATGAAGAACATAGTAAGAAGTGTAGTTGTCTCCAGATGGTTTCAGTCCTCTCAGGAAGAGCTGTGTGAAGCAGCAGGACTAGAGGTGACACAGTGACATACTGTATTGTCAGGGATATTATGATTAATTACTACGGGCTTTGTTTCACCAGCCTAATTGCATAAGCATAGAGATAAGGGGCTTTGGCGTTACAAAGCAGCTTACACAACACAAACGCTTTCTTTTTTTGCTTTGTGCGTGCGTGCGTGTGTGTGTGTGTGTGTGTGTGGAAGGTATATTATACACCACGTTTGTAATCACACTTTTGAGTGTGTATCGGTTTTCACACTGCTACACAGTGTCGTAGCATTTCTACACCTCTCCATCCTCATCCCCATCTCTCTACTACTGATCCCTCAAAGTACCGGTTTAGCCTCGGCTAATCTGGTGAAACTGGTAAATTGGTAATCTACCGAGCCACCGTTAATAGAATTATGCAGCGCTGTTGCCCAGATGAAAAAAAAAAAAACAAAAAAAAAAGCTTGCGGTGGAGATAAGGGAGAGCAGGACACCTGCAGTGTGGGACAAACTCAATACCTTCCAGACGCATTCAATTGATCTGAGCCCCCAGAGTGCATCAGAACACAAAGAGGACCGAGGCTTTGATCTGAGATCCACAGGAGGAAAAGGAGGAAGGGTGCGAGAGGACGGATGAATAGGAGGAGAGTGAGGGAACAAATCCACGGCGGCGTACGTTTCCTATGACTGTAGAGGTGTCAGAAATGTTTATACGGAGCTCTGGCATCTACGTAATTGTGGTGCCAAAATATTGTCGAGGTTGAAGTTAGGTGAAGGCACAATTATGCCCAAATTATTCATTGCACCTCTCTACACTTTATATAAACACAGACAGACAAGCTTCCTCCCCTGATAGCGTAAAATGCTCTGTTTCTCTCTGTGTTATGGCTCTGTGGTCTTTCTGCAGATTGTTTGTCATTTCAGGCAAGAAAAATGACAGGAGAGGAGAGGCGTGGAGAGGGTGAGGGAGGTGTGTTTTCCTCTCTTGGTTATTTTTAGGCTTCATTCTGGCCACGGCTGGAACAGTTTGTACTGAACCCCACTGTGGCCGAGAAGTGTGGAGGGAAGACATTTCCTCTTGCAGGGCTACACCTGGCCGATGGGCACTATAAATAAACGGGCGTCCATGTGCAAACACAAAGGCATATCTCAGGCGCACGTGAGAGAACAGTGAATGACGAGTTGAGAGCTTTTCCCATCACATGAGCGCTGAATGAATCAAGTGGAACAAGCTGAAAGAAGAACCAGAGACGGAACTGCACAATGGGTCAACACAAGTACCGTATCCTACATACAGCAGAGAGCTACAATACTACTGCCTGTGTCGAGTTCTCATCAAATTTTGATCGAGCTCAAAGAGAAACCATATCTGTTTGTTGTTTACCGTCCTGATCGCGTCCATTAGCCTTCTGCTGTCACACTGAGACATTTCATGTGGACTTCTGGCACTTGTTTACGTCCACACTGTGAGCAGATTTGCTACCAAAATGTAATCTCCACACACAGTCGATATCAGTATGACTACATAAGTCCCAGAAGCATAAAAAACACTTCATTACTTCATAGATTTTATATCTTATAATAATGCGACATCTGAACTGCTGCCACTGCAGTGAGTGACACATCAGGGAATCCCAGAGCTTCGGGGTCACGTGACCCATAACCACCAACTCTCTCTTGAGACTGGTGGAGATCGATGGCCACAGTGGCCACAGTTGGAGTGACTCACTTGACAGTTAAGACAGCCAGAGAGGCGACGGCAATATGTTACATCTTGTGCAGGATGATAGGCCGCTGATTTCTGGTGTTTTTCCTGCATTTTATTAAGTAAAATGTTTGAGGGACACTGGTCACTTGCTGTACACTTACAGTGGTCAAAATGATCTCAGCGTTCAGGACATTATAAGACACAAAGGTTAGGCAGTATGCTGATTATATATATTATATATATGCCTTTCCCTTTATACATGTTGGTAATATAAACTACTGTTTTATGGTAATACTGGCATGTTTGCATCAATATGATGAAAAACCATTGTTTTTCAAGTAGTTATTTCACTGTATTAGCTGAAAGTCATTCCAATTCAGGTCTGCTCAGTGAAGCCAAGGCAAAAGTCTGCATTCTTTGTAATGGCCAACAAGGAGCAGCTCCATTGGCTCCAACATCAACATCTGAATGTATTGAGTCTTATGGGGAATTGACCCTACTTACTAGTAAACAGTTTCCACATGAGTGTATGGTCTCAATCACAGTTTCTTCCAAGAGAGAAGATTCTGGTCCCATTTAGAGTGAAATAGATGACAGACCAGGGCGTGACTACCATGTTATTGACATTCTCAGTGAGTCTGTTCAGCACAAAACACATTGAGCTCATGAAAAATATTTCAAAACCAAAACCAAAGGTAGCCCGACTTCCACCAGCTCCACACTATGGTCATTTCTAGCTCTGCAAAACCAAGATGAATAATGCCAAGCAGTTGTCCACAAACCAATTGGCGACATCACGGTAGGTTTATACTTCTCAATGAAGTTTCTAGAAAATGAATCATTAATCGAACATTTTCCGAGACTGTTCATTAACAATTCTGACATCATCATATCTGGCCAATCATCTTTTTGCTTGCATTCATTAAGCCAACCAGTCCTCAGTTGCTGTTCTTTACATATCACTCTGCCTTGCAACCCACCACCTCCCCATCACCACCTTGAACTCAATAACCGTTGTTATACACTTCTAATTGATCTGTCCTTATTGAAATCGACTACCAACTCACTTCTCTAGGCAGAACTCAGACGTTTTGGTAATTTCATGACCCTGAAAATCACTATGCCCGTCTGCGTGGTATTCTGGTGCCACAGGCACAAAGCTTCCCTGTGCACAGCTACTTTAGACCGTGTGAAAAGTTTCTTTTTACTTCAATGAATCTCTAAATTCCCTTAAAATTCCCTATGTAGGAAAACCTTCTCCAAGTAATGGGAGATTGGTTCACAGGTACAAACCGTAGCAACACTGTAGAAGACTAAAATTGCCTCAGGATCACAATATAAGTCTGTCCTTTTCCTCCCACCCTTGGGAGATGAAGTACGTGTGATGCAGAGCTGCAGCTACAACAAAAGACCTGGAAACTCAATTTTAGCACATACATTGAATTATGCATGCCATAGGCACATAGAGGACAATACATACAGTATGAATACAAAGACAGAGTTAACATTGAATATGTGACCTTGAAAGCAACAAGAAAGCTGTTCACAGACCACTGACGGACTGCGAGAAAAAGAGAAGGGAAGAAGAGATGGGGATGGGTGATGGGCGTTCATGAAACTGAAGGAAAGGGTTAGGTGTGTTAAAATAAATGCATTTATTATTTAAATATTTGGGCAACACAACCAACATGAGGAACCACCTCTTACATTTCCAAACGTTGGAGGAAAGGCAAATCATAAACGCTGCTGCTGCTACCTACTCAGTTGTGGAAAACCAGGGCTCCTGCGCTTTGTTGCACACTCCAACATACCATTTTGTCGCTTGCGGTGCATCAATAATCGTTTTAGAATCGAACTGTAGCCCTTTGAATCAGAATCAAATCAAATCACGAGGTGCCTCGAGGTTCCCACCTCTAGATGACATAATAGTTTTCCTTCTTGTGTCTTCTGCAGGCACACAAAATCAGTAAAACTTCCCGAGAATTCTGTTTGTTTGTCCAATTATCATTATCACCACAACATCCTGGTGTATGAATAAGCATAGGTGTGTGTGCGCCTTTGATTGCATGCATACATGAGGAATTATGCAACTTTCTCCATGGGAGCAGGGAATTACAGAGAACAGAGTAGAAAACACCTTGGGGGAGATTCGGCACAGCAGGGACGCTGCTCCGTTTTTAACAAAGCAAAACAAAGCAGTCCCTGCAAACTCTCCGTTCGATTGGTTGAGAGAGAGTGGGAGGACGTTTGGTGGAGGTCAAGGTGAATTTAGTGCTCATGTCGTCAAAACTCCACCTCTTCAGTCCCCTCCCACACAGCGCCGCAAGTTGACAGGCGATGGTAGTTATCACCTTGGCTCCCTGTCCTCTGAGATCTGTGTTTGATTATGCATGTCTGGGTAGCTTGTTACAGCAGACACAGACAGTGGAGACGATGTCCTCAGGGAGCATGGTGCTTTGTGTTTTTGCATGTTGTGATCTGTTTTGTTTTTTTTTTCACTTTCCCATCATAGAGACACTAAACGGCCAAACACAAGGCCTATAAAACCGCTATACCCGACCGAATTGTGCACATTTGGTGTGCTTTCCTACGCGTCTTATGAGAGGTTCAAGCGACTAAAACTAAATTCGTTTTGAGATTATTTCCCATCCTGCACCTGGCGGAAGAAAAACCGTTGAACAGTGAAGCAGAAATAAAAGCAGCTTTTGGCCACAGCTGCTCTTGTGTGTGCATTTGAAGGGCTGCAGCGATTTCTGTCCATATTTTTTTTTCCCCTTCTCCACTCGATCGTGGTACAGATGGGAGGAAACACTCCCTGCCTCCCCGGAGTCCCCTCCATGTTAGCACGTTAACTGTGTAACCTGCTTCCTGATGGTGCCAGAGAGAGCACAGCTATTGGTTGTGGACACGTGATTGAATGCTGCTATTTGCATTTCCCGTGACTAAAAACCTCAGATAGTATAAAACATGTTTGTCAAGACGAGAAAGAGAAGACTGAATTAAGACAGCTCGGGTCTGAGTTTTCTGTCCACCTTACACCGAACAATCAAGATGACGGGAGAGCGCCGCAACTCAAATGAAACTTGTCAAACTGACGCGTCAGCTCCGCTTTGTTCAGTGCTAGTTAGCAAATATTAGCACGCTAACACACTAAACTAAGATGGGGAACAGTGTAAACATTAGCATATTATTGTTACTGTAGCATGTTAGCAAGCAAAGAACCACACACAGAGCTGCTAGCATGGCTGTAGACTAAGTCTTGTTAATGTAATAACTAATTTAACTTTCAGCTTCATGTCATTAGCTGTCTTACACCCCTAGAATTCATTAGGTATTCAGAAAATTAAGCAAAATTCCAATTAGATAAACACACTAGTAAGTGTATTATCAGGTATGATGCACACACACTCATGCGGCCTATATAAACACACACAAATGAACAAACTCTTTGCAGCACTAATAGTGTTTGTATTAAGAAATGGCCACGGGGGGACCGGATCAATTATTCCGAACTACAGGTGGGAGTGTTTGGCTGCAAGACATCTCTGAGTCACACAGGGGAAATAGTGATACTGCCTCATGAATTAAATATGACTCTGAACACAGACACACAGGTTTTAGCATACGCACCTGTGTATGTGTGTACACGCTTATGCTTTCGAGCGCACACATTTGCTGTTGTGCATTCGCAAAAACGCGGACATATGCGTGCAAATGTACACAGACGCTCGTTTTAACGCGCGGACGCCAACAGAAACACAGTCACTCACCGCTTGTGTTTTCAGCACACACCAGCGTACACACACTACGTCTGGTTTTCTTGCCTCCTCATCTTCTCAGTTACTTTTACACACACATACACACACACACGCACACACACACACACACGTCCAGTTAGTGATGTATCACCTGCAGTGGTCTGGCTCAGAGCCCCCCTGTGCCTGTGTATCAGGTGTCACAGTAGTAGTAATGTAATGAGTCTGGCTAGCTGTGGTCCACACAGACGTCTGACACTGCTGCACACAGACAAGACCAAATTAGACTGTACAATAGGCCGGCTATCAATGGTAGCACACATGCGAACACACCAACGTGTGAAAAGAATCGCCTGAATATGCATACATGCACAAATCTAGTCATACACCTCGGGTGATGGCTTTCCGTACACGTCTTTGCAGCCTGCACACACACACACACACGCACACACACACACAAATGCACACATGCAGAACAGGGAAAAGACAAAGGTCACAGCCAAGTTCAAGTATGGTGCCTGGGGACAGGCTGATACCACACATCAACATCAGAGCATCTTCCACTCCTGAGGCACTGCATGTCCTAGACTAATTTGTTTGGGGCCAGCGAAGTCAAGGCTAAATTTGTCTCAGGACATTTTGAAACATAAATAACGTTTTTTTTTTTGTTTTTTTTTAACAAAACTTTTTCTCTCACAGGTCTCGTTTTTCATCTTTTCTTTGTCTCTCTGTCTTTCATGTTTTCTTTCAGTTATGCCAAGACCAAAAAAAGAATTGCTCCACATAAAAGAGTGACCTTGATCAAACCTCACTTCTGTGGTAGAAAAAAAAAGCCTTTAATATGAGAATGAGCTTTAATTAACGCCGTTCAGTGCATGAACACTATGGATTATATGAGATATAAACAACAGGGGATCTGTTCTTCACTACTGGCCCAGGTTATCTGAAGCTGTAGGCAGATATCCTGCTAAAACACCAGCTGCTGATATATAGCTGATACAGTGTGGCAGCTAAGCATGTTGGTACACTTGCTACTCAGATATGCCCGCTTTTTTTTTGTTTGCCTCTGACCTCCTGACCGTACTGTTTCTCATACATCACATCAAAGCAACGAGCTGATATTCGTTTTTTTCTTCTGCTACAATGCTCTGCATTTCTTTCTTTTGGGTTTATTCCCAGAGTAACAGTAGGCTGATGAGATTTAGAAACATGAGCACAGATGCACCAAATTCACACTGCCCGAAGCTTTTCTTTGCTACAATCATGATCGTTTTTTTGTCATCATTTATTTGCAACATTAACAATGAGCTCCTGAAACATTAAAGAGGCACTACGTAACTTTCAGAGATGACACATGGTTTCTATAAATAAAAAGCTGAATTGCTTGTGTCTCCGTCCGACCTCCGTGGCTGTGAAGTGAAGCCACCATGTTAAAGTGTCCAACTTCACAGCAGAAATAAACATGTTTACAGCCTGGTACACAGGGTGTCCACGGGGTATTACAAAGTATTAAAAGGTAGTAAATCAACTTAGTGAAAATTAAGGCCCTTAAAAAGTATTGTGTAGTACTGCATAGTGTGCAGATTGTCACACTATTGTTTAAAGCGGCCGGGATCTAAACACAGAGCATCGGGTTTAGCTGTTTAGCTAGCATGGACTGTCATTTTCAGACTCAGTTTGTAAAGTTTAGTCAACATGTGAGAACACGTCTGGCACAGAGAGTCTCCTGTTGTTGCTTCATGTGTGAAACAGCGACTCTACTCTGGACTTTATCCAGAGACATTAAGGTGTAAAAATGGCATTCAGCGTCGCACCCTCTCCTCCGGCACCATGATTACCATGGTTACGGGAACACCCTGGAACGGATTCTCAGGAAGTTTGCGGTTAGCATGACGGTACAAGATCACTGAGTACTGAAAAGTTATGTACACGGTTGATTGCTGGAGTAAAACTCGAACCAAGTGTTGCGCAAAAAGTTTGATTTCATTGACTGAAAACGACATTGAAAAGACAAAAAAGAAAAGAACAGAACAGCTGTTCATGAGCATCCTCCTGTAAAACACTGCTGGTCAAGTATACTTGATGTTTTCATTAGAGAACATGGTGTGGAGTGGTGCTGAACTCTTATGCATTGTGTCATTTCTTTAGCAGATGTCAAGTAGCGTAATTCAAATTATGTAGTTGGATCTATCTACAGTGTTCAGTTGACTGACAACTTGATGGGAGAGCAGCCATTAATATCAAATTTCCGTGCTGCTAGTATGTCCAGTACAACGCTCCAGCCGAGTCCCACCACCAGTCAAACTTCCACTGCAGCCATCGCATCTTCTCTGAAAGTAATCTGTGTCTTCTAGACACTTGTTTGATCAGATTTTACTGACGGTGACATGGAGATATAAGCAAACAATCCTACAAGTGTCATCATCATTTAATTCAGACCCCGTTCTTCAAACCGGCGACACAAAAACATGAAACAAAACAGTACAAACACATATCCCTCATGTGGAATTAACAAAACTTTTCAAACTTTGTCAGAAAATGGTGTCCTCACTTTGGAATTTTAAAGTTTCTGGCTAACTCGAACCAAGAAAAACAACACAGTCACTAACAAACACCAGCAATAACTTCAACAATCGACATAAAAAGAGCAACAGACTAAAGGGTCACTTCACAGTTCCCTCGAGCTGGAATTAAAAAATAAAACGTTAAGGTCAGATCAAAGCCTTGCTTGATATTCAATTCATTCTGAACTTCAACATGAATATTACAACTGGTAGCTGTTTTCACTAGAAATATCGAAGATCCTCCTCTGATCAGAGGCTACCACATCAGATCTGATGTACAAACATCAAATAAGTAGCAAAATGGCACAAGACTTCAGTTTTCATAACATCTATACACCCAACAAATTTCTTTCCAGCGGTGCTTTGGTTGTGCCGCATGACTCATAGTGAATTCATGTAGTAGTATGAATCATATTTCTACCTCTGTGATGGGAGACTTACACATCCAACTGAAGTCAAATGAACAAATACAATACCTAAATTTGGATGATTCATATAGCCTTTTGCGAGTTTGAAGCACCAGGTAGTAAATACCGTGAGTAACAACACCAACAATTCAATTTTTTCTGTAAATCACAGAATGCGTTTTCAGTAAATCACTTGATATGTATGCAGTTTTTTGTACCAGGCTGTAAACATGTTTATTTCTGTTGTGAAGTTTGGCATTTTAACATGGGGGCTTATGGAGATTGGCTCGTTCTGCAGCCAGCCTTAAGTGGCCATTCAAGGAATTACAGTTTTTTTTTTGGCAATTCTGCATTGGCTTCACTTCACAGGCACTGAGGATGCCGCTTGGTTTTGTTGAGCTGTTGAGCTGATGGAGGGTCAGCTGGGGCCAGTTTAGTGCAGCCAAGTAGACAAGAACAAACTGGACAACTCTCACTATGAGGCGTGCTCTGTGCCGCGACACACACACATACAGATTAAGCACATACTGTACACTAATGCATGCCCTTATCCAGTCAGAAGCTCCAACTCACTGATGGAAACTTACACACAGAGACACATCCTCCTCAAAGACCTGAAAACACACATTCACACACACTGGCACTCATCCTCTGTCCCTCTCTTAAGCCTTCCAGAAGTGTATTTTTGTAGCACAAAAACTGCCGAGTCCCAGAGAAACACAGTCATGCTGTATTGAGGTCAAGAGGCTTGAGCCAGAAAACCTGGCTATTGTAAGTAGTAAAGCAGTCAGTAAATTGTAGTGTTGCTTCAGCTCCTTTAGTGCTGATTAATGGCACTCGGCTGAGAAAGGGAGCATGACTCTTCTCATCGCTAGGCATCTCTGTGCTTGGCTAATTGGCCTAGTTAATCCAAACGCCTGCATCCAAGCCTGTGTAGAGCGATTAGTCAGCCTGTCAAGTGCATGGCTTGTACCATTTGGAGCCGAATAAGGGAGGAAAAAAAAAAAAACGAAAGGCAGCAGCTGTGGCGAAATGGCATTCTGTGCTTTCTGCAAGATGGTTTCAATTAGCACCTGCTACCTCCCACGCCACCCTGCGCGTTGTTATTATTTTATTTATTTAATTACTTTGGCAGCACTTTTATCGTTTTACTTATTTTTCTGTTCTGTTCACCAACAATGATCTGACTTTTTCAGCCGCGCAAGTGAAACAGCTTTAAAGACAGCAGGGTCAGCAGGTTGGTGCTTCAGTCTTGTTAGAAAACCTTCACGACAGCACTCAGCAAAATGACACAGCCAGATGCACTGGATAGTCAAATGACTTTAAAGCTGCTATTACCGATATGTTTTACAACAACCTGTGATAATGTGAAAATGTGAAGACGTGAAAGTCGCTCGTATCGATGAATCATGTGAATCTGCAGCTCCCCTCGGCCGCTTTATAACAAGTTTAAGCTTGTTGTTTAGCTGACTGGCCGCAAACATTAAATATATACAACCTACTCAGACGATTCACCACTAAGCTACAGAGTTAACGTTAACAACTAGTCGGTGAATGCAGTGGCACATTTAACTGTTTGGCATCAACTTGTGTGATGATATGTGAGTGGTGTGTTCACAATAGAGGTCTGCGCGGGACAGAATTTTCAGTCCCGCTCCCGCAAAGAATTATGATTTTCAGTCCCGATCCCACCCGCGCCTGCCATATTTTGTCCCGCTCCCGCCCGCAAATCCCGCAAGATGCGAATGTTATTTGTAACCAAAGTTCTTTTCATTGGCTTGGGAAATTAAACGCTGAGCTTAGCTGAGCTCTCCACGGACCGATCCTTCACCACACGGAAGAGCGGAAATGAATTGTCTGAAACGTACGCGAGATTAGACCACATCTGCAAATTTAGGCATCTTAAAATGTTTTTATTAATGCCAAATAAAATATCCAGCACAAATTATATATGATAGACATAAATTAATCATTCATACATTTTATTTTATACACGTTTTTAGTTTGCGGGACTGCAGCTTATCACCACTCCCGCCCGCGCCCGCAACGAGCTTTCAAAATTTGTCCCGTGCCGCACTGCTTTGCATTGGGTCCTGCGGGACTCCCGTGGGAGTGCAGGGCTCTAATTCACAACTTGTTTTAATGCCCCCAAGTGGCCAAAAAAACAGTTTTTGCAGGTTCAAGTTTCCGACTGATGTTTCTCAGGTACAAAAAGAAGAAAAACTCAACAGCCTATACCTGCTGCATATATCTGGTCAACTCATGACCTTTTTTTTACTAAGCACAACAGAAGACAACAAATCTCTGAGACTGGAAATGCATGAGGTTGCCACTTAAACCTGATTTAAACATATAGTCATCTTCTTGTATAAAAAAGTAATCATGAAGTACGGTGAATGAGTGATTCGATGATATAAATGCCTACATTTAGTGAAAATTTGTATTTTGTTGTTACATTTTTATAGGTTTGTTTCAGTTTCAGTTTCATGGCAATCAATCCATAAGTTGCCGAGACCGTTCACACAAAACCTCCTGATGTCACTAAAGGAAAATTAAAGGGATAACCAAAATCATTAGGAACTTTATTTAAAGAGCAGATTTAGAGATATTTCACGGCTTAAGTGGAAACTTTGACATGTTGATGAACACCAAAGCTCGCAGGATTCTCCCTCTGGGAAAAAAAAATGTCTGTCTGTTGACATATTGCAGTCTGGACCAAAGTGGTGGAAAAAGAGACCCTGCGGAGCTTCTGGGACGAGTTTAACTGCTCTCTGCAGCGAGGTGAGTTAGCTGGCTCATTGAATACGTATGTGGTTAACCTCACTTTCAGATACAATTACGCCCACCTCTCTCACTCCTCACTCTGCCGCTGTGTTTCTTACCAGCCCTCCATGTGAAGAGCTGCTCTTACAGATGGAGGCCTAATTTTTTTTTTTTTTCACTCAACAGCATCCACTGTCACACTTCTCCAGTAGGATCCAGTCCATGCAGCCGGCCTGGATCAAAGAGCTGTTGACACAGTCTGAACTGACTTGTCAAGGCTACACCGTGTCTGTCTGACATTCGGTTTGCATTACAGAGCCTGCAATGGCGTCGCCGCGATAATGTGCTTTTGTAATATCTGCTGGATAGAAACAGGCTGCAGCGTGTCAAAGACACAGTGGCTGCTCAGGATATAGATGTGCATGTGCAGTATGTGAGTAGGTGTGAGCAGTCCTGCTGTGTGTTGCCATGTGGGTTAAGGTTGATGTATGGCTTACTATTCCTGCTCTGCAGCAGCAGCAGCAGCAGCTACTGCAGAATCTGTTAATACTCCCACAAAACACATGGGCACATACATCAGCAAGACCATATGTTCATGCAGGATAAATACACATTCAAATGCATAGAACTGACAACAGGTACATGACCAGAGCTGAGACTGATTACTGATCATCAGTAAATCAATTCTGATGTATGTGAATGTTGGTTTTCCCAATCTATGTTATAGTAAACTGAATATCTTTGGATTTTGGTTGCTCTGTGAAACTGTGTTGGTAATTTTTTCAGTACTTTCTTAATCCAAAATCTTCATTCCAGTCCAGCCACCCTGTGGTGAAAACTAATTTCAGTTGCTTGCATCTGCAATCACATTGGTTTGGTCACTACCCAAAGCTCATGACCAGAGGTGAAGGTTGGAACGTAGATCAACTCTCTAGAACGCTCCCTCATCACCTCCACGTTCTGATGCAACTCCCACATTACTGCTCATCTGCCGATCCATCTATCGATCCCGACAAGACCGAGACCCTGAGATACTTGAACCCCTTCGCTCGGAGATTAGGATTGCTTCAGACGGTTTACTTGCTCGCTTATTTCTAGGTATGCACAATGTGTTATCTGGGTAAAGGGGATCTGTCGGATATTTAGATAATACTTTGCATGCAGAAAAAGAATCAAAAGAATCAATATACACTGTAGAGCGAGGTAAAGTTAAAGTAGAAGGGGAGCGATTAGCACGCCGGATCAGGTTCAACAATACAACAACAGAGGTCAGCAAGATCTACAGCAGTAAACTGAGCTTCACCTTCTCTTTCAGCCTTTTGGGAGGCATGCCAAAACCGGTCCTCATGATCTGTGAGGGCACATAACTGAGCGCCCTTCCTTCAGCATTAGCATTTCCTCCCTCTGGCTTGAATACTGAACTAGCGGGAAGATTTCTCGGGCAGTTCCTTTACCATTTTGCCAATGCATCATGTTCTTTAGATATAGAGTAATAAAAATAAGTCAATGGTGGCTGGAGAAAAAAAAAACTGTGTCATGAGGATGAACTGCTTAGATAGTCAAAATAAGGGCTATTCGTCTGTTTTAAGCCAAATTTTGTTGGGCATACAGTTGGTGAGAAATGATGCAACCTCCTCAAACCCACACACATCCTACTTACACTTAAGGGCAGTGAGGATAACACATTTCATAATGGTTTAATTCATTTAGTTATAAAGCTGTAAGCCTAATTGATTTGCTCATGACTGTACTTTAATCTAACAAAGTAGTATTCTGGCCTTCGCTCACTATTCTGTTTGTATTTTTGCAGTGCAAGGCAAAGTGAAGAAGTTGTTTAGATGGAGTTTAAGAAAGGGAAGTCTTAATATCACCAACTCAGACACGCACTCTATATTTTGTCATGCAAACAAACAGACCGCACAGGCTCTAAGAAATACTCTTCCTTGTAATTTCACTAGTGGGACCCCCAGAGATGATAAACGCACATCAAAGCATAAAATTCCTTCCATTGTATCGTACAGATGCCAAAAAAAACATGCTAGGAAAGCACTGATTCTCCCCCGTGGTGCCTATTGCTATATTTGCCCTGAGCGGAGCAGAAGAGGCTGGGAAAGACGAGGAGGAGACACAACCGTGACACCTTCAATTAGAGACTCGGGGGGCTGACAGCCTCCGTCTCCTGTCCTCCCTCCTCTCCTCTCCTCTCCACTCCTCACTTCTCCCATGAGAGAGCACAAGGTGAGAATACTGCAGATGAAGCGCCTGTAGATGACTATGCATGCATGCATGCAAGAGATACACAATAACTTCTGATATCATACATAACTATAGTGTGTGAGGGAGAGAGGTGGGTGTGTTCATTTGCCTTTAATGTTTGTAAAGACTCTTTTCAGGGCATATCGGCTGCAAGTATATCATTTATGCTGCTGCGTGACTTCTTTATGCACATTTATATGTAAAGAGATATGAATATGGAAATTAGGCCTACTGTAGAGCTAGTAAACGTTACCAGATTGTAGATAATTGAAGTTTACAACATACAAGATAAGTGAAAAATAACTGTAACTTCACTACTTAAGCAGTATTACATGAGAGGGTGTACTTTACCGTCATTAATGGCACTACAGTGATGCAGTCAGGAAGCACTTGCGGCAAGGTCTGTAAGCGTCACTTAAGTTTATGTAATATTGCAATTATACAACAATTACCAACTTAAATAAAGCATATCATCAAAAGGTGTTCATATTTTGGGGCCGTTTGCTCTCAAACATATTTTTGCTCTTGTTTGCTCTATTTCCACAGAGATACATGGGGTCTGACTATTACCTGAAAACAATCAATTACATCCAGTTTACTACTCCAGCAAGTAGTCTGAGCCTCAACAGAGACAATTTCTAGCCCCAGCCAGCTAACGTTAAAGCTTTCTAGAGATCGAATCGAGTTTCCCCAAGCTGAATAAACACCACATATATGAACACTAAACTGCCTAGCTAGTTCAGTCTTGTTGTGACTGAAAAAATCATTTTTTTAAAAATTTTAATTAAAGATGATTCATGAGATTCATTAATAGCTTAATATAGATAATCGGTTCAAACAGATAGCTGTAGAAGAATCAAGATCACATTTTGTTCATTGATGTGTTTCCCTGGTTTCTGCCTTTGTAAGGCAACATAATTAATACTCATTAAAATGTCACTATTTGCTCAGTGTTTACTGTAAGCTTATGTATAGGTTGAAATTTGCATATTGAATTTGTTTATAGCGGGGAATCTGTTTCTGGAGGTAAACATGTAGACAGATGGACAGTCAGGTAAAAAGGGAGCGAGGTGTGAGGATGACTAAGAGCTGTGCAGCAGTCTCTTACTGGGTGACCCTCAAAGAGCACACACACACACACACACACACACACACATAAATACACACATGCACATGCACACGGCACCGCGGGAGCAGGAAGAAGCAACACACGCTTCAGAAAACTGGCACACACATCCACTAACCCTCTGCCTCTCCCTCAGCCTCCCTGCATCTTTGTCCTTGCACAGAAATAGCAGAAATATTACTCTGTGGCTGGGAAAGTCCCATGTGTCCATCACAGCCTCACACTCCCCGCTTTTCCTCTATTAAATGTCTTTTACTTACCTTTTATTTTCCTCATCTCTCTCTCTTTTGGCAGTGTGACGTCGCTCTTTACAGCACGGTTAGCTGAGACCTTTATCAGTAGTGACTTAGCAGGAAAATAAGACTGAAAAAGTCAGTAGTACGTTAATCGACTGATTTCTTCAAAGCTTTGCCACATGTTCAGCAGTTCCAGCTTCTCACATGTGCAGACTTTCTTCTTTTCTTTGCTATATCTGCCACTTTATACACTATTAAGCGATAAAATGGCAGGCACATTAATCAACAATTAGAATAATTATTAGTTGCAGCCCTAAAAGACCAGATAAGTGTACTGTAATGTTTTTTTTGGCTTTAATATCAAAGATAACACAGCTGTACTATGGTTCTTGCTAAAGTCTAACCCGGTATTAAAAAACAGGCATGATGGCATCATATTATAATTATTGATTTTCGTCCCACTATGACCTTTCCCAAGATCGATCACACTGATGATCATAACCTTTTGATAAAAGGTGAGCGTGCATGCGACATCATCTGCATGAGAGGAGTATTAATTGAAAACCACACCCCCGTTAAACATCAAACCTGAGGACAGACGCTATAAGACAAAGGCCCAGCGAGCTTGAAATCCTCCCGAGTGCACATTGTGCTCACTATATGTGGGTCAAGACTGATATCTCTGACTTAAACCGCTCCAAAAATAGCCGTGGATGTAATCACCACCGAATTCATCAAGCGCAGCTTGAAGTGCTGAGACACGTACAGTAGAGGTGAGCACTCCTGCTCTGAATTCTCCCTGGGGGAGAGTCTTTCTTTCCATCCACTTCACTGATTCATTCACCTTGAGTTTAAGACAGGTTTAAGTAACACTAAACATATTATACATTGTCTTGGCAACGTTGGTTGGCGGTTTAAGCATATAAGAGTTACAATACTGAGGTTAAAAGTCTGATGCTGGAGTATTGGTCTTCTCTTATGTGCTGATAGCGTCTTTTATATAAATCAGTGGTGCACCATCTATTATTGATGGATTCAACATGCTGCCATCTTTGCTGAGATAAAGCTTCTCTCTGAAAAACATTCTTTTACCATGAGCTCACACTGCGTCAGTCTGTACTTGGGTCAAATAATCCAATACCAATGCAAAGAAAAAAGTTAAAAACTGAACTTCTGGTCCTCCTACCCAAACATGAGCTTCGGCCACGAGCTGACGAGCTTCCCAGCCTGCACAGTGAAGCCTTTCCAGATGATCCAGAACATGGAGACTCACCGGGTTACTCCGCCACTCATCGAGCTCTACTGGCTACCTGTAGCAGCCCACGTTCAATTCAAATCACTAACAAAGTAGTGTCCAGTTCTGCACCCACCTACTTGAACACCCTTATACAGGCATATGTTACCTCCGTTATCTCCAATGAATGACGCCTGGCTCTGCCACTCAGAGAGTACCTCCTCTCCTAGCACTACTGGACAGGCTAAATCTCCCCCTTTGGATCTGTCCCTTGATTCTATGCGAGTAACACGTCCTTGTCGCACTGTACCTTGATTGTTTTGCTTTTTGTAAGTCGTTTTGGATAAGGCTAAGTGACTGAATGTAAGTCAAAGTCTGTCAAGTCATCAACGGTTTTGGTGGAACGTTATCAGCACGTTTGTGGCTTCTTTATTTAGGTTTATTTAGGTTTATTGCATCTTGCCAGAAATCTCTTGTCTCTGCTCTTTGTTGCCATTTTTGGAAACCACAAAGATTAAATCACAGTGCTGTGACTGCTCCCGTCACCCTCTATTGTTGTTTTACGCGCACCGCCCAAACAAATGCAGCCACACACACACACACACACACACACACACACATGCATATATACATATATATGAGAAACAGCATCACACACAACCCTCCCAAGTATCTTCTTCGTTCTCTCAGATTTCTCCCTTCGAGCCCTCTCCGACTGCTCTTTTGCCTTTGTTTGTTAAAACAGAGATTATGAGGCAACAGCATGTGTCATCTTATTACACTGCATTGTGTCTCAGCAAAAACACACAGGCAGGCTCCCTGACAATTAACTACCCACTCTCAGCTGAGTAATGCCGCAGAGCTTCCAAAAAGACCCCTTTTTAATGTCAACAGATGACATTGTGTTATGCAAGCAAAACATAGTGACATGATCTGTTGAGACAGTCTGTTAAACTGAAAATATTGCACTGGTGGTGGTCACTGCTGCACCGAGAATGGGGGCAGAGTCTGTCGCGAATTGGCTATGAAATGGTCTCCTCCCTTGTTTTGTGCTGCGGGGTGTGAACACCAAGTCCAGCTGGGATGGGATTTCATCACTTTCATTCATATTTTTGATTTACATTGCCTTATAAGATGACAAACATCCCAGCGAGACAGGCGCGCAAATGCATTGTCACGGCTACCGAGGCCCGTTTCATGTGTATAAATGGAAGCTCAGGAGGTGATGCCAAGCTCCCATGTTGAATCATCATTTAAGGATTATTTGGAAACAAGGGGTGTTTTTGTGTTATGTTATGTTATTTATTTTTTAAAAGGGAAGTACTCGCCTGGGGTAGTTGGCAGAGATTTGGCACTTTACAGGAGTGAGGGCCCAGCACCGTTACCATGGTAACCTTGGCACACCATGCTGGCAAATCTGGCAAGAGTTTACAGTAGCTATTGAAGATGAGGAAAAAAGATAAAGTGAAATTATGCCGTTAATAGAAATGACATTAAAAGAGGTGACACAGGATTTCTGGGAATTGGTCACTGTAGAAGAACAGACGTTAGCAAGGTGCAAGCCATACTGAGGAGGTATATATGTGCGTCTTCTGAGGCCATTATGGCTGTATTTTGTGTAATTTTTTTATTTTAACCAAGTGACAACCTCCGTGGCTGCAGTTTCTTGAACAACCACTTGTATGTCCAACTTCAAAGCAGAAGCAGCTTAAAGTTATGCACAATTAAGAGCATGGCTGCTTTGATTAACAGGTGGGTGCCATTACAGGTGGCTTGTTTGAGCACCCAGGCTTCATTCAGTCCATCTCAGATCCACTGATGAATGCACGTCTTTGCCGATATTTAGATTAGCTGGGATGCGCAAGAGGCAGGCTGCCAAGGTGTCAAAAGCCTGAGCCACCACACTGAGCTTCACGTACGGCTCGTCAGAAACCTGTTGGTGATGTCACGAATATGATGTTGATATTTATTCTGTCTATGATTTTAACAGGCGATATTAATGTGAAGACTTTACTGATTCATATTCTCCGGTATATCTAAGTCTGTACAACAACACAAAGACGACCAGGATGAAAGTTAAAACAGCAAAGTGGTCTAAGAGCTAACACATTTCTGAAAATTACATCAATGTCAATGCTAGTCAGGTAATGTTGAAGAGATTCAGTGTTTTTCTATTCTGTAATTACTGCTTTGTTTATTACTTTTTTTCATTGTTAGTAGTGGACTCTGTCAATGCCTGTCTGCATGCATGATTAAGGTTTTTCATTTTTTTTCATTGACATGAGCCTCACTACTATACTTTCACTTTCCTACAGCTGAGCCAGATTGAGTTCTTCCTCTAATGCAAAGCGAACATTTCCTACTTCTGGCTTCTTCACGTTAAAAGGGGTTCAACTGGTGAAACACGAGGTGGCTTTTAGTGTGAAGCAATAACAGCGATGCCTTTTTGCAACCCGGCAACCCTTCATCAAAAATGCATCTACGAATCAAGAGCAGACATTCACAGCGTTTTGTGAGGCTGCTGGTTTTTGCATTACAGTTCTAGACAGTATGCATTACAAGCTTTATGCCATCACACCAAGGACCGAGAATCCAAGACCGTAAACCAGCCCACTCCATTTTCCACCACCGCCATCCCAACTCCCCCCTCATCCCCTCTTTACAGCGAGTGAGTTTTAAATGAGAGCTCTTTGTCTAGCACCCAGACTGTGGCAATCCCCTTATGTTGACACATAGGACGTCTCGTGTTGCTTTGTCTTTAGGGGTGCTAACTGGCATACAGATCAAAAAGCCTTTTGGACACGGGTTGTTAGGGCTCTACAATTCAATTTGACAAGGCACAAATGCAGACAAACAATAGCGAGAGCCAATGTTTCTTGACAGTGTGTGACTTCGGTGGAATTGAAGGACTCAGTATTTTAATGTATGCTTTGTATAAAAGAAAAGATCTGTAGGAGAGAAACGAGAAGCTTGCTATCATCTGAATGAAAACACAATAATGTGAAATGTCCCAATATAAAACACAGCACTATGTTGTGATTTTAACGAATATACAGTGCTAGCTGCGGGGGCGTGATGCACAGGATAAGATCAGGGGGATGCGGATGGGATCTGACGACACAAAACACCCATCAAAACTGTCAAGGAGAGCTGTCAACATAATCGCAAAATGCAAATGGCCCACTTTGTCATACACGTTACTCTTAAGTGAGGAGTGTAAAGAAAAGAAAGGGAGACAGAGAAGGGAAGGAGGTTAACACTCAATAGTAAAAAAAAAAAAAAAAAAAAAAAAAAAAGGACATTTTGAATGTGGAGCAGAGACAAGCAGAGGCAGAATTACACATAATTATCCCGGCCAGCTAAGCTTCCACACTCAGTGTAATTAATGCCGTTCAGCTGGGAGAGGGTTTAAAATCGTTGATATGTTCAAGAATGTTTCAGTGATTTTCTCCACCTTCAACAAGCCTATTTTAACACGGATACAAGTGGATACTTCCAGAACAAGAGTCAAGAGGTGGAAGTGAAAGGACTGCCGCAGGATCTTGCTGTCAATCTGTTTTGACGTACACGATCTATCTGTTGAGAATATGTCGTTCAGCATCTGAACTACTCTTCATGAAATCAAGTGCCGTATCGCTTTTTTCGGATACGTTTTTCAATTGGGAGACAGTAAAAGCTTCTAATACACAAACTTCACTTTAGCATTTTGTAAGTGATTAAATAAAAAATAACGAGCCATGCTTTTAAATTAATGGATTCTCCTAACTCGTGCTATTTTCTACAAATGCGGCAGGGCAAATAGTCAAGTACAGCAGAGAGAACGCCCACAATGTTGAGCAGATTAATAATTTTTCAAACAAAAAAAAACAAAAAAAACAATCTGTAATAAAGCAACCAGGCTTAGATCAGTTTTGTAAAACATCCAAAGGAAGATTTAATGAATTGATTTTAATGAAATATCCAGGCCATCTCAGCACGCAGGAGCATAAGGACCCTTCAGATCTCGCCGGCGTCACTTGAGAGGAGCAGCGTTGCGTCTCAGTCTGCCGTTGTGTAAGATGTTTATTGTTTGGGTCTCCCCATTAGGAGTTGCGCAGCTCTCTCTCTCTCTCTCTCATGTTCCAACACCCCCACACTTCTGCTCCTTGATTGGTTAATGAGGTCCACTGCTCCATTCTGAGCGGAGGAAGCGATTGGCTCTACACCTACACTGCCGTTAGGGCTCGGTGACGGTCTCGTCGGAGGCATGTGTCAGCCCTCGTCATGCTAACTGACACATACATGATGTCGCCCACGGGGGTAACAAGTGGCCCAGAGTGGTGGAGCAGCCTACACCCAACGCCCTCATCTGTGCACATGATAAAGACCTCATCATTATCACTTGATGAGCAGTAAATAGTCACTGGGTTGGAAATGAGAGTAGGAAAATTGGCTGCATTTGGTATGCAAATATATTTCAAACAACAAACTAGGCTGGTTACAGTTATGGAGATGTCACCATGGAAGCGAAGCGGAGACTGCAGAAGAACCACAAACAACATGGAGATGATACGAACATCTTCCCTTCTGAAATGTCCATGAGCTAAATAATGAATCTCTAAGAGAGAGATGTTTATTGTAGTGATCAATACTTCTGCTACGCCCCTAACCTCACCATATTACTGGCATATTAAAGACAAAGTGAAACAGACGTGAATTTGCAGTAGCTGCGACCACGACTGCACATTCATACACATAACCTCACAGACATTTGACCTCCAATTTCGGCCTCCTAGGGCAAAAACTCTAGCTGCCGAGTAGCTGCTGACCAGCCAGCTGATCCGCTGACCAACACAGCGAACTAGAGTGCAGATGAGATGTGGACTTGAGTTGACTTGAGTCACTGTTGCAATCTGACTTGCAACTTGACAGAAAATAAATGAAAAAGATGAAAATAAAGACTTGTGACTTGGACTCGATTGTCTGTGCTCATTTAAAGTTTTCAGTTTGAGTGATATATAATATTGTAAACCATTAAAAATTATAATGTTGTCAATGGTGATATTACATTGGGAATGGCATTGCCTTGATTGGCTGTTTGCAGGTAATACTACAGTATTTTGTGGGATGAACGTTGACTTCACTTGTCCAAATGAAGAAAAAATGACTTGGGACTTGCTTGACTTGAGCCCCAGTCACAGCTAATAAAGTTTTCCATGCTCTTATCTCTTTGTATATATACCAAATATATGTAAAAAAGTGTTACAAAGTGTTGTCTGGGGCAACTAAGGAGGTATTTTATTGGATATGAGTTAACAAAAACTAAAACAACATGTTTGTGCTCAAATTAGTAGAGGTGTGGGTGGAGGCCATCTACAGCTCTCTATATATGCTAAACCGCACCAACTTCAAGGTATCCAATTCAAATTATTTACTAATTAACTTATATTTCAGTGACTTTCAAGAGGCTATAATTCAGATATCACAATGTGAAAACAACGTGACAATGCGGTGATGAATTACCACCCACATCTGCAGCTTCTGGTTCACTCTCACTGCTCTCATGGTGTCTTTTTAGGTCGTAGCTGTTTTCAGACAAAAAGCTCTAAGAGTCCACTGTACGCTATTTGCTCAGCACCAAATGGAGGACAGATACAGTTAACAACTAGCTGGAGAAGATAGTGGAGGATTCAGCAGCCGAAGAGCCAGATATTACATTTAAAAAAAGACTAAATACTGGACCGAACATTCATCAGGTGGCCAGAAAAACTCAAAATGAATGAAGGTGTCGCATGTTGAATGAATGAAAAGTTCACCAGATCTATTGAAAAACTGATGAAGAGCCAGTGTTGTGTTCACTACTTGTTTCTGCCACCTCCAAGTGGTACAAAAAAAAAAACCTGTTTTGCGGGTTTAATCCAATCCATCCAATCTGACAGGTTACTCCTCAGATGTAACTTGGCCACAGTTTATAATTGGTCATCACCTAGACATAATATCCACCGGTGCTGTCATTCTGCTCTCCTTCATCAACTCGGAGTAGCCAGACAGTTTACTTTATCTTTGCCAAAGCTCTACAGCAAGATGCCAGAATGTGTAAAGAAAAAAAAAAAAACCAAACCCACTTTGACTTCATCATCTCCCTCATCATCACACCTCCACCCATGTGATTACAAATCCTCCTGTGTTTATTCCGTGCCGTATGTATGCGTTTACCTTGCCTGCCTGCCTCCTTCTCAGTTTCTTTCAACAATCTCTACATTGTTACATCTTCTTCATCTTCTCCTCCTTCCAACCGCCTCTCCCTCCACCTCTCGTCCTTCTCGTGTCCAGACGTAACACGCTCCCTCCCAATGATGGGTTCTCAACTCTCCAGATGGCACAGTCGTTTCCACAGACGCTCGATTTCAAAGGCACGGGGAGGAGGGGAAGGCAAGGGGGAGAGCGGAGCATTCAACATGGTGGCAAGTGAAACACACTCACACGCTCTCGCACCACTGGTTTCAAAGAGAGGATCTGACGCTTGAAGAACGGTTCAGCGATACAGTGACATTTGGGCAGGAATAGTTTTCCTGTAAAAATCAGACCTGAAATACTTTGTCATGTTTTGATATGGCTCAACCTGTGTGCATGTGTCATACTTTTCGAGTAAAGAGTTTGACACGTGGAGCTGCAAGTGCTGAATGCTTATCCATCTGTTTGCTGAGCGTACACACAACGTAACAGCCAATCATCATAATCATAACGACTATTAACCTAAAGATGCAATTTTCTACTAATCATCTAACTCATGTAATCCATTTATTTAGTATGTTTTATTTAGATATATATTACCATACATTACATAATATGTAATACATTTTGGTTTGAGTCCATTCGACAGTAGCAGAGGAAACGCCCCTACATCGACAAAGACACCAAGAAGAAGACTTGACAAAAAATGTGTTGAATATATTATATACTTAACCATATTAACAAGCCGACTTTATACTGTATATTATTAGCAGAGGTGTCCAATAAAGTTCATTCTTCATTTCTGGACTAATACATTTTTTTTAAAAGTAGAAACACAAGTCCCCAACTTCCCCTTCACCTCCAGAGTTTCCAAGTGGTGCTATTATTACTAATATTTATGCCGCTGTCTCAAAGGCTGTATCACTTTCAGTTTACCTCAGATCCTCGCTCTGTGACAAAATTATCAACACCACTCTGGAAATAAGAGAGATGATCACTGAAAAGATAAATGTAGTAAAAAGTGAGGCTCACAGGGGACCAATCTAAACATGGATGGTGTCATTATTCTATAGCCATTACACTGTTCAACTGACTTTATAATGATAAGTTAAAGCACAAATGTTGTTGCCTCTTTAAACTGTTCATGTCAGTTCTTAAAGTTTGAATGCTGACAGATAATGGGGTTTACATTTGGCTTTAAATCTTAGAGTATTTAAAATTAAACACACAGCATGACAAACCGACTTGTCACACTGGAATACTGGACGCTGGAGATTTTGCATTTTTGCTACACGCGATTCTTCTTTTGGCACAATAAATGCATGAGTCATGGATAAAAAAACACAACCAACACACAATGAAATGAGTGGGAATGAAAAAATACAAGATGCACAGTAAAAGGGAGCAAAGGGAGGAGTAGCGACATCCAAGTTGAGTGTGTGTAATTGTATTGTATAGAGTATAGGACATAACTCATGCGTGTCCATATGACAGGATGTATTGCTGTTGCAGATTTCCCACAGTGGGCCGCATCACAGTCAACAAGAACCACACCGCCCTCTAAAATGCACACTAAATCTGCCAATCAATGTACTTTCTTTTAGTTATACTGAGGCGAGTGACATCTTTCCTGTGGTGACGGGAAATAAAGTAGATTACAATGAATGTACAATCAGTCCCTTGTATTCAAAGAAGAATGGTGGTAAATGTGAAGCTGCTGAACAAAAAGGCATTATGTATGATCTTGGTTATAAAATGATTCATTCATCTGAAAATCTGCAGCTTCCTTCATCCATAACCAAGGTGAACCAGACATCGCCTTTGTTACCTTTAACAATAAAAAGGTAGCCCAGTCACCAACCTGGGAACAGCAGGAGCTCTGTCCTCCACCCACGCAGAGATCCTTTAGTAATAAAGACATTTCCACTGCTGCAGCACTACAATCCACTACTCGCCTTTGTGTGGTGGAGGTGGGTGATCACAGGAGAATCAAATAAAAAATGCTATCTGGTATTTCAATGCACAGCAGGAAGCTCTAGACAGCCCTTAATCTGCTCATGCCTAAGAAACCGTAAACTAATATCAGCCATGCGGAGAAATGGATAAATGATCACAGGAGTCGCACTTTATCAGCCTTCTAATGACTCTGAGGAGCCAAATGTTCTGCTGGTGAGCTGCACACATGTAACACTGTCACTTTTAGCAGCACAGATACAGGTATATTATAAAGTGTGCCGGTGTCACAGAGGCTCGAGTATATAACTTCATATTCCTGCCTCAGAGAAGCAGTTCTTAGAGGTTCATTTCATGAGCAGCTTATGCATGAATAACAAGCTCAGTTTACATCCACAGAGAGAAATACTAATAAATATTTGAGCTAAAATCTCTCTGTACTGTCTGACTTACAGTAACAATCCACCATTACATGTCTCCATTGTGTTATTATCAACACTTATAAAAAGCCATTATGTATCATGTAGAAAAGAGACAGATCTGTACGTCAAGCCTCTGGGGATTATCCCACTATATGGTTCTTTAAAAAGCAATGTATTCCTTATGCACTGAAAAAGCACTGTCTCCAGCCAAGAACATGCATCTTTCAGCCCACTTCCATGATGCATTCATGGTCAAGCTCTGCTGTCAAACAGCGCTGGGAATGGATAATTCCACCCTTGCACACAAGCGTATATATACTTAATCTGAAAATGTCAGTCATACTCCCATCTCCTATGATCTGAAGAAGAGCTGTGACTTTTTGAATACGGCCCCTTTGTTGTGGGTTTATTATCATGGCAGTGCAGCCGGCCTGAAGATTGATCACACCTTAAAAAAAAAAAGAAAAAAAAAAGCACCTGACCTGTTTCTTTCAGATTTCAGTATTAGTAAACTTTCAGAACGTACCTCTGTATTATGACTTGTTGTCATAGTGTGGAGTGGCATTTACTCGTAATGGTGTGATCCATCCAATGCTACACGCACAAACATTTTGATGGGTTGTATTCTTCTTCTACTCATTGTATAAAGGTCAAGTGCAGCAATCTTGCAACGTGTGTGGACATAGAGTGACTGTGTCATGTATCTGTTAATGCACTTGCACATAAGCAGAACGGGACATAATTAACTTTAATTAGGCGGTATACATAATACATATAATTTCCATGAACTTAATTTTCTCCATTTAGTATCTCCTAATTAATTATACATTATATTTTTTGATCTGGTGATCTTACCTTAATTTGACCCCAGTAATCCCCATTTTAACTCACTCTTTTCATCTTTGATTCCCTCACTACTCACCCTTTCCTTTGCCTTTCTCTCCCTTTAGCTGCCTAAGTATCGGATGTCTAGAGAGAAATCTTACACTAGCAAAGGCGGTTAGGGTTAGGTTAGACAACAGGGTGTTGATTTCAGGGCATATATGAGGTACTCTGAGTTCAAGTGGAAGCTTTAAGTGAAAACCTACAGTAGCCTTCTGACTATTAAGACGTGCAATGTGCAAAACACTTAAGGAAAGGTGTTCAGTGCTCCTTAAATAAACAAAATACTTCAGTATAAACTCACAGAGAGCGTGTTTACAAGGATGACTTTCACACTGAAACAATGGGTGGCGTTGTCCATCTGCCACACCTGTGAACAATTTGGCCACTAATTGCTCCGTAAGCAGCTGTTGCTAATGGTGTTCGTTACGGCCTGGAGTGCCGATATAAAAGAGACACTAAGGGATTCATAATAAGCTCAGAGGTTGCTCTTAAATCAGGCTAGTCCTGGTGAGCTGTTTGTTTCAAACCATAGCTTCTGAGGAGCACAGGGTGCTGCTTCTTAGCTAACAGCCATGGCTCTTGGATTCCTTTTGGGGTAGGTTTGATTCACATTATGAGTTTGAGCGCTTTAGTGTTTTAACTATAGTTCTACACAGACTTTGTCTCTCTTTGTAGGGTTTCCTGGATTTGTCTCTTGGTATTTAATGGCAGTGATGGTTCACCAGCTACAAAAGGTAATAGTTTTCTTCTTAACTGCTACACTTCAATATCCCTGAGACATATGTTTCATCTTAATTTGTTAATTTTGCAGGCTATGGATATCCACATAAAACTGACACACGCAACATGGCTGAAGCAGAAGACGTGTTGACCTCTCCAACTTTTGATGAGAGCAACTTCCAGGCTTCAAACAACCAACCAACAGGCTCTGCATACACAAGCTACAACACACCCACTGTTGCACAACAGCCAGCTTGGACCCCGTATGGACAAAACCTGCCCAACACACCAAGTAATCGTCAAGTAGACCGACTCATTAGTGGTGTGCCAAGAGACTGGGGGCAGGAAAACCTTGACAAACCAATTGTATTTCCTCTATCTAGTAATCCAGAGCCTCAGCCAGGTCCTGCCCAACCTCAACCATCTTTTAGGGTTTCTACCAACAACATGCCCAACCCTCTGAGCACTGGTGCTTCTACTCAGTATGCTAGTCCAACTGCCTACCATGGCTCACCCTCCAACTTTCAAGCTAGCGAATCTCCTAATTTGTCTCTGCAGCCGGAGCCACTGGACAGTGGTTATGGTGTGGTTGACTTTAATGCTGGCTCCAGTGCAGCTGGAGGTAACGTTCCTCATCTTGTATATGAGGATGTTTTTCAGTATCCTGAGACTCTACCAACTTCTGACAGCATCTTAAATACAGCAGGAGGTCATGGCCAAGCTGACGTAAGCAGGGAGTCTTCAACTGGACATTCCTCCACATATGATGAACCCTCATTCCCAAGTTACCCAACTAATGTAGGACCCCGGTATCCCTTGTCTCTACCTTGGCGGGGGTTAGGCACCCCTGGACAAATCAGTGGTCACTCTGGTCAACCTGCCTACCAGCCACGTGATGAGATCTCTCAACAACCACAAAAAACATTTGACACCAAAAAAGTTGAGGTTAACCAGAGAGTCAGTGAACCAATCCCTCCTCCCCCACCTCCTCCAAGCTATATCAGCCAGTCCAGAAGCTCCTATGCACGAGGCAGGGAGCTCTCCAGCAAAACAAAGTACACTCCAGAATTTCCCCCTCCGATGCCTGTAAGGTCAGTGGGTGTAAAGGGTCCTGCACCTAGCCAACCAGCAAACCCAAAAAATGCAAAGAACCCTGAAGGGTATGTACACAGCTTCAAACATCTGAATAAATGTCATAATGGAAATTATGTCTAATCAATAACCTTTTTGTCTTTCAGAGCCAAGTGGTAACAACATGGATATTGTGTCAGAGTCTCAGGTAACTGTCTCAATCATAACATTTTCTAAGAAACATCATGCAAATATTAACCTTTGCTTTTTTTGCTTGCAGAATGATGTGCCCTCAGAAATTAAAGCTTTAAACTTGAACTATGTTCTGTTGGCCTCATTTAATTTTGATTTGCAACACAGTATCTGCTCATTAACATACTTGCAAATCTTTAAATGAGGCTTAGTCAGTGTGAATAAGAAACTGGATGTATTAACGAGATGACAAACCATTTAAGGAACAAGCAGTGCTCAACTTTTCTGCCTCTTACATGACGCATGGTGCTTTCATATCTAAACATGTGTTAACTGGGCTTTCGATCAGACAAATGAACCAATGTGCACACAGAAGTGGTTTACCTTGGCATTGAAATCCTTGTTTCCCAAATCCCCTGCAATAAAGCACATGAGTGATATTAAAAGGTCATCTCAAAATTACAAATGTCAGTCTTGATCTCAGTAAAAGAAACTTAAATCTGAGCACAAGAAATGTGGCTGACTATAGGAAGGACTAAAGCATGCACAATCGTGGGACAGTGTCTGCAAGCCCCACATCAAGGGTATTAATGTGAACATAACGTGATCAAAAATCACAGAAGCACCGCATCTAGCTAAATGTTCTGCACTGAAGTGAGTCAAAGGCTGCCTGGGCTGTTTAAAGACAGGTGTGCATAAGGGCTGCTTACCATATGAAGTCTGTGCAGTGGCTGCAGAACGTCGGCTGCTTGAAAAACCTCGCAGTAAATTTGTGGTTTTTCACTTCATGCACATTTTTCTGTCGCAAAGCACCTTTGCGGGCGAATCGGTTCCCAACCCCAGCTGAGTCGTTATAATGTAAAAGATGGTCAGCCATCATGGGGGGGTAAGAAAAACAAAACAAACAAAAAAAAAAAAACTACACAATCACAACTTCGTGTTGTCCCGACCGATTTCTGTAAGGTCCTAGTCTCTTCACAGCTCTTGATAAGTGGTGGTGTTTCTTGCAGCGCGCTCCTGACAGCCCGCACGCCTCCCCTCTGCCTTGGACTACAGCTGAGCGCTTCTTTTTCATTCAAAGTGACGTAGCTCAAGTCTGCCTTCACGTGCTGTGGGAATATTTCACTTCACACATTAACGACACGACACGCAGAGTGCACCAGAAGTGGTTTGATGAGTATTTAAACACATGAAAGTGTGTTCTGAATAATAGGTCAGAGTTATGTCATGTATTATATACATACATATTTGGTCACATTTTGAGTTTTAATGATGAATGAACCACGTCCCTCTATCCGCAGGTGACCATCCTACAAACAGAAGGTGTTGCCCGCCATCTTGTGGACTTAAACTACATTACATTGATTTAGAGGAGACAGGAGACCGGTGTTTCGGTTTAACAAGCGACCCTGTTAACTGGTCTGCCACATGCTTCTGTGGTCGAATACATTCCACATGTAAAGATACATAAATGTCCTCGGGAGTGCCTTTGTGTTTATTTTTTCCTTCCATTAACGTTACAATTGCATAGAACATACCCGGGTTGTCTCTGTTTGACTCTGTCCATCTCAACAGTTGTGTAACTATGGCATTCACGCAGGTGTATTCGGCTAACGGTCGCCAGTTAACATGGTCGCTCGTTAAACCGAAACACCGGTCGCTTACGCTGGGGGTTGACGTGATTTTTCTTTTCCTTTCTTTAGTTTAAACGCGCGATTAAAAAGCTCTTTTGTGACACGCGGTGACTTAAAAGCACCAATGAAAGTTAAACTAATGAAACTTGCCTGTATCTTTCCTTAAAACAAACAATATTCGGTATCTTCAGTAGATGATACATGGGCAAAGTGAAGGGGAGGAAGAGAAAAAAAACGTTGCAGTTTCTATGGCAACGTGGAGACGCTGCGTCCCCACGGAAAACGGATGTGTCGTAGTGAGAGGACCCTGAAGTTTTGAACCATTTTGAGCGGCGGAATCAGTGCTCAGTGTAAGTCATCTTTTTAATTGTTATTTTACATTTTCATGAACAGTATGTGCTTTTTCTTAAACGTGTCGTTGGTATGTTCACGAGAGCCTGTATGAAAATATGACACGCCGCGAGCTTTTTACTGGTCGGCTTTCGCTCTAGCTTGTTTGCTAATGCATCTGTGTTAGCTAGTTTGTAAACACAGCTCACACACAGTTATTAGGATGTTGTCATGTTATGTTATGCTGACGTTACGTGACACGATGTTACCCAAGCTGTCTCATATAACTATATGTCCGCTCTGGTCTGAAAGTGAGTGAACAGGTCAGCTATAAGTACAGTTTATAGCGAGCTAAGTAAGGCAACGCTAGTCTATACTTCTTGTTAACTGCGTTAGCTCACTGTTTTCACGTATTTATGCCCTCAGGACACCATGAGCAAACACGAGGACTCGTGGGATAAGCTGGACACTGAGTTTGACCATTTTCTACTGGACATGAAGCCATATGTCCTTAAACACCCCAACAAGACAGGTGAGATTATATGAAAAGGAATTCAGTGAAGGAATTAAAGAAATCATTTGACAAGATAAAACATTCATGTATGCAATAAGCTGTGTCGTAATTCACCCTGTCCTGTGTCTCTCCTCCTCTCACCTCAGAGCGCCAGCGATGTGCCACATGGATAAAGAAGCTGTGTGACCCGGCCACATGCGGTTCAGGTCTAATAGGTCGGAAGAACCGCAACATGTATGCCCGCTTGCTCCTTTACATGCTCAAAAGAGGGGTCTTGGAGTTACCTTTCACCAACAAACCAGAGCCTGGCACCCTCAAGACACTCCCTGCCTACATGGTAAGAATGACTGCTTTATCTAATCATAATTACTGTTGCCGTGTAGTAGTGATACAACTTACCGGCTTCAAACTTCATTTGTCATATAATAAACTTAAAAAATCAAGTTATAGTCAAGTTAAAATGAAGATCATCTGTCTTGAATTTTCATTTCTAGTCCATCTACTTTGATGAGCCTCTGACTGGTCGGCCTGTGGAGCACAGCAATGCGGGTCTGCCTGACTGGGTGAGAGGAGAGCTGGGTGGCTATACGGATGAAAGTTTGACTTTCAGTCTGCTCAAGGACAGAACCAGTTCCACACCTAATGCAGCACATCACAGGTACTGTTCCACGGTGCATGACCTCAGTGAAGTATATATTGCTTTACCTTTTAAAAATGACCTAAATGAAACATGGAGATGAACATTGTATGATGGTCAGGATCTCAGCTTTATAGATTTAATCATTCTTATGGACTGGTGCACAGGAATACATGTTATATATGAACAAAACATTGACTATGAACCAGACTTTAACTTAAGGAAGCTGAACATATAACTGGGTCTGTACATTTAAATCTTGCACTCTGATCTACAAATCTACATAAAGGCCGACCAATATGGGAGTTTTGAGACAGACTCTGGGAAAAAAATAACCGATTATGGTGGCTTATATAGTGAATTTTTGAGTTAGAGTGAAAATAGACCTTTTCTATGTGAATCGTACACCAATTTGACTATGCAAAGGTACACAGAATGCTGCTTACATAGACAAATAACTTTTATGAAATAATAGACATTACATTTATAGACCTTTTAAACATTTTAAATAATTGAACAAATACATTTTAAACTTATTCTAGTTGAATTTGCTGAGAGTTGCTTCTCATCTCAACTTTTTTCACTCTTACTTGGGTCAGATTTGTTCCATGCAAGTTTAGTCTTCTTCTTGGCCACAGTTTTTAACATTCAGTGGGATTCAGTGTTGAGATGTTGTCAGATGTGGTCACACCCTGCTTTCTATAACTCATACCATACCCATTCACACAAACACAAGTCAAATCCACATTGAGTGTCTACCTGAAAGGGTCAACGCATGTCAGCTGACTCTCCTTAATGACCTGCCTCCCTGCCACTACTGGATGTGGTTTGGATGCTGCCTGGCTTTGGTGAACTGGCGATGCATTTATGATACAGGGGACCAAAAAAAGAGCATATAGACAGTCAGAGAGGTGAAATATGTTGATTATATCATCTGTCTTTAACAAATATTAATCATATACAATATTTACCTTAAAGGTCCAGTATATAAGATTTAGGGGGCTCTATTTACAGTATATGGCAGAAATGGAATATAATATGCAGAAATATGTTTAAGTATAAAAATAAAAAATAAGTATCATTATGTATGTGTCTGCATGCTTTGATGTTTTTCTCTGCTGTGCAAACTGTTAAATGCAATGGATTCAGGGTTTGAGTGTTTTTGGTGTTGTAGATAAATGAGCTCATCTCAATTCTGCGAGGAACTCTGTCCAAAAAATGAAGAGCTGAAACTGATTTCCATGTACAGCGTATTGGCCATATAACATACTCTCATTTATCCCCTCAAGAGCTCACAGTAGCTTATCACAATAAAAGCGAGCTGGCCTGGCACCCCCTCATTTGAAATGCAGAACTTTTTACGGACAAAGAGTCAAAAATCGACATTCTAGTATGGTATCCTATTCCTGCATAAACAGAGTGTATTGAAAACAGAACTCTCCTCTTGTTCCAGAGGGTGACTTGACTCAAGATTGACAATAAAACCCCTTTTTGGTCAAACATACAAGATGCTACGCATAGTGTATAAGATATTAATCCAAGAATTCAGTTTTGATGTTCTTTTATCAGACTGAAAACACTGAGCTTGGCTGTGAAGCTGGATATACACAGCTTTCGTGACTGATCGCTCATCGTATTTGCTCAGCAGAGCTATCTGAAAAGCCAAAGACATTGCCAAGTTCTTGCATCAGTCCGCATGAGCTGTCCATTCTGACTTTTCAAAGAGACGCACTTCAAAACAGCATGAGAGGATGAGGAACCTCTCGTATTCTCTATCCATCTTTCTGTTATTCTCCTCTTTACACTTTCCCAGTTGTTGAACCTGAGGTCTAACCCTCACAGAGGAGACAGAGAGAGAGAAGCAAACAATACAGCTCGGTAGCTCATTAGCTCGTTCTCAGCTAAATGCCTAAAACACTAATGCATTTTGGATTTAGAAAGCTTGATGGAAATAGCCTGACTGAAAGCTCACGCGCCACTCACGCATACATATATACACATATGCGTGTGAACTCTTTCAACATGCCTCACTGAATCATCAGTCATCCTGGTTTGTGAGGGACGTTTCCTCTAACTCCAGGCGGTTTGGGGGCTTGACAAAGTAATGTTAGTAGTGGTTCAGAATTTTTCAATCCAATTAACACGGAAAGGCAAATCAGAGCCCAGTGGCTTGATATGCTCATTAGCATAATACAAAGAGGGCACTGTAAGTGTGTTTAATATACATCAGAGCTCTGCGTAAGAAAGAGTACATGCCCTCTGCTGTTACATGTAATTCTAATTGTACTGTCAGGGGGTGTAGAATATTTGATTCTTCAAATATAATCATTAGGACTCGTCTTTAAATATTTGTCCCCCTGGCTGGAACTCATTTTAATTTTATGTTTTGAGTTTGTACATCAACGCTGAAAAATGTTCATGTTGTAATGACAGCATGCTCGCTCCTTGAGTGTGGATTAAATGGAAGTGATTATGTTTATGATGCTTTTATTTAGTTTATTGACGCTAACTATCATAAATATGTTTGACTCAGTTAATTTGACTCAACACAGGCTGTTTATTGTTGCCTTTATTATGATTGTGTCTATCATAGAGGTATTTTCACATCTTTGTCTCTTTGTAAGCGTATTAGTGCATTAGATGTTCAAGCTTACATTACAAATAATTCAAACCGGTGTGGCTGCCATCAGCCCTTCCTCCCCTCTGCTACACAGGGTGTGGATAGAGAGGTTTTGTGGGGAGCAGACTGCTGAGTACCGTAGTGTCTGATTGGGATAAGACCATGAAAGACCCTCAGATCACAGGCTAACGTCCTGATGGAGAAAATTAGCCCGGCCAAGAGTCCTTTTATGTGTCTCTCTCATTTAGATAAGATTAAATGGAAGGAACTCGTCTGACTCCATCCCTATGATGTGGCAACGTTTGATCTCCGTCTCACTCGCCATTAGTCAGGTGATGGGCAGGGCTTCTTTTAGCTTGTAAAACTGTTGGGTCCGATTCAAGTTTCAAAATCCAAAGGCAAAGTTGGGATGATATATATATATATATATATTTGTTTTGGATATTTCAAGATGTTACTTCTCTCTCACACTGAAGTGGATGCGCTGTAAAGTGTGTGTTTGTGTGTATCATCGTCTAACCTCATTAGTTCAAAAAATGCCCCGAGCAAATTCCACCACGCATTCCTCTATCGCTGTGCTAGTCTCAACCTAGCCACAAGATGGAGCCACCGGTTTGTCTATAGCAGAGGTTCAGGCGGAGGAACGCTGCGGGAAAGCAAGTGCAGTCAGCTCGGGTCAAGAGATCATGCAGAAACAGCTCTGGTGATTAGCCTACATGTCCACTCCATCTTCTTACATGTCACCCTGTGTTCAAAGCAGACAGATAATGATAAAGACATGAGGTTGTTTTGACATGTTGACTTAGTAATCAGCACAGCCGGTGTCAGGTTCATGGCTAAAGTTTAGTTTTGACTCTTTGTACGTGAATCTGCAGCCTACAGTCTCTTCTTCTCACTCCTGTCCTCCATCTGTGTCCTTTTCATCCACACATGAAAACTTTTAAGCTCACCCCCCCCCCTCTCTCTGTCTCTCTTTCCTCTCTTCTTTTTTTTTTTTTTTTTTTTTTTTCTGGCTAAGCGTGACAATAACACTGTCCTTGGAGTTGATGCTGGAGTAAACGCCACACGTCTCACACACAGGCCAGAGTGTTTTCCACTGATCTTGCCTCCAGGTGGTGTTGGGTTATGGTGGAGGGTGTGCAGGGGCAGAAGGATGTTTGTGTCCCAAGGTCAGACTTCTTTCCTGAGGGTGCCCGAGGCTGAGACCCAGGCCCACTAGCTCTGCACCTGGAGGTCAGGCTGGGGTATGGATGTCAGGCTGCTTTAATCAGCCAAGCTGCAGCTTCTGAGGCTCTACATGGTGTTCATTTTCTTCTGTGTGTGTGTGTGTGTAGGTGTGTGTGCCTGTGTGTGTGTGTGTGTGGTTCTGGCCTGACTTGCCACTGCTTTGATCTCTGGGCCTCAGACTCCAGACACATCTGATTCAATTATCCTCATCCACCTGTTGACTTAGAGGCCCAAGATTGCAAAGCTTGGCCCCCTTATCCAAGTTTCATGGCTGCATGTGTTTGTGCATGTGCATCCAGGTGTGTGTGTGTGTGTGTGCGCGCATGCGTTCGTGTGTGCACAGACAGATGTGTCAGTATGTGAGAGTGATTGCGTGAGTACACAAAAGCTGAATCCTGCAGGGTTTATGTGAAATTTGATCATAATTAATTATAACTAAAATGGAACAATATTAAATCCTAGTATCATTGCTTTAGTTATGGCTGCCTTCCCTTTTTCAATTCAATCAATTCATGCATTTATAACTCATTATTTATGACAATAAATATGACGCTTCACACCGCTCCATGATATTAAGATTTAAGATTTCTTTATTGTCATTGTACTAACATACAACGGAATTCAGCTGCACTCAAACCGGGCTCAGAATAGAATAAAATATGTAATAAATTTACTCATTACACATCAGACATGCATTGTATTCAACACTCATTCATGTCTTAGTGAAACAGTATTATTTTTACATGTTAGCATACAGAGCTCCAGAACTCGGTGCAGCTTTAAGGATGGATGGATGGTGGATTTGCATAGATCTAACTTAAAGGCGTTAACACATTTTATGTCCAGTCTTATTCCCACAATCTCATCTACTAGAATCCTATTTCCCAAAAATCACTTGGACATGATCACTTAAATACTTCCTAAACTTCCTTTAATCGGGATGTTCAGACAAAATGATAATATCAGCAAGAAGAACATTTTTGTCCCTTAGAAGGCAAACTTACAATTACATATGAGTTAAATATGTCAGTCTTTAGACGGTAAATTGAATTCCTTCCATTCTTTAGTGCTGTGAAAATAAATGGAGGTAAAAGATACAAATTACAAAGGTGACTCTGCTTGCTCGGATATCCTTCCTGTTCCATATTCAGAAGTCTTTCCAGCAACTTCACAGTAATATGCTTTCCTCCGTGAGATAACACCGCCTGTGACAAATGAGGTTCAAAAATTCTCAATGCCAGGAATGCTTTAAAAAATGTCATGGGAGGAAAAGAACGCCCATAGGCTGAGAGTGTGAGAGAGTGAAACAGTGCCCTCTAGAACAAAGCTTGATGGCTTTATTAGATGACAGCAATTTTTTTTTTCTTCTTCGTGATTGTCCTACATCTCCCCGTCTTCTCTAACATCTTCATTCAATTAGCATTAGTGGGCCATTAGTGCCTCATGTGGCTACATTTAATGAGCTAGTGAGCTCAGTTATGCCTTTGTGTGTGTGTGTATGTGTGTTATGTGTGCATGAGAGGGAGGGAACGTAGTGAGAATGAGAAGTGTTTGTGTGCAAGTGTGCCAATGAATATAAGCAGTTTCCCTGTTAAGGTCCTTGTTTAAACCATGATGGACATGATGAGCGACAATGATTGAGGTGCGTGATTATAAAAGGATTGTACAAGCCATAGACTGGTGCTCTGTGGGCTGTCCATGGAAACAAACTGATGTATAGCAGGGACATTTATTGTTCAGATGGGATGAAATGCAGACCACAAACCATGCAACCAATGCCAGATGTTGATCTGTGTAAATAGCGAGGCAGGCTGCCTACGCAAGCACATTCATATGCAAACAGAGGGACAAGAGCAGACTCAAGAGACGTGCATACTGTAGGTTAACTTCTTACACTTCTTTCTGTCTTCCAGGAGACGGCTATATGAGGACAAGATCCCACCGCAGCCCATGTCCTCCAGTCCAGTCAAAGAGTCACCCAGACATGGTGCCAGAATGGTTAGTTCATCACCCTATTTCAAATTGTTAGCCACACCTCTTGACTTGACTTCCCTAGCATACTTGCTTCAAGATTCATTGAGTAGGGATTTCAGATTTATAGATCGCTGCAAGGTAGCTGTGATGACACACTGAAATATTAACAGCAAACCTGCTGGTGCCAGCACAAATAGTAGCCACAGTGTTTTGCTTTCTTCTTTAATGCGGACCAATTTGGAAATTCCTGGAGTCATTTCCCCATGAAGTCGGAGGAAATTCCCTGAACTCATAAGTTGCTGGTTCAAGCAACAAAAATTGAGCTAATGGTTGTAATCACAAGATGTTTGACAGTAACACACACTCAGCTGCCAATTTATTAGGTGCACATAGCTGAAACTCAGTGTTATGGAGGTTATAATGTTCTGTTTTTGTTGAAACTGTTTTAGGGAGGGTGTTAATTCAACTTTATGGTGATTCAGGAGGCTGTAGTTTGTGGTGTTGTTCTATTGTAATGCATTATATTAAATTGTTTAACCTTATAGATGTAAGTGGGGTGGACAAAATATTAAAGAGACACCTCTCAGACAACACCATGACAGCTTCTCTTCTTTAATTGAACTGAACATTATAACCTTTCATTATATTGCAGGGCTGTTGTATGACACTGTTTTGGTTAGGCATATCCACTGACAGTATAAAGAATGGACAGTGTATGCGTGATGTTACTCGTAGGTTTCTGAAAAGCAGCTGTGCAGCTGGCTGCCGCCATCTTGGCAGTCCTGTCTAAAAACATTTACCAAACTGTTTAAAATACGGGCGCTTTGACTCATTCTGTAGCCATCCCCAAGTGGCTGTTCGAGGAACTGCAGTTTTTGGCACTTCCTCATTGGCTTCACTTGGGTGTATCCCGAAAAGTGGCAACTGAGTGTGTTTAGGTACAATTCTCAGGGGGAAATGGGGACAGGGGAAAGTCCTCACTAATATAACCAAAACCTTTGGTATATTCATGACCACAAAATGCACCAATCAAAGTTTAATTTTTGACACGTCATGTAAAATGACTTAAACTCTTCTAACTTTGGCAGAGTTGTGTGTGTCCATGTACTGCAGGACCACATCGCTCATAATAAGATGATCGAGAAATACGTTTCAGGACTTGCTGTTCAAACCAAACCAACATGACTCCACTGTATGTGTTCATGGTACAAGCCAGTGTAAAGTTCACTGGCACAAATGCTAATACATCTGCGGCCAAAAACCATTTGAAGCCATTCATACTTATCAGCGTTTAACACAATGCGTTGAATTCCTAGAGCGATACAGAGTCTGTGACACGCTGCTTTGAACAGCCATTGACCCGCATACTCAGCATTCCTAGATATTGAAATGAAACGTTGACTCTGTTTGTTCGAGGGTGAGGCTCTGGGATCTTAATGCCTTTTTAATCAGAAGGGGCATTTAATCCTGAGCTATTCCATTCAGCGATTTCTCTGTGTCAGTGCAGTTCCGCTGAGGTACACCCAAGGTCCACACTCCACCAGATCCTAATCAAATTCAACAACATCTCTCCTTTCCCTATCACTCTCTCGACTTTATTAGATATTTCCCCTATTTCAACCTTGCTGCCCAACCTTGACTTGAGTAAACCGATCTTGTATCAACAAGAACCCCTGGAAGCGTTTGAATTATACTGTATAAAACAAATCCGGAGACCCGCTATAACAAAAGGCCGGGGGAAACAAGAATGACAGGCGTTGTAGCTGCATATGCCCCTCTCGTGGAATTTACTGCATGACGGAAATGATGTGGAACTGCCAAACATCTGGAGCGCTGTATGTGAGAGGGAGGAGAGTGAGGGAGCAAAGGGTGGAGAGATGGAGATAACGAGGGAGTTAGAGTGCTGTTAGTATGGGAGGAGAACACATGTGGGTGTACTGTATGTCTGTAAGCTTTTAAAGAACCCTTTTGTTGTTGCCAAGGGAGGAATTATATTGTGTCAAAATGAAAACCTCCATCACTGTCTGCTGTTCGTTTCCTCAGGCCAAACTGCCAATCAAAGAGATCATTTAAATTCCCTTCTCTAATTTATAAACCACCACCCACCTCCCTTAATTTCTGTTTTGTTTCTGCTGTTTACGCACTCTTTCACTCCCCCTCTTTCCTTCTCAGGTGGATGGGGGACTGAAGACAGACGTGTCTCCCGATGACAGTGACCTGGAGGCTCGTCTCAACAGCTGGAACCTGGGGGTGAGTCCAGGGGCATGCCTTGAGCTCCTCGGTTACACGCAACTGTCAACATGCTGCGGCTCATCCACAGTGACAGGGAATCTGAATGCCTGAGCTCACAAGTAAATCAATAGTGCTGCTGAACAAAGGGTGTTTAAAAACCCTTTCACTCGAGTCCTCTTCAAAACCACTTCCTTTAGGCAGCTCACATGAGGACATCAGGGTAGGATGAGGAGCAGGAGAAGGGTTGTGTAAACTGAGCATTTGAAGATGTGTGCACCTCTCTTATCTTCTCTGTCTGGAGTGCACCAGGCCAGGATTTGATAAGCACTCTGCCCTCATGTCTTTTATTCCCTTATTTGTTCCCTATCTCCTCACCTGCATGACCCCCAAGTCTCCAGTTTTTCCATTCGGTTTGCTTGTCACCTCCGTCCTTTCTCCCTCAAGAATAGACCCTCTCTTTCTGTGGCTTCCTTCTCTTTCTCTAACTGTTTATCTCTCTTCTACCATCCAACCTTTTACACCCTCTGTCTCTACATGTATCTCAGTCTGACTTTCTCCCTTTCTCGTTCAGTACTAGGGTAATCTGAGGTATCTATCAGCAGACGTGAAGCCGTGCACTGCACTGCTCTGCACTCCTCTGTGTTGAGACGCTGATAAGAGGCATTGCTTGGCAACGCTCCCCCAAGCCTGCATCTTTCAAATCAACAGATGTTCTTTCACACACACACACACACACACACACACATAGACACACCAAACCCCTTCAAGTTTACAGAAGTTTTATAGATACACTGCTTCAAAGCGCTCGGCTCCTACAAAATTTCAGCACAGCCAAGCCTTGCTCTTATCTAGAACATCTTTAGCTTTGCTTTAGATGTTCTGAAGCAGTCCGTATCAGTTTGTTCATTTCACCTCTAATGTAATAAAGGCAGTGTAGTCAGCATGGTGGCCATACTGGACAGTAGACAGCAGATTGCTTCAGACAGATACGAGTTCCTTTAAGAGATACAAAACCCAAGTCAGCTGGACCACCATCTGTTTAATCTTTAGTCGGTTGCTTCTGGAGTTTTATCTGTAAGACGAGTTGAATGTTACAGTAGGCTTAGATGCAGCATACACCAAAACATGCAAACTAGAGAAAATTGTCTCAAAACTTGGCCTTTTTTTTTATACACAACACAGAATTCAATGATAGTCCCTGCCACTTGGCCGTCCATTGTCTGTGGTTAGGTGGGTGTGCTGACGGCTTGCTCAACGCTAGTCCGAAACTAGGAAGCCATCAATCACCGTGTGTTTGTTTGGCTGGAGAGCCAGGCCTTGTGATGTGGAGTGTTGTTCCTCTTCTGCGTCCGTCCATCCATCCACGTCAGGTTCCAATGACACAGGACTCGGTGCCAGCTGCGAGGCTGGACAAACATGGGCGCACAGGAGCGTGTGTGTGGGCACGCAGGAGGAAGAGTGTGCGCGCGGGCATACGTGTGCTCCAAGTTTAGTATCACGCTGTGCCAGTATTACACCACAGCATTTAGTCTACATGTCTTCCTTGCCCTGTGGGCCGTGCTCAATCAAATCTGATGACTGGCTGTCTGTGGGTATAAAAAGAAATCCCATTCTTGTTTTCAGCCTGGGCACTAGTTTAGAAGGATATTGATTGATTCATCACTTGGTAAATATGGATTTTTTTTTTTTAGCCAGTGCCAAATTTAAGAGGCAATTCATCACACATCATGGCACGCACCATTGACGCTGCTCCGCACTGACTATACTGAGTGTTCTGATCTTGTGCATGTGTCTTTCTCAATGTGTGCATGTATTACAGTCTGCAATAAACCTGATTGTGTTCAAGCCGGATGTCTCCTTTTGTTGAGGGCTTACAGTATGTCAGCTAACAAAACGTCTGACCTGTTTCTACCTGCATCATGCAGACTAAGTCGGGAGGCAGAGCTACTTTCATCTATTTCACCTGTCACCAGCTCACCCCGAAGCAACAGATTGTGACTTTATCCTTGTACAGTAGCTGCAACTATTTTAGTCTCGAGCTCTGAGGTTCTGTCAGGTCCTGTTCTCTCATCTCCCATTCATTCTGGGTTAGCTTTGTGTGGGTTGTGCCACCACACAGCATTAAATCCCCCTCCTCTTCTTCCTTCTCCTCCGATGACTCTTCCTCCTTGTTCTCCTCCTTCATCCCAATGTTGAAGAGATTAGCAGATGATTAACAGAACTGTTTACTGGGCGTCATTGCTGTCATCTCCAAAGTCAGCTCCGCTGCTTTGAAAGGCTGCGATCTTGCCGCTAGTTGACAGCCCCTACAGACAGCCTCAGTGCATGAGAGCGAAACGCTGTATGATTGTGTGAGTTCACGAGAAAATAATGGGGTCATAAACTAATGTCAAATAGCGGAAGGAAAATAGCAGGTTGTCAACAGTTTGTGTCACAGTTACTGAGCTGTATTGATGTAATGCTGCAGAATGGCTTGGACTATGACCCTTTTACATACAGGTAGTTTAGCGGCCCACTCTTTTTTTCCATCTCTTGTGTTTCATATTATAATCAAAGAACATGCCGTGTCAGTGTTTGGCAAGGATGTATACACATTTGTCTCCATCTGACGGTAAACGGACCGGGGATAGCTTACAGATTAGTGGTCCTGAGTGTTGACGAAAGGACCGTGTCGGGACAGCAAAGAGGGGCTGACAGCGGAAACAGAGCCGGCCACACACACAATGCCTTGAAGTAGCCCGACGCATTCTGTCTTTCTAAACAGACAAGAGTTGATGGAAGGCACTCCAGCCACAGAACCAGGCTTTTGATGTGCTCCCCGCTTTGTTTATGACAAACTCAGGGCGGAGGTTAGATTCTGGTACTGGTAAGGCTTTGTTAGGAGAGGAAGAGAGCTCTAAAGTTTTTCTATTTACTCTTTCAGATTGAAAACCCCAGGTATTTGCGAGAGAAGCCCATTCCCTTGTCTCCGGTAAGTCGTCAAGGGGTCCCTTGTGGTTTAGTTATTGTCACATGGACAAAAGTGCTGTCTTTGAACTCCTCAGTCACCTCACCACCTAATCTCACTTCTCTTTATCTTTGTAGATTTTCAAGTCAAGCTTTGGGAGGAACAGCACCTTGGCCGATGATCAGGGCGCACAGCTTGTTCAAAACAAGGAGGTATGCACCGCAGTAAGGCTGCATTCAGACCAAAATTGGGTGCAGCGCCGGATTTGGTCTGAATCGGGTCTATGAGCCCTCTGCAAACAGTACCTGAAAGCTGGGGGTGATAAATATCATAATTCTGATGTCATCTGTTTGTATATCAGACAGTACATGATATTTAAACTGACCTTTACAGTATATCCATTCCAGTAATCCTTGGTACTCACAACTCAGTTCGCTCAGCATTTGTATAGAAGCAAGTGTTGAACACATACAGGGGCTAAAGCTCCCTTGACTGCTTTATGGCATTAGACGCCCCCACAGCCATGTACATACATCTTCGTGCATAGTTTGTATTGTTGAAATGGCCGAGGCGAGCGTTCCCTCTTAGAAGACAAAAATAATGCCGGCTCCCAGTGATGACAGTTTTTTCCTTATGTGGATTTAAGCTGAAAATCCCATTCTGAAAGCATGCTTTGAAGTCCCCTCTGCCCCTCCCCACCGCTCATTCCCCTCACCATCCGCCTTTACCCGCACTGTTAAATATAAAACTGAGCATGACTTGGCTGTAATAGCCTTTTCATGTCTGCTCGGGGGAAAGCTCTCCAGTCAGTTAGATCGGCTTCACCAGGCGAAGGCAGAGAGTGGAGGGACGAAGGGTAGAAAGAATTCAGAAAGGAAGAGACATACAGAGAATATGATGGACAAGAATGATGGCGCTTATTGACCCGTCACAACAAAGATCTGTGTGTGACTGACCGCTCATACGTGTCCACACAGTCAGACGGTCTACCTGTGGACTGATATTGAATGTAGCAATACCAATATAAAAACATTAAAGCAACATCCCATGCTGTTTGATCCTGCCTCAGACTAGCTGGCTGAATACATACAGCTGTGTGTGGTGGGAATATAAATGTATCACATCTCAGAAGACCATATTTAACCTCCACACCAACTTTACTCTGATATACTGGAGTTATACATATATACCAGTTCATTATGTACACCAGTACAGTCTGCAGGAATGCAATCCAATTCAATAGCCCTGCAATTGAAGCTAAAGGGTTGTTGATTCAACAACTCATTTTTGAGGCTGTAGTAAATGGTTATTATATTTATGAGTGATTACTGAGTCCCCCTCTTGTATGTAGTATGTATAGTGCACAAAATACCTCTCATATTAAAACTCTATGTAGGTGGCCACGAAAAAGAGCATACATTTTCAGGAGGGAAGATGTAGGAAACTGAACTGGCCTGTCATTTCCACTGAGGCCAAAATTCTCTCAACACGGGAACCATTTCAGGAAAGTCACGGAGAAAATTTGGGAGGGACGCATTGGGAAATGAGAGGAAATGGCGCAGAACTGGAGATAAAAAATCTCCACGGTGCTTAAGATTGTTCTGTTTGCCAACTTGAGCCATTGCATTGCATCTATTGCATTTCTGTTGTATTCTGCCTTATACAGATGTTAGTCTTTTTTCTAATAAAATGAAAATAAAGTGAGTCCATGCATCTCAACTACTGGATAGATTGTCATGGGTTTTTGTACAGACATTCATGGTTTCCTGACGATGTATCCTACGGACTTCACCTTTCCTGACACCCCCCACCGGGTGATCCACACAACTTTAAAACCCACCGGGAGCGTTTCAGAGTGTTTTGCCTGTTTGGCTTTCTGACTACTTTCTTACTAGGTTCTGGAAATTCCCTTTTGATTATACCGTCTATAAGGGAAATTGATATAGACCTGTGGTTTATGACATGCTAGTGTAAAGCCCCCTGTTCTTTTAGTCATTATCGCTTAAGATGCCCGCACTGATCATGTGTCTTGAGTCACCATTAGTTAATTAAAAGAGTGTTATGTGGATTTAAGGATACAGCTGTGACCACACGCACACCCACACACGTATTTCCCTATAGAAGTGACTCAAGTCACCGATCCTTTCATAACCATATCATCCTCAATAGCTACATTAAGCTTGCAGAACCATGGAAACCTTGTCCAACCGTGCTATTGCGTGTCTGTCTAGGAAATCACAGTGACATCACTTCCCGTTAATCCCCAAAGCCTAGTTGAAAATTTACCCAGGTTTAACGTGTTATACACGCCACATGTCATTAAGCTGGCGACAGCTTCAGGAAGATCTCGGGTTTCACACCATGCTCATCCTGCTGCTAAGCTACTGACTGCATTGATAAGAATTGCTGACTGCTCTTTTCCTGTGGAACAATGAGCGAGAAACCTCGCCACAAGCTCACATTGCTTTGAGTCACTTAGCTTATAGAGGGTGTTTGCTTATGGGTGAGTTGTGGAAAATAGTCTCGCAGGAGCAGCAAACTCCCGTTAATCCTCCAGCACACCCTGTGCAGTTCTCAGCGTACAAGGGCTGGGTCTTTCTTTAGAAATTCAATTAAATGGCCACTGATGAGTCAGGCTTAGCCATAGGCCAGAGTCATGTGATCACAGAAGGAGATACTGACGGGCTGATTAAAGCCCCCCATCTTTCTTTTAAAGTTTGCGAGCAAGTGTGTTCGTGCTGTCTTCAAACTAACCCCTTGGTACCTGACCTGAGAGATTGTTGGCAGCTGGCACAGCATAGTAGATGAATGTGTTGGTGTCAAGCAGTCACACTCTAATGGTCACAAGCCCCTGACTGGGGATCAGGCCCCTTTGCTTTCCGTTTCCATAATGATGCAGTCTTTCTAATCTAAGGTTCCTCTGGGATGGAGCTTGAGCTCTGAGCCTGTGATTTAGAGCGCCATAGCCTGTCTTATCTGAACGTTTTTCAAAGCTAAAAAAGAGCAAGCTAGTGAGCCTTAGTACTTTAAAGGGGACTAGTTCTGTCACTTGGCTTTCAAGATAGTTTCTTCAGGCTGGGAGACACAAGGGGCCAACAGAGTCTAACCAAAGTTACTATTTCAAGCATTTCTGTCCTCTGTCATTGATTCTTATCTACTTGATGTATTCATATTAGCAATTTGAAGCAATAATCTGTTTACTTACTCTATGTTTGGAACTGTCCTACTAAAACCATGAGTACTTTTTTTCCCCCCACATGTCAGAGATTCATATTTAGCCAAAGTTTTTATCCAACCTCCCTGTCTGGACAGATTGCAGTAAATTAACTTCTTGTCAGAATGTGGAAATGACATCTAGCTGCTCCTCAGTAGATAGCAGAACGCTACATACCGAGTATCGTAGAGCATCTGTGTTTACTGAGGATGAAAGAAGCACCAGGAGTTGTACATCTCAGGCGAGACGAAGGAGATGCACAAACGCAACCTTGCTTTGTGGAGCCCAAACAGTTAGCAGACGATTTGTGAACACATCCCCCTGAGGAAAAAGGGCTTGACCCTGCGCCGGCTTTGAGAGCAGAAAAAGCAACTGTTTCCGTTCTTCTCCTCGCATTCCCTCTCTCATACCCACCCTCCCCACACCACTTCTTCCCTCTCATCCTTTCAAGAGCGAAGTGTCAAAAAACATGGCATCTTACAGAGCTCGCTACAACTCTGAAGAAGAGAAGAGGGGAAAAAAGCTGTACCACCCAGTCGGGCTGATTGAAGGCATCTCAGACGCCTTAGGTGTACGACATTCCTCCTCCTCCTCCCTTCACTGACGCCTTTTATAAACAAGTTTCAAACGCCCCTGATCTAGTTTGACAAACTTTCTCCAAAGAGCATTTGAAGAGAGGATGAGAAAGTGACACCCCCACAATTTCTTTTTTTTTTCTTTTTTTTTTTTTTTGAGCGCCGGCAGAATCAGGTCTCCACTTACTCTTCTGCTTTTCAATCACTGCCACCTCTCTCCCTCTCTCTTTCTCTCTCTTCCTTTTGCGTTTTCCTCTCTACTCTGACAGGTCTCCTGTGGTCCCCTCAATTGCTCAAGAAATGGTGGTAAATCAAGAAAAAAGACGCCGAAGAAAGACACTGAATATTTAACCGAGCTTTGTCAGGGATACAGTATATAAATGTAGCTGAAGTGCAGTAATGAGGTGAGGTATTTAGAATTGTATGCATCTTGGAGACAAATTAATGGTGCTCAGAGCGATCATCCAAAGTAAAGTGACATCTAAACAAAATCTAAGCTCTTTGGGTTTTCATAGATTCCACCCTTTCCAAGAATGGATACACATTTTTCCCTCTTGCATCCAGTTTCCCATTGACGTCTGTATTGTATCAATATTTAAACACTCCATACTGTAATTGAATCCTATTTTTATTCAGGCCTTTGATTCGGATCGAGAGATGCTCTAATGTGGTTTGACTGAGCCAAGCAATATTGTGGGAATTTTCGACTTAATTGTTTTGATGACTACAACAAACAAGAGCTCGCCTCGGGATGTTTTTAACCACTGACACGTTCACACACAAGCGCACTTTCAAAGGAAGAACATTGTCACCCTGCTCCAGGGTTGATTAACACACCGGGACAGACAGTGACTAAACATGAGTAGTGACATCAAAGCGAATGGGCAGTCATCTGTCTGTTTAAGGTTCTCTGTGTATTTCCATGAGTTGTGCGTTTGAGCGGAAACATCTTGTGCGTGATGTGTAACATACTAGCCAGAAGGCTAAACTAAAAGCTGAGGGCAAACATTATTTTAACAGAAACTGCAAAAACAATTAAAAAATTACCCCCCCAAAAATCGGATGGCTGAATAATGGATGATTATGAAGACGATGCTATTATTTTTTCAGCCGATGGCAGATATGCTACAGTTCCTTTAGCAGCACACCGAAAAGCCAGGAAATAAAAGCTCTAAGTACGTTCATGCTTACCAGAGGATAAACCCTTTTTATGTTATAAAACTCCTCAGGTAAAAGTTTACCTTATTTACAGCTCTGCGAATAGAAAAGTTGCCTTTTATTCAGCCCCAAACAGATGTGTCTTCTAGCATGTAATGAGCATTACTGCCTCTCTCCGCTGCTCTGGCTCTTCTGAGATGACTGTTAGTCACAAACTAATCAATTACTTCATATAATTTTTCTAAAGAATCTGTCATTTGGCATCGCCGTCTTGAAATGGGAACGCCTTTTCCAACCCTTATTTGTGAATAATATTGTCACGCCAGAGACGTGATAATTATTTTCCAGAAATGACGAATGACTAACAGCTCATTTTGTATAAAAAAAGACCATAGAAAAATGAAATATGGATTGCAATTTTCTTAGCCAATTACAGCAGGTGATGAATAGGTCATTAGGGTTTTATTTGACTAAGACCGGGAAAGCCTCTAGCTGTAGATCTGTTCCAACACGCACATGACAACGCTGAACTTTTGATCCTCCTGAAAACACTGTGTTCAAATGAAAACAGTCACTCTCTTCATGATCAACTGCTATGTGCAGGCAGAAGCATGCGCGCGCACATACACACACATACAGGCATTCACTTTGTTCTGCTTATAGACTGAAAATTTTATCACAAACATGTGTACACACCAACGCACACACACAGTTGCGTACATCCCAGCTTCACACTGGGATTTTTTTTTGAAGCTCTGCGCATGGATAATGTTTTTAAATGTTAATGTGGTTTATTTCATCATCGGGCTGCACTTTTGCCAGAAGAGACACACTGCATCTTCCTTCTTCCAGATTTATGTTATCTATGTTATCCCGTAACACTATATGATGTTTCCAAGTGACGACACATCTCAATGTTTAACAGTGTTGCCTGGTAATAAGCAGATGTTTTCGTTCATTTAATACATGGAAATAAAAACTGATTCACTAGAGAGTTAAAAAGTGCTTTATAGTTTTACATACATGACATTTGTTTTTTTGTGTGTGTTTCCAGACTGAGATGAAGATCAAAGTTCTGGAGGCCAAGCACCAGGAGGAGAAACTGAAGATGCAGCAGAGACACGATGCCGATGTTGAGAAAGTAAGACTCAAAACTGAAGTATTGAATACATACTCTGCCAGCGTCAGTTACCTTTGTGGGATCTTATTTCTGGTTTCTCAGTTAGCCTACCACAGATACTGTATGACGCACAAACAAGGTGAAATAATGCTATATAGTCTTGGCTGTAGTCTTACTGTGTCTTTGCAAACAGTTTTCTTGTGGAATAAGATGTCTAGTCCAGAGTGCACAAAGGAAGGGCGTAGCCTGACTATGGCTGAATCCCATTCTGGACGTCTACTGCTTTTCCTTGGTTGTGATTGGCATGAAATAATTACTCATTTCCAGTCACTAGATCTCATCAGGAAACCACGATTTCAAGTGTATAAAATCCCAACTGAGTCAGTGCTGCTTGAATATCCACTATATATCTGAAAGCTGTTCGCTCAGTCCTCATAGTTTCAGATAATATTGCACAATGACACATAAAAAGAGTTTCAAATGACGGGATAATTTCTTCCAGGGCAACTGAACAGGCAGGTCTGTTAACTTGAGTACTCATGAAAACTAGTTAACCTGCGTTATGGTGCCCATCATTGACTCTTAATTCTATTTGGTGGCTAATGAAAAGGAAAGGCGCAGAGACTCTCTTCTTGTCGCCCCGTCCCGCAAATAATCAGCTCTTCAAAGCTCTTTGTCAGCTGGTGAAAATAGCGGTAAAGCTGGTTCGTTTCACACTAGGTGCCCATCAGTTATACTGCAGATCAAGCACCTGGGATCTGTCACGTCCTCAGTATGACTTTCCTTTGCTGCCACAGAAGCTTTTAATAAAAACAGAGAAAACACTCCAATTTTCTCTCCACTTTGAGATGCCCATTGCTTCTTTGTGTTTGACAAGAGACAGGATGACAGCTAGCTCTCTCCCTCTCCCTCTCTCTTTAATTACATACAGATTGCGAGTTATGTCCGATTTAATTTCCTCAGAATTTTACCCAGCATTCCCTGTAATGGCTTCAAAGAGGAGTGATTCAGGGGTGTACTCTGACGAGGCTGATGGAAGGAAGGCAAGCTAGGTTTAGTTTTAATTAGTCTCCTTATGAATAATGTATAGGCTGCTGAAAGGCTACTGGTCATTGTCCCCCCGCTTGAAATGGAGAGGGTAATGAGAGAACAGGCCTGAGTGTTGTATGCTAATGGTTGTGGATCAGTACTGTGTGTAGTTTTAAAATATTTAATAACCTTAGCTAAAGAAGCACACCTTCCTTTGTTCCTTTTCTTAACGTGCAGGATTAACAGTAGACTGCAGCGTACACCAGAAAACAATAGATGACTGTATTTTGGTTTCTCTGTACATACAGAAAGTATGCTCATGTCTTTTTTTTTCTCTCTAGTTCAGTCTCATAATTTTGGTTGAAGTCATGGCCAGCCAGGCTGGATTCCCCCCTTGCATTAGGACATCTTATAAAAGCCTAAAATGGGCACCCTAAAAGCTGTCATTTCCCACCGTCTACTCTCCCTGGACCTGACACTGTGTCACATCCTTGCATGGTGGACCCCTAAAAAGACAACAATCTCTCTCTGGGGGTGGTGAAATGGGAAAAAAAAAATTGGGTGTGCTGCTTAAATGTTCTGTGAACTTTGCACCAGCTGCCCCATCCTCCTTTCATCTCCCCCATCCCATTCACACGGAGGATGACAGGCCTGGCAACTAAGTGCACTTGGAGAGAACAAAATGCTAGAAAGATTTAAAAAAAAAAAAAAAAAAAAAAAAAAAAAGTCTTACGGGCTTTGGGACAGTTCTTTGGCGGAAAAATAAGCACACTTATGACATTATGACATTTCAGCCAGAAAATCCTATCGCATCATCTGTTGTTGGACTAGTCTGTTTTGTTCTGGCTTGTTAATTTGATGGGTAATCCCAATAGCATTATTAATCATGCTTAAGAGGTTTAGATTAACATTTTGAGTAGAATTTGGTACAGTGACTTTAGGACCGTTGACTACAGAGATCATACCAATACAGTACATGAAAAACTGCACTATACTATCATTTTACATGAAACGTGTGTGGGTAGGAAACCGACTTGTGAGCTTGTTTAGCATCTGTCAGAAAATGTGCAGTAGACCTTCAGACGAACTGCATAATATGCACTTGAGCCAAGACACCTTCTTCTTCCACATGGACTGTCCTCCTAAACTGGATCTCCAACTCTTCATAGCCCAATTTATCTAATTACTCACAGATGGCAGCAGCAAGCAGATGCAGTTACCTCATCACACCTCCACACAGGTGGTTCACTCAGATGCCATTTCGCTCAGTTAGCCCATAGTCTCTTTAGGATTCGCTCGGCATGCGGAGGATGAAGTCTTGTCAGGTCAAACGGTGAATTATGTATACATAATGCCACATGTCCCTTTAAATAACCAAATCTAAAGATGAAAATCTTTATTCATGATTGAGAATAAACCACTGTTGCAGTATTCACCAATGTTTCTAATGTAGATCATCCTTTAACATTATCAGAAAACAACATTAGATTTAGTTGTTGATTGTTGCAATATCGGTGCATTTTTGATAGACCTGCCACTCAAATTAAAAGGTCCATTCAGAGTTTTCTTGTAAACAAACGTGCTTCATGTGTTTCCTTCCCAATTTAAACATTTCCAAAGACTAATTTTCCTAAAATTATGAATCCTGCATTGTTTACATTTATGTTTACTTGCTAGCTGGACGTCTTCTTCCCTGCTTAGTTGGTGCATCACTGTATTTCTTGGCATGTTACTCCCACCTCTTAACCTTGTGAGGCAGCTGGATCAGACGACAAAATCAGATCACACAAGAATCCGTCTTGCCAGGCTTCAAGCTACGCACTTGTTTCTGGGCTCAGTGGTTACAGATTGATTCTGTAACCTCTGAGAAACTACCAGCAACTCGGCATCAGCTGGTTTAACACTAGGTGTGTGAGAAGAGACTGCTTGAAAAAGAACAATGGCGGTTGGTAAATATATATACTCCAGAACAGGAGAGTATTTCTTCATTAAAAGTAGAGCGAAGACATTGAAGGCTTTTCTGGATGGAAAAGATGTCTTTGCTCTGCTTGCGGCTGGTCTACCATCACCTATCATGCCCGTCAACCAATCAGATTAATGAACAGTATAATGCAGTCAAACTCTCACATAAACCAGTTGTACTTGCAGCACAGCATAGGGATTGCTCCACGGGACTAACTCCAAAAGATAACTATAAGAGTGATTGCAGGTTCCACTGCTGTCTTCTCTTTTGTTTATATTTGGTTCACGATCGGCACATTTTAAATTTAGCCTCAGTACCGAAGGATCTGGAGCAAAAATTCTAAACTTTGCATGGGAAACTTTTTCTATTGAGAGATTTTGGTTGAAAGCTTCAGTTGCTACTTCAACAAAATCACTTTATATCAAGAACCATCAAATTATAGCCATATTCTCTGCAGTCAAAAAGCTAAATATTCTCCAGTATGCGTTTTTGAAACCTAGCTCCCCGTTCCTTCATAGATTCTGGACCGAAAGAATGGCGAGATTGAGGAGATGAAGAGCATGCACCGGGCCAAGCAGAAGGAATCAGAGGAGATGATCCGTAAGCTGGAGAAGAAAGGTGAGAGGTCACAGGATTGCGGGGTTAACTGGAAGGATGTTTACACGAGTGTCTCTGAACACTCAGAGTAAAAAGCTCAAAAAGATACAACTCCACGAGACAGTGTGGTGGTGTGGAGTGACGTTCTCCAGCTGTGCTGCTCAATCTAAAGTTTAATCGCATAATGAGCCTTTTAATTCTCCTTCGCTCTCTCTCGTTCTCTCTACTCTTTCGTCCATCTCTAAAAACACTTCACGGGGAACATAAACTTGGCAAAGAGAAGCGCTACTGGCCATTTGATAGAAGCAATATCTTTATTGACATTGATTTACTGACATTGCATCAATGAGTGTGTGTGTGTGTTCGTGCATGTGTATCCATCTGCGTACATACCCCGAGGCAGGGCCTGACTACTCTTTGTGTGTGTGTGTGTGTGTGTGTGTGTGTGTGTGTGTGTGCACGCGCGCTCTCCCACAGTTCAAAGTGTGCTGCGGGAATCCCAGGTCATCTGCGAGAGCAAAGAGAAGCAGATTGCTGAGCTGAAGAAGATGTCGGATCAGAGCGCCGACTCCCTGAAAAACGAGTGGGAGAAGAAGGTATGAGGAAAAAAAGTTGACTGGCTTGGATATTCTGCAGCCCAACCCCCTGTAAGCAGCCGTGAGCCAGAGGAAGACCGTTTGATAGCAGGAGACTAGAAGACTTCGCTGCGAGCAGGCAGACTCTGCTATACTGCTATAAAAATCATTATTCTTTCATGTTGTGCTTAAGTTAGTGTGGGTTTTTTAGTGATGAAAAATGAATGCTCCCTGCCCTGGGTAAATTGTGTTTTCACTCCTGATAGCTCGAGCTATCAGAGCTGTTGGGGCTTAATAAGATCCTAATGAGATTTCCACTCATCTCTTCTGGGTCACTTAGCGCCTCATGAGCAATTTTGTGGCACTTTTTTTTTTTTCTTCCTCAGATGTGATAGTAATAATAAAAAAAAAAAAGTACTTAGCCGTATAAATGATGTTTGTTCCCCTTGAATAAGCAAGACGTTACATGCCTGAAGAAGCCGATTTTCTGAGAAAATAAAGCAAAGTGGTCGTGCAAATGCAGGGAGAAAGACGTGTGACTGCGTAGTTATTCTGTGCTCTTCCAGCTGCATGCTGCTGTGACGGAGATGGAGCAGGAGAAGTTCGAATTGCAGAAGAAACACACCGAGAGCATCCAGGAGCTGCTGGAGGACACCAACCTCAGGCTGTCCAAGATGGAGGCTGAGTATAACGCTCGGTCACAAGCAACTGTGAGTACGGGAGCAACCGTTGGTGTGTATAGGATTTAAATTTCGATCAAGCTGAAGGGAATTTTAGTTTTGTCAGTACGTTTTGTATTATTTACTGCCAGTGTGTGTACACAAGACAACTTTGCATGTGGTTGACTCCAAACAGTTTGAACAGACCTCATGTAACACGATTTAACTCGGTTTGGTACAATCATGTTTATTCCTTCCGTCTATGATCATCAATTTTAAAGGGAATGAGCACAAGTGCAGCTTTAGACAGAAGGAGATTCATGTTAAACAGCAGCAAGAGATTCAAGTGTTCAGACGCTTCATGGGGGCAGATTATATTCTACAGTTGACACCAGACTTTCACTGGAACAAACAGGATTCTGTGTGACAAGACTGGTGTTTTTTATTTTGCATAAAACTCTCAGCTTGTTCAGCTCCAAGGAAAGAATATACACATCTGTCATACCTCTTAATTATAAAAGGCTGACCTACGCCGCTCCGTAGCCCAAATGAATGGAGACATCCTGTAACCTCTGGGCGAGAATGTCTCCCGTATCATCTTTATAAAACACACGTGTACACACCCCTCCCGAAGCAACAGTTTCTTTGATGTTATATGAAAGGACTTTGCTTTTAAGTGGGATCGTGCACATTTCATTAGTCAGGAGCATCAACACCAGAGGCCAGCCATATGCACTGCTTCATAAATAGTATTGTTATCAGTAGCCGCATTCATGGGATGTCATACATACACACATATTGCTTCTGGCCTTAATCTGTCAGCAGGCCCACATTTAAGAGGCATCAAACACTGGACAGTGCGGGGCCGCTGGTAAGGCCCCTTTTTTAATAATTAAGGACAGACAAGGCCCCAGAGAATGAAAAGAGCCCTCTGTCACTGTAAATTAGCTGCTCTCCTGCTGTTAGTTTGAGCTGACCTACACACACACACACACACACTCGTGTGCCTTGTGTAGGATGTTCAAAGTGGACTTACCTATGTCAGGTGAGTTATTACAGCAGCCTTGTGTCATGGTTTGTGTCTCTAAGCTTAATCCGTTCGAATCAATGTTGTGTCTTGCGTTGTCTTATTGTGAACAGGTCTGTCTGCAGCCTTGAAGATATCAGTCAGAAGACCTGAGTTTATTCAATATGCAGACATTTTGTGCTTGTAGAATATTTAGTTCTCCACCTTTGACCCATGTAGCTGGGAACTTGAGCAGCTCTGAGCGTGTGTTTTGTTCAGTAAATGATACTATATGCCTACTATCTTTTTTTTCAGGCCACTAATAAAAGTTCAAACCCAGGACACGATGTGAAAAGTTCACATGAAAAGTATGCAAGCCAAGACAAACACCAGATTGATGATTCATATTTATTCAAACTGGATCTGGTTTAATAACAGTGAAACGAAGAATGTTCATCTGCCCATCTCTACCTGGTTGGATTTCTATCCAACGCAGATCAAAGATCTCACAAGGGGCTTACAGATATGTCAGATGTTGTTATTTTTGGACGTTATCTATGCACAGGGCAAGAGCAGATAGAGTGACTGAGTAGGTGTTTGAAAATAAAGACAAGCCGGTATCTGCCTAGGTATTGCACCAGCCAAACTCTTCACTGTAGTTCATGCATGTCCATATCCAAAGGACTGATAATGGAGATATGATTAATGTTGTCTACTTGTTAGAGATGAACTATTATCCCTTTCATGCTAGTCGCTAGTATTTTTATTATCTTTTGGTCCTAGAAGTGTGTGCAGCATAACTGTGAAATTAGCTCCAGATTTTTTTCTCCTTTGTGTTTTTGTGCCTGAACGCAAAAATGACCTGAAATCAACCGTCTTACAAAACCATGTCTGTAATAGTCACAGTAAAACGGGGATAAACAAACTTGTGTTTGACACCTGTTCCAAGTCCACAGTCTTCTCTGTCTCCCATGCTTATGTCTTCTGTCAAACTGTCTATCCTCCCAACATTAAGAGTTTGAAACACAACATGCATGCATACACACAGCCTTGACAGGCCTCAGGAGATGAGTGATGCAGGCTGTCTTCTAGTTTAATCCTGATACAAAAAAGATCATCCATCACTGGATGACTTTCTTGTTCCAAATTACACCCATCTTCAAAGACTTTATCACTTCTAAATCTCTGACGAGGAGAGAAGCTCATAATGTAGCTTATGCAGTCTGCACTTCACACCTTGTAATTCGCCTTCTAAAACACCTAATTAGAGGACGTAATTTGCTCTGCTGAGTGTGTCCAGGTGTGCCTAGTCCAGCCTCAACACGGAGAGGTGCTCCTTCTCATCTCCTGCCAGAGAGCTAAGTGTCAGCACGCGTCCCAGCACAACACAGGTCTCTTGTTCCCCCTTTTTTTTAGCACCCTAACACTGCTAACACAAAGACAAAAAATCTCTCTCACCAGCCTCGACCGGGCGCTGCTCTCGTACTCTTTTCAAACACACCGCTCCCTCCTCTGCCATTCCACCTCCTGTCATCACCAGCTCCTGTCATCGTCTAGATGGACTAGCACGCTCCATCTTTAATCAGCGCCCCGTCATCGCCTTTATCGGCCTGCCCACGCTGCATTCCATGCACAAAGATACACATGCACATGCTGGGGGGGACTGTATGTGGAGAGGGGATGTTTCTTTTCATCAAATCGGCGCCGGTAGAAGCCGTCTGTATCAGCTGGGCTTTAATCATTCTCTTTATTGAAAATTAGAATCGCGATTTAGCTTTTGACATTTGCTACTGAGATAACTTAAGAATGTGGGCAAAGAGGGAAGTTCATCTTTAACGCATATGATCAGTTTGCTCAGATTCAGAAGTTAAAAGTCCAACCCCAATTTCGAACAACAAACGGTGCATTAAATTCAGAATTAGTACATGGTTTGAGTTTGAACAGTAAATATCTTGTCTTTGTACAGTATTTAGATAAATATACGTCAGAAAAAAATAGAAAGTAATTGTGTTGTGTGTTCATTCATGTTTTACGTCACTTTTTGGAATCTGGTTTGTACACTGAGGTTTTTCTGTACGTTTAAAGTTTGAGTTGAACACAGTAGATTTGCATTCTACTGTCCTAGAAACTAGAAGTTTATATCGTATAACTACTGTGCTTTTGTAAGTGTGCGCACAAACACATGACTCTTCCCTAGTATGCTAAGTACCCTAATTTTGATGGACTGCATGCGTTAAGTAAAAAAGAGCATGAGATACAAAGAAAACAGAGACATGCTGATCAAAACATTAATATTGTATATTAATATTAATTGTTGGTTGAAACATGTCGATCTGAATAGTATATTCACATTCGGAGGCAGGTTTGTTTTCTTTAAATGAGGTTTTCGAACAGAAAAATTTAAGAATCAGGGCAACAAGGTGAAATAGGCGCTGTAGAAACTTTTCAAAGGCACAACAGTTGACCTCAGAAACTGCTGCTTTTGTAGATTAGATGTACAAAACAGAAATATTTCCATTTGATAAGATCTTTCTCCGTGTAGCATTGAAAGGGCTTCTGCTGGTTTGACCTTTGCTACAGTCTCTATAAAGTTGTTTTTGATGATGTCTTGCAGATCTTTGAATGCAAAAATTCTATTCTATTCTAAAAACCTATTTTATGTGCTCATAAGTACAAAATATAACATAAACTATAAGTATTTAGAATTTATAAAGTTACAGAATCAAGAATCAAATCAGAGATGAGACGAGCTACATTGTTAGCCACATTCTTCCGTATTAGCAAACAGATATCTGTGTCTGTCTTCACTGTGGGAGCGTGCGGTCCTCTGACCCCATGACATTTCTCTCAGGCTGGTGCCCTTCTTGGTTCAAGCTGTTTGGTTTAGTGGTTTGTCTGTGTGCTTGTGATTCAGGAGCAAACGGTACGTGAGCTAGAGCAGCGGGTCAAACAGCAGTCGGTGGAGGTGGAGAAGGGCAGCACGCTGCGTCAGAAGGTGACACAGGAGAAGGCCCAGTTGGAAATCAACGTCGCATCCATCGGCGCCGAACTGCAGGAGGCCAACAGACGGTACGGGAATGAGAAGCGATAAAGGAGGGAGATACGTTCACTCATCAATATGTGTTCTTTATTGTTAAATATCTACTTGAGGTCTTAAGGAATCATCAAATAACTTAATTGTAATTATTTAATTGGTGGTGGTGTTGGAACAGGTCAGTGTGCGCATTAACCACCCTGTCATGCTTTGAACCGTCCACAGAATTATGACTCTGCAGAAGGAGAAGGAGCAGCAGAGTGAGGAGCACAAGCAAGCTATGCAGAAGCTCCAGGCCAAATACGAGACTGACGTGAGCCACTTACATCAAGAACACGCTCTGTCTGCTGCTAAGGTCCACATTACTACACGGTTCTTCCTACCAGACTGCTAATTTTACTTTTGATTGTTGCAAAATACAAAATTGCACCAAACTTAGCTGCATTTTCCTTTACCGGTTCCCTCTTTGCTTCTCTTTTCAAGGCTTCTGAGGTGATAGGGGAATTTGAGAAAAGTGTAGCTCAGCTCAAGCAGCAGCTCATGGAAAGTGAACATCGAAGACACCAAGAAGTCAGGGTATGATTGGGGCGGTGGTAGGAGAATGCATGTTTTCTGTTTGACACTGTACGAGCTTTGAAAGTGCTAAGAGTTACAATAAGCTTGTTCTTGCATGATGTGTCACAGTATCATTTCTGCTTCTTTTCAGGATCAAGGGATAAAGTTACAGCAGGAGAAAGATGAACTGCAGATCAACTGTGAGAAAAAGGTAGTGTGCTCCTTCGGGAAAACTGATCCACCGAGCTCCATAGTTTCTGTCGTTACATTAAAACAGCCCTGGACAAAGTTATTACGGTCAAGCAGAGATCAAAGCCTTGGAGTCACGTGTTCCTTTTGGTCCCCCCTTTTTAGATTTTATGTCTGGTCTCGTAAAATCAGAACCGTGATTAACAGGTAGACGTGGGGCTGGACAGAGAAGAAAAGAGAGGATTTATAATTTAGCGTAAGTTGAGAATTAGAGTTATAAGCAAATCCAACTTGTAGATTCGCTCTGCAAAAGAGGTGAACGTCGTCTTTTGCAGAGCGACTCTACAAGTTTAAGGGACATTTTCTTGTCAGTGTATCTGGGCCCGCGTTTAATTGCCCCTTCACTCAGGTCTTCAAAGGCGCGGAGTAGCCATAAACCATAGAGTGAGGAGACCATTGTTAATGATCTGAGCTGGTCCAGTGCAGTCCAGGCCAGACTTCTCAGGTGAAAATCGGGTTTTTAAAGACCTGCTGCACCTGGGTCATCTTCAAAGTGCCACAGTTATAATATTGAGTACCGGTGGCAGGCTGGCATAGACGGGGGCCCCTTTGGCTGATACACCTGCAAGAACTTAGCATGCCTGTGTGCGCTTTATTCAGGGTCAGCCAGAATTTAAATCAAGCCTCTTTAAAGGAAAGTCACTGGTTTGGTTTTGATCTCTTTTTCCTCAGATCCATTTTTTTTTATTCTGTCCTTGTAATCCAGCGGTATCCTTTTTAAATTCTTTATTCTGCAAGGTGACAAGAGACAAAAACAATGAAAGAGAGAGAAGACAGTCGTTCATTTTCCATTTTGTTTCCCCTGGAAAGATTCCTCTTTCCACTCCTCGGGAGCAGTAAATGAAACACGTGAAGGAGGACAGAGTATCTGGACATAAGAAAGGCCCATATGGCTGCCATAGATCCAGAGTGAGAGGCCCTCTGTGCAGGCAGATAGGCTCAGATGGTACTTTTGATGGGGTGATGGAGACAAAAGACGAGACCAGATGCACAGGTTCACAGGCAGGAGGGAGTTTTGTTGTGCGACGTTTGATGGTGTCTGCTGTTGCACTCGCTTACACCTCTCTTTTGTTCTCCCTCAGGTTTTGACAATCCAGAGTGAGGCAGACAAAGAAAGAGCAGAGGCCAAGAGGAAGATAGCCAAACTAGAAGATGCACTCAGGTACAACGAGAAAGGACCCAACCAAAAGTGTTATTTGATGTTGCAGTGTTACATTCGAGTGTCACAGTGAAAGTTTTTTTTTGTCAGTGTTACATCTGAGTTAGCGAAACGTTTTATTTAGCACTGATTACAGAGTAAGTGTCCAAAAATGCTGTAATTGAGAAGCTGTATTCATCATAGCAAGACCACTATTATTTTAGTGTGGCTAAACCTTCATCCTGTGTTTCCCATGGGGAAGATGCAGCAAACATCTGACCACTTTTTGGATATACAACCCAACGCTACAGTTCATACAGCCCGCGTCTGAATACAGATAGCTTCACCCATACACATTTTACTGTGTGTTTTATCAGCTATGTTAGCATTTACACAATAGCCACATTAGTGAGTTCTAAATTCTGCACGACTGTGTGTGTGGTCCTCGTCCTTCCCTCTTGGCCGAGTGTTTGACATAATGGTCCAAAGCACGCCATCAGCATGTCAGCCAGCGTGTGTGTGTAAATGTGCGTGTGTGTTTTGCAGATGTGTGGAGTTGAAATGTGAGTTAAAATACGTGCTCGAGTAATGAACTGGAATGTGTGTGTGTGTGTGTGTGTGTGTGTGCGTGAAGGACATCTTGCACAAACCCGATCATGATCTCAGAATATCATCAAAACATGAACACGGTGATGGTTTTTAGGGTTATTTGACACGTATATTGACACATATGCTGCTTTATTACAGTTTGTACTGAAATTGCCCCCTTTGGTCATGGAAAATCCAACATATGTAACGCCAGTGGATCATATATTTTACAATTATTAGTATCACACATTTGAGCCATGACTTTGTGTCTTCAAACTTTATTAGAGAGTTGTTTATGTCTACAGACTCGAGTCTTTGATCATAAGAACAGTGTGTATGAATTCTGATTTAAGGTGGAGTTTGGCTTTAACAAGCCAACCCTTGCACACTCTCTTTGATCTTTTTTTATAACTGCGAGTTGTACAGTTAGAGTCGAGAGCCTGGAAACTGTGATGAGAAGTCGTACAGATCAGAGCTTCATGTGTAACAGGCATTCGTGTTGTCTTGAAGAAAAATAGCGAACTTAATCCTACTGTGTAAATCAAACAGTTTGTGAGGGAAATGTCATGTGACTGTAGATGTAAAGGCGCATCAGTCAAACATTTTCTAACAAACACAGTTATTTGTTTGGTGTCCCGTGACTGTCTGTCCTTGTTTGGAACTGTTTGGAGATGTTTGGCCAGATTTGAGATTTTCAATCTGTGTTTGAAGGCGTGTCGTTATTAAATTATACAATTATACAAATAAGCAACTGCCAACATTAGACTATTACGTGCTGTTGGAGAATGCATGATTGCTGTGCTATGGGCTTTAATTTAAAAAAGACAGTTGGCACAATTCAAAACTTGCTGTAGAAATAGTGATTATGTATTTAAATAAGTTAAAGCTGCACTAATTAATAAAAAATGAACACTTGGTCATGTGTAACATAAAAGGGAACCACTCTTAGTGATGAACCCTCAGACTATTATCACCCAACTCTACAGTTCCCTTCAGCACTTTTTTAGCACCTTTTAGCACTTTGTTTTGGTTTGTGGCCCATTCACTGTCATCAGTTCTCTCTGCAGCCAGCGATTTTGAGTGAAAAAGCCATTTTAAAAACCCACCATACACTGCCTATCCAGCACCAAACAACAGTCCGACAAAGTTAGCAACTAGCTGGTGAGTGTTTATCAGTTCAAGTGCCAGATACTTCCCTCAGGAACTGGTGGAGAACAAAAACAGAGACAAAACAAGACTAGATATTGGGCTTTCAGGTGGCCATAAACATAACTCAACCTGAATTATAATACAGATTTTTGTGTCTTCTTGATATTTAAATAGTGTAATGTTTGCTAGCTCCTTTTCCTTCTTTCTGTCTTTCTGTTATTAATTATACCTGTACTACAAAAAAATCTGGCCTGAAAAGGGTCTATATTATGCTAGCAGATTTAGCAGCTCGAACTTTTGAACTCATCCTTGGCACTTTAGATAATTATTAACATTTACTGCCCTAAAGGTAGGGAGCCACTTCCAGCTCTGTCACACCCTTCCCCTGAACTAAACACTCTGCTGACATCCTAGACTTCACCAGACTCCAGCCAATCAGCCAACCAAACCAGTCAGCCAGTCAGTACATTCCAATGGGTAATTAATCCCATACTGGACCACATTACTTAGTCACAAGCAGATTACAGTTTCCCTGGCGAAACTAGAATGTGTTCTGCACAATTAAACACAACGCCCATTCAACAACCTCAGCTTCAGTTCCAGCCGTACACAGCCAAGGCCAGTCTCAGTGCCATCACCCCCCTTGAGAGGTTTTCAACTGTTTGTCACAATATAATAGCGGCCCAGAGGCAGTGGATTAGGAAGAATGGGTCGAGCGTGGCTGTATTTGCTTTTTTCTTGGTCCCCATCAATGGCCCTCAGGCACTTTGTGTCTTAGCCAAACACTTTTTAAAATGGCCTCTAAAACGAGGATGAATCTTTATCGTGAATCAGAAACTGTCTTAACCTGTAAGACGTGTTTATTATTACAGTTGCTTTGTGCTTTGTTTCTGCCTTTGAAACGACATGAAAACCGATTTTGTAGTTTCCTGGTGTTTAGTATTCCGCGTAAAGATTGCAGAGGGACATTGATGGCTGTGTCTGCTTATTGTTTGTGCTTGTCATTGTCAGCCCAGCAACAGAGGACAAGCTTAAACGCAGCAGACAGATCCACTTGTGCATAAATTATCCTTGTTGTTAGTATCAGTAACGAGCCAGTCATTCCCTCGTTTAGTGTTAAACACTGAGAAAAGGCAAGTGGCCCATCGGGCTCTTAGCTAATTAAGTACTCACGCTCCACACATACACGCACACACACACACACACACATACGCTTAGCAGTCTGATGACTGTTACCTGCCTTCTGTCGTGGCAACACTGACGGCCTTTAAAGGCGATCCAGGAGAACTTCAAAGTCAAAGCGAGATCGCACTCAGGGGTGCGAGTGTGTGAAGATGGGAGGACGGATGATGAAATTAAACATCTTCTCAACATACTTTCCATGTGCCAGACGCTGTGTGTTATGATGTGTGTGTTTGTTGACCCACACAACATAGATCTATTGACAACAATTTGTGTTCTAATATTTGATTTCTTTGTCGTGTAAGTAGGACAACAACCGGTGATGAATGTGTTGACAGTCCTGATTATCGGTGTTGCATATATAGCTGATGTCTTTCCACGCTTTCACACCCACGCTTTCTTTCCAGTATAAAAAGAAAAATCACCCTGTCCTGCCATGCAAATAAGCATCGCTGTGTCAATTTGAGTTTCAGGTCTGTGTTACTATAGCAACAACAACAGAAAGCACTACAAAGCTGTGCAGAGAACAAGTTTCTCTCCTTTTCTTTCATCCCAACGTGCCTCAGATCATTACAGGGCATTAGCATAGAGATGGAGAGATGCACCACAGAGGGGGGGGGAAAGGAGAGAGAGAGAGAGAGAGGGAGCTCATCTGGGAAACAGCTTGCCTGCTTTTGCAACAGTGACCTCCAAATCACAATTTAAGCATCAGAAAATCACCTGAATGTTTAAAGTAGGAAAAAAAAGAAAACAGCTGGTCTATTTCTAGATTACGATATGTCTCTCCCCATGAAGGGGCTGTTTATTATATTTGATATTATATTATAAATGATGTTTTTTTTTTCCTCCGTGCTCTTCCTCCCATACCATTCCAGTACTCCTTCCTGCCGCTTTGGCACCCAACTGGCTTTATCAAAACCACATGCCTGCCTGCTGAGGTTGTGGTGCAAGGGGTTGTCGCAGCTCTGACTGTGTCTCAGCGGTAACTTCTGCTCAGTTTGATCGTTTACAGTTTGGAGTGGCAGAGACTGCTCCTACTTTAGGCAGCTGGAGGGAAAGCGTGCGGTGTGAGCGCCTGTCCAAACATTTGCACACGCTCACGCTGTCACGGATGGGACGTGTAGAATTTACTTTTTTTCCTCAGTTCAATATAAAGTTTCGACTGTAGTTTCAAATCACAATCTCACAACACACCACCGAGCTATTTTGGTGTGTGCATGTGTGTCTTGGTGTGTGTGTCATTATTTGTCTCTCTAAGTTTGTGTACGCGTGCCCACATGCCTGCATGAGATAGAGCTCCTCTGCTCTCTGCTCTTAAAGGTGTTGGATGCATCCATATGTTCTTTCATGCTTTTCTGTGTGTGTGTGTGTGTGTGCGCATGCATACCCTGCATACATCTCTGTGTGTCTTTTGAAGTGGTCTTATCTTTCTCAGCATTCCTCCCTCATGACAGGAGGGATGGAGGAAAGCAGGGGTGGTGGTGGTGGTTGTGGTCCGGAGAGGGACCAGAGGAGCAGAGGCCCAGTTAGTGTTGAGGTGCTGGAGCAGGTGGAGTTATGGATCCTGAATATTGAAAAGCTTGCACCAGGGCTCGATATTTTCTCCCATGGTAACTGCATTGAAAGTAGAGGATGGAGATGGGTTAAGCGCCTGTTCGATACCGCAGACCTGACTAAAGGAAAATTATAAAGAGGTCTTTAACCGGGTCCTATAGCCAAGGATCTCTGAGTTAGAGGACAATCACATTGCGTTAACACTGATTTGCAGGCAGAAATGTAACAAGGAACTAAAGTATCAACAAGAAAAGCTTTTTGTTTTAGTGTCGCGGCTAATATGGGTGCTAAGCTCGCCATCTGGTATCAGGAATCAGCAATGATTCTTTCTGTCTTTTTGAATACTGAATCAAATGGATAGATAATGAGGCAGATAATAAGTTTCTACTCTGGAAAAAATAATAGTCAAGCAGGCATTTAGTGACAATTTGTCATATCTGATCATTGCAGTATCCCCTGATTGATATCATGACATTTTCATGCTGTAATGATGTGAAACGCCTCGCCTTGCCTACATGATTATCACACATAACCTTATTTGACATTTTTATATTAGGCTAACTCACTTACAAATGTGCACTGACGGTATGAATTATTACCAAAGCAGGCAACAACTCAATCTCATTGTCTTTGGGGCTTTGGTTGTTTCCGTCTTTTCCATTGTATAATATTTTGGATATGTAAATACAGTATGTTTACATTAGGGACTCACGCCGAGTTGATTTAGCATATTGTGCTGTAGTCTGCATAATTCATGACACCAAATAGGATCTAAATACACAACGAAGGCAAGAAAATCCCAGTTCGAAATCATGTCATGAGTAAAATCACTCCTCTCCTCTCCTCTTTTCTTCTAAACATTTTTTATAATAACGTCATACCATCTGCTGCGTTTTGCTTTTGTGTGCTTCAGGCACAGTTTGAGCTGCCTTACTTCAACATATCTGAACTGTACCAAAGCAGAAAGGAGTTGTATAGAAATATTTAATAAATCTGAACTTCATAGCCATTTTTGAAGCATGAGACAGACATCTAGTATGTCTTTTTGTTCCGTCCCACCCACATGTTTATACTCCTACATAGTGGTATCAGCCTTGGCTGCACCAGATTCCTCTTCATCCTCTTCCTTTCTCCTTTGGGTGTTCAGTTGGCTTTGACACACTAGTTATCATGAGGGACGTTACTGGTTTCATCCCCAGTGATGGGAGTGCACAGGCTTCAGAGGAGTCTGTACAGATGAATTGAAATGTCATCTATCATGGCAAGGCACTAAGCCCTTTCCCTTCTGCAGAGTCCAGTGATCTGCTGCTAACGTTATGCTTGCCCTTTCTTTGAATTTAATATATGTAGGCCTAACGACTATTAATTATCGCTTAATCATTTAGTTCCTCAAAGGTTTACAGTTTACTGTCAATGAAGACGAAGAAAACCGTGAAGTACTGACATTTGGAACAATTACGGAGGCGGTAGCCAGTAATTTTTTTTTTTTTGGCAGTTTGACAGGGCACAATATGAATACCAGTCACGAGCCAAATGCTGGTGAAATATGCAAGTGGTTGATATATTTTCTTCACTCACCAGCCAAAAAGAAAACCGGTAATCTCATGAGTGGCTTGTAACAACTGTGTAACAACTGTGGGGGCCTTAAGCAGCTCCTTCAGCAACAGACTGCTACTCCCACCATGAAAGAAGGAGCGCTACCACAGGTCCTTCATTCCAACAGCTGTCAGACTCTTTAACAATCTCCTTTTCTTATACATTTTCTTATTTATGAGTATTTTTTTATCCATCTTGTATATACAAGCTGCTGTGACAAGTGAATTTCCGCAGTGTGGGATCATTAAAGTCTAACTTATCTCAAAATTTGAACATTCAAGAGACATCTGGAGCATTTGATTATCAAAGTAGTTAAATCCATGGGGCTGTTGTCAGTCCTGGAAAAAGCAGAACAAACTGCAGGGAGGTTTAAATCTTAATTTTTAAGCGTTCACACACTTAGTTTAAGTGAGGCTGGTTGCAACACTAGTAACTCTTCCCTGCATCAGCCGGATTACCGGTGTGCTCTGTGGGAGACGGATAATGATAACGAAGCCTCATCCGTTCAACATATGTGGCCATTTTGTTTCATATCTTGATGTCAAATGTTGTTTGTAAACATGCCACATTGGTAAAAGGCAGTTTTAAAAGCCACCGAGCTCAACCATTCTCTGTTTTCCACTCTCACTCCCTTTTTAACTCTTTCTCTCGCTCCGTCTTTAATGTTTTCTTGCCCTTGTGCTGCCTCTCTTTTGTGTTCACTTATTTGTGGTCTGTCTCATATTCTATGTCTGTTTCTGTCTTTTTCTTTTTTTTTTCTCCCTTTCTCTTTCTCTGGGGATGCGGATGAAAACCAAGCCTGTTTTATTTTTTCTTCAGAGGGCGCTGAATATTTCAGTTTTGCATTTTCTCTCTCTCTTTTTTGTGCTCCCTCTTTTTTCTTTTTTTTTTTCCAGGCCCCTTTGATGTGTCTGTGGATTCGTTATCATTCCGTTTGGATGAGCTCACAGACGCAGATGCGCGGGCACTCACTTGCACTTGCGCGCACGCACGCGCACACACTCACACACACACATACACACACTCTCACTCTCTGTCTTTTTATACTAGAGACCAGAGGCATCCACATGCAAGTGTGCATTCAAGTCTGTTTGTCAGTCTTTTCCATGCGCTGCTCCACCCACATCGCAGCCCATACAATTCTTAAATACTCTTCTCAGATGAAAAGAATATTTGCATAAGCAATTACAGTAGGCTCTGTGTGCATTAACTTTAATGTGTACTCTTGTATTAACTGTACGCGTATGTAAACATTTATAAACACAGTCGGCTCCTTGTGTCTGTACAGCCATCCATGTGGCGCGCACACAAGGCGGCACGTGGCATTGTGTGGTCAGGGCAGTTCGGAAAACGCCGGCATCCCTGCACCCCTCCTGTCTGCCAGGCGGCTGGATGGCGGAAGCTCTTTCACCCTTTCTAGCACAAACACTCCTCTCTGCTTGCCTCCCTCTCTTCCTCCCCTTTAAACAGCCGTTTAGGATTGAGGGATGAGAGGACTTCCTCTTTAGAGAAGGCACATCTTTAATTTGAGCCTCCTCTCCTTCCACTTTTCTGACCAGAGATCCATTTAAAGCCAACGGGCCGCCCTGGTGCTGGCACCCCTCTCCTTCCTTACCCTCTGTGTTTCTCCCTGCCAGGCCTCCCTGATTCTTTTTTTCTCTGTCCTCTCATCTCACCCTCATTGCTCTGTTATTGATGGTGACACACTGTCTACCGCTCTAGTGACCACACACACAGAGAAGCACACACACACACACACACACACAGTTATTCTCCAAGGAATCACTGGAGCTGCCATGTGTTCACCTGCTCTCCACAGCTTTAGAGCATAATATGTTTCAGTCTGTCACACACTTGAAGTTAGCTGCATTGAGTTTTTTTAGGTGTATCCTCAGAGGTATAGGCTCAGCAGCCAGCTCCAACTTAGTCATAGTGCATTCCTTGAGTAGAGTTGTCAGTCACACGCAGAGTTTTGGGACTGTGGCTCATGAACAAAGGCATATATACACGCACGTGCACACACATACAATCGAGACACACACCCAATTCATTTCTGCTCTGCCTTGGAAGTTTAAAAAACTTGCTATTTCTGTGACATCCTCCTCTTTTCCATCTTCCTCTCTCTTTTCCTCTGTCTTTCTTTTTTCCATCTTCCGTCTCTCCACATATCCTTTGTGTCTGTCTGAGCCCGGAAGGCAGTCATGCAACTAGACTGATTAATAATTACAGAGTACACAAAATTGGGAGAGAAAAAAAAAAAAACAATTTCTTTGTCGTTTGATGTCCGACATGAGAGAGACCAAAATTACAAAGAGACAAAAAACTATAAAGAGGAGAGAAAGCTTGCACATTCCTTTTTCAATCCACTGCTTCTGTTCTTTGCCTTTTTAATGCCTTCTTTACATTTTGCTGTTTTTATGTCCTCTGTCTTTCTCTGGTTCATTTTTTTCTTTATTGTCCTATCTTTATAAACCCTTTGAGTTGCTGCCTTGATTACGGGAAATGATTGCTAACTTTGTGAATGTGTGTGTTCTGTATTCTTTCTGAATCACAACACAAACACTTGACAGTCTTGTGTGAAGCATCCTCCCCCCACCATCCGTTGTGTGCCTGTTGTAATTTTGTAATATTTGTACTTCTAATTGGTGTAAAGTCTCACCCACTGGCCAAAAATTCATTCTTCCTCCTGCTTGTCTGTCCACGGGGAATAATTATTTATACAATGTTAGGTAATTTACAAGGAGAAAAGGAATAGAAGCAACACAGAGACACAGAACTGTACACACTGTGAAAAAAACATGCACAGCAAGTCATATTCTCTCCCCAACATTGTCATCTTTGCGCATTAATGAAGAAAAGTCTTGGAAGGTTTCAGGAGCCGCAGTAGTGAACTAAAGATTCATGGTTGTGTCTTTGCTTCACTTTGTGTTGAAGAAATGTCAGTTCACTCACCATTTCCAGCGAGGTTCACCTCACATTATTACCATTTAACTCTCATTAATAGCAGGGACAGGAGTGCAAAAAGTTCATCTTACTACTAAGTTCATTTTTGTGATTCAGAGCAGTTTAAAACAGCCTGTTTTTTTGTTTGTACTCAAAGACATGCATATTTTATCTAACTACCCCAGCTTCATAAAGTTATCCTCAGTGTAGCTCCCAGTGAGGCATTTTTAATAATCTTTAAGTATTTATCATAAGACGTTCACTTTATTTGACTTGAATTGTGGCTGGATGCTAGTCTGTGCTCTTGGAGAAAACATGCAAATATTTATTAAATCATTCTAAGTTAGGAGAAACTATGGTGCCCATGAAACACATGACAAACACACCCTATCTAGAGACAGTGTTTACAGTAGTTTGTGTGTTTTGGACTGCTGCAGAAACTGGGGTTCAACTATTGACAGTATAAAGAATGAACTTCGTATCCGCGGCGTCACTCACGGTGTTGTGAAGCTCAGAGTGTGGTGGCTCTGGCCGCCGCCATCTTGGCAGTCCTGCCTGCTCCACATCTTGCCTAATCTAATAATCGTCAAAGGCACAAGTCATTGGTGGACCTGAGGCAGGCTGAATGATGCCTGGGTGCTCAAACAAACCGCCTGTAACAGCCAATCAAAGTGGCCACACTGTTAATTAGGCATAACTTTAAGCCTTAATGTAATTTAAACAGGTCATTTGTACCAGGCTGTAAACATGTTTATTTCTGCTATGAAGCGGCATATGGGCATCTTAATATGGGGACCTATGGCCAACGACTTGTTCTGTAGCCAGCCTCGAGTGGCCATTTGAGGAACTGCAGTTTTTGGCACTTCCATTTCGGCTTCACTTAACAGCCATAGTGGCTGCCACTTGGGTTCAACATGCTGCTCACGGCATCTGTAGATAGAAATAGCTAATTATAAGACAACAATAATATAAAGATTCTTGTTTTTAGGTGATTCTACACTAAAACAGAGTTATGCATATTGTATTCTGTTTCTGCCATATTCTGTATATAGTTTCCCCTCAATCTTACACACTGGTCCTTTAAATTAATCCTTCAATGTCTTCTGTGTTATATTTTGCAGCAACTTTTACTTGTATGTTAAAAGCAAATTATGTGTGTCATTAAAGGTTAAGTGTGTAGGATTTAGGTGCATCTGGTGGTGTAATTGCTGCATTGCAATCCCCTCACATCACCTCCCTTAGTGTAGTGTAAAGGAGATACAACACTTTAAAGGTCCTGTATAGAGTTAGTATTTAGTTTGTCTACTCTGGGCTACTGTAGAAACAGTGTTTCAACATGGTGACCTCCATGGAAGAGGACCTGCTCCCACTGTAGGTATAAAAGTCTCATTTTTAAGAAACAAAAAGATTTTTATTTTCAGGTGAGTAAAAATGCATAAAAACATAGTTATGAATATTATATTCCATGTCTGCCTCCATGTAGCCTTAAAGGCATATATTATTTCTGCATTGCTTTATAAAGGAGACAATCTCAGTGATGTACTGTAAACATTTTTTAGCAGTAATATAATCCAGATTTTTGATCGGATTTCGGTAATACGTTCTCCCCAATAAAGATCATGCAATAGATTTAGGAACCCGCCGACTTCTAACATTCCAAATCCAATATGAATCTCATATGACAAACACTTGGAATTAATAAAATCTGTCAGATGTGAGCGCGTGTTGACATGATTGTTCAAGTCTGTGTCCAAGTCAAAAACAAATCATGTGTGTCATTGTACGTGACTGACTGCAGACTTTGCTCATCAGTTATGAATATAAAAGGGGTATCATAGTATTTTTATATCCATGATCTGATCTGCCAGACATTTATTTGTACGTGTTAGTGCCGGATACGTGACCACTCTCTGAACGTTGAGTTCAACATGCAAATTCTCAGGTGGTTCACAAAAATAACACTTCTTTCACTTTTAGCTCTGTCGTTCTTTCTACCATCTTTCTCCACCCTGACACACACACACACACACACACACACACACACACACTCTCCTGTCCCCACACACACTCCGTGGGTTAGGCTTGACAGCTGCTTGGTTTTGCTGTATATGATGTTGTGGCTGGGCCTCTCGGCTAGGCGCTGACAGCACTCAGTATGAGGCTGTCCCTCTTAGTGTGCCTGTCAATCCACTCAGCCTGCAACTGCATGACCTGACATTTGCCAGCAATAGCAGCAGCGTACCTGCATGGAAGACACACACACACACACGCCAAGGTATTTGAGCTGACGGATACGGTAGAATTTTATGTTAAAATGACTTTCCTATCACTCTGCTCGTTCGAATTAAATCAAAATGACAAAAAAGCATAATGAAATCTGCAAAGATGCTATTTAAAATGTATTTTTTTATTGCATGTGTTCAGGTATCATGCGGCACGTAGCAGAAAACAGGCGCTGCTGCTTCTTGTTGACATGTGTTTCTATTTTCTCTCCTTTTTTTTTTCTGCCCTTTAAATCACATTGTAACTACTGTTTTGAAACGTTCTCTAAAAATAGAGGTCACTTACTCACTTAACAAAGCTTTTCTGGATATCTGGTCTGCAATTGCCATTCTATGGCTTCATATATTCATTTCTGTGTGTTTGCTTTGAAGGGAGATGGAGAGCCAGCTGGACAGAGCCAGGGAGAGCCAAAGACAGCAGATCCAGCAGGCAGATATGGCGCTGGAGCAGTTCAAGAAACAGGTGGAGCTCAGCTCTGAGAAGGCCTACGCTGACATGAAACTCCAGGTACACACACAAATGCATACAAGCATAAAAAGCACTGAATGTACTGCATTTACCATCCATTAACACCTGCTTTCTATTATATGTACACATACTGTACATCCTGATAGTCCTGCATGTACTGCATTAGTCTCCTTTGTTTATGTACTTTTACCCCCTTTCATGTTTGCATTACCACAAAGGGAGTGAGCTGTTTGACAGGCAGTAACCAGGACAATGCAGACACACACACACATATTTTGTAGTTGCATCGAGACACAGCCTGACCACAGATGCAGCAGGGCGCCATGCTGGCTGCATTTGAATTCTTCCATGTGTCCCTCTCTCTCTCTCTTTCTCTCTCTCTCTCTCTCTCTCTCACTTTCTCCCTCTCTCGTTCTCCCTCCCCTTCACCTCCCCCCTCAACCGCTCCTATACTGAAAAAAATCTATAAGCGAGAACCGAACACGATCATCTCGAGGCCGTCCTCACTCATTTAGCCATTCAGTGATTTATAACGCTCATTAAGCAGGTGCACTCATTTCTCTGGCACCACACGTTGACCTCACTTCCTCTCGGTGGGCGTGATGTGGGATGGTTGGGTTTCGATGGAGAGCGGGGTCACGCGCACTAAGCAGTCGGACTAATTAGTACGTTGGGTCGGGCCTCACGATCAGTGCTCCGCGCCGCGTGGGCTGCTGCTTATTGGGAGAGCTCTCCGATCGATACGCACTCAGCTGTAAAACTTCTGATGCTGTGTTACAAGTCAGTTTGGCTATAGGCGTTTTTTGTCAAGCATTTTTTGGCTATACTGTGTGTGTGTGTGTGTGTGTGTGTGTGTGTGTGTCTTATTGATGAGGCAGCACTGAGTGTGGTCCTGAATGTTTTAAAGGGGAGATTATCTTAGCTTAGATTTGATTAGATCGCTGATTAGTGAAGTTTTTTTCGGCTAATCAGTGTGGTAGGGGGGCACATGTAGCAAGTGTGTGGGAGTCAGATTTATGCGTGGATGTTTGTGAGGAACCTTTATTCCCCTGTACTGAATTTTAAAATGTTTGTCGTATTGACAAGAGATAAATTGCGAGTCCTAAAGAGTGCAGAGAAGGCACTCGACGAACTGAGATGTACTTTGCCGGTGTATTCAAAGATGCTCGGACCCTTCAGGAGAAACACATTTCTGGATTGTTGGCAATAGATTTTTGTACTGGCAGAACTGGTTTGCTTTCAAGGTTGTTCCTTCTTGAATACAAGGCTACACGTGTTGTTTGGACGGGCAGTGATATCTTCTTTACTCGATGCTTGGAAAAATCTCTCTATCGCTGTACTCCTTTCTCCCGTCCTCATCCTTCCATTTCATGCTCGTTCCTTCTTTTCCCACCGAGCCCCTGGCATCCCAATCTCCGATCTGACTTTAACCTCAGCCCACATCAAAGCCACAGGAGAGAGGGAGCAGTCTCTTCTGCATCCACTGCCATCCTCCCTCTCCCCCCCCCCCCCCACCCTGCCTGTGCATAGCTCCATCACGTCCTCCTGCTAAGGCTTTAATGTTGCAGAAAAGTACTTCAAAAGAAGTTTTTCTTTCTTTTTTTTCCCCCCATCCTTCCATCTTTCCTCTCATCCTCTTCTCTCTCCCTCTCTCTCTCTGTCTGCAGATGGTGTTATATCTAAATGGATTATCTGTATCACTCTCTCCCTCTTTCTGTCTTTCTCTCATTTTTAAAATCAGCATCCTACTTTTAGACTGCACTTAAAGGAAAGACTCTGCCCTATTTTGGTTAGGAAAAAAAAGAGAGAGAGAGAGAGAGAGAGAGAGAGGAGCACCATACGGAATCAAATCTCTGTTGCGTGCACAGTTCAAAGGAGGCTTCAGCATTTTAAATGGATTAATCAAAACACATTTAGCATTTCCTGAGCGTTACACACAGCATAGCCCAGATACAGAGGCGCTTTCAGTAAATTACATTTCCAATGTTTTTGATTATCGCCACCTGAACAGAAAATATGAAAAGTGGTCGGCTCCAAGGAAGTTAAGTTAAGATAAATAGCGTAAATATTGTCAGATCTCTTTTTTCCAGAAAAATACAAAGTCCTCAAAGAGGCAGCAGCTTGTGACTTTCTTATTTCTCAAGTCCTCGAGTTGCTGATTTTCTTGCACCTGTGAATATTGATGTGAACTACTGCTATTGCATATTTAATGTTAATGATATTATTATGCTTTGATGAAGAGGGTTAATATATTGATGTGCTGTTATTACAGTATCACACGTTAAGATCACACGTAATGCGATGAATATTTCTTCCCGTTGGCAGTTCATTAATTTCAGATTAGAAGGAAAACGTTGCAGCAGCATGAGTCTGCTGCAGATGCATGGTGCTATGTTGCACCAGCTCTGCATGTATTATATTTTTGTACTTGTGTTGTGATCAACTAGAGCTGATGAAAAAACATTGAGCAGAAATGTATGTCCAATCTCCTGAAATATGAGACTCAGTGGAGGATGCTATGTGTGGTTTTCAGCAACATAAATGTGTTCCAGATTGTCAACCGAGCATCAATGTTTTACGCAAACATTTAATAATATATAGTGTGCATTTGACTGAGTTATTTTCAGTCAAAATAATTTTTTAAAACTTTTGCTTGTTTCTTCTTGCTGTGGCTTCAGATGGAGAAGGTAGAGGAGGACCTGATCCGCTCCAAGTCTCTCAGGGAGAACCAGGCCAAAGAGTTCTCCCAGCAACTTGATTCACTCAGAGAGAAATATGAGCAGCAGGTCTGTATGAATCTATAACTTTATGTCTGTCTTTCTATCTGTATCTGCATGAAGGTATAGTTTTCTTGCTCAAGATGTAGCCAGCGGAAAGAAATCTCCTCCATCATCGTCACATTGCTATCTTTTCTCTATTATCAGTGAACACTTGGTCGGCTGTAGCCAGCCAAGAGGGCTGACATCCATTTGGAATAGTCTTGTTATTCCTCCCCATCTGTTACACATGATTAATTTCTCATGATAAGGGACACGCTTTAGATGAAGCTCGGATTGCCGCTCAATAAATATCTTAAACGTTGCCAATTGAAAACTAATGCATTCTGCATAGCAGACGCACTGTCCCCTTATCATCCCGTCTCTGTCACTCGTCTTTGATTAGGAGTCGAGAAGACGTTTTTACGACTCATTGAAATCGGGCTTGCTGATAGGAAGGCATCTCTTATAGAGCATCAGATTCAATTAAACCACAGAAATGGATATTATTGGAGGTAGGGCACTTTAACCTGAACATCCTGCTAGCAAGATTTTTATACTTAAAGAATGTGATTGAACATTTTAATCACACAGTCCTGCATAGCAGCTAATTGCACCATGTGATGAGATTTTTTTTTTCCCTAACTCACTATTTAATAAATTCAGTTTTGTTTGTACATTAAAGGTCCAGTGTGTAAGATTTATGGCTGTTTATTTTTATTCTAATTTTTCTTTTCACAAGTTTTGTAGCCACTCTAGTCTCTTCTACATATATGGAACAGGTAAGTGAGGCAAGAGGTATTCAGTTGGTTGCAACTTCACCACTAGATACCACCGAATCCTACCTACTGGAAGTATGTTAAAAAGAGGGAATAGCACCAACTGATGTAGTAACTTTATTTCCTATCTGTAGCCACACCATGATTGGTTTTCAGCCACCAAGATAGCACTTAATCTGATGGTTAATAAGCATGCTAACGCTCATTTCCAGGCCAGATGGAGTTTACGCTGCGTGTAATTTGCTGTAGATGGTTGGTAAGTAGAGGATATAAGGCAAGTGTTATTTCAAGGGAGTGGAGAAACGGTTCTCCATTATTGATTTGCTCCATGGCTGAACACTTGTGCTTGTAATTATAAGAGTGTTCGTGGGGGAAGGAAAATCACACCTTCAAAGATTTAAACAGGATGTGTGATGTATTCATTATATTGAAATCTTAAAATATCCACCAGAAACAAGTTGAACGGGGGAAAGTGGGAAATACACCTTTTAATTCTTGCTGTTGTCAAAGAAAAGCAGACATTGCTTCTTAAGCTGTTAAAAAGATTGTATGTATATCGGATATATATAATGATCCCGTAACTGTGTGAATTTATCAGTGTTTTGAGTGCCAACTATGTTCTGAGGAATCATAAATTCCATCTCATGTGAAAAACAGGTAAGTAATCAAAGCGCTGCAGAAAATGATTCAAGTGACGTTTATCATCTGCCGCTACAGAGAGTGGGGGTGCAGCTGACAGTTGAAGCAAACTACATAGGGTTAGCAGCACATCAGGAAGGCTTTTGTCTTTAAGATAAAAACACATAAAGATGAAGGCTCTGTCTTTGTGATGATGTTGACATGAGTGCTGGTGACATTAGCTACACAGCTAGAAGGGTAGAGAAAGAAAGAAAGGAAATGTGTCTGTACGCACATGTGATTATTCATGAGTTACTGTCGTCTTACATTCTGTGTACTGTGGGTTTTTGCGCACAGGAACGCAAGCATGACCACAAGTACTTTGTGTGCACCCATTCTCCCATGGCCATGCGTGCGTGTGTGCATCATGCCGCCACTCCAGAGAGATTGGTGTCACAAGATTGCAGGGGTCAAGTTTGTCCATTCAGATGCTCACAAAAGAACATTGCCCCCAAGGGCAACTTCAGTGAGACTTTAAAAAGGGAACGATGTATGAAGGAGTTGTTTCCCAGCTGACCCTACTGGCAGCTGGACGTCATGGTGTCCCGGCAAAGCTCTGCCTCTTGACGTTGGAGTGATGTATTAGAGGTCAAATGACCTCAAGAGTTAAGGAAAATCTCAACAGCCTCACTTTTCAGATGTTGGTTCGGGCCAATAACTAATAAAGGAGTGTGGTTTATAGGCGTGCAAATGTGTGGACATACTGTACACAGACAAATGTGCACTCATGTCCGTACTCAGTGGCGCTCATTGGCCAGCCTCAGTTCAAACCCTACAGTGAGGAATAAGGGGTTTGTCTTCCTCCCTCTCCTCCCACACTCTCCCCTGCTGAGCCCAGACAGGGCTTCTGTTCTACCCTCCTCTGAACTCTCCTCCTTCCCAAACATTTCAAATTTCCCCCCTGGGGTTGTAAGAAGCCCATTACCTCACTGTCCTGTCTCAGTGCACTCACACAACACACAACCATGTCAGCATAGGCTGACAGGAGTCGTGCTGTGCAGTAACACCCGACCCACTCTGTATCTGTGGCACCAAGCTGTGCTGTAACCGACTCAGTCTTCCCTCATAAACGCCATGCCGGTCCCTTTAAGAACCGCAGCACCCAGCATCCTCCGCTGCACGCTGGCGCTAGGTGATGTCACAACCAGGCTCCTTGCTGAGTCTGCTTGTCATCTCTTCTCCGTCTTTTTTTTTTTTCCTCACAATGGATCTATCTTGCCCATTTCTTCATTTTTGTTTCACCTCAGACCCCCTCTTTCCGCCAAACCCCCCATGGCCTGAGACTCTAAACAGGAGCAAACAGTAAGCCACGATGTCCTCCCACAGTTTCTCTTACCGCATGTCCTGCTGTCCTGCTGGGGGAGTTCTCGAGTTCTCTTGCCTGCTTATCAAATCTGTCAGCTGTAACTTGTGCTGCTGTATGAATCTGACTACCCCTGTGGGACAACGGATGCTGGCAGTGGATCCAATTTGTATCTATTATGTCTTTGAATGGAAAATGAAGGCGGTGCAAATTTGTCTGTGTGTGGAATGTACCGTAGACAACATCAGCATCACCAGTGGCAGCAAGTGGAAGATGACAGTGTTTGCCTAATGGAGCTCTGTGGTCTTCTATTACGTCCTGGAAAAATGGCATGCGTGAGGTATCAGGTGTCTTGAGGGTGTACTGTACATGCATGTGCCTACCTGCCATTAACTGAGCCACAGAGATAAACTACATTTTCATCCATGTTTGATTCCTCCCATTTCCATTTTTAAGAGGGCATTTCGTAAAAGCTCCCACAAAAGCTGAAGGGTAAATTCTTGGCTGCCAAAATTAAGTGTCCATTGTGGCCTCCCTCTCAGTGCTGGGGACGGAATTCGGCTTCCTGTAGATAGCGCCTCATTCATCACCTGCTCTGAATAGCACGCAACGTCCGAAGATAGGGCCCTGGATAGAACAGGCACCGGGCATAGAGGCTGTGGATCTCCGCTTCTCTGGCAGGCCAGGTAGGGTGCCGTCAAGCACAATGTGCAGGGGATTAGCTTCAAAGCAGGGAGGCAAATGGGCCCCAAGCCCCTGCTGTCCTTTCAAGGCTCCGGCTGGGGCTGCACGGCGGGATGGTGTGGGGGTCACTGGTCCCCCCGCCATGGGGGAGTGGGAACGGAACAGAGCCTGAGAAAGGCTTGGGGGGCTTGGGGCTGGGAGCTCCATTGGCAAGGCTCACCTCTCAGCAGGTGACTCCGCTCACAGCCATGCTGGGATACAGGCTTGCTTCAGATGACAGGATGATTAAGCCTGAAAAATTGGGGCTTTCTGTCCCATTAAACATGTTTTATTTTCCTCTACTGTATTGTGTGTAGCTGGTTGTAACTCCAATGGGACTGAAGTCTACTGTATGTTACCGTAACCGAGCCTTCTTGCTGTTTGGCGCATACAGGTCCTCGCTATACTCGGACTTCAAATATCCATCATTTAGCAGCGTAAGCCCAGTGATAGCCACCGTAATCCCATTATTTGTGAAAACGTGGAAACTGATATTGATTAATAGAGAAAGAGTTGAATAGGTTTGAAATTGGTCAAATCATTCATCATCTTCTCAGTTCTTGTCAAAGTTTCTGCTGTCCTCGCCTCCCTCTACAGTTTTGTTTTCTGATTTGGGATTATAATGATCATCATAGTCAACGCCTAAGCCGATTTTCACATGCTGTCAGGCGCATAGCATGGGGCATTGGGTAGTTACTGCAGCCAGATGGCTAACCCCTACCAGCTTGCATGCATAGCCCAAACTAACTGCTCTTTTATATGCCGATCGCAGAAAAGGGCAAGGGGGACAGATTTGAGGAGAGAGAGGAGTGAGACATTGAGGGCCAGTCTGTACAATTGGCAGGAGAGGTGGGAGGGTGGGGGAGCAACCCAGATGTAAACACATCATGTCGTCCTCCGACAACGTGACGAAACTTTTCTCGCTTTTTTTTTTTTTCCCCCTTCTTCGCACCAGTTTCACCAATCGTGGTTGGGCGCATGGATGTTCTAGGTGGAGTGAAGGGGTAGAAGGAATAGGACGGAGAAAGGTTGAATGGATCGGTGGATGGACAAGTTGTCATGACGACAGGGTTGCTCTGAGTGTGTGTTGGCTGATGAAGTCTCTCTTTGCCTGCTTGTCCAATCAGATGGCTGAGCAGCGCATGCAGCACGAGCAGGAGAGGACGCGGCTACAGCAGCAGCACAGCGCGGAAAAGGACAGCCTGGTCCAGGAGCGCCAGCGGGAGGTGAGCAGCCTGGAGAGGCAGGCCAGGGCCGCCCTGCAACAGCACCAACAGCACACCCAGGAGTGGAGGAAGCGCGATGCCCAGGTAGGGGGTCTCCACTGATCCATGTTTGCACATACACACACACACACATGCTGACCCGCCGCTCTCCTGTGGACAACCATTTTGTATTTTGCCCATTGACGTTTTCCTGGGGTTTCAAAAGCACAGCGGGGTTAAGACACTTTTTTTTTTTTACTTGAAGCAAGACAGATATTACTATAGGGTGTGAATAATTTTCTAGATTGCTGAATATTTGGTGCAAGCGTACGGAAGAATTTCGGTATTGTTATTTGAATAAAAACAAACTTTATTTGGGTAAAAACAACCGTGCGCGTGTGAACGAGTAAAAAAAAAATGGAACAAACAAAACAAAAAAAATTCACACTCGCCAACTTCTTACGTTATTCTGCCATTTTTTAAATCTTTTTTTTTTTTTTTACCGCTGCAGGGTTTCGTGATAGAAGTGTAAAGACTTGAAATTCAGAAACCACAGGTAGCCAGATGAAGGAGGAGGAATCCGTTCTGTTGAGCGCCAAGCTTTTATTCGGAAACCCTGGGTTGAATTTCTCTTTTATTTTCCGCTGTACGGTTGTGGACCAGCGTCAAGCGCCCTTACTCCCACCGAAGTGCATCTCCGCATGGTATTCTCCTCTCACCGCAGGTAGCCATCTCCCTCCGGAAAAACAGTGGTTATTCCCTTATTTCAGCATTGATACCCACAATGAGTGTATGACGTTTTGGTCTATATTAATTGACATCCTTGACACAGAAAGGCTATTCTGTTATAATTTAGCCAAGACCAGCAGCAGGTCTTCATCTCATACCCCTCGCTCTGTCTTCGCCTCTCTCCAGCCTGGGCTAGCTTGGAGCTCTGTGGGAAGCCATTTGACAAACCAGCCCCCAACTGGGGATGTGTTTGACTCTTCAGGCTTCCTGATGAAATGGACATTGTCAGCATGCAGAGAATTTTGTTTGTTGTTAGCTGGAGATAGGGATCCAGCTAGACATATGTGGCATTTGTAGGCAAAATGTGCTCACACCAAATGTGGGCACAGATGGTGCCGGACGCCGAGTGAATGGCGAAATAATCGCAGTCACCCTAAACTATTTTAGGCTTGATTTTGCCATCTGTCAGGACAATAATTTTCATTTATCACCAATAACAACAATTTCTTTGTTGTTGTTTTTTTTTTTTTCATTTTGATATTCTTCTTGTGGAATTCAGCAATATTTGACGACTTAAGAGACTCCCCAATTTGGCAAATACTCTTCTGCGATGCACCCACCGAGGTTGAAAATGGTCCCATGTTGCTCAAATGTCAAAATATTCTGTCATTTGTAACCTCTGTGACACATTGAGGCAATTATTTTATAGACTGCTAGAATTAATCTAGTACACCCGCACCAATATACGACGATATTGGCTGGCTTGTGTCACAGCCGTCTAATTTTTTTTTCTTTAAAAAGCTAGAAACTGTACATAATAAGGGAAAAGTCATGTGTCCCCTCTAATGTTCCCTTGTCTAATATTTTGGGGAAATGTCTTACACAGCACCGATGGCACCAGATAGTGTGTTGTTTGGTTTTCCGGAGATGCCGTCACAACAGGACACTTGCTGCTGATAACACGCCGTCCTCCGCATGTCAAAATGACGTGTAGTTTGACAAATGTTAGCTTCTCAGGAGGTGACAGAAAACAAACTCCCCCCCCCCAGTACTCATCTCGTATTCTCAGTTCCTGTTTGCTCGTGCTGCATTTGGAGCGGAGATCAGACGCCCTCACTAATGTCAGAAGTTAAAGTGGCAGAAATCAAGATTTTTCACCCGGGCCTTGGAAAGATGGAGGACAGAATCGTGAGGTCTGTGAAACTGGAGGGGATGTGAGCTGGGTATGACTTCCTGTGTGTGCACTGTTCCACGGATGTGCTGTTGAAATGACAAGAAGCTGGCACACCAGCAGCAAATATGTATTAAACATGAGCTTTTTTTTTTTTTTACATTGAGCAAAGCCAGTTATTATTAAGCACTCTTGCATTACCAAAGTTGTTTACCCACTCAGAACTGATAGCAATCTGGCCCTCACCGGCAGCCTTTCTAAATGCAGGACACAGAGCTGGGAAAGTTGTGAAAAACATAGAGCACTTCCCGTAAAGTGCATGCTACAGCTTCTTTTCCGCTTTCATTCCTCTTCTAAGGGCCTTCCAGCACATCAAACAACACACTCCCACCACATGGGTCAGGTGGACAATAATATTTTCATCAAGTGACATGTCAGTAACACACAACTCAAATGGCACGGCTGTGGCGATTGAACCCAGGCCTCATTATTTCCTCCTCCTCTCAGTCTCGCACTTTCGCTCAGCCTTCCTGGAATCAGTGAAAGGACAGTTGCTGCTTTTGGAAGTTGGCTAAGGAAACAGCAAATGTCAGTCACACACTCACAGGATGAGTAATACCCACTCATTCCCTTGATGTGGTGGGACACTAATAAATAGCATTCCTGACTCCTGCCTTGTGTTTGAGAAGGAGAGCCAATGAGTCGTAGCAGTGATTGGAGGGAAGAGCTAAAAGAAAAAAAGAAAAACTCACACAGGGACACATTGTCCTCATCCCACCAGAGTTTGTTATCCAAGAAACTTCACCCGTTGTGTTGCCGCTACACGTTATAAAGCCTATACGACCCATCTAGATGACTACATCATGAAATATTTGTCAACATTCATACTTTAAGCTATATTTCCTTCGCATATCTCCTATAAAAGAATTAAGCCGTTGGACTCGAGGCCTCGTGAGTAGTTGGCGTCCCGCTGACTCAGGGGATTAACTCACAGTTTCCAGCCTTGTGGACCCGAATGTTGCTCTTCAAAGAATAAGTTATTTCTTAAACCGTTTCTGAAAATAACAAAGTGTGAAAGGAAGCTTTTAGTTGGCTGTCTGGTCCAGGGTGATCAGATGTCTCGCTGGTAATAACACATTTGCCCACAGCCACTTCTGCTGCATTGTTCTGTTAGCTGATCAATGCCCCCCAGAGGACGGAGGAGTTTGTAGGGGGGCGGTGGTCCATCACCAGTATACCCTCCTGACAGAGTGGCCTTTATTTTTTGTCTTTAGATATTGTGATGAGAAATAAATGGTGTGTGTCAACCGTCTGCACTTGGACTCGAAAAACTATATTTCACACGCACAATCCCTCAATTTTCATTTTGTCTAGTAACTTTTGTAGCAGTTATATTCTCTACAAATGAATCTTTATTATCGTCTAAAAAGCATTTTTGGAAAATGTATAGTTTAATTTTATTATAAAAACAATTTAATATATTTTAATGTTGCTATTGCTCTTAATATACTTATACTTTTGTGTCTGTGAGGCTTTTAAATTGTTAAACATTAGTAAGAGTTTGACTTCAAAAAGTAGGGCCAGCATTATAAATTAATTTGAAGCCTTGTTTTGCAAACAACAGAATTGTTTGTTCTGTGCAAAAAACCCATCATTCACATTTTTCCCACCAGCTCCTCCTCAAAACTCATTTTATGGGTATTATTTTCCCAAATAATTATGTTCTTTTTTTTTAAAGGAACGCCCGCCATCTGGACTTCAAACAGCATGGGAGAGAGCGAGAGTCTTATGAGGTCTTTTCTTCTGGGCTGTGATGGACTAAATAATGATGCTGTCAATTTTTCAAAGCATTTCAATCCCGAGTACGTGATTAAGATGAGTCAAATGAAGAGGGTGATGACAGACTAAGTCAAAGCTAAGAGGACGTCTGATGAGGAGAACAAGGCAGACAGCTAGACTAGTGGGCACGCTGATTGTCTCAGTGCTGGTGTATTGTCATTTATCAAATGATTGGTCCCTGAGATCTGGTATCTTCAAGCGGATGTTGTTTTGTTTGTGTTTTCCAGTATCCCACCGAGCTGGCACGTCACCGTGTTTGTGATTCTTTAAATGATTTCATCACATCTTCCCATATACATCTGAGCATTTATGTCAGAACGCGGGTGATTTTTATTCATTCATTTTTTTTTTTTTTTTTTTCATTCAGGACGATTGATCATGGGCGAAGTTATCAGTGAGCGCCGATGCTCTGTGATGTGTTGAGTGTTACAGCTCTCTTTCAAACCATGAAGCCATTTACTATGTGCATACATCGCATGTTGGATTTCAGCCAGATGAATATGTATCCAGCTGACAACGGTAAAACATTCATTATGACACTCTTGTGTTTCTTTTGCATAGTTCAGTCAAACGATGCCTATTTATGTACAGCTGATTCTAAATACATTATTTATCTTTTTGCCAGGTCAGGTCAGGTTATTCTATTGGTTATTGCGAACACAGCGCATTGTTCGCATGAAATATATACATCATACACATCATTGTTGCGTATCCCCCCTATAGCATGCAGATTTTCTCATTTCTCATTTTGTCAAGCAGCTCTGTTTCACAGTTTTGTAAAAGTTTGTAACATGTAGATTATGCATACGGATAATGATTAATGTGAAGATATTATATCATGAATCAAAAGAGTCAATTGGATGTGCATTTTTGTTTTCAGCTTCAGAGCTAGATGAATAAAGCTAAAGGTTAACGTGTTTTGTGAACAAATAATGAAGAAAAATGTGTTAAAGGGATCGTTTGACATTCGAGCTTAACGCTCTGTTAGTTAGATTATACCGCTCTCATGTGCGTACAGTGTATGTATTAACTATGGAGCTGGAGACAGGAGTTGATTCGTTTAACATAATGACTGGTGAGGCGAGGGAAAACGGCTAGCCTGGCTCTACCTAAAGCTCTACCAGCGCCTCTAAAGCTCACTAATTAACACTCTGAATATTGTTTGCGTAATCCGTACACAAACTGAGCTCCAATGTTTTAACGCACGGACGCGTGAGCAGTGTTTACAGTCCAGGTCAACTGAGTTTCTCCCAGCAGCACAGGTGGAACCAATAAGATTAATTGTGGCTCCGTTCCATTTAGCTGTGCCTGTGAGCCATGTCAGTAAACCAGCATGCACAAAACCAGGGCACTGGCACTGGCATACCTACGTGGAATACAACTATTATAAATGTTATTAGTTACACCTGTGTTTGCCAAGTCATAAAATCGACTGTGAGAAACGTCTTCTGCCTGTTTGGAGTTATGTAACCTTCATGTAGTGCTTTTTTGATGGGAAAACATGTCAGCTTGTGTTATTCCAGCTTTAATATTTGACAGTAAAGAATAGTTAATCTATTGAAACTCAACTTAGATATATTCAACCAAGTGCCCATGTTCTCCTCTATATATTTGTTTTGTTCAATCACATAAATCAAAGATAAAAATGCTGAGGCCCGTCTTTATAAAACATGTGGACACCAAAACCTACCTGGCCTCTGTTCCACGAGGGGGCTGAGTGACGTCACCCGTAGGCTGGCGCCATGCTGTATGTTCTGCTTCTTCCGCCTCCCGGTTAATCTAAATATCAGCAAAGACGTGGATCATCGGCAGCTGAATGACACCTGGGTGCACTAATAAGCCATCTGTGACAGCATTTACCTGTCAATCAAGCGGTCATGCTGTTAATTATGTGCAACTTTGAGCCTTAATATCATCTGAATGGCTGTGTTGTCACGGACGGGGAAATTAGCTGTAGAGAAGCCTGAACCAGGCTGTAAACATGTTTATTTCTGCTGTGAAGTTGGACATTTTAATACAGGCACCTATTGAGATTTACTCACTTCTGCAGCGTGTCTCAAGCAGCCTCTCAAGGAACAGTTTTTAGCACTTCCCAGCACCGGAGGTTGCCTCTTGGTCATAATGCAGTTTGCAATGACAGTGGCACGTGGGTTAAAATATTATCCAGAAACTCATCGGCCATGCTGCCACGTTAAAAATGATCTCGCTGTTACTTTGGCGTCCCATCTACAGTTGACTGTCTGTCATCTTCTCTTGATTGGACACGTACAGTATAGTCCATTAGACAGCCTTCTGTTGATCTGCCAGTCTGTTGTCTTCTTAGCTGACACGCTTTGACCCGACGCATTTCATCTGACACTCTGCTATTGTCACCAAGAGCTGCTTCGTCGCAAAGCTCCACATCGGCATGCTAACGTGCCCCGTTGAAGCGTCTGTCCTCACTTACTGCCGAAGGAAACATGCTCTTTTGGCCTCTTAAGTTTCTGAAGTGTCATTGCCAATGCCTCTGTTCTGGAAGATTATACTCTAACTTATTAAAAGATTTTTTTGGAAGACGGATCATCCACATTTGTTAAAGAGAGAATTATACATTAAAGACTCTTCAGGGCTCAGATCTAATAGCCGCTCGCCCTTGAAGGCACAAGCCGAGCAGAGAGATGGGTAATGTTGAGAGACAGGAGAGTGGGACATAGAGATAGAGGATTGCGTGTGTTTGTTTGTTTTTTTTTCTTCTTCTTCTTCTTCTTCTTCTCCTTCTTCTTTGTGTGTGTGTGTGTGTGTATGTTTTTTTTTTTAAACTTCACATTCCCTCTGAAAGCGCTGCATGCCATTGTATGTTTGTGACAGCTAGACCATGCGTCGCTGTTTGTATGTGTGTGTGTATGTATGTGCACAAGTGGATATGCTTGTGTGTGCCAGTGTGGTGGTGGTGGTGGTGGTGGGTGCGCGGGGCATAACACACAGAGCCACAGCATCTGCCTGTTTTTGTGACACTCCTTTGAAGTCTCTTTGATTCTCCCCAGTGTCTGCTAAAAAAGACTTCAGACACTTTCTGTCTGATTGCCTTAACATGGCGTTGTCCTGGGATGCCCAGGCTTTTGAGGAGAAGGGAGGGAGGCAGAGCACACAGTGCAAACCAAAGTAAGAAATAAACCAAGTAAACCAAGGAGAGTAATGAGGATGTGCAATAGCTGGGGAATACGTGCAATATAGGTAGGGAAGTGTGAAACACCGCAACTGCAATGCATCTTCGAGCCACCTACAATTCACTACAGTGCTCTTTGCTGGTTGTAAATTGTAGGGAATGATCACATTATACTGATAAATACATTATGCGTGTGTGTGTGTTTTTATGTGCTACAAATAGAGCACAGTGAACTTATGATATTCAGCTGTAACCTGTCAGATCATAAATGCACATAGTCTGAAGTTATGCGAAATGTACACCAGGAAAGAAACCATCTTCATCATGCCGGCTAAGCGATGCAGTTTTTGACAGAACAGTAAGCGTTTGACATTTCACAAAGTCTCGAGATGTAGTTTGATGCATCACACCAGTCTTATTTCAGTGTGTTTCAGAGGCCACGGGGGTTGCGCTTATTAGCAATTCCTACTATGTAATGTTGACTCTCGCTGGCAACGCTACTAAAGGGCTCTTCTGGGCGAAGTCGAGGCTGAGCGGCTCGAAAAAAGAGAGAGGTCAAGAGAGAGGGTCAGGCCATCGCAGCAGCCCCCACACAAAACACACCCAGAGGAAAACAGAAAATTTTAAGCATGTTTAAGAAAAATTTCCTACCAAAATGTAGAGGCGCCCGTTCACGCTCTGATACTGTGTCCCAGTGTGTCAACATTTCTTAACATGGGGCGTTGATGTATCAGAGTTTATGGTGTAAGGAGGTAATCTGGAGATACTTGTTGCCATATTTCCTGCCGACAGGATGAGGAATCTCTTTCTGTCAGAGGACTTGTCAGCCCGTGATTCAGCGAGACAAGACATTTGGCATCGCCAGAAATGTATGAGGACAGACAGGAATATTGGTAGTTTGAAAAGTTCTCTGCATAGTTTCAGTAAATAAACAGATTTAGACATAAATCCATCCGGAAGGATTCACCATGAACAAAACATAGATCGTAAAACCTGCTAAAATTATCACTGCTGTGGACTTTGACCACTGGAAAGTACAGTAAGGTAGTGTCCTCTCTCATAACAAAAGAGCCTAACAATATCTGCAGGACATCGGACAATATCACTTACCTGTACGTCTCTGTCTTCATCACTCTCCAGATGATTTCACATTTGGAAGCCCAGGTGTCGAGTCTATGCGAGGAACTTCAGGGTGCCCACGCACAGCACAAGCAACAGTTGGCCGAGATGGCATTACTCCGGGAGGAGGAAAAACAAAAAGCGTTCCTAGACAAAGAGGCATCTCTGGACCGGCTCCGCTCTGACATGGAGCGCATCCGCAGCGACCTTGAGAGAAGCCACCAGCAGGAGAAGGACACTGCACAAGAGAAGGTGGGTGAACGATAGGAGGGAAAAGATGTGAAGGGGGGAGAACACTCATGTCTGAAATAAACATTGAATTACGGAGGAAAAGATGGGCAGAGGTAGAGAGGTTGTATTACCTCCTGTATACAGGAGAATCCGTTGGTAGGGGTGCGCAAGAAAGAGGGCATGACATAGCTTTGTTAGCCTTTGCAGTGCATAAGGAGTGAGTTAAGACAGTTTTCAGCCTGTGGCTATTGGAAGATGTTTTGTTATATTGTTTTTTGCAGTATTCTTCTATTCAGTGAGAACAGGGTGTGTGTGTGTGTGTGTGTGTCTGTCTGTGTGTGCAGGACTGGGACAACCCTTTAACAATTCGTTTTTCATTCGCCTGTTCACACACTGACAGCAGCAATCTACCATGGAAGGCACTGGCCTTACAATCAGGAGCAATTGGAGTTCAGTGACTCAGGGACCTCCGCCTTCGATTAGCTGACGGCCCACAGAGCCTTATCCTTCATATGATGGTGGTGTCGGCCTCTACACTACCTGTACTTAACATATTTTTACCATCATGAGTAGAGGATCGGACTTAGAGGGGAAACCACAGCCTTTCAGTAGAGTCATTATCCAGCTTTGCTTTTTGCTATCTCAGTGAACCAGGAAGTATTTCAATTAAAACTTCTGAGGTTCCCTCTCTCTTTCTTTCCCGCCCTCTGTCTCATATTCACTCCCCTCGCCACTACAGAAACTGGACCCACGGCTGGGAAATCACTCATAATCTTGTGCTGGTCTAGCAGGAAGCTGACCTAAGGTGGTGTTGATCAGAACCTAATCCCTCGGCAGGGCCCATCAAAGAAAGCATTTTTCATTAGACACCATCCCGCGCCAGCTGCGCAGCATTAGCCCCGGAATGCAGGGACCTCCAAAGCATAGAGACGGCCATTTTGGCTCCATATGGCACCCAGAACCAGGGGTACTGAAGGGAGAGAGATCCGAGTAAAAAGCGTGTGTTTATTACAGGGTAATCCTCATTTGAAGAAATCATGCTATTTCCTATCAGTCACTTTTTTTTCTCCCCTTTTTGGACATGTGAAAGTTGTTTGGCAGCTAAAAGTTATTTCATCTTTTTGGCACACTTTAATTCCTCTCTCTATCTTTGCTCTTTTTTTTGTACACAGAGGGAAAAAAAATGACCCACAGTTGTCGGGCAATCTGGAGTGGATTCAAAGCAGTGAGGCTGAATGTTGAACTTAAACTGATAACACTTTTTATGAAAGAGATTAATGATTTCTCCGTCCTTTTTCGCCAGCGCGCGCTGACACCACAGGTTGAACGTCTTACTTCCCCCCCCTTTTTTTCTACTTTTTAATCTGTCTCCAAGTTTGACTTCAGAGTGGGCAGGGAGAAGTTTACTACTTGCTTGTGCCCCTTTTTTTTTTCACATGGGATTGAAGTCCACCAACTCTCAGATCCATATTGACTCGTTCGTCCTGTTTTGTAAGCCGAATATTTCTCATTCTTTTGATGCAGACAGAATTGCTGTCCTCTGCAGTCCACCGTGCTCTTGGAAGCAGAGCCTGGGCTGGCCAGCTGCTTCCCCCCTCTCTCTCTCTCTCTCTCTCTCTCTCTCTCTCTTTTTGAACACATCTCCCAGATCCTGGAAAAAAAAAAGGCCAGAGAAATCCATTAAATCCATGAATGGATTCCCATCAAAGACGCATGCGTTTAAGGGAGAGACAGAGAGGGATACAGGGGGATGGAGGGGGGGGGGAATGTTTTGGGAGTAGACGGTCGAAGCTGTTGGAATGAAATAATGAGAAACAGAATATCAGAGCAGATAAGATCAGACGTTAAGATAGTTCCATACATTTGAGCTGCATCAAAAAGAAAGGAAAAGTGATGGAGGTAGGCCGAGGTGTGGGGTTGGTTTTTAGTCTGGTTGCCATTGAGAAGTTTATCTTTGTAAGTGTGTGTGTGTGTGTGGGGGGGGGGGGGGGGGGGGGCTGTGTTCATGGGTGAGACTGAGCGTACACACACAACCCCAGACCTCCCAATCTCCGTTCTCCACTGAGGAGCCTGTGAAGCTGCCTCTGTGTCAGATAAAGACGCCTCATCTCTGGGCTACACTGAGCACGAATCCTGGCTCTCACTCACTCACACCACCACCACCGCCGCCTCTTTATCATACTCTCTTATTCTCCTCCACACATCCAGTGTCCATCCATCTCTCCCTCTCTCTCTCTCTCTCTCTCTCTCTCTGCCCCACCTCCTCACCCTACCTTCAACTTGTGGCTAAACCCAGAATATTAGGGATTTCTATGAAGAGTTTGGCCTTACTAGAAATCAGGGCTGGGCTGGAGGAAGTGTGGCAACACCGTTTCTTACCACATGCACACACACTCACATGCATTCCTCTGTATTCCTCTGTATCACTAGTAGATGATTAGTTTGGAGTGTGACTGATGGAGGCTGCACATCCATCGGCCATTATCGGAGCTGATACCAATAGTTTGTAAAACGTCCTAATCAATGGCATATAAAACACAGCTCATATCTGCAGTTCATACTTGATGGACAGTGTTTATATAAGGTTAAAGTTTAATTATTGGAGAAAAGGTCTTTGTGTTTGATCTCTTCACCTCACACAGCTGTGTCCTACTCACTCCCTGCTTGTCAATAGTAAAAGATCTGAGATAGTGCGAGACAAAAGATCAGAAGGCCTCAGGTTTGATAGGACGTGAATAACGTCTGGAACCTTGAATTCATATTTTCTCTCAGTCTGGAGAATGTGGCTCTTTGAACTGCTGGAGGAGATTAGATGTGCAAATTTTGTCTGATATGTTTGTGTGGACCTGTGTGTGTGTGTGTGTGTGTGTGTGTGTGTGTGCGCGCGTGTGCGTGCACTTATATGTACTTAGTATTTTTGCCTATTGCACATGTGCTCCATACACTATTGTCACCATGCTTATAACTTTTAGTTGTCACCATACGTGTGCATAATAAAATGGGTATCCACAAAATACACACAGCAACACAGGACTGGGTGTAGCCTGCACATTCTGATGATTCCTCAAGCAACTAGTAGAAAAGGAAAGTGTGTGTGTGTGTACTTGTAGTACTTCTGTATGTGTGTATGTGTGTGTGTGTGTGCGTGCGCGCACATGCATGCCTGCCTGCTTTCACTTCAGATCAAAGGGACAGGGCATTTCATCAAACACTAACCGAGTGTGACAAAACCACCTGGAGGCAATCATCAGCCAATGAGAAAGCAGCTTTTTGGCATGCAGTAGCCAATCCCTGTTCCCCATGTCACAGTCCTGGTGTCCCCCTGGCCATGCCTCACGTGACTCCCTTGACATGAAAGGCACGACAGTGCTCACTCTTTCCCTGACACACAAGTTGAGCATTACAAAACTGAGGCAAGAAGACCTCTGTCTTAAAATTAGTCTCTTTTTTTTTTTTTTTCTCCCGCAGCTTTTTGCTTTGAGGAGGTGAAGTCACACGTCCAAAAACTTGAGCAGCTCTTTCCTTTAAAAGTTAGGTTGGCTCAGAAAGCTTGGTTTCTTCCACGCTTTATGACTATTGACTATATAAGAAAAGTGGACATGACAACACCCACTGATTTATGGACCACAGTTTTGATGCCTGGAGTTTGGCATTTTGGTTGTTTCCGTCTTGGTTTTTTAAGTGACCATATTTTGACGAGAGCTGGGGAGGTCACCGTGGCCTAAAGCATACCCTGCTTTATCGTCTATTTTACTCAAAATGAACATCATGCTTGGAAGAAGACTTTAAACTAATGATAGAGACAAGAAACTCATTTGTAAATTGTTTTCTGAATTTTTAAATCATAGACTTCCAATACAATCTGACTTCATTTTGCAACCACTCGCCCCCTAATGGCCAAACAAAAGAATGCAGGACACAGACCCAGAGGCCACGTCCACTTCTCTTCTACAGTCCATGATTATGACATGACACTGCACAGTTTGTCTGACAGCCAGTGGCACTGTATGCTGATTGTTGTTCGGTATCACTGCAAACAGCTTCTACCAAACATAAAAATTAACTACAAAGTGAAGAGTGATTTTTTTAAATGTTTGTTCTTTTTACTTAAAGTTGACTAGTTCCTTGGCAATGCGTGTGATCAGATGTGTGTTTCAGTGAGAGCAGATGGTTATTTGGTAGATAATATGTTGCATACAGCTTTGTCTTTGCATCGTGACTTGTGATGGATAGCATATAGCTTTCATGGTGTCACAATATGCCTGAAGTGATCATTTGTGGGCAGACTTTGTCTCACCACTCGTATTTGATTCCATCTGTGAGAAACTCACTTAAAAAGAAGAAGAAGAAGAAAAAAACTTGTTTGTGATGAGTAACACAGCTGGAGAAAAAGGATTGCAGTGGCAGTTCGGTACCTCAGCTCAGACGCAGACTGCAAACCCTCATTTAAGTTGTTTGGCAAAAGAAAATCATCTGTATATAACTTTTGTTTGTTGTGCTTTGCAACAAAGCTGACTAGGCGACCTTTTTATGTGGCCGGAGATGCATCTGCTTTCACACTATTTTCCATGTGTAGACACAGGCGGCCGTGACCGTCCTTAAACGTGGTTCGACTGATTGGATCTAAATCTGTTCTTGTGTGTGTGTTCGCGTCCATATTTAGACCTGCGCACTTGTGAACAGACCACCCAAGACGTTTTTTGGTGCAAAACATGCACACAGCTGATTTTCTAAATTCTCACTGAAGTTACAGTTCTGATGCGGTGCTGGTGTTTTGTGCTACTTTTAAACTTTGACACAAGCAGAGATGAAACAGTCTCGATAAAGCTGTTAAATGATTTTTGTTGAATTTGATTTGTTCTCTTAAAACTAAAGATAAGTCTTAACATTAAACTCTGAGTTAAACCAGGGAGATCTGTCAGTAATACAATTCTTCTCGTACTTCCATAACATTTTATCAGTTCGTTCACACACTTTGACCCTGACCCCCCCAGACCAGAAACTTTCAGCCTCGTCAAGTGTACTCTTCTCCGTCTCAGCCAGAAGATGGTGGTACGAGGTTGTTGTCATTGTTGTTGCCATAGCCGCGTCTTGTTCTTCTCTCTCTTGCCCCCTGCCACCACTGATTTATAAGGTTGGTCCTCTGCCATTTGGAGATACACCAAATCACATTATTCAGCCGGTCATGGATTAAACGAGGAGGAAAGAAACATAGGCTGAGGGATGATCAAAGAGGGCCCACATTCACCTCACACTAACAGACTAACTGGGAGACAAAGAGATGGGGAGAGGGGGGGGCAGAGCAAAGGATCACATTTTTGGGATGTGTTTACACCATAGCTGCTGCACAACAACACAGTAAAGTGCTAGAGGTTGTGTTCTCGTGTTTGTGCATGAACATATGTTATGTGTTTGCGTGCGTGTACGCATGCCCAGACCTATCTGAGCTCCTCGTTTCCTCAGTGCACCATTGGGCCCGGCGGCGGAGAGAGACAGAGAGAGAGAGAGAGAGAGAGAGAGTGTGAGTGAGTGAGTGAGTGAGTGAGTCACCCAGCAGATGAAAGAGTCAAAGTAAAGGCTCTGCCGTCCCAAAAAAACATCACACGGCTCCCTTGCTCACTTTTTGAAGTCATCCAAGAGGAGGGAGGGAAGCGACACACTTTCCCAATCGCATTAAAACATGGCGTCAGGCAGCTCCCATCTTGTTGCGCGCTATAGATTACACTTTGGTTTGAAGTGAAGTTTTAAGTGGGACACCGTGATATTGGGCTCTGTTTTTTGGGTTAAGTTTCTTAATTCAACTCGGAATCATCCTACATCTGAACATCAGGCAGACTTATTCATCAAAGCAGGAACGGAGGCATAAATAGATGGGAAGTGATGTCTACCTAGGCAGAAAACTAGAAACACATTAGAGTTCTATCAAAGTTCAATGACAAAGCGGGAAAAAACTTTACATCTCCTTTACCAGCCGTCAATAGTTGTCACAGAAAACAGGGATGAGACTTTTTCGGTGGTTTTAAAGTCTGTCCACCTGTTCAAGCAATTTGTGATTCTACAAGCGACTCCATCCATTACGCATTCACAGCCTCAAACCAGCTTTTTTTTTTTTTCTTGACCTTATGATGTGGGTTAGATGTTAAACCTACTCACACTGATGGTAATGGATGTAATTGGTTTTCTGATACCAAGAACTGGTTGGTTGAGTGTGTAATCACTGAACATTCGGTATGTTGTGCGCGTGTGTCTGTTTGATGTATGTTTATCTGCGTGTGTGTGTGTGCGTCAGTGATGCATTATTTCTGTACTGCGCGTGTGATGCGGCAGTGACAGTGAGCAGCGGGGATTAAGAGAATCACTACTGACAGGCAGCGATGGCAAACTGTGAAATGGAAATAAAGCCTCTTGTCATTACAGCACCAACTCTCTCTCTCACACGCGCAGATACACAGGCGAGCGCAGCAAGACAGCAATGATTACAGACAAACGAGCAAATAACATCTCCCAGCTCTCCCTCGCTGGCAGATTGAACTCAAATTGTTATGAGAGACATGCGTAGTGAGCTGCAGATTGTTCTGAATGCTTACAAATATCGCTGCCACTAAATCTGAAGGCTTCGTGGAGGTTTTTGTTTTTCAAGAAATTAACCCCAGAAATCACCTCCCCTCGTGTGCAGTATACAACATGTTGTGTGTGGGGTGAAACCACGAACGACCATTTAAAAAAAAAAAAAAAAAAAAAAAAAAAAAAAGAGCAATGACTCATTGTCGACTTAAAGACGCACCCTCCCCCTGACATAATCACCTGCCAATCGGTCGTCAAAATTGTGTCCTTTCTGTGCATGAAGTGACATCATCCTCGCATCAGGAGTTTTATGTCTTCTGTCAGAGTTCAGCTTTAGGACGATGCTGAAAACCATAATTGCTCTTTAGCAATGTGAGATGATTGGAAACACATCGGAGAAAAATGCCATATGGAGGCAATATCCTGTCCTGGACTATAGACTGCACTGAACAGATTCTGAAAATACTGGAAACAGACACACTTGACTTGAGCACACACACTCACACACACACAGAAGTTATCATGTGTTGGCAGGATTACTCTATTGAGAAATGTTTACTTTGGTTTCTTCCTCCTTTAGCAACAATACAATGGGACTGCACACCTTGAGCAAATTTCACCTCCAAGCAGCTATAGATCAAACTCTGGATGTGTGTTTGGCCTTCTTGCATCCTGTTTGTCCATTGTCTGTGTTTGAATAAGCGTGACTGGTGTGCATATCTTTGCTTAAGTGTGTGTGTGTGTGTGTGTGTGTGTGCGCGTGTGTGTGTGTGAGAGAGAGAAAGTTGTCACCCTGTTTTCTGCCACTCCCGTCAGTTCTTTTTTAGTGTGCGCCGTTTGTGTGTATGTGTGCGAGTTTGGCCTGGTTCCCACTGCAGATTATTAATTAAGTTCTGGTAAGCGGTGCATGCCTTGCCTTCAGATCCACTTCCACTCTCTTCAACATACACACACACTCACACACACACACACACACACGTACGTACACGCGCACACACAAACGCGCACACACTTCAAAGCAGCCGCACTCCACACAGCTAGGATTAAGAGGCGATTGAAGAGCCTGATACAGCCTCAAAGTGCCTTCAGCACAAAAATGCCTTTGGCAGGGCACAGGTAGTCTCTTTGAAAGTGCTCTCTCTCTCTCTCACACACACACACACACAGATACACACACATATAGCTGGGCTTTTAATTTAGCTCTGATTTTCCCTTTGTATTTGTCACAGTCACTGTCGGGCTGTTTTTCCTTTGCATGTACTACCCATATCTTCATCTACTTCCAGACATTTTTAATGTGTGTATCAACGTGTATCAGCTGTATAATGTATGATGTTGTATAATGCTTCCTGCGAAACTCCCCTGAGTGGCTGTAGGTAAAAGGAATAGGCTAGTAGCGAGCTCTTTATGTTTTCATGAAACATCTGAGCCTGTTTGCATGTCAATATGGCCATGTGTTTCCCATGAATGCACTCACATGTGAACCCGCAGCCGTACACAGTAGAGAGAGTCACACACACACACACACACACCTCATTATCTCACAGCCAACCGCAAAAGGTGGTGCTGATAACTTTGATGTAAACATTTTCACCACTTAGCCACATTTAAGTCTTATCCTTTGCTATAACTTCAAAATTTGGACTACAGAGGTAATCCAGTCTAATCAAAGAATTATGGAAATGTGCCTCATCTTTTTTTAAGAAATGTAGCTAGCCTGCAAGACTAACTACCACAGTGTCACTTCATGCACGCCGTAGTCAAGATGGAGCACTCCGCCAGCAATAAAGGGAGACAACAAATGTGTCAGCTGTAAAGAAAAACATCGAAAGACTCCATTTGCGCCCCTCTCCCACACACAGTTATTCCTCTCTCGCCTTTTCTACATCCTTCTTTGTCTAACCCTCTCTCATCAGCTGCTATAGGGCCCCTAGGGACGAGCAGGGCTGCCACTCAAAAAAAAAAAAAAAAAAAAAAAGAGTCCTGGCGCAGGAAGACAGACCAGTATCCTTGGTGATGGCTCTGTGTTTCCGTGGTGACAGGTGTGTCCGCTCGGAGCGCGGGACGGCGGTGTTTGTCAGGAAGTGTTTGGATGGGGCGCAGAGTCCAAACGCAGCTCAGGTGTTGATGGCTGCGAGGGGTGCGTTCAATGAACCGGTGTTTGTTAGCGAGTTGTCTGTCTGTCAGCGGCTGTCAGGACAAGAGAGTCATGCTGGCGTGTGTGTGTGTGTGTGTGTGTGTGCATGTGTGTCTCATGGGTCTTTCATGTATAGATCAGGTTTAAATCAGTTTACAACAATACATTTCAGACTTTTTTATGTTTCCTATCTTCAGTTTTCAAGAATTAAAAAGAGTTGAGTTATGGTTTGTTGCTTATCACGTCATAGGCAATGTGAGATGCAGTACTTTATACTTTCAGACATGAGTTTAAAACCTGAAAAGAGTTGCCTGCCTTTCAGATAATGACCTATATCCCCCATTAATTTGAGCCTTAGTCTTTCTACGGTACTCGTCTAGACCTCGTCGCTGTGCATACAGGCAGCCATTGACGTCCCTGTCGAATTCCAGCACTTCACACCTCATTATCTCACTCCACTGTTCAGCCTCTCATTGAAACTCTGGCATCACAGCCCCGGCTAGCTGAACGGAGACAGATCTTGTATTAGACACTCGCAGTCTTTGCTTCCAGCTGGCTAGCTTCCCATAGAGCAACAACGGAAAACAAAGAGATGAGCGCCGCTCAATAAGCTCCTAACAACAATCTCCATTCACTCCCGTTCTGTCTCCTCCGTGTTGTGTCTCCCAGCTTCTCCCAATCATCTCTCGCTCTCTTTTTTTTTTTTTTCCTCCCTATAGCTAATTGGCAGTAACGTTTTAATTCCCCCTCCCACACACACACACACACACACACACACACACACACACACACCAACACACACTCGTCCCCCTTCTTGTTAAGTGATGAATTGTTGGCAGGGGATCAAAGGGGGAGTGGTACCCACTGTGCACTATGCCCGTCACTACCTGCTGGCGCACATGAACGTTGGGACTGGCACTGTGCCAAGAGGCCACAGGCCTTTACCGCAGGGACACACTGCCAAGAGGCAGAGGTCAATGTGTATGTGTGAGTGTGTGTGTGTGTGAGTATGGGTAGGCTGGAAAGGGGAGCATGTGCACTTCCTAACAGAAGATTCAATTTCACAACTCCCTCTCTTTGTGTGTCTATCCGTCAGTCTGCATATCGCTTTCTCACACACCCCTCTCCCTTCTTGTTGCAGACCAACAGCAGGTTGAAGCAGATTGAGAAGGAGTGCAGTCAGAAGCTCACCAAGTCTGCCCAGGTAATCAGTTTTCTCTTCTACCCCCCCTTTTTTTCCCCCACATCTTTCACTTTATATTCCCCTTTTTCCACTGAACCGCTTGAAAGATTGGACAAACGTACTGATGGGAGAGGTGAGGAAGCGCACACGAAAACACACTCTCTTGAACACCCCTGCCCTTTACCCTTAAGGAGATATATACACACACACACACACACACACACACACACACACACACACACACACACATCCCCATATCTGGCTTGAGGTTTGTGCAGAGCTCAGACAAATAAATCAACACATAAAACACAGAAGTTTGTGTTACATGAAGAATATCTAAAGCTCTGCTGTCTGCCTTCCCTCTTCCATCCCTTGTGTCCAGAGGGGGTTAGAGGTGACTGCTTGAAAAGCTTTCCTTCGCAGCTCCAACAGAATCGTGTGAAGGACAGGTTTCATACTCTTCTCTGTATGTTTTCCAGTGGTAGATAATGTTAATGTTTAAATCCCTTAAAGCGGCACTAATCAAATATGTACGTATAATGCGAGAGGAGTCGTTCGAAGTCAGCTAGGAGGAGAGTAAATGTTCGACTTTTGGGGGTGTTTGCAGCGAGAAACGCGACTCCAAACGAATGCTAATGTTCCTCCGTGTCTCCTGAATGCATTAACAGGCAACTGTTTGCTAACATGCAGTTAATGTATCAGCGTTGCGCGTACAGCTTGTTCCGATGCCCCCAAGTGGCCAAAAAATCAATTCATGCTACTTTAAAATCCACACATTGCTTGATTTATTTTGGCCACCTTGTAGATTAAATGCTGTCTGCTATATATTAAAGGGGCCACATCCAGATTTTGTTCAACATATAATTTAGCCCTCTGATCATCACAGCAATACTAGATGCACTTGTGATATATGTTACCAGGCCGTGTCATGCGTTAATTACATACTTCTCTCAAGTCATTTAGTGACAGAGAGCAATTACGGGAAGGGTGTACTGGAAATAGCTTTGCTAGCTATATCAATGAGCAATCGTTTTCCAAACAGCGACCCGTTGAATGCATGAAATCTGAAGTATGAATCAATCTTATAAGTTTATAATATGATATTTCTCACATTTAAAGTGTTAACTTGCATTAGTTTCCACCTCTCCTACACACACTCTCTCTCTCTGCCTCTAATACCTCTTTTTTCATCTCCATACCCGTTTCTCTTCCTCTTGTCATGGCATTATCAAGGCCCATGTGTTTAGCATTACAGCTTGTCCCCTCAGACTGAGGCCCGTTTAAGACTGAGGTAATGCTTCTCCCCAAACAGGTATATAACTTCCCAGGACGCAGTCATTCAGCAAACTGTCTCCAAAAGTTCAGGCAGCTTTTACCTCGCCAGTTTAAAAGATCCAAAACACCCTAAGTAGTGTTTACATTACAAAAGAAAAGAGTTTTCTCCTTGATTATGTAGCAGGGTAAAATATCACAATCATTTGGCCGTAATTGCACCTCGTTACCCAAAGAGGAGATTCAAAGAGGGGGTTTTGTTGTTTTTCTTTCTTTCTTCTCCTCTTCAAATCCCCCCATTTTGGGTTGGCTGGCAAAGGCAGCCGAGTTGAAAGCAGGGTTGACAAGCAGATGTTGTGAGAAAACGGTAGCTTATTAGGTTACACAATGCTCGACTTCAAAGGAAGTCGGATGCTGTGCGAAAGTTCAGCCATGTTTGCCCGCTTTGGCGGTGCGGTACGCCACCGCAGACAAAGCAACAAGTGATTAATCCTCTGTTTTGGGGACACAAAGCTGGCACAGGTTCAACAAACAACACTCTCTCTCTCTCTCTCTCTCTCTCTCTCTCTCTCTCTCTCCTTCTCTCTCTCTCAACGACATTAAAGGAAAGTCTCTCCAATCCAAACACCTTTGTCGAAGTGTGTCGTTATACAGAGGATTACGCTGAAGGTGCGTGTTTTTGTGCAAACATATTAATATGCATGATTAATGCAGGCTATTTGCCGTGGGCTTGGGCGGCTTTGTTTTAAAAGGTAAAGGTGGAACCTCCCCCCTTGGGGCGACTCAGTCAAATGTAAACAAGAGGCCTTTGAACCTCAAAGGCTAACCCCGGTTGTTAACCCCTCAGTGTCTGACAGGGGGCATCGCTCTCGAGCTCAACTGCATAGCTAATAGCCCAATTAAAAACATACCACACCATACATTATCCTGAGGGGACTGGAGACGGACCACGTATTAGCGCATATGTTGACGTGCATGCACACGCACATATCTCTTTCTTTTGCGTGTCTTTGCTTTTGTCCGCCTTCCTCATTCACACACACACACATACAGACTCTCCTAATTAGTGTCTCTCCAATCCGATCCTGTGTTCTCAGCATCGAGCTCTGAGTGGTCCTCCTGGATGACCTGTGAACTGAACAGGGCTTTGCTCTCTTCCCCCACTTAATGATCAGGCTATGGTGGGTGGTAGCTGTGGCACCGGTGGGATATCATTACTTTATCCCTGACCGTCCACCGTTAAAGTAGGTAGGAGGCAAAGGGAATTAGCCAGGGAGGCACAATGCATGAGGAGTACCATGTTCTGTAAGAAAGAGGTTGAAGTTTACTCTGTATGCAAATACAGCTCATTTATTCCTGCACAATACCGGTTGTTAAGTTGCATATGCGGTGTTCACATGCGACCTCTTAGGCGTGTATTAACCAAGTGGCACAGCATTTATTCCTTCATGATGATACATTCTCACTGCTTAAGAGATACTTCATGTGCCCTCCATCATTGTTTATACTTATCTGTTCTGATTATTGTTAATCAATACTTTGGATCATCTGTCCTCATGTAATGTGAAAGGGTGTCGGACATAGAGAGTCATCACCCAACTCCGCAGCTCTCCTCGGCTCAACAGGCAAAGTTAACAACTAGTGGAGCAGCTAGAGGGCCAAATATTTCCCTTAGGAGTTGACGGAGACCAAAAAAAGAGCTAAAAGAGAGCAAAACACAACTCATAATGAATTCTAATGTTGCTTCTGAGTCACCTTGCAACTTTACAAGGTGGCTTAATATGTGAGTGTTGCATTTGCAGCTAGTTCTGCATAAAATGAGTGAATGAAGTTGTAAGTAAAAGTTCATGTACAGATGCGCTGGTTATTTACTTTAGCTATGAAGTCACATTGTGTGATCGTGTGTTGTGACTCTTATTTTATTAACTAATCTGCAAATTAGTTTCTTCAATAATCAGTTTTAGAGAGAAGAAGTTTTTTTAAAAAATGCAGTTTTCTGTAAATGATTCACTGATTTTTCTTTTTTTTTTTTCATTTCAGCTCCAGGTTTTTTTGGTGGATGACACTCTTTCTCTTTGAAAATTAGACCTCAGTGTCTGTGTGTTTTTCTTGCTGTTACTTAAATCACCAAACAAATCAGAGGTGTGTGGTGTTATTAAGATGTCTGGAACCAGGTTATACTATTTCAACATCAGCAACATCCCATTTTCTGTGGTGGCCATCATTTTATAGTTATTAGTTATTCACCTTCTTGTTTACAAGGAGGTGAATCAACACCAGACCTACTCATTTCTCATCTTTTTTTTTTTTTTTTTTTTTTACCTCAGGTTCATGAAGAGGTAAGCTTGCCTTCAGCCCTAAACAGAGATGCTAGTAGGCCGGGGAAATAGACAAGTCTCACCAGACCAATTACAGACTTAAAAAGGCCTGGCCGGCTATCAGACGGAGAAAAGGGTGCTGTGGTGTGTGTATATATACAGGAATAACAAGACAGACAGCTGAGTTCACTAGTTTAGAGCGCCGCCACCGCCTGGGGCTAAAGACCAGCAGATGCAGGGAATCCATATTGCAAAATAATTATTACGCCCAGAAATGATGTTCCCATAATAATGTGCCATTTGTTGCTTTCATGTGGCTTCCCCGCTGACAAAATAAGGCTAATCTCCCTCTCATCTCGCTCTCTCTATCTGTGGTCGACCCACACCACTCGAACTCCCTTACTCCCACACAATGTGCCAGATTCCAGCAGGGCCAGTCCTCCAAAGTTTGAACACGTTAAACAATTATCTGTCTAGCCCAAAGCTAGCAGCAACACCACCACCGTCACCACCTATGCCTCTTTCTCTTTACCCATCTCTCCCTTCCTTTCCCTCTCTTTTACTCTCTCTCATCTTTCCTCTGCCTTTCCCTGACAGTGGCTTAAATAGAATGTTAATTTTGACTGGAGGATTTCAAAGCCGAGGCAGTTCCTTTTCATCTTGGTGTGCACCGCAAGTTCACCAACACAAAGTCACTCTGCTCTTCAAAAAGGAAGTTGTTTTTTCCTTCCTGTCTGTTTTTTTTCTACCCCCTCTTTCTCTCTCTCTCTCTCTCTCTCTCTCTCTCTCTCTCTCTCTCTCTCTCTCTATCTCTTTCTCTCTCTCTCTCTCTCTCTCTCTCTCTCTCTCTCTCTCTCTCTCTCTTCTCTCTCTCTCTCTCTTCTGTCTCGTCTCAAAAAAAAGGCACAAGACGCGAGACTCTGGGAAAAGCAGCGTTTTCAAGGTGATTGTTACTGTCATCCAAATCCGCTGACAAATGGGAAATGCGTTTTCCATCTGGCGCAAGTCATTTTGTGAACCAGTGAAATGAAGAAAATCAGCCCTCTGCATTAAAGGAACATGTTTACATTTGCTTCTGGGAAGCGGCTTGGTGTTTTGCTGTCACTTCCTTCAAACACAAGCAAAGAAAAAGCACATCGAACATGTTAACAAGATGGCCAGTGGGCATATGTTCATCCGCCACACACACACAGGTTTTCTGTCAATCCTGGACACACATGAGGATCAGTCAAAATCAATAATTAAAGTCAGTGTTTTTTTTTTGTTTTTGTTTTTTTTCTCACCTATAGTTAATTGCAGAGCTGCAGACGTCTGTATGTGACTCCAAGGAGGAGGAGGCTGTTCGTCTGCATGAGCAATCAGAGAAACAGTTGCAGGAGTCAAATGCTACCGATGGGGCGAAGAGAGGGCATTAACTCACCCGCGCTGATCAGGCTAACAAGGTCAGTGTCGGGCACCTAGGAGACCACTTTTCATAATTATCAACATTAACAACCGGTTTGCTGTCCATTTTATAAATAACCTATACAAGGTGTTGAAAAATGGCAGTACTCTAGCCAATCATATGGAACTTTTGACTGAACGCAGGGTGGAGTCACAGAGCTATATTACTGCATTAGTTAGTTTGCTGCTGCACATTATATCTGAGGCCATGTAGCTGAAATAAAGACCGCTACTCCACTTTAGGGAAATATTGCAAAATAAACTCATGCACACTCACGTGACGTTCCTGTGCTAGAGTCGCACTGAGCGCCGTATGTGTTGATCCACTCATCCCTCCCCTACACACACCTCATGAAACATATAATTTAATATAAAGTCAGTGTACTTTTAGGAAATATAATATTAACACTGAGCGAAGCAAAAAGTATCATCTAGTAACTTAATTTATCATAAGAGGAGAGATGCATCAGGATGTGCCTGATTCACTCAGCAGTTGACATTCACTGATCAGTCACAATCTATGCTAATTTGCGGCTGAATATTTCAGAGGCGCACGTCACAATTTTATGACTTATCACACGTTAGGGAAAAAATCTGTATCAGGTGCTTGATGGTGAGTTAAAGCTTCCTCCAGTATTGGGTTAAAGGCTGATCTGTGGATTTAGATTAGTTGAGAGTTAAACTCGACACCAGTGGAGTTTGTGGCGCGTTTGCGATTGCCGGATGGATCATGATTATTTTTTAAAAAGGAAAGACGAGCAGAAAGCCTGATGCTATCAAATATTTATCGACTGGGTGAATCTGAAACACAGATGGACTGTACAGTGATTACATCCCACAATATCATTATACAGATTGTTTTCCAGTAGTAACTCCAACTCCGCCAAAAACAAGTTTACATGAGTTATGTCGCTGTACTTTTTTTAAAATCTGAACTCAACTATAAATAGAAAGATTAAGTTGTGCAGCTGCCAACATCTGCACCAGCGATGGTCAAACTTCAAGGTGTCTGCCATTTTATCTCCCTCTCCTATCTCCTTTATCTCCTCACAGTCGTATAAACTTCCTGTCCTGTATCAGCAGTCTGAACCGTTAGACTTAGAGCGTGGAGGGCGTCGGTAAACTACATCCTCAGAAAGCCTTGTCTGGATTTGACTTTATAGAAGTAGACACGGTCGCTTTTGCTTTTTGTTAAGCACGGTCGCTGTTTGCAGCATGCATAATGCTCTGTCATTTTATGGCTACTTACCAAACTCCATAGTGTCTTTAAGTGGCATGTGTGCTCTGTGTCTGGCTGAAGCTTATAAATCTGTCTGCTGCACCCGGCTTCTCAAGCCAAACCTCTCTATATCATTACTGTCCTCTCTTTTACAGTTACACTTTACAGTCAGGCTCCTTTTTTTTTTTTTTTAGCATTAACCTTTGTTGGTTAAATGCTTGCGTCCTCCTCTGTTAGTCGACAAAATTTAGTCGAGTTTTTTTTGTCCTCTCTTATGCACTGAAGTCTTCGTCCAGGTCCACCGTGCAGACTTCTCTTCCCGGATCACAAGGATCTTTTATTCTGCCTCTTGCCTAGCAACCAGACTGGGACACAGTGGCAGTTGATTGGGTGTGGCTCACTAAATAAAGAGTTGTTGTGTCTGGGATCAGGACATGTTTCCAAACACAACCTTGTCTGTTTGCGGTTGCAGCTGCCTCATATAGTAAAGGCAGGTCTGTCAGGACTCCTTTAGGTCTCCCCTCCTCTCCTCGCTCAGAGTTTTTTTCTCCGTCCTAAAGGCCAGTTATCTCAGAAGTAGCTTGCCCCAAAACCTGGAATGTCTGCAATATCCAGACACATGATTATTGTAGCTAAAGACTGATGGCGGTTTTGCGGTCCGGTTTCAGGCGCTCAGGCAGGGCTTTCAGATCTTTCTGAGTGCCTCTCTTACTAATTCATAGCTTCTGCGTCCAGCGTGTTCAGATTATGGTCAGCAAAGTACTGTCAAAGATGAGCCACTCATTTTTTCTGCTTTAGTGACACAAAGTGTCACCCGATAGTCAGTCATGAGCAGTTTGTGCAATTTGTTACCTGTGTCACTGAAGGAAGTAGTTATCTATTCACGATCTTTGCTTGCAAACAGCAGCCGACACGTTATTCAAGTTCCACTTAAAAACACAGTAATTCATCCATTATTTCTGTAATTTCCTTGAAATATTTCAGTAACCGGATGCTGCGTTATTTACAGTGTTCTATGGAGATTTGAAACGCCACTTTTAGGAGACTTGTCTCTGGATACACCTCGCTCATATTGTGGTTTGTTGCTTGTAATCTGTCTGTAGTGTGACAAAACACACACGCTGCAGCACACACACACACACACACACTGTCTCCCCCTGCTGTAGACTGTGTTAAAAGACTGAATCTTGGCATCTGTGTTGAGAGCAGACAAAGGCTTTCTGTTTCCATTATCTGTGTCCTCATTATTATGATCCCCCCCTGTATTAACCACCCGCTAATGAGACTCCAATTAGTGACTGAATTCTTTATTAAAGGCCAGACATGTGGGGAAAGACAATCAATGAGGAGAGGAAGGTAAGATTGGCCAAAAAAAAAAAAAAAAAAGCAAACAAAGAAAGTTGGTGTGAACTTGAAAGAGGAGGGAAGGAAAAGGGTGAGATGGTAAACAATAGAGGGGAGAAAGAGAGGAGAGCGGACAAAAGGATGGAGGAAGTGTGAGGATTGGGGACAGCAAACAGAAGGACAGGGGAAGAAAAGGGGAGGAAGCGAGGAAAAAGAAAGAAAGAAATCGCGAAAGAGCTGTCAGTGGGCCATTGGAGGAGTGTGTGGCCTCTTTGACATTGTTTCCATGCTGCTCACTTCAAAGGCCTCGGATTATGAAGAGAAAGCGAGGGAGCTCAGACAATGGGAGGGGAAGAAAAGAAATAACACATCAAAGTTAGCCAGCGCTACATTTCAGAAAATCGGGGATAATCCCAAAACAGTTGTTCTGAATGCATGCTGTACGGATCAGATGTCCCTTTTTTTTTTTTTCTTTCTCCTGCCTCCCAGCCCCCATTCTGCCGTTTCTAGCCTGAATTTAGCTCCCTCTGTGGCTCTACTGTACTTGTGACTTCTTAAATGTGGGTGTTAACTGCAGAGACCTTTGTATCTCGTAAACCCCCTTTTTTTAGAACTCACTTGGCAGTGCAGTTAAGCATGCTCATTATCTGGAGTTTTTGTGTAAAGTGACGTTTAGCTGGAGAGTATTTTTTTGTACAGAAGTGCGTGTGAGAGCATGTATTGTGTACATATAAACATGACCGTTTGAGCGTTTGCCTACTTGGCGTGTGCTGTCACAGACAGGGACTCTGGCTTTGCATTGCTGGCCTTACTCGGTTTGAATAGCAAATACACTAAATCTCAGAGTGAGTGTGTGTTGCAAACTGTTGCAGAACAGGCACAGTTAGTCTGACGTCAGATTACTGAGCAGACATACAGGTGAGGCACCATGTAGCTGCTGTGTTTGCTCAGATCTTTTAATATTAAATGGCTTTATTGTGCAGTTGAACCAGAGTGGTATCCTCTATGGAAGCCAACGCCAAAAGTGCCAAAACATGAGTGCCTCGAATGGCCACACAACAAGTCAGTGTCCATAAGCCGTATGTTAAAGTCGCTTCCCGCTACAGCAGAAATAAACATGTTTCAGCCTGGTAGAAAACAGTTTTGGTCTCTAACTAATTTCCCTGTTATGACACCTGTACTGGAGTCAGAATTTCCTGTTTATTTCACCTGTTCAAATTATATTAAGGTTTAAGGATTATGCTTTGATTGAAGCAATTGGTTGCCCTGGTTTTCAGATGGCTTGTTGGCACTCTATTAGACTTTAATCAGCCGCGTCTTTACCATGAATTAGTGGCGGCCAGAATTACCACACTCTAGAGCTTCACAGTGGCTCTGGAGAAACCTGTGGGTGGCGTCACAGATACGACATCCGTGCGTCATACTGTCAGTGGTTGAATGCAGCTCTGCAGGTTTTACGCTCTTTTAGCTCATTGTTTTGGTTTTCTGGTTCATACATGGACTGCCTGGTGGCGTCAGCGAGACATTAGCAAAATTAAACCCACTGATCGTAAATAGAAGCTGAGGTTTTGTAAATTTCCTCTTCAACGTTTTCACCTCCAAGTCAACCTACCTGTTTCCTGTGAATGATTTCCACACACTGAGTTGTAGTCAGTTATTTTTAGGTTTAGCAGTTATCTCATACATAACAGTGGGCAAGGAAGGAGTGGAAAGTTCTAACACCACTGGAACTAGGTTGTTGTCAAAAAGCGCTGTGGAAGGTGAAAACAAGATAAAGTGTTATTTGCTTTCATCTGTCAGTCTGTATTCATATCTGTTAAGGGCAATGGGAGCCAATATGGAGAAAGCCAGTGTAAGCGCATTGAGGCATAACCCAGCGTTTGGTCGGAGGATTATTCACTTCTCGTGTCATCTGTTTTCATGCATGTGGCGTCTTGGGTAAAGTGTCTCCATTTGATGGGACGCAGGGGTTTTGAGGTGAATGTGAAGTTTAATATTGAGGTTATTTGGATTACTTGAGTACACGATGTGTGTTTGTGTGGCCATGCGGGCGGTGTTTTTGTTTCTGTGTGTGTGCAAGAGTGTGTATGGAGTGTGCCTGAAATGTGCAGCCACCCGATCTGACAGAACTCCAAGCCCACATTAGCCTGCCAAGAAAGGTACAAAGGCAGCGTACGCTTCCTGCACACACACACACACACGGGCCTTGTGTCTTCTCTCTCTCTGGCTCACACACCTATCTTTTTCCAACTCTGTATCTTCCGAACTCTTTTCTGTCTCAAACTGTCTTGTCTCACACACACACATACACAAGCACACATACTCACCTCGCCTGCCAAAAGGAGGTGGCTGGTGATAAACAATGGCACTCCGCCCATAGTGTCACCGCCTGGGCTTTGATCAGCACCATATTCCTGCACTCCCACCTTGGTACTTCTGTCTTTCTGCCTGCCGAATGCTGCCATGCACGCACACACACACACACGCACGCACTCACACACACCTATAAATTAGTGTTTGTGTCTCATTCTCATACACACACTATCCATTTTCTCCTCACTAAGTTTTTATCTGTATCTTTCTGTCCCTCAAACTTGCACACAAACATAGCTTTGAGTTAGTGCCCTTGTCTCTACATCTTTCAATGAGTGTTGCATTTTCTAACACCCATGTGCTCGCGTTTGCACCCTTTGAACACAGACAAGGATACACACCTTTGATCCAAGCCCATCCAGCAGTAACTTCTAGTGCTAGTCAAAGGGAAGGTGCTGTTGTAGCGTCCTCTCGATTAGTGACAGCAGATGCATTACATAATGCAACAGTGACCATTGTCTCACTCTGTTTGAGGGTGAGAGTGAATATGTGAGGTGCACTGTTCTTTGTACACCACACAGTGTGGTGTGTACCTTTTCTGGTTCAAAATTTAGATGGAGTCCAAGTGATCTAGGGGCTTTGCTTTTATGCATGCGGACCAGTAATGAGGGACAAGGTTCCTGTCTTACACACACACACACACACACACATGCACATGTTCAAGAGGCTAGTTGTAGCAGCTGTGTCTGCAGTTCTTTAGTTATATATGCATTAGTTTCTGGCAGGGTTGAAGGATGACTTTTGCCTGTGGGAAGGAATGGCAGCACTGGATCAAGAACAGGTGTGCGCTGGATGGGAAGGCTGCTTCAATCGTTGTGTGTGTATCGTTTGTCCTCTCCCGTTAATAGCGTCTGTCCCTGTCCTTCAGCGCATGTCCACGTTCTTCGCGTCAACCTTGAATTGTACATTTTGTTTAGTAAAAGTTTTGTTAAACCATCAGCGTCTGTTACTTTCTTCTTTTTATGTTTTGTGTGAACACTTTCACAAGTTACATTTTCATTTAAATGTCTATTAACTAATACCACACATAATGCTTTTTCATTTTTAAAAAAATCCAATTAACTTTTAACATGGGGGAGCTTATGAGATTGATTTATGTTATGTAGCCAGCCTCAAGTGGACGTACAGAGAACTGCAGCTTTTGGAACGTCTGCATTGGCTTTACTTCCCAACCACGGAGGCTGCCGCTTGGTATTAAGGGCTTGTTATTCTGATGTAGCTGTGGAGTCTTAAGTTTAGCAATGTAGCGTTTGATGGTGCTTGAACAACCAATTATTTACCGATTTCAGCCAACATTTTGAAGGCTCTCTTTAGTGTGACTCTAAATGTTTCACAAAGCCAATGTGTTTGTCCAGTTATCGATAAAATGCTAACTATGTTGTGCTGGGTATATTCCTGCCCCTTGTGTGGCTATTGTGCTTTTAAATCTTAGTGTCTTAGAGTCTTGCAGACTGTAGTGCTTTTTATATTGCTTTTTGGTGTCAGCTAGAAATATGTATCTGTGAGCAGGTCCCCCCCTCTCTCACTCTCTCTCTCTCTTTCCTCTCTAACTCTTTATGTATCTGTATAGCACCCATCTGCCTTCATGTTCATGTATATCTTTGTGTGCGTGTGTGTGTGTGTGTGTGTGTGTAGTGCGTGCGACTCACATGTGCCTGGTGTTGGCTGATTGATGGCACTCAGGCTGTGGGCAGATTCGGCAGTGTTTGATCCACATATCCAGAGGGAGGTGGAAGTAGGAGAGATAACATTCAGGATATGCAACTGGGAGCGTGGGAGTAAAGACAGCTCATAGAGTCCAGTACAGCCATTCTGGACAACAAACGGAAATTACTCATTAATCTGATCCTAATGCGAGTACAAAGAAACCATGACAGCCTAATGTCTTGTGCTTCCCTGTTTGAATTCCGTTAACAGATCCAGGCTGTTGGCAGAAGTAGACAAGCTGCCATTTTACTACGGTGGCACCATGCTTAACAACCATGTATAACACACTTTTCAGCATGTTTGCCAAGAAAAACATCCAACAGACCTTGAACCAGAAGAATGAATGATATGTTGAAAATACAGACCTCAAATTTCATTAAAATAATCCACTAAATATAGTCCTGTTTTCATCTGAGGATCTGTTCCAACAACAATCTGAGCTCTGGGAAAACAAAAAAAAAGCAAGTAAAAGACCACAAAACTATCCATGGAATCAATTTTCTTTCCTAAATCATCTATTATTATTATTAGATCTTTCTGAGCAGCTTGCAGACAAAAGACAGTGTTGATGGTGAGTTACCACCTCAACAGTATTGTGTGTTGCAGAGTTTTGTTGAATGATGCATTTCTTCTGATTTCAGTTGAAGAAATCATGAAGTTTGATGATTCAAATCATAAGCTAGCAAATAATTCAGCATATAGTGACATACAAGTCAGCCACTGGACTAAATCTGTGTGATCAACAAGGCACACTTTCTTCAGGAGGTGTTAAATCTGGGGGCAGCTGGACTTGGTTGTAGATTTGTAAAGATGTTTCACCTCTCATCGAAGTCTTCTTCAGTTTTGAGTAAAGGTGTTGGAGTGGGATCATCCACCCAGGCCATTGTTTCCACTTAGTCTGTTACTGCTCCTTCACAGAAACACAACCTGACATACTATTGTCTTATCAAGGTGGTATCATATGTCTTTCAGTTTAACACTTTGAGACTTAATGAGCGCAGTGAAACCCAACACTAGTGTATGGGAGAGTGCATAGAGTACCAAAATAAAGAGTAAAATTTGCATAGAGCTGCAGAGTTCAGCACTACAAGTGACTCTTTCACATTCCTTACTGCACGTTAATGCAGTCAACAGGTTGGAAGAGATTTCAGCTAATTTGCATGCAACTAGATCTAGATAGAACATAATGTTACCTGTTATTGCAGCAGTTGTTTGGCATCAGTGACTACTTTTCTGGTTAAAAACCTGAACATTCAATCCTCAAATAAGAAAACCACGGATCTCGTCTTCTATGTGAGTTTTTAGACTACAGTGCGTTGCAAGTTTGCTAAACCCGACATCCATTAAATTATATACCATTTGATAAACAGAATATATGTATGTAAGCCACACACTTTAAACACACACCAGGGCATATGGTGCATATTTCAGAGTTGTTCCTATTCTCTTTCTACTGTAGCTCACAGCAGCTGGAAGAGAGATGGGAGAATAAGAGAACAGTGTGTTCCCCTGTGGGTATAGCTCGGTTGCAACATGTCTTCATTACGCTGACAACAATTGTCTTACTATTTTCATCAGTACTAGGAAAGAGCGCCTCAATAACTGTGCAGCGTGTGCATATTGCAGTAGAGGAATGTAACCGTTCTATTTGCCGTTCAGGAGGATTTCTTCTGCCGCCATCTGGTATCCTCCCTCAGTGCGAAATCAACTCTGGGAAAAGTGCTGAAGAGCATCGAAGTGCTGAAAGCAAGTCAATTCATACCAATATCAGTGATATCTTTCAGAGGGCTGTCCTGGTCGACTTGCTAAACCACGTCATCTTTTTTATTCCTACACACAGACAGACAGACAGCAAAGCAAAGCAAAAGTTTCACTTCTCTAACACCTCCAGGAGGGAGACCTCTCCTCCTCCTTCTCCTCCTCCTCCTCCACCTCCTCCTCCACCTCCTCCACCTCCTCCTCCTCCTACAGCTTCTCTCTTACATCACTTCTTTACCTTTCCCACAATCCTTTGATAAAAGCACAGATAAAAGTCTTGCTCATCTCTCCTATTATCCACCTCTCCTTGAGGTTAGCACCTCCTTTGTATTATTTACTATTAGATCCAGTAGACATACATACACACACCACCTTGTTCTCACTAAAGCTGGTGTGTGTGTGTGTGTGTCGTATTATTAATGTGTGTGTGTGTGTGTGGGCGCAATCCACATACTATCTTTGCTTATGTACGTCTGTGTGCTTCATACCCCTAGTGTATGTATCTGTTCTTACCCTTTGCTTTCGTCTATGTGAGTGAGTGTGCGTGTGTGTGTGTGTATGCGTGTGTGTGTCCTTGGCTGGAGCGGTGGTGTGAGTTTTGCTGCTAATCTGAAGTCGTCCAGCCTCAGTGTCATTAGAGGATCTCTTTAATCCAGACTTTGGGAGAAACTTCCTGACAACACGCTGCAAATGAAGGCCCCACGCCGCACATGAAGAGCAGCTCGGCTCCTAACAAAACACCAAGTTTAAAGAGGCCCCTGGCCTTTTTTCCTTCTCCCACTATTCCCTCCCTTCTTTCTTCTTTGCTTTTTTTCCCTGCCCTCTGTTGCTTTTACTTCACCCTAGGGAAACATGCTTGCCTTATCTGCACAGGAGGACCACCCAGAAAGATAGCTCAGCGTTGGTGTGTCTGTGTGTGCGGTTGTGTGTGTTTGTGTGCATACAACGCTGGAATTACACTCATTTGACTGAGTGTAGCACTCACATTTAGAACTTTGCTGTTAATATTAATGCATGCCTATACCTGCATGGATTGCTCTGGCCTTTGTGTTTGTTGGCGCTTGCGTGCTTGCGTGTTTCGCTAATCCTTTGTGCCAAGTTTGGAATGAAAGGCTGATGGAGGTGAGACATGACTCCTCAACTGTGGGACTGTGCAGCGGGAATGCGCCGCTGCACATCTCGCTCCAGCCACGTTTTCCTCCTCTTCCTCGCTATCTTGCTCTTTCTACGCCTTCCTGAACTTCTTTCTCTCTCTCTCTCTCTCTATCACATTTCTGTCTTATCTTCCCACGTTTTTAACTTTGCATTGTGTTGCTCTGCTCCTTCACACCTTTCTCTTTCATTCTCCGACCACCCCTCCATCTCGCCTAAGGAAATCTGATTCCCCCTCCCCCTCTTCTGGCCTGTTCACAATGATCCCAGTCTGCATGGCTGATAAAGACCACATCGCCCTGAGCATCTGGAACTTACTTACACAGGTTCCTCTGCATCCATTCACACACCTTCACACACTAAATACTACAGCAATAACCAACATGTTGTGTGAATGATGAGTGCTATGTGTGCTGCCTGCAATACATTTGGATATACACGCAGGCAACACTGCCTTTATAAATTAGCCAATTCATCATCGTTTGAGATGTTTGCCCCTGGGCTAGCACTGGATTCAAGTCAGACACTGGTGGTTGGAGCTGCATCAGGAGGGCTGTGCAGGTGTTCTGAGTGTCTACATATTGCACTCACTGGTTTTGTTTACCGTTTTAAATAGTCGTGTCTGTGGCCATCAGCGTCAGTGTGATATCTGTTGCTCTGCGCCTAAAACAGACCTCAGTGCTGTATAATATAACCATCTGACAGCATAATGACTAAATATTTCTGAGGCTCTTTCTTTTGACTCACAAAGAGTGCTTTCCATCCATCAGAAGAGAATCATCCCGTATGATTCTATTAATGAAGGACAGTTGCTGAACTTCTACCCTCAGACTTGTTTTGAGCATCAGATAAAAAAAAAAAAAAAAAAACCCACATGAAGGCGAACACGTCACCAGTGGGGCCCACTAAGTCAGCCTTGTTTCCCAGAAGACCTGTTGAGAAATGCTGTGTCACAGTCACGGGAATCAGAGTGGGTTGATAAAGGAGAAGGCGGTCTTGTCAGGGTCTCTCATCTTTGTCATCCATGCTGCTTCCTAAAAAGGGCCCGGATGTAGGTGAGATTAGAGTCAGATGATGAGATAGGCGCCCTAAAATGAACCGTCGGAAGAAACATGTCATAATCTATCACGTCTGCTCCAGCTTCACTCTCACACGCCTTGGTCAATACAATCAAAAAACTAAATAGCGTCGACTCCACTTAAAATGTTTCTCCAGTGTCGTTAGGCACAGTTGCCAATAAGCAAAATCAAATGATGAAATCGAAAGCAAGTTTGCACTGGATGGAGATGTGGGATGATGGGATAAGTGACTGGCTGAAATACCCTGATTAATGAATCTTACTTGGCACAAACAAGCTTCCTTTCATGCCGCCAGAGTTAAAACTGACCTCCAGAGTCATGATAGTGGTAATGTAGAACTCCCTCTGCCAGACGTCCCAAATTAACCACTGCAAAGGAAAGACTACTTTATAAAAGTTGATTTACCTGCATCAATGCGAAACAAGGTATCGATTCACCTGTGCTGCAGTCTTGATGTTCAAATTATTAAAAGAAAATGATTACATGTCCAAGAAACTATGGTGAAGTCTACTGTATCTAACAGTCGAACTGACAACAAAGGTTTCAGCTGTTTTCCTTCCCTTTAGTCAGTAGTTCTCAGAAAGTTTATACGAGTTTAACCTGGCCCTGAAGCCTACCAACAGCCTGTGTGTGATTTATGTGTAAAGCGTGGTGGGTTTGTAGATCAGGCAGTCATGCCTATCCTGGACTGTGTTTCCCTCCCAGCTCTGAGGGTCGACGGAGGCAACACCTGGCCCGCTCACTCAGCTCAGCTGGGGAGAGACGCTGAGGATATTAGAGTATTTGCCCCCCATACACTTGTTGGGCGCTTTGTGTGTGTGTGTGTGTGTGTGTGTGTGTGTGTGTGTGTGTGTGTGTGTGTGTGTGTGTGTGTGTGTGTGTGTGTGTGCTTTTGATTTTCAGGTGTGTGTATGTGTGTGTGTGTTTTGCGTGCACATATAGCTCTCTACTTTCATGTAGACTAATCAAAGGCAGTGTCCATGTGCACTCAAAACATCTGGTTCTGCATCGCATGCAGGAACCTTTCTTTCCATTGCTATCACTTACAGGCAGAGAAGGAAAAAAATGCCCTGCGAGCACACACACACACGCACAGTGAATTTTCTTTCTTCTTGCTGTACCTGAATCTTAGAAAGCAAAATAGATTAAATTCTTTATTGAATTGCCTAAGGGGAAATGTGATCAACTCAGGTATTGGAGTCCATGTGAGTTTAGGTCTCCCTCACTGAATGAAGTACAGTATATCTCTCTTGTTACCTCAAAGAATAATTATCCTTAAAGAGATGTGACTTTACAAAACCCTCAGTTTGCTAATTCCCTGAGCGAGCAAGTCTCACTTTCTCTGTGCCCTTGTCTAGAAATGAGTCTGGGCTTAATGAGGCCAGCTTGCCGGTAATTACTGTCATGACTTCATTATTAGCCTTTTAACATGCTAAGACTAATCGCAGGCTGCATCTCTCCTCACTGTCCCTCTGTCCTCTCGTCTGTGTCTTGAATATTCTGCTAAAACTCTGCCCCGTCCTCTCAGCTGCACTCCTCGCATTCAGATTTAGCCTCGTCACCTCAGATGTAACTGACGGATTAGTGTATATGCTTGTGGCGTCACCGTGTTACACATTACACCACACAGATCTCGAGTTTTTTTTTTTTTTTTTTTCCCCGTCAGTCCTTCGACATCACTGACTGTCTCTCCCTTCCCAGGCTCTGCAGGAAAAGGTGGAAAGTCTACAGAGAGCAGCTGCACAGTCAGAGAAGAAGCTGCTCAGCAGAGCTTGGGGTGAGAAGAAAGTACTTGATCGTGTTTTCACCACATCTCACCCTGTCTCTTTTTTTTTTTTCATGCTGCGTCAAGCAAGAGGCAAGCGTATCTCGCACTCCAAACTCATTTGCTCCCTCACCGTACGGTGCATCACTCTCGCTGCCCAAGTTTTTTCGACCCTCTCGTTGCCCTCAGCTTTTCATCACCTCCTGTTTGACTTCCTGTTAATCAAGCGATCCTGTGATGGCTTAGGGATGTCCCTAGCCCCTCACCCCCTAGGTTACCATCCTTACTAGATCCTGCAGGGAGCACAACGACAAAAAAAAATGTAGCCCTTTCTTCCTCCCCTCATCACTCTACCATCTCTCATTCCCACTTGTTCAGAGCCAGAGATATGCCCCTAGCACATTCCCAAATTCCTTGAGATTTGGCTTCAAGAGCCAGCGCCTAGGGCCAGGAATGCCACCACCGCCTGTGTTCAGAGGGAAGCCTCTGTGTGCACACACACACACACCAGTGTGCACACCTCCCCATAGCTCCCCAGAATGTCCTGCTCAATCAGGCACTGTTTGACCTTGACACACACAGAGAAGAAAGCATAATGACTACACTCACACAGGAGGCTTATTCTTTGTACGCTGGTATGTACAAGGCATTCATTCTCCTGTGTCCCCTCTGATCCACCCACTGACCCTTGTACACACTTCACACACTCGTCACACACCTCAGTGTCTAGCTGTCATAAATCTGCAGGAAGGGGTCAGTGGTTTTTAGGAGTCGCTGGTCACTGACCCAGTCCCAGAGCACTGCGTTGTTTCCTATAACTGAGGGCTGACCTCTGAACCTACGGCTATGTCAGACCATTTCGTCTGGACAAGGGTTCGGGTCTCTCCTTTTTATCTCTTTATTTGTGTTTTTTTTAGTGTTATTCACTGTGCGATCCATCACTGCAGACACAATCAATTGATTTATGTCCCAAAGACTGGCAAAAAACCCTGCGTGTTGACAAGTAAATCTTGGTTAGTGGTTGAGTTTATTAACAACAACTATAGCGTATTGTTTGGCATATTGGTCTTGTATAGTTGAAATTTTATGATACTAACAATAAGAAACACAGATTTGGATGCGATGCAAAATGTTGCTTTCTGGTGTCAAATCAGCAACATTATGATTTAAATCAGGCAATATGTCGAAGTAAAGAATGAGTAAACAAGACTAAGAATCTGACTAAGCATTTGGTACCAATTTTAAATACTTGAGCTCTTGATTCTCATACAAACACATTGCAAATTTATCACAGATTGTTTGGCTATGTCCAAAGTTGTGATAAAGACACAAACAGGAAGTGTGTGCCATGTGAATAAGAATGAAGGAATCTCTGCGCATCCAGCCAACCTCGGAGCTAAAAGCGATGCCTCGACAGATGGGACAGCTGAAACTGAGATCTGGAAAGAATGAGATCTAGGCTTATATGGTTATAATTCAACGTAAAAAGCATGTCATCCATGGTAAGAAGCACACAGCTAATGGCGCTGTCTCATAGGACGGACAGGTTCTACCAATGCCATATACATCACATAAATGCGTCTCCCAAAAAGCAACATACCGAAAACGCCGTTTATCTATTTAAACACTATAAAAAATGATAATAAATCTTCATTTTAGTCCACAGGGTTCAGTAACTTTCTCCTGTGCATCAGTTACTTTTAAGGAAGTCACAGTTTGTCACAGGTAAGTCGTGTCCACTCAGTGCTCTTTAGTCTTCAATAATTTGATTAATCATCAGAGTTGCTCAGTGTGAACAGTGCGCAAACTACATGTAAGCCAGGAGGAGTTTGACTCCTCTTAAAGGTCAATTAATGTAGGTTTATTTGCAAGATTAGTTTACAATATTCATTAGTATGTTTTCATTAATGTATAATCACCTGAAACTAAGAATCATTTTGTTTTGTTGTCTTAAAATGAGCCTTTATATCTACAGTGAGAGTGCAGGTCCTCTTCATGGAGTCTGCCATTTTTTCTACAGTAGCCCAGAACAGACAAACCAAACGCACTGATCTAGATATGACCTTTTGCTTTTATGTGAATTTTGCAGCCAGAGTTTTTCCTACATGCTTGAAAGGAGAGGGTGGGACGTGGGAGAGTATTCATTTGGTTGCAATCTGCAACTTCACTGCTAGGTGCCACTAAATCCACAAACTGGACCTTTAACAGAAGAAGTCGCAATTTGTGAAAGTTTGAGCTATCAAAAATGTAGTGTTGCAGCTTTCTACATCCCCATCATTTGTATCAATAATATCGTGTGATTATTATATATCAGATGTGCTGACATAAAGTAAGTAGGTCTACGCCTGGCCCGTTGTTTTGGTCGTACCTCTGTCTGTCCCAACATCGTCCTTCCCTTGCCATTGCACCTTTAAGCCTGATTTACACTTCTGCATTGAATCAATGCCAAGGTCGCAGCATAGCCTTGCACCCTGCGCTGTATCGACATGCCTCGCGAATGTAACTGCGTTGCAGGCATGAACCCGACAACTGTGTTGTGGTCGGCAGTGTCAATCCATTGTCCAATGGAGGAGGAGGCGACCGTTGATGTAGAACAGAGAACAGAGCGAATCATGCAACCAGATGAGTTAATAATGCTGTTTGAAATTCCTTTTCAGCGTGCGGCGCCCGAACAAACAGGCGCACATGGGGCCTTTGCCTCGCTGCGACATGTTCCTGTCTGTCCCCTCGTTCCCTAGATCCTTTGGTTTTCCCCGGACAGCGAAGGAGAAACAATAAACACAGAAGAAAAGACAGCTGGCATTTTGGAAGTGTCATTTTGCAGAGCAATGCAAACCTACCAGCACACAACAAGCCTACATGAAACTATAAATCAGGCTTTAGTCTCTCCTATTGTTGAGACCAGCAGGTTAACAGTATCTTACTCAGAGCTTCGTGTGTGTAGGTGTGTATGGACACCCTTTTCTTTTGGCAACAAGTCACAGTTTTACTCCCTGTCTGAATCACATGTTTACTTCTGCTCTCACCTAAGGTCCAGGGGGTGTGTGCAGTGTTTGGTGTCGTGAGTGAATAAACCACGCCCTTCTACTGTATGTTTTTCATCAGCGTGTGACTCTTTGCATCACATGCATCTGCATTCACGTGCGCCTGGTTACTCTGCGTGCATTGTTGTTTGTGTGTGATAATAAAACCTCCTCCTCTCTCCGTCTCCTCACACTGATATTGCCCTAGTTTATCTGCCAAGACTTGTCTTTGTAATCTGATCCCTCACATGCAAAAACAGCCTTTCTGCCCAGACTTCACACAGATGTTGCTCGCCTTACACTTGCAGGGCCCTCGCAGGCTCCCCCACTCTGAAATGGCGGATCAGCACGGCTCGTTGTGTAGTTCAATTCTCCTTGAAGAGGAGCAGGAATATTTGAAGAGTACAGCTCTTTGTATAAATACATAATGATACAGTGGGCACGGTGAACTGTACAAGTTTCAGAGACGTGTTCTCCTGCATCATGGGATCTGTAAAATAAAATAAATCATTTCTGTAGTTGTTTTCAGACATAAAAATGCAGAGAGTTGAACTTAAGTTCTGTAGGCTCCGATCCATTTTCCTGCGTGCTGTTTTTGTTGAGGCACATTACATCAGCTACCAATCCATCCCATACTTCTAACAACTTCAGTAAGATCTGTAGCCACTTCTAATCTCCTCCTGCCTTTTTCCTTTTTTTTTTTTTTTTTAAACTTTTGTGAGGCGGTTTCTGTTTTTTTTTTTTTTTCCTCTCTCGCAGCAGCAAAGCGTTTTTGAATTCAAATCGCTCCTTGGTGAACTCTCTGAGTACCAACACAGTGGATGTGGAGGTGCAAACTTTGTGAAGTGCCGTCATTTTGATGTACCCCCTTGTTCTGACAGGTTTGTCACTTTGGAACAAGGGGATATATCAGAAATGTCTCTCCAGTACATACTCACTCACCCCCACCACCACCACAACCCATCCCAACGTACGCAAGCATGTACACACACACACCCCAACTTCATTAGCATACATCAGGCTTCCCTACGATGTGACAAACTTCATTTGAACGTTGAAAGTGTTGAGGGCTTGTTCCTTTCTGCTGGCAGCTGTCAAAAACCACGCCATGTGACGGTACCAAACGCAAGAAGTCAAAACCACAATCTAAAGACTATATATAGATGAAATGTTGTCATTTTAAGATGACTGGGAGGAAAATGACTGCCATCCTCATGATCTTCAAGAGCTAAGAGAATCCGCTTCATCAGGAACAAACAAAATCTCATTTTTAAAGATGTGAAGATGAAACCTGATTTTCTCCTCCAAAGTCTTTTCTAGTGCTTTGGGAAACAGTGGCACACTTTTATTTTTCCTCCTCCTCCTCTGTGTTTCCCTTCCTCTCTCTTCTCTCCTGCTCACACTCATCTGGAGTCCGTCAAATGACCAAAACCTCATGGAAGGTTTGATCAGCAGTATTGTTCAAGGCACCTCGACATCTGTCCTATTAGCGTGGAGGCTTTCTTCTTCTTCTTCTTCTTCAAGATGCCGTCACGTGTCTCCTGCCACCTGTCAGAAAAACAAACACGCCTTTGCTGTGAAAAGATGTTGAAAGGAGAGAAAAATGTTTGCGTGAAGAAAAATAGAGATGTGAGAAGAAGCGAGAGGATGCAAAGCTGAAGGAACAGTCAGACATCTAGAGTGCAGAATGTTTGAATTTGAGCAGCTATTGAGAAACACAGTCTGAATTGGTACATTTTTCTGTTAGCCTAGCATACATTTCCACAACAGAGATGTTATAAAAAAAAAAAAAAAAAGGGCTGCTGCTTCCACCCACACACATTGCATAGTAAACTATGGCTAAGCTTTAGTTAGACGTGCTGTGGTTGCAAAGATGTGATTGCAATGCACTTTTGTCTGCTACTGTGCAGCAAGAACGCAGATCTGTATATATCATACATTTTAACATGTTAATCTAGATAAATGTGAATATATGATGTGTCTGTGATGCAGTGACATAAAAGCAGTGCTTATTTCATGATGAGAACAATACAACTTTTACAATGCACCCATAAAAAATGATGATAAGTAAGATTTTTTTTTTATGCTTTTCTGCTTTATTACAGCCTTACAGTGCATTTGGCCATGATCTCGTCAGGACAACGCCAGACACACAACCATTGTATCACATGATATATTAGTTGTAGTTCGGGCTTCCCTCCGTCGTCGTTACTAAAGCAAACATTATTGGCTTGTCTGGTTGATCAGCCTCACGGCTGTATGTGATATCCAACCCGTCCCGATAAGCTCTCTGAGTCGGTGAGTGCGCCGTTATGGCCTTGCCCATTCTAATGTGGAAGGAAAATGCGAACAACTTGTCGCCACAAAGGAGCTTGTAATTTAGGCAGAGCGGATCTCTCATTGCTGTGGTGACTGCACCATACATGAACCAAGAATGCAAAAACTAAGGAGCGTGGCTTTTGAAGAATCTAGACTTATATTCAGAGTGGTTGGTAAGGGATGTGTTTATTCAACCATTGTTTATTTAGCCGGTCTGAGGTAGTGGAGTGTGTTTTGTCTTGGCTTGCCATGTTGTTATGACTACAGAAGCTGCATAGATAGATAGACTTTTTGAAAATCTGCACTCGTGGCTTCCAACTGATTTTTTATCCTGGACATTCAGAATTAAAGCCTCGAAAACCACGTCCTCTCAAAATTATCCTCGACTTCATTCTCACAGAGAAAAAAGACATATTTCTGTAAACTGATGGACTCTCGACCCAATATTAGTGTCCCGACACTTGAAAATGAATAGTGCAGAAGGAGCCTGAAAAATTTGGCAAAGTTGGCAGACTAATCCTGCACACTGTGCAGAGACAAAGTAGGCTGCTTCATGTTGGGATCATTTATACAGGAGGTTGCTTTGAAGTGTTTAATCCCTTTCATTGTGCCCAGGAAAGATTAATTAGCCAAAGCCAGAACAATCAGTTAAATCCACAACAGGAAAATTATTTTAGGAAAACCAATCTTTTTCCCTCCCCCTCGCCTCACCTCATTCACGCTCCCTTCACTTGAAAGGCCGGGGGGGGGGGGGGGGGGGGGGGGCGGGGGGTATTCTTAATGTTAGCTGGACGTTTGGCTCTGTCAAAGACATTATGGTCGCTCGAAATGCTCAGACTCTCCCCCTGGTTACACCTTGAAATATGTGGGTGAAAACTGTTGCTTTTCACAGCCCCCGCTGATTCCTCGAGCTCTGTTTAAACTATTCATCAAGCTCCAGATTAATTGATTCAGCAACTCTTTTTCAAAATGCTGTAAATGCTTTTTACGGTACTGTAAAAAACTCTGTGTTTGTGCATGCATGTCTGTATGTATGTGTGTGTGAGTGTGTGTGCGTCCATTCATGTGTGTTTGTGGGTAAAAAAAAAAAAAAAAAACGGGGGGGTTGCGCTAACCAAACCCTTTTCAACTTCTATAATCAGACTCTGGTTTAGTGGAGTGTAATTTAGCCCCAGACAGACTTCCTCCAGTCCTCCCCAGTGGTGCTAGCTAGCTAGCGAGCTATTGAGCTGCTGCTGCGTTTGATGTGTCCTGCCCTCCACCGTGGCCCTGTCCTCTTCCAAACCCAGCTGTGTAACAGGCCCATAAAAGCATTGTGTCAGATCTGGCTGTAGTCATCAGCAGCCAGTAGGGGGTGTTGAGCAGAGAGCGAGTTATGCCAGTCTGCGGACCCCCTGTGGAGATGTGAAGGAGCTGTGAAGAGCGAGGGAATACTCACGAGCCATGAATAAAGAGGGGATACCCACTGTCTGTGTGTGTCAGTGTGTGTTTGCGTGTGTGTGTGTGTCTCCTACAAGGGAGCTGCTCGCTAGGGCGCCGTGTCTGGAAATACATGCGAGCGTGTATGTGAAGCACTTACTCAGCAATGATTAATATTAATTTGCTTGTTTCCACAACAGTTTTTAATTGTGTCAAACAAACAGACCGACAAATGGTATAAATCCACAGTCTTGCGCAGGTGTTTTTTTTTTCTTCAGGTGTTCCCTGACACTGTTCGGTTGTCGTGCCTCTCTCCTCTCAGGTGACTGTGGTGCGTCAAGAGTACGAGGAGAAGATCAAAGGTTTGATGCCGGCGGAGCTCAGACAGGAACTGGAGGACACCATCACCTCTCTGAAAGCTCAGGTGAGAGCTGACTGTTTGCCAGACACAGATCAGATACAGGCGGGACTAGAGCAAACATGCTGACATATTCAATCTAGTGACTATAGTTTCAAGCATGTTAAAAATTGTCTGCGGGCTCATGTGCTCACTTTCAACCTAAAAAAAAAATCTTCATCCTGTCTTTTTCTCTTTCATTAATTCAAACTCTTTTAAACGCATCTTCTGTATTTTTGCATACTTGCACATTTCCACACTTCAACATGTCCTACTTTTAGCTAAACACTTACTTTATACCACATATACATTTTTCCTTTTTGTTATGTTTAATAAAATTATCAGACATTAGAAGTTATTTATTCAAAGCGACCCTGCGTAGAAGCCCACCAATGGAGCCGGCGTGTTGGCCGAGTTGAGGTGCCAACGCAGGGGCAATACATGCAAGAGAACATTATTGGTGGATCGCTTTGTAACAGCGTATTTCTGCTAATGCTGCTTGTGATGGAAGCTTAAATGTCTGTGAGTATTTTAAACCGCTGTGCATGTTTAGGCGTATGCCACGCACTAATCCGTTACTCGAGCTGGACTTCCTGGAACACGTCGTCTTTGTCTCACAGGTACTTTAAACGGAATTGAATTTTGATTGAAGACCGGATTGTTAACACTTCAGTGGGCGCCAATGCACCACGTTGCCAGTGCGCAGCGGCTGCCAGAGTTGATCATGGTCGTTCTTGTCCTTGTTTCAAACCACACCAGAAGCATCCCAGAAGAGCGTCTCCACCGAAAACATGCTTCAATCTGCAGCTCAAGCTGGCCGGGAAGCGCCGATTTTCAAAATAAAACAGCCAAAAGGGAAACATTTTGACTACGCAGCATATTTACTCATGGTAGAAGCACATGAACACGGAAGAAATTACTCAATCTGAGCAAGCTAACAAAGTCCGGCAAGCGAAACGCTCCTGGAGGGATTTGAAGATGCAACGTGACAGACGTGCCTGGTGGGGTTGCATCGTTAGACTATAAATGAATGGGCAGTGAGGTGAAATCATAATGTATTGGACAATACACTGTACATTGGACGGATTGTCAAACTACTTTGTATCTTCAGTCTCACGTTGATATCATTTCCTTTCGTCTTTCACTTTCCATTACTGCTAATCAGTCTAAACCATCAGAAACATAACCCTGATGAACATGCATGTAAGAGTTTTACACTGGACAGTGTGGTTTAGTGGTGAAGCACTCAATCATAGACAGATGAGCAGCTTTGGACTCTGCCAATCCTCTTTTAAAAAAAACCTTAATCTCTTCTTGTCTCCCCATCAAATCACCCCTTGCATAACCACAGTCATATAGCCATGTTATTCCTCTGAGCTGTGTCTCTTAATAATATCCTTGGGTCCATTTTGACGCTGAGTCATTTTCTTAGCTTTTACATTGTAAACAAAATCAGGTTTTCTGTAATGATGATCGGGCCATGCAGTTTTTTTTTATGAGAGGAGCTCATCATAAACCCCCGCCTTGTTCAAATAGGTCTACCAAGATCTCATTTCAGCGCACAGACCGCAGCTCTGTGATCGGATATGTTTATAAGATGTAATTCGTGACCAGAATGGTCTCTCCTCTCATTGACGACGTCTTGGGTTTGCACATTGAAGTGCATTATTTTTACATGGTGAAGAAAAAAAAAATAAAAAAGGTGGGGAGAGTTTTCATGTCTCTGGAGGCATCCAACCACATTTCGGTGGGGTTTTGCATATACTTCACCACTGTGAAGTGCCAAATGAAATGCTAGAACTTTCCTGAGGTCTCCCCCACAGAAAGGAATGTACCCTCGGCTCCAGTACGGTAGTCCCAGAACAATACAGATTCTTTTGGAGCCGTGATTATTCTGCCAGGCTCTAGATGCCGTGTAAATGTAGATGGGGTTTATTTTCACTTCAGCCAAAGACACTTCATAAATAAACTCGCACTTTGTAGCCAAACAAAAGAATGGCGCTGCCTCCTCTCGCAGCGTCCTAACCTCAACTAACCTGGCTCATAATCTTCCCTCTGTCCCTGTGCGCCTTAACCCCACTGCCCTAATCTCCTGACCCCCAACCCCTGCTGTCCTGACCCCTGGACTCAACAACCAAGCCTTTCTTCCACTTAGCTAACCCCCTCCACCCAAAAGCACAATTGACCCGAAGCCATCATACCTTCTCCTTCTTCAACTTTCTGGCAAGTCTGACTGCACAAACTGATCAGAGTTGATTTTTGAAGATTATACGGTGCCAAATGTTGCCTTGTCTGCGTGTGTTGCAGGTTAACTTCCTTCAGAAGAGAGCCTCTCTGCTACAGGAAGATCTGGATGCCTGTCGCAGCAGGAGGTCAGCATGATTGTTTAGGTTGTAAAGAAGTGTGTGCGCCTGTACATAGTTCATGTGGAAGTTTATACCTCTGTACAGCACAATGCACGTACGCGTTGTGTACTTTAGGTAGCAGGCGTAGTGAAGTATGAACATTCAGTACACTTCACAGCGCGCTATTAATGATGCATCTGTCTTGACTGTGACAGCTTCCAGTCCTGAGGGCTTTCATTTGCTTCCCATCCATCACACTCTAAGAACCATTTATGTCTTTATGAGAAGCATCTATACATGCACATTGATAAGAGGCCTTGTCGAGCGACGCTGCCGCTCATCTCTGCAAACATCTCTCAGGACTGTCACCGTAAATAACCATTTCATTTCACCGCATCCTGCCTAACAACTCGAAGTCAACGAGACGTTGAGAACCTCAAAGGAAGAGTCAGTCAGAGAGTTTGTTTCTCATCTGTTTCCATGATCTTTAATATCAGTGAACATGTATTATAATGTTGGTTTAACGGTTTAACCCAACTCTCTCCACGCAGGTAACCATGGGAGAACCACTACCGGACCCTCCAACGGGATGTGAAGGAAAAGACGTCCAATCAGATGTGAGCGTTACTGTTACAAGTATTTCACACGCCTGTCACGCCACTGGACCGGTCATCTTTTAGTTTGATGTGCTGTCGTCTCTCATGGTTTTATTAACATATCAACTATTTATTCATTGTTCGAAAAAAAAAATGTTTTTATGTTCACGACTCATTACATTTTTTTGCTTCTAAAGTTAGTGATATCAATCATTTTTAACGTCGTTTTTAATAAAAGGATTTCATAATTTTCTGTTGTCATGCTTTTTTTTTTCTTTCCGAGCATGTTTTTCATCTTCTTCAAGTACTTCATAATTAATCCTTCAGTTAGGGGAAGTCATGCTGCTGCCGTTGTTTTTGTATGACCACAACATGCATGTTAACCAAGATTAGCTCTGTAACTATACACTGAAGTCAAAGACCTTGAATTCCCCATCTCCCCCATCGCTATTAAGCATCGCCTTTCTGCTGAAGCCCCCATTTGAACTGTAAAGAGTAGTTGGGGGTTTGTGGTTGGTTCAGATAAAGAGTGCAGCGAGTCGATTGTTTGAACCTCAGGCCAAATGCTACAGTCCTTGGACTCACTCTTTCTGCCTCCGCCACCACTTTGTGTTTTACCAACGGCTCCACTCAAACCCAAGCCGAATGACTCAGACACTGGAGTCCATGAAATGGCCGCCATGTCTCCAAGACTCCTCCAATGTCTCCAGCGTTGGAGGTTTTTATGACGAAAATAACATTTGGTGGACCAAGGATGGGCTTCATAATGAGCCCCCATCCATGGGTGCTTTGTATCTCTGGTAGGTGAGGAATGCATGGGTTTGAATACTGATCATTTCAAAAGAATCCAGTTCCAGGTTTTTTTTTTCCTGGAAAACAGTTTGAAGGAATTATTAAATTCCAAAATCAGATTTGATTTCAAAGAGGCCCCCGCACTTATTTGCATTGGAATTGCTTTCTTTCTACACCCGCAGTTCACGCATTTCCATGTGTTCCCATTGTCCGTGACCTGTTCTGCTGTCTCCAAACGAAACACTATACCCCTCTCTGTGTTTATTTGATGTGCTGATTCTGCTGCCCAGGCAGAGAAAGAGTGAGAGAGAGAACGAAGAAACAAAAAAGAGACGAAAGGAGAGAGGACTGTCAGACTGACATCTGAGAAACAGGAATTTAGTCTTTCAGCATGAAGCCTTTGTAGAGTCTGTTGTTTCTGGAAGAAGTGTACAGAGGATTCATGACTATTGCAACATAGTATCATACGTGCATGTGCACACTGTAACAAAGTATGTGACATTTTTTGTATGTACTGTATGCGTGATTACAGTCGTGCTTCAAACTGACTGGGATGACTAGATGTCTTCCATTTGTCTGAAGGCGAAAGTGTTTAAACCTGTTCGGAACAAAGTCTGATCATTCTCCGTCAAGTGTCTTTCCCTTGTCTTAGTCTTGACCCAATCAATTGTGCAAATGGAGATACAGGCTGAGGTATTTTTGCTGTTTTAAAGGTGCGGTTTGGCTACGTCTACAAGAGCAGGTAGAGGTGTCAGTGATAAATAACAAGTCCTAGCTGATTTATCAGTGGTCAATTGCTTTTACCGTTGCGGGCGAAATCATGTTGAGTCTTCAACAAAGCTGTTCATAGAAAGACAATAACGTACAGACAATATGCAAAATCAGAGTAAAGGAGTACCTTACTTCAGCTTTACAAGTTCTTTATGAGACCTTGACAGCTGATAATTGGCGCATCTTTTATAAAGTAACATTACCTTTTTGCTCGATATCTGTAAATGGTGGAAACTCTCGACACTTTCCCCTCAAAGGAATTTATCGGGTTGAAATCCATGTAAAGGCAATTCTGAGATTTCTTTCAAAACACATTAAATATGTTGGAGAATAGTTGCTGAAAACGTGAAAAGACTTTGAACGATATATTACTGAAATGTGGAGTTAGAGGTTAAAACAGTTTTTCACCAGTTTTCAGTCCAGGATTTTGTGGGCGGTCCTAAAGGGTGGCTCGATGACACACTGAGGCCACACTGAGTGTACCCCTGCACCCCTAGCAGAGAGACAGAGATGAATTCATCTCGCTCAGAGTGCTTGAAGTTGGTTTGAAGCATACTAATGTCCCACTACACCTTTGTGACATTGGGTTTTGGGGGAGGGCGACGTCCAACAATCAAACTACTGCTACGAACGTGTGCCACAAAATGATCTCGAGGAGAGGCCACTTGAAATGTGTAGTGCTATCCCCATCTGTACGATTCACTGCATCTCACCTCTCTACGACAGCAGGCTCTTTGTCCCACCTTCAAGCAGGGCCATTAAAACAGCGCCGAACATTTAAGGCATATCATGTTTGTCCGCAGAGCTTTGCTCATATATATAACCCCCACTCCAAAAACCTGAACTATCCCTTTAAGATGGAGTAGATCTGAAGGTTAGTGCTCTGTCCTGTTTGGCAGGCCCGTGTTTTGCTCATTTACACCCAACCCGGCTCCAACTATAACCTCTCCTTTAATCTGTGTTATTACTCTGACATAGTTTCACTCTAATTGATTGTCTACCACCAAAATAAACCTCCATAATTGTGCTTGTGTAAATACAAGCCATGAATGTCATTTCCACACAGCCGACATGGCCCCATTAAGGATCAAAGCCGTCGCTTCCTCTCAGTTATCTTCACATCAGACAGTGGACTGTTGTGTGACAACAGTAAAGGGCAGTCTGGTCCACTCGTCCACCACATTCTCGCTTCATGCCTGTTCGGTATGATGCTTGTTAATGAAGTTAGTCTTCAACGACCTGAGCGCACAAAGGCCCGTTTAAAAAGCATCGCACACCCTGAAAAATGCATGAAAGGTAAAAAAAAAAGAAAAAAAACAACAAAAAACTGCCTCATGACACTGAGTCAGAAATTCACTTCGCTTTTATCTCCGTACAGAAGAAGAACCTTCAATCGTTTTCTTGTTCGGATTTCCAAGAGGTTACTCGAGGACACGACGAGTTTCTAATGAACTGTGAAACAGAATGATTCGAGGTCATTCGGTGCCTCTCTTCACCGCCTCTTACTAGATTTACACATGTGACTGTGTGCTTGTGACAGGCCTCTGGGACTGACTGTACATCAGTGTGTGATTGACAAAGTCATTGTACGTGTGTGTGTGTGTGTGTGTGTGTGTGTGTTTTCGTGAGCTTTTTATAGCGCTGTATTCTGAGTCAGACCCTAGGAGGCCTGTGTTTGGCTGCTGTACGCGGCTTGCATAAATAAACCTGTTTATCGCCAACACTTCTCTCACACACACTGATGTCTTCCATCATGTTTCCTGCCTCCTCTTGCCTTTGTCTCTCTTCCTAGCTTGTATCATCCTTCTCTTTGTTGATTTCGGTATTTATGGCAGTGATTTTTTTCCCGGGCCTTGTCACTCAAACGCAACAAGAGCTATGAAAAGGATATGCGGCTGAGTGATTTGAGAACTTGCGGGTTAGGAGCTATCAGTGAAGAAGGCACAGCAGGTTGTGTTTGTGTGATTGTGCCATGAATTTGCCGTCTGGGCTGATAGTGTGGGCTGTGCAGAGGGACAGAAGACCATGCACTCAAGACAGTGTGGGAGGTTTGTCTGTATCGCTTGCCCTATGTCTCTATCTGGTATCTCTGTCTCGCTCTTTCCATTCATCTCTCTCAGCCTCTTTTATTATTATACACAATGCACCAGAAGTGGTAAGTCGTAGACAGACAGACTGTGGCACACACAATCACACTAATGCAGGAAAAGTTGCCACATTCTCCTCAACTCTTCAACTTGCCGACTCTTTACCGTCTCTGTCTCTGTAAGTGCACAGCCGTGTCTTTGCGTTCGCGTTATATACAATCGCAGCAGCACTAAAATTCACTTTGCATTCAGCCTGAATTCTGTGGCTGAGACGTGAAGCCAAAAAACTGCAGTTCGTCAAACGGTGGACATTTTAACATGGCCCCCTATGGAGGACTTGACTCACTTCTGTAGCCAGCCTCAAGTGGCTGTTAGCGGTATTACAGTTTTTAGCACTTACATGTTGGTTTCATGTTTCATGTTGGTTTCGCTTGGTCTCTATAGCTAATTAACCCGATCATGACAGCTGTAATGTAACTCACCCGTTCAGATGATATTAAGGCTTGAAGTTACACATAATTAACAGTATGGTTTGATTGACAGGTGGGCGCAATTACAGGCGGCTTGTTTAAGCACCCAGGTGTCATTCAGGTCCACCAATGATCCACCTCTTTGCTAATATTTCAATAAGCCAGGACATCGTGGGGGCCATGTATATATATACATTTATATATAAATTTTTACCACCCAACATTATGGGTTAACACCTATACAACTGTGCTGGAGGATACTTCCCTTTGTTTAATGCATTTTTGCCTAATAACAAGCAAATCTTAAGATATTTAGTCCATCTTCCTGATCACAGGATGTAGATTCCTCCTGAGGTTAAAAACAGGATGTGATCTCTGTGCACTCAGTGTGAGTTACTGCCCTGGAGGTGGTCAGTCTAAATGGTGATGCACAGTCATGACTCGTGCAATTTAAAGGATCAAACTCAAGCTGCCTGCACTTGTACTAATGATTTGGTAATCCACTTTTTAAAGCCAAGCATCTGGTGTGCGAGTGGCATTTTCTTATTTATCTGTTGCCACGACGCTCACCATGTTGACGTGTCACACCCTACTCTAATGGAGGAACAGGAAGCGGGGAAGCAGATAAGAATCTGGCATCTGTTGAACGGACGAGCGAGTTAATCACCTTACCCGAGCCAGGAAAGAAGGAAGATGGGGTTAAAGTGATGGATTAAGGATGGGCGACAGAGCCCGGGGTTCGGGTTAAGACTGATATTCGGGAGACGGATCGCTGTCCTGTCAAGCATGGCAGAACGGTGGCGTCCGGCCTGTGAAGTGTCTGCATGGTGCTTCAGTGCGAGCAGCAGAGGAAATGAAAGTCATTACTGTCAGTGTGGAGTGAGCTTCATGGCCCAAACGGGATTAGACAGTGCATCCGACATTGTTTCTATACATTGGTAGACTTAAAAGTCAAGCGCAAAATGGGATTAAAACGAGGGAAAAAACCAATAAATAACCTTCAACAGCCACCCCCTCTCTCTCGTTTTGCCTCTCTTTTATTTCCTCGCTGCCTTCCTTCGCTACCAATTCCCCACCTATTTCATGTCTCGTTCTTTCTTCGTGATTCTCCTCTCTCACCTGTCTCGCTCGCCGTTCCACATCTCTCTCTTTCACCTTCCCCCTGATCAAAATTCACAGGTGTGTGCAGACTCCCATGGAAGCGTGCCGCCGCCACAACATGAAAATACACATTTACGTGATCATTTGTGCGTTGAAATAAGCTTGAGCTCTTGTTTGAGTGAGCGAAGGTGTGCTGAGAGGATAAACTGAGGAATGTGTCTCATTTACATGACTTGATTAAGATGTATTTCATGCGGGGGTTGAGACATGTATGTGTACATTAAGAAGGAAAAATTAGTCCGACCCGCTGGAGGCAGCATTGTTTCTCACTGATGAGCTGGAGGAACACCGAAGGCTCTACGGGTCCACCTCCACCTACGCGGAGTAGACCAGCTTATCGCTTTATAACTTGAAACTTGGCATGTTTTTGCAATAAATGATTGCGTTTTAACATGAAACATTTCACGTTTTACAATGAATGGTCACATTTTATAATGAATGGTCGTGTTTTAACAACTGCTTTTCACATTATTATCGCGTCTTTCTGGGGCCAATTGGTACTTGAAATCCAACTTCATTCCCCTCGAACTGAACCCTTTTCATAAAAACAAACCCTCCTACCACCTTTCCTCCTCTTCCTCTTTCAAAACAGCCCCATAACAAACTGCTGAATTGTTGCCCTTCCTTAACTTTTAAGGGTATTATGCACCATGTCCAACTTCAAAGCCTGTCTTAACTTCACACTTTAATTGTATCTTCCCTTTGCTCTCTCTCTCTCTCTCTCTCTCTCTCTCTCTCTCTCTCTGCTGATTCTGCTGACAACAGCACTTCTTCTTCTCCTCCATCCTTCTCCTCCCGTCCTCTTCAGCCGCTCTTTGGTCCACAGGTCCTCCTCTCATCAGCTCCTTGCTCCCTTCAGAGGCCATTGTCCCCCTGTTGTCACCTACTTTGAAGAGGTAGCCTCCATTTCCTCTTTCTGCAGTCGGTTGTTGCCCGGGGTGTGTACACACCAAACAAACTTGAAACAGTAACCCCCTGTCCTACATTGGCTGTCTCCTGCTCTCTTTATCTACTCCCTCCTCTCTCTCTCTCTCTCTCTTCTTCTCTGTCTGTGTGAGCTGACTTCCTCCTCATGGCCCTGGTTGATAATTGCCATAAGCTTCCCTCTTGGTTTCATTTTCCATTGTCCTCCCCCAAATTCTTGGCTCTGGCTTGAGATAAAGGGATGAGTACTTCAAAGGGGTCTGCAAAGAGTTTAACCCCAAGCCGAAAAGGAACAGCACACAATACTGTAATTGAGAGCAGTTACTGATCACAGAGCTGCAGCACACAGAGGACAGCACCGGTAGACGACACACACACACACACACACACACACACTCATACACACTCTGAGTGTTTATGACTGCAACTGAGGTGGCCAGTAGCAGTTACAACAGGCCAAGGCTGCTCAGGAGACCATATAACACAGTCGTAAAAACCTCTCTAGTCCTCTTTAGTTGTCAGATAGGAGGTGTTTTTCATCAAATAGGACTTTAGACAGAATAGAAAATGAAGCCGCTTTGTGTGTTTTGTGCACAGAAGCAGTCCACGTTAAAGAATTGATTGGGCCCGCAAGTGATTTACGCGTGCCCTTCCGTCTCTATTTATAGGCCTCTTTGTAGTCCGGGTGAATTTGACCTGTCCCTGTAATAATATCTTCCCAAACAGAGAGACAGTTACACCCCATAACCTCTCCCCCTGAAGCCCTCTTTCAAGGGTCTTTTTATAGGGCCAGGAGCCAAGGACACCCCTGGTCCCAGGCCAGTCACAGACCTTGGGTCAGCTCCTGAGGGGCAGCAGGGAAGACCCAACCTATGGGGACCTCACATGAGCCATGGAGGGGCTTGACAAGGCAGGACATGAGGGTCCAACTGGCCCCTGGTACTGGCAGGGGGTCCACACCATCGCCATGGTGATGGGTTTCCACCCCGGTGTGTTTACTGTCAGAGGTCAGCCTCAGTCAACAAAGGCCGACATTGTTGGAGAAGCACTCTGTGTATTAGCCGGATGACCTGTGTACCTACAGAGAGACTTAGATGAGCTTTTATGAGATAAGAAATTGTGTTTGCGCAGACTTGTTTGAACTCTGAGTCATCGGTGTCTCACATCTGGCACTGTTCCAGATGTCAGATCTACTGTACGTCAGTACAGTCGTCAGTCATTTCCAGCCGTGTCTGTCGGATATACCCAAAACAGCTCTGTGTGAACTCAAGTACTCCTCCACTGCCATTTATTTCAACAGTTTAGCATTGATTTAGGCTAAAGGACTGTTTATCTGTTACTTTTAGCTAACTATTTCAACCCTATAGCCTTTACTTACAGCTATTCAGACTTTTAGCCATTACTTTGTTAGCTATAAGTCATCGTCACAAACTGACTTACTTTACGCACAGTTTCAACTAATTATTGATTTATTTTTATTGAAATTTTTCTCATTTTTGTGTTATTAAACAGGCCTTCCCCAAGAAATTGCCACGGTCCCTCCGTGGGGCGTAAGTTACCCCCGTTTGGAGTTCATCAGAGTTTGATGTCGACACACTGGGAATCTTTTCGTGCCGGATGTGAGCCTGATAAAGTGGCCTTTGAATGATGAGTAATCCCTTAGTCATCGTGGCCTCTTCAAGAGCAATTTCCTCTTTTATCAACCTTGATGGGAAGCCGAAGTATCCAGGGAGAAAGTTTCACAGCACCTTTAGCAAACAGGCTGATCAAAGTGTTTGCCGTCTTTGTGCTGTACTTTTTGAATCTCTGTCCACTGAGACAACAAGGACACACAGACACCTACTGTCTCCCTTTCAAGAATATAGCCAGTCCTCTTGTACAGAGGGTCTCCTGTGGTGGCTCATTTGAACACTAAAGACCTATCCAAAACACTATTGACTCTGTTCTATAAACAGTATTAACATGACTGCCCGTAGCTAGTCTAGTGCGAATAAAGAAAATGTAGTGTCCACACTACTCTGTGCATGAAAACAGCAGAATGGATTTATATTGAATGTCTGATCCATCTACGGGCTCATATTTCATGGCAAAACCTTTATTTATACAGCATTTTAAGGGAATTTATATAGAGTACAGTATTGTTTTTAAATGACAGGTTAAATTTACAGTAAAACACTAATATTTCATGGTAAAACCTTTATTTTATACAGTATTCATACAGTATTTTCATGTCAATTATATGATGGGGTGGGACATACATGGCAACCTTCAACATGAAATCAGCAGTACTAATATTACACTTTACTGATGTTACAATTTACAGTAAAACACTAATATGTATTGTTAAACCTTTATTTCATGCAGCGTTTTCATGTAAGTTATATGGCAAAACAGTGTTTATCTTGATGGAAAAAATATTAGTTAGAGTGATATTAGAAAAAGTTATACCATAGTTATTACAGTAAAATGATGGCAACCACAGCGGCCACTACTGTTTTCTTTTACAGTAAGGGCAGTAAGATTTCATAGTAAAAGCTTTATTTTATACAGTATTCATACAGTATTTCCATGTCTGTTATGCCAGCTATAGATAGATAGATAGATAGATAGATAGATAGATAGATAGATAGATAGATAGATAGATAGATAGATACTGTGCTGTCAGAGCTGCAGAGAGGTGTAACTCCTCAGTTGCTTAAATGACATGATAACATCCTACACTGCACTGATGTTTTAATCTGCTGTGCATGCGTGTGTGCGCCACACATTGCCACTGGTAGGAGCTGTGGAGTGATCGCCAAAGTGTGATTTCATTTCCTTTTGCATCATGTTGTGATCTAAAAAAAAAAAAAAATCTGTGGATACAAAGTGACTTTTAGTTTCACATGTTTGTGTTTAAGCAAACTTCGGTCCACGCTGAGGTTTTTTTTTTTTTACATCCTGCAGGATGGAGGCCGACACACAAACATGCGGATTGAAGAGAAACTCGTAGTTTCGTCATTTACTCTTCTTGCTTATGTGCATAAAAATTCATATGAGGATGTGAACGTGCAGATTTGATGCACGCCGGTGCATGCATTGTGCATCAACAGGACTCCAACGGATTAATCTGCGGGGAAAGAAAAGAAAAAAAAAAACTATGCGGGTCTTGAGAAGAAAAGATCCCTGCGTCTTTAAAGTTTATGTAGCAACAGAGGGATTGTAGCGATAATGCTATTGGGGCGGCAGATCAGTTACTTCTGACGCTCCAAAGCCTCGGGGAGTTGGCTCAAGATTGCTTGTCTTTGATAAGGTCCTCACTATGTAGCTGCAACTTCATGGTTTTTTTTGGGGGGGGGGGGATAGGTAAAAACGTGGCATGTTCGGGAAAATAAACCAAACATTTAAAAAAATATATATGTTTCACCCAGAGTGACTGCAACCTATCCTAGAAGCTTAGTCACTCTTTTTTTTTTCCGGAGCCATCACAAGCTGCAATTGTTTTTTATGCAGCTGTCGGGACCCGGCAGTCGGTTCCTTACTTTGAAGTGCGCTGCTCCAGCCTGTCGGCTCAGTTGGTGTTGGAGTCGCCTGCAGGAGAGACCTACTGTGCGGCATGGCAGCCTGAAACCACCACAGGGAGGAGGAGGAGGAGGAGGAGGAGAAAAGGAGGAGGGAGAAAAGCGGTATTTTTTTCCTCTCTCTCTCTCTCTCGAGTACATTTTTCTCTCCGTGAACCGACTCCAAACCTGAACGGGACTGTATGTGGACTGTACTGTGGATTATACGCGGGTTTTTTTTTGTAACGTTTGGATAAAAAAAAAAAACAACAACAACAACTTGGGAGTTTAATTTGGAGTACTCGTGGGTCAATGGTAAGTTACAACAGTAAAGTGTGTGAGTGAGTGAGTGAGTGTGTGTGTGTGTGTGCCTCCTCAAACTGGCCCCCCATTGGAGCTCTCTTTGATGTGCTGTTGACTCGCCTTTGAAGTAACATTCAGGAGTGTGTGTGTGTGTGTGTGTGTGTGTGTTGGTGGGGGGAATGAACCCAAAAAGACCCCTTAAAAAACGCGTTTGTGTCCTAAAATGTTCTTTTCGATATTTGCGCGAATTCATATTTAAAGTTTAAAGAAGTAAAAAAAAAAAAAACATTAAAGAAGTGCTCGTTTCTTGTTTGTTTGCTTGTTTGTTGTTTGTTTTTGCGCCTTTAATGTGACATTAAAGAAACTTTAAGAGACTCCACACTCGCGTGACGGCGTTAGTGTCTTCCACGGCTCGTTTTGATGACTGCTGGTTGGTAGAAAGAAGATCTTTTTTTGAGCTCGGAGCAAGTTTAACCGTGCGTCAGAGAGACACGCAGTGACATCTGTGCTGTTGCGGGGAGGGGATGGGATACAGTTGTTACAATGCATGTTTTAAACGTGTTAAAGCTCCACGAGCAGCAGCAGCAAGCCAGTTGACTCTATTAACTATGTTGCTCACGTTTTTCGATCTCCTCCAGTTTGTCCCACATCGGTGTCCTACAGGTACTCGCGGGCAAGGCTTCAATTTGACCGTGATTTAACCGCTTGGGATGAGATGTAGGTGCAGGAATGACTGCACAGGATGGTAGAAAAGAGAGAGAGAGAGAGAGAGAGGGGAGAGGAGAGGAGGGGAGGGAGGGAGGAAGGAGGGGGGGGACATGTGGCTTGTATTCTGCAGCAGGCAAGCCAAGGCTGTAACCCCGTAACATCAGGCGTGATGGATCCGGAAGCGTTCATCGGCGCGCCTCAGTCAGTGCGTAATGCTCCGGCATTTTGAAGGATCAATGACTTATTAACGGTGTTCGGGTCACAGTCCTGCTTGACACGCGTGTGATCGCCGCTTAGATCGGGGGGGGGGGGGAATGGAGCGCGGCGTGGATTCACCTTCAGGCGTCGCTCAGGTGGTTTTTCCACGCGCGGTCGGTGCGCGTGCCATTAAATCATTAAATCTCTTCATTTTTGCGTCCTCCGGGTTGAGATGTGAAGAAATGCTGTTTATGTAATGCTGCTGCTGCAGCAGCGATTTTTTTTCTCCAGTCTTCTTCTTCTTCTGTAAAAAAAAAAAAAAAAAAAAAAGTCAGCGAGGGTCTGAAAAGACTCTTACTGCGTCTGTGCCCCCCTCCTCCTCCCCTCCTTCTTTGAAGTTGGGGCGGATCTGGTTTTGATTAGATCAATACTTTGTGTTTCAGAGAGAAGACGGGCAGCCGGAGAGAGAAGCTCCCCCGCTGACATAAGAGAGTGAGGAGATTACAGTAGAAGCTCAGAGGAGGCGAACAACGCACAGGCTTCTCCTCTCCTGCTCCCTTCAGAGCCATGAGCCGGGCGCTTATGGACCATAGCGCGAGTAGTTTCAGAGAAGATGCTCCTCGACCCCCGGTGCCGGGGGAGGAGGGCGAGGCGCCCTGCTACCCCGGCAAACTCGCAATGATGAAAGCCCTGGAACCCCCTAAATCGGTTGTGCTCGGCTCTCCGGGCTCCTCGGCGAGGAGGAACGAGGATGGTCTTGGGGAGCCAGAGGGGAGTGCCTCCCCGGATTCGCCGCTCTCCCGGTGGACAAAATCTTTGCACTCTCTCCTCGGGGACCAGGACGGTGCTCTTCTTTTTCGGACATTCCTGGAGCGAGAGAAATGTGTCGATACTTTAGACTTTTGGTTCGCCTGCAATGGCTTCAGGCAAATGGACCTCAAGGATACCAAAACGCAGAGAGTCGCCAAAGCAATTTACAAGCGCTACATCGAGAACAACAGCATTGTCGCCAAGCAGCTCAAGCCCGCGACTAAAACCTTCATACGGGATAATATCAAGAAGCAGCACATAGACTCGGCGATGTTCGACCAGGCGCAGACCGAGATCCAAACCAACATGGAGGAGAACGCGTACCAGATGTTTCTGACCTCTGACATTTACCTCGAGTACGTGAGGACGGGCGGAGAGAACCCTAATCACGTCACGTCGAGCTCGCTGGGCGACCTGAAAGTTGTCTGTGGATACCTGCCCACGCTCAACGAAGAGGAGGAGTGGAGTTGCGATTTCAAAGCCAAAGCGCTGGTTGGACTGCCGGCGACGAAGACGCAGCGGCCCAGCGTGTCCATGAGGGCGGTGGAGGTGATGGATGGAGGATACAGGTAAGGATTCAAGACTTTTTTTTGCGACCCACATTGCATGCTGCACATGAGCGATATACCCACGTCACGGGCGGGCTGGGAACCGTGCGTAAAAGCGCAACACATGTTTTTTCTCTGTCCACATCACTTCGGGGTTTCTTTTTAAGTTTGTGTGTGTGTGTGTGTGTGTGTGTCTTTCACTCCCCGGGTCTCTGGCCCCCCTCTCACCATCTCCAGCAGCAGCAGGAGCAGCAGCAGCAGCCCTCTGCTGGCGCTAGCTTGGATTTCCGGGGCTTTGAAATAGTTGAGCAGAATGAGGGATCGTCTTCCACGGGAAAAGTTCACAGAGCGCGCCTGGCTCTGGCCCCAGCCAGCAAATAATAGATGATGACATTGCTATGCTATCCCTCCTCCTGTACCATACTGTCCTCAAGCCTTTTTGGCAGAGATATACATCCACAGCAGAGCATATAGATGTCACGTCCCCTTCCAAAAGAGTTTTTCTACCTGCTTTGGACCCTGTGGTTTGACAGCTCGACTCTCCTGTACAGTCCTCTCTTGACATGAAGCCCATGGTGCCTCTCTCTCCCCTCTCCTCTCCCCTCTCCCCTCCCATTGTCACCCTACAGATTCAAAACATGTGGAACCCATTTCTCCCCTTTCCGCTTCCCTCTCCTCACCTCTTCTCATTTGACTTGACTCGAAAACAAACCCTTGAACGGCAGCAGCAGCAGCAGCTACAGTGCAGAATCAACACCTCCCCAGCCCCAAACCCCTTCTCCCTCTCTCTTCTTCCCCTCTTTTCTTGTTTGCGTCAATTCTCCTCTGATTCTCTCCTCTGCTGCTCTCTCCCCCCCCTCTCTCCTCTCTCCCCTCTCCTCCCTCCCTGCCTTCTCCACTTTTATCTTTTTTTTTTTTCTTTCCTCCTTTTGAAATCTCAGGGATGGGGGACCACGAGGCATGCTTTTCGGAGAGAAAGTGAGGGGGAAAGAGAGCGGAAAAGGAAGGACAGAGTGAGAGAGAGAGGGGGGTACCTCCATGAAAGAAGGAAAGAAAGGGAGGGAGGAGAAAGGATAAATGAGGGGGTGAGAGAGAGGCAGGGAGAGAAGAATGCAAGGCCAGCTGTGTTAAATACCTGACTCTTTGCAAGCCCCTCTGAAGGTCAGCCTGGACTTTAGCGGGGGGGGGGGGTACAGCTTTAGTCCTGCTGGGTCTCTCCCTCCTCATGAAGACCCCCTTTTTATTTTCCTCTCCTCTTTCTTTCCCTCTCTGACACACTCTCATGCTTCCTGTTTTTTCTTTTCTTTTGGTCACTCCTCCTCCTCCTCTTCCTCCTCCTCCTTCTCCTCCTGTACCATGGCAAGAATGCATGCACAGCGGGAGATGAACGCCGAGAAAAGAGTGAGTGCGAGTGGGAGAGGCGGAAAGAGAGAAATCGTGGGCCTACTTAAGAAGGCATTAACGTGCCATGAGGAGAAAGCGCACAGCTTGCGGACGAGCTCGTGTTTTTAGGGGAGGAGCTCGCCGTGCGCCGTTCATTCATGATCACTGGCAGAAGACAAGGTCATCAAAAACCCTCACCTTGACCTCACATCCTCAAAACAAGCGTCCCACCCCCACCCCCACCCCTACCCCCGAAAGAAATGGAACAGTCACCCACCTGTTGGATCCCGTTTCACAGTGCTGCATTAGCATTAATCTGCTTTCTGTTGTTGTAACCTCCCCCAGATCATACAAGAGAGGAGACTCGCTCAACCCCTGCCATGCGGGCTCTTTCGCCCCCGTCAGCAGCACCAACGACAGCGAGGTGTCCAGTGACGCCTTGACCGACGATGCCATGTCCGTGACTGACAGCAGTGTGTAAGTGAATATTAACCAAACACCAGCGTGTGTGTGTGTGTGTGTGAGAGAGAGAGAGAGAGAGAGAGAGCGAGAGAGAGTGAATGTCAGCACATGATGGAGGTTTCAGGAATGTGAAATGAGGTGCTGTGACACCATCCTTCAGCTGGTTGTTGGGAGTTGGAAGCCAAACTGGGAGAAGGGCTCTCTGTGGTGGAAATCCTGCTGTAACTTAAAGTCACACCAGAGCAGCCAGGATGTGGCTCAACGTCAAGCACCACGATTGTACTCTAAAACAACTGTCCTTTTCTGTTTAACATTAAACGGTTTATGGGAATGAGTCGTGGCTCCACGTCCAGGTGGCGTGGACACTGTTGGAGGGTTAAAGGAACACGCCAGCATGTTCCGTCCGATTGACAGTCGGCGTTTTTTGTTGTTTTTTTTTTTTGGTTTCCGAAACGACTTAAACAATTATCCCGGACTCGTTGCTGATTAACCGCCCGTGGATCGCGTCCACCGTCCACATGTGGTTTGCACTTATCTGCGTACGTGCGCCTGGCCTCATTTCTCTCTGAAGGATTACTTGGCGTAATCACGTGTTTCTCAAGTGACAAGGTAGCATGAAGTCATGGCGCGGCGCGCAGCTCAAGGCCAAGAGCGTTCGCGGGTGGATGTTTGGGGGGGTCAGCTGGTTTTTGGACAGAAAGCAGAAAAATCTTGGTACAAGTCCGTCTTTACCTCATCTCACATGGGAGGCGTGAAGACCTACATAGATGATGTCAGCCAAGCAGAAACCATGACCAAGTTAAAGATACTTCCAGACTGTAACACTGAGGTTCAGTGCAACCAGTGGGCTGGGCTGCACATAAATATGGCAGCTATAAAGAGTTTTTTTTTTTTTTACAACAGGGAGTCCTCTGCTGTGGCATATCTCTAGACAGCTCTGCTTCAAAGCGACCGGGGGAGGTGGGGCCCATATAGTCCTATTCTGCTGTACTTTGCCCAGTGCAAGGGACACAAGCTCCCCTCCGCCCTCTTTCAGTATCCTGCCGGCTTTTGGCCTTGATCAGAATGTCTGCTCTCTCTTTAGGTCAGCTGAAAAGAACCCATAAACATTTGAATCTCATTTACAGATAAAGAAAAGAATAGAAAGGGGGAGGGGGGGGGTCGGTTTGTTGCTTGGGTGGGTGGGAAGAGAAAGAAAGTGGTGGAGGTGGGGGGGGGGATTTTTTTTGCTTATATTATGGATTTGCTTGGACGCTAGTGAATGTAGCTAAGAGACTTCAAACATTACCTTATCTTACAAACCAGCTTCTTTAGATGTGCGGAGATCAGAGGCTGGCTGCTGCAGCGCTTGCCAAAATGAAGATTGGGAAGGAGGGTGGTGGTGGTGGGGGGGGGGGGGGGGGGGGGGGGGGGGTTGCTTTTGCTTATGCGCATGACATGGCATTTCAAAGCAAAAGTAGAAAAAGTGCTCCTCGGTTAGGCTAGGTCACCGGGAAACTGCTGTTTAGCATGGAGAAAAGACGCTCGTTTCACACTGTCAAGTGCTTCAGTTTGAAGTTTGAGCTCCGCTGTTTGATTTTTTTTTTTTTTTTTTTTTTTTTTTAAAAGCCAGTCAGCCGTTCAGTCCCTCGGATAGGTTAGCTGCACCCCTGGGTCCTATCCTGCAGTCAACTCTTAGAACGAGAGGAATAATGAGTTAGCCAATGCTAACGGTGTCCTCGGCTCGACATGAAAGTCAGCGAGGGGAAGCGCTAATGCCGACACTACTCGTGGCCGGTGGAGCAGAGAGCGGCCGCGGTGTGTCAAGTGTGTGTAGTGTTGAAAGGAAATGACCAGCAGGGTTCCCAGTGCTGCGCTGGAAACCAGAGCTGAGGATCTTTTCTAGAGCAAACAAAACCTCTTACCACCTCCAACCCAGTCTTGTCAGACACAACCTGGAGATGTTAGCATGATTTGCCTCTGAGTATCTTTTTTTTTGTCCTCAAATTGAGTCCAAAAGATGAAGAAAAAAAAAACGAAATGGGTGAATGAATTGGTAAATTAGATTTATTCTGGTCTGAACTGTGTTTGATCTACCCACTTGGCTAACAAGCTGCTTCCTGAATGGCTGTTTGGTCTTAAATGATTAATCTAATTGAGTAATTGACCTTTGTGATCTCTCTGCACGCCCCCAGAGATGGCATCCCTCCGTATAAACTGGGCTCCAAGAAACATCTACAGAGAGAAATGCAGCGCAACATGAGGATGAATAGCCAAGTCTCTCTGCCTGCTTTCCCTGTAAGTACACAAACACACACACAAACATACACAAACACACACACACACATGCACATGTTCAGAAGTCTTTTTGAACCTGGGTCCCACAGTGTAATTTCCATACCACCCTCTGTTCCGGGTCTTTCTTGGTTCTATGAATAGTACCGCACAAACTGTATTCGGCATCCTCAATTCAACAACACCAGCAAAGATCTGAAGAGTAACGTCAAAGATCCAGCCTCCCACTCACACACACACACACACACACACACTCGCATAAGCGCACATACAAACACGAGCCCCCTCCCTGCCTTTGGTGTCACCTACACCCCCATTAGGGTTCCTTGAAGTCTGCGGGAGACGGGGAGGTCTCTAAGCTGTTTATCGCCGCAGCGCTCGGAACACACCAGGGTTTTTTTTTTCTTCTTCTTCTTCTTCTTCTTCTTCCCTACCGATGCTGTAAATATGGAGAATAGGGAGAGATGAGGAAGATCTCTGCCGCTTTATCCCGAGGGCTCTGAAATCAGCCCCAGTTCCTCAACCAAAAAAAAAAAAAAAACACAAAGATACTCAGACGCATTCACACGCACATGCACGCACACGCGGCGCTTTGATCCGAAGGATGAATGGAGCAAACGCACGGGGAAGTGACAACTTCCAACAGAGCTGGCCCCCTTTTTTTTTTTTTATATTCCACAGCACCCCCACCCCCTTACATATATACATACACACACACACACACACACACACACACACACACACTATGTAAGCCAGCCCCCCCGTCCCCTAAAAGCGAGGGAAGAGTTTGAGCGTGTCATGTGAGCTCTCAGTGGGTCAGAGGGGAGTTGGTAGCTTAAGGCTTTAGCGGGGCTAACTCCAGGTTAGGTGGTCTGGGACACAGGCGGAGGAACATCTCGCAGAAGTAGTCGTAACAGAAGCAGCTTGTTAAAATAAACTTTATTTAACCTTTTCCCTTTTTTTTTTTTCCCAACGTTATGAGTAATGTGAAAAGCGTTTCTTGTATGAGGAAAAGATCCGCAGATTGGTTCTTTTCTCTCGCTGTCCCCATTTTTGCTTTCTCTTTTCGCTTTCATTCTTGTTTTTTTTTTTTTTTTTTTTCTTTGTTTCTCGTCTGATTTTTTGGCAATGGCTGCCATTCCCATGGTGCAGCAGCCCTAGGCTCCATCAGACAGTGCCGCTTTTTCCTCACTCTTTTTCTCCCCTTTATAGCTGCTACAAAGGAATGGGAGAAACAGCGAAGAAGAAGAAGAAGAAAAAAAAAATCAAGAAAGCTGAAAATGCAAATAATTTAAGATGTGCACACACACACACGTTCTCATACTGTCACTATACTGTACCTCAAAGGTGCCCAATGTGTGACTATGGGGGGAATAAATTACCTTAACCTGTCTGATCTCCCGTCCTCTTTTTGGCACCTTTATCTTTTTCCTCCAATCCTTCCCTCTCTTCGTTTTTCTCTTTCTCTGCCCTCCCTGCAAGCGCACATCTCTGCATCTCAACTTCTCCCCATTTTTTTTTTTTTAATCCCTCATCCTTTCCTCCCCGGAGTTCTCTTCCACCCCCTGTCGATATGTGGCTTTTATTCCAAGATGTAAAGCCACTGCTTCCCATCTATCTATCCCTCCATCCCTCCCTCCGCCGTCCTATTCTCCCCCCACTGAGTGTTTGATATTTGACGAGGAAGCCTTTGAAGTGAGCTGACTTTAAAGAGGCCCGCCGATGATGACAGAGGGTACCAGCCGAGGCCCTAGCCCAGCGTGACCATACACCAAGCCTGCCACCCCTTGAAACAACCCCCGTAGCCTTGGGTGCCTGTGAGAGTGCCCCTGATTAGAGCCACCAATGGCGGCGCAGGCGCTGATGGAAAGCGATGTCTAAATGTAAAAACGATAGGAGCTGTAGAAGTTGGAGGGGCGACAACGGCTAATGTATCTGCTTCTCCTTCCCCAAAGCGTACCCGCCGTCCTCCCAAGGAGATGGTCCCGATGGAGCCGGCAGAGTTTGCAGCCCAGCTCATCTCCCGCCTGGAGAGCCTGAAGAGAAAGCAGGACACCATCAACTCTCTGGAGGAGAGGCTGCAGCAGATTCAGGAGGTTTGTGAGATTTGTTTTTACTACAGAGGTCACTCTGTGCGTGCGTGCGTGTGTGTTTTAATTCTCAGTGGATGACTTTGTGTGCTCTGTCACCAGGAGGAGGAAAGAGAAGACACAGAGATCGTTGCAAGTGCTCCCCAGCTCTCCCCCCACCCATTGACCCTCCTCCCTGGCACCTCCGACGAGGACCCCCAGGCGATCCTGGACGATCACCTCTCGCGAGTCCTGAAGACCCCCGGCTGCCAGTCCCCCGCCGTCATCCGCCACTCACCTCGCTCCAGCTCCCCAGAGCACAAGCCCTTCGCGCGGGCAGGCTTCGGCATCAAGGCCCTGGTAAGGACAGGGCCCCCCAGTTCCTCTGTCTCCAGTCCCGACCAAGGCGCCATCACGCTGGCCTTTGGCCCCGGCAGGACCCTCATGAGCAGGCAGAGCACGAAACACATCCACCACCACTACATCCACCACCACGCCAGTCCCAAGAGTAAGGAGCAGATTGAACGGGAGGCGGCGCTCAGGGTGCACGGCATGTGCTCCAGCGGCGGCGAGTGCCAGCCCTGCCAGCCTTACCAGCGCAGCCGCAGCCTGGGCAGGGAGATGTGTGGGGCGGTCTCGGCAGACAGCAGTGTCGGGTCAGTCCCAAACACTTGTCTGATTGTTTGTTTATTCCTGTTTTCTCATGTCGAATGTATGAAAATTAAACCTCTGCCTCTGCTCCCAGGCGTTCCAGCTCTCTGTCGAGGCGGGTGTGTCGTTCGGGGGCCGAGGATGGAGTAGCCGAGAGGTGCGTGGAGGACTGCGGAGCCTTACAGCTGCCCAGCGACACAACCGACCCCACCCAGAGTGTGCTGCAGTGGATCCTGGAAAGCAAACGGCAAGGCAGACACAAGTCTCACAGGTGAGCCTCTTTTAACTTTAGTCCAGAAGCTCTGTCTCGACGTTGCTTGTTGTTAACGCGTGTGGTCTTCTCTTCTGTCTCCCTTGCAGTAACCAGAGCACCAAGAAGACCTTTGGAGGCTCCTCTACCCAGACGCACACATGGGGTGGTGGTGGAAGCTGTGGCCACCTACGTAGCCACCAGCCAGCCCAGCCATTCATCCAAGACCCAGCCATGCCTCCGCTGCCCCCTCCCAACACTTTGGCCCAGCTGGAGGAGGCCTGCCGCAGACTGGAGGAGGTCTCCACCAAGACCACCAAGCAAAGGTACACAGAGGAGTCGCTGCTCTTAGCTTTGTTTATTCCCAGCCTTCCTGTTGACGTCTCGGCATTGTCAGAAATGACTGAAGTTCCGTCGTATCTGTTCCCAGGCATCCGATGTCCAGCCTCCAGCAAGAGAAGAGCCACCTAGTGCCTGCCCAGGGTGAGGGCTCCATCCCTCCATCTCTGGCCAATCCCAGCCCCGCTGGCCTCCTCACAACCGGCCCCGGCCTCCAATCAGAAGAGTACGATGCCTCTAGCGTCCTGCCCTCCCTCTCCTCTCCTCCTCTCTGCTCCTCTTCCTCCTCCTCCTCTCAGCCATAGCCTCCACCTTGCAGTGTACTTCTACCCTTTTAACTCTTCCTACTTGACACCTGCACATGTAGGGGGAGACGCATGAGCGCAAACCTACACAAATCTCACATACGCACACACACACACACACACACACACACACACACACACACACACACACACACACACGTACAGTCGCTCAAAAGAGAAGGTGACCCCCTTTTCTTTTCTTTTTTTTTCTCACAAAGCTTATTTTGAGCTTTGCACACAGATGTTTGGCTCTGCCTCTGTTTGCATGAGCCTTGTGTGTTTGTGCTGTGTGTGGGGAGTGTGTGTGTGTAGTCACCGCACCACCTGACTGAGACATCCCTTTCATATATATGTATCATTTTTATTGGCTGTCCTTCAGTGAGCTGGCAGTCGGCTGGGGCGAGCAGAGCTTAGCAAAGAGAGAGCTCCTCTGAAGTGGGCCTACAAAGCCTTGGACATAGCTGAAGGGGAATTGATAATACTGTGCCCCCTTCTCTCCGCACACACACACACACACACACACAACACACAAATACACACTTTACTGATGGCACTGGGTCACTCGCTTGCTCGTGTTATCCTTCAGTCACACTGTATTTCCAGTCCGCTGTACTGAAAGTAGTAGATTCACTGCTCCCTCCCGTCATCTCGCAAAGCGTCACCAAAGCTCGCCCGCACGTTCTGACGCGACCTCCCTTCCTTTGTCTCTTTGATTTCAGGATGAAGGAGTGCAAGAAGAGCGCGGGAAGCCACGGGGTGTGCGGCGGCGGCGGCGAGACGGTGGTGACGTATTTCTTCTGCGGCGAGGAGATCCCCTACCGGAGGACCATGAAGAGCCACAGTCTCACCTTGGGCCACTTCAAGGAGCAGCTCCGCAAGAAGGGCAGCTACAGGTGTGTACAGGCGGGGGCGGGCGGAACTCGAACGAGGGCAAAGATTTACAGCGGGGGATTTCGGTGACGCGAGGTGAACTTTTGACTCCGGCGCCTCTGTGATGTCGCGAGCGCCGGCTATAAAAAAAAAAACTCTATCATCGCCGGCGTTGGATGTTCGATAATAAAAAGCGAATCGACACGCACCTTCCTGCAGACGCGCTTTGAAGTGAACTGATGTTAAATTTATGTCCTCTGAATCGTGCTCGACCTCATATTTAATCCGCTATCTATTAGCGTTTTCAGCACGGCGCTGTTTTTTTTTTTTAGTGTTTGTTTCTGTGTGTGTGTGTGTACAGTCAGATTCAGGCCTCTGTGGTGTGTGTGTGTGTGTGTGTGTGTGGGGGGGGTGCAATGAAAAGGAAAAGGACAAGAGTGAGCGAGGGAGGGTGGGTGGGTGGGTGGGTTGGTGCGGGGGTTAGTGGAAGAGTTTGAACTGCAGCGATTTGGGTCCCATCTGGTATTGATTTCCATGCTAAGGCACACTTAATACACATGGCTTTGAAGCCCCGGCCCCTTTCATTTCAACCAACAAAGACTCACACAAATGGCCAGCGTGCAAATTCTTCACTGATGCTATCAGGGCCTCTTTTTTTTCTCTCTCTCTCTCTCTCTCTCTCTGCCTGCCCTGCTGTGTGTGTGTGTGCGCGTACACACATGAATGTGCTTGCGTCGAACGCGCACAATGTTTACACATGTTGTAATCATTTTATGGATATTTTTGAAAAGGCGGACTGTTAAACGCCAGATTCGCTTGTTTGCCGTGCTCGCAGGGCCCCGACCGAGGCCGCGCGGCTTTTTTTTTTTTTTCTCGACGCGTGTTTGCGGAGAGAGATTTTGCTTTTGATTGCTCCTTTTCCAACGAGGAAAAAGATCAAACATTTTATTGTTTAGGCTGCCACGGTCTCCAGGATAAGCACGGGTTGGGTGCTGTGTTAATAATTACAGGTATCAAACTATGTATGGAAGGAGAAAAAGAAAAAAAAAAAAAGCAAAAGAACTGATAGGAAACTTCTTCCTGTCCAGATGTGTGCAGCTTTTTTTTTTTTTTTTTTTTTTTGGATCAACAAATGTGACAAGCACTTAGCTCCGAGTCCTCCACATCTGTCCACCACCCCCCTCCCCTCCCCACTTACCCCTCTTTTCTTTTTTTCTCCCTGGCTCGCTGTCTCAGTTCCTGTGTCATACCATCCACATTTTTTGGAAAGGGAGCCGCGCGGCGCTTTAATAGCAGCCAGAGAATGTGTGGAGTTGGGTCATTTCAACATGGCAGCGGTTCAACAAAGAACAGTACTGCTGGGCCCTGCCAGACGATATTGGTGCCAGATGTCAGTGCAAACGGAGAGAGAGAGAGAGAGAGAGAGAGAGAGAAGGGGGATCTAGCCACATAAAACATGTTCCAGTGGAAATTCAGGCTCTCTCTGTCTCTGTCTGTCTCTCTCAGCAAAAAAAAAAAAAAAAGATCATGCCTCTTTGATGATTTTTTTTTTTTTTTTTTAACAGTAGGACGGCTCGGCTTTTCTTCCTCCAGATAGGAAAGGAGGGTATAATTATTAGATCTGTCTTTCATGTCCTCTTGTTTATCTACTTTGTCTCATTTACTCACAGGAGTTTAGCTGAAGCCTTCCTGTATTTCAAATGTTTTGTTTTTGTTTTTTTTTATTAGTGACCACCCTCGCGCTGATCGGGCACCACGTGCGCTCCGCCACCTTTTTTTTTTTTTGTTGTTGTTGTTTTCTTGCGAGGAAGACTACGGCTCTGGGTTTTTATAGCATCGCATGTTCGACTTTGTCAGCCTCCCCGTCTCATTAAAAAACAAAATGCTCACAAACATACCCGCATTCCAGACGCGCCCCCCCCCCACACACACACACACACGGAACAAACCGAGGCATTTTTCCATTACATAGTTAATGAGTGAATTCGGAGAGAGAGAGAGCCCCCCTCCCCAAAAATAAACCAATCCACCCCTGCTGGTTTCTCTTCCTCTAAAATGAGGATGAGGGAGGTGAGCAGGGGTGGAGGGGGGGGGTTGCATCATTAATGGCCCAGTGAAGTCATGGCTGACAAGAAGGCCCTCCTTTTTTTAGGTATATATTTTTTCGTCCACACACACACACACGCAGAAAGTTGCCCTTCCTATAGCGCCCAGCGAGGGCTCGCGCCATCAGCAGTGGTAGGAAGGACACGGCGTACTTGCTCTTCCTCCTCCTCCGCTTTGTTTTTTTTTTCCGTCTTTGTCCCTGTAATGATGAACCGGGGGATGAGAAGCGAGTGAAAGCCCGTGCACGTGTGTCTTGAGTTAGGGGGTGGTGGTGGTGGTGGTGGCAGCGGCAGTGGTGGTGGTGTAATGACAGGCAGACTTGCAGGCACCCAAAAATTTCAGCCTTTGTCAAAGGACCCCTTCATTTGCACGCTTGGCCTAATTGGCCCCTGTTAGCCGGGGCAAAGCTCACAACAGCACGGCAGAGTGAAAAGGAAAGGGAGAGGTGGAGGAGAGAAGGAACTGGAGGGAGGGATGAAGAGGGCGAGCCTCTTATTTTTAGACGTTTTAGCAGCAGGTTCCTCACCGCCCCGAGAAGTCAGAGGCTGGAGGCGCAGCAGGCTTTGGTCGATTGTGTGCCGAGTGGCTTTTCACCGGCGGCGGAAATGAGGGTTGATGTTTAAAAAGGTCGGACAAAGGAGGCGGCAACAAGCTGTTTGACTTTAGTTTTTTCTAGGTTCTTAGCCTCGATGTTTCCTCAATCGTGCTTCCTCGTGGGTGTTAACTCTCTCTTTCGTCTCTCTCTGTTGCAGGTACTACTTCAAGAAGGCCAGTGATGAGTTCGAGTGCGGTGCGGTGTTCGAGGAGGTGTCAGACGACGGCTCCTTGCTGCCCACCTACGAGGGCAAGATCCTGGGCAAGGTGGAGAGGATGGAGTGAGAGGACCTGCCCGGTTGTTGTGGATTACACTCCTACCTACGGACGCTTCGCACCTCCATGGATGTACTTCATATGCTCTAACACACACACACACACACACACACACACACACACACACATGCAGAGTATGTGTCTTTTAAGCTAAAACTGTAGGACTGGAGATGTTGTTGAAGGAATGTCGACGAGGCTTGGGCGGATGGACGACGGATGAAAGGAGAAAAAGGAAGGAGGACAAGTGTTACCGCTATTACCGGACTATCACATGAACATGCCCACCTTGAAGTGAAGAAGATAAAGGATTGCAGTGTTGCTGGACTGAAACGTCTCCGTGTTTCCAGCAGAGAAAAACTCTAGAGACTCTAGGTGAATGACCACTCCTCAAAGACGCGGGGGCGGCGGGCTCAGATCCGAGACTGACAAGCCCGCCCGACCCCGCCTGTGCCAGCGCCTGCCCACGGGCTCTCGCTAGCATATCGCTAATATGTATACGCGGATATACATGTACATTGCATTGTATTGTGATGCTCGTATTGCTATGTAAAGATTTCTATTGCTATTTATTGGAAATATCCCCGCCCCAACCTTATTATTCTTCCATGGACAAGCTGCTTGGAGTTGGAGAAACGTCTCCGATTTTCCACATCCGTGATTTTTTTTTTGTTTTGTTTTGTTTGTTTGTTTTGTTTCGTTTCGTTTTTACCCCTCTGTCTGAGCGTCAGTTCTCAAGCAAAGGAAATGGGTTTTATTCATTTTCCGCCCCTCATATTGAACTGTAAACTTCAAAAATACCTCTTCAGAAAAAAAACTTCACTCCTGTTCCTGGAGATTTTAGCGCGGACATCTCTGATCTCTTTGGCTGGAGAGCTTACTGCTGAAGCTTTGAGAATGGCTCTCTATCACTTAAAAAAAAAAGTTTGATAATATATATTTACTACTGCAGTGCTATGTGCGGCTGTGTCCCCATCTGCGCTGACGGGCCCTGTGAGTGTACTATGAAAATAAGGAAGAACAACAACAACAAAAAAATGCTATTAATGTTTAAATCCCTACTCTGGGACTCTGCCCAGCTAGCCTTGATCTGTCGCGTCTTAGTGCCTTTGTTTCAGTGGCGCAGGCATCGCACAAATAGCCTACGTATTTTACGGAGAGGAAACTGCCCTGAACAGGTCCTTGAGTCCCCCAAAAATGTGTTTACACCAATATTAATACTTACCAACAAAAAGCTCTATAACGTGCTCCCCAACATGCTTACCTATGTGATTGTGTGACTGAGTAGGGTTACTCTGTGTGTATTTGAAGCCTGCACCACGAGCTGCAGATGATGACGACGACGATGACGATGGTGGTGATATACACTATGTTCATAGTGTTTTAATTGAGTACAGTAGCTGTGCCTACATGGATTCTTGCCGTGTTTTACCCAGTTTTCAGGGTCCGATTACTCCCTTGGTTTTTACAAGGGGCCTTATGTTGAAAAGATATTTTTATGCCTTTTAGTATCCGTTTCATCATGTTTATGTTTTATAATATTTTTCATGGCTTCCTTGGCTCCACTTGTAAACTGTAAATTATGCGTTCTATAGAGCTCAGTTGAAAAGATGCCTCGGTACTTTAATTATTGTAATTATGAAGAGATGTAGCCTTTATTAAAATGTTCTATTTTTCAAATTAGCAAATGGCTTCCTATGGTTTTGTGTGTGTGTGTGTGTGTGTACATACGTGTGTGTCTTGTCATTGGGGTGTTGTATGGATTTTTGCTACCTCTAATTGGGATGGTTGTGTGTGTGTGTGTGCATGTGTGTGTGTGTGTGTGTGTGTGTGTGCATGTAGAACAAACTTCACCACACACACACCCTGCTGTGGAGAGTGCAACTCGTTGGATCCAGTGAGAAATCTCCGCCAGATTTGCATCCATTATCAGCTCTTAATCTACTCCCTGTTGGAAACTAAAACATGCAGCATTAATTTGGCCACCAGAGCCTCTGTGTGTTTTACTGTAAGAAGGGGGAGGGAGGGTATCTAAGAGTGTGTTTCAGCCATCTATTTAAATGGTTTCATAAACCGTGTGTAACACGGGCGTTTAGCTCAGGCTCAATAGATGATAAACTCACAGAGGGGCTGAAAACAGACTTGCATCTCAGTGATAGGTGTAGACCATCAGAAAGTTGAAAGATGCTGTAATCGTTCTTCCTGTTCATACTGGTCATTTAAAGACCCTTGGTAGTGTGTCCTAATGTAACTGATGGCCAGTCCTCATTTTGTGCAAATATATAATCTATAAATCAGACAAATCACGTTAGTGTCTTCCAGATTTTAGTACGAAGCATGATGCTGTGGTTGCGAATGCTCCTGGTTCGGACCTCGGCTGTGGCCTTTCTGTGTGGAGTTTGCGAGGGTTCTTACTGGGTACATGCACTTATTAGGTGAATTGGCGACTCTAAATTTCCCGTAGGTGTGAACGTGAGTGTGAATGGTTGTTTGTCTCTATGTGCCTATGTGATGAACCAGGACTTATCCTCGCTCCCCAAGTCAGTTGGAATAAGTTGTGGCGATGGTACGCTATCCTTCACGTAAAGTTTGAAATCTCTCTTTGCACAGGAAAGATTTTGTCTTACGTTCACATTAAGACGAGGTCTTCAAGAACAGGCATGATTACAGCTAAAAAAAAAAAACTATGCATAAACGTTAATATGGGCGACTGTTTTAAGACAAATCTCAGGTATGAGCTGAGTTGTGGGTAGAACAAAAACTACAAGTTGATGTGAGTTATGGCTCATCATAGTCTGGGTTGGTGTTTTTCTTACTGTCAACAAAACTCATGAAAGGACAATAATGTGTCTGTCTTTCTCTTAGTACTTTCTGACTGTGGCCATCGGCCCTAAACCCCATTGGTTCCTACCAACCACATACATCTTTAAAGTCTCAGGAATTACCTAAATCAGCCCGGCGCTGTAGTTTTTTAGCAAATGTTACTCAAACAGAAGAAGCGTTCCAGCGTTCATCAAGCTTCTCCTCAGTGCAGTATCAGCTAAGACTTGTGTAAGATGTAAAGAAAGGCGAGGATCATAGCGTACCTTATATGATGTTATTTAATTTAAATGTGTTATAGCTTAACACACATTTTGCCACGGCACGTTCCTCTGCCACCCTCTGTCCTTTAAAGTTTCATTGGCTAAGAGCGTTGCTCATGATGCCTTTCATATTGAAAGGGCATCATGATATTGTTAAAATACCATTTTCAGCCCTTTCATCAGCAAAGGTCAGTGCATACACTTGAAGGCCATCCTTTGGACTCTTTAGAACTAAGAGGCTCTCACTCAGCGGCGCTCCGCTGTCAGAAGACCTCGTGAACTCGTCTTTGTATAGAGGGCTATTTTAGATGGGGTCATCTTTTTGAAGAGCGCGCTGGGTTAGATAGACTCTAGACTGCCATTGAAACGTGCAGGTGCTTTTTTTGGGCTGGGTATTAAGATTTGGGGGCTTTTGAGGGATTGTTAAAAAGTTCTTTGACAAAGAGGAGATTATCTGTGGCTATTTGTTTGATTTCATTTGATCAGTTAGTTTAGTTTTTTCTCACTTTTGTGTTGAAGGTTATCAAGGATTCCTCACTCTATGCAGAAGCAATGTACGTTAAGAAAAACATCTTCTCTAGTCTTCTGATTTACCACCTACATATCTGCAAAGACGTGAATCAGAAAATTACAAAATAAATGTAACTCAATAGCCACTTACTAGCTTTAACCACATCTCCTAGTCTTTATCAGTTAATAGAGTTTGCACATTATTCACAGCCACCTGTTACCACAAGATTGGAGTTAAATATTTGTGTCATGTGATGCATGGCAGGATCACACGATTTGGTTTTGGGTCTCACATTTATTGATCTAGAGATAGAGTTAGGAGCTCGAAGGAGAGCCATCAAAAGGAATCAGCTGAGGTGGTTTTTGGCATCTGATTAGGATTCCTTTGGAAGTGCGTCTGCAGGGATTACAAAGCCCATCGAGCCTGGAAACACCTCAGGAACACTGCTGGGAAGAGGGACATCTGGAACACCCTGCTAACCTGGTGCCACTGCAACCCGACCTTGCATAAGGTTTAGGAAAATGCTCAACAAGATACAGATACATAGACACATCAGCCTTTCCGGGTCTTTGGGCCCACATTGCTCACTGTTAATCCAGCCAGGATGTAATGAGTCAACTGTGCAAACTTCGTCCTCTGATAAAAACCATGAGATGCTGTTGTGATGTTGAAAGTTGTTGAAAAAGTGAGTAAATTGACCTTGAGGTTATTCCAGAGAAACCGACTTTCACGCTTAAGCAATTCAGTCCGATTTTCAGGCTCAGTCACACAATCACACAATGTTTTCCGGCTTCATGTCATCTCCATACATCCATACATTCTCGCCCTCAGGAGGCACTCATCTCATACAACGAGTACTGACGGCTATCTGAGCCACTGATTGTTCACCGCTTTAAGAAATCAGCTGTGGTCGGTAATGAATTGGCACGACTTTGTGCCAACCTGCCACCTCAGCCCCCTCATGTCCACATCTCTGCCTGCTATTGTTTCCCCCGATGATATCCAACGTCTGTTACCTGTCCCGCCCACATGAGGCGAGATCAAAGGCTCTGACTGTGAACAGCGGCACACAGGAACAGGAAAACAGGAAGTGGAACCAGGATCACACAGATGCACTTTGATTGGTGGAGGCAAGGCTTTGACGTCCATATGCAGTCATTACTGTGCTAGTCTCTTTCCAAATGGGTTTTTGTAGTACAAAAGACGTGACCTTGAACGCCTTCAAAGAAAATCCATTACAAAGCAACGGAGATGCCTTTTGCAGTAGGTACAAACAGTCTGGTATATGAAGTATTTTATCACAAAAAAAAACAAACATGGACTTCAACACAATGTACGTTATGTCGAGTCTAAAACACCAAAACCAGCTCTCAGCTGAGCATAGAAGACATGGGAAAAGACTCTGCTCACCACGAACCTCAACCTCATTTAAATACACTCCAATCATTCCACCATAGACGGATATGAGAGAGTGAGACCCCCAATTTTGGGTCCTGAACCCCTTCATTTGGAACCTGGATCAGCCATGCAAGTTGTTCCACACAGGCATCGACCCAGACAGCCATGGGACTGTGGTCAACCAGGGGGCCTCGTCTGGAACCCGGCCAGGCGCCACTGCGGTAGATGATCCCCTTACCATGTGACCAATCACGTGACTTTTTACTGTCTGATACTCCGCTTCTAACCAATGACATACTCCCGCGCCTTTATGCCAAATTCGCTGACATGTTTAGATGACAGCTGCTTGGCCAAGAAGAACCAGAACGTATCCATCAAAAATAAATTAACAGGGTTATTATTGCAGCTTATAGACTGTTCGAACTTAGTATTTCTGAAAGAGAGGAATATAGGCATCACTTGGACATGCATTATAAGAGAGTGAGGTAATACAGAACACTATTAAAGATATCCTATGTCTATAAGCTTGGAACAATACATTGGATTGCTTCTGTTTTTAGAAGACAAGCGCCTGTTAACTTAATGACCAACATATGTGACCGAAAACATTTGAAGGTTGAAACGAATCTTCCAAAGTAGAAGTTTTTTTTCCCCAACAGTACTGACAGAAAAAAAAAGGGGCATTATATTTCCTTCCCTAATCACATGGCAAGAATCTGAAGAGATTATGTATCTCACGAATGCTTTGGGAAACGAAGAAGACAGGGGTTTGACGTTGAGGGCCAGAAACCCAATCTGTCTTCTTGTAGCGCAGCGGTAACGGATGCTTTGCTGCTAAAAGGGCGCCGAGGACGTGAGGTATGATAGCTAGCCGAGGCCACGCTGGGGGATTCTGTGTGCATCCTCCCTGCAGCTGAAGGAAAAGCATCTTTTGTAAAGAGAGTGAACACCATTGTCCTCCCTTGGTGTTTACGTTTGTCTTGAATTTCACCTAGTGCACAGCGCGCCCCACCAAGCCACAGGATAGGCATTGTTCTGGGCCCGTGCAGGAATGGTAGCCTGCAGTCACCTTCTTTCTGACTGTCGCCATTGTCCCACCACCAACCCCCCAAACTTCTTTGTTTTTGCTCCCCGCCACAGACAGCTCAGATTGTTGCCTGATGTTGCTTCCTCCTTCGTCCCATTGTTTCCACGTCTCCTCTCATGTATGACTTTTCTCCTCCTTGTAGGTCGATGTGTGTGTCGGTTGGCTGCGTGGTTGGAGGGGATGGAGGCGTGGGGTTGTGGGGTTGGAGGGGGGTTAGGGTACACAGAGTGCATGTGAAGTTTTATGGCTAACCACATGTGTTTTTGAATCTTTGAGCTTCCACGTTTTTTTCCCAGGGTGAGGGGCTGGGGGAGAGTATAGCACAAGGATGGGGCGGAGAGAGGGAAGTTGGGGTATGAGAGAGAAAGAGAGAGAGAATTAAAGAACCAGGACTGGGACATGTGGTTCTTGTTTGGGGCGCTGCATGTGGAGATGGTGGGTCTGGCTTCTCTTTGCTCCAACCTGCATCTACAATCTAAACATCCCACTGATTATTAAACAATATGGATGCTCTCATGCCCTCTTGATAAACACAGCGGGATCACAACAAATCAGTCTCTTCTTTTTCAAATCAGAGAGACAAATGGCGAACGTCACCGACATACATCATATTTCCTTTGTAATATTCTATATCTCTGACGTTCTAGATCAGGTTTCTTCTTGCTTGTAACTGTGTGGGAGCGTATTAGTATGATGCCTCTGAGCTCTGTGAGTTCACTACAGTATGTAATAGACTGTAAACCATGTGAACACCAAACCACAGCCCCCCTTCAGTCTGTTAGATACAAGCAACACCCACATAACTCCAAAGCCCTCTGGGTAATGAGCTGTTTTACATGTTCTCACACCCCCAAAAACACTTAAAAGTCTGCAAGGGCAATGATTTAATGTGATATAATCTTGGGCACAGTGTTGGGTAGTCAATTATTACATGTAATCAGGATTACGTAATCAGATTACATAAATAAGTAACTATAATCAGACTAGACTATAGAAAAAAATCCATTATCTTATAGTTACATCGTCAAGGATTCTTCTAAATTATTGATTATATCTTTAAAATGTGGCTGTTTCAAACATCTTTAGAAAATATTTTGAGGTTATTTAATTTGCCAAACTGTAAATACTGAGATTTTTAAAAATAATTTTTGTGGCTTTTTCCATTTCTTCAGTTATACGATGTAATATTTTTTAATATTTCAGTGTTCAGACGTCATTTTCTGTATTGCAATAAATCCTGTGCCAGGTAATTGTAAAATGTACTCAGTAACTGACTACATTTCAGTAATCCATGTGGTCAAAAAGTACGTTTGAAGGTATTTTATGAGGATAGATCATCTCAGTAATGTTTTATTTTAGGCGGCTGTGGCTCAGTAGGTAAAGTTGGGCATCCACAGTCTGCATGTCGAATTGAACTTGAGCAACCAAACCCCTGATGAGCAGTTGGCATGGCATGGACCTTGCATGGCAGCCAATGCAGTGTATGAATCTGTGTGAATTTGTGAATGAGATATGAGATATATGAAGTGTAAAAGCACCTTGAGTGGTCAAAAGACTAGATAAGCATCGTTTGGCCCATCTTAGGTTGCTGATGATTCACACCGATATTTAGATTATCCGTGAGGCAGAAGAAGCGATACATCCAACAGCGCCAACGGTGCTCCAGAAACCCACGGGTGACGTCACTCTGTCCATTCTTTATACTGTCATTGGTTATCACATGACTAATGTTCCATACTTGGTGTTGGAAATCTTGTAAGTAGACCTTTAGATAAAATCTGTTGTTAAACGAATGTTTTCAAGGTCAAGAATGAGTGAACAGAACAGCAAAAGAAAAAAGAATGAGTGCATCGATCCACAACCGTTTATGGTTATCAGGGTCAGAGGGGACTGGAGCCGATCCCAGCTGACATTGAGGGACAGGTCAAACAGGACAACACTAAAACTTAAACATGAGTGGGTTGGTCTTGATATGAAACACTGTAGCAAGAGAGGTATTCAGAGGGTTCTCCAGAATTTCCTGAAAATGCCTCTTTCTTTTGTGCTGTAGAAACCATAATAACAGGCCTGTCTTAATCCTGTATCCAAGGATTAGACTACAGCTGGAAGAGATCCATGCTGGTAATCTTTAAAGATGGAGAACAGCGAAGACCGTGGTCAAAACCATTACTTGATTACTACATGGCCTCACACAATTATCACTGCTGTTTATTTGGCACTCATTATGTTACGGTCCTACGTCCTCCTGGACTCCCCTTCAGTGATGTAATCTCTCCATCCTTGGCCTTTACCTTGTTGGAAAGAAAAAAAAAGAAGAAAGGGAGGAAGGAGAAAGAATGAGCCAGGGAGGGAGGTGAACTGTGAGCTGAGGGGTCCTCACTCCTGCTGGTCTGCCTGGGAAAGGAGCGGACCTGGCTTCACATCACACACGGCCTGCATCGGCATACGTGTGAGCATGCATGTGAGTGCATTTGCTTGCAAGGGAGCGCGTATACTTGTGCGTGACTGGGAGAGTGCACAAAGAGGGGAGAATTGTTTCAAAGCAGAGAATTAGAAAGGATAACAGGGAACGTGTGAGAAGGCAGAGAGAGTGAAAAAAAAAAAAAAGAGAAACACTTGCTAAATGTGATGAAAGAAGTCATGAGGAGTGTGACTATGGAGGAAGGCTTCGCAGGTGCAAGAGAGGAGAAACAAAAAGGGGTAATCTATTACATTTGGAAAACGGAGACGTACAAAAACCACGGGTATCTGCTGAACAAAACTTTTCAGGGGCAAAGAGGGCAGGGGGCGTCATCAGAAGTAGGAATGAGGGAGGGGAGGGAGGAGAAGGCTGTGATCCAGATGAAAAGCAAAAAATGCCAAATGTGGAAAAAGAGCTGCAGTGCTTGCGCGTCCCTGGCTGGGCGTGGGTCAGTGCCGGAGTAAACAAACCCACAGCTTAGCAGCGCGTTTGATCTGTTCAACTGTGAAACACTGACTGGAGTAAACAGAAAAATTAGACTGGGTCAGCTACAGAGGAGGGCTGTGGGGGGGGGGGGTTACATACACACCAAAGAAAGTTAGCTGTTCCGACCCAAAAGTAAACGAACGAGGGTTCTCACCCTGGTCCGTGATGACCACTTTTCAACGCCTCAAACTCAGCCTGTCATCGCTTATTTTGAGTTTCAGTGAAATATGGTGCCTTCCACCGAAGTGGGCTTCTGAGTTAGACAAGGAAGTTATTCTACCGAGGGAATGAACTCATTCCTGTGAATATGTTACATGTTTCTACTATAGTCTGTTTATGGGGCAGGTCCTCACCAAGGAAACAACAGCATTAGTCATCTGTTCAAACGTCTTACAATGACCTTTCTGTTCGGACAAACAGTCTTTTAACTCCGAAAGCGTCAGTATGCTTCACCCAAAGTACCCATCTGTCACGGTTTTGAGTTTGTTGTTTTGTGTTTCCTGTTTTACTTTCCGTGTCTTGTGTATCTTTACTTTCTGTCTTTATTGTGTTTCCCGCCAGTTTTGATTATCTGTTTTCCACCCTGATTGGTTTCACCTGTCCCTCGTTAGTTTCACCTGTGTCTAGTTGTCCTGCCTTGTGTATTTAGTGCCTGTGAGTCCTGTGTATGTTCTGAGTTATGTTCGCTGGTTTTTGGACTTCTCTTCATTGGATTTCTTTTGGATTTATGGACTCACAACTCACATCAGTTTGAGTGCTCTATTTTGTGAGCCCATCAGATGGTTGAACAGCATATGAAATCCCCTTCCTTCCTTTGAAACACACAACCAGCAAGGTGTGGGGAGTTAGTAGAAAGTAGGCAAGGTTTGAATCTTTATCACTTTACGTGTGATAATGTCTGCAATACCATCAATGTCCTTGAAGAGACACTGTCCAAATGTGTGTGTCGCTATCCCTGTTTGTCATCTTGTCTCATCTTTCTCTCTGACAGCTACCGTTTTTCACCCACCTTCAAGCGGCCAACATTTGCGTGTCACTCAAATAGACCGTGGCCTCATCTCCTGACTGCCACCTTTGGGTTCTTTTGAACATTTACAAGTTTGAAGCCTGATTTTCCCCTCTCAATATAGACAGAATGGCTTCTTGCAGGGCTACCAGTTCTCTCTCTCCCGGCAATCAATGCTCCGTCTCCATTACGGAGCAGATTTTAACAGGATTACGTAAAATTCCATGGAGCCTTGCAGCTAGCTAGCTTGATAGCATTAAGGTGGTGCGTGCACACGAATACTTCAGGATGGTGGTGGGGCAATTATTTCCTACCAACACCTAGCGAGTGAACCTTTCCACCCACCATGGGCGTACCATTTTCACTGCTGGATACTTTATGAAGGAAGGAGTAAGTCTCCTGGAGGAGACTTTCTCTTTGCCGTGACAGCTAACCGTTCTGACAGGTTCTGTCAGAAAGAGCGTCAGAGATTATGACGCTTGCCAGTGAGTCATAGACTGGCAACAACTTTGACAACGACACACAGATTGATTGACGCCCATGCAGAAAAATCTGTTGAATTCAGACACTTGGTGCATTGATTATGTTTTTATATTGAGCTGGGTTATAATGAGTGGCACAGAACATGATCGACGGCTACGTGAGTGCTGATAAGTATATTAGTATTTTAGTTTTGGTGAAAATTTGGTCAGCTTGGTGTTTTGCAGATGCTTGGCGGGATTTGGAACATCTGGCTATAAACTGGAATATTCGAAAAAATAGTCCAATTCTTGATGTCTGGTCAGCATCGATAGCGTCTTCTGTTCTGGACTCCAAAGGTTAGTAACACAAATTGACAAATTTGGCAAAGTTTAACTCTACACATAGACTTACTGCAAGCAAATCCACTAATCACGGCAACTTCAGTGAAATTAATTGATTTAGCTTCGAAATGTCACATTTAAAAAGCTGACTAAACATGAAAATTGTTCGACCAGATCTCCAAAAGTCTCAAAAGAAAAACTGAATTGAAACAATAAATAAAGTTTGATTACTGTGACCTCATGTTGGAATGATGAAGCAAATATTCTTTGAGGATAATTGCTCGTGCTGCTTTGGTATCATTCAATCATCACAATAATTCAAACGCATTACCCTCAAGATAAAAGCTGTGATGTGTAAAACCTGTCAAAGGCATAATGCTCCATTTATCAGCCCGCTGACACTGAACATCAGAGGCACGGCGTTACTTTGGTAGACCTTGGCTACCTTTGAACACTCGTTACTTGGCTGAAAAAGAAGCACGTCAGGCGGAAGAATCTTAACGACACGCCTTTGCCTGTTTTTTTCCAGCCTTGAAGAAGTTAAAATTAGTCTTTTTAAAAGGCAGAATTCAAAGCTGGGAGCATGAAAGGGGTGGCAGAATGAAATGTCGGCACTGCAGTGTTAAAAGGGAGATGGGAGATGAGAGATCCTAGTGTCTGACTTTGGTGTGACTTCAAAAGGCTGTGTTTAAAGCGGCAGGCCTTAATGCTGGCCCGATAGCAGAACTGTCATGTCTGTGTGACCTCCCACAGCTGGCCAGCCAGGAATACAGGACTCATGCCGTGTGTGTGTGTGTGTGTGTGTGCGTGTGCGTGTGCGTGTGCGTGTGCGTGTTTTGAATTTCTTGATGTGTGCGTGTGAGCTTGTTTGCTTTTTGTATATTTGTGTGTCAGCACTCTTGTGGCTCTTGCTGTGTGTCTTGATGTGATTGTCTGTGTGCCCTTTAATGTTTGTGTTTTGATGTCAGTATATGTGTGTTTGCTTGAGCCATGACTTTGTGTGTGTGTGTGTGTGTGTGTGTGTGTGTGTGTGTGTGTGTGTGTGCGCATACAGAGGTTGAAGATCTAAGCCGGGCTCTGCCCTCTCTCCCTATGCACAGGGGCCTTTTTTTTCTCTTCTTGTTAAGATTCAAACGCTGATAGGCTTTGAACTGCAGCTGTAGACTCTGCAGTCATTTCACCACTTTAGCTCAACTAGCTAAAGTTGCCCTCGCGCTGCCTGTCACCCTATCGCCACTGCTGCCGTTACAAACCATCACACCAGCCACATGAACTGCATAGCAGCGGGGGCGAAGGCGTGCAGCACCGTTTATTAAAGCAGGGATTTGCCTTTGATGTAGCAAAACAGACAACTGGTCTGAACATGATGTCGCCCAGCTCAACTTTTTCCCTTCGGAGAAAGACAATTGACCTAATGTTTGGCATGTAGTAAACAACTTCCAGAATGGACTGAAGAAAGGTATGTTCATTTAAACCCTGGCTAGAATTTTGAACAGGTGTTCATGCTCCCCAGAGGATGAACTCAACCAAATTTGGTAGGTGTTCTCCTTCAGCGCGACCACGACATTGACATTTGTGACTTTTGGTGAAATCTTTACACAATTTTCAGACAGATGTCAGACGTTCATGATCCCCAGAGGATGATTTCAACTGGATTTGTTAGGTGTTCCCCTTTAGCACCACCAATGAAGTTGACATTTGTGGATTTTAGTGATATTTATTGTGACAACTATTGGATGGATTGCCATGAAAGTTGGTCTCCGCGAGCTGCTAGCTCATAAAGGTTGTAAATCTCTAAGCAGCATCTTTGATTTCTCACACTGATTGAACACAAACATTGATGGTAATTACCATCATGGATTCTTGACAGATTAATGGCTCTGGGCTTTTTTTTTTTATTTCATAAATGTTATCATCTTGCACAGACTTGTCAGTTTATTTTTTCTCTCTCTCTTTTCTCGTCCTTCATGTTCCTTTTGGTGCGTCTCTCCTTTATCTGTTGGAGCTAGCAGGCGAGAAAAGGCCGAGCAGTCTCTTTCCTGCTCTTTAAAGTCCAACAGGCAGGATACTGCTGAGAGCTTGCCTCTCTTCTCCTGCACTTGTTTGTTCTCATTTCATCTCGCACTATCTTCTCTCAGGAGAGAGTGCAGACCAGTGCAGATGTTGTGAAAAGACCACAACACACACACACAACTTCGACACACCTTCATGTCCTTTGCACCTTTATGTTCCGCGTATAGAGTGCAGCCCATCAGGGAACCTTTCTCTGCATATGCATCCTACCACGTCCACATCCTTGATTTCTGTTTTGAACCGAGCTGCAGAGAAGCCCTGCGTGCACCTATCAGTTGATCAAATAAAAAGTTTCCAGTGGTCACCTCCCGGCTCCTGACTGTTTGTCCGCTCGGCTGACAGCGGGAGAGCGAGGCAAACATCGGGAGACGCTCCTGTCGCACCCCGATCTCTGCTTTGATGAGTCACATCAAACGATGTCCATATCTAAACGTCATCCTCAAAGGAAAAGCGGGGGGAGGTGTGTGTGTGTGTGTGTGTGTGTGTGCGTGTGTGTGTGTGTGGAAGATACACTTAAAAAAAAGAAAAGAGAAACAGCTCATAAAGACATATAAACAGCATTCTTTGTTTCCCTGGGCTGAGCTGTTGATAAGGTTTACTTATTTAAAAGTGGCAGATGCGAGGATTGTAGTTCACTTTAAAGTTTTGTGTGTTCGGGATTGTGTGTTTTTGTCGAGATGCAAGTTGCCAGGCAGAGATAATAGACTTCTAAAGGGATATTAAGTCTTGGAAGTCTCTCGCCGGGCTATTCATGGGCAGAGATTTAGCCGCTATCTTCGCTATTGTGGCAAATTTGCATCTCAGGCTTTGGAGCAACTGTTTCTGCAGTTTAAGGTTTTTTTTTCCGAGCTGTCTTGGCTTCACGAGGAGCCTGTGATGATAGCGCACCGCAGAGAGCAAAAAGAAAACATCAAAGAGTGATAGACTGATGATGTTACCTAACTGGATTTGAGTTTTGATCCACTTTAATTCACATTCTCTGTCCTGTTTCCATGTAGCCGCTGCCTTTATGATCATTTTTGTGAATATTGTCGGTGATGTTTCACTTATTCTCTTATTTTCCTCTGTTGTATTGTCCTCCGGCTCTTCTCTTGGCATTGTGTTGAAACCACAGCTGCCAATAAACAGGCTTTTTCCCTGTGATGAAGATTTAATGTGTTTGTCACATGGCGCAAATGACATATGTTTGCCCCCGTTGCTGCATTCTCAATATTCAGCCAGACTGAAGGTAGGCAGCATGCATTTATTCATCATTTCCTAGAGGTTTGTGGGGCTGCTGTCTCGAGCAAATGAACAAAATCCATTTAGGCGCCGTGTTGGAAATGTTTTAAGGTTGTTTTTGTGTGTGTGTGTGCCGCTCAGTTTTTGAACATATATCCTCCACTCAAGGCGCTTCTTCCCCTCTCGGTGTTTTTCTTCTCTTTGCCGCCGAGTTTTCTTGCTTTTCTCCTCTGCCAGGCTTTTCTTAAACTCCAGCCTGTTTCGTGCTCATTGTGCCCAAAGAATGGGAAGGCATGTGTTTGTTTTAGACGGCTCCACCACTTCAAAAAAAAAGAAAAAGTCCAGGTTCAAGAGTTAAGTGCGTGCAGATCAGGTGATCTCACCCTCCATCGTTTCATTAGAACTTTTCTGAAGGCCACTCAGGGTTAGAGCGAACACGGAGCACTTTCTTAAACAAAATGGGCCTCATCCTGCCTTTACGTCTGCTAGCAGAGGCTTTGATAGCACATTTCCAAGGAGAAGAGAGGACTGAATCACAGAGAGATGTGAAGCTTTATGAGATTGTGTGTTGAAGATGAGTGCTGCTGCCGCAGAGTACCGTGTAACTTGTAGCTTAACTATATTATATTTCTGTGTCTGGCCGCCTGTGTGTATGTAGTTTTCTTGCACCGGCATCCATTTGTGCCACGCTCCCGTCTCCGCTCTGTGTCGTTCTGATGAAAGTGATCAGGCATCCTGCATCAGCACGGGGCCCGGCCCGCTCATTAAAAATGCTAATGTCTCCTGCGGGGCCTTTGATGCGGGACCCAGGCACACAAAGCCAGCCAAGGTTACCGAGGGCCTGTGTAATCCTTTATTCGGGTACCGACATGAGGAGACACCCAGCTGAGAGCCCTGACAGTCACAATCAATCATGTCAGGGATGCGTCACACAGGTCTGCTGACCCCCTGCAGCACGCTCCGCTTTAATTAGCTTAACGTAGGAGAGTGTGTAAGTGCACACAAACACACACACACACATATTACATCCTCCTACATCTCAAGTGGCTTCAGATAGGCATCAAGCTGTGGATCTCTCAGGCTGTCTGATGTGTTTGACTTAATTACTCTAACATACATGTTCAGCATGTGTGTGTGTGTTGAGATTTATATAGCATGGACGTGAGGGCAGATGATCTACTTTTTTCAAAAGCTTCTGATCACTTTTTCCCCCCCCTCCTCACAACAAAGCAGCGATGCTTGAAAGAGAGAGGAAGAGCAAGAGGGACGGAGAAACAGATTAAGAGAGCGAGGAGGAAAAGTGTGTGTGTGTGTGTGTGTGTGTGTGTGTTTGTGGCGGGGGGTGGGGGTGAATAGAGGATTGAGATGGGGGTTGTTTTGAAGTTTGCTTGACATCATGTTAACAAAGCTTGCTTTAAACCCTCGATGGAAGGCCGGGCAAGAGCTGTGATGATGTCGTGTGTTTGGGGCACATGCTAAGGTCTCGCAACACAAAGCCGTGACTCCCCGCCAACGCTCACCTCTACAAACATGTCGAGGGTCTCTAGTTTCAGAGTAAGACAGACACGGACTATAATATTCATAACTATGATTTCGTGCATGTATATTATTACCTGAAGTTTAAAAAAATATATCTTTTTATTTTTGTTACTTAAAAATGAAGCTTTTATATCTACAGTGAGAGTGGGTCCTCTTTCATGGAGGCAGCCATGTTGAAACACCAGGTTTCTACAGTAGCCCAGGACAGACAAACTAAATACTGACTCTAGACAGGGCGTTTCAAGTGTAACTACACACAAAGATCAGATTTCTGTTTCCTGTGCATGAACATTTTACTACTATGGAGGACAGTGACGTCATGCCCTTTGTGTTGTCTCTGGGAATTTGCATATCACATGCACATTGTGAGTTTTTAAAGCTGCCATTGGTTGTTACTTAAAGGTAAAAACACCTTTGATTAAAAGGTATTTAACATTTGGACACCAAAATTATTTTTCTGGCACTGTGGATAATTCTTCAAAACAGCATTAAGACCTTCAAACTTGCCAACTACTCAAAGACAAGGTTGATTTAGACTTGACAAAACCTAAGACTTTAGTTAATGATGTTTTTTATCATCCTTGACAAAACTGTTTATTTCTACAATATGTTTGTTTCTACAATATCCTGCAGCTAGGTAAGGATTGTGGTTAATCGTCTGTTGGATTGTGATACAAATTGTCTACCGCACGTCTGATGCTCCTTCTTACCTCCCCAATGAACTTGCTGTTCTTGCTGTTTGTGGTTCTTTGGGGTCACATGGGGGTCATAAAATGATTAACAGGATAGGAAAGCAGAAAAACATATTTCTGTTACACAAAGTTGTGTTCATTTTCTTAGACCTTTCTCTAATAAAAATGTTGTCTCTGGGTCTCTGTTTTAAGGGCTCACCAGCTAAAAAGTTTGGGAAACAATGACATAAATGATGTTACATGCAACGTCACACAGGAGGATGTTGTAATGAGCACAGCTATGATTCGGCCTCGACCTAAAGTGTTTTTTTTTTGTTTTTTTTTACACAGTTCTTCAAGCTCAATTTAATTTATTTAACAGTAATAAATGACAACATATTATGATTTGTTTGTTTATTTAATCTTTTGGATGAATCTTTTTTGGCTCCGCCAAAACAAATATTTCCGCAACTGGGACTGCACGGTTGCCAAGCAATATTAAACACAAACATTTCCTGAACACTATCTCTCGCGGACTACTTTGTGTCGATCTACATGTTACTGCAGGCCAGCTGCTTCATATCATGTATGCAACCAGAGAATAAAAGTATGTTGACAGTCGCTTTGGTGGAAATATCAGCCTTGACGTTCTGATAAAAACAACTTTAAGTGTTTTTTTAAGTTGTTAAGGCGACAAAATCCCAAATGTAAAGTTTGTACTGAAATACAGTTTATCTTCATGGATTATATTGATGCCTAATTGACAAGAACACTGTTGACATACATGACGACAGACTTTATCTCGTGTTTCTAGAGTGACTTATTTTTACGGAGACGTAAGAAATTATGTCACGTTTCTCAAATAGAGTTTGGTGTAATATTTTCTCTGGACAGCACAAGGAGCTTTAGTTTGATTCAAACTGCTATTAACATTGTGTCAACGCTACAGAGCTGTAAAGTACGATAAGGTTGACTGTTGTTATTGATGGTTGTGTATTGATTACCGACGGGGGCTGATCTGCTTTATTATCAGCTAATTATATTCAGTTTCTAACGGTAGTATTCAGTAAATGGTTGTCCCTTTATAATAACATAATAATAATAACTTTATTTATATAGCACATTTAAAAACATAGTTTACAAACTGCTGTTACAGACAAGTACAAACAGGATACTCAGGCAAAAATGGCAGCAGAGAACCAAACAGGATAAAATAATAACATTTATTATAACACCTGTAAGTGATACATGTAAACTATGCAAAGTAAGGACATTTGTTTTTGGTATATTATTTCTTTGTTGTAACAAAGCTTCGGCAATAAATCTTATACAATTGGAAAAACTGATTCCCCCCCCCCCTTTCGTAAGGACCGTGTATTTGTGGGATGAGCAGCAGAGCGCGATCTGGAAATGTGAGACTGTGGGACGTTGGACTCATGACCTCACTATCACTAAAATCCTGGCTACGGCCCTGTTTATCTGCTGACACTGGTAATATGTGCACAGTTTAACACAGCGCACAGTTTGAATTTGCCGTTTTGTGTAGTGTATTTACATACTTTAAGTGGCTGGTATTAGGATTCAGTGCAGGCAGGCTGATGTAGAGCTTCCCTCAGGAGCAGACTTACTTTGCTCTTTGTAACAAACTTCTGAATCCGCTCCACACACAGTAGGCTCGACTCCAAACAATACCTGAGCATACCTTCTTTTCCTGCTGTCACGCTCTGCTTTTATTTTGTATATTCTTGGCTTCCCCAGCCCTGAGCGCTTGGCACAAAGCTTCCGTGTGGCCTCATCATCATCCACTGTACTCAAAAATAGAGTGTTGCTCTCACTTCAGAGCGGGGCAGACTCTTGTTTGCTCTGAGTCCTGACAGCGGAGCAGTGTGGTTGGAAGGTGGCTCAAAGGAGGCAGTGCAGACCAAGTGTGTGTGCACGCGTCTGTGTGTGTTTTTCCAGCCTTGATGAGAGCAGGTGCCTGCTGGAATGAATGTGATTCGTTGCTGGGAGGGAGCACGGAGGCGATCAGTTTGGCATGAAACAACCTGTTACATCTCTTCCTCCCTCCTCCACCTCCTCCACCACCTTCTCCTTCACTTTTTCTGGTGCCACACGTCAAGAGGAGGCAGGAATGCAGGAAAGGGGAAACAACAACAGAGAATGTCCTTCTCCCTGGAGCTATCTGGCAGGGTTGGATTACAAACTGAACACACACAAATGGGCGCACGCACACACACACACACACACAACTCTTTGTAGTGAATCTACCTCTTGTCTCACCTTTGCCCATTCCTGGTGGCTGAAATGTGAGAATACACTGGCTCGAGGGCTTGGCTCAGGTTGTGGCTTGGCAAAACCTCCACATTTAAAAATAAATCTACAAATTCTTCAAGGAAGCATACGTTCTCCTCTCAGCTTCCTAAATGGCTGATGGAGGCGATGGTGAATAACAATAATCACGGGAGGCCAGATAGACAGGCTTGTCAGTCAGTCGGCTGATCAGTCAGGCAGCCAGACAAACATTTAGTCAGCCAGTCAGCCGAGCCAGCAAACCAGACACTGCAACTGGAAAACACAGAGTTGAAAAGACAGGCAAAACCGGAGAGAGTGTCTGATGGCAGCTCTAACTTTGAGATGCCAAAGGAAGCGACACTCTGTCACCCAACACTTTAATTACCCGCGTGTGTGTGTGTGCGTGTGTGTGTGTGTGCCTGGACTTTGTGTCTGTGTATTTGTATGCCTGTGTGTGTGTGTGTGTTGGTGTGTCTGCAGCAGTGCCAGACCTGTTTGGCCAGATAGGATGACTGTCACCTCTCATCTTCTCAAATTAGTCCCCCCTTCTCTCCTCCACCTCCTCCTCCTCCTCCTCCTCCTTCCACCTCCTTTGGGCCAGCCCATACCAAGTTTCAGCAGCACACTTTTCAACACGTTTCGGTGTAGCTTACACTGAGATATTTGTCCCTGATTTTTCTCTGCAGGATTGTAAACATATCCTCTTTATCTTTTTTTTAAATCTTTTTTTTTTACTGAAACCTGTTGCCATGCTTCATATCTCACAGTGCATGCTTGCAGTATATGCTGTATTTTAAAGGCAGGGTTTCATCACTCTGCATGGGGGATTGTCAACAGTCATCACATTTCAGATGGGAACTCATCACAACGAAACTGAAATTACAAGTTTGTGTACAGTGGCCAAAATGATCAAAAATTAAGGAGCATTAAGTTAGAGAGACTTCTTTGTTGGATGAACCGTGTGAGGTTCATTCAACAAACTGAACATCAGAACTGATGCTGGAGACAACGTGGACAATTAATGGCAGTTCATACTCATATTTTTTGGTCCTGCCCCGTCTTACAGCACTTCTGGACTCAAGTACAAGCTACCAGTAAGAAGATCCATGGCAGCAAGGAAAAAGGCAATTACTAGATGCTGGTTTCTTAGAGATCCTCCTACCTTGAGTCAATGGATAGATATAAATAGCATATACACTATGGAACGCATAATGTTCAGTCTACGGTTACAGAAGGAAAAGAATACTGGGCTAAAACCATCAAACTATCGCTTCATGAGCTTTTCCCTTTGGACTGATGATCTGATCTTCATTCAGTTAACATGTACTCTGAGATGTTCACTGAGACATCAAGTCTGAGAAGCCTAAAAAAAACTTCCTTCAGGTTATCTTAACTTATTTTAGAAAGGCAAATGATGAAAACTATTACCTAGTGTAAGTGTGCAGTCTGTTGTCCTGGTTCAACTTTGACCTACCATTAGTGACAGTACAAAGAATGGACAGAGCATGAGTGACGTCACCCGTCGGTCTCCGGAGCCTCTGTCTAAGTGCTTAACTGCTGCTTTGCAATTGCCTTCAACCCGTCTTGGCAGATGGACGCCCACCATGAGCTGGGTTCTGCTCGAGCTGTCTGCCTTGCCACTTTCGCCAAGCGCTCGCTTATGGTGGGAATTGTCGGGTCTCTATGGCTGGTCTAGACCTGCTTTATATCAAAAGTGTCATGAGATAACTTCTTGCTCAACACTCCACTCATGCTCCACTGGCCTCTGATAATCCCCTGATTCTCCATGCTGTTTAAATCTTTACCACCTTTACACATCAGCATTATGCCTCCACCTTTCCACCTCCCATTGTTCTCTGATTTCCTCCATCGCTGCCCTCCTGACCCCTCGCCTGCACATGCTGACTCAAGGTGTTCACTTACCCTCTTCACTTTGCTCCTTTCCCCTCTGCCAAGCACCACTGATATGCACAAACACACACCTGCAGCCAACAATAGAGGCCTTATTCAGGGTGGGCACACTGCTGATCCAGCCGGCCCTCTATCGAGAACTGTGATCTGGACATGGACGGCTGCCATGCAAAGACCGCAGTGCTGCTGAGAGTTACTTAAAAGTACTCCAGTCAGAACAGCACATGATGTTTTGCTTTTATCCGCGGCTTTAACAGTGATCTCATCAGCCAAAATAAGGAAATTATCCCAAGAGTGTCGTAGCTTCGTCATGTCAACAGTGGAGATGGTTTTCTCCGGCACACTCGAGGGAAGAGATTGACCGAAAAAAGCTGAACTGAGCAGTTTATGATAAAAACCGTCTACTGTTATTATATGTTGGATGCCAAAGCCAGATTTAACCACGTCTAAATCCTGTGCTTTCTCCCTTCCGGTGCTGCTCGGCCTCAGACATAACACAACATCCCCACGGCCATGACATCACTGTCTAAATAACATGCTTGTTAGGAATCTCCCTTGATGTTTGTTGCTGCACAGATGGATGAAAGCAGGAGAATGAAAGAGAGGGCAAAAGCCATCAGATGCGTCTTCACGAGCAGCCTTTGGCTTCAAAGGCAAACCTCAGGCGCTGTGACAGAGAACAACAGCTGATGACGTCACGGAGGGCACAGGACATTTAACCGAACCTCCTCGCCGCCCCGAAGCAATTCTCAGAGCACAAAAGGAGAGGAAAAACAAAGATGCAGACGAGGGGTTGAGGTTTAATGAGGAAGAAGGGGGGAAAAAACAGAGTGCACATGGGTTCATGGGGGTCGGTGTGTGTGCACACATCAGGGTGGCAGGCGAGATCAGAGCTACGGGGAGCGTTCCCGTGTTTGGGATAGGAGGGAAAGATAAATACACCAGGATGGCTGCACAAAGAGAGGCAAGGAAACGGGAATGTTGAGATTCCAAAAGGAAAATCTGTGTCTCTCACAAACACACACACACACACACACACACACACACACACATATGTCTGTTTACCACTTTGCTCCATCTGAACCCATGTGTGTGCATGTGTGTGTTTTGTAACCATGGAACATGAGTTTTAGAAGTTTGTTATGGATTTGTTTTCAAAATGACAGGCTTTCACAACAACTCCCTTCCACTGCTGCGTGCCAGCGGAGAGCGTATGTTTTACATCATGACTGCTGCCTCGGAGTAAAAAAATGTGCTAACAGCAAGAGATCTGGCCATACTGTAGCCTTTCTTTCATAGGAATGCTCGGTTGTATCTTATAGTAAGATCCAGTTCGCAGGACCCGACGCTATCCAAAAGTTTATATGTTCTCGAACTGGCCGTCTCCTCAGAGGTAATATTTTATGATACTACTTTTTCTTCCAACGTTTGCAGTCATTATGTCATATCTCCAACAAGTTGTTTCATAACTGCTGAGTGCAAAGTCCAAACCAAACCTTTAGACTTTTAGATAGCTGCATTTTCTCCATCGTTTGACCGAAACATCCTGATTCGATGTCACAACCAAATGGACCCAGATTGTAGATTCATTATGACCTGATACAATGTGACGAAATATTCTAAACTCACTCAAGTTTATTTAGTAGCTTTCTCCGGTGCCATTTTTCCACATTTCGTAACAAAATGTGTGATAACGTGATCAGTGGTATAAGGCAGTTGCAACGGTCGCTCGCTTTTATGATGTTGTCACATGATCAAACATTGGATGTCAACATGCATGTTATGCAGCAATCCATCCATCCATGTTCTGCTTATCCTTATCAGGGTCACGTGGGGCTAGTGCTGATCACAGCTAGTACTGGGCAGGAGGCACGGTGCACCCTGGACAAGTCGCCAGTTCATGGCGCATTGACACCTATGGGCAATTTAAAATCACCAGTTATCTTATGAACCTGCGTGTCTTTTAGACTGTGGGAGGAAACAGGAGTACCCAAGAGAACGTACAAAGGGAGAACAGACAGAGAAGCCCCAGATGGGTTTTGAACCAGGGACCTTCTTCAGGAACCCTACACAGCCATTACCATTGCATTGCATACATGTATATGGTTATAGTTCATGTAAAATAAGAAAAGTATTTGGTTATATTTAAGATGAGCTAGCTTTTTTCCAGGGGATAAATAACAAAGGCAACATTTTTAATTTCACAAGTTCTTCTTCGAACACAGTTGTATCACTTGCAAGGGCCCATTCTCCACCCAACACACTGGTGGAAGGCTCGTTCTCTTTATGCCCCCATCCCCACCCCATCGGCCCCTGCACTGTTTTACACAAATATGATTAATCAGAAAGTCAATTAACAAGATTAATCATGTAAACTCAAGATAGGCAGAAGTAATAAAGGACTCAGTGCTCCTCTACAACATGGTACCTTCGAGATTATGTAAGAACGCAGTTCAAACCCATCCTAACATTCTCACCTGTGCACAGTTGACCAATCACAGCGTGAAGTGGGTGTGAATGTCAGATTATGGTTTCGGAAAGTTACAGAAATTGTCGGACACAGCCTCCTGTAACCCAACATTGGAGAGGTGTGGGTGGAGGTGGTTTTTGAAGCTGTTTGACTGTCCAACAAGCATTTCTGACTTCTTTAGTCATACAACCACTTGTTGAAAACAAGTTATTCTTAGACCTCTGGTGCTGTTTCTGGTCTCAGATGCTCTGAAGGCCATGAGATATGGCTGAAAGCTCCTGAAAAGAAAACAGAAACTTAAGCTTGAGTTGCAAGATACGTGTGTTCCCAGGACCAATAATGAGCCTCCATGCTCGTCACCCATATGTTTTTGTGTATTCTCTTCATGATATGCATCTCACTGATCAGAATGATACCTCTGAACATTGCCGCGCAACCTGCACTTACTGAAAACTGAACATTATCATTCATCTAAACCATGTGTTTCCCTTTTTGTTCGGAAAAATGTAAGCTAGCACCTGCAGAACCCCCCTTTTCCCCTTAAGCTGGGAGCCAGAGAGTAAAGAGAGGATATTGGCACCGCACAATGGCAGTAAAAATCCAAAGTATCCCAAACAAACTTCATCACTCCCCTGCTGGCATGTCCTCCCCTCTGATCTCTCTCCTCTTTCATCCTCCTCTGGTAAGGCCCCCTCTTCCTCTCTCTCCGTTGTCCCCATTCTCGCTTCTTTTCGTCTCTAGGCAACAAGGCAATGGAGGTCTGAGCAAAGAGAGAGAGAGAGACAGACAGACAGAGAGAGAGAGAGAGACCGGCAGACAGAGAGATAGTGAGCTGCTCTTGAAACTTTGGAGACAGCTATGCCAGGAATGCAGGTGCCTGCTGTGAGGACAACAAAGTGAGGAGGACCTCCGTAGGAGCGCAGCGTGGGCAAGCAGCACGTCGGTGTGAGGGAACCCAGCCCACATTTCAACTCCGCTCGCCTGCTTCTCATGCAAAGCAGTTGTTCAAAGTTGAGTTTCAAAGGTATGTTTGTCACGGTGTGAGGCTCCTCGAGATAGTACGTGCCAGCAGGTCTGAAACAAATGAGAAAAAAAGAGAAGTGTTTACTGAGTAGCCAACTATATAAAAATCACCTAAAGTATTTGTTTACTGTGCAAATTCATCAGAAGAGTGCTTATAGGTGAAAGTTACTCTGAATGACATGACCTTGTCTGTCAGAGAATAGCATGGTGGGCTGTGTTGTTGATTTTACCGCATAAAAGAGACTTCTTTTTCTTGTTCTGTCTGTTTCTGTCACTGTCTACCTCCCTCTTTCTTTCTCGGTCTTTTTTGCTGTCTACATGTCTCTTCATCTCTCTCTCTCTCTCTCTCTCTCTCTCTCTCTCTCTCTCTTCTCTCTCTCTCCTAGTCTGTGTTTTATTCAGCAGAAACAGAGAAGCCACATCACAGGGACACCAGAAGGGGTTTGAAAAGGAGGACGGAAGAGAAGAGAAGTTTAAAACAAAGTGTAGGAAAGAGCCTGGGAGAGTGTGTGATGTGGCCGAGTAAAAGGACACAGATGACAGAGAATACTTTAAAAAAAAAAAAAGAAAAAAGAACATTATTTAGTGGTGTGTGTGTTTGTGTATGTGTGTGTGTGTGCGCGCACACATCGATCTGTGTGTCCCTGCAAGTGCATGAAAGCACAATGACCTATGTTTTTTTTATATATATATATATAAATGGCTGTATATATGCAAAACCTCACGAATGCATGAATGTGTGTAATTGTATGCGTGGGCAACTGCCCATCTGCCTGGTGGAGTCCCAGGGCCCTGTGGCCTTCAGAGCCAACGACTGATGTGATTTAGTGGCGCAGGTCAAAGGTCAAGAGCCCCTAGTCTCCATCTGCGCCTGAAGAAAAGGCCATCAGGAAGGGATTAAGCTGCAGTCAATGGTCCTGGTGACATGTCTGCCATCAGCTCACTTCAGCTCACACACACACACACACACAAAAACACACACACACACACAAATAAATACACAAATTATAGTGTTTTTTTTACAGATTCACCAAAAGAGCATAAGCGTGGGGGGAAAATTTAATTGCAGCGTGACTACAGTTTGCAACTTTTCTAACTTGAGCAGTTGTGACTTGCTACAAGTTCTTGTGATAACCTTCAAGACTAAAAGATAAGGTCAGATTCCCATTATTGTTAGGATTCCCTTGTCAGGGTGAGAAACAACTGAACTTTTTGTAATCAAATTAAAGGCTTCCGATCACATGGAGCCAGGATCTGTATAATTACTTATTATTTATTGTTATTATTATTATTATTATTAACATATTATTATTTAGTGTGTGAGGATCTCTGACCTTTCAACTGAAATAAGTGTGACTTGGTATTCTCTTAAGTTGTGTTCTTTGTAATTATGTTCTTACTACAGTTGTATGCTCACATCGTCTGCTTAATCTCATTTTATTCTTACTCTGTTCAATAAATCAAAGACAATATTGGAGTAATTTTCACCACAATTACTATTTACGCTGACGATGATCCTCTGACTGCTTTTTGTTGCCTCGAGACCTTTTCAAACTTTGATGAGTATAATCTTACTATAACCATGCCACAAACCACTGTTGTAAGAGTAGACCGTAGTTTCCCGTTAATGTTAGATTTGTATTAGCAGTGGTGATTCCATGTTAGCATTAGCAGGCTGTACGCCGTACTTCCCAGTTATCTTTCCTGAGAATTCAACTGTAAATTCTTTTTGACTTTATCTTAATATCCACATTTCAGAAGACAGCAGTGGAAACCTGAGGGAAGTGCGATTTATGAGCAGCTGTTTGACTGACAGACAGGCCTGCGATGGCTGAAGACAAGTGTGTTTGATGAAACATGGCAGGAGCCAAATCCCAGTCAGCCCTCTTATTGAACCTACTGAAGGAGGACTGTGTTGAGGAAAAGTTCCCCAAAGTGGCTCAGAAGAAGAGCCTGTTTTTCCGCAGGTGAATGGAAAACTGGTGAGTCGGGGGAATAATGTTTATGTATTAGATTTCAAACGCTTCCTTCCTGTGGGAAAATCCAGATGTAAAGGTATGTTCTTCTGCCTCGAGGATCTGACGGATTTCTTCTTCGTTTTCTGCCTTATTTTTTATTTTTTCCCCCAATATTTTCTTCTTCTTCTTCTTCTTGGTGTCGTGATGGAGTGACAGAGTTTGGCTCTCCATCATCTCAACACACAGAGGATGTTTGAGCTAAATATGCATGCAGGTCACTGCCGAATGTGTTGCTTGGCATTCTTTTAAAATCCATCATGTGGGCAAAGTGTGTTTTCTTACAGCCCCAGACACCTTAAAGTTTGCACGGTAGAATATTAAAAAAAGTACCATTAAAGGCAATATCAGTTAAAGGCGCTCCCTATAGACAAACCAATTTCTGGACCATTTAAGTGCCTTTCAAGAAAATAGCCTGTTCAATGACAACGACAGAACTTTAATCTTCAAACAAACCTTATCCAGCTCTAGTGGGTTTTTCTCACCGCTCTTATCTTCTTTGTGAGCGTTGTCGGCACAGTGGATTTCTATATATTCTTACTTTCTTTGTCAGCATATATAAACAAACCCAAGGCCTTCACAAATACGCACCTCCCCGCTTCTAAAAGTTCGATAAAAGTCCTTTTCTTTCTTTCTTTCTTTCTTACTGCCGCGACTCAGAAAGGGAGAAAACGGGTTGTTAGCTCTTTGAGCCAGCTATCAGAAAATCCGGGGGAAATTACGCTGAGCGCAGCAGCCGTACAGCAAAGGGTGATTACAAATTCCAATGGATGCTTTTACATCAATGGAAGGCTTTGAAGACCTCTTAATGAGCAGATAGCTGGAGTTAAACATTTGTGGAAGTGCCATCTTCGAAAGAGAAAAGAAGGGGGAGAGGGAGAGAAAGAGGCGAGAGGAGAAAAAAAAAAAACGGGGGAGATAGGAAGGGTTTTTGATCCTGGCAGATATCTGCAGGGCAGTGCTGAGCAACTGTCTATTTCGGACCAGTGATTGTCTTTTGAGAGCTCGCTGTTCAAGGCTCTGTTTGGATATCCAGGGTTAGATGTTGGGCTCTCTGAACAAACTTGCGCCAGGACAGCATCCCCGCTGCTGCGTGCTGATCAATGTGTGTCAGATTTGAAAGACTGGCATACGTGATGAAAGCTGGATTGAGATACAAAGAGGGAGAACGCGAGAACAAGAAGGTCTGCAGAGAACCGAACGTACCGCCGAATCAAATATTGAAGGCGAAATAAGAGAAGGAGACGGGACGAGAGCAGAAGAAACGCTGAAGGAAAAGAAGAGACAAGTTAAATAGATGGAGGGGTCTTCTGAAGGAAAAAGAGGGGATGGACGAGTGGGTGGAAAGAGAGCAAATCCAAGGGTAAACAAACACAGGGAGGGAGAGGGAGACGTTCCTCTATCTCAGCAAAGCAGCAGGAGTCTAGTGGAGCTTTGAACTTGGCCCCCATTAGAGGCCTGATGACGGTTTGAAGTGAACGGTTGAAACGAGCTGGAGCATTTTAGATGTTAATTTGTTTTTGTTGTGTGTGTCTGTGTGTGTGTGTGTGGGGGGGGGGGGTGTATTTTCTCATCCTTTTTAGGGCCTCTGAATCGTTCATATAGTCACACCCAATTTAACACAGCGGGATAAAAACGCTTCCCTTCGCTTTGTTGTTTTCTGCTCTCTTCCCTTCGTCTCGTCTCCTTTTTACCTTTTCTTTTTGTCTCAAGAAGGAAGGAGAGGAGTCACGGTTGTTAAAAGCAGAACTTTAAGTTGAATTCGGCTGTTTTGTGGAAAGCAAAAATGAATCTGTGGAGATGTTATCTTCATGCTGTCGTGATTCGATTTGATGTTTTCCTCTCGTTGCACTGATGAAGAGATACATCTTTCATGTGTGAAAGTAGTCGAAGCTGACTATAACTCATCGCACGGATCATCGTCGTGCTCATATGAAAGTCGCACACGAAATCAAGCTGGCACTGAAATAATGATGCTTTTCTGTGGTGTGACTTCAGTCAGATTGAGGTTCAGTGACTTCCAAGCGCTGTAATCACGCAACATTAAATCAAACGTGCGTTGGGGGAAGGCAGCTGAAGATGGAGCCAAACTAGAGAAGGTCAGCTGACTTCTTCTTTTTTTTTATGACTCCTTTGACCTCTGACCTCAAGCCGTATCTCCCATCAGGTCTGCGGCAGTCGGGCAGATCAGAGAGCCAGTCTGGCACCACCACCTCCAGGTTGACTCCCAGCCTTTGTCCCTGAGCTTCCCCAGCCAGGGTGACAGGTTCTGGGGGAAGAGTTGGGAGGGGTCTGGTTGTGTGTCTGGATGGGTCTGGTGTGTAAACACTGAGCGTCTGTGATCTGGTGACACATGAAAGGGGGTCTGCCTGTGGTGTTGCCGGCCCATCGTCTATATGTCGACATCCCCCCACCACACACACACACACACACATTAACACACACGCGCATACGCTGACACTAGATTTATGTATTTATGCATTGCGGCGGCACAGCTCAAAGGGATATGGCTGGAGGGGGTTAGGGGAGAGTAGAAGGGGAGTGGGGCTGTTTGGTCTGTAGACAGAGACTGATGGGGTGCTGGGGGGTTGGAGGGTGGTCTTTAGGTGACAGGAGAGATTGAAGGGCAGGAGGGTAAAGGGGCGGGAGACATCTGGAGAGCGATGATGCTGATTCATAAGCGGTCAGGGGTTACAAAAACTAAAAGTATTGAGTCACGTTAAGTGAAATTAAAGTTCAAATCGTCATAATTTCATGAATGTTTCTCGTTTTGCACTGAAGCTGTTTTGTGACTATAATTAGAGCGAGGAAGCTGCTTAATATGTGGCATACAGCAGATCATAAGCAAAATCAGACTATCATTGTATTCGTTCATTAATCAGCTCTTTGATTAGCAAACTGTAGCCTTGGATTCAACACAATTATTCTATTTTTCTGTGCTTTTAATGGCGAATCACATCTTAAAATGTAACATAAAAGTAGTCATAGTGCAGATTTTGGATTAATATTACTTCTGCATTTTGTATGTTGAGATAATTCAAACCTCTGTATACTGTCAGCTGTCAGGTAGTTTAATCTGCAGCAACGCATCATATTCTATAAGATCTGTGAGAACCATTTATCTAAAACACTCAGGTTTTTGTGAGGAGAACAGCCCTGTTTTCCACTTCCACAATGGATTTCAAAGATAATCTGAGAGGGATTTCAAATAGTTTATTCATCTCAAGAATTTACTCAAATCACAGTCGTAAACATCTATCTTTTAGTGAATGGAAACGGTTTGAAAAATTGTAATCTGTAAAGTAACTAGTAACTAAAGCTGTCTGACAAATATAAAAAGTACAATACGTGCCTTTAGTACACTTAGTAAATTTGCACTTGTAGTAGTACATGGACTTGGTTACATTCCACCACTGCCTCAATATGTGAAAAACTCCAGTGTGTAGTACCAAAAGGTGAACACTAGAGGGTAGAGATATGTGCAGACGAAGAAGACCCAATCACTGTTAAAACTTGTGTTTTTGTAAACCTAACCTGTTTGTAGTTGTGCTTCCTTATTATGAGCTTGCCAGTCACCTGTAAACATCTATATGTGAGTGGATACACTGAGAGATTTTTGAGGGATGTAGTCACATGATCGATTATGATGTGCCACACGTGACGCCATTGTTGAGCCTCACATTCTCCTTCTCCGTTTTCTGAGCTCTACGTTAAGAAATAAGGGCAATAAAAGAAGAAGCAGAAGAAGAAGAAGAAGTCTCTCGAGTGGAGAAACAGTGAGAGTTGCCACACTGACAGACTCAGACTGAAGTGCATATTAAATAAAGAAAGACTTCTGTTGGTGGTGACACATTCACTTTGTTACATCTTGAAATGTCAACAAAAATAAGTCACCGAGTTGGAATAAAAAACTTGCTGCTATTTCAGTCATAGTCTACCAGAAGTCGAGATGACCTTACACACCATGGCATCTGTCGTCCTTTAGCACTCAAGTTGAAGAGTCTTTTACTCCACGGAGAATGTCACGTTGGTTTTTCTTTGACGGTTTTAAATCACGCTCTCCAGCATCTCATACAATCGTCTCTTGTTCTTGTTTTCTTTTCTTTTAGTTTTTTTTTTTAGCTGATTATTTCTTATTTACTTCAATCAATCAATAAAGGTCAGTGTGTAAGAGAGATATCATCCATATTTGAAGCCTGCTAAATTTTAGCAGATGAATAAATCCTTTGGCACTGATAATCGTTTTGACATTGTTGTCTATTTACCAGCATTTTCTTAAAATTACTCAGGTGTTTGCTCTAATTTATTCTCCCTTGTGGATTTGTAGTTTAAGAATAAAAGTTCATTGAATCCTTCTTCAGCTTTTTCAAAGATATATTTCGCTCAAATAATTGTGAAAAGACTATTTTAACAATTAATCTCTGCTAAATTCATCTGAAATAGTTCAAGGTGATCTCCTCGTGGTCTCAGAGCCACGTCAGACGCTGGTGGTTACAACAGCCATATCATATTATGTTTGCTCAAGATCACAGATGGTATTTTCATCCTAAAAATGAACACAAGAATCATTTCAGCCCCCAGAACAGCCTTTTACTCTCTTCTGGACTGGCAAACAGCTAAGCCTTCAAGAGTAGAGAGAGAGGGAGAGAAAAGGATAGAAATAAAGGGGGGATGTCTGGGTAACTTCAATAGCCTCTCTGTGTCCATCTAATATGGAGGGCTAGCATGCTGGGAGTTGGCCCTTTCCATTCAGACAGACCCCAAACTCATAAAGACCTCTTCTATGGCCCCCAACCTGAAACCCACCCACCAAAGCCCTCGCTGGTATAGGCCCCTTCCATGGGAACTTGCAATCTGCAACGTAATCCCACTTTGGCCCCTGGAGAAGCCTTTCCAAACAAACCATGTGAGTCCTAATACCCAGGGCTTCACAAGTGGCTCCTGGCTAGGCCTGAGCTCCACCACCACCAACAACTTGGCCCTCCTTCTTCTTTTTTTCTCATTCTCTCCCTTTTCTTCTTTCCATGGATAGACGACAAAAGAAAGGGATCTCCTTCTAATTGCTTCGAAGATTGAAAAGCTGAGAGGGGTGGTGGGCGGCTACAGAGGGAAATGAGACGGAGGCTCTGGAGGCAACGGGGGACTGTCAGTCTGGCTTTGCCCGCCCTGGGTGTGCGGTAGCTGGGATAAAGGAGCTGGCAGGACAGCCTCTGCTGCAGAGCTGGGCTGAGTGGATCAGAGTGGAGGCGGGCGACTCCCAGGGCCCAGCTTTACAACTCCGGCCAAACGGAGGACTATGAGAATGTGGAGGAGCTGAAGCAGCTCTGCTGGAGGCCCTCTTCACTCATGGGAAAGGACGTCTGGTCTTCACAACTGGGATTCAGAGACCGTAGGCTGCTGAGAACAGTGTGTTCAAGCCAAGAGGGAGTATCTGACAGAGAGAAGGCAGAAACATAGCGTATTGGTAGCCTTCCAACCCTTCTGCCCCGTATGAACAGTCCAGCCACTATTGATCAGTGTGGTGGTAGATGATTAAGTGTGTGAACACACAGTTGGGGTGGTCCGTGACCTTTGGATCTGTTGCTATGACATGCAGAGTCGCTAATAACACTCACACACAGACACACACCTTGACCTCTGCAGTAAGCCATGCCACAAGTCCACGCCTCTTTCTCTCGCCCTGCCATCACCCAGCAGCAGCTCTTTTGAAGCTTGGCGGAGGAGTGCTGCTCAGCTGTTTGTTCGCGTTGAAGCCTGAACGGGACAAAAAGGAAAGAAGCTGCCGTGGTGATCAAGATAACGAAGATAACGTTATGACTGCCATTCGAGATCTTTAAGGCAACATCTGAGGAAAAAATATTGTTTGTTGGGATCAAATTACTTAACACATCATGTTTAAGTTCAAAGATTGAATGCAAAAGTGTCCGCTCCTCTGTATGTGTGGTGACAAGAGATCCAGAGGATTTTGGCCTTATGAGCTCCAGAAAGTTCCCTCACTCTCCCCTCTCTGACCTCCTTTCATCCCTCCATCCCTCCCGCCTTTCTTGTTTTTAATACAAATCAGCCACTCAATGCCATGCACATGTTTTAGTGTTATTTGAACTCTGGCAGAGAACTTCAAACAGCTTTTTCGCGAGCAGAGCAGAGTTTTTCTCCTCGCTTGCTCCCTTTTTTGAAAGAACACAGTCGGGCTTCCAAGTACACCTGATCAGAAGGTCGAGAGATGGGGATTATGATATGCAAATGACGCTTTGTTATCAGCGTTGACATTCGTTATGAAGCCGAACAGAGGAGAGGTAAGATGAAAAGGTGGCAACTCACCCCCCTCCTCTCCCCCTTTTAGCATAACCTCCCCTCTCAAACACATTGGCCTACCTAAGCCCCCGATTTTTTTTTTTTTTTTTCTCATTTAGATCAAAAGGTTACACACAACAAAGAAAGGCCTGTGTGGAAAAGAAAAAGCACCCTGTGCACACTTCTGTGTACTTTTACACAGTCAAGACTATTGATTGGCCAGCTGCCCCAAAGGTGTGTGCACATCTGTACAATATGTGTGTGTAGATTCGACCGTGTCCTGATGAGGTTGTTGTCTCTTATGCCGTTTAGGCAGAACGGAGGTCTATGCAATTACCAAATGCTGCAGAAAGGCTTTCATGTCTCTCCCCCCCTCCTGCTGTGACAGGATAGGACGAGGACACACACACACACACACACACACACTGAAAAGATTGAGTCCTTTCAAATACACACAGGAACATGCATATGGTTGCCCCTCTGTTCAATCTGCGTACGCTTCAGTTCAAAGGAGTCCGAGCGAGGTGGCGGTCGGCGCTACTTTTCCAGCTATTAGTCTGGCCCACCATCTGCAGTGATCTGCTGAGGAGTGGGTTTTATGAACTTCATAAAGGGATGGTTATTAGTGTGTCAGAGTGGAGATGGGCTGCCTGGCCTTTGAGTTTAACAGCAGGGGTCCTGAGTGCTTTGATGTGAATCACACTGTCAACGTTTGAGAGGTAGAAGGAGCTACTGAAACCTTAAAAAAAAGGTCAAGCCCCTGTTATGTAAGTAGTAATTGACCCATTTCTTTTTTTTTTTTAACACCCCCGTACATACAGCTAATATTCTTCTTCATGACATGATGGTTGGAAAAATCAGATGACCTTCATCAGCAGATACGATTTGCCTGATTGCGTTGACACTCTAAAGACGTGTTGGCTTCAAAGCCGAGGTTCAAAGTTCAGTCTTGACCTTGGAGGCAGCAGTTGTAAAAACAATCTCCCCCGCACGGTCCGTTTAGTAGCTGTTCTGGTGTGTTCGATCATATGACATGATCTCCATCAACAGATGGAGCTTGTCCAGTTGTCACGATGACCCATGAAAATAACTGTCAACTGCCGTTTCAAAGGACGAGAATGACCTTTGAACTTCAGTATAACATGACGCCTAAATAATGCAGCCTGCTTTGATGTCTGGTTACTCATTTTCCCCATCTGTTACAGTCAGTAGTGGAGGCAGAGACTCAAACAGATGAGGCGTTTGGTGTTTTATCTTCAGACTTTTTGAATTTTGGAGAACAAACAAGACGACCCCCATAGCTTTGAGGTTAACACACTATCTTTGAACTGCCTCATTTCTCATGTCTCCTCTACTGTCTGTCATAAAGAATAATAATAATAATAATAAAAACATTTGTGTGAGAACGTACACATGAGACCAGAAAATGAATTCTCCAACATACCATTCATTTTCTGTAGCCACTTATCCTTATCAGGGTCACAGGGGGCTGGAGAGGTGGGGTACGCCCTGGACAAGTCAGCAGTTCACCACAGGACCTCCAACATATCAACTGATTTGTGTGACTGATTTAATTTGGATTGTTGCCTTATTGCAAGGTGGAGCAAGTGAGGAATGGATAGTGTTGTTCACAGCAGGGAAAATGCTGGAGATCAGGATCTGTCATGTGCTTACATCCTGAAGTGTCAGTGGATGATCAACAGACAGGTCAGACAAATTGTGAAAGGGTCATGGTTTGCTTTGGACCCATCACTGGATCATTTCCTTTAATCGCAGAAAAGAAACCCCCTGTCTTGATATTCACTCTTTCTTCCCATGGTGTATTCATCACATTTCAATCATAACCCACTATGGCCTGAAGGTGGTGCTGTTAATCCGTGTACCAGTTACCCCCGACATGAGCAGGCTCCTGCCTCTGACAGGAAACTGCACACTAAACAGTTGAGAAAGTATTAAGGTGCTTTGCAATGGATCATACTGTGACTATAAACATATGGATTTTCATGCAGTCACCATAAACTCAACTTAAATGTGTCTTGCAGGACACATTATGAAGATATTTGATTTACATTTCGTTAAACCTTTAAAGGTGTATATCCCCTTCTTCTTATTTCTAATTTAATCTTTAAATTAGAAAGTAGAAAAACAAATTGCGATACTTTAAAGTCTACTAAAAATTGGCTTCTCTTCAACAGTGAGACTCACCAAACCAACACAGAAACTGCTCTACAATAAGAAGATTACAGTTTCCTATGACACTGTGGTGACATACAATAGATACTATACTCTATGCAGTTGTCTGCTGTTGAAGGGAAAGCAGGAAGAGAGACAGAAAAGACTCAACAAACTGGTCAAGAGGGCAAACCCTGTCCTGGACTGCCCCCTAGACTCTATAGAGGAAGTGGGAGAGAGGAGGAAGTTAGCCATGATGACATCCATCATAAACAACTCCTCTCACCTCCTGCATGAGCCTGCGGGGGCCTTCAGCAACAGACTGCTGCTCCCACCATAAGAAGGAGTGCTACTGCAGGTCCAACAGGTGTCAAACTCTTTGTCACCAGCGTCATCTTCTATATATTTCTTATTTATGAGTGACTTCTTATGCAAGGTGGTTTATGTGAAGACTAAGAAAAAATAAGAATATGTGAGATTTACTGGAGGTCTAACTGCAGCTGAAGCGTCAGTGTTCCTTAGATGGATCCCTTTGCTCATCAACATTTGTACATCAACCAAAGTCTGATCTGTGAATAACATTTCACAGGTGGTGTCAGGTGAGAGAGAGGATGGACACCCCCTGTGCTCTCAGAGGAGATGCAACATTCACGTGGACAGTTTCCCTCCCCTGACGTAATCACGTCAGCCCGGTAGGTGGCAGCCTGTCCAAGCGAATCTAATCTGATTAAACAAGCCGAAATTCGGTTGGTTCTGCCGGCCATAAGAAATACTGTGCACCTGGTGGATCAGATCCAGGGGTAGGTTTGTTAATTTCTAGTTTTTATTATCAAAAAATATATGGTTTCTATAAAGGGATAAACGTTCATTCTATGTCTTGCTTTGTTTGGAGCCTGCTGATCATTTTATTTAGTTTCTAGCTTTATTAAAAGGCAGTCCGGGCTGTTTGTGGAGGGGGACCCGCGTCTTATAGGCATACTGCAAAGCCATGACGCAATTCACACTCTGCTGCTGCAACACAATAAAATATGAATCACTAAGTGAGCCGACGGTGGCATCTTCGGGTGTAAATATCATGTAGATGGTGAGGAGGGGGGTGTGGCGCTCACCATCATCCCATTCACCAAAAACAACACACGCCCAGAGAGCTCGCGCATTTGGGGCGTTAAAAAAAAAAGAAAAAAAAAAAAAAAAGCCGTGCCGTGCTGTGCCGTGCCGTGCCGGGGGATCAGGTTTGATGCCTCCTTGCCTCCGCAGGCTCCGGATATAAACGCGCTTCACGCAGAGATCCTCATCGCATTACGCAGATTCAAAACCTCGGATGCAGTGGCCTGCACATGAAGATAACTAAGGTAAGATTAAATGCTCGTTTTTTTTTTCTCTTCTTGTTGTTGTTGTCGGTATCAGCTGTTGGCCCCATGGATGTATAACAGGCATTAAACCAGCGCACGGCTAAAGATGTGAGCAGGACAAAGGGGCGGATGGAGCTAAGAGGAACCAAGTATTCTCTATTATTAGTGTTGCATGAGCTGATATTTTTCTTACAGCAGCCACATTTAAACACAGCTGTCAGGATGCTACAGCATAGCCCAGCGTGCTGTGGTGTACTTCCCTATTAAAGCACATCTCTGTGGCTCTTTTAGATCTCTGCATCTTGGTGCCTTTTACAGCTGCTGCTGCTGCTGCTGCTGTGTGAAATGGGTTTTATTCTAGGAAGTGGCACTGTCCATATAGCCTGCTGTGAACTGTTCAGACCCTCTTGCTTGGTTCTTCTAATAGCAGGCCCACGTCACAGCATCACAGCCGTACAAGACATTGATCAGCCAGATTTTCATCTCTGTGCCACCTAATTACACTGAGCCTTTATTCCAGGGGTAGATCACTGCTTATCAGATCATTTACAGGGAGTTTCTGCCTTGCGTCCTCATGTGAACTGGTTCCCTCACCCTCTGGGGACCTATCCATGGCTGTATCAGTAGTTTTTTGCGATTGTGGGCCATTGATGGGACCCCAAAGCTTCTAATACAAGTGTGTGTGTGCAAATGTGATTAAAAATTGGTCAGATATACACTATGTATGCATGACACCAAAGTTGTCACATTTATGCCTACATTGTCAGTGTACGATGTTCCATATGATAAATGTATCTCGCTATCTCTTTGTGTTTCTAGGCACCATGATCCATGGCTGTGGTGTTCGGTGTGTTAGTGCAGGCTGTGTTGCAAGAGGACATTGAATGCCTCTAAAATCTCAAGGTAAGTCCTCCTCCTCTCATCCTTTGACCTTGTGTGTGTGTGTGTGTGTGTGTCCGTGGGAGGTGGCTGGAATTGATCCATGGCCTTGAACGGCTGCTCCCTGTTTTACTTAATTGCGCCTCCTTCATTTCGACTTCTCTTCGCTCATTCAAATCCCAAATCTCATTCACGTCACCAGTCTGGACGCAAAGACGTATGTTTGTGTTTACATTTTCACATGCTCGGATTTATGATGCTCATTCTTTACGCTGACATCTGTGTCCCGCACTGAGGTGCGTTATAGATGAAAGGAGAGTATTGTGTCAGCAAATCTGAAGGGAATACTCTTTCTTAAGCTTAATTAGACAAATTGCAGTGAGGATAAAAGCAAACAGTGGCAGCTGAACCATCTGAATAAGCTATTGTTTGTGGATTTAAAAAAAGGGGGTGCTTAAAGGCACACTGGAGATTCACAGAAAAGCCAAATACAATATTAGCTAAGAAAACATAAGTGACTGTGTCAGTGTAAAGCTGAAGATGTCAATATGTAACTTTGTGGTCCACATACGATGCAAGGAGTATGTAACGCTTTACAGCACTGAGTCACACACCATGATGTGAAACTGGATCATATTTTATAGGAAAAATGTCTTCCGGTTACCCGTCTGATGTCCTTTGGCTGCTCTGCCTAAACTCTGTAAAATGCTGAAAGCTATAGCTGCTGTTAGCTAATGTTAGCTCAGTTTGTTAGCCAGGCTATGAGCTTAGCAGACTGTGAGCTCAGATCACAGGGGGTGTGTTAGTGTTTGTACCTTAGGTGTTTTGGACCACCTGGAAGAGTAGGTTTCACCTCTGGGCAGCGGGGGGAATGCTGTTAGGGAGCAGAGCTGGTGTCGTGCCAGAACCGGAGCTGGGCAAGCCACTATGGACATAATAGCAGAGGCTAAGAGACCAAAGGGTTGACAAAGGAAGCTAAGAAGAGAAAAGGAGATCGTGAACGAGCAAGAATCTGTCCAACAAGAGTCGATCTAGGACTGACTTTTAGTTGAGAGCTTTGTGAAATAAAAGGCTGAAAAACAGATGCCGAGCTGGGCTTCTTGCTGTTGGACTAGTAAGTCTTCCCAATAGTTTGATTATGTAATGATGATTCAATGATGCAGTATGTTGACAGCAGTGATGCTGTAACATCAGGAGGAGATGGGGCAATAAGAGAAAGTGGTGACACATCCGATGTTTGTGGTAATATGTATAAGAGGTGCCAGCGGTAGCCCCTGTAGCCCATGTTACATTTCTAAAATAGTATAATATAGTGGGCTATTCGTTCTACTTAGACCTGATGTCAACTGATACAAAACAGAGCCAGATAAAACAATGTATGTGTGATGAATGGAGGAAGGTGGACAGAGTAGAAGATGAGGAAACAGCTAGAGAATAAGATATGTTATGTATATTGTTCCTCTTTGGGAGTTTTGAGAAGCACAGCTGCGTGTTTTATCTCATTCTTGTTAGACCTCAACTTCTCCTTACAACTAGTAAAATGAGTTTTTAAATAGTGTCATGTTATGTTACTGTTTTCCTTACAGCACTTTTACTTTCATTTTCCAGTTGTACTTACCAGATGGGGCGTTTTGTCCTGTTTCTTTTTTTTTTTTTTTTAAGATATTGTTTTTGGCCTTTTCAAGCTTTTATTTTTGATAGAGACAGCCTGAAGAGTGACAGGAATTTGGGGAGAGAGATGGGGAATGACATGTGGGAAAGAGCCACAGGTCGGATTTGAACCCTGGGCTGCTGCGGCAAGGATTGTGCCTTCGTACATGGGGCAGTTGCTCTACCAACTGAGCTAAATGACACCCTGTTTTGTCCTGTTTCTCTTCATCTCAGTTTGAAGGCAGATACTTTCATGTTAAATATTAGTGCACCCCAGGCATTAGTTTGTTCAAATGTGTAAATTATACAGTGACAATCTGGAGGTCAGCTTTTTCTCAGGGCATAAAGGGAACCCGGTAGCCTTCCAGTACAGTCACATGCTTCACTGAACTGAAGTATCTTGATTGTTTAAAGCAACATTTTGTTTAAATTTTGTTGGTATTTCTGGGGTGTAACAGCCTCAGTTTCACGGTACAACACCACAGTCAAAAGTATAAACAGTTGCACACGTGTATTTGTCATGATTACATTACTTAGGATAAAAACTTAACAGCTTTGCTAACAGCCAAACATCAGACAACACAAGACAAAGCAGTCAGCTAATATGACTTACTAGTCTAACAGCAAAAAGCCCAGCTTGGTGTCTGTCTTTGCTCTTGACAACAATTAAAAGTCAGTCCTAGATCTACTCTTGTCCGGCAGCCTCTTGCTCAGTTACTCTCTTTTTCTCTTCTTAGCTTCTTCTGTTAATGCCATTTCAGTCTTTATGCCTCTGTCATTTTATCTATACAGGCTGGTGAACATAGTTACACTGCCCACCAGAGCTGGGCAAGATAGTTGTAGTGTAAAAACAGGCGTACACAATGTTGCGTTAACGTAAAGTCTGCAGCCTGTAGATGATGATCAATCTTGTGCAAAACTGCTACACACACACACACACACACACACACACACACACACACACACACACACAACAATAGCAGAGCATCATTTTCTCCAGACCAATAATTTGCTGTAACAGAACCAAAGACACTTTCAATATGCCAAAGAAGTAGGTAGATGTGTTACTACCATACAGTATCTGGCCAACCAATAATCTAAATTTGTCAGCCGTTTTCTCACTTTGAAAATAGTCTAATTAAAAAAATGAAATCAATATTTGATATTGTAGATCCTGTACTGGTCCCAATCCAAAAATAAATGGATAAGAATGGACTCAGTCAGGCTCAAAAGCCTAAGCTAGAGTAGTTCCATTAGTTCAGATCTGTGAAACATATGGCTCCTACGGAAAACATCCTGTAGAATATGGATTTATTTTTTTCTGTTGTTTTCTATTTAAAAGTGAAAGAACAGCTGACACATTTAAATGATCGTTTGGACAGATACTGCATGGTCGTAACACAGCTACCTACTTCTTTGGTTTGTGGCAAAGTTTGGCTTTTTGGTAAAGACTGTCAGAGGTTAGAGGCTAGCTAATGTTAGCATTCATCTGTAGACAAAATATAATTGAAATCCGGTCTTAAGGGTAAAGAAGTGAAGTGTATTAGCCCGCTACTACAGTGTTTTATTGACTTGCGTGACACACACAAACATAGATGAGGACGTCACTGCCGTGACATCAGGGTTAAATAAAGGCATGATCCATTTTAGGAGTAACTGAAATTGTATTAGTCTTCTAGGCATGAATATAAGAAATGCTGTGGTTCAGACACCTCCGATGCCCCCTATAAATCGATCTTTGAGTGGGCTGGTAGAGATTCTTCATGGTTCAGGTTGCTTAATTTCTGTTTCTTTACAATATATTACTGATATATTACTGTATATTATTTCAAAGCTTTGTGGCAACAGTTTCAGAAAAGCCCTTTCCTGTTTCAACATGATAATGCCTCCCTGCAAAGGAATGGTGATTTGGTGTGGATAAACTTTGCTGACCTGCACAGAACTCGGACAGAACTCAACTCCAACCTCAATACCTTTGATGATGAGTTGCATCGTCTGCAAACGACGCCGTATTGTCCAACATCAGAGCACAACTTCATTGATGCTCCTGTGGCTGAAGTTTACAACCATCACGTGTGGATGTCCACAATCTTTTGCCAAAAATGTAAACGTGCTGCATAAAGTGCCACGTTGCCTGTAGATTATGGTTCCAAGATAATACACACGCAGTTTGATGTGACACAACACACACACACACACACACACACACACACACACATGTGAATGCATTCACATATACACTGTGCATGCGTGTTATCCTACATGACACTCACTGTTTAAACGGAAAAGCCAGCGGAGAAGCCATCAGTGCTTGTCACTTTGACGAGCAGCCACAAGTGTCACAGCTAATAACTTCTGATGCTGTCATGGCTCTGTGTGTGTGTGTGTGTGTGTGTGTGTGTGTGTGTGTGTGCGCGCAATCATTGACAAAGCTCATACTAGGATATGTCTGTGTGTGCTCATACTGAAAGGGGAGAGAATAATAGGTGGTGCTTTCCTCTTCTGGCCAAACAGGAAGCTAACGTTAGAGATAAAGGAGGAAGTCTGTTTAACCGATCACACACAGAGATTTGACTGAACTGAATACACACTGGACTGCACTCAGCATGCAGGCGAGTTACATGTATAATGTGAGCGAGCAGTGCAATTTTATCGGGTTATAAAGTGCCACAGGCCTGGAAGGGAAGTCAGAAAGCATTTAGGATGCAGTGACACGTTGTTGGTTTTGGATTTTTCATGGAATAAATGTAAAAATATAGAATAACGCTAGCCTAGCTTTTCTTTGGATATGTGAGCCATACAGTATCTCCATCAGCCTGCTATTACCACAGAGGACATACACCGAATATGACACTTTAGGCATAAAGAGCGTGACTCTGAATCCTCCTCATACAGTATGTTAGTTATATTGACCTGCTACATAAACCATGTGGTTAACAACCATTCAGATACAGATGCTGTTGCATCTATGTAAGTTTTCTGCGAGACGCTTGTCCTAAATTAAGATGCTACTGTCTGATAGCCGTTTCATTGGTGTCCTGCAGAGTTTTCAGCTACTTTACAGCTCTCACTTACCAACAGTACTTTTGACTTGCGTGTGATCATGTAACTAATATGCTAATTCTGCACAGTCTCCGTGCTGGTGCCTCTATTATGTGGCTGTCATCGCTGTCAACTACGGGGAGAAAAAAAATGAATGAATTAGATAGTTCGAGCTGCCTCCACTGGCATAGAGTTCTCTAATGATGTCGGTCAGGCTGGCACCGCTGCCTCTCCGAGTCTAGCAGGAGGTAAATGCAGTGTACAAACACCGCAAATGAAAATATAATTTACATAGTTTCTTTTTGTTAAGACCTCGAGAGCAACTTTACACAGTAATGCATGAGTAATTTCAAATATATTTTCTTCTCTTGTTAGCCACAGGTTGTAACATGGGCCGTTTATCCCTGGTGGTCATACAGGATTAAAGCATCATGACATTTCTAATATTAAACTTTGTCCGTAAATAAACTCAGCTGATGTTTTTCTGTTGTCCTCTGTCCGTCTCTCTCTCCCTCCGTCACCCCACTCATCATGCAATAAGGTGGATTATGACTGTGGCTGTTTCACATTATAAATTACTTAATATATTTCGGATGTGCGTGTGTGTGTCCAGTCAGGATGGCGTGTTCATCCACCTTTTGATCTCTAAACTGTCAAATCGAGTTAGGCGGCCCCAGACATCGATATTTATCGAAAGTGGAGCGCCAAACTCATGTGGCACTACTTGAACAAATCACAGGCTTATAATGACGAAGCACATTTAATGTCTGAACACAGAGAAGATTGGAGTCAACAACTGAAGACGTCAAGAGAAAGCGTATTGATTGACAGCCATAATTAGAGGTTATTGATTGCTTTTTTTTCGCTCTTTCATCTTTGAGATATTACCTTAAACAGATAAATGTTGTATAAACACGCTTTCTCTCAGTCTTTCACCCATCTCAAAGAGGTCGATCTAAGATTTTTCCATTCTTTTTTTGTGCTGTGATTTAGCACCTACGCATCACACACACACACACACACACACACACACACGCTGAGCACCCTTCACTGAAGATCTTGTGTTAACAAACACTCCACACGCTCCTAGGAGACCGAGGTTATACAGTGAGGAGGAGCTGCCCTGCCAAACAAAAGGACGCAGGGATAAATACAGAACAAGATGAAAGCTTCACTGTTGGCATGGCAACCACCGGATGATCTGCATGCCGAGGTTTGATGTTTGACGTGTTGACAGTGGATTCTGGGTTAGAGAGAGAGAGAGAGGTGAAGAAAACCGGTTTGATCCAGCAGCTGCGTGAGCGCTCTTTATCTCCCTGGCTTTAGTTTTTATTGTTGTTTTATTCTCTCTCTCCTCCTTTCATTAAGAGATGGCTGCATGATTCAGAGCAGGGACGCTCACCATCAAACCTCTGCTCTGTGTTTCCTCCGAGCGGCTCTGTGCGCTGTTTGTTTGTCCACATGTGCATGGGTGTCGGCCTAACAGGCGTATTGACACACCACGCATTAATATCGAGTGTCACGCAGGCAGTGTTGTTCACTTGTCAGTATGATGGAGGTCTCCTCCCGGAACAGCTACATCCAAACAGTCAGCGTAAAAATGCCTGCTGTGAAATTGTATTTGCCATTTTTATTTTTTTAATTTGCCCCTTTGTTGTGTTTTATATGAATTATTCTTTATCAAATACCAAAGATATTCGGCAGAATAGATTCATATCCAGCTAATCTCATTGAATAGGTGCGCTACAGCAGAGTTTTAGTCATAAATTACGTTTCACAAGACTTTTTGTGAACTTTTATGTTATATTGACTGAACAACGGATAATAACTTAAAAACAAGGTTTACAAAGTGTTTTACAGAGCAGAGGAGACAACAGAAGGCCAAACAAGTTAAAATCGAGGATAAGTAAAACACAGCAAAGACAAAGTCACAGTAAAATGGCAGAGGGGAAAAGTTAAAGGCATGGAAAGATGACATTACTAAAAGGCAAGTCTGTAAAAATGTGTTTTAATAAGTGATTTTAAAAGAGTTCACTGAATCAGAAAGCCTTTCCTCCTCAGGCAGGTTACTCCAAAGTTGATAGCCCCTGGTGGAGAAGGCGCAGCCATCTTTAGTTCTGAGCCTCGACCTTGGAACAGCCCGAGGATGTAAGGCTGGGAACTGGCTCATATGGAGTTAACATTCTGGCAATGCAGATCTTGATGGGCTTTAAAAGTGATCAGTAAAATCTTAAAATCAGTCCTAAAATAGCAGAGAGCCACTGAAAGGAAGCTAAAATTGGGGTGATGTGATATTATCTCTTAAAACCCGCTGAGTTCTGAGCTAGTTGGAGGTGAGAGATCGATTCATTCATGCTGGAGAGGAGCGAATTACAGTCATCCGGTTTTGAAAAAGTCGGAGTGCATGCAACTAAATAAGAATGTAGCGCATATTAGTCAGTTGGTTCTCAAACTTTTTTTTAACAATGAACCCTCTTTGAAATATTTCTTTTCAGCCGAGTACATCCTGACGTGCACAAAACATTTTTTGTTAGAAAAAACAGCCTCTGCAAAGAGTTACAATACAGTGCAGCACCATTAGTGTCTGATTTATTAAACAACAACCTTGTAACTAACTTCAAATGTTAGGAATCCATCACTTTTTTAAAAATAACACCAGGATGGGGTGTAAACATGGCCTTGTGCTTCACTGAGGATCTTTATCATTCTCTATGGCAGGCAGCTGCAACCGCAGTGACCAAACTGTTTTCCAGACGCAGTCTGTTTCTTTGCTTTGTTTCAATCACACAGTGAGCTAACGTCATCATGGACAACTGACACTGAACTGAGCAAAATTATTTAAACAAATGAATTGGCAACAATTTAAAGAATCGATTCGTTGTTTCATTAAAACAGCAAATATGCCCCAAATTAATTTCTTCCAGTTCCTCGAATGTAAATATGTTCAAATTAGTTAGTAAAATGAAGATCATTTGGACTGCTGGTCAAAGTTTCAAAGTGGCTTGAGGCTCTTTTCCTTTATTTCTCCATCCATCTGTCTTCCAACGAGTTCAAGTGTCCAACCTCGACGTTATAGGACTAACACCTCAATGGCCTCCCTTTAGCTATTTAAAGAACTGCTGCATGTGTTGCTTCCTCACAGGTCAGAGTTTCTTTCTTTGGTAAGTAAAAGAGGGTGCAGTTCGGACCTTGTAAAGATGATATGATGATGGATCTATGTGAACTTCGTCATTTATTTTTCTTAAAAGAAGAAAAAGTGGAAACAACCGGTGAAAGTCTCGTCTTTTCTCCTCTTATTCACTTGCTGTACTCCCTTATAAATGTACAGTAGCAGTAGAGCATGAGAAAAAAAAGGCTTTATGGTGTGTTTACCTGCTCTCTGCTGTTATGTGACTGTGTGTCTGTGGCCTGTGAGCGTGCTGGAGAACAAAGGACCCTCCTCAGCTTTTGTCTACCTGCTTCAGGTGCTTTCTGCTCATTACCAGCATCTACATACAGCTTGTGACCGAGGGGCTTATTTCTTATGTGTATGCAGGTGTGAGTGTGTGTCAGAACTCAAGCTTCTCTGTGTGTGTGTGTCTCTGGGCTGTTAGTGTCAATCGACTGCTCCGTCAGCCTCCCCCTCTCTTTCTCCTACATCCTGTGTTCATCCCCCTTCTCTCCGCCTCACCCGATCTATCTTCCTGCTGTCACCCTCCCATTTTAATGCTACTCTGACTTGCTTCTTACTTGACTTGCTCTCCATTTTCCTCCTGCTCCATTTTTCACGCTGTCATCCACCCGGTGTGCTCCAGACGCCAGCCTTCATTTCTTCTCCTTCCCTCGTTTTACTTTTCTATTTGAACTTCCTTCTTGACATCCATCTGCAGAGGTCATGTCAGGCTGTACTCAACACCTACTGAGGCGTCCAATCACATTTGGCACAGTCTTACTTAAAGAGAGGTATTTACTAAGTTTTATCATGCGCAACCGAGAACAACACTGGCAAAAGTACAGATTAGGATGGCCTTAAGTAGGCAGAGTGACATTCTCAACTTAACAAATACAAAAATATCCACAAAATACATCCTGATGCAAATAATCAGCCCACGTTGTCCTTGTCAGTGCAATGCTGTGGATGTGTTATTTCCAAAAAGAGCACAGTGTTTTTCAAAAGCCAAAAATCTCAGCACCAGCTGAAGTAACTGTTGAGTCATTGGTATCGATCTATGACTTAAAATAACAAACAAATACAGATATATTTTGGCCGTTTTGTACCAAGAGTCTTAGAGGGGAAAAAAAAGCGTCTGTATAATTTGATTTGTATATATCACACATGTTTTCTGGATCACCTTAACTTCTGGTATGCTTTTTTCTTCTCTCTTATTTCCAAAGTGGCGTTGATAATTTCTTCACAGAGCTAGGCTCCAAAAAAATGGAAAATTGATCTGGTATTTGTGACAGCGGCACAGACAATAATACGACTTTGAAACTCTAGAGCGGTACAGTTGAAAAGTCTGTTTCCACTTTAATGTAGTTTCACCTGTGTTTTTCCTTCTATGACAAGTCAAAGTGTCGGCTACAAAAAAAAAAATCTATGAATATGAATCATTTCTGAGCAATGGAGGATGTAAAAGCTGGCAAGGTTATAAAGACTGAGGTTAGTAAGATGAAGTAACATGAAATACAAAATGGACAGAATCAAAAAACACAAAGAACCAATTTTCTTCTCAGGTTTACTGTAATTCATTGATAGATTTCAATCAATATTTTACCAATAACTCTTGCTACCTGACTTCCCGTCATTCCTAACTCTAACTTTAACAACGGCCATGATCTCTAAATGTGAAACGTACTCCAGTCTGTGCTGCCTGGTGTTGTGTGACTCTTGTTTAAGGACACTGGGTTCTCCCAGGGTGAGTAGGGACACACACACACACTCACCCGTTCTGCTCCACGCGCCCTCCTCTGAGGGCCTGATATTTGTCAGGGCGGGTGACAGTCCAGAAGCATCTACGCATCCATCAAATACAATGAGAGGAGAGGGAGACCAGGTGAGACTCTGTCAAAAATCAATGGGAGAAAGGAAAACACTAAAAAAAAGTAGACGCTTATGGAATCTGCTGCAGCATCTGTCAGGCTCGGTATATCAGCTGCATTTTTTTTTTTTTTTTAGTGGGAATGAAACAAGCAGAAAATAAAGGAAGCTGTAGTGAATGCTGCTTTTTGGAACACAGCTGGAGGTGTTCAATCAATTAAGAGCGCTGCTTGGCTCTTAAAAAAAATGAGTGAATTGATGTTTTTCAGTTCAGCTGGGAGAAGAGAGACACGAAATGATGGAGGCAGCACAAACTGACCATAAATACATCTCCATCTCTCTTTCTACACCCACTCTACCTCCCTCCTCTTCACCACTCATTCTCATGCACATTTGAATGTACAGTATTTGAAGTTAGGGTGGGAAGGTATGACAGATTGTGGATAAGGTATCTGTTTTTAGATATCTAATATTACAAAAATATACTTTATATAGAAGTAGCTTGCCGCAGAGCTTTTTCTGTGTCATATTCCAGCTTTTCTCTCCAGTCTCCTATGTTTGCTTTGCACTACACCTTTCCCTTTCTACTCTCTGTTCACCCTCTTATATCATTCTTTTACCCTGCTGCTTTTAACCTCCATCCCCTCCTCTCTCGTCTCCCGGGGTGCTGGCTTTAGCTGATTAGAGTGGCACTGCTTGCTTTGATTAATTGGATGAGTCTTGTCTCTGTGCCAGACTCCTCTCCTCTCCTCTCCTCTCCTCTCTTCTACATCCAGAAGCAGCTAAAACAAACACAGGCCTTTTAAATCTAAATCTTTGGGTGTGTCAGCAAACATTGTGCGGGTTGCCCTTTATTCAACCTGAGAGACTAGACATGTTTCCAGTGTGTCATCTATATTTAGCATAAGCATAAAGTATAGGAACTCATGAGCCAAATTCATAGCACTACATCATTTTATGGGTGTTTAAACAATGCAATGCACAAAGAAATAACATTGAAGATTTATAAAATTAAGTATCTGTATTCATGTAAGCGTAGAGTTTAAAATTTACACATTCAACGTGGAACCGAAAATCAGTAGGACTGCAACTACAACAGTTATTTTTATTATTAGTTAATCAATTTACTGATTATTGTTTAGTCTATAAAGATGTCGAATGCCTGTGTAAAACTATCACAGCTTCTTAGAGCGCTTTAAATTGCTTGTTTTGTCTGACAAACCAACGATATTTGAGTTGCCGTCAGTTATAACAAAGAAAAGCAGCAAATCGACCAATCGGTTCAAGCACAATTTGGCAGCTGTGCTTGAAAATTAGTTATTGATTATCACAATACTTGACAGTTCTCTCCTCTTGATTGAAATAGTGTGTTTGCCACTTTGAATCTGAGTGTCTGAAAGTTTGTCTCTTTTCAGTTGTGTATACACACCAGTACACACTTACAATACAACAGCTTTATAATATGATGTTGCAGTTTTGTGTCTCTTTTGTCTTTTGGCTGCGCCCTCCTAAAACCTGACTCCAGAAAAACTTGGAACGATCCTTCTCTGCTCACCCCGTCGACCTCCACAGTGTTTTAGTCTGTCCTTCAGGCTTTGATGACAACAACAAGCACTTCCATCTCCGTGGTTATGTCTCCTCCACTCATTTGCCTCCTCCCTCGTCTCTCCTCTTCGTCACTTTCTCTCGTCTCTCATTTTCTTTCTCCATCTCTGCCTTCCTGCCATCTTTAAGTGAATCCCACTTCAAAAGCTCGTCTCTGAAAGGTTGTCTGCAGCCTCTACAGACCCCCCGAGGCTCTTCATCTTTCTTCTTTTTGTTGCTCTTTTTTTTTTTCCGTCTCTCTCTTTCCTTGTTTTTATTCGATCTGCCGTGCCCCATAGCGCAGCGGTGGCAGAAGCAGCACACAAACACACACACATACTCAAAATGACACACACAAAACCCATTGTAGCACAGCCAAGTGAATGCCTGGCTGGGAAAGTCAAATGCTCTGTTATTTCATCCCAGCAAATACAATCTCTGGAGATGCAGTGCCAACCAGAGAGCCCCAAGGGGCGCCGGGGCCTTTCTCAGAAATACAGACAATCACACAGGCTAACTGCTCTGTTGTTTCCCTCTGTCCCTCCTTCTTCCATTACGGGCCATTTTTATCAGCCAGCCAAAAGCTAAAGTGGTTCTGTGTATGTGCAAACAGCAAGTGTATATGTGTGTGTGTGTGTGTGTGTGTGTGTGTGTGTGTGTGTGGTTGATTTGCTGCCGGTTTGATAATGCTAACCAGGGACAATGGACCCAGTGCGAGCTGGAAGAATAAACCGGCACAATAACTCAATAACAAGTTGAGGCCTCATTCAGTGAAATCACTGTGTGATGGATTACTTTGGTTCTGCTGCGCTGAGACTCGACAATAGACGCCTTGTTCCTGTGATCACTGGAGCCTAACAGCTTCTTTGTTGTGTGATTATGTCCTGCGTATAGTTATGACTGCATGGGGGAAGGAGGGTTTGTTTTATTTATGTATGTGTTTATGTTCTTTAAGATCCCATAAAGTACAGAAATAATGTAATACGTGACAGTCATAGCCTGGTTAAAGATAGAATTTAACAACTAAATGACAATAAATGAGTAAAAAGACAAAGAAGGAACAAAAATGCTTTACTCTCAGGCATTTTTATTGGTCAAAAGTTTTTTTCCCACCTTTTTTAACACATTACATGTGTAAAATATTCCCATAGAGAGTTATTTCCCTATTCTGCTCAGTTATAGAGACCTTTTTAGCATCTTTCAGCTAAAAGTTTTGGTGTAACGGCCCACAACTTCACCACTCTCTTTATTGTTTCCAGCAGGCGCACTCAGTGAGCGGCGGTATGCTAACAGCTACGTTTACAGCAACCAAGAACAGGCAGACAAAGACAGAGACTAGCTGGTGAACATGGCGGAGCATTTAGCTGCTAAAGATCCAGATATTTCCATCAGGAGCTGGTGGAGGTCAAAACAGAGTGAAAAGTGAACAAAGTGAAAATTGGACTTTTACTCACCAGGTAGCCCGCTACGTGATGTTAATGTTGTTCTGCACCTGCTGGATGATAAGCCACAGCATGTTAAATGTAATAATAAATAATAAATTCAATTAGGTTTAATTAAAACAATCTAAACGATTTTAAATAATAATATTCATGAAATAATGATCCACAATGATCCAAATAATGATTCGTCAGAATATCATCTTTCCCTTTGTTTTCACAACCTCGCAGCATTCAGTCGGCTGCAGTCTGCTGCCCTGTGCCAGGCAGAGTTAAATACAGCTGAAATGTTGATGGTCCCTCTCCTCAGGGCTCATGTGTTACACATTAATCATGTTGCCGTAGAGGGGGTGAGTGAGTGAGCAGGATTCTGGTAAGACGGAGAGAGGCCAGACCTGAGAGCGAGATTCTGTCAGCTACAGCCTCGCATAATGAGGGCTAATGGACATACCTGTCCAGTCTACTCACATTAGGATGTATCAACAGCTGTGAGGCTATTCTCTTCTGTCCTGTGTCTGTGTGTGTGCACTGAGAGCATGTGGGGATCTCCAAAGTTGTTTAATCATGTTGCCAGTTTGCGCCGCAATTCCACAACCTCCTCTCTTGCTTGCACCAATGTTTCAGTGTTGTGGTTATTAACTGTCTGCTGCTTCTGTCTCTGTTTGACCTTGCCAGGCTGTGAGCCCTGTGCAGGGTGGTGATGAGCAGTCAGGGCAGCAGCAGCAGGGGAAGTGGCCAGCATGCTGACACTCCTCCCCCTCGTCACGCCCCTGGACCGAAGCTGCAGGTGCAGCGCTCCCTCTCTCGTGACACCATCACCATCCACTTCTCCGCTCTGGGGAAGGAGGAAGACGACGAGGAAGAGGAGCTCTATGGGTTATCTGTCGGATCTGCAGGACCTAAATCTGGGCTTGATGGTGCAGAGGGACTGCAAGGTCTAGAAGCTTCAGGTGCTGATGACCAGTCTGTGGCCACGGCCTTGGAGGCAAAAGAGGAGCTGCTGTTTGAATGTGCTGGTGTGGAGACCGTTTCAGGAGCTGCTGTACTCCCTGTTTCCTCCACCACCTTATCTGTGGAGCCCTCAGACTCTCACCCACATACACACTCTCCAGCCATGACTATTATCCCCACCTCCACCCACCCCCACCTAAGCCCCAACCCTCCTGCCAGCTCCTCTTGGCCCTCTGACCAACCATCAGTCCCACCAGCCACAAGCTCCAGCTCCTCCTCCCCTTGTAAGTCTGCAACGCTGCCCTCCTCCAAACCTTTCCTCAGCTTGGTCAGGTCTTTGTCCAATGACGTTGAGTCTCGAGAAACCACTCCTGCGCCTACCGCTGTTGCACCATCGCATGCACGCCACCGTCACTTAATGAAATCTTTTGTCAAGTCTCTTTCTACGGACACTTCAAAGGCCGAACATCAGGAAGGGCCGCTTCATCACTACCTTCATCACCCCCCTCATCAGCAACAGCAAGTACAGCCATCCCAGCGGCCTCCACCTCGCAACATGCAGCTCTTCAAACAGTTTTCCCAGCCTCGTTTATCTTCCTGCCCCGTCATTGTCACTCACGCAGGTGGGGACTCCAAAACAGCGCCCTCTTCCCCCATTATGTCCCCAGATGGTAGGTCTTTCTTCAAGGTCCAAGAGGTGGAGGCCAGGATAGAAGATACCAAGCGACGGTTGTCAGAGGTGATGTCAGACCCCCTGCAGCTTTTTAGTAAGATCATGGGGGATGAGTCTGGCATGGGAGCTGTTGGAAGTGTCACTCATCGTGCCAAAACGCTGTCCTCCAGTGCATCAGAGCTCAGTGGAGTGGCGGCAGTAAACGGACACACAGAAGGTAACAACAACTATAGCATCAAGGAGGAGGAAGGAGCAGAAGGGGAAGAAGAGGAAGAAACCCCCACAGGCAAGGGCCCTGACTCTGTTTTTTTCTCCTTCCCATCACTGACACCAGCCCCAGCCCTCACCCAGGCCTCCTCAACCACTTTCCCTAAGTCTCCCTCTCTCACCCTGGGCCGCTGCTCTATGTCAGCCCTGGTAGCTCGACAAGAAGACGAGGACTTCTGTGAACTGTACAGCGAAGACTTTGAGTTATGTACTGATACAGAAACACCAGATGGGGATCGCCCAGAGTCCCGGCAGCCCCATACTGGTAGCACTGGGTTGTGTAGTGAACTTGACACAGAGGAGGAGGAGAAAGTGGAGGAGGAGTTGGAAACTGTGCCTGTGATTGGCCTCATCTTCCTGACACAGTTGGTGTACTTGTATGTAATCCTTCCAGTGCCACCATATGTCTGTGCGGTAGTGCATGGGATAGTGGCTGGGTTCATGTTGGCCCTGCTGGTCCTTTGGCTGTCCTCTTCTCGACACTCCTCATCAAGAAGCGGGAAGAGAAGGACAGAGAACTGGAATGTGGCCCAGCTGGATATCAAAGAACCAGGAATCTTCAAGGTGAGACAAAGCACACTATGGATGGCCAAGTTTGGTCCAGTTCCTGTAGAATTTCAAATGCATCCCAACTCCATGTAGGCTTTCATTCTTGCTCTGAAAGACCTTGACTTTATTTAACAGAAGATCTTGCTTTACTGGCTCGAGGACTACCCAAAGCTCTTGCACATTATCTATGCTGTTTTGTGCAGATTTACACATTGTTGGTAGTAATGCAAGTGTGCAAAAATACCTTGTTGTGTATTGCCAAGAGCAAATGTATTTAACCTTACAGGTTACACTGTGCCTTGGAAAAATCAAAGTTCTCCAGTTGTTTCAAATGAATTAGCTTTCAATTATTGGCACTGATAAGATTTGGGTGAGAATTAAACTCAATAGAACCTCATGAGCAGCAGCAGTAACACATTGGGGTTATCTTACGCCCTTTTCTCCAGTGACGGCTACAGTTTAGCTTTGAACCACCACATTCCCCCCCCCCTGTTCTCAGTTAACCTCCCTCAGTGAAGCTCAGGGGAGCTCTCATAGAAGAGAAATGTTTAGTAGTTTAAAATTATGTAAGCATGTGTACTTGTATGTGTGTGTGCCCCTTAGTGGGTACCAAGCCGTTGCACAGGAGAGCCTTATGGCTAGAGGGCACAACTGTTCCAAAAGAGGAGCTCTGTGGTTCTGCAAAACATGATACATAAACGATAGACCCAAGAGCGAACAAATGCAGGGCAACAGCAGTGGGGATGCACGTTCCCCCCTTTTTTTTCTCTCTCTTCATTTTTGTCTTCCTCTGAGGATCAGCAAAGACTCAGTGTTTCAGATGCCCTACTTTATTTTTTGTTGTGGCGTATGAACTTTGCAGCACAGCGCCTCTGGGAGAGAATTTTGTTTTGAAAAACATGCTTGATGTGATTATTATTCTAGGACATACTGCGGGGAATGATGTCTATTAATGACAACACTTGGCAGATAAAATGATTATATCCTTACACATTTATTCAAGTAGAGCCAGTCAATACAATGTGATATTCGGTAGTTGCGGACATATTTGTTATCGGCATATATGTTGGCCGATAAAAAAAAGACAGAATGCAAAAGATAAAGAAACACAACAAGAAAGCAAATGTTTTTTTGCCAGAACTTTAAAGTTTATTTTTTCTTTATTAACCAAATTTACTCACCATATACAGTTGCCTATATTTGATTTTTGTACTCTTATGTAATCAGTGTCAGCCTCAAACACAGTATTGTTCGGACTCCACATTAACTCATGAAACATGTCTTTCATTTACTTTTTTGAGACGTCCTTTTGACCTCAATGACTTTGAATCTTTGCAGACAGGTTAAAGGATCTTCTGTCATCCCTCAAACAGCTGCACAAATAAGCATTTGATGGAGGAATGTTCAAACATAAAATTGTGGTACAAGGGAGAACATGATAGCTATAAAGTACATTATCTACTTATCAGTAACTGCATGGAAACTCAACTAGTGAGTAGTGAGTTTGACTGGGAGTCTGATGTGTGCATATGTGCTCTGAGGATAAATTGTCACTGTCAATTAAAACTCTTCCCCTCTCCGTCCCCTCAATCTCTCAGGGCTGGATGAATGAGATCCACAGCTACGACCCGGAGATGTACCACGCCACCCTGACCCACTCTGTTTATGTCCGTCTAGAGGGCTCCGTCCTGCGTCTGTCCAAGCCCAACCGTAACATCTCCCGCCGTGCCACACACAACGAGCCTAAACCTGACGTCACTTACATCAGCCAGAAGATCTATGACCTGACTGACAGCAAGGTGGGGTGGCTGTGGGTGTATGTGGGTGGATGGAGGCGAGATGCCGAATTGCTTTGTCATGTGTTTCTGTGCCTGGTTGTGAAATATGAGTGTGTGTGAGAGAGGGACAAAATGAGCAGGGCATGAATATGTAAAGTATGTGTGTGTGTGTGTGTGTGTGTGTGTGTCTGCTGGCTCCCCAGTATATTTGTGTGTTTAACAGATAGTGACATCAAGCACACGTCCTCTCATATTTGCCTTTGCCTGAGTGCATGCTTGCTAATAGGTCATGTTCAGTGACAAAGCTACTCAGTCTCACATACTGTGTGTTAACATGGAGTGGATATCACAGGTCACTGACCCTGTAGTAGGGTGCTGACTCAATTGTTTTTTTTTTTAATCTCCAAAGACAGAAGACATTTCTCAAGTCAGTGTATCATCGAGCAAAGGGGTCATTGTCATTGTCCTCATCGTGCAGCTACCCTAGTCCTGGCTTCTAAAGTGTCATTTCACCATCCTTATTGTGAATGTTTAGTCCGTCTTGAATGTTACCTGTTATAGATGCAGAATAGTGTGAAACATGCTTTCACGGTTAAGATTTGACTGTTTAAACTATTCTGAGATCTGATACCTCCTCCACACCATAATACCACATGGCTACACACTGCAATGCTAATATTTTAGCAATGTTATTATCTGTGTTAGGCTGGAGCAAGAATTTCTGCACAGATTAATGTGAGTAATAGTAAATTGCACGTCCCATTTCAGCATACAGTACAACACTGAAAAATGGCCAACGCTAGCTGCTTTCATCATTAAAACAACAAAGGACATGCTCTTACATTGCTTGTCAAAGACAAATTGAGCTTTGGGTTAGATGAATATAAATACATAATAGATGAGTCATTTGCACTTGTATGCTGCCTGCTTGTTCTTTTTTTGTTTGCTGTTTTCAAAACGTTTCAAGCCCCCAGTTGCTGCCACTCACGCCCTGGGGCAAGTCTGACACATACTATTTGTAGTTTCAATGTGCTCTATTGTTGGACGTCATTTTTTTTTTTTGTCCTCATTTAAATGTGTGCATTCTACTGCAAAAACAACAACAACATCTTCATGAATTTGATTATGAACTCGGTCTACATGCCCCCATAGATCCAGCTGGTGCCCCAAAGCTTGGCTAGGAAGAGAGTTTGGAACAAGAAGTACCCCATTTGCATTGAGCTGGCCAAGCAGGATGACTTCATGTCCAAGGCCCAGGGAGAGAAGCCCGAGGCTGGGGAGGACAGATTAACAGGGCTGGGTGAGAAGCTGGAGAGAACGGACAAATGTGAGAAGGCTGAAGCATCAGCATCCGCAGAGGAACCCAAAAGACCAGCCTCTGGAGGGGGGGACCTGACAATCTACCTGTTTGGGAGGACGGGTCGGGAAAAGGAAGAGTGGTTCCGGAGATTTCTTCTAGCGTCCCGAATGAGGTCAGAAGGGAGAAGTGGTGGTTTGCCTGGCATCTGCAAGAGTGGTGAGTTTCAGACTGAAGTACAGTATCACAAACAATGCAAACAGCCATATGGGTTTATCTCTCTCACTCCTTACACACACATACTGTATTCTCTGACTTTTCCACAGTCGGACCAGCCATTCTTTTGAGTATGTAACTGCACAGGCATCAGATCTGTGCATAAGACCCCAGCTTAGGGACTACCAATCCCCTCAACTGAGCGAACAGATGAGTGTGAATGGGTCAGCAGGATTACATGCATAGAGAAGCAGCATATTATAGAACTGGTCCCCACTGTGGGATATAAGCCGGCAAGGATAAGTCCCAATTCAAAGCAAAACAGTAGCACTGTGTGGGCCCAGTAATAAAGGCAGTGCAGGGTGAACAGGATTACTGGAAAGATGATTTAAATATCAAGCTGTTTGTGGATATACTTAGCAATTATGTTGAAAATGACTATTTCAGTGCTAATATGAGTCAGAGAGATGATGCAGTGTGTCATCTGGTGTAGCACGATGTGTGAAATTAATACAAAATAGATGCTAACTGGTCTTCAGCGTGCATTATGTATGCGTGCACTGATTGGAAATATTAAATATTGTAGATGCATAATTGTATTCACATTAACCTCCCTTCACTCCTCACCCCTGTCCTCCTCCTCCTCCTCCTCCTCCTCCTCCTCCTCCACTTTTAGCCTTCTTGCCCTCCCACAGCCGCAGTAGCAGCACCCAATCTGCTGGAGGCCTGGAGGCCGACAGCAGGAGCAGCAGCCGGGGAAGCCTGGAGGAGCTGTCTCAGTTACGTAACAGAGAGACCTCCTCTGCTCTCTCCTGTGGCACTACTGGAGGGATAAGGCAGAAGATGCTGTTGGACTATAATATCTTCATGGCCAAATATGTTAACCCCCAGGCACCACAGCGAAGCCCAACTGCCACCGACAGCCCTGGACACAGCCCAGAGAGCAGCCCTAAAACTACCAAAAAGGTAGGAGACAGAGGAGGTAATGTCTGGTAATGTCACTTGGTAATTTGATAAATTGTAGATTTGCTAGAGACAGTATCGCACTAAAACCATGGAGAGCAATGAGTTGCCCATCTTTGGTTTGTATTACCATTCTGCTGGTTGTGAAAAACATATGAAACTTGTCAAGTCAAGAAAGGAGAAGACATGAACAGCTTGTTTTAACACTTGATCTGTTTGATATGGCTTCTGTGTTTACGCTTAGTATTAATAAGTAGCCTTGTTATCTCCACTCTGCCCACATGTGATCGTATCGTCAGCAAACATGCTATGTCCCCAATCTAAGAAAGCAATGCCATGGATGGGTGTCATTCATTTTTTGTAAGAGAAGACATATAACTATTGCTATAACTTTTAGCTTTTTGGGGCTAACTTAAGCTACCACAGCATTTCTTATCCATGTAAGATAACCATACCTTTTGTCTCCAAAGAGTACCTTTGTGGCCATGGCATGTAGAGGGGTGTCTCAATGTAGTTGTAATTATTAGAGTTTATATTGTGAATTGGTACCAGGAAGATCAAAAGGGTCCCAACAAGCTAGCATGTGCCGCCTGGCCCCCTTTTTTCTGGCTATGATATGTAATATGATATGTTATTGTACTTGTAATTTTATGTTATATATGATTTAAGCTACTGTACATACCTGTGTGTTTGTGTGCCATTCAGATACGCAGGAGTTCAGAGGACACTGTGGAGCCTGAGGCCTGGCTCAATGCTTTTCTTGGAAGGATATTCTGGGACTTCCTGGGAGAGAAGTACTGGGCCAACGTAGTCTCCAAAAAGATCCAAATGAAGCTGAGTAAGATCAGGGTGGGTACTGGTACTAGCTTGCACAAACATTTATATCTACAGTATAACCAACAAATCAGAACATGTGATGATTTCAGGAGATAATTTTGTGTATCAGCTGTGAGGGCTTAATCTTATTTAAAAGCGTCTTCTGTGTTCCAGCTGCCGTATGTTATGAATGAGCTGACTCTGACCGAGCTCGACATGGGCTTTTCCATTCCTAAGATCCTCCATGCCTCCTCACCCTCTGTGGACCACCAAGGTAGGAAGAGAAGCTACGCTAGTCGATGTTTTTCCACACAGTCTTCTCGATGGCGTGCTACAATAAAGATTTATTGTCTTCCCCTTCCTTTGCTCTCCTCCATCTTTCATCATAACTCAGGTCTGTTTATTAGTTCTCCTTCTTGCCTTTTTGACAGAATAGTGAGACATGCTCTCACTTTTCTTTTCCCTTCAGTACATCCATCTCCTTCATCTCCCTTCCTTACCATTCCTCCATCATCCCTTTGCTCTTCTTCTCTCTAGATTAAGACATTTCCCCCTCCTTTCAACCCTCCCTTTCTCTTGCCTGTGGAGTCCAGCCCCTCTACGCACCTCGCTCTATTAAGCCACAGTAATTAAACTTTACGTCTTGGGTCCCCCTCATCCATTACTGAAACACTGACTCCCCGGGCCTGCCGCCTGCCTTGAGTTACAGCAAAGGGACTGGTTTGTCACGCACAGGCAATACAGAGATGTGGGGTATGTTAATCCCAACTGAGGTGGCTGGTTTGGGGAGAAAATGAGAAAAGAGGAGCTTAAGAAGGGAACAGGTTGTGGGAGGTGCGTTTCAATCATTAGTGGTGTTTTTAAGCAGAGAGCAGAGCAAGACATTACTCTTTTTTTTTTTTTTAATTTAATATTCAGTATTTGTCAAAAAATGGTCTAATTTGATTTTGCCTCGAGAAATATAAGAGCACTGACAATGTAATACCTTTTGCTATTCATTTGAAGGAGCCAGTCATGAGTCATTCTCCTGTCAGCCACATTTCCACGGCTGAGTCTGCACTGCTCATTAATGTGTTCTGTCTGAACCTGTACACCCACAGAAATATACTCACAATGCATCATCAGTTGATCCTAGCACATAATTAGTCCTGGGGGAATGGCATCGCTAGAAGTGCTGTACTGTAAACCTGCGCAAACAGAACAGGATGCTTTTTCTTTGATAGCAACACCTAATTTCATATCTCGTGTGTATTTCTCTTCTCCTGTGATGATGATAAGAGGGAGAGCGAAAGTGCTTCCTGACTGTGAAGACTTGATTTGATTTACAATGTTTATACTCTGCTCCAAGAACTACTAAGTGCACACAAGCTTGAGTCGAGTAGAGCTTGACACTGACTTAATTAAATATATATAGTTTTTATTCGATGCCTTGACAGTGGTAATATGACCATGTCTAGAATGACTATTAATTCCACTATCAATAAGATCAGACATACAAATAAAATACGTAGATGTAATATATAGCCAGAGGATAGTGTCAGACATAGACAGTATAAATATGGACGTTGTATCTGTGATGTCACCCACGGGTTTGTGAAGAGCCGTATGACGCTGTGTAGTGGCTCTGACCGCCACCATCTTGGCAGTCCTGCCAGCTAATTCAAAAATGCAAAGATATTGAGATGTGGTGCCTGTGAAGGCCATAGCATATGATTCACATCATTTTTATACTCATCAAGCCATTTAGTTACCACTTGTGCTCCATGGATGGGGACAGAGACAGTTTGTCCATTTGTGGAGAATATGGTGAAGGATGACTCATCTGACTGTATATTATTTCCACATCTCTATAGACCAGTGCTGATGTTTTTTTTTTCCCCCACCACTATAAAGATGTATCCATCTTTGTAATGAGGAGTTCTGACTGTTCTTGCTGACAGTCTGATCGCATCCTGCATCGTCATCCTCTGTCATCTGAAGAAGAGTTGCTCTTCTGGTTTTCCATACATCGCACTAATGCACAAACATCATAGTCATCAATTGTGTGCCTACCGCCCGCAACTTCTAACTCTGTGTAGTGATATCTTTGTCACAGGAGCTCCTGCCGTCCAACAATGAACACTCACTTGGTACATGATCAGAATGAGCTGGGCTACGTGCCACAGAGCAGGATTGGATGTTAATTACTTAATTGTACCATGCAGTACACATGTGTGGCAGCATCTGCCTTCATTATGTTTCTTAACTTGTTAATGTAATTATTTCCTTTAATTTGTCACCCATCTGTAAATACATATATTACATGATTATACATTCATTATTTGTGTAAGTAGAAGGGTCTTCATTTAAAGTCACTAATGGTTTGATACTGTATGCATTACTGGGTGAACAAAGACATGAAAACTGAGCCAGAGATTTTACTGAATGTGTTTATAATATGCATGGTCGTGGGTGTAATTTCTATAGAGTTTTGTGTGTTTTCATAACTGTGTACCAGTTGTTACCGGCATGTTACCGGCAGCACAGTACAGCTGAGGACGACAGGATTGTCACTAGTTTTGACAGTTTTAGACATTAACTTGATCAGAGTGCCAAAAAAACAAAAATGTCAACCATGGTGGTGGCACAGGAAAATACAGGCTTTATCATTTATCCTTTTGGGGGTGAATGTCTATACAAAATGTATGGCAAAATTTATGTTTGATCGCTTGACCAACACACTGACATTGCCAGCCATCGAACAACACCACTAGAATGGCATTACAGTGGATATGATGTCCAGGAAAGTTAGCTATATATTACAATAACCAAGACTCAACATTCATATAACATTCACAGTTCTATGTAGACACATACATGCTTATTTCAGGGGTGCAGCTACATATATTGACTCCTCCAAAATTAATCAGGCACTCCAGACTCTTTCTCTCCCTCCTGTCTGTGTCTTATTCTAGACGGAGACTATGAGACAGCGTCTAACGTGCTCTGACTTAATGGTGTCATTTAGTTTCTCTTTGACACTGCTGCCTGCCACACACATACAAATCAATGAGCGTTTATGGAGAGTGGAAAATGAAGAGGAGGAAGGAGCAAGGTAGAGGATTAATAAATGGCCCTTATCAGTTGCAGGAGTTAGGATTCAATGAGCCAACAGCAGGGGGATCGAAATCTGATTTGCAACCCCCTCTGAGAAGCGCGATATGTAAACAGGAAGTATTCTGACGAAGTTGCTGACCTTTTCACTGTTTGCAAGAAGATAGGTCTTCTTCCTGCAGGGGACCTCACAGGCAATTAGACACAAAGCAGGAGGTTCTTGTTTATTCATAGAAATAGCTGCTGTGCTGTTGATGGGGATGTAAAGTAGCATGCTTTTAATATTTAAATGTAATATGTCTGTGTCCAGGTCTGTGGTTTGACCTGGAGGTCTCCTACACGGGCTCCTTCCTCATGACACTGGAGACCAAGATGAACCTGGCACGTCTTGGGAAAGAGGGCGAGGGGCTCGGAGAGCACGGGAAAGAGTGGTGAGGCTTTCAATTACATCTATCAATTTCCTCTTTTACAGTTTGTAACGAAGGTTTTAAAGCTGAGTCTTACACGTTTTTGATAGTGATCTTTCACAGCTTGTCCTAAACCTGCCAAAGTAGAAGTTTCAAACGTGTCTGCTAAGCAAACAGCTCTTAACCGGATGTTAATTGGGTAGATTTGCATTTAAAACAGTATTAGTTGTCACATTTTGTTTTTTTCACAACTCCTACCCTTTCTCTGTTGGCTCTTCCTCCCTTCTCTTAATATACTAATCTTCTGTCTGGACGCTTACCGCTGTGGATTTGTCCAATGACTGGTGAGTTTGGGAACAGATGCCTGCCACTGAAACAATATATTTTCTTCTGGATTAAAGTCTCTTGAGTGAATCACTGAAGATTCATTTCCTGTGATTTATATCAGTAGGGATGCATTTAATGGGATTTAGTTTAAATTGTTAATGGTTCTTTGCAAAGCCATTAGATCCTGACTTTGCAGCAGTGAGTGTGTTTATGTGTATGTGTGTGACAGGCCCAGGCCACGGACATACTGTCTGGCAGACAGCGATGAGGAATCATCTAGTGCTGGCTCATCAGATGAGGAGGATCCCCCAGAACTCCTCAGTGACAAAGCCATTCTTCCTGGAGGCGAGGGGTAAGTCTCTTCACAACAGTATCATCGCGTATCTGAATTGAAAATGTGCAGAAACAGATTCACACTGATGTGCTGAAGCATAATGTTCTGCCCTTTCAGTCCACCCACCCACTCAGTCCCGCATGTTTGAAAGCTCGCTGCTGATTTAATGTAGCGCCCGGACACTCCCCTCCATCGTGGGTGCTGAGTAGCAAGAGATGCTGTTATGAATAAATGATGAACCTGACTCACTCCTTGCCTCCCCTCCTCCTTGTGCGTTTCCATCCTCTGCTCACGTAGCTATGTGGGAGGCCACAGGCCCAGCAAGATCATGCGCTTTGTGGACAAGATAGCCAAGTCGAAGTACTTCCAGAAGGCCACGGAGACGGAGTTCATCAAGAAAAAGATGGAGGAGGTGTCCAACACGCCCCTGCTGCTCACCGTGGAGGTGCAAGAGTGCCGTGGGACACTGGCTGTCAACATCCCACCTCCCCCGACAGACAGGATATGGTATGTTCACTTCCAGGGAGGAGTGCATTGACTGTAGACTGTAGGATGTAGTCCTGGCTTTAAGAATATAACTCAGCACCCTCTGCTGGGCAAATACGTACAGTGGAACAATAAAAAATGAAGGCACAGAAGTATATATTTTCTATAAAGATTTGGATAGTAAATCCTTAAGTACATACTGTGCTTAACTATGATGAATATATAATAATAATAATTGCCTTCATCAGCAGTGATTCACGCCCTGAGTGCTTGCTTGATGATTAGAAAAATAAAAAATAAAACTTAAGCAAAATTACGTATATTTCTCTGGTTCTTCCCTCTGGCCCTGAATTCATTGAGCCAACAGCAGAAGGACCGTTTTTTAGTGAACGCCGAATACTTTCACCTCTTCAGGCCTATAAAATCTGTCAAATGAAACAGTCCTAGAAGGCAAAATCACTCTAACCTAATAGAAATAGACTGATGCTCTCTAGCCTCATTTTAAGGGTTCACAAGCCAAAAAGGTTGAGAACTACTGATCTACAGCATCATCGTGATCTTAATTTGTGTCGCATATTTTTTTTTACCAAAGTTCCTTATGTTGTAAAACATATTAAATGTGTTGAATTTAGTCAAATACACAAAATATGCCTTTTCGTGCAGCTGGTCATTTTATTGATCGTTAATGTTTCCTCTTGGCTGTCAGGTACGGTTTCCGGAGTCCGCCTCACCTAGAGCTGAAAGCACGGCCTAAACTGGGCGAGAGGGAGGTCACTTTGGTTCACGTGACTGACTGGATTGAGAAGAAACTGGACCAGGAGTTCCAGGTATACAACAAGAAAAAATGGAAACTGTGCATGCAGATGTTTAGTCATAAATACAATTCATTTACATGGTTAATATACATGACTCCATCGTGTTTGACCTCTGTGGGCCTGAATGAGAGGCCGAAAGTTTTCTTAAGGACAAAGAGATGTTTCAGGGAGATTTTAGGTAATAAAAGAGGATTCATTTATGGCTGGCGACCTACATGCACTTCAAAGCAGTGTGCCTGTGGCTTTCCCTCCCCTCGTATATATATCCAAGGTAATGATACGCCTGCTGCTAGATAACCGCCCTGAGGCACACCTGCAAACTACTGTGTCCATGTCAGGTCTACCACACGTCTACATTTATCCCTGCCTGACTCCACTAGGGGGTTATTATTACGTACCACCACCTCCCCCCTCAACCATACCCCCAGTAAAATACAGCGCTGCAGAGCACACTGTTGTCATTTGTGAGTGAGTGTGTACATCTGGCTTTCAACAAATGCCGAATTTGGGCCTCACTGCTTTCAAGACGTAACAGAGCAGGGTTGGACACACATGGGATGATGTATTTCTCGCCATTTTGCTGCAGTTTTTGTTAACACATATATTATAGTTGTTTCTGCTCTGTGTTTTAGTTGAAATTAAGATGACTTTGTTTGTTACTGTGCTCCTCCCGCAGAAAATATTTGTGATGCCAAACATGGATGATGTATGGCTACCCATAATGCACTCTGCCATGGACACACGTTCAAATGCCAACTTGGTTACTGTGACAAATGATGCCTTGAAGGACCCAGAACCCGAGGAGTCTGAGGTCTCGGACATGTGAAGACTGCTGTTCAAAGTGTATAATGACGGACATTTTATCATCATGGCAATACAACAAGTACCCACCCCTCCTTCAGACACCACGGGTGTAGCAACGGGCCGACTATCCCAATATTTTTACCCATGTTCCAGTCCTGTTGTTGCACCAGTCTGTGGCCACTCATGACGTGCGCTCATAAAACTGGAAGTGTTGGATGAGCTCGTGTGAAACAGGAAGAGAATTGTGACTCATAGGACGTCATCCAATCACGCAGTTTTATTTGTGCGACCTCAAACATGATTAATTCTCTGATGTCGAGACTGTAACAAGAGCGTGGATCGACAAATAGCCATCAGATTCAACCAGAAGAACCATAATACCTGTGATGTACAGCTGCACCAAACACGATAGTTGTACAGTGCAAACATTTTGTGCGATCGTTTGCTATAACGAGAACTTTGAGGATGCTGATGAAGAGTGTGAGTGTCTGAGTGTGCAAACGTTTGAGGGAATAATCCTAAAAATTTGGCGACTTTTGCTGAAAGCCCCAGCGTCCATTAATACACATTTCACAGGGATATCAAAACTGATTTACCATCCATCCACACTGCTGCCTGTGCCAGCCACCTGGCACTTATATGCAAACAGATCAATGGCAACTCACGGACCCTGGGTCAGTTTATATCCAACTTGGACACTATCATTACATACAGCCTGCGTGCTTTTAGCTGTGTGGTAGGGATTAGGGCTGGCTAAAACTGACTTTAGAGGAAAGGTGAATTAAAACATATCTGCAAACACAAGCAGCTGAACATTGCCTAGGTCTGATGAATGTATAAATAAGAATGCAGCTCCCTAGCTGCGCGAGGAATAGCTCATTCACTGACAATGTGCTTCTACGCAACACGCTTCAAGATTTGTTTTCGTGATATATTCAGAGCTGAGCTAAAGTAATAATTTTCTGTTTTTTATTGCCAAAGCAATCTTTTAGTCCTCTTCGAAGGCCACTGTATGAAGTAAACGGTGACACATAAGCAATCAGTTCGGTTCATCTTGCGTTCCTTATGAGGCCACTGCAGCGATGTACAGCCAAAGTTTGGATTAAAAATTCATAAAATGGAGCTATAATCTGCAGGGAGTGATGTTTTTGGGGGGGCAGCAGGAAACTGAAACCCTTTCGTGGACATGGTAAGGGTTTTTTCTAGGTGAAAACGGTGGGAAACATACCCACTCTTCCGTTTTTATTTGAATAAATAACATACTGGATATTAGCCATATTATTTAACGTTGTCAGCAGCCATCCAGCTAATGAATGCTCTTTTTTTTTTGTCCAATTATTTATTGATCTGTTCTTTCTGTACTGTACACATTTCAGAGGAGTAACACCAATAAACTAGAACAGTAACTTCGTAATCTGCCAAGACACCTGGCTGCTTTACAGGCGACCATTATTTTACACGTTTTCTGTTCAAAAATGTGTGTTGGCAAAAGTGTACGAGGCAGAAAGTGCCTTTAAAATAATCAAACATTCCTCCATTGTGAGCCGCCACATTTGTCGCATCTGAGAAAATGTCGTTGTGCCATTACTGTGTCTGTCGAGACATGCCCTTTGTTTTCAAAGGTTTCGGTGTTGTTCATTTGCACAGTGATGAAAAACATGAAAACATTGCTGTTGTGTTCAGTGATGTCACAGAATGTTCTGGTTCTGATCGTTGTGGATCAATAAAACCTTTTGCTTGGAAAGAGTCTGTGTGAGCGGCTCTGTGGTTGTTACGGAAAAAGAGGAGGCAAAAAGACGCACAGCGGCCATTTTGACATGAAATAGTAGGGTCAACACAGGTGTTACCCATGATACTGATTAAGGTTCAGTTCCATTCAGGTCAAACAGAGACACGGTGCCGCTGTGGTGCATGGCTCTGCTGTAATAAATGGTACACATCCTTAATTAGTATCGTTGGACACACCAGTGTTGACCCTACTATTTCATGTCAAAATGGCTGCTGTGAAAAAGGTCTGTTCAGAGGACACTGCAGAGTACTCATTAAAAGGGTTCTAGCTGCAGATTGTATCTGTGCTTATCTGTGCAACTTTTCTTTTTGTTGTTGCTGAGCCTGGCAAATATTTCAACTATAAAAAGGTGAGATAATATTGAAAAATATCCAACAGCCCTACAGGGATATAAAGCAGAAAGATTTTTGCTGCAATAAAAAGTTTCAAAGTAATTGTCAACTGCATCTCTCCATGTTTAATATTGCCAAAATAAATACACAAACTCTAAAAAAGTGATATGTAACTATATAACCATTAACCTATAGTCACATGTAATAGAGCTGCAATACAATGTGAGTACACCGGGACTAAACTCTCCGCAGCACTGCATACTTATCTCTAAAATCTTTGCCTTCAAACTACACTGACTTCATTAGGTACAATCCAGTGTGATTAAATACAACTCTGCCATAGGTTCAATTATTAGGAAGCTCATGTTTCAGGTTTTGTTAATTCATAATTCTACTTTGTTTATTCCCGAGATCTTAGTGGATGATGTTGTACAGGAGTGCATTACATTGAAAGGTGTTTCTAATATTATGACCCTCATGTAAGTAAATGGGGTGGCCAAAATATGAGAAACACCTCTCTGTAATGCGGTTCAGTTTAACACTACTACAAACTACACCCTTAATAGTAGACGCAATAGTCAATAGGTGAACTTACGGCACAGTTGTTAAATTAGATCACTACAGATCGTACAGTCGGTGTATGTCTAAGAGTTCTTGCTGTGAGCTGCATTTAAATTCTGTGTCTTGCTTTAAAAGAGAGACTTGGTGAAGTTGCCAAGAAACTCCAGTTATGACAAGACATGATGTTCTTGCACCACTCTTCACCTTTGTGAACGGCCAAGCAGAAGGCCATTCAGGTTAGTGTAGTGCCTTAAAATCAGTTTAGCAAAACATTTAAAGAATGAAACGAACGATACGGAGTCTGTTGATAAACGCTTTATTCATACAGGACATTTGTTACATACAGTAAAAATACATATTTGTGAGTTACCCGGTTCATAAATACATACGTGTCACGGTGTCAAACAAGGTGCGCTTCTGTTTCTTGAGCGTCGCCGTCAGATTTCTGGGAGGAGAAAACTTTGAATGAGTTCAGATTTTTTTTTAAACACCTTATATTAAAAAGACACTATCTGGGTTATGTCAGTTATAGGTTGTCTTCAGAGTAAAATCAGAAGTCTAACCATAGTCATCACACATAACCTTTACAAGCCACTTCCCGCTCAGCCAAGACACTTACTATGGTGCAGTGATCCATCCAAACTTCATCTCCTGTATCCTGCAAATAAAACATGTCTGAGTTAATTTAATTAAAACACAGAGGCACGCACACACCAGACTGGTGTATGTGGGGCAAGTCAGATTAAATGTTGACTTCATTTTTACATCAGAAGTCTAACGCACTTAAATCATCATTCGTGAAACAAACGAATAAAGTTTCTAATAAAACACTCACCTCAATAAAACCACGGTGGCTTTCAGATGAAAGTACACCACCCTTCCGCCCACGTGTGGGGTGCAGTCACCTCAAAAACACCGCATTTTACCACCATATCCTGTGGACAACAAGATGTAAATATGATTTAAAAAGAAAATAATTAATTGCATTTGACATTTTATGCTATTTTAAAAAATAATAAATTAAAAAAAAAAAAAAAATCAAACTTACTTCACATTTCCACGTCGATAAGGCCTAGTCGTACTGCTCCAATTTGAATAATCAAATTGGGTTTAATCTCTTCTGCAAATTAAAGTCATGCATCATAACAATTATGTCAAAATAAACAGACAATAAGCTGTTTCCGACCATGTTTAATGCAAATATATCAAGTCTGACTAGTCTAACCAGACGACGCACGCTTTCAAGGGAGGAGTGTGCGGAGAAAATGTCCCCTCGGATGTGTTTTATACCACGTCCGGTGTCTGTAGCTCGTTTCAGATTGGCTCACACGGCCTCCAACATCTCCCCTCCTCCACTCGTGTGGATATCTATCCCAAAGTCCAACCCCCACACAGGCTCACTTCAGGAAGAAGCGGATCTAACGTTGTACCCACCACCAACACCACCAACACTGCTGCTGGCTGGCTGGCTGGCTGGCTCAGTGCCTTTTTTTTAACGTTACAACGTTGATTTTAAGAAAAACACCCGCTTGGTAGCCAAATCATATTTTCTATGTAGTCTACGGACGTCCGGACCCAGCTGTCTATCCCGGTTTGAGACCAGAAAATATGGACTGGACAGTGAGCAGCCGGAGCCGGCTGTGGTGCATGTTAGCGTTGCTCTGCTGCGTTGGTCTCCCACAAAAGGTAAGAGAGGAGAGGGGGGCTAGCTGGATAAGCTAGCTCAACTTAGATGACATTATCTTAGAGTTTCACCCACTGTTAGCAGTTCACTTGCCTCCAGTCTCACCAATATAACACGTCCACGTTGGTGTGTGTGTGTGTGTGTGTGTGTGTGTGTGTGAAGCGTGAAGCTTTATCTCGGTGCTGTGTGCTGCGTGTGTTTGTCTTGACAGGGCAAGGAGGAAGCTAGCATTGACGCTAGCCTGCCGGCTAAAAGCAGCAAGTTTTTAAGTGATACGTGCGTCAAAAAAAGCCCCTTATTGACTGTTATAACATTTAATTAACAACTGAGAACATCTACAAGCAGTCCAGTCCCACACAATCAAGGAAACCTTCTCCTTCTGATCATGAAATAAAGATTTCCATCCTCTTTAATGATAATTAGTTGTGCATGTATGTCTGCTGTATGTTGTTGTTGTCAGAGCCAAGAGCCACTTTAGTGGTACAGCTGTTTAAACCACATGCAAAGCTCTGTGTGTGTTGATGTAGTTGAAGATTGGTGACATGCTGATTATCGCATGGTAACTCAACACCTCTTATCTCCTCTCAAGGACCGAACTTACACATCAGCAAGCGACCACAACTAATCATTTTGTGTGTTTGGGAGCCTTGCACGGCGCACAGGCACCTCAGCGATGGCTCGACCTCGAAGTGCCCGTCCAAACAGAAGACGCGAAGAGCAATACAAGAAAATAACTGTGTTTTGTCAGCACTCGCATCAGGCTTTATGAAAGCTTTCCCACTGATGTGATTAAACCTCTGCGGCCCTCAGGACTACAGATATGGCATGTGTGCTTCATCTGTAGCCTCTAATTTAAAAAAAAATCCTCACAAAAGCACAGCATTGTTATGTATGATGCATCTATGCGGTGAGGATAATTAAATCATCCACAACCGATGCCAGGCCAGTACAAAATAACCACACAAACATCTACATGCAGTATGATGTGATGAACGAGCATGACTGCAAAGTACCATTTACTTGCTAAAGCGAAGGTTGGAGTAAAGTATAGAAAAAAAGCCCGTTCGTGACGTATTGTCGGTGTGTTGTTCACCAAATTGGATACAGAGATTGGCACAAAAGGGAGCCGGCCAACTTGGCTGAAACTGAGCCAGATCTCCAGGAAATCTCCAGGCAGAGACATTAGCTACTAAGCTAGTAAACCACTAGAGCTAAGCAGCAGATTAAAGTAGCCTTTTAATCCCCTATCATGTCTCAAGTTCTTCTCTTTGCCTCTTTAGACGGTCTGCTGGTGCAGTGGTGGGGGTGACAAATGATGATAGGCTATCTATAGAGTTTTACATAAGTGTGTGTGTGACTGTGTGTGTGTGTGTGTGTGTGTGTGTGTGTGTGTGAGTGAGATAGATACAATTAAAAGGGCAACGGAGAAAAGACTCATGTCTCGTTTTCACTGTCGATTCCCCACAATTTGGTTATTTTTAAGGCCTGTTGGTTTTCTATCGTAAGGAGGATGTGTGAGTGACTAACATCTAGCTAGTTGTTTCAGCTGCTGTGACTGTTAGTACATGTTTTGTTCACACATTATGCTCACGTCTCACTTCACACATCGCTGGCCCTTTATAATATTCATTAGAATTGAGTTTAAACTGCAATATGTGCCTCGGTTGTTTGTTACAGTGCTCACTCACAATGACAACATTTTGTTTCTTTACTTTTTTTGCTTATGTAGCTGATTTTTTTTATTTTTTTTAAAGTTGTAATCTTGCACTGTCTTATCACAGCAGTAGATTGGCTGTGCTGTGACTGTGAGTGTGCTTGAACGAGGGCCTACACGTGACATCCTCCGCACTGAAACAACACCACGCAGAGTGCAGCTGATAGGCAGTGTTGACAAAGAATGTTGCCAAGACGTTCCTCCGGCGTTAATCTCGCGTTAAATTTTCCAAATGTGAAACGCATTGACTTTCAAACAGTCATATCCCCCGAGGCGTGGGTCCTCATCTCACCTGTCATTCTCCCATTTGCGTCTTGAGACTGCGGAGGAAATCAAACATCCCCGAGCCTCTGTCATCTTCATGCAGCTCTGGAGGGAAGCCTTGAATGGCTGCTTTTATGTTGACTTTAACTTTTATGGATCATCAAGCTTTCTTAATGCTGCGTCACTCACATTTCCTGCACTGGGTTTCTGAAATGAACTGACCTGACTTGAAACTGCTGCTGCGCTACACCTCCCATAACAAGTTACCATGCACAAGATAAGTATTTCTTGGTTCCTGTGTTGGTTTGTTTCTGCACCCAAGGAAGCTGCAAACAAGTCAGTGGTTGGAGAGTGTTCCACTTTAACAGAAAAACAGTAACATGTAGTTTAGTCTCAGTTCAGACTAGAAGATATATTTAACTATTAGTCTCGCCTAGAAACTGTAGCGGGGCCTTTAAGATCCATATGACTGTCATTAGAGAAAAATATTTGCCCTGCCTGCAAAAGTTCGGACGATAAATAAAAATCTTTGTCCATTTCACACACCCAGTAAAACAAAGAAACATGTTGGTATACTGTCACATGATACTGAAGCAACATGAACTCATAAAGGATGTTTTCTTACGGGATGCATCACAGCCACGATGGACTGACACACATTTGTTTGTCTCACATTTCCGATGAGTTTTTCTAAAAGCCACCGATCGGCCTCACTTGTAATGAATAGCAGCTAATACAGATTTGTGCATAGTTAGTTGGAGCATCTCTACATTTTTACCTGAATCACCCCTTTGTCGCCTTTATGTCTTCTACAAAGAGACCCTCTGTCTGTCTGGATTTTGGTCCTAACCCAAGCAATCCTCCTCCTTCGAGGACAAGTGATTGAATTTTTACAGCTTTGGCTCAGGTGCTCTGGTTTAAAGCCAACGTCACCACCCTCCTGACGGCATATCAGAGTATCTGACAGAGGGGTTATACCACAGGTGTACCACTCAAGTGTGTGTCTGTGTGTGTGTACACTCAGTGGGAAAGCCACCAATTACAGCCTGTCCTGTGTTCAGGTTGGTCTGCCATGCAAGACTCCAGACTTTCCAGTTATTTCATGGACATTGTAGTCCGTGTCCCTTTAAGCCATGTCTGGCCTCATTGCAGATGAGACGAAGACCTCAGAACTTGCCAAGGCTCTGGTTTCTCCCAGTTCTGGAGTATTATGTAACTCGCTTATGCAATAACTCAACGTTTCAGAGTTACACAGAATGAGGAAATGCGAGGGAATGTCCCGACATTTTCGTCAACTTCTTCTAAAAATGCTTCATAACAGCCAGACATTGTAAACCAGATGTGCCTGGCACCAAATGCTGAATAACTGCGTCCGTCCAGGACTAAGATGCTAACAGATGTTGAAGTTTCTTGCGAAACCAAGAACCCTGATCGAGGTCACAGGGGGGCCCAAAAACAAGTCAGTTATGATTCTCCCAGTACAGTTGTGTGATGCTCGTGAGTTTACAGCCCAGTGGGAACAGTAACAGGTGCACCATATTGACATAAATGCGTGTATAAGATGTGAGACTACAGCCGGGGTTCAGTAGGCGAATGTGAAACTCAGTTTATGGTGTTGTTTTGGCCTTGGTTTCTGTTTGGTTTCTGTTTGGTCAGTCCTAACGTGCCGGTATTCTCCCATTTTTAGCTTTAAGCCACAAAAAACAACAGCTCTGGCCTCTCACATTGACGCACGCCGGCCATGATTTTATATGGCTGTGGTTTTTGAGCGGAAATACAAGCTGAGTGAGCAAGACGATCATCCTGAGTGATGCGGTGATGGAGGTGGTTGTATTTCCTCTTTGTACCCTGTGCCTGGGCCTGACTTAGTAGCTCTGGTGGTTTGTTCGCGTTTGACTTAAGAGCATTCAACCCGCCGTCTTCCTTATCTCCTCAGATTCTCAGAAGAGTGTGGTTGTAATTATGGATTGGTAATCTGCATTAGATGTAGGGGCTATTTGCACGGCCCCCGGGGAGCTGTTCAGGGGGATTAGTCAGGGATGTTGATCAATATCGCTGTGGTACTGCGGGAGAAAGAGGTCTGTTTTACTGGTTTAGCTTCTCTAAGAAGTGTAGTGGCATTCCCACATTTTTCATTCTCCGCCTTGCCGTGATGTTGGGCCACTGAAAAGTCTGAAGGAAGTCGATATGAAATCTTAGCTCATGTTATGCCAGTTGCGTACAGCCTTGAAGAAGAACCGCTCGTGTAAAAGTACACAGACTGGTCATTCTCTGCTGGTTTGAGGGGGCAGTCATTGCTCGCAAACACCCACGCTGGACCTCTTCCTGCGCGTCGGTGCCAAAAACTATAAGAAGCCCGTGGCTTGGTTATCAGGGGCGACGTTTTTTAAATTCCATAGTGGGTGAGCGGAGCGCACCACAGTGCTGTTAATTCTAGCATAAGCCAAGTCATGAGGCCGGGTCGCTTAGCTACTGTTGTGGTTATGGTGTTCGATTGTTTTCACTGGAAGTGCTACGTCTTTTTTTCCCTTCCTCTGGGTTTTCTCTTTGTAAATCTCTGACTGTTCTTGCACTGCCCTTTTGGCGCGTACACTGTCTGTCATCTAAAGGAACCAATCCAAGTGTTCCCATAGCTGTTCATGACTCCCATATTTCTGAGTGGGAGTAAAAAGTTCTGGAAAGGAGGGTTCCCATATGGCCCGTGGGCCCACTATTCATCTGTGCAGAGAGCAGTTGAATCAGTCTCTTCATTCAGTTTATTGTGAATTTAACAAAAAAAAAAACAGCTTTATGAGGCATGCTGGATGAGCACACGTGCTCAGCCTCATGCCCAGTTTGTTTACCTATAACCACGTTGCAGCTCCTGCTCCAGCAGTTACTTTGAACTCTGGGAACTCCTGCCCTCTGTTACCCAGCTTATGAGCCGCCTCCTAGTTTGCTCTTCAGCTGTCATTTTAATGCATTGATTTGACGCTCATAAGTCCGTAAAGCACGCCCAAGTGGCACACTCCCTGTTGCAACCCACCACCCCCTTCCAGCAAAACATTAACCACAGCTAGATGGTGAGATGATTAAAACACAGGCTTCTCATATTCATGCATGCTTTATTTTCAACATATGGCTAATGTTTGGTCCCGGTGTGTGCAAGGAATAAGTAATGTCTGAGTGATTAGTGGCTGAAGTCATTATTCACCCCCTCAATGCAGTAGCACATCACCTCCACCTCACCGGCGGACTTAAGTAGTAGCATGCATGCTCCCACATGCCCGCTTGCTAATGTCTGAGTGTAATATGCTATCACTTTAGTTCGTGTGCATCACAAATAAGAGTAGTGATTGTTTAAAGTACATCACCCTGATTTGTACATGTCCTTGTGTCTCTGTAGGGGTTTTGCAGCGCCAGCACAGTTTCTCTTCCTGAAAGCCTGCTCTTTGTGTCCACGCTGGACGGAAACCTTCACGCTGTAAGCAAGAAGTCAGGCTCGATTAAATGGACTCTGAAAGAAGGTAAGAGGAGAGGGACAGAGTCAAGTTTTTGTTTGTATGCCTTTTTTTAGTTCCTTATTCGGGTTACCTTTCACAAAAACAACAAAGTGCTTTGTGTGGGAAAACAATGAGATCCTGCCACTGTTTTTGGAACCACAATGAAGTCATTGTAGCTTTCATTATTTTCACAGTTATTTTATGTCATTAAGGGCGTAGCAGAACACACAAGATGCTAATTAACTTAAGAATTTACCAAGGTAGGCGCCACATGTGAAACTTTGCTGCTACATCACGGCCAAGAAGAAGTCATCAGTACTTTCTAGTGCTGTTTAAGATTTGTTTATCTCAGTAATTCAGGCTTATATTTTCAACTATAATCAGACAGGAAACAAAAAAAAACTTTTTTTTTTTAGCATCTAAGACTTCAAATATAAAGCTATAGATTATTTAAAGGTCCAGTGTGTAGATTTAGTGGTTCTAGCCAGTGTTTATTTATGAGCTACTGTAGAAATGGTGGTTCAACATGGCGGACTCTGTAGAAGAGGACTTGGCATCTGTAGATATAAAAAGCTCACTCTAATGTAATAAAAACATAACGTTTTTTATTTTCAGGCGATTTATATACAAATAAAAAATACAGCTTTGAATATTACATTCCATTAATATGCTATATTATGTAAATGGAGCCCCTAAATCTTCTTTAAATCTTCTTTAAAAGCAGATACCTGTTATTCATAATAATAATAATAATAAAACACACTGATGTTTTTATTAGTATTACTTATAGGAAGTGTTTTCTGGCATTAAGCCAAGGAAAATGCGGAGAGCTGTTCTGTTAGGCATGGAAACAAGCTAATTATTAACTGAGAGAAGGGCAAATATAGCCTGCAATCAAGGTTAGAGTAAGCAAGGGTAAGCAACTTTGCTGTAGTATCACCTGCACACACAGCATCTATAGCACATGTGGTGACTATGTTAAGGTGACTATGTTATGCTTGGGGATCACGTGAGATAAGATATACTTTGGAAAACCTTTCTGTTGTTTCGGAATAGGAAGCTTATTATGACCATCGAAGACGTCTCCTGTTCTAAGCGTACTCACGAGATTTTATGAGATAGAAAGACTGCTGTGGTTTGAACCTTTTGAGTCCTGGTTCAGTCCACCTAATACCCAAGTCATTAATAATCAGAGGCGGAGGCTGCTTCCTCCGCATCATCTGTTTTTCTGGAAGAGCTGTTGAATATAAATTTGACCAGTTCTCTACCAGGCCCCGCACACGCCTGTTGTTGTTGTTCTCTAGTCAGGCAACCGTACACCCACATAATGAGGGGGAAGTAGAAATCTTTTCCCTTGACCAAAACAGTACAACGCAGCCCACACGTATATCCTCTAACTGTATTTTTTGTCACCCTATGTTGACTTTGCCAACTTGTATTTGTATTTGAGCCAACCAGACTAAGTCTTTCTATGCATACCAAAGAGAAACCATTGTTTTCTCACCACCCTCTGCAATTACACATAATGAATGCTGATGCTCCTTGAGCACAACAGTCATTGGCCACCTTCAGGTAATCCTCCACCCACCCCGCTGCCCCCTCCTTGCTATTGTTGACCCCTTTGGGCACATCCGCAGAGATCAACACCATCTGGTCCACGCCCTGTATGTTCACACTGCAGGGAGGTGGTGTGTGTTTGTCTGGTGGCAGTGGAAGTTCAGGCTTCACACTGCGACTCTTGTCTTTTAAGAACTGTTGTAGTGTTTCTACATTACTGCTGACCGTGTTTCAAATATTTTTTTTTTTCAGCAAGCGTGACTAACAGTAGTTTCAGTTACCGCGACTGAAACTTGAAAGTAATACCAACTTTGACTTTAACGTTTAACACACTTTAGGCACTTGTCCTTTGGAGGCATTTCAAGGAGGAAAGTTCACAACATAGCCAGATCAATATTACCATACAATCATTTTTTAATGTGCAATAACAAAAAAATCAGCTTCCTGCATCAAACCACTGCCTTAATCTGTCTGTAAGGTGGACATTTGGTGTCATAGAGGCTCATCAGCAGGTTGATATTTTCTAGCACTTTTTAGAGGATCTAATATGAGCATATTAGATTTTTAAAAAACATTTTTTATTCCCGTCACTGCTGTTACATGCTTCATGTTTGCAGACATGACTGTTTGCCTTGCATGTTTGCCCCAGGTGAATTAGTTTTCATTTGGACTTTGTGTTCTGTGTGGTTGAATGTCACCGATGTTCATGTCATTCTATTACTCAACAGCTACTGGCCATGCTTTCCATTGTTGGTTAATATTCTTGTCAGTCCTGACTTTGTATCTTGTCTCCTCCTCACAGATCCAGTTCTTCAGGTCCCCACACACGTGGCAGAGTACGTACCTTTGAGTTGCGTTTTGCGCACATGTGTATATCTTTGCATACTGCACCTATCTGTAACAAAAGATCCTGAACGTAAATGGATATGGTTAACCTGTTGAGCTCGTTTTATCCGTCACTCCCTTTCCTGGTCTAGAGATGTAATGCATCTTCTTAAATCTTTACTCTAGACCGGCCTTTCTGCCTGACCCCAATGATGGCAGCCTGTACTCTCTGGGAGGAAAAAACAACGAAGGCCTCACAGTAAGAGGAAATCATTTTATCACAAACTATAATCTCACCATTTTTTTTTTTTTTTTAAGAAGTATTGCTCAATTTCCTGTTAACTGAAAATCTTATCGTATGACCACACACTTTTAAAAGTCATGTTTAAATAATGCACCATCACACTGAAGTTGCAGCCGTGCTGGTGCGTGCAACAATGTCCCCCCCACATACTGTCACAGCACCAGAGCATGTTAGTGTTAACTAATATTCATTCATTCTGCTCAAACAGAAATTACCGTTCACCATCCCTGAGTTGGTCCAAGCCTCTCCGTGTCGCAGCTCTGATGGAGTCCTTTACATGGGTAATGTTATGTTATGCGTTGTGATCGAACACATTGTTCTGTAGTTTATGTATCCATAAACATCTGTAGTGCACATCCAAGTGTGTCTAATCAATTCCACCCAAGCTGTGGTCGCAGCCTGTGCTCTTTTGAATTTACAGCAGTTAACAGAGGAAAGGTAATCTCCCACAGTGACTGTGTGTCTTTTGTTTAAAGGGAAGCAGGTGACATTTGCCTCCCTGCAGTCATTATCAGTGGAGCTTTTTGTTTTCATCCAACTGAATCTGCTGCCGGCACAAAGCATCTCAGCGATGCAAAGGTCTTAAAGTGCTGCAGACTTTACATCTGTTTGTTTATGAAATTTTAGACCAGGTAGAGTTTGTAGGTCAAACCTCCTTCATCAACTGAATTCTCTGAATTAAAGCAGCCGACTTCCTGATTCATGGTTTTTACATTCATCTTTAATAATCTATGATTATGATTATTACAGACACTCCCTGCATTGGGTTGGTTGGTTAATGATAGAATGGTAACGCCCATCGCTGTCAAGATTGCCTATGCGTACACCAGTGTGAATTTTTTTAGTCAGTTTGACAAATCCAGATAGACCAAAATCACAAATTTGTCTCATTCATCATTAGAGTCTCTCCATTCTGTGGCACAAAAAAGCCAAGCGAACAGATAAGACTATGAAACTGAGGTATGTCAGGTGAAATATCAATGCTGTAATCATATCGTGTGTGTGTACAGGTAAGAAGCAGGACTTGTGGTATGTGGTGGACCTGTTGACTGGTGAGAAACAGCAGACCCTGACCTCCTCCTTCGCTGAGATGCTGTGCCCCTCCTCATCTCTTCTCTACCTGGGACGCACAGGTAAAAACAAAACCAATCCTAACGGCAGACATTTTAAAAGAAAAAACCTGCCAGGTGTATTAAGAAAGCTGCATTCCACTTAAGGGAGGTCCTGCTATTGTGTGTGTGTGGTTCATTGTTACTGGGACACTTGATGGAGCCGTTGTTACTGTTATTAAGTCCAACTGTTTTTCTGGCTTTGACAAGTGTCTGCTGAACAACCAGTCTGGTGCTGATTTCATCTGGTTAGTCATATTTGTCTTGCATGCTCTACTCCCAAAGTGCTGGCAAACCTTTGTTTACCTACTGCTCATCTCCCGCTAATCTCCACCTCCCCACTTCGACAAGACCAGCCCCCAGTTTATCCCCCCAGTGCTTAAGGCTGGGAAACTGGGGTGGTAATTGTAGACAAGGGCCTAAAGCAGGTTTGCCTTGCAAATTGAAGACTGTAAATCCTTAACTTGGTGTCAAGTCAACACTCACTTTGTCACCCAGCAGCATATTTGCTGGATTTTGTTTCCCATTTTTTGGAGCAAAGGAAATTGAACACCGCTTTGCTCTTACACCCTGAAACGGATACTCTGTCGGCCTTTTGTGCATGTTACATAAGGAAAGGAATGCAGTTTTCCCCTGTGTGTGAATATGCCCTTCTTGTTCATCTCCCTGTTAGAGTACACCATCACTATGTATGACACCAAGAGCAGAGAACTGCGCTGGAATGCCACCTATTCTGACTACGCCTCCACCCTCCCTGATGACGACACCAAATACAGTAAGACTCTCAGACATTCTGACTTGTTTGTTTGTTTAGTTTCTGACCAAAACCAACCATGACCAATCGTCTGCTCTTTGTCACCCCAACAGAGATGGCTCACTTTGTGTCCAACGGTGACGGCCTTGTGGTGACGGTGGACAGCGACTCAGGAGACGTTCAGTGGGTACAGAACTATAACTCCCCGGTGGTGGCCATGTACATCTGGCAGCGCGAGGGCCTCCGCAAAGTTGCCCACACCAATGTGGCCGTAGAAACCCTGCGCTACCTCACGTTCATGTCTGGAGAGGTTGGCCGCATCACCCAGTGGAAATATCCATTTCCCAAAGAGAAGAAGCCTAAAAACAAGTTCATGTAAGCAGACTTGAGTGGAAAGAAGGGTTCATTCAATCCATTTCTATCAGACCTAGATCTACCATTTAGGTAACAGACTTTCGCCAAACACCCTCTTAAACATGTTGAAACTTTCTGCCTATTAATCACTGAAAGGGTGAAATCAAAGAACAGTTTTGTAAGATGTGAGATTGCTTAATGTTGGGATGGAGTTTCGACATGTAATAACTAACAAGTGGGTGCCGTCAAGCCTGGTTTGAGCTCTGGTTTCACACAGCAGTACTGTTTTTTTTTTTTTATTTTCATGTACTGTGTTCACACCTGCTTCTGCTGGAAAGAACAAATGGGACTTTCAGTGGTTGATCCTGTGTGAAGGTTTCACCCATTTAAGGGGATGTTGGAGAACTCCGAAAGTTCTTCTCCATTTTGAATCTGTAATGGTACATACGGTCCACGTGTTCTCACTGTACTGCGTCACACAACGTGAAATGTGGATGGTGTACTGTGCTTTTGAAAGTAAGCAGGCCGTTGCTTCACTGTGCCTTTTTTCCTTTTTCAGGGCTACTTTGTACGTGGGTAAATACTCCACCAGTCTGTATGCCTCACCCTCCCTGGTGCATGATGGAGTAACTGTGGTGGTGAGTGACAGTTACAAGTATCTTCCTTTATGCAAAACGCAAACCTAATCAGTGAAATATGTCGGTGTTATCGTTTAAAATGTGCGCAAGTTTTTTTATTTTTCCTTAATCAGTCTTCCTTTTTGGTTAGTGGTTACCAGGTGTGTCATAGTTTGCATGAATACATCCTGTTGAAGATGTGTCTTAGCTTGCCTCAGCTTAAGTCACTTTGTTTCATTGGCCCGGCTATGTTCTTTTGGTTTTTGTTTTTTTTCGAATGTAATCTGTGAGGCATCTGACAGGAAGTTCATCAGCATTTCTTGTCTGTGTGTGTGTGTCTCTGTGTGTGTCTCTGTGTGTGTCTCTGTGTGTGTCTCTGTGTATGTCTCTGTGTGTGTCTCTGTGTGTGTCTCTATGTGTGTCTCTATGTGTGTCTCTATGTGTGTCTCTGTGTGTGTGTCTGTGCGTACAGCCTCGTGGCAGCACCTTCCCCATGCTGGAGGGTCCAAACAGCCAGGAGACTGAAGAGGACAAGGAGTGTGTCATCACACCCAGCACCAGTGTCAAGTTTAATGCAGCGCTCCGGGAACGAAACCGAATCAACTTCATGAGGAACTACCTGCTCCTCATAGGTAGCACATCAGTGAATAAATCACAAAATAATATCTAAAGCGTGACCTTTCCTGGTGCACGGAGGGGGGGAGGGTTTCAAGGTCACCACCTAAGGAAGGAAGAAGTCTTAGTTTCACTGACATTCCTGCACCACATTTTTAAGTTCAGTGCTTTGAATGGTCCACTGTGCTTTGAATGACTGTCATTGCCCACTGCTGGATGATAAAATGAATCATGTGAATACAAGTTTTAAAACACTACAAATACAGCTGAATCTGGTTTAGAAAGCCGACTTGTGAATTTCAGGACATCATGAGACGCCCCCTGAAGCTCACACGAAGATCCTGGAGAAGTTCCCCGACAGCTTCCCTCGCAATCAAGGCAACGTCATCCCTCCTACCACTGACAAGAAAGTTGAAGAGGTGTGTGACTCATGAGACTTTTTTGTTTAGAGGATTTTTTCAGGTATTTCAGTTATTTCAGTTGTAGTCTGTACAGATTTCCTCACTTTCTCTTCCTCTTACCGTGCTGCAGAAGGTGAATGATAGTGGTATGGATGATGGCCCCCCTTCTCCTCTGCCTGAAACATCTATCCAAGAGCCTGGAACCAGTGGGCGCACATTGCGTCCAGAGGCCCCTGTGGATACTATGCTCAAAGACATGGCCACCATCATCTTCTCCACCTTCCTCCTGGCTGGCTGGGTGGCTTTTGTGATTACCTACCCCAAAGTAAGTCAGACATCGCCACCTAGTGGACGGTTGTGTGCATGCAACTACCTAAAGATGACAGGAAATCTTTGATATGTGTCAAATTTGAAGGCGGACGTGAAGTGCTGAATTCACTCTCGCAAAAGCGAAGTGTTCGCTAATAAAACAACGTACTGACAACTTCACAATCACAGTTTTCGTATTCTCAGAGCTTTACACAGTCTCCCCTCTCACCACAGAGTGTTCACAAGCAGCAGCAGCTGCAGCACCAGGAGTTCCAGAGACAGATGGAGGAGAGGTTGGAGCTGCTCCAGAGACAGCAGCCGTTCCCCTCTGCTGACGTGGGCTTGGTCCCAGACAACGACTATCTGGAGGTGGCTCGCACTCGCTCCGAATGCTCAGACCACAGCAGCCCCAACGTCACGCCCCGCGCATCCAACCACTCCAACCTGTCCGTGTCTGAGCTGGGAAGCTCAGCCAACGAGCATGACGAAGGAGGTATGGATCGAAAAATTAAGATTACTTGGACGCACTCTTTGTTTGTGCTTTGACCCAGTTTTCACTGTCTGAAATTATGCGTTTGTCTCATCAGAGGACGACTCCAGTATTGTCAGAGTGGGCAACATAACTTTCCGTCCCAAAGAGGTGCTGGGTCATGGTGCTGAGGGCACCATTGTGTACAAGTAAGTCTAAACTTTAAAGACTGGAGCGGTACTCTGTAGCACTCCTCTGCTATGTCCAGTATCATACATGTATGTAGAGGCTGATGATTTACTGTCATACTCAATCAAACCTCCCGTACTGTACTTCCATTGTTTCTCCACAAGGGGTCAGTTTGACAACCGTCCAGTGGCAGTGAAGAGGATTCTCCCAGAATGCTTCAGTTTTGCAGACCGGGAAGTCCAGCTGCTGAGGGAGTCAGACGAGCACCCGAACGTCATCCGCTACTTCTGCACCGAGAGGGACCGCCAGTTCCAGTACATCGCCATTGAGCTGTGTGCTGCCTCACTTCAGGAGGTAATGAGTGGCTTCACAGATTGTTTAAACACCTTTTTTGTAGTCTGGCCTTCGCAGAGCACCAACAGACACAAGAAAGGACGTAAGATGCTACAATTAATTTAGTGCTTTACATCTTCAGACTATGTGAAAATGAAACACACTGTTATAATTAATGGACTCCACTCGCTGCTTCTTTTTAGTACGTGGAGAGGAAGGATTTCGACCGTCACGGATTAGAGCCAGTTATGCTTCTTCAGCAGACCATGTCAGGACTGGCCCACCTGCACTCTCTCAACATAGGTATCCATCGCTAAATACAAAAATTGCTTTCTCATTCTCATGATTAACAACTGTATTACATTCCCAAACAAGTAACTGTCACCTTCCCTTCACCTTCATACTTCTCCTTCAGTCCACAGAGACCTGAAACCCCACAACATCCTGGTCTCCATGCCCAATGCTCATGGTCGGGTCCGGGCCATGATCTCAGACTTTGGCTTGTGTAAGAAGCTGGCAGTGGGCCGCCACAGTTTCAGTAGAAGATCTGGCGTGCCGGGCACCGAGGGCTGGATTGCCCCCGAGGTCCTCAGTGAGGACTGCAAAGACAACCCGGTGAGTCAGGGGTAGAGTAGCTGCTCTCTCATGGTGGTGTTAAGTGCTGTTGGTTGTCAGAAACACAAAATGATATGCTTACATATGAAATTGTTTGGTTCACAGGACATACCAAAATCCAAAAAGTCTCATTCAGAAATGCTGACAGTTCAGGACGAACACATGTACCATTACACCCCTACTGTATACACATATCGTTGGTGATAAATGTGTGTTTCATTACATGCCACATTGTGACCCCCCCCCTCCATCCTTTCCTTCTCTCGTCCCTTGTAGACCTGCGCTGTTGATATCTTCTCTTCTGGTTGCGTGTTCTACTACGTGGTGTCTCAGGGAAGTCACCCTTTTGGCAAGTCTCTGCAGAGGCAAGCAAACATCCTACTGGGCACATACAGCCTGGACCATCTGCAAACTGACAAACATGGTGAGGACTAACATTTAGCTTTTGTTTAGTCAGATCACTTCCTGAGGTTCAGTAAGGGCTGTTAGAGAGAGGAATGTGCATGAGTGGTTGAAGTGTTTTTTAACTATGCTTGCATGTCTGTGTCATTCATCAGTGGACATTGTAGCCAGAGATCTAATCGAGCAGATGTTGAGCATGGAGCCACACAGGAGGCCTTCAGCTGAGCGTGTTCTCAAACATCCTTTCTTCTGGAGTCTGGAGAAAGAGCTGCAGTTCTTCCAGGTCAGCTTTTCTTTTTCTTTTTTTTTTTTCTTTTTTTTGCTTATCTGACAATTTCACAGTTTATTCTAAAGATCACATGTTCTGGTCTGCCCCCGATGTAGTTTACACCTCTGCTTACTCCAACCACATCTTAATGCAGTGCAGACTGCAAGTGCACTTTGCTATGACAGACTAATCTGTACACACACACACTCAAGTGACTTTGAAATGATGTAAATCATCATGCAGGCTGTTTTATTGGACTGTATAAAGAGCTGATTCTTTGCGATATCTACTCCAAATGCTTGTTAGATGTATGAAGACCAACCTCTTTAGTTTGCTAAGTCTTCAGAGCTAAACATGAACCTGCAGAACTCCCATTTATGTACTGTAGAACAGATTTATTGGACATATCCAAATAATGCTTGTACTCTCATTTGTGCAAATGGGACACATTCACCTCTGAAGTAAGAGTGCTGAATGTTCTGGATGAGAATAAAACTGCCTGGCACATTAGTTGAAATGATTTTTTTTTTTTTTTTTTCTGTGGTTGCTCACAGGATGTGAGCGACAGAATAGAAAAGGAACCGCTGGACGGGCCAATCGTGAGACAGCTGGAGAGAGGAGGGAGGGCTGTTGTCAAGGGTGACTGGAGAGAGCATATCACAGTTCCGCTGCAGACAGGTACAACGCTGGCTACAGTTTATTTATGCCTAATAACAGCTCCTGACGCTCCTCGTTGTGCAAACTGTCTTCTTGTTTGTTACGTTGTTAATATGTAACACTCCACAAACTGACTTTGGGGACTAGTTAGAGAAATGATTTGATGTGCGTGTTGTACGTTCATAGTTGCACTGAATGCTGTATCCTGTCACGACCAAGTAATGCAGTTTGTGGTTAAGTAAGGCACTTCCTGTCAGCATCGTCACCCACTGAGTGTCACAACTTTAACTCGTCCTGTTTGGACCAAAAAAGTGGAGAGAGAATAGAGTGTGAGAAAGTAGTATACCTATTAAAAAAACTAGCTAACAGCTCCAGAGCAGCTATCATTGCACATGGCTGTCACTATTTATATCATCCATACCACTAATTCATCACATGTACATGAAGAGCATCAAAGTGAGTCACAGTTTAGGGTAAAATTAAACGATAGTCAGGCAAATAAAAGTAAATTATTTTTATACATGTGGCTTTGATTGACATTTTACAGAACACTGAGTTGACTGCTAACCTGATAACACAATCATCATCAAGTTCATGTCTCTCACACTCATATTTCATGTCCACCATATAATCTGCAGCTATCTCTATAAAGGCTGGTCTGAAGTCTGTGTGAGGTGACATGTTCCCACATTCTTCTTTTTATAAATGCCACTTGTGTGTGGCAAATACAAATTTATACAAATGGCCCTTCTTATATTTCCAGTCCAAGTTTGGGTACTTTACTGGTTCCTTGTTTGATAATAATCCTGTTTCCATTCTGCGGTTGATGGGCGGGGCTTCATCTTTCTCTCTTTCTGTGTCAGATCTGCGGAAATTTCGCTCGTATAAGGGCGGATCAGTCAGAGATCTGCTGCGTGCAATGAGAAACAAGGTATGAGTGTGTTTTCATGTTTTGTGTTTTTTAAATCAAACTGGTCTCTCCTGTTAGGCTTAACGTTTGACCTTTGTTCCACAGAAACACCATTACCGAGAGTTGCCTGCTGAGGTTCAGGAGACTCTGGGCTCCATCCCCGATGATTTTGTCTCCTACTTCACATCCCGCTTCCCCCACCTGCTCATGCACACCTACCTAGCTATGCGGACCTGTGCGTCTGAGAGGCCATTCCTGCCTTATTACTCCACTGCTGAGCAGCTTGCAAAAACACAGGCCCAGTCCATGTTTCTCGGGCCGCAAAGACAAAATGAACAATGCACTGAACGGCTGTCCACACACACATCATCACCCTCCTCACAACCACAGGAACCTGCACATTGCTCACAGCCTGCGCAGGTCTCAGACACAACACCTGCTGAGTCAGTGCCCTCTACATCCCCAGATGAGCCTGTATCCTCACATTTGCCAGTCGACACAGTGCAGCCAGGAGCGCCAGCACCGAACGCCACACAGACTGACTTACACAGTCAAACAGTGAACCCCTCATTTGCCTCTGAATCGCCTACAGAACCCCTCAGGCAAACAGAATCCACTCAGTCTGAGGTAGACACACTGCCAGATCCTTCGACACTGGTAAAAGAGCCGGTGTGAACTGGAGGACCAGAGTCAGGTGGACCCAGCACAGATGGAAGCATTGCCTTCGGAGAGTGGACACCAAGTGGGATTCAGTTGCTGCATCATGAGCTGGTGAGGACCAGGCCTGCAGTGCCTGGGATTCACGGCCAGGTGCAGCAGTGAATAGTTAAGTGCCTTCTGCTCACCTGGGTTAAAATGTTCCCCAACAGAACCGTCCACAAGTCTGTCTCTGCCTCGAGGGAGTCTGATAACCAACAGGATGTTGTTGGACATCATACTGTAGCAGGACTAAGCAAAGAGAAAGAGAACTTTTTTTTTTTTTTTTTTTTTTTTTTTAATTTTGTAATGGCATGTCAAAAAAAAGTGTTTGTCCCAAAAACATTTGGCCTCTCTTGTGGGAAATGTGTCGGGATGTTGTTGAACACTTGGGTAGTTTTATTGTGCAATGTTGTATTTCTCAGTGAGCTTGTTCACTGCACAGATACTGTATGTATATTTTTGTATAGGCTGATTCAGAATTTGGGTCATCAGTGATAAATCATTCAATGTGGCCGATGTGCCTTTTTTTAAAAAAACAAAACAAAAAAACATCTATCACTGTGCTGTATGGGTACAGATCTTTAAAATTGACTATGCTAAATGTGCTTGATTCCAGTTAATGCTGCTAGACTGCTTCTCTCTTTGTCAATCAAAACTATCGTGCTGACTCTGTAAGAGTGGACTGTTCCAAAGGTTGTTCAGGGTGGCATCTGAATACAGTAGGTAATTTTATTCTCTCGTGATTATGCAGTCAAATGAGTTTAGAGGGCTGCAAATCTCTCACGTATAATAACTTTTAAAGGGTGTCAAAGTGAAGTTAATGACTTGCACATTAAATTCTATTTTTTTTTTTAACTAATATTTTGCTTGTTGATTGATTGTTGCATCTCCAGACCCTTACCCTTTGAAATATATTATAACTTATATATATAATATTAACTACAGTCAGTGCCTTTTTAAAGAAACTACTTACATTTAACAAATATTTTTATTTACAGGAGCGCCGAGCAACTGACACACACTGGATTATCTGGCTTAGCTGTTATAGTTATCGTTGGTTAGAGGAGTCTACAGTGTAAATCTCTGAGTTCTGGGGTGTAGGTAAACAAAAGCAATAATTTAAATGTAACACACCCAGTGTGTGAATTTGTGTACCATCTCCAAGTCACACACTAGCATACATTAATATATCTAAACCAGACTTACATGATGTAAACAGACGAATGTGACTAAAATAAACTGCAGTTAAGCCTGAAAGTTATTAATTAATGGATGCATAAACATTGTGGGATCAAGATCAATATCAGTTTCCTCTCTGTGCATTTAATATAGAGAGGTTTAGGATGTGTTTGGTCAAACTTGGGTCAAAGACGAACAGGAGACAGAAGAAGTGGTCCTGATTTTGCCTTTTATGTATCATTAAAACTGTTAATGCTCACTGACCTGCTGGGGCTGTTCTGTATGGACTAGTTAGTGCTCACATGAGTCAACAAAGTTACATAAGATAAAAGGTACTAAAGTTATTTGGTTCAGATAGATAACAACCTTTGACAAGAACAGAGGAACTATTTGCTTGTGGCAAATAGTTCCTCTTTTTTTCTACTTCACTTCACAGCTCTGTGGTCGACCCACTCTCCCCTGATGAGTTTTTCTTCAATAACCCATATTAACCATAGATAAACTATATAACACAAGTGAGACATTTTGTTTGCTTACAGTTCAAGATTATTAACATTGTCGTTATACTGCTATTAATAGAAACAAAATTTTAAAACGTATAATATAAAATATGTTGCATAGTTCTGCATTTTTTTGCCTGCAGCAAAATAAACACTATACATGGAGGTGGTCCTGTTACTCCGTGAGTACGGCTCATTTCCCCCAAAACGAAACTTGATGACAAAGATGAGCATGCGCAGTGGGTCCGGCAGCCCAGCCCCAGCAGAACCAGGCGATATAAAACATCATTAGAGAAGTTGAGCACGTCCTGGGTTTGCCGACATACTGAGACAACGTCACATTTCACTGCGGAAAGGTTCAAAGTCGGTAATTATCCAAGGTAAGAACCATGTTTGTCTGTTTTAATTGTTTTACTGTGTAATGGTTTTGTATGATGCTGACGTAAAACAAAGAAGGCATGGTATGCAGGCTCGATTTTCTGTGGCTTCTCAACGACTGTACGCGTGCTCTTATCAATAGAGTGTGTTATGGAGGTTTTGGGTCAGTGTGCCCTGGGGTGAACCGGGGCAATGAGAAAGAAGCGGAAAAATTAGTTTGACCAGATACTGATAGACTAGTGAAGAAGGTTTGAAATGATTAAATACTGAGACAACAAGTAAGTTTTAATAAAATGCATGATTTTTTTTTTTTTATGACTCAGACAGTCTCTGTTCTTATGACGACTCATGTCCAGTCAGTCCTGGAAGCAGCTAGAATAAATATCTTATTATTAATTAATTACACCTGTGATTACCCATTTCATAGTGGTAATTTTAAAGCTTTTCCATGACTTTTCCAGGACACGTTAAAAAAAAAAAATCATTCACAGCAATAAGATCACTGCATTTCTGTCGAATTACAAAGATTAAAGGTGGGATAGGAGATTTTTTCTGGAGCATTTTTTTTTACCATATTGCTTGAAAACCTCTTCACGACACCATTGCAGCCAGTAAAACAGAAGGTTTGTCAAAAAAAACAAAATGTTTCATCATGGGAAAACACCGTCCTATCACGTTGATGAGGCTGCGTATTACGATCCTGACACGGATCCTGACACGTCCATCAAACTTCAGTCCGCTTCTCCCTCCCTCTCTGCACGTTCACCCATTCGTGAAGGAATAGAGACCTTTCCATTACTTTGAAGGCGTGGTTTCGAGGGGAGGTCTGAAGAAAAGGCATGGGTGTGTATTTTCAAAATATAGCTTGCAGGAACTATTTTCCCAACATCTCCTACCCCACCTTTAAGATGAGATTAATAAATGTATCTTGTGTGTGTGGGCAAGCGAGCGGGCAGACCTGCAAACTCTTAAACCAAAGTTTCCAAAGACTGAGATTGTAAATAGAAACGTGGCCTCTCATGCCCTATTTTTATTTGCTTGGTGGCCCCATCTACTCCTATGTTAAAAAGAGAGGACATTTCTGAAGGAAAGCAGAGAAACCAGTATCTTTCCATCGCCCTAAAAGACCCATTTCCTGTCTTTAGCCACATAAAGTAGAAGTTCAGGAAGAGCTCAGGATGAGAATGAAGCTGGTTCAATATAGGAAGTATGGTTTGGCCAAAAAGCCTTGTTGTTTGAGGGGTACTTTCAGACGTTTTTCTCTCATTCAGCGGCGTCAAATGTCAGAGGAGCCACTACTGTTGCTTGCTCTGCTCTGATTGGTGGACTCCACCTTTTCCTGGCAGTTCCTGGCTACAAAGCCTGCAACCCACAAGCATGACTGTGATTAACATTATTGAACTCTGTATAATAACAATGACTGTCAATAATACAGTTTGTTTAATGTTTAATGTCGGCCATTTTATGCTTCTCTCTCACAGACACAAACACAGACAGACAAGACAAAAGTCTTTCAAAATAAGAGTCCCTTCAAAATAAAAGACTTTGGAAAACTCCTTAATAGACACAAGACCACACACGCTGACAGCAGACACTAGTTAATTAATTACACCTGTGATTACCCATATGTTTTCATAGTGGTAATTTCAAAGCTTTTCCATGGCTTTTCCTGGACACCTAAAAAAAAAAAAGACACTTTACATGATCATTCACAGCAATAAGATCACTGCATTTCTGTCGAGTTACAAAGAATAAGATGAGAATAATAAATCCATCTTGTGTGTGTGGGTGTGGACGTGGGCTTGGTCACACCTGCAAACACTAAAGCCAAAGTTTTCAAAGACTGAGATTGTAAATAGAAACGTGGCCTCTCACGCCCTATTTTTATTTGCTTTGTTTTACATACTTCCTGGGTGCCTATGGGGTCATGATTATGTAGTTTGATCACATAGATACTCAACAATTAGGCTGACATTAGCCTAATATCAAACTACAACAAATACAGAAAAAGAGTCTGTCCTCAGGCAGAATTCTAAAACTACCATATTTCTTCAACCAAATTCACATATATTTAGGCTATTTTAGTCTCATTTTGATGACTAATGCAATATTACTTTTTCACTTCCTCCCTGAGGAAGCTAACTCTGTTACAAATTAAACTGGGTGACAGTACAAACGGCAAGTTTGCAGGTGTGTGTGTGTGTGTGTTTTTAACCTTGTCAGGTTAGCACTATTCTGTGTATTTTACCTTGCCAGTGCCCAGCACTCTTCATGTGTGGAAACATAGCTGATGAAAGGTTGTCACAGAATTACATGACTTATTGACTCTCCATGACTGCAGCAACACTGCTTTTTTATGTTGAACAAGTTGCTTGTGGTTATAGACAAAAGAGAATTGTCACCTGAGCATTGTGGAGCTTTACAGCTTCATTTAAGTCACTTTAAGTCACTAGGGTTCTCCAGCGCCAACTCTCAGCACTCTCGTAGTGCTCTTTTTGGCTGTGTCACGCAGGTGATTTTGCAAACATGTATAAAAAATAACTATGCGCAATTGGCCAAAAAATCAGTTTTGATTTTGATTTGATTTGATTTTTTGATCAGCTTTTGCCAACCTAATCTAAGCCACTGTGCAAACTGAAACAAGGAGATTGCATACCAAACTGAACATCCCGTATCAAACAGTTTAGGATAAATACACATATCATTACACCCCTAGAACTAAAGCAATTTGTGATTTCTGTAAGAAAGTTTAACCGTAAAGTTTTAGAGATGGTGTAATGGTGTAAAACGACAAAGGAAAATGGTGAAAGAAATACTGTGTGCCTGGGAATGGCCAATAAATTCCACTGGGCACAGATGCAACATATTCCACGTGCGTTGCGGCATAAATCGTGGGACTGACCTCATCGGTTTTAGTCAATGTTTCAAACCCCACCAGAACTGCCATGGTACGTTTCAGAAGTGTGGGCTAGTGGGCTAGTTAACAAAGTCTGGGAAGCAAAAAACACCTGAAACCCTCCCAGTAAGGTCTAAAGTCGTGAGGAGAACAGACTAAAACAATGTCAAAACGTTGCACCTACGACATGACAGATCTGGCCCAGGATCCAGACTTCTAACATAACACAACAATGCATGCTGATGATGGACTAGATGTAACTGTGTAACATTTTCTTTTGCAGAATGTGATGATAAGTGCACACCAAAGATTGATAATTTGACAAAAGGAGACAGAAAATCATGGGTGAGTGGAGTGACAAGTTGATTTTTATGATATTACCTTTTTTGAGTACTTGCAAAGCGGAACTGTGTGCAGTGATTTTTCTTCTCTGCTTTTTAAAGTCAGTACCCAAAATATTTCCTTATGCATCACAGGTTTGGTTCTACCAACACTGTATTATGCATTAAAATTTGTAGAAACAGTGCAATATAGTGAACAGTAATAACAATAATCATCTTATAACTTCCCGTTGTTTTGTATTAGCGCTGTCAAAATGGGCCATTTAATTATTTTTTCTAAGAAACTGGAAATACAATCACCACAGCATGTAAACATTTGTATTTTGGTAAGTAGATGGCATAGTTATGTCTTATTGTATTTGTTTGATCTCTTATGGATGTCTAGTAAGATTTCCTGACTTATGGGTTTTATAGACTGTTAAATCTTATGATACAATTATTAAAACAAACACAATTGTTGAGCAAAATATATCTGAAAAATATTTAACATAATTTATCTTCTTTATTTATCTTTTTTCATCAGGTAAGCATATGTCCTTCACTAATGACAAATATACCTTAAGGGTGAATGAGAACTATAATACTTACGCGATTTATAATTAAATCTATTGCTTTTTCCTGTCTTCTGTCACTATACAGCTGACAAACTTGACCAGTCACCCAAGAGTTGGACTGAATCTCAAGTAAGCACCTGGCTAAGATCTATTGGAGTGAAGGAGCAGTACATAGAGAAACTCTATGAGGAAGAAGTAGATGGCCAAATCCTTCTTACACTGGATGAGAACTATTTGAAAACAAAGATTTGCATGAAATCAGGGCCTGCTCATTTGGTTCTTCAGAAAAGAGATGAGCTCATTAACTCAAAACAAAAGTCTCAAGTGGTGAAAAAAACTGATGTGGAGCAAAAAAACAAGAATCAGAAGTCAGTTCAACATCTTGCAACCACAAGTGAAGGTCCCCCCACACAGACTACTGATGGAGATCAAGATGTTTTGAAGGAAAGACAAACTACTCAGGAACAATGTGTGTTGACTTCAAAGCAGGACTGCAGACCACGACCGTTTGATCAAGAAGCTATTGATTTCATATATGTGAAGCACAGAGTCCTGCAACCTGAATCAGGTGCTTTTGATCTGATATCTCCATGCCATGAATATAAGTCTTTTGCTGTAGCTGCTGCTTTGGAGCGCACAAGACTCCAAGCTAAGTTTGCCAAAGAGGTTCTTAAATTTGCAACTGGATGTATGAATGTGAGAACAAATGGTACAATACACTTCGGTGTGATGGACAGCAAGGAGGATGCAGGATACGTGCATGGTGAGATAGTTGGTGTCCCTGTTAAAGACAAAGACATTTATGTAGATGCTTTGGACTACATTGAAAGGAGTTTCTCCTCTGACAGTGAGCATGTACGCCTGTGTGTGCGGCCTCCAAGGTTCATTGAGGTTATGGATCAAGAAAGTACAGAAAAGAGGTATGTAGTAGAGGTTGACATTGTCCCTTCAATAAGCATTGTAAAGAGCAAGGTGTATGCAGTCCGTGTGCCAAACTTCAAGGAGTCAACTAACAAAGTAGAATTTGAAAAAGAAGCAATTCTACGGAGAGTGGGTTCAAAAACAGAGCCAGTGACTGAAAATGCCCTAAGTGACTTTTACCAGCGAGTTAAAGATCGGGATACTCAAAGAGAAGAAGCAGAGAAAAGTCAGCTTTTCAGTGGCCAGGCCTTCGGCCAAGACCTCGGAAGGAAACTCAAAGTGCTAATGACAAGTGGGAAGAAATTCATTGAAAAGGAGAAATGGTTCATACTCATCACAAACAAATTCAAACTGGATGATCTTTGCAACATTGACTGGCTGTTTAATATGAACATATTCTGTGTGTTTGATTTTGACCCAGATTCAAAGATATCAGGTCTTTGTAGTAAGTACCTTCAGCATCATGCTGCAAACATGCATTCTCTGCAGAGCTATAGGATGTCCGGTGATGCAACCATCAAAGAATTCACAAGCCAGCTGCATTTGTTCGAGCAAACTAGCTGGATCTTCTGCAATGGTCGTACTGACTTCAAAGGAAGTGATATTCCTTGTGATGAAATGACCTGGATCAAGACAAAAATGACCTTCCTGCGGGAATCTGTGTCTTTGATCTGTAAACAAATCTTGCCAAAAGGGACTTTCCAGGTCATTTTTCTTCTCACATCATCAGTTGAGAAGCCACTCTTGCACACCTTTAATGAGTTTTTTACAGACATGGAAGGTCATGAAGACATCATCTGCATCTGTGAATCACAGGAAAACTTCCAGAAGTGGCAAAGCTTTGCAGAGGGGTCATGTGGAAAAGAAACTGTGAAAAATTCCAGTGTTGTTGGGATGAAAATGAGTCACATTAATGCAACACTCCAGCAGATACAACCATTCAAAACATGTGTCAGCAAATACTTGCCAGTCTTTGTGAAAGGGACATGTCTTCTTGAAACACAAGTAGAGGAACAAATGTATTCTCTTGAAATTCTGACAGTCGATCATTGTGATGAAACAAGTGAAGACTTCATCAAGGAGGAGAAAACAAACATTGAACACGCATTCTACCGTGGTGGGAGAGTGAAGTGGTTGAATTTCTGGCTTGCAGAAAACAAGTATGTTGGAGAGGTAATTGAAAGAGATGCTTATCGTGATGTTTCCAAAATTCTCCATGATGCTTTGAAATGGAATGCAGATGGAGCTCCGGTGAAATGCATAAACATCTATCATCATCCAGGAAGTGGTGGAAGCACTGTAGCAAGACAAGTGCTGTGGAACAATAGGAAAGACCTAAGGTGTGCAGTTGTGAAGTCTTCATACTCAGTTGCTGTTGTTGCACAACATGCAGTTGAACTAAGAGAATATGAAGAAAAAGATCCACAGAGGTGTCTTCCTGTGCTGCTCTTCATTGAAGACTCTGACAAAGAATATCTGGATGATCTCAGGAATGAACTAGAGGTTGCCATTTACATCAAAAGAATCCAGAATGGAACTCTGTGTTTCATTTTGCTGAGCTGCAGACGATCCTATGAACCAGAAAAAAATTGCACGGAGTCTCCATTGCAGAATGTGTCTGTCACTCACAAACTCTCTGATCAAGAGAAGAGAAAGTTTTCTGGAAAACGAGAGGTGCTTGAAGAACAATACGAGCATGAGTTCATCCTGACATTTGTTTTGATGAGTGAAGGATTCGCTGAGGATTACATTCAACAGTTTGTGGAACATTTGCTCGAAGGCATTGACCATCATTCTGTTGTCACTCGCCTCATTCTTTATGTGGCACTGCTGAACACTTATGTCCAAAGCTCTTTCATCTCTCAGTCCCATTGTGAAGAACTGCTTGCTTTAACCATTCGCCTGGAAAGGTTCCGCCAGCATGAGTTTGAGGAATCACTCAGTCCTCAGGCTAAACTTGTCTTCTTGCACCTTAGAGATGACAAAACGTACATTGAATCAATCAGAATCATCCACCCACTTGTTGCAAAGGAAATTCTCCAACAACTTTTGGGGAACCAACAAACCCAAAGCAGTTTGGCAATGAAACTGCTCTGCGAGGATGTGCTTTTTGAGCACAGATTTGGAAGGGACGAATATCTTTCATTTTTGAGGGCCCTTTTCATCAGGCGATCCAGAATAAGCAAAGGGGATGAATATGATAGTTTCTTCTCCCCTTTTATTGAGCATGTCTGTGAAAACGAAAAAAGCCCAGGCAAAGCAATTGAGTTACTCAAAGAAGCGTTCCAGCGTTTCCATAAAAATCCATTCTTTGCACAACAACTTGCTCGTCTTCATTATACTTATGAAAAGTTTGAAGAGGCAAAAGTCTGGGCAGAGACAGCAGCGAAACAACTGCCCAACAACTCATACATACTTGACACAAAAGGACAGGTATACAGAAAATGGTTCCAAGCAAAATGCAAAGCAATTGAAACTGACAATGGACCAAAGACAGCTCTAAATACAGCAGATGCTGTGGAGACTGCACTAAAAGCCCTGGAGTGTTTTCAAGAATGTGAGAAAGCAGCTAATGCAGATATGGAAAATGTGAACAATTCAGGTTTTTTCTCTGAAGTTGAAGTTGGATGCAGCCTGCTCAAACTGATCTCTTCATTGGATGTATTTGCAAATAAGGCTGACGGCCATTCAGAGTGCATGAAGTACCTGGTAACAGATTACATTCCAGAAGAAGTTGAAGCTGCCTGGGAACCATTTCATGGCCGTTTGAAAAAACTTAACCAGACAATGCAAGATGCCTTGGAATGGATTTCAGAAGACCTAAGTTACTTCCAGACAGACATTGATGCAGATGAAGAAGAAACCCCTGAAAGCTTTGAGGAGAAGTTAAGCCATCCCCTGAAATGGCTGGCAAAAAAATCTTCAGAGTATGGGAAGTACTACAGTGAATCTTACTGTTCTGCACTTCTCCAAAAAGGGCAACCCATCCCAGCTGAGCTAACTCCTTTCCAAAAACGCATGATCATCTATCAGCTTGGTGGGGGTAACATAACATCCATCCTCTCCAAGCTATCTGACCAGAGGAATGCAGTACATGTTCTGCAGACCATCCTCTCTCTCTACCCAGGCAATCCAATAAAGGCCAGATTTGGTCAAAGGGATATTGTCAATTACATAGTGGCCCACATTTCCCTGAACTGTCTGTCACCACAGACTCAGAAAGTAGCACCACTGAAAGATCTCCAGGCACTTTGTCGTCAGTTCCCATCTGATAAAAGGAAATGTTTACCAAGTGCCCTGTTCTTGCTTACTTTGCTGTTCTGGCCAGAGGATCACGACACAGACCCTGAGAAGGAAACAAAATATGAAATTGTGCAATCTGCCGTTGAACACCTGGAAAAAGGCTACTGGACCAAGAAGAAGGACATTCCTCAGCGGAAAAGACGGATTTACACCCATTTTTTTCTGGGCAGTGGAAATGGATTGGATAAATTTGTCCACAAGAAGAAGTTTGAAAGTGTCACAAAGGGATTCTCAGTCTCTGAGAAACGCATGAAGTGGTTTAGGGGTGAGGCATGGAAAAAGCCTGAGATTGCAAATATGCTGAAATGTGTTTCTGGATGGACTGAAGATGGAGTGGTGTACCTTGAAGGCCCTCAGAAAAAGAAGTTCAGTATAGTGCCTCTTCATGTTCGTTCAGTGCCTCATGGTAATGAAAACATCACATTCTACCTGGGGTTTACGTTCAGAGGCCCTGTTGCCTGCAACATTGTTGTGAATAAATAGTTTGTCTTGCTTAAGCATGGGCCTAGTATCCACCTCATCACCAAGAGCAAGAACTGATTATGAAAAGATCAAGTCACAACACGCAAGGATTCTTTTAACAGTTTGAAAGATGAAACTAAAAATGTTGCATTTTTCTTTCTTATATTGTATATGTAAGTGCACTTAAAAATACAGCCTGTCAAAAAAAAAAGACTATTACTTTATGTATGAACATGGATGATGACGTGTGACAAGGTACAAAACAGAATTTGTTACCCAAAAGCTCAGTGCTTCTCAAACAGGAACTTTGTCTGTGTTCAATTTATCCTGATGTTTTCACATTGTTTAGACATTTTCACAGTTCATATTTTTGTATACTAGAAAGCAATGTAATTAAATGTAATCCATAGGACATATATCTGCGTTTTAACAACAAATGTATTAAGAGCTAGACAGCAACATTTGTACAGTTGAAGAATGTATACACATATTGATATGTAACAGAAAGACAAAGTAAATCATGTAATGGTTGTATAAATATTGAATATTTTTTACACAGACCATAAAAATCCACTTATCTTTAATATGAAACTACAAAGGAAGCCAGTGAGATTACTGTGCATACTAGTACTTTTATTGTTTGTTTGTTTTTTCTTTTCTTTTTTTTTCATTTTCTGCTTTATTGAACAGTGACAGCTGTTGCTGGATGGACAAGAAATTGAGGTTAGAGAGCGAGAGTGGATGATATGCAGCATTGTTATACTTTTAAATATATATATATATATTTCTCATATACTTATATTGAATGTGATTTGTTTTTGATGGTTACATAAAACAACATGAAAGAAAATATTTGACTCTGTTCTTGAATATATGTAACACATTAAATCAATTATAAAAAACTGTTTTTACCCAACTAGTTTCATGTTGTGATTCTTTGAACAAACAATATTGCTCTAGAAATAATATTTTCAGATGACAAAAAATATGAATTTAAATATGAATATGAAGTATCCCAACTATCAGCCTTTAAATGGCAGACTTTGAAATTAACAAACACACGCATAATATATATATATATATATATATATATATATATATATCCACACGCATATATATACACATGTAAGATAACACGCATTATATATATATATATACATGTAACTATTATATAGTTGTTTTTTTGATAGGCTAAATATTTAATTCGTGAAAAACATATTACAATAAGTGAACTGGATCTAGATTTAAATACATTTTCTTTACTTGACTTTAATGTTTTATTTGGTTCATTCACACACACACACACACACACACACACTGGAGGAGGAAGGGGTGTCTGCAGCAGCGGTTGTAGTTTTAAGCACTTTTGTCCTAGTATGCTTGCCCTAGTTTACTGTTCGCCTCCACTTTGCACTTTCGTCTTGTATGTATTTGATATTTCTCACTCAGTCTGTGTTTGTTCCGCTGCCTGGCAGTATAAATAGTTTTCTGACACTGCATTGCACATTGTTTGTTTGGAGGGAAATGCTACATAACAGCTCCGACACGGAAGTGCTAATGCGTTAATGCTAATTTAGTAGCTAACTGAGTGGTTCAGCGTCCACAAAATGAACCAGACTGTGAGTGTGAATGATTCTCCATTAGATATATGTCAATAATGGCTTTCTTTAATAGCTACAACTTACTCTACTTCTGAATATGTATATTTATATATATATATATTTCTGAATATACGTTATTTTGAGCAGTGATTTGAGCTATGGCTCTGCTGTCCAACTTTCCTGCAGCTGTGCTCCTCCTCGCCTTTGCTTTGTTGACATGTATATCCATCAACCACTTGTCTCACCATGACAGCAGACTGGTCAGATCAGTCTGTGCTAAGCAAAATAAAAGCAAAGCACATGAAAGGCTTGTAAATGAAGCAAAGCCACAGAGCATTTCAGAGGAGACGAGAGGAGTGCACACAGAAAGCTCCCACAGGACTGATGTTTCCAGAGATATTAAATGCACCATGGCACCAGAGAGCCGGTTCGACTGTGGCAGGGACAGGCTTCTCAGCCAGGAGGAGTGTGAAGAGAGGGGATGCTGCTACGCCCCTCTGCCTAACTCCACAGGACCACCTTGGTGCTTCTACCCCAGTTTGTACCCTGGCTACGAAATGGGTCCCTTCACTCCCACCACACGGGGCCAGGCTGCCACCCTGACTCGTGCCACCCCTTCCTATCTCCCCAAAGATGTCTCCAGTCTACAGCTAGAAGTCATAGAAGAGACTGCAGGCTGCTTACACCTCACTGTGAGTCCCCACCAGTCTGTTTTGTCATGTGCAGACACTTAAAAATATATAAAGGAAATGCAGCAGGGTCCGCTTGAGGTCCCTGACCAAAGCTACGGCCATTAAGGTTGGCAGATATATTAAAAATATTCAGGTTGTCTTTCCATAGTCTTTTGGGTGTACTATGATGATTTAATGATGATGAATTTCCAAAATTACCTGAAATATTGGTGGCTTACTTTTGAGCTATTTACCGTTGCTAACTTTGTCTAAAAACCTTGTAAAAGAAGGCAACATAATTAGTAATTACTCTGATTTCTCTGGCATCATCTAGTAAATGTCTTATGTAATTATGTTTACGTTTATGTTTTTATGTTAGGTCTAATTGTGGAAGCCGTAGTATTGTTTGAAAATGTCCATGCAGCGGTCTGAATCCGGCTCATGTTAATTTACAGTGTGTTGTGAACCCACATGGGCTGCATTCATTTAATTATTTATTCATATGTATGAGCGCAAGAGATTGTTCAGTAAGATGTACTGACATTTGTTTCCTCTCAAGTTAAAGGATTTATCGTCTCCGCGATATGAAGTTGAGCTCCCAGTTGGTGTTCCTCAGAGCAAAGATGATAGCCAAGATGCCCTCTATACCACTGAATATCAGTCTGACCCGTTTGGCTTCATAGTACGGCGAAAATCTAATGGAAGAACGATGTGAGCGAATCTAAGTAAATCTTAGTTCCTGATGCGATGATTTCCTCAATCACGATCATCATGTCATGTTTCTTTGTTTGTTCTCTGCCTCCCTCCTGTCCAGTATGAATACCACGGTCGCTCCTCTGCTGTTTTCTGACCAGTACCTGCAGCTGTCCACCGCACTGGCCTCCTCCCTTGTATCTGGCCTCGGGGAGCATTACACATCCCTCCTCCTGAACCTTAACTGGACTTCTCTGACTCTCTGGAACGGAGATGTTGCGCCTCATGTGAGTCTATTAAAGTGGCTTTCCAAAGGGGCTCAGGAACATCTGAAGGGTCAAGAAATAATTAAGATCTGAAACAGGAAAATAAAAAAAAACTTTCTCTACAGGCTGATGCTAACCTCTATGGCTCCCACCCGTTCTACATAGTGCAGGAGGAGGACGGCTTGGCACATGGAGTTTTCCTTCTCAACAGCAATGCAATCGGTACTGAGATATTCATTCATATGAGACACACAAAGCATCCCACTGACGTTTTTTTGTCCTCATTTCCATATAGAATACATTTTTCTAGCAAATGAGAATATTCCTGTAATGTTCCTGTAGAGGTGATGTTGCAGCCGACCCCCGCTCTCACCTGGGTGGCTCTCGGAGGAATCCTGGACCTGTATGTTTTCTTGGGTCCTGACCCTCAAAGTGTTGTACGACAGTACCTCCAGGTCATTGGTATGTCTTTTTATTTTTACTGTTAACATTTAGTAACACATCTCAGATAGCTAGAGCAACAGGTGTATCTACATAAGAAGAAAAGAAATGTGTATTTTTTGAGTAGGAAACCTGTGAAAACATGTCACGGTGTACTGAGTTCTGATACAACCTGGAAAAGAGTGGATGTGTTAATGTTTCCTTGTTGTGATTTATATATCATTAGGCTATCCAATGATGCCTCCCTATTGGTCACTGGGCTTTCATCTGTGTCGCTGGGGTTACACGACAACTAACACAACCCGGCAGGTGGCGCAACGCATGCACAATGCAAAGTTTCCCATGGTAAATGACGTTCTGTAAAAAATGGAAGCTCACACGACACATGGCCGGCATAAAATGTCAAAAATCTTTATGTATCACTTCTATTTATCGTGACATCCAATCAGACTCCTCATTAAATCACTTTGTTTTCATCGCCAGGATGTGCAGTGGAATGATCTGGACTATGCAAAACAGCGCAGGGTCTTCACCTTTGACCCCTGGCGATTTGGAGACCTCCCAGAGATGGTGGAGGAGTTCCACAAGAAAGGCATGAAGTACATCCTCATCCAGGTGTGACACCTTTAACTAACATGAGTTTGAAATGGTTATATCATTGTGAAATTCTCCCAATGTGCATATGCAATCATTAACAATGTTTTACCAGTAGATGGCAGCAAAGCATTTTTTAACTTGAGTCATGCTCTCCTGGTTTCTGCTGAAGGATCCAGGGATCAGTAGCACCAGCCCTCCTGGAACTTACCCGCCCTTTGATGATGGGCTGAAACGAGACGTCTTCATTAAGAATGCTACAGGACACATCCTGATAGGAAAGGTTAGACTTCTTCTTTTTTGCTGTGTATGCATGCATTTCTTTCCTATTGCGAGGTGTGTGTAGTAAGACACATTCCCATATTATGAATCTAGGTTTGGCCGGGCCCAACAGCCTTCCCTGACTTCACCAATCCAGAGACCAGACGCTGGTGGGAGGACTGCATCAGAGATTTTCATTCTAAAGTTCCCATGGATGGTCTGTGGATCGTGAGTATTCACACACAGACAAAGCAAAGGTTATTTAGCCACTTATCATCATTAATCTTATCATTAAGACATCCGGTATGTCAGGTTATCATATGCATGTATTTGTGATTTTGTGTTTATTTTATTTGCACTTAAGAAACACAAAAAGAATAACTTGTTTTTCTCCCATGCTCCACCCAGGATATGAACGAGCCTTCCAGTTTTGTGCAGGGCTCAGTGGACGGCTGTCCTGACAGTGATCTTGAGAACCCTCCCTACACACCCAGTAAGTGTACTGGATCAGTGTAGCATCATACTGTAGATACATAACTTACTTGCTTGCTACATTATGTGGAATTAATGTGTCGCCTGTGTCTCTCTGGCTGTCATACAAACAGGCGTCGTCGGAGGCCAGTTGAACTCAAAAACTCTCTGCATGTCAGCTCAGCAGAAGCTGTCCACTCACTACAACCTGCACAACATGTACGGACTGACAGAGGCCTATGCCACGCACAGGTTAGACCATGCAGTGATTACATGCAGCTTGCAGAGCTAGATTTGCGGGAGCTGGGTGATTTCACTGTAAATATAAAAATAAAATTAATAAGCAATAAGTTATAGGAGCCAAATGCTGTAACATGCATAATGTGTAAGGAGAAGACAAACACTTTTACCACCTAGTCACATACAGACGGGTGACAAATTAAAGCAAAAACCAACATTAGGTGTCTTAGTAAGGTGTTATGCCACCCCAAGCTGCCAGAATAGCTTCAGTCCGCCTTGGCATTGATTCTACAAGTCTCTGAACTCTACTGGAGAAATAGAGATATTCTCTCATGAGTGTTATATAACACATTGGTCCAAAATCTCCCATAGGTGTTCAATTGAGTTCAGATCTGGTGACTGCCAAGGACATAAATTAGAGTCACATCATTTTCATGCTCATCAAACCATTCAGTGACCCCTTGTGCACTGGATGTAGCTCAAGCTTAAAATCTTAGCCTAATATGAACAAAACATTGTGTAAGTAGTGGTATTAAGTAGTGGTTAGAGCTCATGGAAATTAAAATTGCTCTCGCATGGTTACCAGTGTAAGTTTATTAGGTATTTTAAAATGTCTTCCTTTGAGATCTTGCCAATTTCAGTTTTGAATTAAGTCTATTGTGATGCTACAGTATATAGAAATTATAGGGCTGATTCATACATAGTCAGCGTGTTAAACACCATAGACAGCAGTCAGTGCGCTCCCAGTTTGGAGAAGCAGACAGAAGTTCCGACATGGAAGTAGAGCAAAGCACTGCTGTTGACAGCCCTTTCCTTTGGTGCTCCATTGTCTCAACCCAAGAATTTACATAGTATAAGCAGAGACCTTGATGCTTTAATCAAGTTAAGGAGTGAGAGCTCACTATAGTACACTTATATATGTTTTTTTTTAAGTTGGGTCTTTTTTACATGGCTGAAATTTAAAAAAAAAAAAAAAAAAAAAGGCTGACCCTGTCTACAGCAGTACTTTGTTCTACTTCTGTGTCTGCTTCTCCAAACTACGTGACTATACCTAAGCACATCATACAACCCCACTCAGCTACGCCCTTTAACTTGCTCTTTGGATTTTGTTATTTGTACTGTATGCTTTATTCACCCCTGGGTTGGCTACTGTCCTCAGTGCTCTTATGAAGATACGAGGGAAGAGGCCGTTCGTCCTGTCTCGCTCCTCCTACCCTAGCATCGGGCGCTTCTCTGGTGTCTGGACAGGAGATGTCAGGAGTGACTGGGAGCAGCTTCGATACTCCATCCCTGGTGAGGAGGTGTAGTCTCTCAAAGGTCGTGATACTGTGTTGGCACTGTGTTGTTACTGTGCTGTATTATGTTGAAACATTTTCACAGAATATGTGTAATTCTTCAGTGGTTTTTCAGTTTTGCAATATAAACTGACCTTTTGCACTCCCCCCCCCCCCACCAGCGGTGCTGCAGTTCAGCCTGTTTGGCGTGCCCCTTGTTGGGGCAGACATCTGTGGCTTTGAAGGCAACACCACCGAGGAGTTGTGCGTCCGATGGATGCAGCTTGGGGCCTTCTATCCATTTATGAGAAACCACAACGATAAGCCGAACGCTGTAAGGCAGAGACACTGTTTTCTTTTTTTTTTTGAGACATAGGGGTCTGCCCTGTATGTTTTTTCCACTGTGTCTAGAGCAGCCCATCTGTTTCATGTATTATGAATAGAAGTAACTCTATATCTTCTCTTTGTCTGTGTGTTTTTGTATGTGTTACACAGCCTCAGGAGCCCTATATATTTGGAAAGAAGGCCCAGGCAGCCATGCGGAGTGCATTGAACCTTCGTTACTCCCTTCTCCCGTTCCTCTACACACTCTTCCATCATGCACACACCTCTGCTGACACGGTGGCCAGGCCTCTTTTCATGGAGTATGTGTCCACTCATCTCTGTCCTCTATTGTCCCGTGTAATGTAATGACTAAGACCACATGCTTCGCCTTATGTTAACATTCTCTCTTTTTTCTGCTCCTTGTCTGTCCATCTCTCTCAGGTTTCCCGCTGATTCTAACAGTCAGACCGTAGACCGACAGTTCCTGTGGGGGAGTTCACTTCTCATTAGCCCAGTCTTAGAGCAAGGAGCAGTAGAGCTGGCTGCATACCTGCCCCCTGGCACTTGGTACAGCCTGCACAATGTGAGTCACCCAACCGTATACCACAGTCTCACAATGCCACTGGCACATATGAGCCTTAATCCACAATCCAAGGCCACCATATTTTGAGGGCTTCTGTGGTAACACAGGACTGAAGTGTTCATCTGGTCGTCCGTGTGTTTCTCTCTAGGGTCAGCCTTTTTACAGTAAAGGTCAGTACTTGCTCCTGCCAGCTCCTCTGGACACCATCAACGTCCATGTGAGGGAGGGACACATTATACCACAACAGGTGGGTGTCTGCTCTGGAGAAACTGCCAAGATGCAGCTCATTTAGCTGAACTTAGCACGCTCTGTATCATTTTTGGCCAGTAGGAGACAAAATTTTGGTTGATGAATTGTTAATGCAGTGTTTGAACATGAGAAAAATCCACAATCCCTAATTAAAACAGGTGAAACAAGTACTGCAAGTACTGCAAGAAGTCCCATTTCTACTTCTGTTTAGCTGAGTTTGAGGCTGGTGTAATGTAAACAAGTAGTGCACAGCGGTGACTCTGACAACTGCTTGCACATTATTAAACATATTTATTACCCCTTTATTTAATTCAGTTCAGTTCATTTCAGCTCAGTTTAATTGCCACGCATAATCAATCACAGGTACAACCATAGTGAAATGTACTTCTGTAAGCACCTACAGTTTGTCCAATTAAAAAAGGGTGTAAAATAAGATAGAAAGAAGAATAAGATTTGTGATAAATAATAATGATTCATTATGGAAGGTAACCTTAGATGATCAGCTGTTTCTTTAATCTGCCTTTTCTCGTAAAGGAGCCTGCTTTGACAACCACAGCTTCACGCAGAAACCCTTTCTTCCTGACGGTGGCACTGTCAGCTGGCGGCTGGGCCTGGGGCGACTTGTTCTGGGATGACGGGGACAGTCTTGACACCTTCGAAATGGGACATTATTGTTACGTTATCTTTATTGCTGGGCAGGTAGGGAAGTGACGAGGGATTGCATTACATTTGCATTGGGAAAGCTGGTGTGGCAATGTTTTGCATGTTACTGCACTACTACTTTATTCAAAAGTCCCTTTACTGAGTCTGTTGTGGTGGTGCATTTAGACAGATGAGAAATCTGAATGGTCTCTAAATGTCCTCTTCAGTCTCAGGTGGTGAGTGATCCTCTCAGGCTGAATGGAGCCCTGGATGGTCTGGTGCTGGGAGGGCTGCAAGTGTTCGGGGTGCCCTCTCCACCCTTGTATGTATTAGCCAACGGGGACAAAGTCAGGGATTTCACGTACCGCAGTGACACCAAGGTGAGTTCTTTGTGACTCAGCACTCCTTCCTTTGGCGTTTGTCTTTCTCCGTAAGATCATGATGTCATTCTGCCAAGAAGTGTCAGCGCGTTTGTCCTTTTTACTCATCGTTTCTGCTCTCTCTTCCCACAGGTTTTGACGGTGACCAGCCTGGCTTTGCCAATGTCAAAGGTCTTTACAGTCCAGTGGCTTCTCTGATGCACTGAACTCGCTCTGCCTTTTTGTCCAAATCAGAGATTAATGCCTTGTAAGCAGCATGTTTTTAAATATGCGATGATATCAAACAAACTGAGCCATCATCTTGATATATTAGGCTTTACTGCTAGGTTATTTTTTTGCTGCTACACTGAATCAAGATAACTGTTTACATCTTTGTCACTGAAGTGCGTTGTGAATAAACATTTTTATGATTTTTAGATATGAGTGTGCTTCTCGTTCACTCCCAAGATGTTGCATGTAGTGTTTCATCGTAATCTTAATTCATTTTATTATCCATTATACCAACTGATATTAATCCTTTTTATTAACATAATGGATTAATTCTGTAACTTCTTATTTAGGACACTGTGCATTCAGGGGAACTTTTTAGAGGATTTAGAGGACGAGTGTGAATAAGCTGCAGCTTTTGTATGTACCATAGTCATTGTATAGTATATATTGTATAAATACATAAATGGTTTATTGTGTGGCTGAGTCAAAACACAATTTAAGGAATAAAAAAAAACGTTTTTAAATTGTATTTTTATATTTGAAAAACATTAATTTCATATTCATCCGATCACATATTAGCAGTATTAGTGCAGGTAGTGCCAGCTAGTATTGCACATACTTGCAGTACAATGGATAACCATTTTAAAACCTGGTTCTTCCAACAGATTTTCTTTTATAACATTAGCTCTAATTATACAGTTGAACACCTCCTTAGAAGAGAGGTAAAGGAAAGAATAAAGAGTGAGCTGTTAAATGTGGTAAAAAGATAATATAATCACTTCATAATTTCACAAATCAGCTGAAGTCTGACCTGGTTTAATGTACTCAGTCCACTTGGTCCATATCTATAAAAGAACTTTGAACTGGATTTTGAAGGAAAATAACTCTTCCATAATATATATATATATATATATATATTTGTGTTGTTTGTATCCATTCCTTTGTGGTGGGTGGCTCTGATTTTAGCCATTCCTCATATTCAATCCTATTTACTTTACTAGATTGTTGGGTGTTACTCCACCCTTCAAATAAAATGATACTGTATACAGTATCACATCTAAACAGAATACCAACTCCAAATACATATGTTTATGAATTTCTTGCCAATAAGGCACAATAACCTGGCAGAAAAGATGGAGGTTATTGATATCATTTATCCCATATAGTCTCCAACAATTACCACCAATTCCCTTTTGTTGATTTTTCAAGGGTAGAATTAAAAAACAATATTTCCCCAACAAAATAAATAAAAGAAACCTCAATTTATATGCTGTAGGTAATATAATGCATGTTATTAATGTAGTGAGGAGAGAAATGGTTCATTGCCAAATCTAAAACAGGACAGGTAAAACCTCCAGCAGCTGTGTGACGAGATGCTCTGACTCCAGCTCTGGTCCTGATGATGGACCAACAGCATGCAAGCTCTGCCAGTGACCTTTAAAACGTCACTTATGATGAAAAAAAGGGTCAGATCTTTAAGGTAGGCTGGGTCGGATGATGCCTTTGGTTACAGTGAAATATATTTATTTGTTTATATTTTAAAGTGCAGTCGTGCCCCGGTGTGTCTCTGTGTGTTTGTGATGTGAAATCTAAAATTCCCGGTTGGTGTGATAGAAAAAAAGCCTTTGACATGCCGGAAGCAGCGAAATTTTGGGGGATTGGTCTGGGAGCTGTTACGTCAAGTTAAACACACGCGACCAGGTAGTTACAGGAAGTACGCCACGTTCGGTTTACAAAATAAAGCACCGGCGCCGCATACTCCTAGGGGAGGGCTTTTATTTTGAAAGTGAAAACCGGACGTGTGTTTTTTGCTGTAGAAGGAGCAGCAGTCAAACGTGTGGTGTCACTGTCGGAAAACACGGGGATACAAACAAGACTCACAGCCCGTAACAACTGAGCTAAATCCAAGGGGGGAAAGGCGGTGAAACGACGCCGGTACACGCTGCTCGCTCCCCGGCTGCCCCGGCTGTGAGATGGACGTCCGACATGGGCTGTAGACTTCTGCTGCGGGACTGAAGGTGAGCCGCTTGGCCCCGTTTCTCTCTACACGCTGCTCTGCTATTCATTCATTTCTCCTGCCGGAACAGGTGCCAACAACGACACATTTCTCCGGTACGAGCTAATAAACGTGACATTGTCGTCTCGTGTAGTAAAACAAACTTTAAAGTCGCCCGCAACCGCGGGCACCGTGACTAGCTAAGGGCTTCGGCCATTGGTCTCGGCTGCTAAACTAAAATATTTATGTGGTGTATAAGATGCTACAAACAGAGTCTCAACATAATACGTTCATATAATAGTCTGGGCCTGTGTGTGGATAGTGCTGTGGTGGCAAAAGCCTTGTCCCATCCTCCCCTCTGCTCCTCCTGTCAGGCGGATGCTGCCTGTCAAAGTGTATGTAGTGATGGGCTGATGGAGCCCACCGACATTATGGCACGCCTCTGCTACACAGGCTGCACTCCACACAGGCATCTCCAGGACGGGCAAAGACCACCATGAAATCAGCTTTTATTTTGGTAGGCATGGGGCTAACACCAGCACCTTTCACCTGTATGTATAGTACACACTGACTGAGCTGTGGCATGTAAATACCTGCAGGTCAATGCATCAGTGCTGCCTGCATTTATATTAATGTTGATGCATGCCAGAGAGGAGGTGATCCAACTCCATAGTGATGCATAAGGCTGCAGTTTGTGTAGTTTTCTATGTTGTTTAATACTTTCCTGGCCGAAGCAGGATTCTTATACAGATATTAAAATGTAAGAGTTAAAAAAAAAAGTGGCAAATATTCTTTTATTGTACACGAAAATGTGCCACAAACAACCAGTTTTAACAAGGATCCCTTACATTTCTTGATTATATAATTCCGTCCGTGATATATACTGAGTTGGACTTTGCATAGATGGAGAATAAACTTGTCAGCGCTCTCCGGTAGGCAGTTTGTCATGGCGTTACCGTTTCTAAATCAAGTTTTTCTTGTTCTGCGTGCTGATATCGATGTATAGATGAGATAAGCTAATATCAGCAGATATATATATATATGTCCTATATTAATCACAAATTTAAGCACAATTTAACACAGAGCAGAAGTTTGCAGTTAGTTTTCTTATGAAAACAAGCACCAATAAAAGTTACATCCCTCCATACCAGCCAGTGGTTGCAGGGGCTATTTTGAACCTCCTGCTCAAAGAGGTGTAATTAAATTTCAGTGCACGCAGTATATAACTTTATGACATGAGGCTCAGTTTTAACACTTCTCCTGCAAGTCAAATATGTTTGAAAGATGTGGCAAAGCCTTAAAAGTCTACACACACACACTCCCACTGAGTCACCCGTAAAGTTTCCTCATAACTTACCACCGTTTGCAGTCCACAAGAACCTTGTTTTTCAGGCTTCTTTGTGGCCGGTCTCCTTTCAGCTGCCTCAGGCACATCAGTATACAGCGCAGATGTAAAGAGGTATTCAGCATTGGCTCCTTTATTCAAATGTCAGCGTGACAACTTAATTAATATAGCCCAGAGGTGAGGAGCTGAGACTCTGGAAGGTTGTGGCTTCTGTACTCAAGGCTATATTTCCATGGTGTAGATTTCAAGTTATTAGTAAAAGTTCTCTTTCCTGGCAGGCGATCTGTTAAAAGTTTGAAAGAAAAAAACTGTTCTGCAGACCACAGTGAGACTAGACTGAGTTTAGGGATGTGAGTCAGTTGATAAAACAGTGAAATGTCAGAGAGGAGAGGCCGAGTGTGAGCACACTGAGGTGTTGACAGCATAAAAGATGAATGTCCTTTAACAGCCAGCTTGAACGGGTCCTATCAAACTGACCCGAGTGGCTCTGTAATCACACACAGACGGAAATAACCACTGGATAGTAGCGCAGCATCGGATGTGTCACTGCTGGTGTTATTGTTGAGGCTGCTGGAAACAGCTGTGTGTCATGTTTTAAGACTGTCGTTGCGCACATCATGTTCAGGTAGCGTGTTTGTCGACCTAACCTGCGTTACTCTTATTTACAACCAGACCAGCTCGCTGTTAGTTTGTTTGGAGCAGTTAGCATGCAAATAGCCCGGTGGCCGCAAATATTCAGTTGTAGTCTAATGTTGTGGTTTTGCGGATAGAGGGCTGCTTCCATAGCAAGCAAATACTTTGTCCTCCGGTTTTTATCAAGTATAAAATGTGATGATTTTCTGCCTTGGTTTGATTTATATCATTTTAAATGGAATGGATTGGATTTTGGAGTGTTGCCAGACAAAACAAGATGTGAAAAATGCTTCCTATGCTTCCCTTCCTAGGCTGTCAGCCCTCGTGAAGAGTGTTCTTCACAATTTTCTGACACTTGATAGACTAAACGATAAAATAACTCTGTTGCAGTCCAAGATTATCGACATCTGCAGGCCTGTTTTTACAGAATGTATTGCACGAGTGATAAAACTCTGGCCAAAAGGGAAAAAAAAAAAACACCCACGTTTTTAAATGTAAGCCAAACGATGGACTACAGTAAGCCTCCTCTAAGGTCATGCCTGGAAGTCTTGCCAGCAGACTTCCTGTCTGTGGACTGGCATCAGGAAGTGGGGTGCCTGCTTAATAAAGCAGATGTAAGCATGTCCTCTGAGGGAAAAAGGAGGGAACATTCCTCAGATTGGAGCGTGGAGTATGTGTCAGGGTTCAGCCGACAAGAAAACAAGGCCGCACACACGAATTGGGTGCACTGATACAGATGCGCACGATAAAGGAAATGAATAAATGTGAGAGGAGCAAACAGACTTCTTTAAAACTTTCTTTGCTTTTTGAGTTCTTTGAGTCAAAAAATGTAAGACGGGCTGAAAGCCCTCAGCGACGCGCTGTGCTGCCACATCAAAAGAGCTTCTTGACTTAGAGTTTGAGACTTTCCTCTCTGAATCAGACGATCAAGTTAAACGCTGCCGGCGTGGCACGCTGATTTCAGTTCCCCGCCGATATTGACACCATCTGTCAGCTACTGATAGCTGCTTGGAATTTCACACGGATGTAGCAAAGTGTGTTTGCACACGTCTCCGCGTGTGTACACAAAGGTATATGTTCCCGTTGTTTACAGAAGGTGGGACGCGTTCAGTGACACACTAGTACAGTGTCTACAGAGCCTGTGAATGTGTTTGCGTTAGTGGGTGCAGGTGGCGACAAAGAAAATGTGGCACAGGGAAATGCTGAACAAGTACAGAGGGGAGAGGGGATTCTGCAGTAAGGACACTGCAGTAAATAGAGGCACACATGTAGGGGAGGTGAAGCGTAGGTGTCTCTGTGCAGTCCTGTGCCACGCTGAGATATTCACCTGGCGTGTCTCCTTTTTTCTCTCATTGTATGTCTTCTGCTCTTTATGTCACGTCCACCATGGACCGTCCTTCCCTTCTCTCCCTAACGTCCCTTCTTTTCCCCTCCCAAATATCCAGAGGATGGGCCCAGTGTCCCGGTGCCTAAGGAGATGTCTCTGGGTCGGCTCCTGCGGCGTGCCTCCTCCAAGGCCTCCGACCTCCTGACCTTTAACCCCGGGGCAGGGGGCACATCGTTGCGCTCAGGGCTGGACGGCGAGATCATCTTCTCCAAAAATAATGTTTGTGTGCACCCTGCTGAGCCCCTGCCCGGCCTGGCAGAGCACCACCCAGGTTAGTCGGGACGAATGTCGACGTGTACTCTGCTGTAGCGAACTAACAAGGACACAGTCCCTCCCCAGCTTCTCATAGTCTCAGCTTATTTTATCTCACCCATGCGCCGGTATGAACACTAGCAGCATTTCCTTAATTTCACCGTCTCATATCTCCGGTGATCTTCCATTTTTTACCTGTGTGTGAGTATGCTGCAAGGCCGTTACTCACCCGTCAGGTTTCTCTCTGTGTCGTCACCTCTTTTGTGTCTTTATCTGCATGTGTTTGTTCTTTGGGTTGCAGCTGCCTGCCACTCTAAAAAGTCTTATCGTTTCCTCCTTATTGTTTGTTCCCTGATTCCGATTCTTCGCGTCATAATTATTCTATAACTGATTTATGTTGCCCCCTACAGGCTACCTGTGTGTGCACACGGAGAAAGATGAGAGCCTGGGCACCACTCTGATTTTGACCTGGGTGCCCAACTCCCGCATCCAGAGGCAGGATGAGGAGGCGTTGCGCTACATCACGCCGGAGAGCTCCCCTGTACGTAGGAACGCACGGCACCGAGGCCGACGGTAAGAAAGCCTTTCTTAAAATGTGTGTCCTCAGTGTCTTTTAAGATGGCTTGGGTGCATAGAAACGGATAGTTGTTAGAAAATATTCTGTTTTAAAAAGTTCATATCACACAAAGCAGCCCTGTGTCATCATATTGTACATGATACTGTCCACTCCAGACCCCACTCCCGTCACCCAGCAGCCCAGGAAGACGATGAGGATGAGGAGAGGAACATCACCAGCAGCACCTCCGCAGAGAGCCACAGCCTGGTGGTAGAAGCAGGAGGGGATCCCTCCTCTCACCAGCTGCAGCTGCCCTCGGCGGGGGAGGAGGGCGACGAGGGCTCCTGTGAGCTGTCGGACGAAGTGAGTCGGGACAGCACCATGGGTTCGGACTCGGACACTTTCTCCTCCCCCTTCTGCTTGTCCCCCGTCAGCGAGGCCCTCTGTGAAAGCAGCGGCTCTGTCTTCCTGGACAGTGAAAGCAGGTGAGTGAAACGACAGAGTTAAGTTTATTATTAGTTTTGTGGTGGTGTCTGTACTCTCACTGTACCTCTTTAAAGGATAACATCAGTATTTTTCAGCTGTTATTTTTCCACGTTTTTGTGTCACAGTGACTAATGTGGACAACAAGCCCAGTATTGAGCGACAGCGCTGCAGCCTACAGCCGTGAAACAGGCTACAACGTGATCTTTGCCCTGACAAATTACGTCCATTAAAAGTGTTTGTGTCAGACAACGTTATGGAACGGACCCTAAAAAATGAAATATGTTTACAATATGTAATCTTCCTCGTGGACATACGGTCACACCACCCACAGGAGCACCACCAGCCTCCAGAGCTCTGCATCTTTGCAGCAGCTTGTTCACGCTTCTCTGCCTGTTGCCTCTCTCATCCACGTTTGTAGGAGCTCTTCATCCATGTAGTCCAGCTCAAATAAATATGGGCAGCCATCCACATTGTTAAAATCAGCCACCACATACAAAATCTTTACATAACACTTTCTGTACTCCGATACAACAAACTCTTCTCGGTCAGTGCCTTACTAAGCTCGGGTTTCCACTGTTGACTTCCTGCAACAAGTCACCTCACCGGCCCTGAGAGCTCCAAATGAGAGACGTGGTGACGCAGCAGAACAGGCGAAAGGAACAGAAAACATTTCATTTCTCTGACACTTCTAATAACAATCTGAGCCAGTCAGTGGTAAAAACAAGTACTTTTAATGGACATATTTTGGATTACACCGTAGCCCGTTTCACGGCTGAAGACTTCAGCGCTCTCACTCATCACTGGACCCAATTCAAAACTTGTTGTCCCCATTTGTTACTTTGACACATGAGTTGCCTTCTGTTGCACCACGTTAGTTCTGGTGGAGCGACATGCTGATAGCTGTTCCAGGCTTGTACTTTGCGATGGCAGCATATTCCTGCCTCGCCTTGTGCTGTATCTATATTTAATATCTCAGTGATATCTCTGTCGGTTCTGGTCTTTATAGCCCTTTGGGGTCTAATTGTGCTCACTGCTGAATCTTTTATTGCCACTTCGATTCAGAGAGGAGCGTCTCCAAAGCAGAGCTTGTTCCGTCAAATATCAAAGCGTTTGTTGCACGGAGGAGTTCCATATGGTTTAATGTTTGCAACTGTCTCTCTATATAAAACAGAAATAAAAACAGTAATTAGGAGACCCTTTGTTAAAGCGAACACATGCTGCTGGATTGCTGTTCAACTTTGTGAGGTTTAATTGTGTAGCGGCTTTTGTAATTGCGACGGTGGACAATTACAGATAACAGAAACGCATCACGAAAAATGATGTCAGCTCCTAAATTACATTTGCAAAAGCAATTATGCAAACGAGTTATATTCGGATTTTGATTGAAGAAGAAATGGGAAAATGTGCAACTGTGTCTCCAACTCAGCCTCTTTGAATTATACTCCAGGCCTGTATTGATGATCTACATGATTGAATGAAGTGCGTTTTAATGAATGAACTAAAAAATGTATTTCTACATAGAAAACAAACTAGCTTACATTCTGTGACAAGTGTCATTTTATGTTTACACGTAGCAGCTGCATAGTTGCTTTTGTTGTCCTGCAAACAGTCAAATTTGAGTTTATTTAGTGAAAAACATGGAGGCAGCCAACAACATATTCACTGCATGTAAGGTGCTTTGTAAACACGCTCCAAATACCTCGAGGACGTGGCCTCATTGCAAAGATATAGAGTGTTAGTGTTGCTAGTGAAGACTTATGAGACACATTTCACAGACAGAAAAGATTATTTTGGGTTATTTTTTGTCAGGGATTATAGAAGAAATGTAAATCCTTGTGCGTGTATGTGTGTTTTTATTCCTATATTTCCTACATCCTTACTATTATTAAATTAAATTAAAGATTCACCCAAAGATTTCTCAGTCGTGTCCCACGTTTGATTTTTATCTGGAATTAGCCACACTGTCACATTCACATCTGCCCTTATATTGTTTTTGTTTTTTTTGTTTTTTTTACTTTTCCAGTAGCTCTGAACTGCCACAAGGTGGAGCCAAAAAGAAAAGAATTGATTACATGAGGTGCTGGTTTACACTCTGAGGCCACATGGTGGCTTAACTGCACCACAACTCAGCGTCCCCTGAGAGTGACAGCAGGTAGATGACTTCAGTAGGAGGCGTGAATTCGTTATCAGAGTTCGAGACGGGTTCATTTACTTGAAGCAGCTCTTCATCTAAATGTTTTATAATATCACAGATGGCCCCAAATAAGTCCCCAAATCCCACAAACCCCAAAACCTCAGCGCTTCCAGAGACTGTTCTCTAATCAAGCGAGCCATCTGGACAGTTGATTGTGTTGCTGTGTTCGAACCTCACGGTCATTTGACTTTATGATTCCCTCCGTGGTCGTTTCCTCACGCAGCTATTTGGCCTGACATGTTGCCCAGAATGTGTGAGCCTGTGTCAGTGTATGTCAAGGAGAGAGAGAGCGAGCGAGTCAGTGTGTGTTTAAGCCTTCTTTAACCACTCTCAGACCCCGGCTTGCTGTAAGTGCAGTCAGTGTGTGACTTGGCAGCACTCTCTGCTTCACAGCTTCTAACCTTTACTCTGTCCTTCTCTTCCTCTGCTCTTCTGTGCTCCACTCAGTGTTACTGTCTCTCTGGCACTTGGATCTGTCCTCGTTTTTTTCCCTTCTGCTCTTGGATTCTCCTCTCGCCCCCTTATCCGTCCATTCCTTCCACTTTTTTGCATCTTTTCCTCTCGCTCGTTCTCCCTGTTTTTTCTCAATATTGTTTCCTTCGGTGTTGCCCACCTCTCAAATATCTTCCCCCTCCCCTCCCCTTCTCCTTCCCTTACTAAAGTCTGTGTGAAGCCCTTTGATTCCCAGTGCTCCCGGGGTTGTTGTGCTGGGCTGAATGTCAGCTCTCCGGATTAGAGCACTGAAGAGAGCGGAGCAGCAGCCAAAACCCTGGAACCCACTCAATCTCTCTTTCTCTCTCTCTTGCTTTAATTGACACTGTTAAGGGGCCAGGAACTGGAAACATGTCACTTGGAATCATTCAAAGAGAAAGAACCACGTATGGGAGAGCGAGAGCGGATGAAAAGGCGGGGGAGAAAGAGGAGAGTGGTGGGAGAGAAATCCACAGCAATCTCTGTCAAGCTTCCTAACAAGTTTCTTTCAAGTTTAACAGCACTTTATGAAACCGCTGTTGACTGTCAGTGTGTAAAAGCGAGGCTTCACTCTACTGAGTTTGATTGTAATTATATCTCAGATAAGTGCTTTCCAACATGTTCGGCTTGTGTCTCGCCTTTTAAAACGAAGAAATTTCTTCTTCTTTCATCCCTTTCTCGTTGGTTACACTCAAGAAGACAAAAAGAAATCATTAAAAATAACATTATGTAGCAGAAAAACTGTTTTTTCTGCTTTTCTACCACTTGTTGGCCCCCCTTTATTATTTTATAACATTGAATCATTGTAAATTTAATTAGCTTTTTTAACACTGATCAACAGAAAATACCCTTTTTAATATGAACGTGAAAACAGAGATCTAATAAATGACACAGCTGGTTTAATAGAGCACATAAATCATCACTGGTGCCGCCGTTTGGTTTTAGAAGTCACAATAAATGCAAGTAAAAGTCTTAAATCATTTGTTTTTAATTGGTTGTTGGTATCAGAAATCAATGTTATAAAATAACGAACACCCTCAGAGCGCCCGTCACGTTTATCTTGCAACCCTTTGTCGTGCTGGTTCGGTTCTGGGATTTTGAATTCTCCTCATGATTAATAGATGAGAAAAATGTTAAATTGTGCTGACCACTTTTGCAGAGCCCACATCACCCGAGTACCTCCCTCACACACCCTCCCACACCCCTCCCCCAGGGAGCCGAAGAGCTGAAGGGCCTATGAGTCCCCGGAGACCTGTAGCACTTGGTCCTGATTCTCGGGGTGACCTGGCAGCACCTTCCCCCAGGGCAAAGCCTTGTGTATGCGGAGAGAGGTGTTACGAAGGGCCTCGGGGCAGTTTGATCTGGTGGGACATGGCAGTTGCAGCAGCCCGACTCCATCAAAACATCTTGTTTACATAATGTACTCTCTGTACAGTTTAAGGCTTGGCTGCCTGCTTACAGTACGGGGAACAGAATCAGGCTATTGACACTGACAGACGCTGTTAATCAGTCGTTAAGTTCACGCCTGGATGCAGCGCAGCGTACAATCCGTTCTATAAAGCCAAGAATCACGTGCTTTCTCGCCGCGTTTTCCACAGTTTTTGCACTTTTATTTCCACGTGGAAAAATATGCAAAAACATCTTAGCTGCACATGTATTTTAAGCGTGCAAGAAGAGTGAAGGAAACGTCTGCTGTGAATGGCCTCGTAGGCCTTGTTAACACCCCGAGCTCGACAGTCATTGGAGTTATGAAAAAGCGAGTACAGTAGTCCTTTTTTAAGGAGCCCCTCCATATTTCAGATTGTTTAAGTCCCTTACCAGAGCCCTCTGTGCCTCTCTCCCAGTCTCCTTGTATTCCACAGTCTGGTTTGTGGCGTGATACATGAGACAGAGAGCAGTAAATCACTAGATAGCAGAGGAAACTGTGCAGCTTGGATTGATCAGCCTTGTTATTTTCCCATCTGCTAACGGGAAAATGATTAGCCAGACATGATTGATTCAGGGTGCGATAGATTAGACTTGGCCTGCCTCCCCTCGGCTTTTCAAAGTGCATACCACTTGTCTTCACCTGTAAAATTTAGAAAATAGAAAGTAGATTACCGGGTGAAAATCTGTGACATTTCACAGCGGGATGAATTCACATCAAGTCAAACCAGGGGGAAACTGCTTTCTCGTATTAGAGGTATACATTTTAAAATGAAATGACTTCTGGTTTTAATCTTATAAATAGACCATAAGTGCATTTCCTAGCAGGCAGTAAGCAAATAACTTCATTTAGACGCCTGCTTCTCAAATGTCAGTGGGTTTAACACATTTCTCTGTTGGTCTCTTTCTCAGCATTAGCATGTCTCCAGACGTGTGTGAGAGTGCATTATGGTCATTAGCCATGGTCCATTCACTTGTGTGAATGTTTATGTGTGACTGTGTGTGTGTGTGTGTGTGTGTGAGAGAGAGAGAGGATGAAGACATTGAACACAATGACAGCAAGCCAGCCGGTGATTCTTATCATTAAAGAACTTGTGTGTGTTTGCTGTGCGGCAGGATTCGTATTTGTGTTTTGGCCACGTACACAGTTGTGTCTGTTTTCTGTATTGACGTGTGCATGTGTGTGTGTGTGTGTGCGTGTGTGTGTGTGTGTCTCTGTACATATATGTGTAGTGTGTCTCCTCTCGGAGCAGAGGAACCCTCGGCTCAGGTTTCAGTGCCGGGAACAACATGCTGGCCATGGGGGGAATGACAGGGGAAATTGGACGGCAGACAGTGTGATTTGTGTGTGTACAGATTTCCTTGTGTGTGTGTGTGTGTGTGTGTGTGTGTGTGTGTCCTCAGAAGCCTCCATGCATTCCTCCCATTCTCAGCCTCTTTCCTGAACCGTATTGAGACCCAAAACAACAAGGCAGTACTGAGCATATAGGTCTACACAGTTATCGCTGCGGTAGGGTAAACATCACTGGCCATTGTCTACATGATGTTTATTATTAATGTTCCACACAGAAGAATGCCTCTGGATCGGAACGTGCGGCACGAGGAAGTAGAAATTGTTTTGCAGACGCCAATTTAGTTTAACTCCTTTTAATTTAATGGAAACCATGACTCGGCTCCCTTTCTTACAACAAAGCCCCACATGAAATTCTAATTCATAGAAATGCCTTTTTGTTTTTCTTTGTTTGTTTCTACCAGGGAGCTGTGCGAGGAGTCCATGACCCACTCCGCGAGCTCCGCCTCCAGCCTGGACAGCCACGCCCCCTCCGAGAGCAGCGGCCAGTCGCAGGGCGCGCGGTGGGAGGAGCAGCAGAAGGTGCTCGCTCTGGAGCAGTTGTGCGGCGTTTTCAGGGTGGACCTGGGTCACATGAGGTCGCTGAGGCTCTTCTTCAGGTCAGACGGGAGTCATCTAGCCACAATACTGTGCAGTGTCTCACACTGTGTTGAAGGTGTCGGTTTGTTTGATGATAATTTGTGGAAAATGAGTTGTGGATATGATTAGAAATAAGTAAAATTAAGCTTGGGTCAACACATCCCTTCAAATTTCTCATCCGAGATGGTTTTGTGAATCTTTATCGTGCTGTTGCAGTGATGAGGCGTGTACCAGTGGCCAGCTGGTGATAGCCAGCAGAGAGAGCCAATATAAAATCCTCCACTTCCATCATGCTGGCCTGGACAAGCTGGCTGAGGTCTTCCAACAGTGGAAGTGCTGCAGGGAAACTCAGCTTAAAGACCAGGTGGAGTTTCATTCCAAAAATCCCTGCTTGGCACCTAGAAATATATTTCAGCTTTTTTTTTGTTTTCCGAGTTTTTCTATTCAGATTTTCTTTCTTTCAGGTGTCAGTTGAGAAATCCTGCATGCAGTTTTCCATCCAGAGGCCCACCCTGCCGTCGGCTGAGACCCATCCAGAGGAGAAGCTTTATCGGCGGCTGGACGTCACCACCTGGCTGCGTCACCTCAACCACAACGGGCAGGTGGAGGAGGAGTATAAGCTGCGGAAGGTATGTCTGTGTGCATGCAAATGTTTTTACAATCCTGTGGGATCATGTCAATAAATTCCCCAACAGTTACATTTTCTTTCTGTTTCAGTCTTTCCTCTGAATCACACGTACTGAGAGTCATTTTGAAAGTACTCCCCACTGTGTATAACTTTCGTTTTCAGTCAGCACCTTTAGTCTCTAAATAATCAGTGGGCTGGTTTGGCCAGTGTCCCCCCCCTTGTGAGTCATTTCAGTTTTCTGTATTTGACTCAATTGAAGGTTTACCATTTTACTGAAATGACTCAGTGGCAGTTAGACTGTGACCAAGACGTTTCCTCAGTAAACACACAAATGTGGGAACAGAGGAGCACTGTTTTAGCTGGACATGCAGATTATGCGCTGTTCGTTTTTTTTTTTTTTTTGCAACATTTTGCAACACTTATGAAATAGCACGTACTGTAACTCAGTAAGGGCATAGTTCACGGAAGGCTACACCTACGTCTTCAGTGTTTTCTAGGCCAAGGACCTTGTAGCTGATAGAGAGATGGAGCAGGAGGCCCCTACTACATCCTGTATGCTGTATAAAACTGTGATTTATATCAAACTGGACTGAAAATAATGCATAGGGTGGCATCCTGTCATCAGTGTCATCTCATAATATGTTGGAATCATGTTCATATTTACTGTCAGACATTGAAAACACACACAACAAAAATTTGCCCGTCTCCCTGCATTCACTGTGAGGACTCCCTGTTGAAGACTGAGGATCCACATCACTGTCTGCATACAGTTTCATATGTTCTCATGCATTAAGAGGTGGTCCCTCCCTCGCTGTGGTGCCCCCCTGTTTGCCCTTTGTCCTCACTGTGCTCACTCTCCGCCAGGCCATCTTCTTCGGTGGTATCGACCCATCCATCCGTGGCGAGGTGTGGCCCTTCCTGCTGCACTACTACAGCTATGACTCTACCTCTCAGGAGAGGGAGGCGTGGAGGCTGCAAAAACGCACCCACTATCATGACATCCAGCAGAGGAGGTGAGGAACGAGGAGGAAGAAATAGATACGGGGCTTTTTCCTGAAAATAATTGGGGGAAGAAAAAAAAAAAAGAAATGTATTTGAGATGAAGGAAGTCAGTTAATTGAAAAGAAAAAATCTGACAAAGACGCAGCAGGATTCTTCACACCGGGAAGATAACAGAAGATAAAGTGCGACACGGCTGCAGTATCGGCTGCCAAACGCTCAGTCAGTCAAACATTAAACCACATGTGAGCGTGTTGTGGCTTCTCTTCGCAGGCGGTGAGCGATCAATAGGCACAATCAGAGAAGTGTTAAGGGGAGGTGCCGGGTGTGAAATAAAAAGTCTCTGGAGAAAAAACATGTCAGCGCTTATCAGATAATACCCTCTTGTCAGAAGGGGAAAAAACACACACACACACACACACTCACATAAATAAGCATATCCCTGAGTCTGTTTGTCTTCACCCCACAGCCAAAGGTTGAGTGTGCCCACATTTTCACACGTTGTGCTGCTCCCTCTATAATGAATATGATAATTGGACAGGTTTCATCTGTATGGCCTATTAACATTTTGAGTACATCAGAAGTCTTATCGAAGTCAGGTAATTAGAGCCCTTGTTCTGACTCTGATGTGGATTCCTTTAAAGACCGCTTGACTAGAGCAGCCTCCAGGGCCACTAGTTGATCATTAGGAGCAAGGATACATGTCTGTGGTTTTGTTCCCTGCCTCCTAACCATGAATCCTTTCCCTTAGCTGAGGATAACTAAGCAGCTGCATGTGGAAGAAAATGCAGCTGTAACAAGTAAATAGTGTTTTGACTAACCGAAGTCTGGATTACTACAGAGTCACAGTCAAAGTCAGAAGGCAAAAAGTGAACCTTTAGGATGTTGTCAAAAATCAGTGTCGAGTGGTTGAATAACTGGGAAAACCCCAGTCCTCACACCTATCTGTTGATAGATTAAAATAAGCTGGGTGTTGTCATTCTTGACTTCACTATTTCTGTCAGCTTTAACATGTACACCTGAGTCCAACAGATAAAAATGCCCACATATAAATAAGATTGCGTCTACATCCTGTCGTCTACGTTAGCTGGCTTTTCACTCCACCTTCAAGTGTGGCCGGCTACAAAAATCACAGAATGTCTGCGTTTAGCTGGTTGGGTGAGTAATACATGACGCATGTATTACTTGGAAATAAAAGCATGTCCTTCTAGCTAGCTTGAAGAGGAAGTGGTTATATATAATTTTTTTCATGCAACAGATTGAGGTTTGTGATAGAGAAGAGGAAGTTCACTTGTCTACCAGTAACATACATGTTCATAAATGCACATTTAATGCACTTTTTCAGATCAGATGGATTAGATTTTTCTTTAAATAAATTAGCAATTTTGAAAATAATTGCCTTAATTAATTGCTTGTCCGTCAACTAATTGTTTCAGGTTTAATTCAGACCATGCATCATGTCATTTCTCTTAATTTAAATCGTATTATTTAGCTATAAATTAATGATTCATGGGGAGTCGTGAACTGGAGCTTGTTACTGAGTTTTACATTGATCTTATTTTATCATTGCCATTTTGTGTTTATTTCCTTTTTCTGTATTTTAAAGACACTGCTAACTATCGTAGCCTGTAAATGCTGTGATATTGGGCCAGGGTTCGAATCCGACCTGCGGCTCTTTCCCACACGTCATTCTCCATCTCTCTCTCTCCCCGCATTCCCAAAAAAAATATATATCTTTTAAAAATAAAGCGCAGTGGTATGATAATGTTCCTTTGTAAACTTTGCTCCGAAATATGTAATAATAAACACATGCACCGGACTCCCAAGTAACACCCTCAGGAGAGAGGGTAAGATAGAAAGGTGGCTCAGGAGGGTCCAACGACACAAACACTTGGCACCGAAACTAAACAGTTGCATGGCGTTGCATCAGGTGTGCGCTCATTATTCCTGGTGGGGCCACATGGAAAACAAACAGTGTTAATTAAATCCCCTCTGCTTGTTAGGACTTGAGTACATTAGTGCCATACACAGAGTACATTACTAATATGCTCCCTAACATTTAGAGGGATAGATGGGGGGGGGGGGGGGTTATGGTTGGGGTATTATCCTCAGTGGAGCTCTTACTGGTGAAATAACCCTTCAGTCCACTGCTTGCCCACCCCCACATATTTAGTTCATTTGCAGATAACTATTAGTTTTACACCAGAGTAACATTTGAGGGGTTTTTTTGTAGGGCAGGGGGGTGCGTATTTTTTTTTTTTTTTTTTTTTTTTAGCCTAATTACCTTAATTTCCTCAGAGAACGTGCACTGAAAACTTTCTGTCACAATCTGGAAACTCGTCTTTATAAAGAAAACAGCTGCAGGATTCAGTTTCTCTTCTCTGCATGTATCTTAAGTTTTTTTCATTTCCGCCTGGTATTTGTGCGTGTTTTTCAGGCTGTCCATGAGCCCGGAGGAGCACAGTGAGTTCTGGAGAAAGGTCCAGTTCACAGTGGATAAAGATGTGGTGCGAACAGACCGCAGCAACCACTTCTTCAGAGGAGAGAATAACCCCAACGTGGAAATCATGAGGTCAGACCACTTCACGTTTTCCCCCACCCGTTCTTCATCTTTTTTTTTTCTTTTTCTTTTTTACCCCACTCCCGATCTCTATCTCAGTCTCTTTTGCCCTCTCCTTCTGTCACCTTCTCTCAATCCATCCTTATCATTCCCATTCCTCGGCCCAACGCACAGCCGTACCTATTCATTTCATATTCTGAACCCTGGGGGAGCTGCAAATGAGTTTCATGCTTTACTGACTCTGACTAAGCCGTCTGAGCACTTTTGATGCATACTCAGAGCTAATGGCTTTCTAAACGAGGAGCAAGAGGATTTAAATAGCATATTAGTTTAGTGACTCTCATCGAGGCTCCTGGTATTTGTCTAGGTATTATGTGTTATGCTGCGTGTAGGGGCCCCACGTGTCCACATGCACACCACTTATCTCGTGCCTCCTCAGATATCTCACATCTATTGGACGGATATGTCACAGTAGATACCGGCATCTTTAATTTTCCAAACACAAAACCACTGCAAAGTCTGCCTCCCTCTCTTAGTTTCTCTTTTTTTTTTCCAAATGACATCCATTTTCAGTGTTTTTGAATTTATCCTGATAACACTAAAAAAAAAAAGTCCTCAAGGTTTTCCCTTTGTTTAAACAGTCCTTGAGGATCACCAGGGAAGTTTACTTCAAAGTAATATCCATATACAAAAAAAAAAAAGGAGTGAGGGGGTGGGGGGGCAAGAAAGATCATTAATTAGCTCCCTGGTTACCAGAGGAGTTGGCATAGCAACAGCTAAAGCAGGGCTTGTCATGTTTTTTCTGGGTATTACCAGCAATGCTGGAGCACATGTTGGAGTCATTCAGAGTGTTTGGGTGGGACCATACATTTCAGTGGTTTGGCCGGGCTGCAGTGTCATGAACATGTCTATACTAGAGGCTCAAAAAAAAAAGAAGCTAAGGATTGAAATGTTTATGAGCCTCTATTCCGTAATTCCTATTAGATATTCTGTTTTCTGCTGAGATGTTACAACAGCACTAAGATGTCCATGGCTGTTCTCTCTCTCTCTCTCTCTCTCTCTCTTTCCCCCCTCCAGGCGAATTCTGCTCAACTATGCAGTGTTTAATCCAGACATGGGCTACTGCCAGGGCATGTCTGACCTGGTGGCCCCCTTGCTCACGGAGATTCAGGATGAAAGCGACACCTTCTGGTGCTTCGTCGGCCTCATGGAGAACACCATCTTCATTAGTTCACCGCGTGATGAGGACATGGAGAGGCAGCTGGTAGGACGTTTTCTACAAAAAGTGCTGTGTTTGTTTGTGGGAATTATGCTTGTGGAGAAAATAACAGCAGGCTACAGTGTTTGTCAGACGGCTGAATAGCTTCCCCGCCCCTCCACACCTTTTCGTTGACGGATGAAAATAAGATGGGTGCTTTCATTCTGTCACTTTTCACGTGTACAACCGAGTGCAGCACATTTTTTTTTTTTTTTTTTCCCCAAGCAAAAACTGACCCTAAGCATCTTTGCAAAGAGAGAGAAGGGTGTTCGGTGCAGAGAATTTCGTGTGCACACTTCCCAAATCTCAACTTTGCCTAGCAGGCACATGCGCAAAGCACAGGAAAATGAAATTCTCTTCAAGGCACTTTAATTTTAGTAAAATAAGTTAGTTAAATAGAAAACAATAATGAGTAAGTCCGTATATGTCACACTCTCATGGGTGGTGAAATTAATTTCCGTTCCTGATGTCTCCTACCTGACACTGCTTCCTGGTGACTCCATACACAAATGTGAACAACATCTGTACATTTTTGCTCATGTGCAGCGTGGAGAAGCATAATTCCTGCCTAAGAATACGAAAATATCACTATAAAATGTTTGACGTGTATGTACCGCGTCTCCGACCTGCCCCTCAGATGTACCTGCGGGAGCTTCTGCGTCTCATGCTGCCCCGCTTCCACCAGCACCTCACCAGGCTGGGAGAGGACGGCCTCCAGCTGCTCTTCTGCCACCGCTGGATCTTGCTCTGTTTCAAACGAGAGTTCCCCGACACCGAGGCTCTGCGCATGTGGGAGGCTTGTTGGGCACATTACCAGGTCAGGGCAACGTCCTACCAACTCCTTTGCATACACAAGTTTGTGTGAAAAACTTTGCATAATGCACAGAGAGAGGCGTCTTTTTCACTACGGCACTACATTTGTGATGATTTTTCAGAGGGCATGCAGAATTTTAATAATATAAAGAGTCCATGTTATTCCTTTAAAGCCTGTCAACCCAGACCATTATAATCCTCCCAAATTTCTTTTAAAATGTCATATTACTTCTTGGTTTGGGGGTTTTTTATGGTTTAATTCAACAGGGATTAGCGGTTCTTTAAAGATTGAACACATCATCAAATCCCACATTTTGATTTTGTTCACTTTAAATGAATGTACGTCTATTAAAATCTACAGTCGTATCTGATGGATGGAAGCTGAAGCAGGTGACCTGTGGTCAGTTTTAATATTGTCTTGTATCACTTGTCCACTAAAACCTGTAGCTGTGTCGTGCTCACCGCCGCGACACGGAGCTTGACACCCCTTCCCGCTGAGGCAGTGTCAAATATCATGTCTTTCTGCTTCGTGCCGTCTGTTCGGGCTCTCTGCTAGATGCTCTGATCTTCAGCTACAGGTGCCGATAGAGAGAGATAGCAGAGTGAAACCTCAGTTTAGACGGTTGAATGTCACACAGACCAGAAGCAAGAATTTCTGATTGATATCTGATTTTTCTGTGAAAAGGAGAGACATATTGTATCACAATAACTGCAGACACTGTCATGATGCACATGATAAATAACAATACTTCCAACATACGCACAAAAACGAGTCTTTATTATACATTTTTCAAATGTTTCCCTCGATTTCCTTTCCATCCTACAGCTTGTTTTTTCAAATATTAACTGCCCCCATAATTTGCATTAACCTTAAGCAGGTTATCAGTGTAAATTTGCATTTTGTTTGCATCCTGCTCTTTGTCTTTGTCCTGTGGTTTAATCTTCAAATTGTTCCCTTTAGCAAAGGCATGGCTAAACACAGAACGGTGACCACACCGTCATTTCATATTGGAATTATAATATGTCTGTCCCAGAACACTTGGGAGATATCCCTGCATTTCTCTTCCAGTACTGACTCCCCTCACTCACCCCGTTTTCCCCCCCTCATAGACGGACTACTTCCACCTGTTCCTGTGTGTGGCCATCATTGTTCTCTACGGAGAGGATGTGACAGAACAGCAGCTCGCCACCGACCAAATGCTGCTTCATTTCAGCAACCTCTCCATGCACATGAACGGAGAGCTGGTGCTACGTAAGGTACGCAGCAGTAAACGCTCCGGCTTTCCTTGCCTTTATGGCATGTTGTGAGATTTAACGATTGGGTTTACGAGGCTCCGTTTAGCTCTGTGCTTTCTACCCAGAGTGCATCCATTAATCTCAGAATATCTGAATAGTAACTGGTTTTATGAGCAAAGACCGCCGCATGACGTTGAATCCAAACTAGGGTTGCGTTTGCATCAAGCCGCCCTGCCCAATGCTGCAGCGAAGCATGTGATATACTGTAACCTGCCCGCAGAGGCCTTGAGGTGCTGAATGGGATGCTGCCGTGCCATGCAGAGGATTTATGATATGCATCCCTGCTACTGAGTCCGTGCTTGCATGCTCATGTTTATGGATGCTGTGTTAGTACTGCTGCAACCACAGGCAGTGAGTTCATGTTAGCATGCAGCGGGTGTAACTGCTTTTGTTGTTTGCCTGAGACTTTGCACCCAGAGCAGGCACGGCGTTTTTTTAGCTTCAGGTAACGTGCTGCACTGTTGACCTTGACATTGTTTTCTTGTATTTTAGTTGAGAGTCAAGGGTATTGATGTTTTAATCATACTGTGTTTTCAAATCTGCAACATATTTATAGTTCATCTTGCCACTTTTCATCCTGCTCTTCCAGGCCCGCAGCCTCCTCTACCAGTTCCGCCTCCTACCCAGAATCCCATGCAGCCTACACGACCTCTGTAAACTGTGTGGCCCGGGGATGTGGGACAGCCGCTACATCCCCACCGTGGAGTGTTCCGGTGAACACCCCGACTCGCAGAGCTGCCCCTATGGAGGCACTTCCACCCCCCAGCCCTCCTCGCCCTCCCCGTCATCCACCCCCTCGCCCTCACCAAACCCCACCCCCACACCTCCACCGGAGGGCAAGAAAGGCTCCAAAACCCGGGATATTTTCACCTTTCGGAAACAGTCCTGAGTTGGAGGCGATGGGGAGCTTTGCTGGTCTTGGCTCATGTTAGTACAGCAAATGTTTCGGATCCATCTGCTGGATTCCTGAACTATTTGCTGCCCCCCCTCTCTTTCTCTCCATAGCCCCTGCTTCTAGTTTCACTAATACTGAGGATTTTTTGTCACTTGATCCTTTCATGTGGTGCAATGTGGACCACTGCCTTACCAGAATGTTATTTACAACGTTCGGCATCACATGAATCCGCGATGAGGACGGTTTTGCTGCCGGGCAGGCCGGAAGACAAGAGGCTGCTCTCCCTCTTGGAGCAGAATGGACAATCACCAGGCGAAATGTCGGTCTGGAGCTACTTCAGGTTCAAGTCTGCTGCTGGCTTGGCATACTTCCATGGGCTATGTGGGCTGGGGTCACATCAGGGTCTGAGGCAACCGGCCTGACTACGTGCAGACACTGACCGCAGGTCAAATGAAACTGGAGACTGATTCACAGGACTTGAACTTGAACTTGAAAAAAAAAAAGTGTTCCTGTGTTCTCACAACGGAATATTTGTGTGAATATCAAATTATATGTGCATATCTCAAGTCTGAGCAGGACATTTTTAACATCCAAACCCTCTGTGCTAACAAAGAAGGGTTAACCTATGAGTAGGATTATAACGAATTGCCGGTACTTTTACGTTTTTTGTTTAATTTCATTTTCAAACAAGTGAATGTTTGCGTTTATATCAGCAAAGTTACAAATATTTAGCAATATTATATCCTTGCATGAGCGATTCTTGACATTATAGAGGGCACGACATGTTTGTTGGAAAACACTCAAGCCCAAAACAGAGGTAAGAATGTGTTTATATGACAAACACATCACGATAGGGCTGCACCATATTTCCTCATCAGATTGCGGTAAGGAACGTTCTCATAATTTCTCTCCGTTAAAATGGTGTTTACCCGACAGGCAGGAGGAAGTTAGGCGTATGTTTCCTCCTGATAAAGTCAGACACATTCGTTCATTTTACCTGTCGAGCAGCAGGAGCCGAACCACTGAGACATCACCGTCATGATATATAATATGAGTTTCCTGGAGTTGTTTTTTTTTTTTTTTTTACTTGAAGTTTTGTCTTCTGTGTTGAACCAATTGTGAAAAATTGCGATTTTTTTTTTTTCACATTTTTTTTTTCCTTCTCTCCACCGTCACCTCAGACGAATGACAAACGCACTATCGAAACACATCAACGCTAAGAATCAGTCCACATGAATGTATCTGGGTTTTTGTTTTGTTTTGTTTTATATATTTTTTTTTACCTCTTCTCACTCTGCAACAGCATTTCGAAACTCTTCAGTTCAGTGTGTGTGTGTGTGGGTGTGTGTATAAACTGGAGTGACCTCCTAAACATCTGGTAATGAGTTGGAGAACAGCCGGAGAAGTCCCCCCCCCCACCCCTCCTCCCCGTCCCCCTCTCTCTCTCTCTCTCTCTCTCTCTCTCTCTCTCTCTATCCCTGACCACTCTCTTTAATTATAAGCGGCCATCATGGGGAAGAACCTGGGAAGGGAAGAAAGAAAAAGAAAAGCTGGCTGTTCTGGGACTCATCGGAACAGAGGGAGAGAGAAAAAGACTGATAGAGATGGCGAAAGACTGGTGCAAGTTCATACTGGGGTGATCTCCCCTCTCTGTGATTTGCAAGTCCCAGATGATGGTCTCCACTCTGGGGCTTTTTCCCTGAGAGCTTTTGAGTGACACTCCTTGGGGGGGGGGGGGATGAAAACATTCTCAAATTGCTGCTAAAATGTAACATTAAGACCTTCAATCAGCCTCCCTCTGCTCCCTCCTTCCCCTCTGTGTCTCTTGTGGTCTCTCTGCTCTCTCCTCAGCAAACAGTCTCTGCAAATGACATTCCTGCTGCTCACTTTTCCCAGACAGTTGCTCGTGTGCAGCTGCTTGGCACGATACCACATAGAGTTTGAGGAATTAGAGGCGACTCTGTGTTGAAATGAGCAAAGAATCTAGAGATGAGAAATGGACTTTCTGTGTGTGTGATAGCGTGCGTGTGTGTGTGTTTATGAACTCATGAATTTTATTAAAATCCTCATTGAAATCACATCGTCTGCACATGGCACTGTAAGTCACGAGCCTAATTAATGACTACTCCCATTTAACGGGGGGGGTTTCGATCAGTCATCACTGAATGTACAACATTGCTGTTAAGCTCCATGATGCTGGCGTGTTAATGTACACATCTCCAGAAAAAAAGAGCCTATTCTTGGTATTAATAAAAACACAGTCATACTTTTAAGAAAACACCTCTAGAGAATGGTTTACCGAACAACAAAATGTACCAAGCATACAATTTCATAAATGCCTTTCTGACAATAAATGACTTGTGATTGTGATCTGATACCAAGTAAAAACAATGCTGGGATTTACAAAAAAAAAACACCACCCGTTTCATCATTAAACACTACTCAAGTAATAGCATAAGTCTGTGTATTGTTTTGTAATGTCAAAATGGATATTAGGATTATTATAGAAGATGCTTATAATGAGAATAATTTATGAAATGTTAATAAACTAATCAAAATCAACAACTTCACATGGCTGTACATAGTTGAGAGATTATATTGTAAATGATGAACAAGATATATAAGAGCAAAGATAAAAATATTTATATTATCAACTCCTTTGTCAGTAATAAAATACTAATGCTACTAATTCTTTTGCCCTTCCCTATTTTATTATCCACCTTTGTATCGTCTACTGAAAAAACAAAAGATCGATGAGTAATATCTCAAATATCAGCAAGTCGCTCTATAATTCACACAATATCGAGCAGCTAGAGGGTTTGTTGACTTCGTATAATGAGAAGGAAGTAAATTCAAGAGAGTGAGGTTTCCCTTTAGCAGAAGGCAACATGCTCCAACAATGCCTCTTCTATTATACTTTTTAATTGCTCTGAACCAGTTTCTCTAGAACGTGGAAAGAAGCGGCAAGACCGAGTTTTTCCTATTTCCTGAAGTTGTTTATTTGGTTTTCCAGCACTTCTTATATGTATAACCAAGGGAACTCAAGGCAGGTGAGCAGAGGATCACTTTATGCGTTAGCACAAGCTATCTAATTAGCCCACAGCAGATGGTAAGAAGGACATAACTAGGTTGATAAAAAAAAAAAAAAAAAAAAAAACCTTCTCAACAAACTTGTCCTTTGCTTTGTGCAGTAAATTAAAGACTGTTGCTATGCACAGGCTGGTTTTGTGATAACGGCCACTGAAGGCACACAGAAATTATTCTCTGTCTCATTAAAGGAAAAGGAAAAAGAACTCCAGTCACGCCTACGTTCAAATACGAGGCACACTGAACTGTGTTTATCTGATCCATGATCACTTCAATCACTGAATGATATTTATGGGCTGGGGAGCGGCATGAGTAAGAGCCAGTAAAGATGATAAAGATGTTATTTTACTCATAAATACGATTCATTCATATGTTTATATTTATGGATAGTTATAAGCTAATGCTGCCTAAACCGTTATTGTTGTAATTAGATTACTTAAGTACAGAACTTATTCTTGTGCAGATGGCTGCACACCATGAACTGGGTTCTGCTCAGGCTTTCAGCCTCTCAAAAGCTTTTCCTTGCCATTGTCGCTTAGTATGTGCTCATGATGGGAACTGTTGAGTCTCTGTAAATAATATTACAGGAGTACTGTCTAGATCTGCTCAATATGGAAAGTGTCATGAGATAACTTTTTTAAAAGATATTATTTTGGCCTTTTAAAGCTTTATTTTTGATAGAGACAGCTGAAGAGTGACAGGAATGCAAGGAGAGAGAGACGGGGAATGACATGCGGGGAAGGAGTCGAACCCTGGGCTGGCACAGCAAGGACTGAGCCTTTGTACATCGGGCGGTTGCTCTACCAACTGAGCTAAACGACACCCCAGGAAGTTGATCACTTTCAATTTCATCTTTTTTGGCACAGAAAGGTTGAGACCTGAGATGGTTGACGTATCCTGGGTAGAGGTCTCCTTCCTGACACAACTCTAAGAATGTATCTGGAGCTTCCCTGTTGCAGGTCAGAAGTATTTACTCACCACTTGTTTTCCCTTTGCCTGTAAAAGCACTTACAGCGTAACATCCTGTATATGTGTGCAACCCGAGGGGAGCCCTACACAAACCTCAGTGCCAACAATGGCAGCAACTTTCCTGAGGCCTTGTACTGGAGTAACGGGGCCCCAGTCTTATCACAGAATGCCAAAGACATGATGCAGACATCTGTGTCATCTGAGCATTTCTGAGCGTGTTATCCTGCCTCATACTTACAATACACTTCAGCTGGAATAAAGTTCATTTTTTTTAGGTTAGGTACAGATATATCAGATATATATATATGTTATATCTTTCAGAAAAAAACAGAAGCACATCTTATGTGTCAGTAATAGTGCAGAGAAACAATTTTTCCCACTAGTTTTCAATAATAAGGGAGAACCATCAGTATGATGATTTATTCAAATCATTATACACATGAAGGAATCACACAGCTATCCTAACACTTGGCATGCATACCTTTGCAAAAACCACTAGGAGAATTATTCCCTGCAGATAGTACTGATGGCTGAAAGGTGTCTGTATGCAGCTGCAGTTTTCTCAACTTAAAATAAATTAACTGCTTTCTTTCTTTAAAATTTAGGCCGCCTCTATATGTTTTTTGAGTTCATCAGACCAAAGAATAAAGTGTTATTAAGCACCCAGTCAAATTGAAATCATTAAAAATGTCGACAAGTTTATGAAATTAGGCGTCAAAATTGGGTAGTAGTCTTTTCACATGTTTTCAGCAACTATTTTCCAACATATTTAATGTACTTTGAAAGAAATCTCTGGATTGCATTTACACTGACTAATACAGTTGTATTTACATGCAATACTCTACTGACACCTGACCAGCTCTGGTCTCTGTCCAGTCCAAAACCCCCAACAGCCCCCTGTGCAGCTACTTTAAGATGTCAACATTGTTTTGTAGTGTGCCTTCGTTTAACTCTGCAAAGATGAAAAACATGAGGTGTGAATTCTGCCTCACAGGGGATTTCCATTCCAGTTTTCTGACAAACAATGTAAGGGCCTCCCATGAGAAAAAGGCAGCAAAGCAGACTGAGTTTAACCCTAAACAATCTTGCACAACCTTATCAGCCTCAGCTGTTTGTTTGTGGCTGTTTGACAGTGTGTTTGTGTGTGATGGCTCAGGCGTTTGACAGCGATCAACTGACTATCACGCACAGCTGTGGAGATAGCATCAGCCACCATCGTCAGGTGGCTGGCTCCTTGAAAGCAAAAGGCAGACTCGGGCTGACAGTCGTCTTTGGGGAATGGCTCCGGCACCGCAGGTATTCCAGTCGAGTTACTCAGAGCCGTTCCCGGGAAACAAAATTTGAATTTTTTTCCTTGGAAGGCGCATTATGACTGTACTTTCTCGGCATCCAGTGACTAAACAGCCAGGAGGTTTTTTTTGTTTTGTTTTAATCTGCAGTGTTTGAAACACTTTCATTTCATCCTTGTCTGTTTCTGTTTTAACCCCTCACTATATTAACCTTGTTGACTGATGCAAGACATCAGTGGGATGAGTATAATGGCTTTCAAAAGGAAAATGAGTTGGAAATTGCCTTAACTTATACCCCCTGAGATCACCCAGGGATTCTCTACTGTACGTGTGATTATTCTGCTATCCAGAGACCCCGCTGCCTCTGATGTGGGGGCCTGCCTGCCTGCAATTACAACCCATTAGCCCCTGATTGATAGCTTCTCTGAGGGCTAATGCATCGCTATAGCAGAAAACAAGATAAAGGGAAAATGACAATAAATACATAAATGAATAAAACGCCACTTCTCATTACTCAAATCTTGGGCCTCTTTGCATCATTTGAGTGACTAATGCAGTTTTTATCCGCACACAAAACTAAATGAGTGACTGATGGAGCAACACACGGATCCACTGAACACTATAAAAACTACATATCGCCCTGCTGTAAAGTCTGACTGAGAGCTGCAGCATTCGTTGGAGCTGCTTTGCTTATTACGGCACGTTAGATTACAGAAACTTAGCGGAGCATCATGATTGATAAGATCTGTGGTTTAACAGTAAGACAAAAATGTGAGCCACGACTTGTTGCCTCCAGTTACAACCAGGCATCACTATCAGTAAAGTACGCAAAGCGCTCAAGCTCTGTGGAGCCTCTTTGTGTCGGAGTTGTCCTCTCTGCTCTAACACTCTTCACATGTGCTCTTTACTCTTTCTATGATTCTGACCCGTGTGCACATGTGTTACTGCATCTTTTTCTCCCCTCCCTCAACCCCCTACCACCCACCAATTGCTCCCCCTGTTGAATTACAGCCCTCCTCCCCCACCTCCTCATCGGTCCACTCACCCCCACCCCCCCGACTGAGTGACAGTGTGGGGCCTGGCTACTCTCCTGTCGTGAGGCCTCCATTGAACGCCGGGTTATTGCCCCCTAATTATCAATTACAGGGCTCGGCTTCCACACCTGGAGCAGGCCAGGCTGGGAATGAGCTTAGCCCATTAGGATGGACCTCCGGCTGGGCTGTTTATGGAGGGGGCTGGGCTCTACCCTCTGGAGGTGTTAATGGGCCTTCAAGGGGTACAGTCAGCAGGCTCAGCCATCAGAGTGTCTGATAACAGAACAAGCTTCATGCTCCACAACTGTTGGGATTTCAGCGATTATTTCTGGTATAGATACGTGTCATTATTTGGCATTATACAGATGTGTGTGTTCCGTTTCCAGGCTGTGAACCTTTTAACTCAAATTCAAGAGATATTTAAAGTTATTGAATACAGACTGCAGTGATGTTCTGATATTTTGCCTTATTTGTAGATCCATTAAAGATGCACTGAGGGCTGTGTGCCAATTTGACACAACAATTTAATAGTCAAGGGGAGTACAGTACACCCTGTGCACATCAGTGTGGTTCTGTGGCTTTCTGAGAAAATTACTGAAGTAGCATCACTTGAGTAGCTTTGCTTCGTCTTTTTGACAAATAGTTACAGAGAAAACCTACCTGGTGTTTTAATAATGTGGTTCTCTCACAAATGACACTAATGATTTGCATTACAGCAAGTATAGATTGTTTTTGGACCCATGTCAGGGACTGAATTCAAAATATGTGATACTTTATTGCCATTTCATTGGAGCTGAATTTGCTTCGGTGACCTCTCATAAAACAAAACCCTCGAGATATCATGTAACCACACTTGAGACATAAAACCTAAAATTACCATATTCACACAGTTAAAACGTTAATGTGTGAACTTAAACACCTAAAAATGGTTGAATAAATGAATAATAAAACGAGTTCTCCCGCTGGGATGCTATCAGCACAGGCGCAGCGTGTTGTATACCACTGTGCACACTTAGTGTGTGTGTCCCGCCGTGAACAGTCGTTGGATATTTGCTTCCATTTTTTAAATATTTTCTGTCTTTTTTTGTTGCCACTGACGAGTCAGGGAATCTGAAACTCTGAAATGATTTTGACCATATGTTGAATTCTACTGTATCTACTGAGAATTTAATATGGGGAAAAGAAGGTTTACAGATAAGAAATATGGAGTCATCACCTATTGAGTTTCTGTAGGAACACCTACGTACATGTATAAGTATGTCCCTCCAGCCGGGAAATGTAACAACATTAAGGAGGAATCTGCTCTCTGAATTATTGCCTCTGTTTAAATTCTCTTCAGTCTCTGCTTTCATTTGCTCCTCCAGCCTCAGACTTCCATATATTTAGAAACTGTCATCTGCTTGTAGGTAATGATATCTATATAAATGTACATTTACTTAAGTATAAATTCAAGGTACTTACAAGGTACAATATTTCATACTCTTCCTGTTCAGTTAAACCATCTATCTCCAAATTCTGTGATTTTTAATGTGAATATTTGTGATAAACTGAAGGATGAAGTGTTCCTCCATGGATTTAGAAAATTCTCCTATTTCTTAAAGTCTGTGTAAAGTAAGAATAAATATGTGTTTTGAGTTTGTCAGACCAAAGAAGAAAGTGTTATTAACCACCCAGCCAAATTTGAATAATTAAAAATATCGACAAGTTTCTGAAATTAGGTGTCAAAATCAGGTAACAATGAGCAGTATTCTCAGCTCCAGGACTGTCGTGGTGTGTCTGCTGAATGCGCTGAAGCCACGCCCACTTGTGGGAGCAGTCAAGCAGCAATTTTGAAGTGACAGAAACGTGTCAGATGAGTTCAGATAATGACATGACTAACTTCGAAACGCTCTAATCTCTATCTCTCTGCTAAGGGTGCAGGGGTACGCTCAGGGTGGCCTCAGCGTGTCATCGAGCCACCCTTTAGGACCACCCACAAAATCCTGGACTGAAAACTAGTGAAAAACTGTTTGAACCTCTAACTCTACATTTCAGTAACATATTGTTCAAAGTCTTTTCACGTGTTTTCAGCAACTATTCTTCAAAATATTTATGTATTTTCAAAGAAATCTCAGAATTGCCATTACATGGACTTTAAGGTAATAGAGTCGAAAATTGGGCTGTTTTTCTCAGGAAAAGTTGACTTGTTAGGGATACATGGGTCTCACAGGGCTGTAACGTTACAAACATATGACGATCTTACAGACCATGATGCACGGCTGTAGATTAAACTAACCAGCAGTATATAAAGTAGCTAAAACATGAACATCCATCACAGAAAAATACAACATACGTACGAATGCAGCAGTAATATTAGACACTATTTTCTGCATAGCGTCTCCTTTTAGTGATTAAGTTAAATATTGCTGATAATACTTACATCGTTTCACTCAAGTAAATAATGCAGTACTTCTACTTGTCATAGAGTACCAGGACCTGTTCTTTCACCACTGATCTTTATAGTGTGTGATGAAGTATGACAGAAGACATGCATAGATCACTGCTTTCATGTTGCCTCTCCCCCTCGTCTCTCTATTCATAGAAGAAGACACAAAAATAGATGTCTTTTCACCCTCGAATGCAAATAGATTGACTTGGCCTCTTATCATCACAATAGTCTACTCTTTCCAGCCCGTCTCGTCTGTGCTCTATTCAACTGTTAGCAGCGTTTAGGTGAAGGAGTCAGCTTATAGCAGCCGTGCTCTATATCATACGGCAGATTGAAATGAAAATGAGGCATTCCTTAAAATAGCTGCACGCAGACGGGGGTAGGCTCGTAGCTGGAGGATTGAGGGTGACAGGGGTGAAGATATATGTTATGACTCTCTGTGTATTTTAGAGCTCACGGGTTGTTTTGCCATGCTGAATGCGTCTGAGATATGTCACAGGTGTTGTGATGGATTGGAGAGTGTGGTACGTGCTGGATTAACTGCAATAGATTTACATTGCACGAGTGTGAGGAAGACAGAGATAGAGAGAGAGAGAGAGAGAACGCAGGTGTGTCTATGTGTGCTTGTACTGTAGATGCAAACACACATCTGTATTATTATTGTGTGGTTTCAGATCACCTCCAACGCCCCATCGGTCTTCCTGCTGGTGCGTGTGTGTGTGTGTGTGAAACACTGCATGTGTGTTTGCATATTTTGGTAGAGGCAGAAAAAGGGAGGAAATGTATGACTCAGACACAGTTTTGCATTTATTAATTAATATAAAAGCTCTATGATTCATAGGAAATTGATAACTACACCTTTTGCATTAAAAAGTCACCTTATGAAAGATGTTTTATTGTTATGTACATGACCTTTTATAGCGCTGCCAGAAAGTCCCCCACTGTGACTCATCATATGTCAACATATTTTAAGAGCATGAAATGAAAAACCACCGGCACTTTGCTTTGATCACATGCAGCAGTACTGCTCTGCGCTTTTAAGTGACACTGTAGCCATGTTTGTGTTTTTGTTGCTCATAATTGTTAAAGGATGAGTCCTGTCACGCTCTGTATTTTTCTAATTATCAGGAAATTCTTTGAAAAGACCCAAACCAACAATTAAAACAAATACAATGAACCTCCTAACAAGTACCGTCGCTGTATCTTATTCTTCTGTGCCACAGAGCTCCATTATTGTCCAGGAACAATTACTTCATTATGCTGAACATGAATACTGTGGACCCACTGTCCTGTCACTGTAAATACTCGCTGGAGCACCAAATGTGTATTATTCCGCAGCTCAAAATAGTCCCCCAAAAAAATCCACTATTTACATTTGCTAAAAACTGCAGCGCCCAGACGTTTTAGAAAATAAGCCACCCTTTTCTTAAAATGACACTTTATATTCATGAGCAATTCATTTAATGATTCATGTATTTAGTAGGAACAATTGGGCTGAAAGTCAAAAAGTCTTGGGAGATTGACTATTAAATTATTATCAAAGATATAGAATAATGTCAATGTCCTAACCTCTAATAGCAGGACAAGTCAAGGTATTCAATATGATGTGCGGTAATTGTTGCTGCTTAAACCCCAAAATGTCCCCAAAAGATGCACAAGTTCCTCCTGTTTGAGTAACATTTACAAAAAAACACAGTTTCAGAAACTTGACTGAGCCTTTTGTTAAAGAATTCAACTGTATATGTGTGAGACACTTTTCAAATTTATGTCCTAATGAATGGGCTTCATACATAAACTATAGCTAATTAAGCTAATGAAAACAAAATGGCCTCATCATTCGACGTAAGCTTTAAGGACTAATCACTTTTCCCTGTAATTACAATCAACCGTTGATTAGCTTGGAGCTTAAAGTCATCTTGACAACCATTAGTCATGTTGCCATGATGTGTCCACACACACTCGGTGCGTTAAACCTCCCTGCTGTCCCCTGTTGTGCTTCGATGGGGCCGTGGGATATGTGCACTGACGCAAGCTGCAGTCTCTCTTGGGCAGCCATGCAGGTAAATAAACTGGTGATTGTGAGCTGAGGGAGGACGAGATGAAAAAGCCTGTTGATTACTGATCGGCCAGCCAAGCTAATAACGCTCTATATCCTGTCTCTCAGCCTCAGGATGAGGTCTGGATCAATCTTTGATGATGTGACTGAAATACAAACGCGGGGAGATTCTCCTTCAGCCCGCATCATTCATTTGGGTTTAATTGCTCGTGCTTCGCAGCGAGGCATTGATTTCAATAAAGGCGGGTGATGAAAATAGTCTTTCACCTTAGTTACCGATCAGTGTAAATAAATTGAAAGTCCCCTGTCATTTAATACGCAACGACATCTCTCCGCTCTGCCTCCGCTGTGGATGACTTATTGCTACTTCATGCCGAGTCTGTGGCTCTGACACATCTTATCTTGGTCAGAAGATCATGATACCTCTCTTGTGTTGGATCAACCTCAGTGTTACACTCGTGTTGTCACTCATTATTAATGCCTGGAGAATCTCTGTGGCTTCCCAGCAGACAGTTTGGTCTCTTTGTAGTTGCCTTGAACTGCGAAAAACCCTTCGCTTCGTGTGTTTTTATACCTGCTTCATTTGTGAAACAACTATGTTGGTATTTGTTTGACTCAGGGTTGAAATATGTCGCTTATCTGAATGCGTGTAAATAAGCTACGTGTCATAACCATGACTGTGTTATGAGTGATTTCTGGTTCTTTTGATCCATTTCGAGTGAATGCAGCCTTTATTTTAGCTTTTGACACTCAAGGTTAAGTTGCGAACACACACGCACGCACACGCGCGTCAGGGTTCTCATTAAGACAATAGCTGTCATTTCCAACAATGCCCCAATTAGAGTGTATCTTGTGCTAACAAAGTGCCCTCGTTTGGGGCTCAGTTCCTGCCGTTTTTGAATCCAAATATTTGTCACCTCAAATGAAAAGCACTTGTAACATCACAAGGCCTATCCACCATTATCCCTCTTTACTATTATTCTTCTCCAATAAGCTACCACAGCTACCCTCAGGGCAACAAGGCAAGGTTTGATGCAATTCAGTCCTAATCAGACACTGTTTGTCTGTTTTTGGATTGCCTGTTATGTTCTCTCACGATGTGAAAGGCACGGCGCCTCAGGCACAGCTGACTCTGAAGGGGGCCCCCACGAGGGACCCTATGGCCTCTCCATGGGGAGGAGTTCCTAATCCAGGATTATTCTTCCAGACTCGCAGCCAGCTGGATTAGGAGATAGTCGGTGGAAAAGGGCACCGTCAGCACTCTCTCCTTAGCAGCTCAGTGGATTAGAGCCGTGGCTGCCTGCGAGGTGCAGAGGAAACGAGCAAGGCTCGCCGGGTCCCCCTCGCAGCCACACAGCAGCACCATACATGGAGATGGAAAAAAAGGAGATGGTTGAGTGCGCACTCACACACACACGCAATGGTTTTTCCATTCTTGACTTGGGGGCTGGTTCGAATATGGTGTCAGGAGATAATGGCCGTCTTTACAGGTGGATGGCATTGAACTAAATTGAGGGAAAAAGAAATTTAAATGAGAAACTGCATTCACACATTTGTAGTCATTATATCTCTCAGCCCTCTGTGCGGGCCGCACAGTCCGACAGATGACAGCTTCCATACAGCTGCAACCTGCCATCCCTCATTAGAGAGATTATCTACATTACAGTGTGTGTGGGTGTGCATTTCTACATTATACAGTGTGTTGTGTGTGTGTGTGTGTGTGAGAGAGAAAGAGTGTTTGAAAGCAGCAACTGGTTGCATTTGTGTATATCTTGTGTTCGTCGTGCTCTGCGTGTGAAACCGAGTGCACGGTTGCAGAAGCAGTAGCAGAGCACAGAGTCAGATACCCCAGCTAGTTTCTCCAGCCAGTAATCAGCCATTGATTGTGAAGTAGTCAATGAGAGTGGAGTCTCAATGTGCCCTCAAAGCTGCCACGGACGGGTCGATCGCGGCCTGCCGCTGAGCCTTTGTGTGACCTGCATACTGGAATGTGCGCGCCAGTGTTTGCTTTCCTTTGGTGAGAACAAAAGAACACCTCTTGATCATTTTTTCTGCAAGATGTTGCAGCAATGTGTTTTTTTTTTCTTCTTCTTGTTATTCATAAATTCCACAAAAAAAAAAAAAGCGATTGGTTTATCACTGTGCAGACATCCATGAGCCCAAGATGCATGCAACCACATTACCTCCCCATCAAAACCACTTCCTATCAACTTAATGCAGAGAAAGAGGCCGTATTGAAATTGCCAGGTGCCTAATTTGGTCTTTGTCGCACATAATTGAAACCACTCATCCCTCCCCCCACTGAAGGGGAGAAAGAGAGATAGAGAGAGAGAGAGAGAGAGAGAGAGAGAGGTGTGGGGGGGCGGGAGGGAGAGAGAGGGAGAGATAATTGCCTTATAAGGCAGTAGGCTGTTATGAATGTGACGTCTCATTCCCAGCAGCGTGCTGGCAGATGATACGGTAAAGCCCACATCTCAAATCCATCTGAAGAAAGCTGGCTCTCACAGGCTTTGGTTTGATAGCTCCAGCTGTCTCGTTTAGGACTGCATGCGTGTGTGTGTGTGTGTACATGTATATATGTGTTTATGTGTGTGCTCGGAGGGGGGATGGTGCATGTTTGTGTGTGTGTGAGTGAGTGAGTGAGTGCATGCGCACCATGTTATTGACTCCTGAATTACTTCTCTGCGGGGGGATTTTGTTGGAATTTTGTGTGTGTGGCGGTGGTGGGCAGGAGAACATGGATGATGAATAGAGATGTATGTGTGTGTGTGTGTGTGTGTGTGTGTGAACAGAGCGGGATGCTGAGTCAGGTGGTTGATTTACAGTGTAAGCATTGCAGTGCAGGTGGAGACACACAACACACACACACACACACACACGTAAGACACGCCATAATTTTTCTGTTCCTCTTTTGTTTTTTCTGCCCGGCATTCCACCTCCGATCCCGTCTCTCTCCCTCCTCCCCTCCTTGTTGCATCCTCCTCTGTTGCTCCTCTCTTTCCCCTCTCCATCACTATCCCTCACCGTCTCCCTGCATCTCTGCGTACCCCTCCCCCATCCAGACAGCCGGGCTGGATGTATGTGTGTGCATATGTGTGTGTGTGTGTGTGCTCTCCCAGCTGGGGGCAGCAGTAGGGAGGGATGCTCTTTGGGGAAATGGAGGACGGTATGCAGTCTGCTCCTCTTGGAAAACCGTCAGTGTATCATCTCTCGTTTCTCTCTATCCTTTGTCATCTCTTCTTTTTTAAACACGTCTCGGTTTCGCTGCATCCGATTCCTCCATCGGCTAAAGAAATATTTCACTCCACCTCTCCACCCATCTCTCTCCCCACATTGATGTGCCAGGATTTTTTTTCACTGTTGTCGGTGCCCTCTCAGCGTGCGCTGCTGTCCCCCACAGAGAAGAGATTTTCTCCTGTCATTACACACTCCTCACAGGGTATCCTCTCGCTACCAACAATCTCTTTAAAGACCAACCCTCCATTTATCTCAGCTCTCCTTTTCTTTTCTTTTCTTTTCATTTTTTTTAATCTGCTCTCCTCACTTTTTTTTTTTTTTTTTTTTAGAAGTGCCGCAAGCTCCTTTCAATTATCTTCCCCTGCCTCTCGGCGGTCGCCGGGAGACAGCTTTTCTGTGCAAATATTTGCGTTTCATGAATATGCCATCATTAAGCACCCTGCATAGGTGTGGGCGCAGCACCGACGAAATGTTAATTGTGGCTCGGCGAGGCCCTCTCATGCATTCCTCCCCTTGCAGGAATCTGGCAGGAGCTCAGACAGGGAACAGACGTCTGGGTCAGGACAGGCTCAGGCAGAGAGAGTGCAAGAGAGACCGAGAGGGAGACGAAGAGAGAAGGGAAGTGAAATGAGGAGTGTGAATAAGGGAAATAAGAGCGAAACTTCGCTTAGACAGATGTAAGCATGAAGAAGAAAATAGCTTTTAAAACCTCCATGTGCAACACAAGGTTCAGGCCTCTGGGTCTAACATGAACCACAGGGGAGTTTCACATCCGGAAGAGCTGCTTTGTACCATTTGAACACACTTCCCGACCACCTGAAGGCACACCAGACATTTAAATGAATCCTGCAACATTTCTTAATAAGTCGCCGCAGTATTTCTAAGTTACTAAAAAGCCAACCACTTATTCTTACACAGCTTCACATTCAGCCTTTTCCCTGTTGTTTTACCTGCTTTTAATTACCATGTGGAACTACGCTCCTATTTCCCCTTTGAGATTTGCATTTAATGAAACATGTGTTATTTATAAAATGCATTATCACTAGTATTATTAAGGCCTGAGAGTGCATATGCCCGAGGGAGTTCACTTGTCAATTGTAGCACAACTGGATGAGGACCAAGAAGCCGGCATGAAAAGAGGGATTAGAGTCCATTTCAACATGGAGCTGGTATCTGTTGCAAGATCGCCTTAATATGGTGAACAGCAACGGCTTTGTTTTAGGCAAGGAATGCAGCCGGTTCAGCTAAATTAGAGGCAGCCATTTCCGTTGGCATGAGGGCTTGGCTACGTTGGCAGAGCTCCTCATTGGGGAGGCCGCGGACACTGTGATATGGAGTAAGGCCGTCGAGAGAGCCAACTGGGAACCAAAAAACGTCGTCAGTGATGTAACTGATTGAGGCGATCTCGACCATTCGTTGGCGATTCTCTAATGTTGGTTTCTAGACCTGCAGGATCAACACCTTCGTTGGAAGAAGCGCCGATGTCATTTCGTGAGGTGCCAATACAACCGTGCACAATGCCCCATTGCAAGTTAAGGTCTTGCATTCCTTTGTAAGATTGGAGCGTGTGGGTATGTGTGGAATCGCTGCCGCAGACAGACAGGGTGCAGTCACAGGGCTTACGGATGACATGATTGTAGTTAGTCACACCAGACCAACGTGACTGCTGCCACGGCTGAATGAAGCCGGTTTGACACGCTGCGTCTGTCCTGCCTCGCTCCACAAGTTTATTTTCACACATTAAGGGGAGATGGGAGCAGGGAAGTTTCTCCTCCACATTTTACCTCCGGGTCTAGACACCGAAATGCAACTGACACGCGGATGCTTGTTTGGGTGGAAACTCACCAATTCCACCTTTTTTCTCCGTTCGTTTCTTTGCCTCTCACTCCATCTCCATCTTATTCAGCATTTTCTGTCTTTCTCTCGTTGCTTTCGTCAACGATCAGATGTGAAACTCCCGTGTGCAGATGTGTGTTTGTTTGCGTGTGAGGGGATAGAAAGATGCTTCCTTCCTCCTCCTCATTATCCTCCGTTTCATCCTTTTGCTCCGAGCCTAAAACACCCTCCTCTCTTCCCGAGCTCTGTTTCTTTCCACAGGTGAATTCTCAAACCACCCTCCCCTCCTTTGTCTCTCGTCTACCGCCACCCCTCCACCCCGCTCTCTCCCTGCCTGCTGCTGCTTTCCCAGAGAAGTCAACCTGTTATCGGCAGGATCTATGAATAGCACAGGGTTGGAGCTGCGACCCACTCACCTCCCTGACATAGCTCATGTCTTATGCATTACGCCTGCATGTAGAATCTCTCAAGCGTTATTCCTACTGTTACTCGGCTACTGCAACACCTAGTATCCCAAAAACCATGCACGGCACCAGAATATTTCAGAGAATTACATACCATATAATGTATTTAATGATGCTTTGAATGTGCAGATTCAAGGCACAGTTAATTAACAGCAGAGAGTTCATCGTCGTGGCTGAACGTGTGCGTCTCAGGTGACGTGCATCAGCTTTCCGCTGCTCTCGAGCTGAAAAAGATGATGTGTGAAACTGCTAATAAATAATTACTCTCATTTGCATTCTGCACACATGTTCTCCTTCACTCTTTTTTTTTTGTGTGTGTCAGCACCAGACTCCAGCACGTACTGTATGTTCGTCTAAAGATTGCAGCCAGAGCTGCACATGTACGCGGATGCAGCGCGGAGATAAGCATCCGCTGCCGCCGATGCCATCACTCTTCCCGCGTTGCTCCTTGGAAATTCAGTTATGGCGAGATGCTTATTTCCCAAACACTGAAACCTGTTTACAATGCAGTGAGCAGCAGCAGCATCCTCCCAGTGTTTCTCCTCTATGCCACAGCTCCAATAATACACCAGGGACAAGGAGCTTAGCAGTGACAGCCCCAAATCCCTCTTTCCACAGGACTGATTTCTGGATTAAGGAGGGGATATTTCCACACCTCTGAATTGTATTGTGTTACGGGGCTCACGCATCTTTTCATGCATCTTTTCTTCTGCGGCGTGCATCGAAATTGGAGCATTTCTTTATTTACACAGATTTAGAGCGATTCTGGATGGGGCATGGGAAGCTATAACATGGATGAGGTTTGAGGCAGGGAGAAGGTGGTGAATAAGAGTGATTATTGTGGTAAACCTCCTTTATGGGGTGGGATTTTAGAGCTTCATAATAAACAGAACACCTAAACAGAGCGCTCATGCATATTTCGGTTCCTGAAAAGCACGCTCACTCAAGACGGCGTGTTTAAAATCAAGCCTGTGCCTTAAATCTGGACTCCCACTGTATAGCTGTACTATTACTTTGACAGGTTTGGATGCCACAAAAAGGAAATATTTTCATTCCAGCGCGGTTTTAAAAAAAGAACAAAACCCCTCCCTGCTTCATTCCTCTTTTTTCCGCCTCCTCCACTTCTCAGCCACTCCTTCTTTTTCCTCTCCCTCGCTCCTGTCCTTCAGGACCTTCCTCACGTCATTTCTCCCCTCATTCCATTGCCCAACATTGTTTTGACTTTGCAGGTTCCACATTCCTCCGTACGGCATACCGACCTGCCTGCCGGACCACCGGAAGAATTCCTGACCTGTGATTATCCACTCATATTTCATTCACACACACACTCACACATACACACACACACACACACACACACACACAGGGGTGCAATAAATTAATGGAATGGGCTGTACTCTTTTATTACCTCTGAAGAAAGGTTTATTGTTGCTTGTTGCAGGGGGTTGAATTGATTTACTGATACATTCCAAAATGTCCAAATGTCATTGATTTGCTCCTGAGTGATCAATCTAAGGAGATTTGTGTTTTTTTAACAGATGCCGTATGACAAGCTGAGCGTGTTCGCGTGTGTGTGTGCGTGTGTGTTTGTGCATGTGCTTTACGGTAATTTTCTCCTTTGTGTGCCAAATCAAACACAGCTTTATCGCGTGTTTATTTTACATTTACCGAGAAATTAACTTCCAAAGAGCAATTAATTAGAAGCCGGAAATTATAAAAATCTAAATCAATCAAAGTGAAATTTCCCTCATGGTGCAGCTGCAGATATGTATGTGCATTCCTAATTATGGCAAAACACACACTTTGTCAGAAAAACAGTAATTTTTGCCGGAATGGATAAACAAATTAAACCAGTTTATGTATCTGGAGCAGACACATTAATGCACGCATACACGCATGCATGTACATGCTCTCAGCACAACACACACACACACACACACACACACACACACACACACATAAGTTACCAGTTGGCAGTGAGTGTTAATTGTGTTGGGCCTCAGGGCAAAAATAACACTGCACCAAAGACAGACAGACAGAGTGTGTTCTGTCGTTCAGCAGCCTCCTACGAAGACAAAATGCTACAGTCAAAAAAAAAACACCACAGTTCCTTTATTAATACATTAATTATTACTCTGATTACTACTAATACACATTAAGGATATGTGTTCTTTTGTTCAAAATATCTTTCTTTCCTTAACTACAGCCTTTATCCCCCGGTGAATGCCAACAGACAGTGTTTTCATGACTATATGGCTGTTAATTGCTAATTAGGCTGGTGTAGCAACATACCCCTGTGCGAGGTGATAGCACTGTGTCAGTGTACACAGAATAATTACAAAGAAAGGTGTTGTGGGCGCGTGTCAACATCTGCTCCCCGTGTGGCTGTAAGACAAGAGGAGGTTTGTGAGAGGAGCTCTCGCAGATGTGACAGGATGAGTCGATGAAGAGATTTTAAAAGCAAGAACTGAGAGAATGTTTCATTTTATGGTCGTTTTCATACATTAAATACATTTTCCTTCCTTTACAAAGAAGCTTATGCAATAACTGCTTGTATTATCTAATGTAAATTGCATCATTTAACTTTTTAGATATGTTTTTTTTTTTATATCCAAGTCTGTAAATCTCAAATATAAATGATCTTTTTTGCAGGAAGATTTGCCCACAAACTCAAGCCATCCACACACGATCAGTAATTTCACTGGTAATTCACGGGTGGAAAGCAATGACAGGAAATTTGTCAAGCCAAAAAAACAGTAAAAAAGGGTCTAAAAGTTGAGAACAACAAAGATTTTCTCTGAAATAATTGCAACACACTGCTGTCGTAACGTGGCTCACATGCAAAACACACACACACACACGGCCTCACATCCTCCTACGTTCTTCTTAACTCGCTGCCTACGTGAAGTGTGTGTGTGTGTGTGTGTGTGTGTGTGTGTGTGTGTGTGTGTGTGTGTGAGAGAGAGTTTGAGGTTTGGGACTCCAGCATGCTGAAAAGCTTGTCTGTGGGTTGAACTGTTCTGAAAACACATGTTGGTCTAATGGATTTAATATGGCTGTAAATTACAGTCAACGGAGTGCTGGAGCGTCAGTAGCACTCACATGGAAATGAGCACTACTTGAGTGCCTTTTAACGCTGTATTCAAACCTTTATCAGTGGTGTGTGTGTGTGTGTGTGTGTGTGTGTGTAGCATCTTCATTTCCACACAGCAGGCTAAGTTTGTGATCAGTTATGTCAGTTATTCTTTTTTTCTTGCATATTTTTAAGACAACGTCCTCGTGATTTCTTTAACATCATACATTTCATGGGTTGTTTCACGTGCGCGTCATGCATCATTTGAGTGGATTGTGTATTAAGCCTGTTAAGGCCCCTTCTCTGAATCTGAACTTTAATTTGACCTTTATTTCTCAGCATATAACAATAAAAATGAACACTATGAGCAACACATGTTTACCATTCATGTAATCTGTCACATGGATGTTAATTTAAACAGTAATTCTTCTGCGGGGCCATAACGCAAGACTGGATGTATGCATGTGTGCGCACGCATGACTAAGTGTGTACGTGAATTTAAACTGTTGATCGTGCGAACGGTGGTAGCACGCGGGCAGATTTTAACCTGCGCCTCTGCCTCATTAGGCCTGCCTCCGTTGCCATGGTTGTCTATTAGAGCAGCAGAGATTAAAGACTAATTTACATGTGAAAGAGGAAAGAGAGAGAGAGAGAGAGAGAGAGAGAGAGAGAGACTGCACTCTACTCACTTTAGTGTATTCTGGAGAAGAGGGTCAGATAGGGTGCAGGCAAATGTTTGCAGAAGCATTGACCAACATTTTGACCATTTACGTACTCTGTGTTATCGATTTGGTTTAATTCTTGCAGTCTATCTTAATAAATGCAATTAAATACTTTTTAGCAAACTTCTAGCCATAAGGGCACGTAAAAACATTTATGACATGTGCATCATTGTGGCTTGTGTAATTTAAGACAAACCGTGTAATCACAACATTTGCTGCATGTGAACTATCTCGCTCTGTTGCCACGCTGTCACGCTCCCAAGAGATCTTTTAAAAAACATTGAAACGAACTGCACCCGTGCTTCATATTTAAAGTTCGACATCTTCCTATTATGAATATATATTCGTGTGCGTGCTGCACTGGTTAGTGTGAGACAGGTGGAAGTTTTGCATATTGCATGTAGGCCAACATCTGGTATCCTGTCATACCTGATGCTCGAAGAAAGAAAGAGGAATGAGGAGAGAAGTGAAGTTGGAAATTAGCTATATTTCACAATTAGTGCAAAGAAGAAGGAGAAGAAGGAGGAAAAAAGCGACACAGAGGAAATGCTGTGATAAGTAGTTATTGTGGAGCTTGTTGTTCAGAGATCTGCAAGGTGGACTTAATGACTTTGAGCATGTAATTACCGAGACATGGGAGGCATGAGTCACCTCCTCTCGCTCTCTCTCTCTAATGTTCATCATGAACTAAAGCAGGAAAGCGAAGCACTCTGTTTCACTCTGACTCACTCCACCGCGGTGGCTTTGACCAAAACAAGCCACAAGATCAACTGAGTGACTCTGCAAACTCGCGCTGCAGCACTGCACCGTGAACCTGCTGTCGCTCAGCACATGGCGACAAATTCACAAACACACCAGTTAGCCAAATAAAGTCTGATATTCGACTCAAAAAAACAAAACAAAACTGGAGACGGATAGTCTGCTGGGTTCATAACATGATTCGTGCCATGTATCGCCTTCACATTATCAGTCCACACAGGCAGCGCATGAAAATCACAATAGCCTCTCCCAACAGAGAGTCTGCTAGCCATATTTTAGATTCCTAATAAGCCAAGTCTGTGGGCTACAGGCAGCAACAGACAGCAAGGAGAGAATCTTCTCTATGAATATTAATGTGTGGTACAGGGGGAGGTTGAGTTGCAGGGAGGGTGGGGAACCAAAGCCTCCTCCAAATCCTTCGCAGATAAACTGAGAGGGGAAGAGAGATGATTACATGCATGGTTTTTCACAGGGCTCCACCAAATCTCATTTTCTGTAGTGCATTTTAATGGGATCCTTGCACACACCTCAGCCGGCTAAGTCTCTGGATGCTGCTGTTAAAGAGGGGGCCGATAAATTCCCGGATCACGTGAATTTTTTATGCAGCGCCACAAGGGTGTAAGGTTTTGTCACTTTTTTTTTTTTTTTTTTGTTTTAATGCGGAGTAAAAACTGGGGCCTTGTCGACCTTTTGTCTCCGTAATGTGCCGTATGTATCACTGTCATTTAAATGCGCGGCTCAGACAATGGAGAGCTCACGAGAGATGGATGAGATGAGGCGATGAAATGGGAATCAAAGTCATTCTCAGCTGCAGATGATTGAGGAGGTCACCGTGCGGCGGCCCGCGGGGAAAAAGATTTGGAAGTATGTGTGACATGAAGACATGACGGAAAATTAGTTCATATGAAGAAGAATTGGCCACATTTGAGTTGTTATTTGTAGGCTCACCATTTGTGTTTTTAAAAAAAAAAATATCCAGAATGGACCTTTACTCTCCATAAAGTCATGTCACATGACATGATTTCCTGTTTTGAAATCTAAGACCCAGACATTGATCTCCGTCTCCTCTCTGTACGCCTTGTGTTTATTGCTGATAGCCATCGGGGTGACCAGAGCACACACGAGGGACTGTTTAATTACACACTGTTTCTCCGCGTGTCCATCAATAATCCAACTGATGCAATCATTCATGTGGCCACTTCAATCAATACCTTCAAGAGAAATGCAGTCAAACTCCGGGGTCATCTGACTGAGTTTTTACGGCATCGTTACTTACGGCCATTTTACTATCTGGAGTTTACCGGCCATTTACTGTCAATCTGTTGGTTAAATGGGGCCGTTCATTAAACTTTATGTAGCGACTGTTGGAGGGGAATTTGCAAACAGACAGATTAGCAGCTTTGGAAACAGGGTGAAGGTCTTTAGATTTTCCACAAATGCAAAGTTATTTTTGATATAGTTACAGATTAGAGTTGTCCCATGAGAGGACTTTTAGTCAACGCTTAACTTTTATTTAACTCAATTTGAAGATCCATTTTAAAACATGCCAGTTGTCTTGATGACTGCTACATGTTTTTTGTGTTTTTTGCCTTTGTATTTTTGCATCCCATCATTCTAATTTTCTTCTTCTCTCATATCTCCTCTTATACTGTTAACAGCATAATTTTTGTCCCCGACGTCGTCCCCGAAATAATTAGAATGTGTGCAGAATCATCCTGTTTCCTCATAAATATGAAGCGGGGGCCTACGGGAAACGGGCAGACTTGTGTATGCAGCGCTAAAACAGCCCTGTTCTTCTCTTCAGCTTTCGAACATGTGCGCTGAGCCGGGCTGCTATAAACAACACGATATGACAGTTTTGCAGAAATATGAGAAAGCAGATGACAACTAGTATGATAAAGAGGATGGTGTGTGCGTGTGTTTTGTGAGAAGTGTCTGCATTTGAAACATGATAAGCAGAAAGGTGGTCCTGTGTGTGTGTGTGTGTGTGTGTGGGGACGGCTCATGTAATATGGCCCACTGAAAGGTCTGGCTAAATGCATGAAATCTTTTTGGTTGTGTGTTTGATTTCTGCTGTCCTCTTCCACCACAAACACCTCTCTACAAGAAGAATCTCTCTTTTTGCATAAATTTGTATAGTTTTTTGGCCCTGCTGACGGTGAGTAATAACAGTGACAAGAAAAAAATGTTTCTCTCTCTCTCTCTCTCTCTCTCTCTCTCTCTCTCTTATATGTGTATGCATGTTTGCCTGCCCGTGCGTGTGTACATGTGTATGTGATCAGTCAGATTCAGTGGGAAGATAGAAAGGTGTGAGTGTGAGATCAGCTACTGTGCTCACTCTTGAGCTCAAAGGTGTTAGATTAACATCACACATGCCAGCCCTCTCTCATCCACTGCTCTGATAGTCTCAACCCAGGCAGTACGGCATGCACGGAAAACGTGTGTGTGTGTGCGCGTGCGTGCTGTGACCCCCTTGTTTGGCTTTGCGTGTGTGTACGTGGTGCGTATGAATTCACACTGCACACAGCGTATGTGCGCAGTTTTTTGCAAAGGTGTGAAGAGTGACACAATACTGTCTACAAAACAACACTTCAGCTCTTCATCAGCCGCTCTGGTGTCTTTGTTTGTGTGTTTACTCTATTGCACGTTGCCTATGTGCAGGAAATGCTGCAGCCATTTCCAGTCCCGCAGATCAATGGAAACACAAGTAAGAGGCTCATCAGGTTTGATCAGGCCGTGTTCGCACTGAGAAAACTGGATCACACTGACAGCTTGTTAGTGGTCCCGTTTTCTCAGGCTGCACCGACACAAAAGAGGCTCTTTGAAAACGAGCCCCAGCCTCGACCCAAGGAGTTTGGCGAGAGCTTCACCCTGACGAGGACTCTCCAAGTCGGGACGCAAGGAAGACAACATTCCCTTTGTCAGTGCGGGAGCGTGGGTAAAGCTGAACAGTCGCAAACTGTTACTTCAGCTGTCACCATATCTGGATGTGAAGTTTTGCTCCCTTATTTCCCACCTACAGCGTTCTACATCCATGCATACCTCAAGGCTATTGGCTACAGTGGTGGTGGGAATGATTAAGCAGGATTTGCTGTCCATCCTTAACCATCTCCTCCTCCTCCTCCTCCTCCTCCTCCTCCTCCTCCTCCTCCAGCAAAGCCAGTTTTGTAGCACTTCAGAGGGCAGTGAGTCATTGAGGAATTGCCAGCTGTGTCAGAGATAAAGACGATGGAGGAGGCTCTGACTGACAGAATGGAAAGTGTAAACACAGAGGACCTCCGGGCGTCTTGTCTTTTGACATCTTTTCTCCCTGTGGTTTTTAGCCTTCGCTGGTGGTTGGTGAAGATTCATTTCCTTGTTTTGCTTGAATTCTCTCCTCCTCCTGTCATCTGCTCATTCCTTCCTGCAAACCCCTCAACTGCATTCCTCTGCGTAACCGTTCCTGTCTTCAATGCCCAGTAGGAAACTGCTGTCCAATCCATAAGTCATGATAACAACCATCTTCCTCCTTCCCTCCTACGCACGCACACACGCGCGCACGCACACTGTAACACACACAGTGGAAAACCTCCTCCTTGTTCAGAGCATGATGTCAGATGTCTGCCTGGCTGACAGGTCTTACCATGGGAAAAACATGCATAAGTGTGTTTAAGTGTGTGTGCGCACACCACAGCGGCCTTGCAGGCACATGTTTGTAAGCGCACACTAAATACACATCCACAGCTGTAATTGAACTGCCCACACACTGGAGGAAACTAAATTTATTCCTTGATTTCAGAAGGCAAATTTGTGACAAAATGATAAACAGAAAGCTTGCATTCAATTCCACAAATGGCAAGAATGATTAAACATTTATTTTTATAATTCAGTTTACAGATCCATTTATTCCTTTCCACCAGAACTCCAGTCCAATTTGGCCTCCCATTCTTTAGGCCGCTCTATGAAATGCCCGCTCTCCTCGTATGGTCCGCGTTATTGATTTGCCATTATGTTGCATGGGGGAGAAAATCTATGGCTCTCCCTTTAAATAACCATCACATGAGGACAAGAGAGATATATCATGGAGAAACCATATCGAATTGGAACACATGGGACGCCCGGTGTAAGCGAGGCAATCTTCTCTGTGTGTCTTATGTCTGACAAAGACGAAGCTGCTGAATTATCTTAAGCTTTTGCTGAATCAGGCTTTTCCAAGAGACCCTGATCTGTGTGTGTTGTGAGGGATTCCTCTTCACATAGAGGCTCCACCGATAAATTTGCATGTATTCATATCACTCAGTCAGCGTGGTTGTGGTAATGTAGATGTTCTTGGAAACAGTACTTTAACAAAAATAATCTAAACTCCAGGTGAATTTATGGTCTTTCACCAGCCAGATCTAATATAAGGCGTCATTAGTTTGACTTAATGAAAAGAAATCTTTGTGTTTTTAGAGGAAGAGTCTCTTTTTGTGCTATTTAACCTTCACTGGCGCTCATCAAAGAAACAAAAAGAGGGAATGTTGCACTAGCTTTGGACTTTGTTAACCACTCGATTCGACTCAGACTGCTGGGCTTTGGCCAAACTTAAGAATGTGAGGACTGTGGATTTTGTTAGGAGGGATCTCTTCGGAGCCAGTACGGAGAGGAGGAACAATTACAATTCATGTAAGGGCACGTGAATATTGTTTTAAGACAGACATTCAAAATGTGAACCTATACTTAAATGAAACGCTGTTAAAACACCCACGCATCTAAAAACTGGTTTCATTCCTGTTTTTAATTAGAAGCATTGATCACTAAATCATTGTTCACTGGAAGATGACAAGCAAAATCTCGTATTTCGTAATAGTCAACTTTTCATAAACAAAGCAAAAACGTTGCTTTAGTCAGAAAATTTGTGTAATTGACTTTGATGTATATGTTTATTTATTTTATTTTTATTTTATTTTATTTATAAAAAAAAACACTTTGGACAATATATTACTGAAATGTGGAGTTAGAGGTTCAAACAGTTTTTCACCAGTTTTCAGTCCAGGATTTTGTGGGCGGTCCTAAAGGGTGGCTCGATGACACGCTAAGGCCACCCTGGGCGTACCCCTGCACCCCTAGCAGAGAGACAGAGATGAATTCATCTCGCTCAGAGTGTTTCAAAGTTAGTCATGTCATTTTCTGAACTCATCTGACACGTTTCAGTCACTTCAAAATTACTGCTTGACTGCTCCAGCGAGTGGGCGTGGCTTCAGCATATTCAGCGGAGACTTTAAACAAACTCAAACTGAAAACTTGGTTCTCTATAACATTAAATATTAATGTTAAATGAGCCAAGATCGATTGACGTTGGAAATCAGCCAAAGGCAAACCGTCCCACCAAATGTCAGTTGTCAAGTGTTGATAAATCTTGGTTGGTGCACAGATGTAGGTCTGTGTAACAACTCGTTTTCCACCTAAGCAAAACCTGCAGGAAGCTCAACAATTCCACAATTCAACAGCACAGAAAACTGTCTCAAACTTTTTAAACAGAAAAATGCGTGTTCACGTAGGAGCCCATCACTCTCCGCGACAGGCTGACTGAGAAACAGCAGCCTCCAAATCCTGAGAAAAAACTCTGTTTTCCGCCTGACAGATAGTAAGTAAAATGTGTAAGTTTGTGAGCTCATTTGTGATGATTCGCATGCCTCCATCATTCAGGCTCCGCATTAAATCTGCGTGTTGAAGTACTTTGTGTTTGTAGTGTAAGCTCATGCATGACTGACAATAGCAACAGGACACAGTACAGGACATGCAACAGACAAAGGCAGCGCTGTTGTGTTCAGGAAGGGGCCTGTTTCACTCTGATGTGGTGAGCTGCAGTACCTGTGACATACACCGAGTTCCTGTGTTGAGTGTATGATGTCTGGTGCACGTGGCAGGGTGATGAGTGACGCACATGCTGCCAACTCTGCCTGTATGAGTCCTGACAGGCTTGCCTTAGGCCATCAGTGTGGGAGTGAGAGGTGATTAGACAGCCATGTGGGTATTATGGCTTATTGCCTGAAAAGTCCTCTATAATGTAGGATGATTTTATTCAAATATGACTGCACAGAAGATGGGTAAACAGCCCGAGTTGGTGAGATGGAAAAGTTTATTTCCGAAAGCCTTGGGAGAGAAGAAGCGACAAAGAAGGAATAAGAGCACGAGCGGGAAAACAATAGATAATATTGAGCTGCAAAGTCTTTGTTTATATTGTGCTGTGGATGGCAGTTTCTGTCACTTTTTTTTTTTTTTTTTTGCAGAAAATGGCCCCTCGATTATCTCTCTAAATTTAATACAAATCTCAAATCCCTGTTGTGCTCTGCGCTCATGTAAAGAAAAGCTTGCTTTATCTCGCAGCCCCTCCTCTGAAGCTCCTTCTCTTTGCTCTCCACGCAGCCAATCAAATCCACAAAGTGAATTATGATAAAAAAAGAAGAAGAAGAAGCAGCAGTGGGGTGAATGCCTGCGCGGCTGAATTACCATATAGATAGACGGGAACATTAAACTTGTCTATCTGCAAGCTCACTGTACATTCTTCCTCTTATTACATTTTGATGGAGAGATGGCCGTTTCATCTACATCATCAACTTGCAACACCCCATATACCCTGTCTGGCTCTCTCTATGTGCCGTGTTTCTCTCTGCCCTGGACACTTGATTGGTTCTGATCTGGTGTTGACCCCTGTGCCTGTATTTTTTTCCCCCCCTTTTTGCTGTATTCATTTGTAATCTCATGGTTGCTGTTACTCAATCTGGCCTCTTCTTCCTCCTAAAAAAAAGCTACAGTTCATGATTCCCCTGTGACGAGGAAAAAGGGAAAGAAGAAGGGGGGTAAAAAAAAAAAAAAAAGAAAGACAGCTCCTCATCACGGTGCTTCCAGGCTTAAATGTAAATTAAAACGCAATTAAAAACAGGCAAATAAGCTGTTCCCTGGAGATGGGGAAGGGAAGAGGGAGGCGAGAGGAGGAAAGCGAGGAAAAGGGCTCTCAGGATAAGGGCCTGCGTCACTCATCATTAGCATGGCATTAGACTGAAGGGAGCTAAGTCTGAGCGCTGGGTCACAGGCACATTTAGCAGGAACTGTGTCTGCCACTGCGAGGTCTCCACGCCCGTGGAAATAACCGCACCATCCTGTGCGTAGGGAATCATTTCTGCTTTAGATCTGAACAAAAAAAAGAATCCACACAATTATTCAGTGGATTATTCAGCCATTGTTCTCCGAGGCGTACCATTGTGTGCTTACTATTGTGCTTCATGTACAAGCTCACTATTGTGATTTCCAGCACAAAGCCGTGGAGTATCTATCATTGATGGCAGTGAATAAATAATTTCAGCATACAGCAGCACTGTTGCTGCGTGCAAAGAACGGGAAGGTGCAGCTGTACGCCCTCTCAGCAGTCAAACATCCATGCTCTCCTCCTCGCCCATCGTGCTGCGGCTCAATACTGTATCGACAAGTCGGGCGTTCAGCCGCATTCTGCCAGAATTCCACTGCACCACCTCCTTCCTCCTCTCCTGGCCTCGGCCCTCGCCCCTACCACCCCCCTGTAAGCCTGGTGTTCAGTGTACAGCCCCCCCCCCCCCTCCTTCATCCTCTTCTCTCTCTCAGGCTCCCTCCACCACCTCCTGCTCAGGCTCCTGGGTAGAAGGGGGATCAATGGGGGAATCATTTGGTGGTGGTGGTGGTGGTGGTGGTGGTGGGGAAGGGGGTGAACCCCACACGACGGCAGCCTTGCAGGCAAGCAGGCGGTAGGGCACAGAGGGGAAGAGGAAGGAGGTAGGGAAGGAGGGAAGGAGGGAGGGAGGGAGGGAGGGTTAGGAGAGCCCACCCTGGCAGAGGAGCACCCCTCTCTGCAGACCTGTCGCCTTGGTGCAACAATGGCCCTGACAATGACACTGGAGGAGGAATTTCCGCTGCCCCCCCCCCCCTGCCTTCACCCCCACACACACACACACACACACACACACCTCCCCACCCCATCTTCATAGTGCATTAAAATCTGCGGCGCAAAGATGAATGGCTTCCTAATAGCTTTCATTTGTTACAATTATCATAATTAAACATATGTCAGGGGCAGACAAAGGAAACGGGAGATTTCTGTGTTAGCACCTGAAGCTGCCCCTTAGCAGGCACTGGAAAGGGATCGCTATTGTTACAGCATAATTAGTCTGAATAGACTTGTATGTTGTAATCATACAGCATATTTACAGTAGCTAATTAAAGAGCTTCTGTGTTGCAGTAATTCGGCCGGTTTCCATCTTGTTTTCGCCTTCATTCTTGTGTCTTCTCGTGCCACTGGTGTGCATGTTTCATCCGTGTGTCCTTGCTCCATCAGCCTGTTTGATAGTGGAGCTTAATGACCGCCCGCTGAGCGCCGTGAGAATGGCTGTAGGGCCCTCTTAACATTTTTTGTAATAACCCCCACCCCTCGCCCTCCTTCTTCTCCTCTCCACCCTTGTCCTTGCATTCTGTCCCTTAAACCAATCAACTCTTTTCTTCCTCGTCGCTGTGGAGGAATGAATCAGATGCCTCGGCCATGGACGGTGCAGAAATCTCTCTTGTCTCCTTTTTGTCCCCTCTGTGCTCCCTCTTTCCACCACACCTTTTTTTTTCTCCTCCCCCCCTCACCCTCTGCCATCAATCACACTTTCCCAAGCTTCCCTCCTCCTTTCCCCTCATCTCTCCATTCCCTCAGTTGGCACTCCTGGCACCGTGGGTGGCGAGTGCCAAGGAGGGGAGGCCTCCTGGCTTTCTCCCCCGAAGCCACCATTTTGTGGATCCCTTTCTGGAGTGTGAGCCAGCTGTGTGCATGCAGTGAGTGTGTGTGTGTGAGAGACAGAGTGAAGAAAGAAATTGGTGTTGCGATGGAAAAAAAAAAGAAGGTCACAAGGCTGAGCTCTGTGTGCTTTCCTGTTGAGACAGAGCAGAGATCAGGACTTAAATTGACCTTGGCCCGCCTACAGACAAACATTTACACCCATGTAGATATACTGCACAAAACCATCCACTCACTGTCTAACATGCAAACCTTTAAACTCAGAGAGAAAAAGTTGCAATATTTCTTGCTTTTACTCATCTCAAATAAATATATTTTCTCTTCCCACACAGGAGAACAGCCTTGTTGTTGAAATAATGGCTCCATAGGTTGTTTGTAAAAGAGTCCAACTGAGCAGGAGATAAAAAAACAGACTGGCTGACCCTGAGTTTATCCTCCATGTTTTAGATAACAGCTTATTTGACCTTGACTGCAGCAAGGACAAAATAAACGTTTCTACAAAAGCACTCATGGAACCTAAAAAAGAAAAAATAAGTCAAGAAGAAAGAGGACAAAGACAGCTTGGAAAATACATTTACAGGCTTTGTTGTTGATTTCACGCCGCAAATAAGTGCAGAAAACGGGGGTAAATGCACGAAAAGCTACTCTGGGCTGTTAAAGGTGGGATTGAGCAGTTTTAACTCAACCAAATGACCTGTTCGGTCGATTTTGATCAGCGCCTTTTTTTTTTTTTTTTTTTAAAGAAAATAATAATTCGCCTGCATTTTGAAGCTTTAACCCGTCGGGAATCGAAAAATAACCGATTGATTAGTCACCGACTTTTATCAGCATCTTGAATGTAAAAAGTCACGGGTGAACAAGTGCAAAACAAAAAAAAAAAAAAGAAGAAGAAGAAGAAGAAGCATGAACTCACCTGTGCGCATTCCTGAGAGGGCGCACAGACCTGGGATCAAAAAATTAAAAAAAAAGGAGATAAGATTGTGTGTGAAGACACGTGTTGATGCTTCAGATGATTTGGTCTGGGTGTGATAAGATGATCAGCAATTACCCAAGATAGCAAACCGATTCCAGACAGAGGGGAAAATATATGTATTTTTTATTAAAGAGCGAACGAATGGTTTGTAATCTCTCAAAGCTTTGGACTTGACATGGAAACCTGAACTGTAAATTAAGGGGGGCGGGGGGGGGCACACCAAGTCTGCGTGTTGGTGCTTATCAAATGATTGAAGTCTTCTCTTTATTTGCTCTATTGTTTTTTTTTTTGCGAGTAATTCCAAATATATTCATTCATATCATATCGAGCTGTGATCAGATCACGCCGACAGTCTGACTCGGAGGATTTTCTAAATGATGATCTCTGTGTTGACGCAGACTCCAGGCGTCATTCCCGTCAGTACAAACACAAAATGATACATAATTTGTATTTTGGGTACCTGGTGAGTAAACAGAGCTGACAGTGAACACCTCCAACTCCATTTTTTTTTTGTTTTGTTTTCTTTTCTCTGCTCTCAGACATTCAGTGTGCATTTCGATTCGATCAGATGTATTCAAGGACAAAATGTTTGAGGAAACGACGGCTGCTTGGTGCCATTTTATCAAGAGCTCGTTTGTTTGTCACAAACTTAAATTCCCTCTCTCTCTCTCTCTTTCTCTCTCCCTCTCTCTCTCTCTCTCTCTGTCTTTCTCTCTCTCTCTCTCCCCTTTCATGCTGTTGCTAGGGAAGCAGGGCGTATGCGCTCTCTGGCCGCGGCTGAAGGGCACAGGAAAAAAACAGGAATAGGGCGAAAATCAGCTGTTTTAATCGAGCACGTTGGCCATCCACACTGTCTTAACCCCCTCCTGCATCAGATTCAAGACCAAAACCCGAGAATTAATGTGCGTAAAACGCGTTATTTCGGCGATTTGTGTCCATTGCCTTATATGGCAGGGCAGAGATATATCGTGCCTGTATTCAATAGGCTGGCCGCTGCCGCTCTGCTTAGAGGCTTCATTTTAACCCTTGTGCTGCTGAATTATTTTTAGAGCAAGAAAAGCGTCGGGTTTTTAGCTTGTTTGAGTCTCTTTTGGCGCCTAAAACGCAAAATACTCGAACGAAATGCGCATCTTTGGTGCCAGTCGTGCGCAAAAACGTGTATTTGGTGCACGGAGGCGCATTTTTCTCTCATGTTTCTAATTAAGCACACCATAAATCCAAGCTGAGTTAATGCAGATGACATTTACAGCACAGAGTACACACTCACTGGTGATGTGGTTTATGTTTTTGGATTTAGATTGTCAAGATGCAGACAGATAACCGATATTACGAGCGGTAACAGGCTGTAATGTTGGTGTCGTACGGGAAAGAAGCTGGGCGCTGTGGCTGTGAAGAGAGTTCACCATTAGAAAGTTGCCACAGGTAGACTGAAGGCTGCACAGCAACACTCTGCTGCTGCTGCTGCTGTGTGTCAAATTAATGACAGTTGAGCCCAGAGGACATGGCACTGGTTTGACAATCTGTGTGTGTGTGTGTTTGCACGGCGCAGTTGGTACATCGAAGTGTAAGTCTGCCTTGCACATTTACATCTGTGCTGCTTTAAGGAGATCGGAAATAAAAGGGGAACTTATCTTTCACCAGCCCGCCAGCCTAAGCTAAGAAGTGATAAACAAGGCTTGGTGACACGGTGTCTATCTTTGTTTGTCGCACTGGCAAACAAGTGTCCTGATAGAAGTGTTCTGTGGAGGTCTGAAGGTGGCCGAGCGCTCACGAAACGGGCCCCTCAGGTGCAGCTTTGCAGCCTTAAAACGCCCCACGTGTGCCTTATTCGTGTTTATTTTAACAGCACCAAGTGCACCAACTATTCACGAGCATCCACACATGATTTCTACTTGAATCAGTCAATCAAAGTGTTGTTCTGTCCTCTCATGCAGACACTCCATGAACTGCGGGAGGAGGAGTTCCCAGCAGAAAGAAACGAAAGAAACGATCTAACTGCACAAGTGGATCTTATGCATGCGCGCTGTGACAGTAACGTGGGGGCTGATTTGAATTTCCAGACATCCCTCCTGCAGTCCAGTACGCACGGGATAAACCCCAACCTCTGTGCAAGGTCTCCACCTCCCCCTCCCCTCCTGACGTCATGCACCGAGCCGAAGCTATTGCACGAAAAGAGCTGCTCGCAGCCGCACTACTGTGAATATCTGTATGCTCATAGTCGGGAGTGTGGAGTGTGCAAAGGAGGGAGGGAGAGAGCGAGAGAGAGAGAGAGAGAGAGAGAGGAGGAGAGGTGGAGGGAATACAGTTGGATTTGGATACAACTGGAAAACTACCAAGCGCGCACAGCACGCACCGAGCGGAAGGCACATCGACGGTGCGTAGCCAACATTTCACCTACTCCCCCCCGTCCCCTACGATCGGATTCAGGCGAGAATGGAGCTCCCTGCCGCCGGAGAGCACGTCTTTGCGGTGGAGGGCATTGAAAAGAAACGCATCCGCAAGGTAACAGAGAGAGAGGAGCAAAAAAAAAAAAAAAAAAGCGCTCCGGACGTTGTGATATTGGCGCTAATATTGACATGAGCCTCACCAATTTTTTTTTCCTCCTTCTCCACCATCACAGGGCAAGATAGAGTACCTGGTCAAGTGGCGAGGCTGGTCTCCCAAGTAAGTCTTTTTTTTTTTTTTTTTTTTAGTGCAACATCTCCAATCATACGCTGGAATGATGCATCATTTTGCAACAAAATCAAGTGTCGTTAGTTAAAAAAAAAAATTATTCATCAAGGGTGTGCGCGCACAGTGTGTGTGTGTGTGTGTTTGTGTAAAGTGGGAGAGCGCGGTCGGTATGTGTTTCAGTGTATCCGCGGATGCCTTCACTAATTTATGCGAGGGAAGGGGGGGTAGGCACGGCCATGTAATCCCGTTTTAATTATTTCTGCTCTGCCAGCGAATTTACGAGACAGTGGTGCTAAAATGGCCGACTGTACAGTATGTTGGTGCTGGAGGACCGCTTGGAGAGCATGCACACATGATGTTTGTCTGATATGTTTTGCTCCTGCAGATGCATGCCCTCACGGTTGATCTGCTGTAGCGCCGTATAGTTTTTTATTTAATCCACACCAATGCAGTTATCTAACATTACACTGGAGGCCTGTCTTACATGTCCCACTCCACACTGGCTGCACAGTTGTGGTGAAGATGTGGGAATGTGTGTTTTTTTTGCACAGAGGCCTGTGTGTATATATGTGTGTGTGTGTGTGTGTGTGTGTGTGTGTGTGTGTGTGTGTGCGTGGTGTGTGTGCCAGTGCTACAAAAAGGAAGTTTGCACGTGATGTCCCTCTGACAGTTGTTTGCGTCTCTCTCTCCCTCTCTCTCTCTGTAGATACAACACATGGGAACCAGAGGAAAACATCCTTGACCCGCGTCTCCTCGTCGCGTTTCAACACAGGTGAGAGAGATGTGGACTTCGGACGAGGCCGCGCAGCCTCCACAGTTCAGTCATGGCCATATATGGGCATGGGAGGAGGGGCGCTCCAGTAACTCTATCACCGATCCACCCCGCCCCCCATCTCCACCTCCTGTCTCCTGGGGGGGGAAAAAAGGGGGCTGTGGATGTGGTGGTGCGAATTCCTAAATCACGCTAATGGAGATGATGGGATGCGCGGAAATACGCATGCATGGATGTAATAGTGACGCAAATTGTAACAAATCATCTCGTGTCTTATTGCGCGGTCCTGCGTCAGCTGAACGTATGCCATGACCCAGTTTCACAAAGAAAGTAGCTGCCTGTTTTTGTGCCAGAAGGTGCACGGTGGTGGACAAATGCAAATAGAGGAGAAAAAAAAAAAAAGCAAAGTTCCCCGTGTAGAAGTACAAAAAATATTTGTTTATATTCATATTCATTTGCCTCGGGGCTGTAAATGTGTAGGAGCAGGACAGGTGCTGTGTTAGACTGCAGTTTGTTGTGGCTTCATGTGAGGAGGCCAAGCTGCTGCCCGATGGGATTGTCATCACTACCAGTGTCAGGCTGAGCTGTGCTTGGTGTTTTCCGCCCGCAAAACACTAGTTTTGGCACATCACATGCAACTCCCACTTTTATTTAGCTGTGTAGTGTTACATATCACCTTGCATCCACGAATTGTCAACCTGCTTTCTCTCTTGGGTCAATAGAACCCTGTAAAAATAATCAGAGGCTCATAAATGCCAATCTCAGAGGCTGAGATGCTAATGAATACAAATGCTGCTGTCATTTTAGCCCAGCGGCGCATGCAGCCACATCTTGTATGGGTTGCTGGACCCATGAGGCCTGTGAGATATACTCTGCAGGCCACTAGGCCGCTTGTGGGACTGGGTGAAGACGTGATGGCTGGGGAAAGGAATTCGCATTTCTGAAAAGGCTAATTGACACACAGTGCTCTCCAGCGTTTCCAGTGTACCGCTCTCATATTCCCCCCACAGCCTGCCTGCCTGCCTGCCTCCCTGCCTGGCTGCCTAGCTGTGTGTGTGTTTCTGTGTGTGTGTGTGCGCCTGGCTCTGTGCTGATGGTCATGGAGTGCTGCCTCTGCACTGTGTGTGTGGATTCCTCTCTGCTCCCAGAGGATGGGGGAGGGGATCCGACAAGGGAGGCTGTAATTGCCAAATCTTCTGTGAATAGGGGTCACCCCGTTGGACGCTGTTTGAAAACGCACACATTATAGCATTAAAATGTAGACTGTTTATTGTGGCAATTTTCTGGCAGCTCTGATAGTTTGAACATCTGTAGCAAGGGGCCAACAATAGGCTGGGCTTTTTACGCATGCCCGATGACGCCTGTGTGCAGCCGGCATTCGCCCACCGCTGGTTATTTATGAGCCAATGATGAGTCAAGGTTTATATCAGGGAGCAATATTTCACAGACAGCCCAGTGCTTAGTCTAGTAAGCTACAACAACACATTTTGTTCTCTCCGCCCTCAATAAAAACTGTTCCAAGAGATGTTTGTTATTAGTCTGATATTTATTGCGACTGTAGGCGATGTGTTGCACAAGCCATGGGGGTTGGCATGTTTTCAACAGCAGCATGCATCCCAGAAGTACTCCACAATGTTGTTTTTATCCCATATCATCCCTACCTCATGACCCTAATTAGAGATTGAATGTAAGAAGAGGAAGGGCGTGCTGAAGGAGGGAGGATGTTTGAGAGACAGGGAGAGATTCTCCCTGCTGTAGCCTTAATTGAATTTCTCCAGGATAATGAGAATATGGAATGGGCCGATTACCATGGAGAGCTATGCAAATAAGGACCATAATGCTTTGCAGCGGGTCACATGCGGGCATTCATTAGTCCTCCAAATCAAAATTCCACTTTTGACCTTGAATAGGTGGAAGAAAACGGAACGAACACTCCAAATGTCATACCTGTAATTTCCTATGTGATATAATTAGATTTTTAATGCAGAAAGGTGAAACGCTGTCTGTCAAATGAGATGTTTTATATTGAAGGTAAACATGAGGAAAGAAAATGTAATTATCTTTTGTTTTTTACAGAGAGAGGCAGGAGCAGCTGATGGGATATCGTAAACGGGGACCAAAACCAAAACATCTTTTACTGCAGGTAATTATCGTCTTCATCATCGATGAATCATCACAGATGTAACAGCCTCTGAGGAAAATGTGCTGCCTTCCCTGAGTATTTCTGTTAAGTGTCACTTGGTGAGAGGCCAGAAGGGGAAGGGTCCTGTCAGGTGTTTTAGAGTGGTCGTCATTATGGTTGTGGTTATTTATAGATTTCTTTGAGAGAGATGGAGTAAAAGGCAAAGAGAGGATATGTTCTACAGCGGGGTTTCTCTCCACGCTCGTGAAAACCGGGTTTGTTGCCTGAGGTTACGTAAGCATTGCTTGAGTGCACTCATTTTATCTGCGTGTTCATTACTTCTTTGTGCTTAAAAGCTTTATGTGCAAAACACAGATTCTTTTTTGAAAGCGAGCTTATTATTGTATGGTCAAGCGGATCTGTATCAGGACAATGTTTTCTGTCATTTCCATGTTTGCAAATGTTTCCAGAGACAAGAACAGATGGCTGAAAGTATCACTCCAGCCGTGCATTGACTATCTCAGTTCAGGACCGTATTCTGGGCCAAATGGTGATTATATATTTTGAGAGACTCTGGGCTGATTGCTATGCAGTGTCACTCCTTAAGAGGCATACCGCTCTGCCAGAGTCACACGTGGCCAGCGATCAGGGATAAAGCGTGACATGTCTGGTGGCACTTCTCTGACCCGAGGTCACAGCCAAAGCGTCTTGAGCGTTCCACTGCAGTGCCCCTCTGACGGCCTGAGGGGTCAGCCTGTACAGGAGGAGGGGGATGGGGGGAGGGGACAACATGGTGGGAGGGAGGTCATAAGCTGGGCACGGATTGGACAGCTTCAGGTAGACTTCAGCATCCCGTGAACTTTGGTTTTATCTGGATTTTGATGCGCAGGTTGGCATATTTTAACCGTAACACATTTGTTTCCAACTTTAATTATTGCGCTCAACCCTTGAAAACATTCATATAATGGCTCCAGTCTGAGAAAATAATGATGTCATAGTGATGCCATCAGGGTTATCTCAGCTTGGGCTTGCAAATTACAAATCTCTACATAAAACCTTGAGTTACACAATGGAGTATGGAGTTTGAAAGCTACTGGCATATGCCACGTAGGACAGGTAAAACACACTGATATCTTATTTGCATTAGGGGAAATGTATCATATGGTCCTTATGGAGCATCATATATACTCTGGGCTTAAATAGGGATATCTGTGCCTCTATTACTTTGATTTTTGACCATTCTTTTCTAGTTCTTGTGAGGCCTCCAACTTTATGGAAGTGCAGTATTAAATTGCTCAAGTACCCCTACAATTTCTTAAAGTCATTTCAAAGAGATCCCAGCAGTGCCTGTCCTTTTTTCTCTGGGTTATTATAATCTTCAGCTGACAGTAAGAATCTGATTAAAACATGTTAAACTTGGTGTCTCATCTCTTTCTTCAAGGTACCCTCATTTGCCAGAAGATCCAGTATTCCTGCTGGTTTTGAGGAATCATCTCAGGATGCAGAGGGAACCCTCAAGTCCGATCCCGTCCAGTTCCAGCGCCCCCAGCCTCAACAATACCAGCTGAACAGCAAGAAGCACCATCAGTACCAGCCCAGCAGCCAGGAGGTGCCTAGTGACCAGCTAACCAACGGCAAGAAGAAGTTAATCTACCAGCTCAACAGCAAGAAGCACCACCACTATGAGCCTGACCTGAATATGTACGACGCACAGGCTTCGAGGCTCAAAGAGGTGGTCAAAGTTCAGGAACCGGCCAGTAAACCAGCAAATCCTGGTTGGAACTTACCTCTGGCCCTGCAGCAGAAATGGGTTCGTGACAAAGACACCGGCTGCTTGAGCAAAGTCAAAGAGTTGGCTGTGGAGGTCAGGAAACCAGCTGTTAAAGAGGCTGAGAGCGAACATGCCCTTAAACCCAATCCTAAAGACGCAACCCTACCTAGCGCTATTAGCAGCAAAATGAAGATAATCAAGAACAAGAACAAGAATGGACGTATTGTTATTGTCATGAGCAAATATATGGACAGCAACAAGGTTCACGGAGCAAAGGGTAAACACGGGGAATCATCAAGTGAAGACAAACCCCAAAACACCAAACCATCGGAGAACAATCCAGCACATACAACCAAAATGTTGGAGTACCCAGAGAACGGTATCCCCAAAGAAATCTGTAATGGCAGCTCCCTCCCTGCTGCAGAGCATCCTATAAAATGTTCCCCAAAGGACAGACACTTCTCCAAACCTTCGCCGAGCACAGCCGAGGAATACAACACCGAAGTGGCTCGTGGTCAGGCTGATTTACCAGACGATCTACCCCTTCAGCTGACCGCTAGCTCACCCATGACGTCATGGGCTGTTGATACCAACATCCCAACCCCTACAGCCGTCGACCAGATCAGGATCCCTTCCTTTCCTAACGACCGCAAGCGAAAACTATCGGATCCCGTGGAGGACAGGAGTGTTTCTAAAACTTACCTGACTTCCAGAAGCTTCAGTGTCCCCAGCACTGTGGTCACGCCGCCTCAGGACAAACCTATGGACCTCCACTGTAGTGGCCCACGCCACAGCAGTACATATACATATGAGGGTATGGACTCCAATGGCAGCCAAGAGGAGCCGATGGATCTCAGCTGCCGAAAGACTCAGAAGCAGGTGGAGCCGGAGGTACAGCCGGAGCCTGAGCCTGTTGTCCAAAACACACCGCCTGTGGTGGAAGAAACAGAAAAATCCACGGAGAAATCTAAAGAAGCACCTGTTAAAAAAATCTCCCCTTTTATGGGAAATATCATAATCACTGACATCACGACAAACAGTCTCACCGTCACCTTCAAGGAATATGTTTCCTTCTAAGAAACTGTTTTTAAAAATGGGACTACCGGTGACCGACTGGATGATCCTGTTAATATGTGCATATGTAAAAACATCAGAATTTTGTATATGTGGAAATTTATAATTTATCATTCAAATTCAATATGTTTCTTATAATGTTTTATACTGTAACTCCTCTGTGTGACGTTGTAGCCAAGTAAGTGCCCTCGAGGATTTGAGCGAATGCATTCAGGTGGATGTATTCCACTAAAAAAAAAACAACAAAAAAACAGTTTATTTGTCATATGGAGCTTAATGGGATGCTTTTGCTGTTGTTTCATACCTGTACCAAACTTATAACCTGAGATGTATGAAGGTTTAGACATATTTTGTATGAATAATATCACTTATTTTGGTCCCGATAGAAGGTAGAGAGGAAGTTGTTGAGTATATGGCGATCAAAGATCAAATTTAAAAGCACTTAATTACATTTTCACATGTTGGTTTGTGTAGTGGAGAAACAGCTGTTCTCTTTTAAGTCTTATTTCACTGATTGTGAAGACCGCTAACCTCCAGATTGAATCGACATATTTTGTTCTAGGTGCGTCTGAATACGATGCGCTCGCCTCTTTGAGTCTTTTCTTTCGTCGGGTTTTTGTCTCGACACTGAAGACACATCAGTGAATATGCTGTTGCAACACGATCTGTTAATGTATTGCACATCTCGCCTTTATTAACATTTATGGAATAACACGTGACTTGTCAAAGGTCAGCTAAGGAAACGGTGTCATTTATCAAAAGTGTGATTTCCCGTTAAGACGACATATTGATTTGTACCATAATTAGGTTGTGATTTATTACCTTACTGTTGACCTCACATTTTGCTGGAGTTACTTAAAAAAAAATACCTACGCTAGTCTCGTTAGGAGTCTCCTAATGTCACACAGATTAGCAATATTCATCTCATTTTGCTATTGAAGCTCATTATATGATCTGAAACAAAAAAAAACACGTTATTTCCTTTAGAAAAAGCTACCAGGGTCATTGATGAGAATGTTGCGCAGATTAAATGTGAGCTGCGAGGCTGGCTTTCTATACTGTTACATGCAATCCAATGAGTGCAAGTTTTGATGATGCTGCTGCTGAAAGTTCATACGTCAGAGCTGTTGGATGTAACCTACATTTGAGTCGAAATTGCCTTCCATGCACATTTAATGCAAAACCAGTGAGAATGCTAAAATGCTATAATGATAATAATAATAAAAAAAATGAAGAGCGCATATTTATTGACGTTTTAAGTTCAAAAACATTACAAGATGTCAGCATCCGAAGCTGCGAGTGGCTTTTTGAGTCTGTTTTGCTCCTTTTTTTTTTTTTTGTTTCTCTTTGGCTTTGTTTTGCTCCTTCTTTCTTGCACTTGGTTCAAACTAATTGATTGTTATAAAGTTATCTTCTGCCACGAGTTGGTTGACTTATTGCTGTTGGCACAGCTTACTGGATGGTATGTTTCACAATAAAGAAAGAAAAATGACCTCTGACCATGTTGTTGTGGCACTGATATGTCCTGCGTGCTTGATACATTAAACATATTTGGTCTTTGTTTTATGAGCAAACTCTCATGTCAAGGTATCATTGTTCATGTCCTGGAAGAATGGAACATTAAACACGTGAAACACTAACTTGGTTGTGAAGCGTGAATAGAAAAACAGATCATGTTGCATAATCACAAACGATTCTGTACAAAGGGCCCTCTGTATTGCATAACTGCACTGGCCACTTGTATTATTAAAACCTAATCCGTGCATTATTTTTCTACTGTAGCTGGACTCCAGGAATGTAAACACACAACACAACTGGAGGTGGGTTTTATAATAAGAGGCTATTATGTAATTCAGATTCTATCTTGAAGAAAGGCTCCATGGAGGGCACGTATTTGGGCCACCACATGGCTCACAAGTGTGAGTAGTCTAGCACAATGTGGCAGTGGAGGGCGCCAATTATGTGCCATTTAAATAGAACGTGTCTGCTACAGGCTTCGTGGTATTTCCAGAACATTGGGTAAGTTGTTATAAAAGGCTTTGTTTTCTCATGAAAGGCGTGTCACCATGACACAGCAATTCTCCCTACATTATTATACATACAGCGGAATTTAGTTCAGAGGCGAGTTTAGACCCACAGAGACGCAGAGAAGCATGCAAAGCTTCGGGTACACGCTTTAAACGCTGACCTTTCGTGACATTGCCAAATGTTTTGTGGGCCTCTTTAATTAAAAGAAGAAAAAAAAAAAAAAGTCTGTCTGATCTAAAAATGCAGGCAGAACTTGTTGTTGCTGTTATACGGGAATCTCAGGTTTGTAGAAAGATTGATTGCATGTTTTGAATGATAGACAGGGCCAGGAATGTGTGTGTGTGTGTGTGTGTGTGTGTGTGTGTGTGTGTGTTGTGTATGTGGGTGTGTGTAGTTACAGCAGCTGCCTATCAAGGAATGCTTACACAGAAATAGAGAAACTTTTAAGAGGAAAAAAAAAACAGGAAAGAAAGCTTTGGTGACTTTAATAACACATAAATAACGAACCCTCCATCTGTGTTCATTCCACTTAAATCAGATGGATTCTAGTGAAACGAATGATGCCACAGTTTTCCACACATTTAAAAAAAATAAAAGAAAGAAAGAAAGAACCGTTTCTCTGAACTCCTCTGATATGGATTTTGTCATCTCTCTTGCAGGTTGCAGGTTTTCTGGCTGCGGCGTGCGTAAAAAAAAAAAAATGTTAAAATCATATTCAGATCTTGCAGGGCAAACAGAGGGTGAAACATTGGGAGATAAACGCCACCACCGATACCGCTCACAGACCTGTAATTTCTGTGTAATCTCCTACATCACGCAACGATTTCACAAGAATTACATCAGATCCCGAGGGTGATTCTTTTTCGACCTATGAACTCATTTTGACTCCCTTAACATTTCTTTCGACTTCGGGGCTGCCTGGTCGATTAATTAAGAGTTGATTTGGCCACTTTATGGATGTGTTAATTAACAAATGAAGAGTGTGTGAGCCGCTGTGTGAGTCTAAAATATGGCAACCAATCGATTAATCTAAAAAGGCCCTCAGGGGAGTGCCTGAAACCAGGACGCATGACACACTTAAAGTTGATATCACTTGATAAGAGCACACACACATCCTCTCTCTCTCTCTCTCTCTCTCTCTCTCTCTCTCTGTGTGTGTGTGTGTGTGTGTATGTATGAAGGCTATAGGCCTTTCGTGGCTTTGCACCAACTATGCGAGTCAGTCATGCAGCAGTAGGAAACTGAAACATCGTTGAGCAGACGTGAGGGGACATATTTATAGACCAAGTGTGATGTTTCACATTCCCCCTTTATCGTCGTACCCACCAGCAGCCTGCACAGTGTCGGTTTCATCTCAGTGCAGCCTCACAGGATCATGTCAGCAGCGGGATCATTTAAAGACCTGTGTGTGTGTGTGTGTGTGTGTGTGTGTGTGTGTGTGTGTGTGTGTGTGTGTGTGACCCGGCGGAGGCCTGCTGCTCACAGAATGAAATAGTTCTCGAAAAATAGATATTTTAATCATGATAATAATTTAAAAAATAGAAGTGGTTTCGGTTAACTGTGGTGTTTTTCTTTCCAAATACATTCAGGAATAGACAGAACCTCGTTGGGGCGTCCATTTCTTTGTCGTTCATCTAGAAAGAGCTGCAAATAGGTCTTAACCTAAAAACCCCAAAATAGTTGTAGTGTGAGAAATGAGAGCTGCTGCTGCGGTGGGATGCATCGAGCTGCTGTAAAGGATGCTTTCTAATTCAAAGCGCGCAGGTCACAGCCGCACACTGCCTCAGTGCTTGAGGTTTGGTGTTTTTTTTTTTCTGTTTGTCTGCAGCCACCTTCAGCAGAAAATGTCGCCCGGTAAAGTAGGACAGTGAAGAGCGAGCTGTGCGCAGCAGTTGCCCAGAAACCAGAGAGCCAATAATGTTCTCACAGAGCCAGCACTGTTTATTCATGTACGGCTGTCGCCATTGCGGCTCCTGCAGACTCACTTTTCATCGAGTCGTGGCCAAATATGGAGAGAAGCAGTCTGTCTCCTCTCACACGCCGCCGCAACCAGCCGCGCAGCGTTTCCCTCCGAACGCAAACCGTGCAGGCTCTAGCCATTATAGTACCGACAGGAAATGTCGGTCTACAGGCTATGACTATCAAAATGGTGGTTCATATTTCGACGGCAGCCCACAACGCATCTTTTGTCCGCGGCGCGCCCGCTTTTGTCTGCTCCAAAGCGGGGAGAATTGAAACAGACAGCTATCCGCAAAGGTCTCATCCAGAGAGGTTATCTTTGAACACCGAGACGGAGAGAGAGAGAGAGAGAGGGAAAGAGAGAGAGTTGAGATGCCGCTGCACCTCTCCACAGGACGGACTGCCTCCATGCATGTGCTGCGATTTCATTTTACACATCTGCACTAAATGATCACACATCTAATTAACCTGGATTCAAATCCCTGAATATTGACTCCAAAGTCAGGATTTCAAGAGCGCACATCAGGGAAAGAAATGAGAGAAATACATGTGCTGGTAATATTTGTTAATAATATGAAGAATTTGAGGTAAATTGAGGTAAATTGTAAAATGGTTTGTGTTCTTTCAGATGTGAAAGCTCAAATAAAATCCGCGCACTGCTCAAATAATTTATTTGCCGTCAGTCAGCGGAACTTTCTGGCCCCGCAGACATCACCAAACACCTTAACGCTGCCTCTTTGACTCAGTGAATAAACCGTGACAGGCCCGCACAGGTCGGACAGGCGTCTGTTTGTGCGCATTTTAAAGAAACAATCTGCAGATCAAAATATATATATATATATTTCTAGTTTTGTCTTCACGCTCTGTTCTCTTTAGCACATCATCAAAAATCTGTTTGAGCCTCAGGTGAGTGCTTGATGTGCACCTGGAGGCTTTGGCGGGTGTGAAGGCTGCAAGATGAAGACACGCTGATTTAAATGTATCTTCATTTTATTTTATTCTTATTTATAATTTCAAATGAAGAGCTGAGGAATGTAGAGAAATGCACCAAAAGGCCTCCAGATGATGAAAATGAAGCTCTGAGCTTCACTCCTTCTCTCTCCATCTGTTTCTTAAATTATCTAAATAATATTCCGAGTCAAGTATCACCAGAAGCCCAGTTCAAAATATAAAAAAATTAGGATTTTTTTGGATAAATACTACTACTACTACTACTACTACTACTACTACTACTACTACTAATAATAATAATAATAATAATAATTGCTACTGAATGCAGAAATGCAACCATTTTATATTCAATTAAATTGTAATTGTCCTTCGTTTTATTTGTCAGTATCAGACAGCTAGAATTGCAAAACACAACAACAACAACAACAACAATAATAATAATAATAATAATAATAATAATAATAATAATAATAATAATGGAAGAAGAAGAAAAAGAATAATAAAATAAAATAAAAAATAAAAATAACAATAACAATAAATAATTTTTAAAAAAAAGAAAGAAATACAACAACATGGAAACGAGAAGAATTGAAGATTCAAATCTTTGTTGTCCTTTGATATCACATGATTACAGACACAGTGTTGGCTCTCATTATTTTGTGGATTATTTGACATAAATCAGAGACACTTCAGCAGGTCTAAACATCAAATTTAAATGTATCCAAACTTTAAGTTATGTAAATAAACCAGACTCTACTCAGTGAACCAAAATAAAGTCAAACTCTGAACACTGAATAACAGAATTTGGCCCCTCAGAATAAAAACTTTTATAAAAGTGGAGAATATTCGGCTGGTTCTGGGCGAATGATTCGATATTAAAGCGTTTTATATTTTATTTTCATGTCATTTTGTTCGTCACATAGAAATCTGTCACCTCTCTTGTCTTTAACAGAGTTTAAATAAAGTGACTCCCCTTTAATGTGTCAGTGCGATAGATTGAGCTCATGTTGGGACAAAAAATGTATAACCTCTGAAACAGTCATCAGAAGCCGACACACCTATAACACATATATTACTTTTTATTCGCACTCCACTTTGGTATCAACGCAATCTTTGTGCGCTACAAGCTGAATTACGTGCGCAAACGGGAAGAGACCGTGCGCTGACCAGGCGTGCGTAAAATGTTAAAGCGCAAAAGTCCAGTTGCGCACGGTGCGGCGTTACACGAGCCTTTTTTTTTCTTTTCAGCACCGTGAACCTGAAATTTTTAATTCTTTGATCTATTGATCTAAATCTAAAACATTTTAAATAATCAATCATGAACCTGCAAACAAATCAAAACCATTGTGAGTCTCAGGGGAAGTTTTTACCTCGGGTAGGACAGATATCTAACATTTATGCCCCCATTTGATACATATTTATTGTATATTTAAGTATATAAGTTTGAATTTAATTGTTGAATAATTCATGATTTTACATGTATAGATAATATTTGCAGATGGTTTGTGTGAATGTGTTGTGCGTGAGGGTGAAACCTTCTATTAAACCAGCCATTCTCCTCTCTCACTGGCCTCATTTCTCTCTCTATATATATATTTATATATATATTTGTGAAATTAAACTGTTTTTTTTTCTTTTATATTGGACTCCTCCCCTCCTCACGACCCTCTCGGGGACCTCAGGAGGGGTCCGTGGATCCGCTCCGGGAGCCTCTGACTTCGTTTGTCCCACTGTGCCAGACATTCCTGTACAGCAGCCAGAGCAGCGGGACTCCTCCCCTCCACTCAGAAACCCAGAGCACGTAGCAACAACTGAGCCAATGTGCTCCACCGCGATCCGTCCTACCGACTGCGGTGCCTGGCAACAGAAAAAGACGTGATGACGTCCTCTCCAGATTGCGTATTATGGGATGTGCGGAATTAAACAACCCGAAGAGGACACGGGGAAGACAAAAATAATAAAAGAGACAGAAATAAACGAGGTGCATGGTGAATCATGGAGCTCTCGGCTGTTGGTGAGAGCGTCTTCGCAGCCGAGTCCATCATTAAACGGCGAATCAGACGGGTATTCGCTACGTTTTTTTCACCCACAGGCTGTGTATCCACACCTATTACGCAACCGTTTGTTTGTGCAGCGCAGACAGTCAATCCTCTGATAACCTGAATGTGTTACGGATATGTTTTGCAGGGTCGCTGGGAATATCTCGTAAAATGGAAGGGCTGGTCTCAGAAGTGAGTATAATAGCCGAGGCTGTGAAGGACAGCGCTCCATCCTGGCCGCTCGCACAACTGCACCACCTCAGACTCGTTTATTCCGCTTTAAGGATGTGTTTTTTTTTTTCGTTTTTTTATGACATCTGCTCTGTGTGCTGAGGCGCACTTTGTTGTCTGCCTCTCGGCTTGCGCGCAGCGGCGTTAATGTCCGACCTGCGGGATGTGTTAAAGTCCACAGTAGCTTTAGCAATGGTCGGGTTCACCATGCGTCACCGTCCGCTACGTAGTCTGTAATTGCAGCGCACGCAGCAAAGAGACCGCTTTGATAAAAGTCTCGCGTCGAGCGTGTGTGTGTGTGTGTGCGTGTGTGTGTCGTGTGTGCTCTTTGACATTGTTCGGTTACGCGCACCTCTCCTCCTGTGTTCAGGTACAGCACTTGGGAGCCGGAGGAAAACATTCTGGATGCACGACTCTTCACTGCCTTCGAGGAGAGGTGAGGGTTTGACAGCTCAGCAGTAGGCCGCTCCGCAGAACCGGGATGGCACCAAGATCGAATTCAGTGCTCCCCACAAAAATAACTAACAGCCCACAAAAATCAGACATTTAATGTGGATCCGAATAGTTCAATTCGCGAAGGGAGCGGTAACAAGTGTCAGTGGAGCGACATGAGTCCGTTTCCAGTTCAAAATGTTACAGTGTGACGCCGCTTCTCCATCACAAACTGCTCATCTGCTTTAATCTGACCCGTTTTTTCATTTTAATTGAACTTATTTGTAACAAAAAGTTTCCTAAAAAGTGAAGAAATATCACTTTATTTGGCAGTCTGGCCTTTACTTAAAAAACTACAATCCCCGATTAGATTATAGACTTTATAAAAAATGTGTGAATGTTCTCTTTGTGTTATTATTAACATGCGTTGTGATGATTCTTTTCATTCATCAGGGAGCGTGAAAGAGAGCTGTTCGGGCCGAAAAAGAGGGGACCCAAACCGGAGACATTTCTCTTGAAGGTGGGTGAATCTTTTGATGGTTTTCATTACACCTTGTCTTCTTCAAGGGCCGCGTGTGATGAATCATTTCCATGTTGTGGCACCTGCTGTCTTATTAATTTCGAAACTGCTCGGATGTGATCGAGACTTTCATACAAACTAGCCGCCCCCCCAAATAAGATCTCTCATTTGATTTTCATGAAGTGTTTCTATATATTTCAAGCATGCTTTATATGTTTTATGTTCTCTGTATCTGGCTTCCTTTAAAAACTAAAGCAGCTTTAGGATGAGGCCTCCACTCCACGCAAACAGCTGCTTCTCTTAACCGTCTAAATTTCCTCAGGATCTCTGGGCAGCCTCCACTCATACACGTTATTTGCTCTATCTTCAGGCCAAAGCCAAAGAAAAGACGTATGAATTTAGAGGAGATGCCCCCAGAGGGATCCAGGTTTCCTATCCCATCCCGGAGCCTATTATAACACCTAGGGCCCGGGAGGGTTTACGCGCAGTAGTTCCCACAATCTTCCCACCGAGCGCGGTCAACAGAGGGGAGAGTGTCCACGTCCGACCACCAGAGCCAGAGAGGAGGCCCAGGCCGGCTCCACCAGCTGCTCTGACAGCCCAAGAATCCGCTCGGCTCCCCAAAAAGAGAGGCCGCAAACCGAAGCTGCATTTGCATTATGACAAAGATGATGGAGGCAGCTCGGCAGAGCCGGACGACAAACGGAGCAGACTGCTGGAGGAGTCATCGTCACACGGTTTGTCCAAAATGCCCCGACGCTTGCACCATCACGGAGAGACGTCCGATCACAGCCTCATCCAGCTGACCAAGAGGTTCCAGGAGGAGACCACGATAACACCCAAATCCTGCAGCGAGCAGAGACACATGGGGGGCGCGGGGTTGTCCTACGGCCGCACGTTCAATCCAGATGTGCGCAAAAGTGATCACGGGGGGCACAGGACTAGTTATGTGAGTAAGATGTCTATTCCTGGGCCAAGGAAGCTGAAGCACTCCGCAGAACGCCGGAGACATCAGATGAAGGAGTGCCGTCCTGGACCTGCTGTTATTCCCACACAGGCCGAGGCCATCCACGATTCACCCGCGCGACCAACCTCGTCCTGGACCCCGTGTTTCACCAACGTGGACTCTGTGACCGTGACGGACGTGACCATGAACTTCTTGACAGTGACGGTCAGAGAGAGCAGCACGGACAAAGGCTTTTTCAGAGAGAGCAGATGAGTACGTGCTTTAGGTCAGAGGTGGATAATATATGCGTATAAATAATTGTTTAACGAGCTTCTAACTAACATGCCGACTGTAATACTATATTTTTTCTATGTAACTTTCAGACTGTACATACAAATATTTAATACGCTGCTGATAAAATTAAAAATGAACGTGATGTTGTGAGTTTAAGTGTTTTGTTGCGGGTTTTTTTTTATCCACTTCTCTGCTGGTCTATTTTTAAGATTATCCATATCCATAAAGGCATTTTTAAAAATCATTTATCCTTATTAAAAACTGTTCAACCACATCATCATAAACAAGCTTGTTATAACTTTTGTAGAATAATCACACATAATATTAACCTGGCTGTGAAAAAACAGATTAAACTAGATTATAAACTTACAATTTTCCAATCATGTCTTTCATATTTTAACCAAAAAAACACGAGAGTCTGATAAAGTTCTGAATTCAATGATTAAATATTTATTTTAATTTCCTCCAAACTAATTATTATAGGTGTTTGTGGGCAGCAGGGTCGTGTCAAATCGAAATAATAATCGATCCAACTTTAGTGATATTTGATTCTGTGGAAATTAAACTCCAACATATTCAAATGAGCAAAAATAAATTATCCACGCGCTTCACGAACTTTAAGTCTTCAAGACAAGTCAGCACGGATCTAAAAACATAAATTATAACATATTTATAAATGTTTTACTCTTGTTTAGTACAGAGGTCACGATCGTTCCTGAGCTCGTTTTGGTTTCTATGAATTATTGGTGAACAAAATTAGACATGCAAAAAGATAAATTTATTTAAAAAAAGATATTTTGCTGTTTTAGTTTTGTGTCTTCTTCACGTTGATCATGTTTCAACAAAGGGCCTGAAGTTGAAGAAGAAAAATCCTGCAAAAAGAAAAATGGATTTTTTTTTTTTAGTTTTAATCTGTATCCTTTCAGTTAAAAAAATGTGACTCATATCTCACGGGAAAGAAAGAAAAATCTTAAACCTAATTACAATTAAAACTTGTATATTCTTGTTTCGTCGTCATCATCTCCGCCACCGACGAGGTCACGTTACAAACGGAACGACTTCAAAGGGCCTTAAAGCCTCCAGCTAAAGCAGCGAGCTGCTTTTGACAGCTTTAATTTAGAGACACTGTAAATCATTTTTAAGAAGATTACTTAAATGGAGTCAGCGAACCGTTCGGCTGCAGTGCGGACAGAAGACCGAAGGATGAACCGCACACCGTGACCCCGTGTCGAGTTTACCGAGCTTGTGGTTTGATCATTTGAAGCGTTAAACTGTCGGATTTTTAATTTTTTTTTTTTTTAATGTGAGATCATGTTTTTCTGACATCACCTCGGTCCATTTACAGGCCCTACAGTATATGAAGGATCCAGGATGCACTGCGCCAATAAGAGGCCACTTCATCCAGGCACAAAGCCCTCCATTCATTTTGACTTTGCTTTGTCTCTCCGGGACACCCAATCTGACCATCCGGTACTCCCGTGAGGAAACTCCGTCTCCTTTGTGGCTCATCATTTTAAAATGTAGAAATCTATTTTCCATTTAAAAAAAATAATAATAAATGCACTTCAACACCTCATATCTGGCATATCCCCAAAAATGTGTCACATTATCAGCCATCACGGCTGCAATCATCCCCAACATATTTTGCGCAATACGCGCAAAAGGTTGTGGTGACGGATGTGATTATCCAAAACTTTCAAGATTTAGTGACCTGAGCAGCAAAGTCTTTTCCCCGCAGCTGAGACAACATCTGGCTATATTCTCCACATGAGTGTAATTTACTCCACGACGTACCCATCAACCCCCCCTCTTTGATCTGATGCTGCCTGAGGGCCTGCAAGGCTATATAAGCTAAACCTTGAGTAGAAGCTGCAGCCCGGCCTCGCCTGGTTACGGTCCACAGAGTTTTACCTCCACAAGATGTCGCCACCAGCAAGACTTTGAAACGGTGCCAAATTGTTTCTTTTTAAAAAAAAAAAAAAAAAAAAAACGCCGTAAGTTCAAATGACGTGAGGCTACGGCGCAGTCAGATTAATCACTGCTGAAAGCTGGTTCCAGTTTGTACTCATCCACTATATTAGAGGCTGTTGAGTTACAGCCTTCCTCCCGCTGTCGGTGTCTCTGGGCCGTGAAAGCCAGCAGCAGACTACATTTTGTCCTCCAGATGTGAGGGGGAGCGTGCGCTGCAGCATCCCGCCACTAGATGAAGCCCGAGCACAGAAACATGGACGTCTCTACAGTTTTTTTTTTTTTTTTTTTTTTTTTTTACCTCCTTTATTTATTTATTTGTTTTTGTTTTTTTCACTTGGCCTACTTTTGAAATGATCTGAGGTGAAGTGCGACTCGTGAATTATTTCTAGTTTCTTTTCTTTCTTTTTTTGTACTCATTTCTTTTTAAACTGCTGTTCTCCTCACAGAGGAGAGAGTGTAAATGTTTAACAGAGCAAGCGAGTAAAAAATAAAATAATTAAAAAAAAAGCTCTCAGGGAAGTGAGTGAATTTATTGTGCACTGATGTTAACAGATGGCTGGAGGCAAAGACAAAGACCCTGCAGTGGCCGGCTGACCCCAACACAACTGGATCAGAGAGAGAGAGAGAGAGAGAGAGAGAGAGAGAGAGAGAGAGAGAGAGAGAGAGAGAGCACATAGTCTCGTGGAGCGAGGCTGAATCTCGCCTGCAGAGCTCTTCTCTCATACTTCAGACAAACCTTCTCGCCATGCACCGTCGTCCACTTCTTCCTAGGTGTTTTATCTTCGTGCGGTTGAGATGTTGCCAAATGTGATTTTTTTGACGTGCATGCTCGGTCTCCAGTCGTGGCACTGCGCAGCTGATCTGTGCAACTGGTCTGGAAGGTGAGGAGACTTTCTGATTTCTCCAGGATGAGGGGATACTAATGCAAACTGCAATGCTTATAATGGCTTGATTAATGTTAATAAATCAGGTACTAATGCCTTAAGGGATTAAGAAGACATTAAGAAGAACACATTTTGTCTATGGGTGTGCACAGAACTGCAAACTTGCTGATACAAACCCTTTATTAATGACTCATTAACATGTATAGTTATACAGTTATACAGTGTAGTTATAGTTAATTTTAATGGTTTATGACAACTCTATAGAGCATTAATAAATGTTAATTAACCATTACTAACGCCAAGCTTGATCACATTTGTGATTTGCATTCATTTTTTAATTGTAATTCATATTAATTCCTCGTTTTTTCCAGCGGTTTTGCAGCTGGTGTGGATACCAGGATCGTACTCCAGGTGCGGCTGCGCTGTACAGAGGGCTCGGTGAGGTGGATTTACCCGGGTCAGGCTCTCCGGGTGGTCCTGGAGCCCAATCTGTCCTCCGCCCGGCGCACTATCGTCTGCATCAAACCGTCTCCCTCTTTCCGCGGAGCGAGCGTGTTCATTGAACGGGCCGGGGAGCTGGAGCTGCTGGTGACGGACGGCGAACAGCCCGAGCAGCAGGTGTTCTGTTTCCGGGCTGATGGTCCGCACAGGCCCGTCATCTATCTCCAGTCCAGCCCGCAGAGTGACGGAGTCTGGAGCAGACGCACGATGGGCTTCAGATATGAGCTGCTGGGAAACAGGAGTGCTGCACCCAACCTGGGCCACGGCGCGTTACAGAGTGAGTCCTGGATAAGTCTGTATTGACTATAAATTGTGTTATGTTGTGATAATAAATAGTAGATAATTAACTAAAGCTAAATGAGCCATTAATCAGAACATTTTTAGGTTGCCAGGTTGTGAGAAATCCCCTTTACTGATGAGACCACTGATGAACACTTACCTTCTAGAGAAGAGCTGCAGAGGAGCTTGACCAAAATCCACTTATGAACAACTTAATACGCATTTATTAACGGATCACCAGCACACCGAACTTTGAATGATTTAATGATTTAAGACTGATCAATAAAGCATTAGTGCACGCTAATAAGCCATCAGATATGTCTTATAAACCTTTTAAAGCGTCTTATTAGAAACCGAACAGGTGCGTTTAAACATTTAGTACCACTCCAAAGCATCCTTTATTAAGGTTTTAGTAAGTTGTGGCCCAAAATGACATTATTAATGATTAATTAATCATTAACTGAAGCTTTATAAATCTGTAATAAGCTATTAATAATTAAGTATAGGGTGTGATTATGTTGCCAGGTTATAAAAACTTTTAGTGATGGGAGTGTACGACCACAGATGGGCTGCAGAGAATTGTGGCCAAATTCCAATTAATTATCAGCTCATGAAGGATTTATTAATGGGTTTAACTGTCTCATTAGCAAATATAAATAATAAACATCAACAAAATTGATTCATAACCCCTTTATAAATATTAGAATATGGAACCAAACAATTTTTAATACTACTTTAAAGATATTTGTGAGGGACTGACCAGTCCTAATTCTTAGAAAAAAAAAAGAATTACAGACTCCAATCATGCTGACTGGAGCATGCAGCTGCTGGTCAGTCTTGTGTTTTGTCTGGCTGTCTGGTTTCCATCGAGGGACAAAGCAGCAGGGACAGAGCAGACCACAGGGCTGCTGAAGGGCACCGGGCCAAAGAGCCTGAATTGAGACTGCAAATACTTTGCAGATTCCACAAATGCCTTTTCATTGTGCATGTCTGTTTATTAGCATTTATCCGTGTGTGCGGGCCTGTCCCAGTGTGGTGATGTCATTCTGCGTTCATAATAGACAGCTGCTGGTTCATCTTTTCTTCATTGCCAGTCTGGCAGAAGTGTTTGACTCCTGCAGTCTCCCGTGTTGGCACAGGGTCACTCAATTAGGTCGATACAATAGGAGTCAAACATGGGGTCAAGACTAGCCCAGCATTTTTTGATCTGGAGGCGGCTTAGGAGCAGCATTCCTCCATCTAACCCCGGGTTGCTTCACTCTTTGATGTGAGGAGGGAGATGAATGGAGCTGGTATGTGCGTCTGATTTTAGGCTATATAGGCGAAGAGGTAGGGAGGAGGAGTGACACCCATCGATCCATCAATGTCAGTCATGGGAGAGAAAATTATACCTGACAAAATGATTTGATGCAGGTTTCCATCCTCTTCAGTGTCGCCATGGCAATAAAACTACTTCTTCATTGTCTCCGCAGCTTCCTGCCGACCCTGCAATGATACGGAACTCCTCATGGCCGTCTGCAACAGTGACTTTGGTGAGCACTCTGTTACTTGCTGCACTATATAAACACGCTGACAGGGCACCGTTAAATTCCTACAAAGGTATACTGAAGCTTCAGTGTCGTAGCCAAAGTGTAAAAAAACTGAAGAATATAAATTAAATTTGGTCTGCGGGATAAATGATGAATGTAAAGGGGCGGAAAAGATCCCTGGAAATAAATAAGGGCATAAATGGACAATAAAGTTATTGAAAATACAATAGTTTACTGCATTAATTCAAATTATGTAGTATAAAACTACTATTATTTCTACAACTTTACACCTCTAATTCTCACGGCTACAGTTACAAGTTCCTCTGTAGATTCTACATATAAGAGCTAAGATCAATGTGATATGATTCATACAGGATGTAAGACTTGTGAATACTTCATCCACAGCTGGTAAATCTTACTCAGAGGAATGTTAAGAACTGTTCTTGTGGTCTGGTTTAAGCACATAAAGCAGCAGCTCTGCTGGCAGTGCAGAGGTCAAACAGATGTGGGGGGGAGCTGCTGAATGAGAGTGACCTGTGCTTTAAGGCAGAAACAATATGTCCACTGGACAAAGGAGAAAAAAAGAAAACATAACATGATGGAAACTATTAAGATTTGGAGGGAATTTCTATAAGCAGCTATAATTTAAAGCATGCTCTGCTCTTTGTTCTTTCAGTGGTCCGAGGCTCTATCAGCAATGTCTCCCACGATCCTGCACGTCAGACATCGTTGGTGGAGGTATCAGCAGCGAGAGTGTATTGGCAGCGCAGTGGAGTGTTTGAGCAACAGCCATCATCTCTGCCGGTCCCATCTTGGCGTGGACACATCCACACACTCCTGCAGTGCCACGTGAAGCCCGGGGATGGAGAGTTTCTCTTCACGGGGTCAGAACACTTTGGGGAAGCTTGGTTAGGGTGTGCCCCACGATACAAAGACTTCCTGTCCGTCTACCAGGCCGCCTGGGCGGCACGTCGGAATTCCTGTGACTTCCCTTTGGACTGAGGAAGTGTGTTGTTTTAAGCACTACTGAGCCCTACCAGTCGCTTATCCACAGGCATCCTCACCCCTGTACAGGCACTGTGGGATTCCTATAATGTTGTCGCATGCCAGCAAGGTGGCATCCAGCCTCACCAACAAGGACGAAGCTGTTGAATCGCTGGTAAAAAGACACATTTGGAGGAGCAGAACAGGAGCAAACAGCAGGGCCTCCTGAACTGAGGCTCACAGAGAGCCGGCCTTTGTCTCTCTCCCTTCACTGCCCTCAGTCCTGGGAGACTAAGAAGGGGTTGGATTGCTGCTTTCTCTTTGTGCTTCTCCCAGCATCAACTAGCGTTCACTTTGCTGGCTCTGTGTGAAAATTACCCTCTGAACTGAGGAGGGAGGGACGACTGAAGCAGTTTGTCCCAGTGAATAAGTTTGTACATGTGTGATTGTAGAATTATTTTTATTCTATTAAGTTTTGTATCCTCTGTGCTTTGTCTATTTATAAGTGTTCTTCTCTATACATGACCTTTGAAATAAAAACCTAAATCCTCTGAAGAGTCCACTGTAATTGTGACCATTTCTTTGTTGTTAAAATGAGGAAAATTATTTTTTATTTTGCAGTTTTAAATTTGCTTTTAAAGCACGTAATAATAAATCAGACTGGTCTGCTTTTCATGAGTAAGATTTAATATTTTCATATTTCAAAAGCTCACAAGAACGAGCCAACAAACCAAACATTTCCTCGTTCTGATGTGCACATTCATCTTGATCATGCCATCATATGAGTTTTATGATCTGATACATATCTACAGTTCATATTGTGCTTGTCTTAGCAACACAATAAAAGCAAAATAACATTCCCAACATTGTAATTTCCAGGTTGTTTTGCATTTTGACAGACAATCTGCTCAGTTCATCTATCTGTGTGTCTGATGAAGTGTTTAGAAGTGACCAGAGCCCATGAAGAGTGCATCCGAATCTAAATTTCATGAGGTCCTCGGGTTAATAAGAAATCTCTGACTTAACGCTCTTTTTGATGGTTGGTTTGGTAAAAGCTTAAATGAACCTACACCCCCCCCCCTACACTTTTCATCATATGCCCATTCTTTTTTCAGGAGAATGGGATTTAGACCTACAAGATTATTTTGGCCCTTTTCCTTCTGTGTCCCATCTTTTCCCCTGTAATCAGATTCGTATGATAATAGGACAGGCCTACCATAAAATGAAACACAAAATCTCCTTAAATGGCAAAAGCTCTGAGAAAAACTGAATTGGACGTTTCTTTTGAGCTGTGTGGCCCCTGCGTCACATCCCGAGAAGACAAATGGACAGATGTGAGGCCCCCAAAGCCTGGGGGATCCTCCCCTTCAGCCCCTCCCATAAGAGGGGAACAATTAATTGACTTTTAAAGCAACTGCTTTCTTAGCCTATTCCACACTTCTCCTTGGCTGAGCAGGGCTCACAAATTGGTGTGTTGAACTTTTTATGAGGACTAAATAGCTGCCAATGAAAGTGTAAATGACTGTGTGGTGAATGGGGCCCGCACAATGGCCCCGCAGTGACAAGCCCTCTAGCAGACATAATGACCATTGTCACGGCTGCTCTCATCTAGAAACCATCAGGGCTCATGAATCCATGAAGCCTGTGGAGGTGTAATCTTTGCCTTTTACTCTCACCCAGTCCACACAGTGTCTTCTTGTCTTTATCTGCTCTGTATTCTTATTAGTTTTCATATTCCCTCCTCTTTGAATGCATATTTTATCTTCCAGTTTCACTTAAGCTCAATTTTAGACAAGCATCATGTACATATAAGATATCTCAGCTAATAAAAACATATTTCTAGACTTGTTTTAGTTCATGTTATGCCTTTATTATATAAATTTCACATTAGAAAAAATATACTTCTGGCACAAAAAGCTTTAAATCAGTTTTAAAATTAAATTTAAAATCACTGGTTATACGTGAAAATCTTTTTTTGTGCATACCCAGAGGTGTTTTTATATATAAGGCATGGTTAAATGTTGCAAAAACAGCTTATTTTGATAAATGTTGGCCAAAATTCAAGCTTTCCACAACTTTTTTTTATCCTACAGAAGCTCAGTTTGAAGTCTCCTCCCTCAGTATTGTCCCAGGGGGCCACCATGTCAAATTTCCAAGCAAAAATATAGCCTCTCTGCAGGCCTTTGAGACCACACAATTCTCATCTCTGGGAATTCCAGCAGGCTCTCATGGGGAACGAACCCAGGAGGGCTCGGCCCGGAGCCGCTGCGTGGTGCAGCGGCAGGAGTCCACCCAGACTGGGGGGTAATTGGTTTATCCCACCGCCTGGCCTGCTTTCCCATGTGGGCCACTGCTGCGGGGAGGCCCAGGGGTACAATATAGAAACAGCATGATGCTCTCCAGTGCCGAACAGGCATTCACTGCTCCGGCTATAGAGAGCAGGCACAGGGTACCAAGAACACAAAGCTGAAGCAGGGATGTCTCTTGGCTTTGAAAAGGTTGCCATTTGGTCTCTTTTTAACAGTGAGCAGCATTTGTTGCTGAAAATCTAAAGTAATTGAATTTTGGCTCAAGCTTTTTTTTTAAATAAATGTTTTCTTTTATCTTCTCAATTCAAAAGGTAATGAGATAAGTTTTTCTAAAGTTCTACATATAATTGTCGTCACTCATGCACCTGTCATGCACCTGGCTGAAAACTAGATTTTCCTAACGTCTGCAACCCTGTTTAACTTTAACTATGCATATCGTAGTGTGACAGGATCAGTATCATATTAACACAACTGAGCTCCAGGATAAGATTACAGGCTTTGTTTTATGATCACCAAACTCAAACACTTGAAACTTTGATAATCAAGTGTTGAGGTACACACTTAGAGTGGCCAAAAAAACAAGCAAAAGTACGTAAAAATGTCATTTTTATTATGATATCGCAAAGAGTGCATAATCATACACAAACACTCGGTGGAATGAAAGAAGGGTTTATATTGTAACTGTAGATGACAAAGCACCTTCCTGATTTATCTTCTCTAAGTTCATGTACAAAGAATCTCATTTAAGAATGAGTCGAATCTTCCTGTCTCCGAGCAGGAGTCTGCAAAAGCAGGAAAACAGTTTGCGATTTGTTCTGTAATGAATCTTAATTATTAATGCAATCAATGAAGCATAAAGTGTATATGTTGTGCTGCACCTACCGAACCAGCGCAGCTGCTACAAGGCCTCCTGCGATGGGTCCCACCCAGTAGACCCAGTGATAAGTCCAGTAGTTGCTCACTATTGCTGGACCGAAGGCTCTGGCTGGGTTTAGACAGGTGCCAGATACATCTCCACTGATAGAGCAGACAGAGAGCAGAACCATGAACAGGGATATTCAGATAAGTTTCACATTATTTATGTAGAAGACGATGACGATATGTGTTGTTTCCTTCACTTGGACAAACCTGTAAAACACACATGAAGAATGAGTGTACCCACAATCTCACCATTTGTTACTCACCCAGCCAAGATGTTGATGATAACAGTGCAGCCCACCATAAATGGCACCAGGGGACTTCTGGTCTTGGCATTAACAGCCCCCAGCAGCACCACCATGGTGACCAGGCAGGTCATGGCAACCTCTCCAAACACAGCGCCTCCTATTTCATCGTTTGACTGCAGCAGAGCAAACGCAGCCCCGTTGGCTTTGGTGTAGTTCTCTCTGGATGTCATCCCCTGTTGGCACCATAATTTAACCGTAATTCATAGTACATAGAAGAGAGATGGGTTATTTTGATGGCACGAAAATGAGACAGGTTCACCTTTGCCATGGCGGCTCCAAGCACTCCTCCAAGCAGCTGAGATGCAAGATATGGAAGCACCATATTCATCTCCATCCCTCCACATAGATAGATGGCCAGAGTGAACGGGGGGTTGAAATGGGAACCACTGGAGAGGCAAAAACATTACATAATTGAACAGAACTGAGATGAATGAGGGTATATGGTCAGATTTTTAGTAGCACAGCACAAAACACAGACACACACTCATTATTCATGTCATGATAAACGATGCATGATGTGTATAAACTGTTTGGTTTTGAAAGAACATTGACAATGAGCCTCACCTGATCTCAGCCATGCAGGCAACCATGACGGCCACAGCAAGGCCGTGTACCAGAGCTGGCTGAAGCCTCCCTGCAGACTCCACGTTCTCTATGACTGAAACACACCCGATAAAGACAAAGAACGTAGTTCCCACCAGCTCACCCAGACACGGCTGATATAACCTCTCAAATTTGTTAGGAGGTCTGGCTGGAGGCGTCTTAGTCTCTGAAGACATGAGAGACGACTCGACTTCACCCATCTCCATCTTCTTGTCAGCCATGAGTCTTCAGTGAGGTCCGGTCGTGCGAGCTGAAGATGTGACACTGAGCACGCCGAAGGGTGCATACAAGTATCTTTATGCCTGCTAATCACTCGGACTTTGGTGTGTAAAGTCAGGCAGCGTGGCCTCATTGACCTGACATTTAATCCACAGGCCCACAGACCCATTTTTTTTTTTTAATGTTCAACACACACTCTCATGACAGTGTGCATCTGCAAGAGTAAATATTTCATGTATTTGCTAACAAGTCAGTGAACCGTGGCATGTACTGTTTAAAAATCAGCTCAATTTTGTCAATGATTGTTGTCTAACCAACATGTTTCATTTCCATGGCAGGGTCAGAGCAGGAGAGGCCGGAGGCAATGGCAAAGACTTCTTACTAATTTTGCAGTAAACTCAGTTAAACATATTAGCTGTCCGTCAGTTAGTTCTCTCTTATTTTGATGCAGATGCAGTAAGATTTCAATACTGTTACACTCAAGTTTCATTGATAAAACTGCGACAGAAACATTAAGGATGCAAACCAGAGCACTCGCTGAACGTTTACCCGAGAGCAAAGTCTGTACCTTGTTTTTAATTGGGGAAAAAAGATGACTTAGTGTAAGTTAAAATGTATAATTTCATGATACAGCACATTGCACTTAGTAATGAATGATTTCCCACAGGATGATCACACATTAAACGGAAAGATTAGAGTACACATACAGCAGACATGACAAACAACTTGATATGGTGGATACATTAGAGAAGACAACTTTAACTTTGAACTATTTGCTGTTCTTATAGGATGACTTGTGCACAGTGGTTGAGTGTTGACGAGTCGAGATCCACCAGTAGGTGGAGATAGCAAACAAAAGATCCTTTTTGGGTTGATGGGGAGTGGACTGATATTTTCCACTTTGGATTGAGTATCTGATGTTAAAGATTTGCAGGTCTCCAAAGAGACAGGCACAAACAAAACAGTCACACTGAATGATCACGGAGCAGCACGATGTTTTTCTAAACTATACCTACAAAAACCTGCAAGAACTATATGCAGAACAGAACAGAGAAAGGCAGAAGGGGATCCGTGATGCAAGATGAATCAGTTCTTTTGACGTGCAAAGGACTAAAAGTCAATGTACCATTGTCATCACGTCAGAATCACATTTGCACATGTGATAAAAAGATTCTCTTTGCATTTCAAGAGCCTCTTCTACTTTTTCTGTCGCCACGAGGGTCGACTGGAAAAACACACACCTGATACTATTTTTGAAAAGCCACAAGAGCACTTTCATATTTTTAAGCTGCATTTTGTGACTTTAAAAGTGACGTTGAAAGCAGCCCTGCAAAGACGGTCTTTGGACTATGTGGCAGAACTACTTCATAGAAATAGATACCCCGGATAACGGGGACAAATGAAGTCTAATTTTATCACTACAGAAGAGAGTATATGCCCTCTCAAAAGCTGTTGTGTGTGGCTCGCTTGACTTGATTTACTACTTGCAAATTGCAGATGTGAAACTATGCCACTAGTTGTTCTTTAATGTCAGCAAATCAGGGTTAAAGGACCTTCAAGTTTCAAGAGTTCTCCACACACACCCTTAAAAATAAAGGTTGTAACTCTACAACCTAAAGTGGTTCTTCGTAATGATGCCATAGGGGAACCTTTTTTCAGTTCCCTGAGAACCTTTTACCCAAAGAAACAGCTGCTGCAAAGAGTCAACTTAAAGAACCAGTCAAAAGTTTTTTAAAGAGCCTTTAAAGTGGAAAAATGATTAAAGGTTCTTCAAAGCACCAAAAGTGCTGCAATTGTGACTTAAACCATTTTGCATTCAGTTATCCAAAGAACCTTAAACAGCAAAAACATCTTCATTACACTCATTAAGAGGCAGTTTTTCTTCAAGTGCAGGAATGAACAGGAACCACGTTTCACTCCACTTATAGTCTGCATTAGTCCAGTGGTAAACAGGGTTCATAGTTCTCACCGCTGCTGCAATCTATAGATTACGACTCTCGTAATATAGGCTACATCAGGTGGATAAGGCAGAGGTGTGCCTGGGTTATTTTTAGCATGAATGTCATGAACTCTAAAACAAATCTATAAAGGGAATTCACTATTACACTAACACAGGAAGTGAAACAAATTCAATTCACCTCCACTGCACTTGGGTGAGAGCAGAAAATCTCAGAGCTGGAGCTGGCAGTCTGAATGTTCAGATGATTTTCAGGGGGTATGGATGGATGAGATACGTACTGTAGGGCGCTTTGAGTGGTCGGAAGACCAGAAAGGCGCTATATATGTACAGTCCATTTACCATTTACCATTTACCGTTTACGATTACCATGTCAAGACAGAGGAACAGCCACAGGGTGGCAGCATATCACTGAGAACTGCTCCAGTGTTGAACGACTGATCTCCAGTCAGTCTGGAGGACACATTACCTGGAGACATCTAGCGCAAGTGACCAAGACTGATCCTGGATCAGTGGCGGTTAAATTGAGTGTATGTCTGTTTGTTTTTGCAGCTGTTAATTAACATTTAGTGTTCATCTCTCTGACATAATAACTACCTCTTTTTTGTAAATAAGGAACATTTCTTGCATGTGAAAACATGCTTGTCAATAATCACATTTATGACTATGACCATTTAACTCTTTAACATAATCTACAACAGAAAACAACTTTCTATAGTCCTCTAACACGTATGTGACTTTGCCATGACCATGACAAACCAATAGCTGAGTCAATGCTTTTTTTTTTTTTTTTTTTTTTTTTTCTTGCTAAGGTATCACATGTCACCATTGGGCTGTGCAGCATACAGTAGGGAAGTAAAGGCACTTCCTTCTTCCTACCACACTGGTTGCACACAAACCAGTCAGTTTAATAGGAAGTCTGGTATTCATGGCGATGGGGATCCAGACGCTGGTCGGGGGCTCTTTTAACTGAGTTTCTCTGCTGTCACCGAGTCCAATGTCACCGAGTTGAACGAGGAGAAACGCTCGGCTGTAGTTGTGTTCAAGTGCTCGGAGCTCTTTCTGCCACAATGGCTGCGACGCAGCGTAACTTTTGGATCGTGCGGTGAATCTGCGCTCCGAGGTGCCGCTGACTTTTTACTGACTCAACAGGAGACCAAAAAAATTGGAGGAAAGCAAACATGAAGAAACAGTTCAATCGCATGAGGCAGCTCGCCAACCAGACTGTGGGAAGGTGAGTGTTTATTCTAACAACGCGCGTCCTTACGCAGAAGATCGCTGTCATTGTGGAAGGCCAACAATGCTGTTGTTGTGGCTTTTCATGATTTATATCATTGTCATCTGTTGTTCGGAAGGGCTGGGCTGCGTTTGCGTAATAAATACCTGAGCGGTTTGTGGAGTTTTGGGAAAGTGGAGCATGTCAGGGGAGTTTGAAAAGTTAAATGGCTTTCCAGATGTAAGCGTGAGGCTTTCTGTGTGGAAAACCACTTAAATATTCTCCTACCATCTATGTGGTGACTTGTAGCGTTACTGTCACTAATAAGCCTGTGCCTTATTTACATGCTTTAACTATTTTCACTATGACTAATCTGTCGGTTTTGTCATTCTCCCTCTATGAAACGTCAAAACAGAAGGTGAACATATTACATATTCTGAAAGCCCAAGATGACCAACAATCTAAAGCACAAATATATTCATTTTAAACCTGATAAAAGCAACAAAATCTCACAATTTAGACCTGTAAAAAGCACTTCTTCTAGTTGCCAGGTCATTTTCAGTCACTAATTGATTAATTGGCTCATTGTTTCAGCTCTAATTAGATTAAATCATCTCTATATAGCTCTCAGTGTACCTGCGAGCATGAATTCTGGGTGCAAGAGCCCCCCATTTACTTCAGTGAGTGTGTCTGACGTGTGCTGTTACTTCTGCAGTTGTAGGGTAGGATGTGCACACACACACACACACACACGTATTTCCTGATGTGTGGTGATACTGGCAGTTATTACACACACACACACCAACAATATCTATACCATCTCGTTCCCTTCCTCTACGCTCCCACAGGGGTTCCCAGCCCTGCTCTCTGTCAGCAGCCGCCACTGAGATGATGTCTCTGGTTTTAACGGCATTAATGGTGCCTGCAGATGATGTCCCTCACAATGACTTTCCAACCAATAGCTCGTAGCCACCACCGGATTCCTCACATACATTCCTCCATATGTTGTGTAAGAGCAGTAAAACTCAACTCAGCCTGCTTACTGAGGCATTTAGTGTTTACAGGCACGCACCCACAGTGGATGACTGCTGGATAGAGCTGGTTGAATTGCTAGTTTTGGTGCCATTTGCGGCACTGCATGAGCAAAACAAAGTGGGAGTGATGTAAATGTAACTAAAGATATAAAATAAAGGTCCAGATTAGCAGCATTGCTACCAACTATTCAGTCAGTGATCACTGAGAAGTCAAATGTCAAATAAATACATAAATCCTTGATCTGCGAAATGTCAAAAAATAGCCAAAATAAGCCAAATTTGATATTAATGAATGTGGACTTAAAGTCAATTTGTCTGCCCCCACGTCTGTTTGTGATGATGTGGTTCCCTGTTTGGCACAGGATGGGCAGACACGAAGGGTTTTTTGTGGAGTAAGCATTTCCACGGTTGTTGTTGCTGGGGACACAGTGGAGCACTGGGGACGTCACCCAGCCACAGATGGGTGTTTTCTATAAAAGAGGAAGCCAGTTTTATTTACATGAGATTAACAAGGAAACTGTTTGATTTACATATTGTTGCAGTGGTGTGGTAGAGGATTGCGGGGTAGCTGTGTTTATGAATCCTTGCATACCACTGGGGAGATAAGCTTCCACAGAATGCTTTTAATAAAACTTTGATTTGGGATAAAAAGAACGTCATTTTCTCGCTGGCTCTCACTGGTCTACTCTTTGTGTCTTGAGTTCTCTGTCAGTCTCTGGGCTTCAACATCTTGAGGGTCTATTCTTAGAACAATAGCTGCTGGCCAGAGTCGAGCTGTACTCCAGTCAAATCAATGCTAATTCAATATTGATAGGAATCTAAAGATTGCTCGTGTAGCTTTCTCCTTCAGAGGCGAGCCAGTAAAGCCATAATGTGTAATGTGATCATGTGGATCAGTGTGTAAGTATTCTGGCTGCAGATTGTATCTCATGCCATCAGATATATCTAATAAATCTGAGCCTTTGAACTGTTAAAGTAATCAGTTGTGTCATTTAAATAAATCGTATATGTGACATCCATCTGCATTTGTACTAGATGTGTTTTAAACATCAGTTAGGACGTTTCTCTTATCCTCTAATATTTTTGGTATTAATATAGAAAGTATACCAATTTCTAAACTATATTTTTCGTCAGTACCAAACACATTTTTCTTCAAAACAAAAAGAAGCCAGCAGTTGAACATTGTCTTAAAATCTGGAACTGTTTGATCAACGAATAACTGAACAAGATTATAAATCTGACTGGACATTTCATGTCTGCAACTAGTGATTGTTTTCATTGTCGATTAATTTATCCAGTGTAGTATGTCTGAAAAGGGTGAAAAATGCACGTCAAAAAATCCCTGAACTCAAGTGATGTCTTAAAAATGTCTTGTTTTGTGTGACTAACAGTTTAAAACCCAAAAGATATTCTAGCAAGAAAACCAGACAATGTTCACACTCTACCAAAGTAATTAAAAGAATTAAATGTATGAAATAGTTGCTGAATTATTTCGCCACTTTGTGTCATAATACTGAATATCCTCATTACAGCATGTTTGGTTAGTATTTATACTGAATGCCAAACAGCAAATCATTGATCACAGATGATGAAAAACTGTGGCTTATCACTCATTTGCAGCTTCACCATCTTTGAAATTTCTACTCATGGTATGAGCTGGAGGCAGCCAGAGGCATTTTGGATTAACAATGGGAGGCATTAGTGAGGTAAAGCTGTCTGTGGGGTGTAACTTACAACAGCATTAGGTAATAACTCTTGTGTGGGAGAGGGTTAATTGATCCCTGCGAGATTTGAATCTATAGTGCGGGCCTGCTCCTGTGCAGGGAGGGTCTTTGGGGACTTGTGTGAGTAGATGTAATAAGTGTCAGCGTTGGTGTATTTGTTAAATATCGACATGGTGAGTGATGGGCTCGCTTGCTGGGTTTCACTAGCTCAGCAAGAATCAAACCAAGAAGTAGAGAGCAACGATTTCTCTGAAATAGGTAGTAATCTGATACGAGAGCTTTGAAGTCACACATGATGATCTGGTGAGTTGGGGAAAATTATAATCATTTCCTAGAAGTTGCAGAGTGATGTCACTATCCTATTTTCCACACACTGCCACAATATGTAGTGTGTTCAGTGTGTTTCGGCCATCAACAAGCCTCCTCCACACAAATACACACACCTCGCCCCTGTTGCCATAACAAACAAGGTGGAGATGACACGACAGGAAGTGTGTGCTCGGACGGAGCTGAGGAATCCTACAGGTCCATCATGGAAAACAGCCACAGGCACAAGTGGTGCATTTGTGAATACATGTTGAGCATGTGCGCACAAATGGTAACCATAATTCAGACATACTCTTTCTGACTAATTTCAAACAATTATTTATCATGTGATAACAACAACAAAAAAAAAAAACAGTTATAATGTAAAATTAACCTGTAACCTGGACTATGGAGTCCAGATTGAAAAATACCAATGTTTCCCTTTGAGTATATTCTGCACTGTGTAACTTTGCTTCAGGCACAAACTGCAGACAGGTCGGTCTGGATTGAGTCTTCTGCTTTAGTGTGATGGTCTTGTTTTCTGTGTGCTCATCAGTTCAGCTGTGTTTAGCAAGTTAGGTCTTGTTTAGCTGAAATACAACATAGCGCATCAAAGTATGTCTCACTGCTGAGTGAGACAAGTCCAAATATACTACTATTATTATTTAGATATTTAATTCAAATTAGGTGCTTAAGGTGTGTCCTTCAACTAATATTATCTGTTTGCATTATATTTTTATATTTGTTGTAAGATGTTGGACTTCATGTTTGTGTTTCCTTTTAACAGGGCTGAGAAAACTGAGGTGCTGAGTGATGACCTCCTGCAGGTGAATATGATATTCTTTTTCTGTTCTTCTCTATCTGCCTCTGTTCATATACATCAAATGTGAGGTGGCTTCAGACTCAGACTGTATCTCTTGTTACAGTCGATAGTTTTAAATGTTCATACACTGTCTGGATTTTAAAGATAAATCATGCATCTTAATTAATCAACAGAACATTAATCAGGAGCTAGTTTAGATAAATTAATAATTTCAGTTTTCAATCAAAATGCCAAACATTCGATCCGATTTGATGCTTTTCTTTCCAATGCATGATAGGAAACTGAAGGCATTTGGGTTTTGGATTGCTAAACTGAACAAAACAAGCTGTTTGAATACATTAAACTGCTTGTTCTGTGTCGCTTGGCCCGTACAGTATGTGTCTGAGAGAGCTGCTCTTTCCTGTGGTGTGCCTCAGGGTTCTATCTTGGGTCCTTCATTATTTGTCTTATATATGCTTTCCATACGTCACATTGTTAGCCAATTTAAAGGTATCGCTTATGTTCTGCTCATAATATCCGACTGTATGTGTCCTTTAAGCTTCATTAGGACTGCCATTAAGGCCTGGATGACTAACAATTTTTTGCAGTTAAACAAATCTTGGTGTTTATATTTGATCAATTTAAGTACTTTAATCAGCATATAAAATCTCTGTCCCATTCATGTTTCTTCAACTTAAGAAACATCGCCAAACTCTTGGCTCATTTATCACAATGACATTGTCTCTGGAATGTCTACAAATTGTTCAGAACACTGCTGCAAGGCTGTTGAACAGGTCCAGGAGAACAACTTACACTACAACAACCAACTTATGTGGTTTACACTGGCTTCTCATGAAGTTCAGGATTTATTTTAAAATTCTTCTTTTCAAATAGAGCTCTTCAGGGTCAGGCACCGGCATGCATATCTGATCGGCTCCATCCTTATATCAGCAATAGTTAATTTAGGTCTTCTGATTCGGCTGACTGATTGTCCTTTCACTCTTAACTGAAAACAATATGTGGTCGTGCCTTTTGAAGTAGTGGCTCCGACATTGTGGAACACTTTTCCTATAGACTTATATTCTGTGGTCTTTGTTGAAGTCTTTAAAAAGCTGCAGACCAATTTATTCAAAATGGCTTTTGTCTTACATCTGTCTGTCTAGTGTTTTATGTTGTGTTGTTGCTTATGTTTTATTGTTTGCTTCTTTTTACTGTTCCATGGTTTCATTTTTAACGGTTTTCTCTTGTAAAACACTTTGTGACCTTGCTTTGTGAAAAGTGCTATACTGAATAAGCTTTGTGATTATAACAAGCATGTTTAACCCATGTTTAATGATTAATTGGGAAAAGCGCAGGTTAGATTAGTCCAGTATGAAAATAATCCTACTTAACATATACTTGACATATTATTATTACAGACTATAGGACTGTAAACCTTTGGACCTAAAAAGGAATAAGTAAGGACTTTTTTTGAGTCAGACTATAATTTGTTTTGTTGAACTTTGTAAAAGTTACCGTCAGTACATCAAACCATTAAAACTAGTATCATGTATCATACTGAACCATGAGCTGGTTGTATGGTTGCACCCTAGCAGCTACAGTTGTGCCCACAAGGACTGGCACAAAGTGTTTATGGGTGAATGTAACTGTAATTCACACTTGAAGAGCGTTATGTCCGGTTAACTCTCTAACCTGCCTTATTTTAGGCTCTGAGATCTCGAGGTAAAACTTCTGTTTTAGAAGTCATTTTCTGGGAGAGTAAAATAAGGAATTTATCAAAGGACCTACAAGTTCTGCTCGAAGGCTCTGGTAAAACCATCATGCCTTACCCGCTTATTGATGCCAAGTCTGTCTGCAGTCTTGGAGTACAACTGCTGGCATTAAAACGTCACTGGGCGAGTCTTTCATTCAGTAATGCCTCGCCAGCTCAGGGTTTGGCACTGTAGGAAGGGCCTTATGGTTTTTCACTCAAGGCAAACCCTGGCAATGTTCTGCTATCTTGAAATCATACTAGATGTGCATCGAGAGTGCGTTTGTGTGTTGGGGGATGGGAACACTCCAGCTAGCGAAACTGTGAGATCACTGCTGGGGGGGGGGGGGAGTGAAGAAAGACTGAAAAGGTCTGAGTGTGTTTACTGAAAAAGGGAGCTTTGTGGAAGAAAAAGTAAAGGTGAAATCCTCTCATTCAATCTTAGAAGTTTTATGACATGCACCAGTGAACTATGTACCTCATGTGGTGCACACACCCAGCAATACACAACGCAAACACTTGAAAATGATTCATATCTTGTTGAATAAGAAGTACATGCATGCTCTGTAATCAAGACAATCAGTGGAGGCTTGTTTTTTGATTTAAAAGTCCTAATACTTCAATTTATTTGTCTATATTGTCCCTGAACTACAAAGCACAAACTGACCCAACCCTTCCAGGGAATGCTTTCTCTCGTCTTTGGTCCTCGTCCTGAACGACAGGAGCTTTGTGCTGCGTTAGACATTCCTTTAGGTCGAACACTCAGCGAGGAATGTGATTGTCAGGCGGTCTGCATAGTGGAAGTGTTTGGATGTCTTTAAGCTTAACAACAACTCTAAGATGCCTGCCGTGGTTATGTAAAGTCAATCAGGACTCATGCTGCTCACAGTCAGTTTTCAGATATGCAACCCGATTACACTCATCTCTGTGAAATGTGCAGCTCACAGTTTTCTGAATCATAGAACAGTGAATTACTTTTGGCATTTTAATTCAATCTCACTTGCCGAGAAAGTTCTTTCCCCTCTTTCCAAACATGAGTGGAGAAAGAATAGTTTTTCCTTTCCCCCTCCCCACATGCTCCCCACACCCCCTTCTCTGTACCGTCCAACATGAAATTTGACTCTATGATTTCCATGGTGTCGTAGTAGTCTTTTCTTTTCCATTTTTCCATAGTCCTTTGCATTGGCTAAGGCGTTTATCTTGTTTGGACACGTCCTGCCTCAGTGGGAAAGTTGAGGAGCCTCTCAGACCTGCCTGGCCTCATACAGAGAAGAGAGTCAGGCTAGAACCGGTCCCATATCTCAGCATTTGAATACAGCTTAGGATACATACAGTTACTGTTGTGGAGACTGGAGTATACTCATATCTAACATATCTGTCAGCTAAAATAATAATAAAATACGACTCCTGTGTTAGTTTTGGCACTGGCCAACACTGGCTCGGCCTGTCAAAGGAAGTTATATTTGGAAATATGTTTATCCACTTTCTTGCAAAAGTAAGATGAGAACATCAATACATTCCCACAAAATGCTGAATATGTAGCAAGAACTGGTTCGCTTAGCTTAACACAAAGACTGATTAGCCTCTAAATGTTATACCTCATTGTTTAATCTGTACAAAAACTGAAGATATGAAACTGAGATATTGTTGTTTTATGTGCATGAGCTGTTACTTGGCTGGTCCCAGTAACTTCCTGGAGTCTTGTCATCGCCGTGTGGTTGCCAGGTAACCAGCAGAGACTACAGGAAGTTACCGGTCCCGGCCAAGAAATAGTTCGGCCCTTGTAAAATGGTGAATTGTTGTTTTTACACTCGAAAATGAGATGTAGTGTGCTAATTAGTGAGCTTTACAGGTGCTGGTATGCACACTTTGTTACCTTTATACAGACCCAGGCTAGCTGTCCCCCCCCCTGTTTTCAGTCTTTATGCTAAGCTAAGCTAACCAGCTGCTGGCTGTAGCTTTTACAGGCGGACATGAGAGTAGCATCGATCTTCTCATCTAACTCTATACTAGATGTCAAACTATTCCTTTCAGCAGACATGTTGCATTTGAATCCTGTTTCTGTTCCGTCATCAGCTAACCAGACAGTTAGCCATCCTGCCAACAAGGTCAGCTAATCAGCCAAAGCAGCTCAAAGCCAGAAAACAAAATTGTATCCACCCGCCTGGTTCCTCTGTGACTCACTAAACGTTCCACATTTTTTGCTGTGGAAGGTCAGAGGTCGGCAGCTCGCGCTGTTCACAATTTTCATTCCTGTCCATGAAAAAAAAAGAAAAAGAAGGCAGTAACTGGCTTGTAAACCTTTGGACAGGCCCATAACTGGAGGGGCAGGCAGAAGGGATAGTAGAGTTTGTCGAGTAGAGTTTGTTTGCTTGTCTGTGCCTATGATCGGGAAGTTTTCTCTCCTCTTTCAACTCAATGACTTCAATTTGTCAGAGTATTTCTGTGTGTGTACAAGAGTCCATAATTGAGTTTTCCCTGAGGGCAGATCTCTTTTTGTGAGCACAGTAAAGCCTCTGTGAGACACGAGAAAGATCATCAGACTTCTTTGTTAATGAGTTAGTATGTCAAAAAGATTACTGAATCTTTGCCATACATCTTAACATCATCTATTATGTAGTTAAGAAGCACAAAAACAAGCTACATAGAGAAGAAGAGCTAAACTTTGACACATTTGGTGTGTGTCCTAAAGGTCTTTTGGTGTACACTTGTAGGAAAACACTTCCATCGGCAGAGATAATGCTGTCACCCAGCCTATCTAGTCCGCCATACCGTCACTCAGGCCTCTCTCTTTCGTTCTTGGCGATGGTTGTTGGAGGTCTGGATCCAATCGAGGCATCACCAGATAGAGCTAGACTTCCATGCATTAATCAGAGCCGGGGATCAGCTGAATGGTGAGCGAATCAATTGGATCCAGGACGAGGAAGCCAAGTCCAGCTGTGGTCTGGCATGGAGTATACAGCTACAGGAAAGAGAGGAGGAGAGAGCGAAGGGAGAGGGAGGAGGAAAAGTTTGTGTGTGTGTGTGTGTGTGTGTGTGTGTGTGTGTGTGTGTGTGTGTGTGTGTGTGNCTCACACACACAAACCAATTATGCAGAGGAGCTGTTCAGAGGGCAGCTGGCACGTGTCTCACAGTTGTAAGTGGGGCAGAATACGAGCAGGCTCTGACCCTCAGAGCTGCAAAGGCTTCTGGGTAGGAGGCAAGACACTAAAGAGCATGCGAGGAGCTGATTGGCTAAAAAAAATCTAAATTCTGATGTTAAAGATGCTCCAGATGAGGATCAGAGCGATTCCTGATGTTAACTGTGAGCTTCATCATTCATCCACAGGAGCTGTGATGTGACGACAGAGGCCAGCAGAGCTGCTGCTTCAAACCTGACATGATAACATAGCGCCACTTAGTGGTCGACTTCCAGAACAACACTCACCACATCAGATGGACTGAAAACAAATCACCAGGATCAAAATGTGTGTGTGTGTGTGTGTGTGTGTGTGTGTGTGTGTGTGTGTGCTCATCAATTAATGAATAATTATTTTAAAAAACTTAAAAACCTGATCGTTTTCAACCACGAGAGAATCTGAAGGACAGAAAGAGTCGAGCAGAGTCGCAGATGAAATGAGGAAAAAAGCAAAAAGATTAAAGAGAAAGAAGGAAAATGGAGAGAGAGAGAGAGAGAGAGAGAGAGAGAGAGAGAGAGAGAGAGAGCCCGACAGTGAATTAGTGAGGATGAAAGTAAAAGAAGAAGATAGAGAGCAAGATGGGGATCAGACAGCTAATGAGGGGCAACAGTGGGTTGTTTATACTAAAACAGGAAGAGGAAGTGAGTACTTAAGTGACAGACATTTTGTTCTGTCATACGTGTTTCATATCTCCATAGTTTAATTTAGTTTGTTTGCTGCAGTTTGGTTTAATACTAGGACAGTACCGTGAAAATCAGCCGGTAGAAACTTGAAACTCGAGGCTTGTCATAGTTACGCTGTCGTCTCGTGAGCAGTGACTGAAAACTCTCACTTGTGGTGCATTCGAGGACAACCTGAGATGACAGAGTTGGATGCAGTGAAAACCCTCTGGCCTGTTTGCTTTTGTCTTCTTTGCTCTTCTCTTTCAGGTTCATGTAATTGGTAGGCACAGCAGGGATTACCTAGGCCCATTGCTTCCAGTCACACTGTAAACGATGCCACCTGTCCCGCCTATTCACATCTCAACTCTTTTTGCAGTTTAATCCATGTTTTTTGTAAATAAATCAGCTTATTTAGGTCAATTTTTTTGGTGTCTCTCCCTTTATTTACTGTGGATATTCAAGCTGGTTGTGTCAGTGCCAAATGGCAACGTTTTTCAATGCACGAAAACTACAAAATTCAGTAATTCTTTAACTCTTGGATACACCTTTTTAATATTTCTTTATATATTCAGCCCTCTCCTGTTGGATTGTTCTTTACTGCACCGCACATTTTAGTTGTAATATGTGATGAGTTGATGAGATGAGCTGTTGCTGCACTGAGGAAGCTGCTATGTAGATTTTAAATTTGGAGTAAAGAGAGCAAATGTCTTGGATGGTTAATTAATATTGTCAGATAAACTTTATAGTTCAGGTGTCATAATCTGTATCAGGAGAGTAAAAGTTTGCTCTCCAGTTTCAAGTCTCAAAGTACAAATTAATGTCAAAGCATGCTCTCACACTCTGGAAAGTATACATAAAGTGGAGGTAACATACAAAACCACCATGCTTTAAATAACTGCGTAACCAGTAGATCAGGCCACCACAGGCCTGCTGTCAGAATGATTCATTCGTTTTCTATGATAGTACCTCTGCATGAAGTCATCATATGTAAGACAAAGAAGCTTTCCCTGTTCTTCCATCAGCTGGTGTTCGTTATCAGCCGTGTTTCCATCTGGCTGTCAGTGCTGCCTGTCAAACAGTAAATTCAGTAATAACAAGCGGGACGGAAAGTTTAGAGATGGATGTGCGCTAGTGCAGCTACCGTGTTTTGATTTGTAGCCCTCACCTTCGCTGTTTCCACTGAACTGGAAAATGCGTGTGAACTCTGCTCACAACAGGTCCGTTTTGTTTTGTTCTGAGTTTCTAACACTTTTGTGTCTTGCGTGCAGATCGAGAGGCGGATGGAACTGGTGCGCTTGGTGTCGCACAACACGCACAAGAGGCTGGTGTCCTGTCTGCAGGGTCAACTGGGCACAGACACAGAGAAGAGACATGTAAGAAGCACTCGTCGTCTCTGAATCCCCCTCTCCAACTTCAAGCTGGCCTTGTCTTATTATCTCAGCTTGTTAGCAACATTCTACAAAGTCAGGATCACTGTGCAAAGCTTTTCCATTTTGCTGTGAGAGTGACTCAGAGAAGTGCTGGTGTAGCATGTAGCTCATACAGAAACCGAATAAGGGTGAATCACTGTGACACCGTTGTCAGTATTAGTAGCGACCTGCTATCTTGTGCTAGGAACACATTGCTTCTCCTCTTATGTAACACGCTGATATGAGTGTGTCTCAGGAGAAAAATATTCAGCTCTGGCCTCCTGCCAGCTTCACTATCACTGCATGACAGACCCACCTCAGCCATAGAGACACACGATAAAATGGACTGAGAGAGAATCAGAGTTATACGTTGCATTGTCTGTGACTTATGTATGTATATTTTTAAATACATGCAGCTAATAATGAAGTTATCTTTTGGCTATTTGTTTGCCACACATTTTAAAACTTTCTCTGCTCTGCTTGCAGAAAAAGCTGCCTCTGACGACGCTGTCCCAAGCCATGCAGGAGGGCGGCAGTCAGCTTGGAGACGAGAGTCTGATTGGGTGAGACGCAAAAATTGAACCACAGGACGTTATTACAGTCAAGACTGTTTTCAGCAGTATCATATGATAAGATATATTATAATAGTAGAGTGTCTGTCTCCAAAAATGTATCCTAATTAACCAAAATTCAACATTTAAAGTTGTTATTTGAGTTAATTGACCTCTTAGTGTTACATGAACATTGTCCTCACAGAAAAAAGTAGTGATAACCGTTGTATTTGTACACATTCCCATTTCTGTGTGTGAGTAGCAAGATGATGGACGTGTGCGGGGAGGCGGAGAGCAGGCTAGCGACTGAACTGATGCAGCATGAAGTCCAGATCGAGAGAGACATCCTGGATCCTCTCAACCAGCTGGCAGAGGTAAAAACACCGCAGCTTCATCTTCATGGTGAAGTGATGCGTTCATGATCTGCTTGTGTCTGTATTTAAGTTGTAAATTTGTATTTTTGTGGCTTAGAAAGATTTGTTTTTAACCAAATGAGTTTTGTCTGGAGCGTTCAGTGCGCCTGCCTTGCCAAATTCAACATGGCCTTTTTGTGTTAGATTACCATCCTGCATGAATCATATTGACAAAATGTTCTCACGGGAAAGGTGTTATCACAGCTGTAAAGTGCGTGTGTACTCATAAGACTCACTGTTTCTCTCACAGATAGATATTCCTAATATACTAAAACAAAGAAAACAACTCGCCAAGTTGGTTCTGGACTATGACTCAGCCAAGACGAGGTACGCTGGTTTCTAATTTATTTCACCCGATCGTGTTCAAGTGTTAAATGCAATGCACACGTTCACGTTTTTGTAGCCATCCTTTAGCATCTAAAACATTTCTCCGCCTGCAGGTGGTACCAGGCAACAAAGTCCTACAACCAGACTATGGCAGCTAAGGTCGATTCCCTCAAAGACGAGATGGACGAGGCTCTCAACAAAGTAGAAATATGCAAGGTATATTTTGTTTTTAAATTTGTGCATTCCAGCCAGGGCCTCTTCACAAGGTTAGGATCATATCTTATGAACTGACTGAACAAAGGATGCCTTGTAACAGGAGTGGATCAGGTACAAACATGCTATGCACATTATTAGGACCACGTAATTAAAGGTCATTGCTTTGTCATCTGGAGTTCATCTGTATCTAAATGAAAAGTGTTTCTGTGCGAAATGGAAGGTTTAAGATTACAAAATGTTTTGCCGTGTATGTAAAATAAATATATTTTTTCATCCTACAGGACCAGCTCTCCGCAGACATGTACAACTTTGCTTCCAAAGAGGGAGATTATGCACGTTACTATGTCATGGTGGGTACACCTCGGTTTACTGTAGATTACCTAAAATGGAAATGCAATGCAAATATGTTTGGTGATACAATATGAATGACTGTGTTTGTGTTTGTGTGTCAGTTATTAGAGGCCCAGGCAGACTACCACAGGAGATCTTTGGCAGCTCTGGAGGCAGCTATACCAAATATCCAAGTACAACAAGGTGAACAAACAATATAGAAAATATAACCTTTGTATCTCTCCCTTTGGTCTCTCATTAAAACCCCAATATATATAGTCAAAATAACATTCATTATCGATTGCGCAACAGTCAAGCCGCTTTCTACTCAGCTGCTGATGAATGTAGACGGGCTTGTCGTGGCTTGTTGGGTTGAAATCAAGTCAATAATTGGCTTGTTTTCCAAGTTTTGCACCATTCTCACCGCTGTAGTGGGACCGGGCATTGCATATTTCAGCCTCAAATGCCTCAATGTGTCTATGATGAGAAGCTTTTATTTCCTTTGTGAAACCCAGCGGCACAAATTAGCATGAAGCTTCATTGTCTCTGACTTAATTAACGCCACGTCTGCTTTTTGTCTGGTCCTAGTAAATGAGTTGCAGCTCAGGAGGTAGACATGCAGCACGTGACGGTTATGACGACAAGCAAAATCAGTTCATTTTCCAGTCAACAAAATTATTAAAATCACATTTTCATCTCATCAGTTTCTCCACTAAGTTGTCATGCTGTTACATAACCAGTTTAATCTGGTTTCTAATGAACTTTTAGTATTACTGTGACAATAAAGCAGTAGGATGAATCAGGTCATTACACAGAGCAGTACGTTTTTGTTCCAAGTCAAGCTCAAACGAAAACAACATAGATCTAAAAAAAATATGATATTAAACATATTGTATTAAACTTAAATCTAAAAAAGTTGGATTAACCATTGAGTATGCAGTGTCAACTAGACAGACACAAAACAGAAATGCCGTCATACTCACAAAGACGCTGATGACGCTCTCCTCTCCCAGACTCCTGGATGGAGAAGCCAGCGTTCGGCACGGCTCTGGAGGAGCACCTGAAGAGGAGTAACCGTGAGATCGCTCTGCCCATCGAGGCCTGCGTCATGATGCTGCTGGAGACCGGCATGAAGGAGGAGGTATGAATGAAGTGACGGCCGAAATGAAGGAGAGACTTTGGTAAAGTAGGGCAAAGTTGAAGGGTTAACTAACCAGAAATGTTTTTGACATGAGGTCTTACCCATATAACATCACTGCTCCGCTCTGTGGGAGCTGGAAGGAGATGTGGGTCATGTGGACCGCTCTCTAGAAATGATGGCACATACAGTCTGGAAACATGTGCAGCCAAGTTGTGGTCAGTTAGCCTTGAGGCTGCAGGGAAAGGCACTGTGTGTGTGTGTGTGTGTGTGTGCACATGTGTGTGTGTGCAAGGCATCTGTTATCCATCAGTATGTTACTTTTACCATATCACTGGACTCCCCAAGGAAGACATTTTTATTAACGGAAATAAAACGCTTGCTGTACGTCTGTCTGCCACTCATCCCGAAAGAGCCACATCTCCCTTGACTTTCTCAGTCATTCACTGGATGGTTCACTTTATGTGCTTTACTTCTCCTTTCCTGATGCCAACCCAGACTTACTTCTTCAATTTAAGGATTGAAATCAGTCACCTGTCGAGGAAAAAAAAAAAGCACTGTCAGGTGATTTCCATCTACATTTTTTTTTTTTTGCAGGGTCTCTTCAGAATAGCTGCCGGCGCTTCAAAACTGAAGAAGCTAAAAGCAGCTCTGGACTGCTCCACCTCGCAGCTCGAGGAGTTCTACTCTGATCCCCACGCCGTCGCCGGTACAACCTCTTGTACAAATCCACAAAAAGTGAAACCATCTGATGCGGATCGTTCTCTCATAGTTTTTCTCTTCATACACAGGAGCCCTGAAGTCCTACCTCAGGGAGCTTCCTGAACCTCTAATGACTTTTGGCCTGTACGACGAGTGGCTACAGGCCTCCAAGTAAGAAGACACACGGGCCGATGTGACTCTTTTAATATGCTGTAAAAAACACTCAGTCTGCGCTAATAAGCATTCAACTTTGAGCTTTAGATATTCTGGTACTTGTATAATAAGCTAATATATTTTGTGTGTGTGGTTGCAGTATCTCTGACTCTGATAAGAGGCTGCAGGCCTTGTGGGTGACGTGTGACCGTTTGCCAAAGACCCACAAGGCAAACCTCAGGTAAGAGCATCTTCACTTGTGTTGCTGATAAATATGTGTGTTGTTACCACAGCAGAGGTGTGAACTCTGTCTCTAAGAGATGTGAATATACAGAGGTCATTTCTGTTCTGTTTTTCAGTCGAATAATAGAAACCCATCTTACTGGTTAGGTGAAGTCATTTCAATGCCTTATTAGACATCTCATTAGAGCACTCACTTCTGCTTAGAATAGTGGTTCCCAACCTGGGGGTCGGTCCCAGGATAAATCTGAGAGGTCAACGATGATTAAAGAGAAAGGGGAACAAAAAAGGTCACTTAAACTTAAACTTTGACCTCGTCTGCCCTCTAAAAAATCCTTCAAATACAGCAGTATGAGAGAAAAAGGACTGCTCACAACTCATGTCCACACTAAGGTCACTCGCTGGAAGGGGTCACAATCCCAAAAGCTTGGGTACCATCAGCTTAGAGTATCAGTTAGCATTAAAAATGAAAACGTTTGCAGTCGCATTGATGTTTTTAAAGGAACTGGACTCTCTGTTGCAGGTATCTGGTGAAGTTTCTGGCTAAGCTGGCTCAGGACAGTGACGTCAATAAGATGAGTCCCAGCAACATTGCCATAGTCCTGGGGCCCAACCTGCTTTGGGCAAAGACTGAGGGGTAATAACTCTGTGAGCTGTCACCTCATATTTATGTTACCTTTCTGAGTTAAAATGAAGCTGAGGTCGAATAAGCTTCCTGTCTGTCTCCGGTTGTATCCAGGACGCTGGCAGAGATGGCAGCAGCTACATCTGTCCATGTGGTCGCCATCATTGAGCCCATCATCCAGCACGCTGATTGGTTCTTCCCAGAAGGTAAAACATCTGTTTGTTGTATTTGTAATAATACATCTTCTCTTTACCATCATAATTTCCACCATTTCTTCCCCATCATTGCTTCCTTCTTCCCTCCAGAGGTGGACTTCAACGTTTCGGGCATGTTTGCCATGCCCACCCACCCAGCCACCCCAGAATCTGAATCCAGCCTGGAGAGGAAACGTCCCGGCAGCCTGGTGGGGCAGGACGGGGACAGTCACACCCCCCGTAAAGACAGGTACCTGTCTCGCCCCAACCTCAGCCTCAGCCTGCCCCTCACCCTCCCGTCCCGTCCCAAGACACTGAGCAGGCAGGAGTCGCGGGGCCCAGCCGTCTCGGCTCTCTATGTAGTGGCCAACGAGTCCATCACAGTCACTGAAACACCCACTGAAGATCTGCCCAGTCCAGACTTCAAGGCTGTGCCGTAGTCCAATGTAGCTCCCGTGAATCTATTTACTGAAAGCCAAAGAAGGGAATGATGTTCTGTGTGATGTTTGCACCACATTTCTGTCATGTTTAGGTGATTTTAACACAAGCTAATGTTTTCCTCAAGGCTCGTACTGAAAATGATGAAAAAAGCAGACATTTTAATGAAACATTTTTCAGTGTCATTGGGATACCATTTTGTCTACCGCTATAATTCTCGTGTGTTACTCTTGTGTGTACTCTGTTATCTCCTTTGTTTCCAATTAAAGCTTAGGTCACACTGTAGGTTGCTGGTTTTATGTTTTGTGTGGGCTTTCTCTTTTGCATTTTGTTTGTACGGTGTGGCATCTGTCTCCTCTGTTCCTGCAGAAATGTCGCGGTTGAGAGATTTTCTGTTTACAAAGGTCAATGTCATGTGGTTTTATGTCCTTTTTGGGTTCTTCTTTCTGAGCTGGTTTCGTTGAACACAGGAAGTGGCGTCTCCTTCTGTTTCTCGCACCATCTCTCTCTGTCTGTCTGTCTGTCTGTCTGTCTGTCTCTCACTGTTGTCTATCTCAGTCACCTGCTCTTTCATTCTGTGTTATGGCGTGTGGTTTGCCCTCCTGAACTCTCTCCCCTCTCCCCCCTCCCTAGCACTGTTAACAAACAGCCGGAGCCCGCTCCACGTAGAGCCAACACTGTAAATAGAAAGCAGCCACAGCTAACCTCACCCACCTTCCAACCCCCACTGCCCCCTCTGGAAGCCCTGGTTCCTGTCCAGCCTGATCCCCAGCCCCAAGTTCCTTTCCTGGCTACAGAGCAGCCTGGCCTGAATGGTGGTGGAGGTGGTGGTGGAGGTGGTGGTGGTTGTTTTGGAGGTGGTCTGGGTGGTGGGGTCCAGGTAGCCACAGTGAAACCTCAGGTTGTAACCCAGCTCAGCGCAGAGGAGAGCAGGTAAGGAGGAGCGAGCTGAGGTAGCAACAGTAGTCCTGCTCCGCCTGCTCGCAGCCAATCAGCCAATCCGGAGCTCAGCCAGCCTTTTTTTTTATGTTTGTCATGTGTTTGATTCGTTTTGAGTTTTCAGCTCCCGAATCAGAAGTCCTAAAAAAGAAAATCACAAGATAACAATGTCTATTACGTCTATTACGTTTTAATGTGGCTTTGTTTTTTTTTTGTTTTTTTTTTTTTAACAAATTAATAATGTAATGCAACAAAAATCATGTGATGCTTTGTTTACAGGCTACTTTTATCCTCCCCCCCTGCTTGTTGTGATGATTGATCAAACTTTATTTTGAAAAATATACTCCACCTCCTTCCTGCCTGCCTGTCAGCGTGTCTGTCTGAGTGACTACTTCGTCGCAATGTCTGATTTTTGCATGTAACACTTAACTGAACAATGATTTTTGCATCCTCTTCTCAGCACTTCTCTTTCTATTGTTGTTTTTTTGTTATTCTTAATGTGATAACCTTCATTTAAAATGACCCTTTGAATGGAAATATGTTTGTTTTATTATGCATGACTTCTTGCACCGATGCAGCACTTCCTTGTTCAATGTAAAAAAAAAAAAAAAAAAAAAAAAGATGACATGTTGATGGATTAACATTTAGATTTGTTGTATTTCCACAGCCCAGCCCGTGAACTCATGTCCACCCCTCCACCCCAGAGGAATGGTGCGGCCCATCTTACAGTAGGAACCCCTCACTCTCAGGGTGGATCCAGGGGGCCTAGTCCACATATGGTTCGCAGAGGTGAGAGAATTAACATTCCCATTCCCATTATTATTTACCGTTATTATCCCTGATGTCATGTAATCATTATTTTATCCTCTGAAGGCACCAAGAAGCAGGCCCCAGCCCCGCCCAAACAGGCCAGCCCCTTCGCCTCCCATCCCAGTAGCACCCAAACACCCAGCTCGCCTCATCACCCACCTATCACCCCCAGACGCAACACCAGCAAAGACAGCCTCATCCATGCCCCGAGCCACCCACCCCCGCAGCCTCCTCAAGCCCACCAGGCTCAGGGGGAGTCAGAACCCTCCCCGCCCAGCACTCCCACCCCTCCTGACACTCCGCCTCACGATGGCTCACTCTCCAACCCGCTGTCTTCCTACCACTCCGGGTCTCTCCCTCGTCCCTCCAGGCCAGCTCCAAGGCCACGGCCCCGACCCAGCATGCCGCCGCCCCCTCAACCTGCAGCAAATGACAATGGCAATGGCATCTGCAGCTCCGCCTCCAAAATCATAACAGGTATCTCACAAGATCACAGATCTCACAAGTCCTGTTTTTCAGTATATTTTATAGATAATATAAGAAACAGTATTCAGTATCATATTTAAGTGGTAACAGCAATGCATAAAATAAGTGTAGTTACTAATCATGTTAAAAACACAAAGGCTCAGCAGAAATCAGGAAAGGATAACATTTTATTGTACTTATACTTAAAACAGGCATTATTCTGTGTGTGTGTGTGTTTGTGTGCGTGACATGTGAACTGTACAGTATGATCGAGTTTTTCGAGTGGAAACTTTCATCGAGCTCCAAATAGAGCAGATCTGGCCTAGTGCTGCGGTACAAAGACCAAGACAGTCAGGGGTGAAAGAAGTATTCATAACTAAAAGTAGCAACACCAAAATTAGAAACGATTCTGTCACAAAGTCACGTATTAAAAATCTTACCTAAGAGCAAGCACAGTAAGTATTATCAGAAAAATGTACTTAAAGTCCCAAAATTAAAACTACCTGTTATGTGAAAAGCTCTGGTAGTTGTGATAATAATACAGATGCATTCATGTTTAATGTTGTAGCTGGTTGAGGTGCATGTATGTTTAAAATGTAAAATGATAATCAGCAGGGAAAAAAGCCTTTGACAAGTAAAAGTAGCAGTACTACACAGTGTAGAAATACTGTGTTCCAAGTAAAATACATTTACTAAAGATGAAATTTAATTTCTTATTTTCACAAGATAGTTTTTTCATGCGATTTTTGGCTATTTGGCTTCCATTATGTTGTCTGTTAAGTGGAAAGAAGATAAAGAAGATGCCCAAAATACACATTCAGGACTTTGTTTTATTATATTTGTCTATCTGTGTCTGTAGATTTCACCAGAAGTTAGCATTAGACAATGCCTCGTGCATATTCTAACATAAACTTTCCAAACAATAATACTCTTAATGTAAGTAATCAACTGGGGACATTTCATGGTGATACGTGTCAGTTAAAAATATTCTAATTCACCTGTTGTGTCTCTGTTTAAAAGGTGCAACATGAATGAATTTGAGGGTTTGAAACATGAGAAAATGACCAACAGAATGCGAAGAAACAAGACTTGACGTCGTGTCAAAGATATATTGTGTTGCGGAGATATCTGCTAAAGTTAGCATGCTAAACCGATAGCTTCCGCCATATCCTGTCTTGTGATTACACTCTGTGCCTCAAGAGGCGATAGTCTGACAGAATAGCTCATCATTTATTTGTTCATATCATATTTTGTATTACTAAAGTTGATTTGCAAGAGTAAAAATGACTATATTTGCCTCTGAATCTTAGTGGAATATAAGTAAAAAGTAGCATGAAAAGTAAACATACTCATTGAAGAAGAATACTTTGATGTACTTTCACTCTTCAGGCATTTATTGAAAGATGTAACTAACCACATCTTTAGCGATGTTTAACATTGTTAAACATCATTTCCTTGTGTAGGCATCGACAGAAATCACTTGCTGCTCGTCCGCTGATACTGTATTCAGTATTGAGTGATTTCAGCTTCCCTCTCAGGGCAGTACTGTATGTAGTTTCCTGGCTTTTGGTTTCACTGTGTCATAGTGCCTCACACACTAAATGTACCTGTGGTGATCTGACGCATGACAGAAAATGTGTAAATATTGCAGATGTCTGAGCTGCTGCCCTGCCTGTAAGATGAGCTTTGCAAGGCAGGTAATGGTAAGGATCTGATTGGCTGATGCCTTGGCCTTGCTTCTTGTGTTCACTGCATGTGTGTGTGTATTTGTGTGTGTGTGGAAACCACGATTGCAGGCTCCTTTTGCAGTGTGTACCTGCTGGCTGTGCACATACCATATACATATATTTATGTATATTAGTATGCATTTGTCCTGCACTTTAACCCTGCTGTGCAACAAAAATAACACGCTTGTGATTCCCACACCTTCCCCTGATGCTGCTAACAGTTTCCTGTGATAACTAACATGCCCTTAAACAGACTTTGAACTTACCATGTGTCGCATTTAAACATTAACACACAAAGGATTCTCTTCAACCTCCTCAAAAAAATGATACTTTACTGGAACTATTATGCAATATTGACCGGATTTAACGGAAAGATCAATCCTTGGTGTCTTAACTGAGTGTGTAAAGGCAGCGTGTGCGCTCACGCAGTTTAAAACAGTATTGGTTCTTTGCTTGAACTCTGCTTTGCTGACCCCCACCCCCTAACTGTCCTGCGCAGATGGAGGCCTGGTCCTAAAGGGGCCTGGACGAGCCCTCATCCCTGAGGTGATCGTGGACCAACAAGGGGATAGCTCTGCTGGTCAAGAGCCTGCCACCACCCCAGATCTGCCTCTAGACCCTCAGATCCACACAGAGAGCACCGCTCTGTGAGGGGGGGGGAAAAAAAAGAAAAAAAAAAAAGAAGAAGAAGGATGATGGAAAATCCTCCTTTTCTCAGCTGGTCCACGTAACGGATTCGAATGCTTAGAATCAAATATCAGACAGGTAACTCAAACCTATCAGTTAACTCCAGCTCTTCACGCTCCACTCACACGATGCCAGACTGCTCTCCGGAAAAGAAAACGGCTGCCTTCTCTTCTGTTTTTTGCTGAGACTTGAACCAGAAACCTCATCTTACAGTGGTGGTATAAAGCACAAAACTCCTGTCCGGCTACTAGACATCATATCACTTTTGTCCTATATACTTGCTGGGTGTGTAAGATTGGACTGCGCAGCCTTGCTAGACTCGAGGCTATCAGGACTTAAATCTCTAACCTGGCATAGCAGCTGAAGCTTTTAGAGCTTTCACTTTGTCTCCTGCTTATTTTTAAAATGTTGCTATCGATACTAAAGGTTCAGTGCTCTGAACCCATATTTTTTTTCATTCAGCAGGACAGTTGTGTGGCGATATTTGAGTGTTAGCCAGATGCTGGTGATCTATTTATCATACAAACACAATCACATTCTGAAATTTCCATTTCAAATTTGTCATTTTAAACTGGCTACATGTGATGTTCAGCTTAGAAGAGCTTTTTTCAGTGACTGCCACACACTAAACATACTAATGTAAAGGACCAAAGAAATGGATATAGGCCAAAGGAAATGTAAAATTTAGAGCTTTATTATGGTTGCTAATGACCAAATATTTTGGCAAGAGTGCAATATCGAATGCAGTTATCTTCCACAGTAATCTTTGGTATTTCAGGTAGTTTTACTTACAAGTAATCCAGCGGGGATTTTATTTTGTTTTTCATTTGATTTCATCTGACCTGATTTACCAAGCATCCAAATTGATGCTCAAAGATGAGCTTTTATCATTAAAAGGGATTTTCTTAAGACACTGATTGTGATAACTGTGTTGTCAATACAAAGCTTGTAACTGATCACTCCCACTAAAGCTCAGAGCTATGACCAAATACAGCCAAATAATTCAATTCTTCTTCTTTTGTGTATTATTTTTTTATTGCAGCTGACAATCTTTACCTTGTTGGGGTGTTTGATTATGTTTTTTTTGTTTTTTTTTTTAATTTCTTTATTTTTATGTTGGCTTCATCATACAATGCATCATTACTCTTAATAATTAAAGATTGTTCAACATTTTACAGCGTTGTCAGCTTCTTCTCAAAAGTTATTTATGATTTTTAAATAGTTTTAAAGAATATTGTCAAACAAAGGTGGATACAAAGTGTGGGGGAAAAAAAACGTCACCTGCATCAGTCATCATAATCATTTTGAGTATTAAATATTCTTTCCACGTACAGTATGTCGAGTTTGGCATATGATTCATTTGCAAGCGGCCGTTTTGAGGAAAATGGCATCACTGTATGAACATATCTCATTTTACTTCAAACAAGAGAAAAGTGCAAGAAAGAAAATACTGTACACAACTTTTATTTTTTTTTTAACCACCCCCAAACACCATGTGTCCATGAAGAGTCATAATCTGCCTGTCAGCCCCAGTAGCCAATGATAAAGACAGCTACAGAGAGGCAAAAGATGAGGTTGACATTAACGATGTGTCGCAGACATGGCTTTTCTTCCAGAGAACAGATGGCCCGTTCAGGTTCAGGAGGCGTCACAGGATTATTGTCTTCCTTCTTCCTTCTCTCCATCCCACACAGCCAGTAGAGGGCAGACACCAGCTTGGACTGGCTCTGGACGCTGGACACTGAGGATGAAGAGTCTGGAGACGCGAGAGAGAGAGAAGAGGGTGGGTGTGTTTATCGGCAAGACTGACAAATGGTCAAATGGAAATGTGTAATAGCACGCAGGACAGAGACCCACCTTTCCTGTGACGACATGTCTTTCCTTTGCTTCTCTCCATCTCGTTCATTTCGGTAGTAATCTCCTCTGAGGTCTTAGTGCCCTGCTCCACTGTGACTCGCTCTTTGGGGTCCACTGCGTCAAACCTTGTGAACCAGGTCAGACGACTAATCTGTTTAAAAAAAAAAAGAAAAAAAAAAAAAAGACAATGACAAACCAAACAAAAAGTTAACTTCCTGTAGACATTACAGAAGTTTGAAATCTGTGTACTGCAAACAATATCTGTTTGCCTTAAAGGTACTCTGAGGTGTTGACAGCTAGTGGTGCTGCAGATTGAGGATAATCAGTTGTGCAGGAGGAAGTGTTTGAGCTGAAGTATTCAGATCCTTAAGTCAAAGTCTTGCACTGAATATCCTTCTTAAATAAAATTATGCAAGTATAATCCTGAAAATGTGTTTTCAACGTAAAAAGTACTCAATGCAGAAACATGTTACAGTGTTATATATTAGATTATTATGATTTTTTTTTTTGTTTTGTTGTCTAAATCAAAAAAAAAAAAAAAAAAAAAAAAAAAAACTGGTGTCCTTACAATGAAAAAATTCAATTCTACATCTCAATCACGATGATGATTCTCTCAGGAATATAAGATAAATATATAAGATAAATAAATAAATAAATATAAAATTGCAACAGAGAGTAGCCCTAAAGCCCTCACCTGTTCTGGTTTTGGTTTCTCCGTAGCCAGGCTGATTACAGCGACCACAAACAGGGTGAGGAAGGACAGCATCGTGGAGAAGTACAGGTAATGGACGTATTTCAACACCACAGGCCTGTCGTCCTCCTCATAGCACAGAGGCGCGGGGTAAATGAAGTCCAACAACATGCGGACGCAGCCCACCAACAGGCCGATAACCAGGCCCCAGAATGCACCCTGAGGGAGAGGAGTGTCGATGACGAGCACAGTCGCACATTTCATATGATCCAGTCAAAGCAGGACTCAAAAACTGTAGCAAAGTATAGTTTTTAAAAAAAAATATTTTCCCCTCATATTGCTATGAGATTAGGTTCACACTGTGATCTGAATTACATGCAGTCTTGTTGCTGCCACCCCACAGTGTACACACACACATTCAGACTTCTTCATAAATCTGACCAGATTTTTTTTTACCTTACCTTCTCATTAGTCCTCGTCCAGAAGCAGCCCATGAGGAAGACGATGGAGACTGGTGGCTGGAGGTAGGTGCTGATGGACTGGATGTAGATAAAAAGCTGGCCACCCTGACTGGCCTGGACGACAGGAATCCACAGCACGGACACCACCACCAGCACGAGCACAAACAGCCTGTACATGAAACATAAGATCTGCGTTCTTAATGTCAAATTATTCAGCAGTTCAGAGATGAGATGTGTAGGGAGTGAAAAATCTGGACAACAGAGTACATTCAGTTATGAGTGTGTGAAGGCTAGAAAAGAAAATCTGGTAAAGTCATTACTCAGGAATATGTGGAAAGAGGGCTTTTGGTTTGGGAGGGCATGACAGAAAATGTAATAATTTAAGATGGAATTCAGTGGAAGCGCATTATAATGTCATGTGGCTGCTTTTTAAATACAGCTGGTTCAAGTGGGAATAACATATTCTATGGTATATGAGCCTTTAACCTTTAACTTGAGATCGCAGTGGAAAGAGCAGACAGCAGGGAGGCCCTCTGCGGAGAAAAGTGTTCTTCATAAAATGTTAAAAATTTACAAAAAAAAAATGACCTAAATTGTGCTCCAAACCAGTGCTGCAGTGTACCAAATATATGCTGCTTTTCCAGAGGTGGTCACATACCTGCCCACTAACATAAGTTCCCACTCGGTTGCATGGGATCTGAAATACTTCCAGAGATCCATGGTGAAAATGGTGCTGGCGCTGTTGAAGATGGAGGTCAGAGAGGACATGAGGGCAGCGATCATCACCGCCATCATCAAACCTCGCAGCCCTGGAAGGGGAAACGCACAGAGGCTGGCATAAAAAAAGAGAGAGAGAGACGTATACAGGCACGTGTGTATGCAGCAGAAGGCGGGACAGGAAACAGCACCTGTTGGCAGAAGCTCCATGACCAGTCTGGCGTAGGCGGTATCTGTACAGCCCACTGGGTTTCCACAAATCTGTTCACACATCTCGGGGTCTGCACACGCCACATCATCTACACAATATCAAAACACACAACACTCAGTCCTAACTTTAATCTATTTAAAAGCATCATTTATGAAACATTAAATATCTGTCTCGTATTTAAGACCTGTTCATTCTTTTATGGTGTTAGTAACTATTCAACCAAAATCATTTATAGCTTCATTATAATTTAAGCCACTGGCTTGATTCATTAAAATATATATTTTTTTAATACTGTACCTGTGTAAAGTATCCTGCTGATCATGCCGGGCAGCATGATGACAAAGAAAGGCAGGATCTTCAGATAACAGGCCAGCAGGGATCCACCTTTTGCATGGGTCAGGGTTTTAGCAGACAAGGATCGCTGCACAATCACCTGCAGAGAAACACGGACCCTCACTTACTGTAACTCCCAAGGACAGTTTAAGTTATGAAGCGGTAAGTACATTTTAATAGGGGGCAATTTAATATGGATCACAATGGATAAGGAAATCACTTAGCTTGCTGTTGACCTGTTGACTCGAGTGTATGGCAAGAATCCAGGTTAAAGGTTTTATGTGCACAAATTAGATAAAAGTGCTGACAGGAAATGCTCATTAAAACTACTCATGTCTTCTGTTGTCTCAGCTTTAGCTGGTTAGCAAACTATCTCACTGATCGTGTATAAAAGGGAATTTTCAATCTCTCTGAAGAGCAAAACATGCCAAATTCTCAAGACGGGGACCTGACTATGAAAACTCTTTCATACTTAACTTCAGAGGAATTTGTAGGACAACATAAACAAGATCGAAAAACACTAAATTACACTTTTTTTTTTTAGATAAACAACCTCTTGATATTTTACAAGTGAAATAAGTAAAAGAAATGATATCCATGATGGTTTAGTTGCCCTCCTTGTAGAGATCAGGCTTGCCAGCAAATTTTTCTATATCCTGAATTGTGATATCCGGTTTTACTCGCACAGTTTGGACATTTATCATCACCGTATTGAACCTGCAATGCTAATTCTCTATCCTTTCATTTTCTCTTATTTGTAAAGAAAAGTGCTACACATCTTTTTCATTATAATACCTGGTCAGAACACCAGTACCATATGGAGGGGATGGACATGCCGATGATGACCCCAGGCCAAGGCAGGTCAGAGTTCACCGGGTCTCTGAATATGTGAAAGGAGTCAGGTCGAGGGAGGCCGCAGGTTGAGTTTGGCACACGAACCGAAGGGATGGCTTTGCTGTATCCCTCCATCAGAGCATCCCAGCCTCCGACCTCCACAAAGCCTCAACGGGGGGACAGGAGTAGTCAGACTACAAAGTGCTGGTGATGTGTGAGTGTGTCATGTGCAGCCAGATTTAACTCACTGAAGCCCATGAGGGTGAGAGATCCTGCCAGCATGATAGCAGTCTGAGCAGCATCTGTGTAGATGACTGCAGCCAGGCCGCCTGAGACGCAATACATGAGAGAGACACAAGAAGCAAAACAATATTCAGTCTAAGATCTTAACATTTCTAAGCAAGAGGTGTTTAAAAACGGAGGAAGGAAGGAGACCTGCTACGGTGTAGAGAGCAGTGATTGACAGCAGCAGCACCACAGCCACGTAGATGTCCCACTGTAAGGCGAGCTGGATGAACAGTGCGCCTGCATACATGTCCACCTGGGCCAGAAGCACACACAATGGGTCACATGCAGTACAGACACAATATAGAAAATAACAAAAACAGAAAGTCATACCGATATCTTTGTGAAGATGTAAATAAATAAGGACAGGACAGTTATGAACAACTGTGTTCTTCTCCCACCAAACCGCTTCTGCAAGTATTCCGGCATGGTCGTCACCTGGAAAAGAAACAGAGATGGAAGATGATTATGAAGGAATGAATGAGCAAAATTATGCCCCTGCACATCATGTGTGATATGTGTTGATGCCTCACCCCAGAGGCGATATAAATGGGCAGGAAGAGCCATCCCAGCAGCAGCACCATCAGCATACCCTGTGCAGAAATATGAACAGCAATTATGTTCAGTGTATCACACTTGTTTTCGCATTGAGAGCGTGTGCACAGTATCTTACATTCCACTCATACGCAATAGCTCCAATTCCTGCTGCAGCTCCTGACCCTGCCAGGCCGATGAAATGTCCACTGCCAATGTTACTGGCAAACAGCGACGCACCCACCTAATTATAGATGAAAGAGACAGAATCAGGATCATCTCAGTATACTTCACTTTGAACGGCAGAATATTTGGCCTCAATCTGACTTTTAAAGTCTTAACTGATTCGAAGCAGAGGCTCCGCTGTGGTCGTGCTGCAGTTAGTCTACAGTGATAAAAAGCATATTTAAATTCAAGCCACTAGGACTTGCTGTCAAGTCTGTGTAGGTGTTGGGTTTTTTTTTTTTTAACACATTTCTTTATAGCGTTTGACTCACCGGCCACCAGGTCATGTTTTTCCCAGCCAGGAAGTATCCGTCCACTGTGCTGCGCTTCGTCTTCCACATGGACTGGTAGAAAAACAAGAAACCTCTTAAAGACTCAAAAGAAATGTCGATTCATAACACCTGAGAAGAATGTTTCTGGCATTTCAAGGATCCCAAGCTAAGTGAAAGGACAGCTCTATTCAGTGCTGTATCAAGAACTAAAATCTGGCACCACGCTTCGGTGATGTTGTATCACAATCAGCAATTGAATTGTTATTCAAGGTGCTGACAGGGTTAGAGGAAAATCATCCATGCAACAAGGTCCCAGAAAAAATAAAAAGCTGCAGGACCTGTTACTCCAGCAGATTAATTATGGGCCTTATTTCCATGCTGCATGTAAATGAGCAGAGTGTGTTGGGTTTGTTCATATTCATCTTGATCTGCTGCGGTTTTCTTTTCTACAACTGGTAGTTCTGTCTTATCGCAGTCTCGTACTTGACAGATGTTCTGAAAATGTGGACCAGAAACTCTTGTAAACTTCAAATGTTAATAACATAACATAAAACATTTCCTGTGTTTGTTGTCAAGGATTCAAACCTTTCTGCAGTGATGCTAGATCACAAGCAAAGATCAGTGTATAGTATTGGATATGTGGTCATCATGCTAATAGCTCCTTACTTACAGCTGGACAGGTTGTTGCCGTGTTTAACAGTCAAGTCATTCTCATCAAATTGTTAATAGTAAAAATCCCATCTCTTTTGAACATGTAAATGTTTGGCTTATTCATGCAGCATGTTTCCCCCCTCTGCACTTACCCAGAAGCCAACAGCCAGAACAAGTAGAAAATAGACTACCAGCACCACTATATCCACAGTCTCCAGGCTAGTCCTGCCCCCTGGAGGGGGCGAAGAAGAAGGGGGCATGCTAGTCGCTGTAAAATCCATTCTGTCACCTGCTGTGACAGTGAGTAAATGTTTAGACTGCAGAATATTTCCCATGAAAACAAAAACTGCATGTGCCTGTGTGCAACACTACTACAACTTTGAGGTACAAAAGTTGCGTTTCTACCTCTCCACTACATTTTTTTGACAGATATTTAATTTAATTGGATGGAACACATGGTGAGTTTATTAAATATAATCCCTTGTTATAAACTAAGATACCCAGCAGTATGAAATGGAGGCAGACACACATGCACATACAAAGTAATTAAAATACAATGGTGTAAAAAAAAAAAAAAAAGATCCCTTACTTAAGTAAAAGTAATAAAACAACAATGAGCAGCATTTTAAAACTCTTGTGAACATTTGATCAGCTCTTGTCAACAGCTGATAATACTTATGTACATTCACTGAAGTAAAATATTGAACGGCTTTTCTCAATTAACTCTGAGCAGTTTTGTGAATCAATGCAAATCAAATTATGACACATGCACTGGTCAGGTGCCATAAAAAAAAAACAAAAAAACTTTTCTTAGGTCAATCTCTGATGACAAATCCAGTGACATTTTTACAGCACCTCAGATTAGCAGTCAAAGCTACATTTATGTGTATCGGACAACATTATCTAAAAAGTAAATAAGCTCACCTTGAATTAAGTTGTCACGCTGTCTGTCATTCCGGACGGACTGCCTCGAGCTGCGTTAGCCAGCCCAAAACACACAGCATGACAACTGCATGAGAACAAGGCCAGAAATTTCATGTTTGTCTGGAACCTTCCTTCTTCACTCGACGAAGGATCAAACTCCACTCTCACGTACTGCACGGCAAGGGTTTAGTTAACATGTAAGGAATTTATTACTCTTAACAGAGAGGCATTTGCACAACACCGTTAAATGATTGCTGAGTGAGTTTTAAATGCAGTTCGAAGACATGTGATATCAAGCTGGATAACTGCAATAAACGTATGCGTGTGTCAATGAACGTGCACTTCCAAACACTATATATACCCACTTATCTCACAAAAAACAAGATCTTGCAGTAGATTAGATAAACTGGTATATATGTTGTTCATAGTTTAATAGTTGTATGTACTGTAGAAAGAAGTGTGCGTGGCCTCTGAAGTGTCCTTTTGTACTGTTCCATAATAAACCAGCACATACAGATTCATTTTTCTGGAAGGCAACACATTACATTACATAAAAAAAAAACACAGACATCCAGGCAAAAGTAGATTTAATACCACTCTTTATAGTTGTCAGCATTGTTAGGATACAATATAAAACACAGACTTAACACTTTATAGGCCTTATATGGACAGCAATGTTTTAGAGGTTTACATTCTGTAATTTAAGCAGAGAGAAATTAGAAAACAGAGTTTTGTTTTGTTTTGTTTTTTACAAGCAGCACACAATATTCTTATAAGCCTTACCATTTGAAAACATCACCCGCAGACTAAGCTTTATGTTTTACAGATCGCTGAGAAGCTGTTTCATTAATTTGTTTGCAAATGATGCCGCATCTGCTACACTAAACTTAATGACATTTCTGTCACTGTAAAACTTTAAATGGCACACAATCAACAAAAGAAATATTCTGGGGGGATACATGAACAAAGTGCTCCATACAGTATACTGCGGCGACCGTACCTGTTTTCTTTACATCCACTCTCATTCTGTACAATGCAAACACAGTATATCTCTGTTCTAGTTTAATGAGTATAATATCTAACAGTGGAACACAGCTAAACATTCACATTCATATTGCACACTGCCCGCTGTAGTCGCCACATGATCCCACTTCGACTCTCTGTAATTAGTGTGTTCATGACTCTAGACTGGTTAAAAATGATCTTCATAACAGTTAAAATTGTCTTTTATAAAAACAAGTGCCAACTTCCCACTGACATTGTCTCATATATACAAGTTTATAGCATTAGAAGTTAAATATCATACAAGAACAACAACATTTAGGAGGAAAAGCAATTATATGTTTATAACTGATGGTAGGACTTTGGGAAAAAAAAACAAAAAAAAAAAAACGCTGACAGATACAACGCAGGAAATGAAACAACCTGTCATCAGGACAGCTGAGTATTTAATTGAGAAAATAAGCTACACTTAGTCAGTAAAGAACTTATGTTACATTCAGTGTGGTGGGTGGCTTACAAAAATACAGAACATGTAAACTAACAGGAAAACTGCTTTTATGGTTTCTTCCAAACCTCCAAGTGAATGTGAATGTCTTTTAATTAAATATCTATTTCAGGATAAAAGTGTATTTTTTTTTGTAAATCTATGTCTTATTCGTGGATATATCACAAAGATTTGACTGTAGAACTGTAATAACACACTTACAGAGGTGACCTGAACTCAGGCTTAGAGAAAGGAAACTTAAACTATTGGATGTTACTGAGTAACTATCTTTCAAATAGTAGATATACCTTGACGGCCAAACAAGGTTGTTTTCTATGTAGTAGACTTTAAGTAGCCATTTAAGTTTTAGACTTTTGATAGCATATACTATACCACTGGTATAAAGCTAAAATCCATCTTTGATGCAAAAATTTCTCCCTCCTTAAATTTGATCAAAAACTCAATAATACATTAAATCTTTTTGCTCAAAATTATGAACTGAGTGGTGTGTTTGTGTGCTTGTGACAGTATACTTTTGCATACCTTATGTCCATCGATGTTTACATGTGCATATACTGTACAAACTGTGTAGTCATCTCCATATGTGTGTGTGTGTTTGTGTGTGTGTGTTACCAGGCCAGTGGAGAGGCCATTCGTGGACTTCTGGGGCTCTTCAGACTTTCTGCAGCTTGCCGCTCACTGAGAGCTCTCTGTGGTAACCAAACAACAGGGTTAGTAAGGTAGCATAAATGCTGTTATTACTATGTTATATACTAGCTTGAGTGGAATGTCCTGTTGGATTGAGTGTATATTAATTTAGGTTCGAGAGGGTTAAATCTGGGGCGACAGACAGACATTTCACCACCCTGACTGAAGAAGCCTCTTGGATAAGAGGTGAAATGCCGTCACAGATCTTCACAGATCTTTCTCAAAGAAACCTTGATGACTGACAACCTTCACAGACTTCATATTTATTCATGATTTTATTGGCATTTTCTGCTTTATTAAATACCAACAGCTGGAGAGATGGACAGGAATTTCAGAGGAGAGAGGTGGTTGCTGGGGTAAGGATTTTATCCATGATAAAAGGGGCACACATTCTTCCAGGTGACCGCTGCACCTCAGACTTCATATTTATTTACAGTTATTCTGTGCTGTAATTTTTTATCTTATTTATATTTTATGTCTTTTAATAACTGCTGGATAATAATTACTTTATGAATGTATAAATACGCTGATATGAAAAAGTCCAACTATTAAAACCTAGAGCATGAAATAAGTTATGCAAATCCATAATTCATAATATATAATAATTACACCAGATTTCTCAGTGAATATTGGTGCCCCCCTGCATAAATCTGAATGTTTTGCTCATGAACTGCTGACTTTAAACAAAACAAGAGTTTTTTTTTTTAATAGCTTAAACTTTAAATTTGTTTTTGACAGTCTTTCTTTATTCAAATCCGGCTTCTTGGGGAAAATATTCAGACTTGACAGCTTGCCAGACTGCAACACAGCGCTGAATGCTTAGTGTCAATATGATCCTGATCCTGCTGCTGTGTAGCTCATTATTAGAACTGTAGCCAAGAAGACTTCCTCTCTACATCTTTGATGAAACGCAGGCTGTGCTCATTACTGAACACACAGCATGGGCCTTTCTAAAAAACAAAACATTGGCAGGGTATAAATCTAGGAAGTAATTAGGTAATCATTAGACACAGAGCTTAGTGTTTATCTGCAGCCATTAAAGCCATTAAATCATTAAACCAATGCATCACGAGCTGTTTGAAGAAAAAAAAAAAAAGAAGGCTTTCACAAACCATTATGTTGAATAGCCTGGGCCGAAGGCTGAGCTACAGAGGATAGGCATATTTATAGAATATTTGAACAAGTGAATGCCTGAATCTTTCTTGCTCACCTCAAACTTCGCCATGAACTCAGAAAAGATACCAAAGAAGGCCTCAGTGTTTGTCGCTTTTCCGTCTTCTCCGAAGTAAGAGGCAGTTTTGCTGAATTCTTCCATAGCTCTCTGTTGCAGGGACTCCAGAGACTGGACTGCTGGATGGCTGTTTTCCAGGAAGTTCTGCACATACTGGAGTCAAGGGACACAAAAGCTTTATCATCTCCTCTACTATATTAGTTTCTTCTTTGTATTAGCCTAGATATCTCAGCGCTCAGTGCCACTCTTTGGCAGTTTTGTGAAGGATACACTCATGACGACAGCAAAACGATCCTCAGAAGTCGCGGGCATCTTCTGACAGGCTGTGCGAATGTCCTGGATAGTTGTATGAAGGTCATTCAGATCTGATGTAATGGTCCTCTGGTTTACTATAGAGGAGTATGTGTATGTGAAGAAGAAAAGTACACTTAAAATCAGTGACAAACATGAAAAAACAACAATAACAAATCTTTAATAGGTGCTGCTCTGTATATATAATGTTCGAGCTACTAAGCAGAGGTCAAAGGAAAACATATCTACCTTTGGCTGCAAGAGGAACCATGGTTAAATCTTTAGAGAAATCCAACACATCCGGAAAGTGTTGACATAACGACTTAACCAGAATATGTAGAAATGTTGATTTCCCATCCACTGTTTTAGTTGTGCTCAACTGCAGGACACAATGCAAAGACATAATAAAGTTATTAACTGTACAAGCGAAACACGAGGAGAAAGAAAACAAATACTACTTTGAAAGATCTACTAGTATATGATGTACTTCTGTAAGGAAGTTGATCTTGAAGCCTGTTGTCTTGTTGGTTTTAGGCTGGCTGTTATTCAAGTAGTTTCCCATCGCCAACACAAACTAAAGAAAGGCAGAATGCAACAACCAGACCTGTAACTTTCAGCTAATCTTTCAATACATTTTTCAAAATTGCAATACATTCTTTCATCTCTCATATGTACTCATGGCTAACTATTTTTTCAAACATGTGAGTTCTTTATGTGAGGGTATAGAGGCTACCTCTAGTATCTTAGCCAGCTTCTTGCTGGTCTTCAGCTCCAATGAAGCCTTGTAGAGGCAGTCGTACGATCCCTTTAACTCCTCCGTCTTTTCCTGCAGAGAACACTTGAAGAGGAGACTCTGCAGGCGGGTCTTGTACTCTGGTACCGATAACATCTAATGGAGAACACGCACACACACGCAGCGAGCAATAAAGTGAGTGATGGGCAACACAAATGCAACACATGGAAAATGACACAGACTCAGGTAATCCACACGACCATCTGATTTTACCTGCAGCACAAACTGGTCTGGCTCACTGAGTTTGCTGGGGTCCTCTCTGTACTCTTCGTACTTTTTCACCTCCTCTGCATCGGGGGCATAGAGCAGTAGCTGTTTAATGTGGGGTGGCTCTAGCCTATCAGTGGCCATGTTCATCAGCACCTGACGCAGCTCCCCAGGAGACAGCTTCAGGTGAGCTATCAGGATGGCTAGAAGTTAACAGGAAGATAAATAGGAATTTAAATGATTGATTCTGAACCAAAAAGGGAATCATAAATTACATTTTTAGTAATAAAATAATATGCTATTTATACTTACAGGCATTATAGGCCTTCTTATGGGACAGAATTTCAATCACATCTTTCTTCTTGAAGGTTTCTGGCTGGGGGGATGGCTCTGGTGCTGGCACTGAAATGCAATCAGTGTTAGTAAAATGCCTAGATGTTATAGCATTACAGAGTAGAGAGACAGTTAGAGAGATGAGTAGGGATAAAGTTAACAAGTACTGTACAAGGTACAAAGAGTACGACTGCAGAAAAAGTAGATCTCACAATTACAGTCCTCAGTGAGAAAAATTCTAGAAACAATGACATTGTGTCATTCTACCCAATCAAAAATTAATTAAAATATTTGCCCTATACTGTGCAGATACACATGAATCCAGAATTCTTTACAAGTTAGCTTCTGACCTTAAGCTGTGACTCTATTTAAAGCACTGCTGATATGGATACATTAACTTGTACTCACTGGCGCTCTTCTGTGTCCCAAAGTGCAGCTCCAGATCCAGATACTTCACCATGTCATGCAGTTTTTCATAGTCAGAATTGGCCCCCAACTACCAAAGACATGCAGAAATAATACTAGGTGAAGTACAATTTCAAGACTGTTACATTTTCAATTTGCAATCACAAATATAAGTTATGTTACACTTTAAGAGGCCTTAGCTCCCCATGTACGAACCCCACAATGCTCACCTGTCCCCAGATAGTTCCCTCTGAGTTTTCCACCTGCTCCCAACGCAACCTCTTCACACTCATGTGGTTGGAGTCCATCCTGGAGAGTGTTGGCCTGGGCAGGGGTGGTGGGGAGCAGGGTGGTGGTAGCGGTGGAGGTGGTGGGGGCTCAAGATGCTCTGTGGGGTCAGATAGAGAGTGGGGGAGGGACTGGGGCTGGCCATGTGATTGCTTATGGTGGGACTGAGTTTGGGGTGGGTGTGGCGACTGCAGTAGATGATGTGAGGGCTGGGATTGCGGACGGGTGGCTTGAGTGGAGGACTGGACTTGGTGCTGGGGTTGGGGCAGAGGCTGGAAAGTGGAGAGGGTGGGCTGGTGCGGCTGAAGGGGCTGAAAGGTGGAGAGAAGAGGCTGAGGCCTGTGGGGCTGCTGAGGAGGGTGGATGACGTGGATCTGGTGCTGGAAGTCTTGCGGTGGGGGCTGTGGGGTCATGTGGTGGATGTGGTGGATCTGAGGTGTGCTGGAGTGGTGGTGGGTCTGCTGGATGGAGTGGGGTCTTTGAGGAGAGGGTTTGGTGGGCTGTGGATGATGGGTTTGGTGGATCTGTTGCTCTGGGTGTCTCCCTTGTGGTGACACTTGGGTCTGATGGTGACCTTTAAGACTTCTCCGGCTCTGATGGGAGTGGCCGTCTCGGTTTAGCTGAACAGGGAGTGAGGCAGGGTCTTGCTGGGCTTGATGCAGAAGCTCTGTGGAGGAGTGATGGGGCTTAGTTTGGTGACTCTGATGAGTCTGATGGAGCAGCTCTGTGGAGGAGTGGTGGGGCTGGGGTTTGTGCACTTGATGGAGTAGCTCAGTGGACGAATGGTGTGCTTGTCCCCGGTGCATCTGGTGAGCTTGATGGAGAAGTTCAGTTGAGGAGTGGTGGGGCTGTATTTGCTGCATCTGGTGAGCTTGCTGCAGAACCTCTGTTGAAGAATGGTGGGCCTTGGTTTTGTGTACCTGGTTGAGCATTTCCGATGATGAGTAGTGGGCATGGGCTTGTTGCATCTGCTGTAGCATCTCCGCAGATGCGTGGTGGGCCTGGGACTGTTGCAACTGGTGGAGCATCTCTGCAGAGGAGTGATGGGCTGGAGCTTGGTGCATCTGATGGAGCATCTCCGCAGAAGAATGGTGGGGCTGGGGTCTTATGCCCTGATGACTTTGGTAGATGCCCTCAGAGTACTGACCTTGTTGGCTGGGGTGGGCAGTTGGTTGGGGTGATGGCTGATGTGGAGATGGGGCTGAACGGGACTGGCGTCGATGGTGATGACTCTGGTGGGCCTGTTGCTGCTGTGCTTGGCGCATCAAATACAGAGGATGGTTAGCATGGTGATGTGTGGAGTCTGAGGGAGAGGGGAGTGGAGGTAAGGACTGGTGGAGTTGTTGGAGAGGCAGTGGTGAGTGGGCTTTCTGCTGCGTTGGTTGGGTAGGCATTGAGTGGTGGCTCTGGTAGATCTGTTGCATCTGTTGCTCCTCATAGGCTTTTTGCTCCTCATAAGCTTTACGCTCTTCGTAAGCTTTCTGCTCCTCATAAGCTTTGCGCTCTTCATAAGCTTTTTGCTCCTGGTAGGCTTGAAGCTCCTCAAATGCTTTTTGCTCCTTGTAGGCTTGACGCTGTTCATAAGCTTTTTGTTCTTGGTAGGCTTGACGCTGTTCATATGCTTGTCTTTCTTGGAAGGCTTGCTGCTCTTTGTACATTTGTTGCTCTTCAAAAGCTTTTTGCTCCTCATAGGCCTTCTGCTCTTCATAAACCTGTCTCTCTTTGAAAAGTTTCTCCTGATAGGCCTGTTGTTCCTTGTAAGCCTGTTGCTCTTGGAACAGTTGTTGCTCTTCATAGGCTTTCTGTTCCTCAAACGCCTGCCTCTCTTTGAATGCTTGTTGCTCCTCGTAGGCTTGTCTTTCTTGGTAGACTTGTTGTTCTTGGTAGGCTTTTAGCTCTTGTATAGTAGCATGGACCTGCAGGTCTTCTCTAGTGGGCAGCACTTTATGTAAGGAGTGCCTTTTTGGTGGTGGATTACTACGGGGTGGAGGTGGGGGAGGCGGGCCAGATTTCCGGCGGATGGGCACATATGTTCTTGGGGAGTGTTCAGGGGTGTAGGCAAGTTGTTGCTGCTGCTGTTGCTGCTGCTGTTGCTGCTGCTGCTGTTGTTGTTGTTGTTGTTGCTGTTGCTGCTGAGTCTGTGCAGGTGCTGGAGGAGGTGGCGGTGGGTCATTGAACTGAACAGGCGGGGGTGGCGGAGGTGTCATTGGAGGTGGAGGAATGTGGTCGGACGACGAAGAGTAAGTGAGGGAGGAAGCGTTCTCTTCTCCACTGCTACTCTGAACGTCACTCGGGCTGCTGAGCTCTGGAGCCACAAATCCACCATTTTCATCTTCGTCCACCCCCAGCTCCTCATCATTATCCTCATCCTCCTCATCTGGGAAGCCCATCTGCACAATATCCTGGCATTAACACCAATTACACTTCATTAGCCCTTTAATGTCAAAGTGGAAGATTGTTTATTGGTTACAACAGGTTTATTCTTACCCAAATGCTAAATCTATATCTATAGGTTCTATAAGATCTCCAGGATATATTTTTTTTCATATTTCATGGTTAACATAGCAGGTTTGATGACAAATTTGGGAAATCATGTATAAAATACATGACGGCGTGTTTTAAATGCTCTTTTGTTTACATCTGGATAACAGATTGTGTTTTCAGTGATTGTGCTGGACAAGAAAACTTCAAACAAACTGTAGAGGGCAACCGTGAAAGAAGCGTGAAAGAAATTTGTATGTAACGTCAGACATTTGTATTCTTTTCTTAACCTAGTTTTATTTCAAATCACAATTTTTTAATTATACAGGAAAGTGTGTTCTGTACCCATTTTGTATGTGTATCTGTGTTCACGGGTCTGACCTATTTTACATTTTGGATCTACGTCTTACATTACATTACTGTAGGGAATCAGCATGCTGTTCCAGAGGGAATTAACCCACTAGCACCAGAAACTATGGAACCATGGGTATTTTCACAAGAAACATTACAATGAGTACTGACTTGTCAATTGACTGTGTGTCCTATAAATAAGTGTAGAACATTGTATGCAAGTATAACCCTTAGCCCTCAAGATATTTGTGCAATTATTTTTAATTTCTTCAACAAACAGAGCAGACTATCTGAAGATTATTGTATTATATTTCCTTTTGCTACTGAGAGAAAATAATAGATAAGGTGGAGCATGCATACATAAAAAGATTTCAGATTGTTAAACTGTTAATGTCATAAGTGGATATTATATGCACATGCACTGAATACATATCAGTAGAAGTCAAATAATTATTATTTTTCATATATCTGCAACTTTACCTCCTCATAGTCATTCTCAGGGGTCAGGAAGTCATCAATGATGGCGACCCTCTGTCCCAGCTGCTCGCTCAGTGCATCCAGGAAGCGATCTGTGTCTTCTGAGCGCGGTGGTTTAGAGAAGGTGTAACGCCGCTTGCTGCTGCGGTGGGTCGGGGGACTTGATGGGTAGTCAGGGGGTTCTGGAGGTGACGGAGGGGGACTGTCCAGGCTGATGTAAGGGTTAGACTCCCCACTGGTCTGACTTGTCAGCCCTGATGGATAGAACTGGGCTGGAGGGGGGCTGGGGAGAGGCTCCGGCCAGGATGTAGGCGGTGGGGGGCCTTTACGGCTACCTGAGATAAGGAAGAGATCACAGCCAAAACATCATTTATGTAGAGAGACATGTCTTTCTGCTGACGTTCAGAGTTTTAAATACATAAAGGCTATCGACGACTCTAGTCCCTGACAAGTTGATTAATTCAGTAAAGTGTGGACAGGTCTTCTCACCCTGCATTTATAGATATAGAAAGATTTTAAAGTACATGTCAATGTAAGAAGAAGCTTTCCCTTTGGTTCTGCACAAAAGGCAAGAGGAACCATTGCAGAAAACACTTTGTTTTTATAGAAGGGGGTCTTTAACTGTGTGTTTTCTAGTTCCACTTCCACCATCACCATATCCTTCTTATGAGGTGCAGTATTTCTGGACTATATTTGACTACCATCTACCTAACCTGGCCCTGCTTGACAAAGTTGGGGAAAACAGGTCAGTCTTGTAGGGAGATAAGCCACGGACAAACCAAAGCAAGTTAAAGATGGTAATGTTAAAATAGGTGTATAAATGATATAAAGTGTCAGCGGGTCCCTCCACCCCCATGTGTGTGACCCTCTTACTCAGGTCCAAATTTAACAAAACCAAAATTAGTCATAGCCACAGATTCAAAGCTGTGGGTTGTTTTTTAAGACTATGCTGTGCTGTACATTTATGTATAGCATGAAATTATATATTTAAAAAAAAAGTTTCAAGGATATTCAGTTAAACCAAAAATAGGTTGGCTATCTTGGGATTTATCATCCTTGCACTGCAGAACTTTTTAAACATTTTGTTATCCTCCCTCTCTTACACAACACACATGCTCACTCATGCAAGGTATTCATTTTATACAGTACACCAGCTAAATATAATTCCAGCTGCTATATGAGTTCAGTGTAAATTTATGCTTGCAGCTACCTGTGTTAGCATGTATTGTAGGGGAAGCTGTGCGCGAGGGAGGATCCAAATCCAGCAAACTCTCAGGGGCAGGAGGAGGACGACTCTTCAGAGACTTCGACCTCTTGGTTGAATACATGTTCTCCAGTTCAGCGTACACTGCTGACAGCTTGTATGGTGGAAATGTACAAAGAAACCAGAGTAAGACCTAATCCCTTATCACGATTAGTCCAAAGCTGATCTTTTCCTGTAAGGATGGGCCTGGTACATACATTGGTGAGGTTGTTGGGAGTCTCAGGAAGGGAAGTACCATCTCCTGATTGTCTCTCTCCTGGGGCCAACCTCATCCCTGTCTCCAGCATTGGCTCTGCACGGAGGCCTATGACAATACACCTGTTAGCATGACTGCAAAGGCCAAGTTAGCCAACTGTATCTGAGGACATTTGGCCATTTGTGTCCTGACACCAGAGGATTAGAAAGGAGCCCGCTCTCGCCTGGTTTGTAGGATGTGGGCTGGGGTGATCAGACTATCTTTGGGCCAGTAATGGAGGAGCCAACCAAGCGATTTTGGAAACATGGGAATATGTTAAACTATTATCGAGTATAAGGAACTTGGAGAAAACATACAGAATTAACTGAACTGGTATGAACTACTCTGGTCACATAAAAGCTGGAAACAAAAGCAGATTTTAACTAGGATTTAACAGTTTATGATCAAATTGAGCATAACATAATGGATGTTTGAAAAAAACAACCGTGATGATAATAATTGCTACGGATAAAGAAGATAATGAAGTTCTGTACCCATGCCCAAGTGTGTGCCAATGACCAGGTCATCAGAGCTACGTCCCCTCACACTGCTCCTGTACGTGGTCCCTGTCACCCTCATGGAGCTGCTACGTCGATGGGGCTCGGGGGCAACCTCAGGCTCCGGAGGAGGGGGAGGAGGTGGTGGTGGTGGTGGAACTGGAACACACACACATATTGGCAATGCAGAGGAAGAGGAAGGTGTATGAAGGTCTGCAGCACCTGAGTCGATCTGAATCAGTGAATGTATTCCCCAGTGTCCATCTCTCTCACACACACACACACACACACACACTCTCACACACAGACCTCAAACACCCAAACTAATTAAAACACCACACACCTGGTGATTTGTATCCAAGAAAGCGTGAGATCTTGCTCTGGCAGTGTTCCTGCTCCTCGTACGTCAGTAGCTGATAAACAAACTGCCAGATCACCTGTTTGGCTGGAGTATCCAGCACCGGGAACACATCCACGATCAGAGTGTCAACATTCCTGTTGCCATGGAAACACAGGCAAGGTGACAGAGATCGCCTGGCAGTCCAGTGACAGGTCAAAGACGAGCTTGTGGGTGTGGTCACCCATGTAATACAGGAAACCAGACACAGAATTAACAGTGTACTCCACCGATTTTACACATGAAGTCAAGTTTACTGATCTCTTCTAAAGAAAATCATGATCATCTCTGTTTGGGCTTAAAAATAGGAAACCTTCATATGTAATTAGAGTGTGTAATGAAGTGGTGCTAGTGGTTGCATTTTGGGAAACAGAGGATGTAAACGTAGTGTTGACCTGACCTTCCTGAGGGATGAAAACTTAGGATATCAGGACCTCTGTGTCCTTCTTGTCTCTTGTCAGTCCCCAAACTTCAAATCTCCAGAGTACCCATTTTATTATGAAAATTCATTAACACAATTAATCTTGTATCTATATCTCACCCGACTCCTCCCTCCCTTTTTCCCTACCATTTGCTCACCTGTGCTGGAAGAAGTTCTCCAGAGCCTTGCAGATGGTGTACCTCTCCTGGATGGTCAGCAGGTGCTCCAGCTGCTGTCCAAACGTGCGTCCGTGAACCCGGATACTGGGAGGCAGAATCTCTGCCACCCACTGCAGGGAGCTGAGCACAGGGGAGCGGGCACGCTCTGTGGGAATCCCACCGCCAGCGATGTCCTGTTCGGCTAGGGTGAAAGTAGGCGGACCATCCTCCACTACCAGAGTGGGCATGGCACCGCTGCCCTGGAGCATGGACACCACCTTCTCATGGGAGGAGGTTCTACAGGCACGCATGGTACACATGGAGAAACTCACTTCAACAAAAGGGAACTCTATTGCCATATTTATGTTTACTTGTAAATTCTGAATTATATATTGAAAAAAAAACATGTTTTATGGGGAGTTTCGACACAAATTTGCAAATAATTTGAAAAGTTTATGCAGGTAAAAGAGCTTAACCTCATGTCCAGTCCATTGAGAAACAGGATGCGGTCTCCTGGCTTCAGACCTGCTTTGTCTGCTGGGCTTCCTGCAGAAAGAGAAAGACACTCTTGATTTAATAATTTCCTCATTAAAAGAATGGTACAGTCTGGAGGCTTTGTAATTATGTTATTTTGTTATTACAGTGTAATAACTACTTGCATGAGAACAGCCTGATCCTTTACCCCAAGTACTAATAAAGTACCATCTTTAACTTACCAGGTATGACAGAGTCGATCCACACTGGAGCATGGCCTCTAAGAGTGAAGCCAAAACTCATGTTTCCTTTACACACTCTTACTGTCCTGAAGAGACAAATTTTAACTTTGGTTAATGACAGGACTGAGGAATGAATATGGCAGACATGGAATATAATATTCATAATTATGTTTTTATGCATGTATAATCACTTAAAAATAAGAATCTTTTTTTTTATTACTTTAAAATGAGACTTTTATATCTACAGTGGGAGCGGGTCCACGTTCATGGAGGCTGCCATGTTGAAACACCATGTTTCTATAGTAGCCCAGAACGGACAAACTAAAGACTGACTCTAGACAGGGCCTTTCACCTCACACCATCACGCATTAGATACAACTAAATCCTACACACAAGTAAGGGTGTTAGAATTGGTGGTAGTAATTACTATAGCCCAGTTTAGAAATCTGTTCAAAAAGTTGTCTGCAATGAGACGAATAATGCAACTGGTAAGTTCCTCCAGCTGTGACCTCCTGCAGATTTCATATGCAGCAAACTACTTTTAATAAACAACCCTACTTAAATATGGACAGTATATCCCAAGGGGGCTGAATAACATCCTCATAAGCCAGAACCATAGAAAAGATTAGTAGTTTCTCAGGGGTACTTTTTGCCCAACAAAGTCAAGAGATGGCGGTGGAATTTTTGTAATCATGTTGTTTAGGTGTGATCAGAACAGATTCAAGCAGAGAACAAACTGCCATCAGTTCATAAGAACATGAAAGGAAGCAACGTCATATGGAGAGAGCAAGAGAACAGGCATGACTGTCTGAAATAGGTTTATGTTCCCATTGGTTTGCCCACTGAAGGGTCTATTTTTCACTGAACTCCTACTCATCTTGATTCACATGAATTCCATGGTTACACAGGAAGACCTGTCACAGCCGTGGAGTGTAATAAATCTTATCAGACATAAAGAAAGAGAGAGGACGCTATTTTAGGAAAATGGTTTCCTTTGAAAGCTAAAAATGACACACGCTGTGTAGCTGATGGGGAATAAAAGCTGTGACTCCTGCTGATAAAAGGTCAGAGCACGCAAGAAATGAAAAGTCAGGATGAGCAAAGAAAATCCTATTAAATAAAAATCTGTAATATCACCATGTCACTTAATACAGACCTGCAGTTGGTGGTGCCACTGGAGTGCCCAGCTATGAGCGAGGTGGTCTTGCGCATGCCACGGGCTGGGGGGACCACGCCTTCCTCTGCGTGGGTGCGTGGCACTGAACTGGCACGGGTGGAGACCAGGAGGCGTTCAGGGTGGTCTTCACTCCGGCTGCGACGAAGGTGGTTACGGCTAGGGTCACTGAAGCTCCGCCCTTTGAGCCGGCTCATCAAGCTCTGGTTAACCACCTCGTCAAAACGTTCCCGGTGTTTCTTGGGAATGAAGATCCTGACAAACATTGTGGGATCAAATACAACCTCAGTTTAAGAAGAAAAACTCAAGGAAAGCAGAGATGGAGAGGCCACTTAGATGTCCTGTTCAGCTTCTTAACAAAATTATATTATAGCAGCACAAAATCCAAAATTCTTTATCCTGATCTCTCAAATCATCCATCATCCAAAGTATCCAAAAAAAGACAGAGGGATTCTTGGTCTGATTACGTATTGTTCCAGCTGCAGAATCCATCTAATTGGCTCAGAAATAGTTCAGTCCATCTCATCTTGTCTCATGGGAGGGCTGAGGCAGGTAGAAGGAATGGGTCCACCATTAGTTTGTGAGTATGCATGTGTGTGAGAGAGTGAAAGAGATGAGAGAGGAGCTTTGTTTTGCGTGGTCCTGTCACAGCTGCAGGTACGAGTGCTCAGTATCAGTGACAGCTCGCAGCTAATATGCGAACAGGAGGATGCTCAGAGCCACCTCTGGGAGAAAGCACTCCACTCCCCCTACTAGTGTTATTTTCCCCTCCCATAATTCACTTCCAATGCCTCTTTTCCTCTTAAAGGAAAACCCCACCCTCAAATACTACTTAGATATCAATTTGTGATATTTAGTGTGTGTTCCAGTGGGGGTGGGCCGGGTGTACTTTCCCCATTTTGTGTATAGTCAATAAAGATTGGAGCAGTAGTGTTGGCTATAACTGCTTGTTCAAATACTCATCATAGAAGGCTTGTGTTTCAGATGCACAAGCTGTCTGTAAAAATCGATTGTGCTGCCTCTTGATGACACATTTCTCCCTGTAAGGTTGTTCAACATGAGCAGCCTTTTTTCTCTCATATCTCGTGCCATTTACTACTGATGTTTTAGATTGCTTAAAATGTCTACTTCCAATAAGCTATCTTGTAGCTGCATGTGGTTTAAATTTGGCCAATTATCTGCAAGAAGAAGAAAAACAAAACAACAGAACTGACCCAGAAATATAAGAATAATTGCCAGTAACTATGTTTTGAAAAGTGTTTTAGGGTGTGTTTTTTTCCCTTGAATATAGGACACCATCTCCTGTTTTTCTTTATCTTTCATCTGTGGTTCTGCGCCAACACATACACAAGCAATTCTCCATTACACACCCATGTACACACACATCATTTGTCCCTTTTTCTCTTTTGCATATCTTACTCCCCATACTGCCTACAAAACAATGCTGCTTCCATCCTCAACACAAGCCTGTCTCTATCTCTCTGTCTTCAAAATGATTCTCCTGAGTACTTCCACTGTGCAGAGGAGAAAAGTGGGCTTTGGTGTTTCAGAGTGTAGATGCGCAGCTCAACTCCTTACTCAAATGCTACTGTATAAGGCAATGTTTGGCAAGCACTGGGAATTTATTATTAATTAATTAAGAATGACACATAAGCTGGGCTGCCTCCAAACCAGTACCTTACCATCCAAAGTTGAGGGAAGCTAACAGATATATCCTCTTTGGGGATTTCTTACCTTGACAAAAAATCTCACTCAGTAAAGTTCACAGGCTTTTGCAAACGTGAGCTGACACCCATACCAAAACCATTACAGTTATCCCAGACACCCTCACATTGATCCAATAAAATCTGAGACCAGAGATTTGTGTGTAGGTATAACAAACATTTATAGCAATACGTTGCAAGATCAATTGTCCCTAAACAATATGAAGTCAATAGCACTGCAGCAACAGTGTGAATCTGCAAAAAAGTCAAACAATAACAGCATTTATAGCATTAAAAATGTTGAAATTGAGCCACTTTTAGAGGCACAAACATTCTTGTGTTTCATCAAAACTGTCAATCACACTTTTATATGAGAATTACTAGAAAAGTGTATGTAAGTATGTTAAATTGTCTCAACAACTATGTACATGTACAATTTCTGTCAAAAACAGTTAATTCAATATTTGGTGTTCCACAGGGATCAATCGTGGGCCCCCTTTTATTTCACCTCTATGTTAAAGGTACAGTGTATAATTTCTGTTGCTTGGGGGTCTCACAATAAAATTATAACAAAAGACATAGTTCGATGAAGTTGTGTAGCAGTGTGGGATCATGGCAGATGTTGTTTTATTGTTAAACAACTACTATTGCTGATGAAAATCTATCTGATGTGTTTCTAACAAAACAAACCAAGTTATAATAAAGTTGTATTTAGTTTTGTTTAGTCATGTTTAACTTTCTTTCTCACTTTCTGGTGTACCCAGTTATACCCACATTTACCTGTAAGTTACAGAAACTAGAAGCAGGCAATGACATGCACCATTACCTGAATAAAACTATGGATTTTTCTGGGTTTAAACATTATTAGAAACATATAGGGGAATGTAAGTATAACAACATAACAAAATACGAGACATTTTAACGTGGAAATGTTACATATTATATTTTTATTATTACCATATTTTTTTAATTTTTTTAGTTCTTACCATTTACTGTGGACATACGCAAGTGGGTGTGCCATTGTTTTTACTGTTAAATAACAGTGCTAGGGTAAAAACCAAAAAATAAAAGCTCAGCTTGATTCATTGTCTCTTTAAACAATATATGTAGTTAGAAGTCAGTCTGCAGAGGCTGCAGATTGTTAGAAAATATCAATAAATTATGTACATGTACAAATACCTGTGAGTTTGTTGGGAAAAGGCAAATGTGTATCTGTGTGTAGAAACTCAGGACAACCCTGGTCACTCAGTGTGGGCATCATTAAAAGGATAATAAGCTCACTTCCATATACGCTTACTATAGAGACATCAATTTAAATAAAGGCCAAGGGAAGTGGTGTACGGAGGGGACAGTGATTAAGTGCAAGATTTGGTCATGCAGCAAAAAGTCAAAACTTTCCCCGAGGGTTACAATGTGCTCATCTGCGATAACAGGCTGCTCTGAACCGCTATCTACAGTTTCAGTTTTGTAAAGTAAGAAGAGAACTAGAACAACTCTTGTCAGAGACATAACACAAATAGTAAAATAAATCCACACAGAGTAAACCTGAGATGCTGAAAGAGACTGACAAGCAGACGAGCTGTCAGAAGTGAGAACTGATATAAAGAAAGACAGAAACAACCGCAGAGACACATATGAAGCCACAAGCAGTAAAATATGACAGTGCCAGAGACAAGAAAAGAAAGTCGAGAACTAGAGCTCTTTCTAGGCCAGGGTCATGTAACTGTTGGGAATGAAGGAGGCTAGTCTGCGCTTACAGGCTATGTAGGCCACAGAACTTTCACAAACAACACTCATACATCACCATGGTTTGCACAGACAAACGGCGGATAGGGAAAACTAAACAGAATGGGGCCATTTATTGTGTATTTATGACAGTCACAGGTCTTGGCTCCATTTCATTCTATGCACTATTGATTTCTATTAACTCCATCACCTCTCTGTCACGTCACGATCTCAGTCAAATGATATTTCAATTGTCATATCTTGTAACCCGGTCAAAACACGTGAGCCGAAACTTTAAAGCTTTCCTCCATTGAAGTTGGATGTAGGCCTCGGGATGCCCTCAATTATAAGGAGGGCGAGAGGAGTCTATAATTAGGTGTGAAGGAGGGGTGGATCAAGGACGCGTCTCACAGAGGGATGAATGACAATTGCAATCAGCTGGGAAACTCACGGCAACCATTATTATCAGACCCACTTCTGATCGGCCAATTTGACAGCTGGGCCAGGTATGAATTTGTAAACACAAAGCATGGCTTGAGACACCGAGTGGAATTAAAACCCCTCAGAAACAAGGCTACAGCAAGACAGAATACTCAGTTGTAGTAGTAGTAGAGTTGAGTTTTGCTTAAATCTAGCAAGTTACCAAGCTGGAGTCACATTTAAAGACAGATTTTCAGATTTTTACATACAGACAAAAAGTTTTTTTGTTTTTTTTTAATTAACTGATTTAGTCTTTGATAACAAACACACAGATAGCAATTGCACAGCAATACTTTCACAGATATTTCAGATACAAGTCAGCACAAACAACACAAAGCACAGCTAAGATCAAAGGAAAAGTACCATACCGAAAGTGTCTGGAAAGGCTCCTATCCCTTCCCATGGCTCTTTGGGGCTTTGAGGAAGTGCCTCAGCTCAGTTTAGCAATGCAAATGCCTCTCCTCTATCTCGGTGAGTCCCCATCTAGTTTGAAAAAACAAACTCTCCCGAATAAGTGGGGGAAGAAGATGAGAAAAAGGGAAGGTGTCCTGGATCTCAAAAGCGCTTGCTGTTGGCTCGGAAAGCAGCCAGGTGAAGAAAGAGAGAGAATGAGAGAGAGGGAGGGAGCAAACTGTAAGAGTGGCTGTGGTTCACATCCCTCCACACCTCCAAAACATCCCCAGGCAGCATCATCAGCTGTTCTCCAACTTCATGTGTGGGGCAGCACTCTTCCTTAGTTCCCATCTTTTGTCCCCTTCTTCCCTCAAAGACTCCAGGGTCAAGGTCAGCACAGGGTACCCTTCTCAGGCACAGCTAAAGGATAATCCTCGTCATCGAGTCGTCCATCATTCGGCAGTAAGAGGAAAGTGAGTGACAAATCTTCTCTTCCCTCAGTGGAGGAGGAAGGAAAGAATGAGATGAACAGAGGAGTAAGTGAGGAGGGAGAGAGGAGAGAAGTGGAGGAGTGAGGAGAGCCCCAGTGGAATTTCACAGGTAGGTCAGCACAATGACTACGTGAGTGTGCAAGAACCAACAATGTGCATAACTCAACGTACAGAAGCTTTGCGGCCATGTCTGTGCAACACGTGCTGACATGCAGCATCCATATTCGCTTACTTCCAAATGTATGATTATGTCTATCCAAATGTCTCCAAACATTTCCAACCAAAAACAACTTGATTCACTGTCACAACTGTCAAAAGACTGAAACACTGCACCGCACCGCCAGTCCTGGGTTGGGACTGCATCAGTCTAATTAATTCACATCTTTGAAGTCTATATACAGACACAGTATCAGAGACCTACAGATCACTATAATTACATTCAATTACCATAACGATACAGAAACACACGAGCAAAAGAGCTAATGGGCGTTCCAAGACTGTCTATAATGACACTCCAGATACACAGTCTTTTGCATAACTTTCAAGTGTTCAAGCGCTTCCTAACCCCTGGGTTTTTACAGGCCATTTAAGAATCGACGCCGGCAAGTGCGTCAGAAACCTAAGAGAGAATTTATTAAAAGAAATAGGCTGCTTAAAAATAGAACACATCCTGCGGGAGGGCGAGGCAAATCGGAGGGGGGGACAGAGGCAGACTGAGCAGAGTGTGGCCCAGCCGGTCAAGTTTTACAAGGCATGCAGATGAAATAACTTCATAAGCCTGTTAAGCACACCTCACATCCTCTGATGGACAACCTCTAAATTAACAGACCGATGTTGGGCGGGTGGAGAGTTTTCATATGCGTGTGTCACAGGAAGTGACAGTGATTGAAGCGGAGGGGGAGAGACAGAAGAGGGGGGCGGAGACAGTGAGTTAATTAAAAAAAAAAAGAGAGAGACAGAGAGATTCAGCTACAGTGGCAGACACATTGATTCTCCGCACATCAAACAACAACGCTGGCACCAAGCTCATTGCTAGCAATCTCTTATGTGATACTGCATGTTATTGTTATTTTCTTAATATCTTCATCCACGTCTGATAGTTCAGCTGTGAGTAATAACTGTTCAGATTACTGTGATTCTGAGCTATAGCAACCAGTAACTTGAGACAAAGAAAATAAAGAAAACAGACAATCAGTGTGGACATATGTATCTGTGGCAGCTCTGTGAGGCTGCACTTTGAGCTACATTAGTGAAGCAATTGTTATTGTGAGCAACATGCTCACAATAACAACACAGGTTTAATATTTACCACATCTACATACCGCGCTACCACAAGCATCGCTGGGGCTGATGGGATTGTTGGGGGGGGGGGGTGCAATTTCAGGGCAATATATCAAATATTTTCGAGGTATTTCATGCAAAACCACTAATTTCAGACTCATGTTGGTACCAGGGTTAAATTCAGGGGATCACCAAAGTCATTAGGATTGATCATCTGGGAACAATGAATATTTGTACCATATTTCATAGCGATCCATCCTATAGTTGTAGAGATATTTTTAAGAATAAGTAAAGATGTTGACCTGCTGGTGGAGCTACAGGAAAAGTCATAAGATCATAAAGGTTATAAGGATTCATCCTCTGGGGAACATGCCAACAGTATTAAGTTTTATGGCAATCCATCCTAGTTAGTTATTGATATATTTCACTCTGGACCAACCAACAGACTTTTGCAAAATAAACTCCTACACACTCTAACAACCATATTTAGCCCGGAATAGGCTCCATAGGCTCCACCATGACCCTGATGAGGATAAGCGGTTACAATAATGGATGGATGGATGTATTATCACAAGTTAGAGAGTGTGCAAGTGTTTATTTGGCAACTTTGGTCTCTCTCTCTCATGCACCTATCTCGTGAAATAGATGTGCAAAGTGTTTTTCTGTTCTGGACCAACAGCCTTTGCCTAATGAAGGTTTGGCACCGAAACATTGCGAATAAATGTATTATCACAAGTTAGAGAGTGTGCAAGAGTTTATTTGGCAACTTTGGACCTGCCTCATAAAATAGATACACAAAGTGTTTTTCTGTTCTGACTTTGCCATCTCTACAGCCATGCCAAATGCTATAAAAGCAGACTCTAAACACACCTATTAAAAATATCATCAGTGACACATTTCCTCAAGAATAAAGGATTTCCACACTGCAATTTCTCTCCCCAGACACTCATTTTCAGCAGCCAACATCACCCTGAGGCTTGGCTCATGGACAACCTGGAGGCAAAACTCCCCGAGGCTCCTACCACATAAACATGATCACCAGATTCTGCTGCGAACATCAGGAGCGATACCAAATCTGGGATATGAATGAGACTGCCCTTTTACAGAGAATGCAAACCCACCAATACCCTGCAAGATTTGAGCAGCCTAATTGGACACAAACTGTGCTGATAAAGACAACAACACAAGGACACATCAGCCAGAGACACAAAGAGGAGAGGAAAAACTTTGCACATTAAAGCCCGTCGGGGTCACAGCACACCAGGGTGTAATACAGCTGTCTGAAGAGGATTTACATTTAAAGAAACTCTCTTATTGGGAGAGTTACTGTACATTTCTCACAGCCTAAATGTGAGGGGGAAACAGTTCTCAGTCCTCTGTGGATCCAGCTAATGCATAATTAATGGGACTCTGTGCAAAACAAACATTACATTGCATTTTGTACAGGCCACTTTCTAAGGAAGGAAATGTGCTACCAAAGCTGTGATACAGACAGCTGTGTCGGAGGAAACTGAGATGGCTGGACAACAGCTTTGTTTAGCTGGAAGTAGAACGGATTACTCCCCCAAAATGAGTCACTGATTGGTTGTTAGGAAATTGTGACTACAGAATGATTAAACTGCTTACTTATATATTATTAGACGGATACCAGAGAGCGATTTGATACCAAATTTGATGACATGTTACATGCGACAGCTGTTACAAAACGTAGTAATAGTTTTTCAGTACTCACCTGAGGCAGCAACTCATAATTTCTCCCAGCATTGAACCTCAAAGCAAAGACGTGTGCATGTGAGAAACAGTGCCGTGCGCACGCAGCCTAAGCATCTACATATTGTTCTGTTTTCGTACTGTATGTGTGCATATCTCAGCCACTGGCAGCAGACTGGCTGTAGCAGCTAAGAGCTGTATGCAGAGGAGGGAATAAAGAGGATCCAGTGATGTGATCCACCGAGAAAACTGGTGCGTGTATCAAAGAGTGCATCACAGCTGACAGGGAGAATTGGGAAAGAAAGAGACCAACAGAGAGAAAGTCAAAAGACAGAAAGTGTGGGAGAGGAGGGAGGGGAGGCTGACAAAAGAAATTGCAAGTGTGTGCAGCGGTATTGTGTTTTGGGTTTTGATTTTCCGATCACTGCTGAGGAAGAAGAAATGCAATATTCAGCTGAGAATTTCTAACTACACCCCTGTGTGCTGTACCTGAGAGGGGAGGAACATGACAACACAAAGTGACTTTCAAGCACCCAAAAAGCAGCAGCTACTGCCTGATATCAGACCAGGGTTATTAATATGTGCTCTTGAAGTACACCTACATTTTGTTTGTGTTATTTTTATTGAGATTCTCACATTGATTTAAACATAGACATTTTAACTAATGACATGAATACATTATCCCCCAATCTGGCAAAAATAAAAATAAATAAAACATAAAATAACCTACATTCAATAGCAGAAAGGGGGAGTCTCACTAATATTGATTTTATGGTGAAATTACGACGTTTTTGCTGCCCTCACTGCGCCCCTATTGTTGTGTAAGGCTGGACCACAGCTGAACTGTGTATAAGATACAATGGACAATAACTCTCCCTAGTGCAACCATAAAAAAAAAAGATAAGCAGGGAACTATTTGAAATGTGGAACACAGCTCATCTGCATTACACTTCGCCTCGTTTATTAATTCACAGACTCAGCTAAACAGAATTGCACGTCAGTGGATTTAGATTTATTTAGACAGATCGGTTTTGAGTGTTTTTCTGTCTTTCAAAACATAATTATTTATTGAAACGCACACTCTGGATTAGTTGGAATATGTGCTCCCATGTCTTGTTAATGTTTCACAGTTAAAGTGGTGCTAAAATCCAGTCATTTACTATGTAACAATGAGCCATCCAAACAAGAGTTGTGGTTGTTTGCTCATTAGACAGTAACTTCACCCACAAATAGAACATCTCAGTTAATTCCCAATGCATGAAGCACTAAAATGCAACTCTTTACTAGCTCCTACCCGTTGAGAGTTTAAAATGGAAGTGGCACTGCTGGCTAAAACATCCAGATGCACTGAAACCAGATGCAAAGACATCTGTTTTAGCGCAGAGGAAGAGGGGATATAAACAGTTTAAGAAATTCCCTTGTATCTGACAAGGCTTCTTTAATCACTACACGAGAGGAACTTAAAAACTTATTAGCGATGCAGAGTCTCTAGGCAAGAAACTCACACACAGACATGTTTGACATATAGGTCTGAATGTATATCTGAACAACTGATTAGCTACCTGACACTGTCAATCAGCTGCTGATGATCCTCCGTGATCAAGATGTCGGGCAGGGCCTCAGCCAGATTCTCCACGTCCCTCTCAGCAGCGTACTGCTTGAGCACCTCAAACAACTGCTCCTTTACATCTGGCTCCTCCCCTAGCACTTCCTCCACCTGATGGACAAATAAAAGCACAGGCATGAATCATTAATAACTGAAGTAAACACATAAATATGTTTTAATTCAGTTTTTTCTACACCCACTTTTTTATTGAACTCCATGGCCTTGTGGGCGCGACTCTCCCTGACGCTGTCCCCACTCTGCGATAACACTCTCATGCTGCTGCTCAGCCGCTTGGGCCGCCGGGCCATACTGAGCACGCCAAGGCGCAGAGGCCGACCCTGAGCCGCTTTGATCATGGCTGCCGCCGTTTCATGGTGTTTCACTGGGATGCCGTTCACCTCCATGACGTAGTCTCCTGCCTTGAGGCCACTGCGACCTGCCGGACCGTTGGGCATGCAGTCCTCCACCATCAAAGGGCTGTCTCCAACGATGGTGTAGCCAAAGCGGCCATCAGGGCCGGGAGTGATGTCAATCTGAGGGATAAAAGCATGGTTACCACCATTGCAGAGCTGAATGTTGTGTGTGTGTTTAATGTAAATGTGGATTATTTGGTGTCAGGCTGACCTGTTCGATCCTTGACACCACTCCGATGCTTGGAGGCACCGTCTTGAGGGTCTGAGCCAGAGCGATCAGTGCCGGTGTGCTGAGGTTGGTCACGTCCTGGCCCTCGATATCCACCACCTGGTCCCCGGGCTGCAAGCCAGCTAAGTAGGCGCTGCTGCCCTCCACCACGGACAGGATGTAGCTGGGCCCGGTGCCACCCAGTCGGAAGCCAAACGCCTCAGGCCAGTTCTGGTTGGTGGCTGGAAGGCCGAGGTCTGAAGGAGGACAGAAGATTAATGTGTGTCGTCTTAGATTCTGGTAGGGAGGTGAAATGCTTCACTGCTTGTAGGATATGTATGTCATGTTAGATCATTGTTAATCTGGTGCAAGCTGCTCATACAGACGAGCGGGTTGTGAGCTGTAAAATGGAGGTCAAATGGTTCATTGGTTTAAAATAGGGCACCTAAGACACGGAGCTACCCCGCTGTAGCAGCAGGTACACTGATCTATTTAATGAAGCCACAGGATATAAAGACACCGAGGTCATGCCGAGAAGCATTTTCAGACCGATGGATTTGTTTTCCCTGTTTGAAGTTGAATGACGGCAAAAAGGAAATATGAAGAGTGAAGGTAGTTATTTCTGACTGCTGGTATCTAGCCCACATGTTGAACTGCTGGCCTTCCCCTGGTCACTGGCCTCATTCTACAGCAGCAGAAAGTGTCCCAACAGGCTCACTTGACTTCATCTGCTGTCATCTCCAGCCATCTGGATACGTCAAAGATAAATGTAGGACATTATAGGGATTGGTCAGTCACTGTTACGATGGCAATACAGTGTTTTGTTGATATCTTGCCAAACCTCGACTCCACAACACTTGTGCTGTGGTTTGATTTTGTTTATTTATTAATTTAATTTCTCATCTTTTTGCCCTGCCCTCTTGCCTTTTTCTACTTTTCCACATCTATATTACAAGAAATAGAATCTTCACTGACTCTACTCTTTACAGATTTCTGTGTAAAGGCAGAGCAATCTTGGATGCAAGTCAAGGTGGAACAGCCACTCCCATCAACACTGATTTTTCATCTTATCTTGAAATTCTTGTGATGAAATAACTTCCAGGTGCAAAATTAGAAGGGAAAACTTGACACTTAGAAATATAGCAGAGCACCCGTACAGTATGAAGATACATTATAACACTGTAGACACACAAACAATCGCATGCAGTCATCCATCAAACAAGCAGCACCAAGCGGCTCTGGTTGTTCTTTTTCTAGCTGATCAGAGGATTAGAAAGATGGAGGCAGAGGGAAAGCGAGGCAGATGGTGAGAGACTAAATTAGAGATGGAAAGTAAGAAAAGTGCATGAGAAGTCTGCAAGATTTCTGCAAAGAAATGCAGGAATGTCAGATCTGCAATGCAAAAAAAAAAAAAAAAAAAAAAGACAAATCAAATCTTACTGGAGCAAGGGGCTACATATTCAATGTGAGATGTGGCTGAGTGAATAAAACATCTGTCAAACCCAAGGACTCAAAAGAGCAGAACACAGAACTTGGTATCATCTTGCTGACAGGAAACATCAAACTGCAGCTGATTATTGTTTAAAATAGATTTGGAAATCACAGAAATGGAGCCGTGGATCATCTTTCCTCCCCACCACAACGCCAGCGGCACTCAGAAGATTGTCAAGACTTCTCGTTGTCCTATCCTCCCCAGTCTGCGCCCCTAGAAACACAACCTCAGCTTCAGCTCCTTTTTTGCTTTGTTCTTTATCTCACCTCCAGCAGATTTCATGAGCATCTTGTAAAAACAATGATTCAGAGAAAGAGACTTACAGAAATCTTTGGAGGCACTCCGGGTCCCAGACTTGCTCTGGCGCAGGGAGAAGCGACCCTTTCTGCTCAGGAAACGCCTCATCCTTGCCCGGCTTGCGGCAGGGCACGTTCCAGCCAGCCTCCTTTCACCCCCGGCCTGGAGGTTGACGCAGCCAAAGAGTGTCCACGGACACCCTCGTGCTGCTCCTCACCTGAGCTCACTGCCTCCAAAATCCTCTACCCAGCTAGGCAAATCAAGTGCACCTGAAAGGTCACATCTGTAGGTTATCTGGGCCAGTGCCTCCTCCTGTTCTCAGAGAACCAGCAGTCTACAGCTGAGGAGAGGAAGGCCGGAGGAGAGCGGAGAGCGTCTGAAAGTCAGGCTCTCCATCCTGGGTGAGGCGGTCCAGCCTCAGCCTCAGCCCAAACCCTATGGCTGAGCGACGATCAGAAAACTGGGACACGCTCACTTGGTCCTGAAATGGTTCTTTGCAAGAAAAGGTACTGCGAAGCCCCATTTTTCTATAAATACCTTTCCCTCGCTCTCTCTCTCCCACCCTCACTCTCTGTCTTCCTCGGTTGCTCATGTGGATGGGGCCCTCTCAGAGGGCTGAGGACTGACCCAGAAACTGTGTGGTGTACCAGCCAGGGACATTTCTCTGATTATAGCGGCTGTGTTAACCTCAGTCCTAGAGCACCAGTTACAGAGATGACAGCCTGCTGATACGCTCAAGGTTACACCAAAAGCAGCGGCATTTTTAGTTAAGCCTAACTAAATGAATCTGGCAAAGAAGCAAAAGTACTACTGTAAGACAAAGTAAACAGCGTGACTTTGTTTCTTAGTGCACCGGTCAGAACGAGCCCTGTGGTGTGTACAGGAGTCCCAGGAGGGAGATGGAGCGGTTGGATGCAGTGTTTTACCTGGCAGGTGTGTGTGGTTTCAAAAGCAGCTGGTATTCCCATGATGAGCCGGTGGATGACATTCAGTTTACAGCCACACACTTCTAAAAACAAAGAAAGAAAATGGGAAAAAAAAAGGCTGCTACACACGATGATAAAAATAAAGCAGCAAAGATACTACATGATCTTTGTATAACACTTGATATTCAGGTGTTTTTGGTGACTTTAGGGGAACAAGTATGAACGAGTTGATTGGAAACAGCCAGATAAACAGGCCAGGGTACATTATTTCTGTAATAGAGAGAGAGAGACAGTAAAACTGTCCGTCTTAAATAAGGCAATAGTGTCTCAGAAAGGTTTGATGTGGTTGTTTCCTCTATGATCTCAAAAATCTAAATCACACACTGAAAGACAAGCAGAAAAACAGGATATCAACAAAGAGAAGTGGAAGCCAACTGTCTAAGAAAATAGCATTTTATTTGATGCAAACTCTGCTCGAGTAAACATTTTTAACGTCTGGTGTATCCGTCATGCTCAAAGATGCATTACGACTGACCAGGAGAGCAACATCGTACCATGGGAGACTTTAGTCTCCCTGAATGGCCACAAACAAGCAGTCACACGCGCGCGCACACACACACACACACACACACACACACACACACATACATACATACATATCAGTCAGTCAGTCTTTAAAGGGCATCACATTTTTTTAAGCGGATTTTGACTGACATCAGAGAGCAGAAGTGAAGGCTGCGATCGAGTGACGCCATTTCAGGTAGTAAAAGAAAAGAAGGAATTTCACTTTGTGAATCACAGAGAAGAAGAAGAAGAAGAAGAAGAGGAGACCAGGCTACAACCGATAAAAGGCAAACACATGTTCAGGTTGAACCACCGAAAAAGAAATATGCATCCGCTCAGGCCGTCAAACTTTACAAAATTAATGTAGTTAGTTTTAAGAGGTCCAGTGTGTAAGATTTAGGGAGCTCTATTTACAGAATATGGCATACGGTAGCCCAGAACGGACAAACTAAACACTGACTCTAGAAAATTTGTCATTTTTCATCGTAGTTTCTCCTTCACGCTAGAAAAAGGAGATGTTAGGTGTGTGGGTTGCAATCGGCAACTGCGCCATTAGATGCCACTAAATCCTACTCACTGGTCCATTAAGCTGTATGTGCCTAAAAGTTGTTTTTTTTTAAAAATTAGCTAACAGTGCTTCGTTTTAGTAAATCAATCCACAAAAATGAAACACATGATAGAGCAAGTCCTCATGCACACTCATTTTTTTTTGTTCCACACACATTTCTTTGTAGGTTGCTCCATTTCTGTAACTATAAACCTTATAAATACTTTGGCCTTTGATTTATAATCAAACCTCACACACGCTCGACAAACTCTACAGCCGAGCCAAATCTATCACAGTCCGTAGTTAGTATCCTCCTTCCATCACACAATGACAGTCTGGATCTCCACCTCCTCTGGGGAGGTGATGACATATTCCTCTTGCTGCTGCACCATCTGTATTCCCCCCTCCACCGCTTCCTCCGTGGTAACCATAGTGACAGTCCCGTCCGGCGTCTCCACGGTGCCTGCCGTGGCCAGTAGCGTGCCGTCACTGATGGCAGAGGCCAGCGTCATGGCCACCTGCTCTGTCAGGCTCTCAGGCGTAGCGATGGTGATGGTGTCGCCGCAGTCAGAGATGGACGCTCCCTCCTCGTCCGCCGCCATGTTGCGCACGATGATCTGGTGGCTGCCCGTGCCACCGGCGCCGTGTGACTGGCTGACGATTCGCTGCACCACTTTCATGATGTGGTTTCCCATCTGGCAGGGAGAGGTTCGATATAGAAACGTACAGTTAAGAGCTGTGATCAGACGCTTTGGTGTAAATATTAGAAACATTATATATTTATAAATATGCGTGTGTGTTTGTGTATACTGACCTGATTTTGGTTGTCTTGAATGAGTGTAACCTCTTCTTCCTGCATGTCCTCCTCTGTTTGAGTCTGAAGGATACAGGACAAGCAGAGCAAACTGAATAAATGTAAGGAAAGATAGGTGCGAATAAAAAAAAGAGAAGTAGTTGCCCATAATATTTAGTAAGCGGTGAAGACACTGTTTATGTTGTTACATAATAGACTTGTTATGCAAGTCACCAACATAAACCATAAGAAATAAAGTCCTACATAATGGATGACCATAACGTCCCAAAGGCATCAGTTCTAGTTGTGTCTTCAGTTTATTACTCTATAACAGCACACAGCATGTGAAGCGTTAGTAGTTGGTTGAGCTGCTTCACAATCAATAGCTCCAACATTGTTTCCTGCAGTCATGGATCAGGAGCTGCACACTGCTCAGAAGTATTTTGGACCATTTATCTTCACAGGCGGTTATTCTCTTTTTCTAAGAGAGATTTGTTGTATCCTTTCATAAATAATAAAAAATACTCCTGTTCAGTGTTGCTTTGTTATTATTTTTGTGTTTTTTTTTTTTTTTTACTGTGGACTATGTTGCAGCTCTACAGTACTATGGCAGCTTTTACAGATTAGGGTTTAGAAGTAGCGTAGCCTTTAGCAGGCCCACAAATGCTTACTTCGATAAAAACAAAAAAATCCACAGTACTTTGGCTCTTTAAACTGTGCTTCCCTAATATAATCAAGCTGAAGATGATCATTTGGAAACATTAAATTCAGATATTTCTACAATATACCATGGCAATAAATCATTTGAGTCCTTTTTTTTTTTTAATACTAACATATTATCCCACACAAATGAATGTAGAATACAAACATACAGTTGAAGGTGTCTGCTGTTAGACTCCTCTATGAACAAAACAAGACTTCAGAAACTAGTTTCACTCTTTTTTAATACAACTAGTTTCTGTGAACTCATCAGCAGCTCAATCAATTTCCTGCAGATGTGATCATTTGAGTGAAATGGTTTTGCTCTTCAGGTTACACTTCAATCAGCGATGTAACAGCACGCCTTCTGCTATTCACTGCTAATAGAAAATACCCGCCGTGATGTTACTGATGGGGACAGAGGTGCTTGAACAAGTCTGATCCCAAAATTTCCTACTTATGATTTACCCTTAAAGGCGCCTCTTACCGTTGCTTCCCTGCGGCTCACCTTGATGATGTACTCTTGTGTGTCTGCCACCACTGAGGAGAACTCCACCAGGACAGCGTGAGGATCCTCTGAGATGATGGCTGCCGTAGCGAGGTCGTCCACCGCCTGCTCCTCTGTTACCGTACCCTGCTGCTCGCTGGAATCGTCCTTATGGCAGCCTCCTGGTGGAGATCACAGGCTGCGTTGTTAGTTCTGTGTGCATCGCTGCGAATTTTCTTTTATGTCTTGTCGTCTGCTGATGACACTGACCTTTGGCGCGCATGTGCCGATTGAGAGTCCCGTGCTCGGCGAAGCCTCGCATGCACTTCGGGCACTTGAAAGGCTTTTCTCCGGTGTGATGGCGGATATGTCGCACCAGGGAACCTTTCTCCCTGAAGCCTCTCAAGCAGAACTGACACACGTAGGGTTTCTCATCGCCGTGGGTCCTCTGGTGCACCTGCAAGGCATTCTGAGCAGATACAAAGAGATATGTTAGACAGGAATGCCTTTTATGTCTCAGTTTAATACAGCACAAGGACTACAAAGTCACCTTTGTCTTGTACCCCTTGCTGCATCTGGTACAGTGGTAGGGTCTTTCATCCGAGTGTGCCCTCATGTGCTCACGTACATGCCCAATGGTTTTGTACAGCTTGCCACACTCACCACACTTGTACCTCCTCTCACTGACATGGACTTCCATGTGTTTCTTGAGCAGGTAACCAGTGAGAAACTCCTTGTGGCAGAGTGTGCACTTAAATGGCTTGTAACCTGCATGAAGACAGAGGACAAACAGAAAATGAAGCATTTACGCAGGCACCAACAAGAGATTGTTGTTTTCGTTTTGCATTTTTTTTCCTGAACGGATTAACTCTATCAACTGATGTCTAAGAGGGGGAGCGTGCAGTGACGCTGTGAGCCTCTGTTAGCAGTTGTGGACTTACCCAGATGGCCTTTGACATGAAAGCGGAAGTAATTCAATCCCTTGAAGGAGCGATTACAGTGTGGACACGTGTGCAATTTTGAGGTTGTCTGATCATCACCTACTTCCTACAAAAGAAACAAAATCAGACAAAAGGACGGTGAAAAAAAAGTGCAACACTAAACCCAGATCTGCTGAGAACCGGTTCAAACATTTCCAGAACTGATCGGATCAGTGTCTCCCCTATTAGTTTCGAAAAGTCACTGACAGCAACTATTTCTTACGGAATACGAGATACAAGTATTAAAACACAATGCCGTGCAGTAACTGTCTCATCCTTACATCCTTACCTCTGTCTCCATTTCCACAAACTCTTCTTTAACCTGGATCTCGGTGATACCCTCGTCAGCATCAGGGCAGTCAGAATCCACTTGATGTATCTCCTCCGTTGTCTGTGTGGTCTCCTCAACCACGGCCTCCTCTGTCTCCAGGGCAATGCCAGAGTTGATGATGGCCTGACAGATGAGGTTGTCACCTGCTGCTGCGGCGGCAGCCAGGGCCTCCGCCTGAGACTGCCCGACCACGACCTGACCAGAGAGGCAGAGCAACAGGTCAACACTCTGCCCATAAAGTGTGTACTCTTAGCTAGATGTGGAACCTTTTCTCCGCTCACCTGTTGCTCCTGTGTTGTTCCATCCACCTCCATGGTGAAGTGGACCTGATGGAGGACCTCTTGGGAACCAGCCTCTACCACACTAACGACAGCAGTCTGAGCCTCTACCAGCTCCTGCTCCTCTGGCTGTTGCTCCACAACCACCACCTCTTGCTGGCCGGCCACTGCAGTGTGATCATCTTCGACTCCTGGACAATTCACACAGACCCGTCAGTGATCCACTGATCTATTTTAAATCCATGTACTTTATAGTCAACTTTCAGCAGAGACACACTTGGCTCCTGCAGTATATATCTGACCTTTTTGTGCTCCGTCTTTGCTGACCAAGATCTCCTTGTATTGTACGAAGCGGATCTTTTCAGTGCAGGGTGTGAGGGCCTTAAGGTGTCTGGTGAGGGCACCCGACTCTCTGAATGACTGACCACACAGAGTACAACGATACGGACGCTCGTCTGCAAGAGAACAGGGGAAAAAAGCAGCATTATTATTGGGTTAACTTCACCAGAGGACGTCAATTCAAGACCAAAACAGTCCCGGGTTTACTGTCTGTACCAGTGTGACGACGATTGTGACGAATCAGGGAGCCTTTTGTACGAAAGGAAGTTCCACACAGGTCACATGAGAAGTTCTTCTGGTCACTGTGAGTTTTCATGTGAGTTCTCAAGATATTGGTCTGTTGGGTGAAAACAGAACAAATTATAGAAACGACACTGGCAACATAAAGTGCAATAAATGAAAATGAGGTACTCGTGAAGGAATATATAACCATTTACAACAAACGGACGACTCACTGTTTTAAAGGTCTTTTCACAAAGTTGGCAAATGAAGCGTCCATCTTGGTTGACTTTGTAAACACGCTTGTCGCCGTCAGCGTTGTCAGATATGGATCCTTCGGTCCCATCTGACTGGTCAGTAACTTTAGGCAACACGTTTTTCTTCCTGCGACCTCGACCCAACTGACCGCTGCTTTCATCTGCGTTAAAAACACAACAGATTGACCGACCGATCATTCGATCAAACAAAAATAAACACGAACATTCTCTGATCTCAGCTTCTGCAATGCGTGGACTTTATATGGCAGCAAACTGAATATCACGGACTCATTGCCCGTACGTGTGAATGTGAGTGTGAACGGCTGTTTGTGATGCGCTGGTGACTTGTTCAGGGTGTACCCCGCCACTCTCCCAAAGTCAGCTGGGATAGGCTGCAGCAGCCTGTGACCCTGATGAGGATGAGTGCTCACAGAAAACAGATGGATGGACTGTATATTTTTCATTTTTGGATAGATGGTTGCATACAAACAAGCATAAGCCAGCTTATCACCTGCAGGAAATTATAATGCACTTTTAAAATAATTTAACATTTGGCACATTAATTGATATTTATTAGTTAGTTGTTGACCCACCATTGGAGCCTTTCACTGGTTCATCTGAGGATGCACCGTCAGCTGTTTTCACCTCTGAAGCACTTCCAATGGCTGCAGTAACCTGTCAACATGCAGATATGAACAGTTTGTTCCACCTCTTCTGTTTATAAAGGTCCTGGATGTAAACCCACACACTCACTCACTCACACACACACACCTCTTGGTGGCTGGCCTCCTGGCCGCTCGCTTCCCGTGCCTCCACACGCTTGCATCTGTGATGCAGCTTGTGCTGGATGAAAGCCTCCAGCGTTGAAAACTCCGTCTGACAGCGTCCGCACTTGTGCACGTCTTCATCTGACAGCACGGAGACAACATCGTTAAGTATCTGTGATGTTAAGATACTTAACGATCTATCATCGTTAAGTATCTTAACATCGTCAAGCAGCTGACGTCTGTAAACACCGTGGTGACCGGCTGGACTTGTATTCTGTGTAAATGTTGTTGCTAACGGCAGCTAGCTGCGAGCTAGCAACATATCATGATGGAGGAAGTCAGCTAGGCCCAAACACAATGTGTGATAAACGTTTCAGTGTCGTTGGAGCGAGGAGGAGGACTAACCTTCATCTCCCAGCGTGGTCTGGATGGTGATCGTCTCGTTGCCGTGCTGCGTTTGCTCTCTCTCTGTTTCTGCCGTATGATTATTTTCTACATTCATGTCGTTCGAGTTCTCCGTCTCTGTCGCAACGCTGCTACGGGAGGGAAAACATGGCGGATTTACGACCCCGTAGTCATAACAACAAAAGGGCGCGTGCGTATGTCTTTACATCGCCGGATCATGAAAACATTAAAAAAAACATGATTTCAATTTGAGTTAATGTCCAAAGATCGACCTCAAATCAATAAAACTCTATCCCGGACACATTATAAAGATGGCCTGCCTGACTTTCATTCATTTTCTGCAGTCTAATGTAATTGTATTGTGTATATAATTCTATTTCTATTTCTATTTCTATAAAAACATTTATTTTTATATTTTATTTTTTTGATCTAGTTTTCTATTTGTATATTTGCATAGATTTAATTTAAATTCAAATAATCTTTGGAGGTTCATTTTAATGTAATATATAATATTACATTATATACTGTGTGTTTACTGTGTGTCATGCATGAAGTATCTATATATCAGTGTTGTGCTACTCGAGATTTGTCTTGATCTCAAGACTACTTTTGAAGGTCTTAGTCTCGCCTCGGAATCAACTATCTAACATTTGTAGCAAAATTAAACATTTGCAAATAAATTAAACATTTGCACAGGATTTATATATGTACAGAGGAATTAAAAATGTAAAATAAAAATAAAAATAAACAAAAATAAATAAAAATAAATAAAATAAAAATGTGCAGGAGACTTAAACATTTGCATAGAAAGTAAATATATAACTGTGTTAAGAAGTTAACACAGAAGTTAAAAGAGAGAGTGACCGTAGAAATAAAAATGTTTTATAAAAACACGAGAAAGAACTACAAATGGAGATAAAGGACTGTGAACAATTAAATTAGGCTGTAAAACGTCTAGTACGTACAAATCATGTAAGACATAGAAAGCACAGTGAGGTTGAATCAAGGATAGCTATTCACGACAGAAAAGTAAACAACAGGCACTTTACGGCAGTAACTATGGCTTCTCACTTCAGCGGTGTGCTGCAGCTGACAGACCTCGATGACTTTATCACTCCTTCTCAGGTACTGAGGCTATTATTACATGTTATAACGAGAGATTTACTCTGAAGGACACAGGTGTGGATCAGGATTCACTTCACGCTGAAGAGCAGACAATAGCGAAAGCATGCGTACGAACTGTTAGCCGCTGTTATCTGAGACGAGACAAACGAGACTAAAAATAACCGCGACCGAGAAAACATCTCGACAAAAGCTTAACACAAAGCAATGTCAGCTATTTGTTTGAACTGTTATTCACAGAAAACCGCGTTATCGCTAATAATATTAAATGCGTGTCAGGCAGTTAGCCTGCGGCTAATGTTAGCAATGATGTAACGATGAAACAGCAGAGATAATATGAGACTGCAGCTACAGTTATCGTCCAAACTGTCTATTCATTTATTATTATTATTTATATTTTATCACCTTTAACACCAGCATGACTTCATGACTTTCTTCAGTTTGACTTTTTTTTCTCTCTGTTTCTTACTTGTGAGCAATTCTCATTGTAATGGTGGTTTCTGTGGTAAATGCGTCAAGAAGAGAGGAGTCCCAAGGTTGGAAATTCAAGGCACTTTAACAAAGATCTCTCTCTTACTGCCTCTTTTATACAGAGTCTTTGCTCTCTCATGTGAAAGTCTGAGTTAGCCTCTTCTCTGTAACCTAAGACTGTCCCCTACTAGGCTTGTTTTCCGGCTGCCCTTGTTTTGTTGAATTGATTTCTGTGTTTACTTTTGGGACACTAGAATTTTAAGATAAGATAAGATAGACTTTAGTTTCATACGGGGGTGAGATGAGTTGTTCATGATGTATTGTCCTCTCCCTCACTTCCTCTCTGGAGTCTGGTGCAGTCCAGGACAGAGCTGGCCCTCTTGACCACCAACACTAGTCTGCTTTCTGTTCCACAGGAATGTGTCAAACCTGTCAAAGTAGAGAAGAAAGGAGGTAAATCTGTGGCCAAAATTCAAATAGAAGATGACGGCAGTTACGTCCAAGTCAATCAGGTCGGTATCAAGGCTTCATCAAACAGTTACTGCAAGTACTTGCACTTGCACTACTGTTAACCTTGAATTAATTTGCCATGTGTTTGTAGGACGGTGGGAAGCAGAAGCTGGGGAAAGCAAAGATCACACTGAATGACTGTTTGGCCTGCAGTGGCTGTATCACCTCCGCTGAGAGCGTGCTCATCGCCCAGCAGAGCAACGAGGAGCTCTTTAAAGTGCTGAACAACAACAAGGTAGAGACATGCTTGTGTGTCTTGTGTCTGATCATGAATGCCTTTGTGATAATTATAATTTTGGGTGCCTGGGTGCGTCATTTGGACTCCCTCCACAGACCGGCGGCGCAGAGCAGAAGGTGGTGGTGGTGTCGGTGTCACCGCAGTCCAGAGCCTCCCTCGCGGCGCGTTATGACCTCAGCAGCACTGAGGCGGGCAGGAGGCTGACGTGTTTCTTCAAAGGCCTCGGTGAGTGTCAAATATGAGTCATACAAGCGAGAGGTTCATTTAGGCAGGGTCACTTCTGAAGATTGTTATCACCGTTGCAGGGGTCCATCATGTTTTTGACACAAGCTTTAGTCGGACGTTCAGCCTGTTGGAGAGCCAGAGAGAGTTTGTGGAACGTTTCCAGAGGAAGGAGCAGGACAGTACATGTCTGCCCATGATGACTTCAGCCTGTCCAGGTATTCCACTAAAAACATTATTTTTATACATATTTTGATTTCTGCAATGCAAAATTCCACGACTTATTGATATGCTACATAATAGTCAACCAGTATCATCATTATCTTTTTACTCACTTGTGTGTGTGTGTGTGTGTGTGTGTGTGTGTGTGTTTGTGCTGTGTTCAGGTTGGATTTGCTACGCAGAGAAGACCCACGGAGAGTTCGTTCTTCCATACATCAGTACCACTCGCTCCCCTCAGCAGATGATGGGTTCTCTGGTTAAAGGCTACTTTGCTGAACAACAGGTACAGGAGCAACTTCACATCAGATGTTTTTACACGTTATGTTAAAACTTCTGTTTCAAATAGATGTTTTTGTGTGAAGTTGAAATATTTAGTATCAAAGCAAATAGAGAGAGTTGACCCCTGCAGTGTTTAGTGCTGTGATTGTTATAAATGTGTGTGTATATATACTGTATATATATGGTGATCAAAATAGAGAGAACAGTGAGTTGAGCTGTGTATTATGTGTTGTTAGGGGCTCAGTCCAGAGCAGATCTACCATGTGGCAGTAATGCCCTGCTTTGACAAGAAACTTGAGGCGTCGAGGTCAGACTTCTACCTGGACAAATCTGAGTCTCGAGAAGTGGACCTTGTCATCACCTCCGGTGCAGTAACTACTCTTATAATGCTCTTTGTGTGTATGAATGTGAACTACCTTCCTTACATCATTAACTGTCTCACACAGGAGAGGTTCAGAAAATGCTGGAGGAGAAAAACGTGTCTCTTAGCGATGTGGAACCTGCTCCTCTTGATGCAATGTAAGCGCTGTGTCATCTTGTCCCATTAAAGTAAGGTGTAACATGAACTTCCATGAGGAACAGACGATACACTGTATGTTATTCTTCACCCAGGTTCAGCAGTGTGAGTGGGGATGACTTCCTGAGCCATGCTGGCAGCGGGTCAGGGGGTTACCTCCATCATGTCTTCACCTATGCTGCCAAGGAGCTGTTCGGACAGGAGGTGAAGGAGCTCACCTACAAGACCCTCAGGTGAGTGTGTCTCAACATCTTGTAGAGGCTCGACTCATTCTTTCTCCTCATTTGTGGTTCAGGCTAATTATGTCTGGAAGATTCAAGGTTGAAGAAGAGTTCCTCAGAATAACTTTCCTTGTAGATCATGCTTAATTATAATGTCACTCAACCTGGATACAAGCTCATTACGGTTTTAGAGGGTTCACATGTGTAGGCAGAGAGGCTGCGTAAAAATTCTGAATTGCTCCAGTTTAATTGCGTTGGACCTTTTTGTAAAAGAATTAACCAACCCCTGTTTTTCCCATTTTATCCTCTCTGTCACAGGAATAAAGACTTCCAGGAAGTGATTCTAGAGAGAGACGGAGTAGTCTTGCTGTGCTTTGCTTTCACATACGGCTTCCGCAACATCCAGAACCTGGTGCAGAAACTCAAGAGAGGGAAGTCGCCTTACCACTTTGTAGAAGTTATGGCCTGTCCATCAGGTAAAGTGAAATATGCAGAAGTTAGAATTCAAAATCTATGTTCCTAGCACTGCCTGATTTGAAAACAAGTGAACACAGCATGTTCCCCCTCACTTTCAGGTTGTCTAAATGGTGGTGGACAGGTGAAGCCCTTACCTGGTCAGGACCCAAAGGAGCTTCTCCAGAAGGTTGAGAAACTCTACAAGGCAGAGCAGCCCATAACACCAGAGGATGATGCTCACGTGGACGAGCTGTACCAGTCCTGGCTTCACAGTGTTGGGGAGGAGAGAGCCAAAGAGCTGCTTCACACACAGTACCACACTGTGCAGAAAAATATAAACGGCCTCACTATGAAGTGGTGAAACGTGCTTCTGCTACAATCCATGATCATCATCAGACGGGATGTTTTTGAAGAGTTTTATTTTTGCAGAACTACAGAACCGTCCAATTTAATGTGACCATCTTCTCAGAGAAGAGATTTATAAGTCAGATATGAAAAAGGTTTGACGTGTGCCATCGACCTTTCAAACCACTTCTCTCTCAAAAGTTGTGTGCCTAGTGAGGTGGAAGACCAAGGAGTAGATTAAAGACACAAATCTAAAGCCACCATATAATTACAATACAATAATAACACATCATTTGCCCTTACACTGCTGATTTGATTAATTAGTCTGGCAACTGTTACACTATGAAAATGTGAGCTGAAGTAACACAAAGCACAATTCATTCATTAATCATTCCTTGTTTATTTAAACCTATTCTATATGTGTATATTGGAAAATAAAGACATTATTTAATTGTAGCTGTTTGTCTTTGAGGTTCCTTTTAAAAGATGTGAAGAATACGACCAGCATATTGATTCAGGCTGATATGTTTTATTCAATAACCTTGACTCTGACTTACAGTTCTTTAAGCTTTTGCAAAGTGAAGATGTAAACTTTGTGATGAAAAGCAGTTTACATGTACAGTTAATGTGTGCAACAAAACACTGGGTACAAGGTGCAGTCTAAAGTACAGGCAACTTTACTGAAGTTGTATTTTAGCATTCAAGTGCAAAAGTAAGCAATAGAACAGTTGTAAAATATATACAGTATGTCCAAACAGAAATGGGTAAAAAAGGTTAAATGAGAAAGTTCACATGAACTCCAGTTTAATACAAAGAAAGAAATTAAGCTTATTTTCTCTCCAAAACCAGTTATTTAAAGGAATAAATACACAAAACATTAAATCTCAGCAGTTTTTTCAATGGAAAAAAAGGCAGATGTTTCCTGGTGTATAACAGACTGGGAGACCAGTCCTTAAAATGACTTCAGGAATATTTAATGAAAGCAGCTTGAGTGTATACTGGCCTTTTTTTTGTGCAGACATTGATTCATAGGTAGTAAAACAACCTGCGTGCCCATGAGGGTCAACAGTGGCATAAACTGGTTAAATGTAAGGTCAAAGCAACAAACACCACACTCTACAGTCTTGTGTCTTGTTGCATTCAAACTATTCCTCCTCGATGGCTGAGTACGTCACATGTTCAGAGATCTGAAACTGGACCTCAGGGTCTCAGAAGTCCCCACTCCAGAGCTAACATGGCGTGTGGAGGAAGTCTCTCCTTGGGCTTCTTAAATTTGTCCTTCTCCTTCCGCAGGACCCTCAGCACCTCTATGGGGTCTGTCTTTCCTGTGAACTTTTGTACTCCTTCCTCCCTACAGTAAGGAAGAAAGAGGATTACTGAGACAAATCGTAACACAAAACTGCGGCAGGAAATGTCACCCATCTTAAAACGTACTTTATATGAATATGCAAACTCACGAGAGGCGAAGAAAAGGGTTGTATTCAAACTCCTCCATGAGGGTAGATGGCACTGTGGGTTTGTCATCATCATCTCTGGCCTGCAGACACAAAGAGAACATGGCAAAAATTATATTTCTCAGATGTATTTAAAAAGGACAAGATGGAAATATTCTAGATTTCTGTCACAAATACTAATGAAAAAGAACAAAACAAACTGCAGCCGAATCATGACACAGCTAATATCAGTCATTAACCTTAACACGGGCACTGTAGTTTATTTTGATTCAATAACACCACACATGTATTAATCCACAGCTGAACATAGTCCACAAAACTACAGTGCCCAGCTGTTCTAGGATGTTAAACCTTTATTTGTAATGAAAATATACATTTGTGATCAGCTTTTAGAGATTTAGAAGGAATCAGTGGATTTAGTGCTGAAACAGAAAAGTAGGAGTCAGACTGGTGTGCTCTTTGTTGCATCGCTCACCCTGGCCCAGCTCAGCATCTCCTTAACCTTTTCATTCTCTGGCTCTACCAGCATGGCAAACTTCAGGTTCTTTATGGTGTACTCGTGTCCACAGAACACCTTCTACAAATAAACAGAGCGTGATCAAGATTTCTGATTAACTCACGCGCAACAGCAGAGTTTCAGATGTTTTGTACGTATGAAGGGAGAAAGGAGAGCCAAGCTCCACTCAATCCCTTCATTGTATGTGTGTTTATTTATCACAGTGACTCAGTCTTAACAGCTCTTATCTGAGGTCATGTTAGCCGCTGTTAACCCTGTGAGGGCTGCACACAGTCACGACACATACATCCACTGATATTTCCACTGACCGTGTCTTGAGGTAGAGTGCCAAGCACTTGGGTGAGATTGTGGTACATCTGCTCGGCCGTACCCTCAAGAAACCGCCCGCATCCAGCGATAAACAACGTATCCCCTGACGACCAAAAGTAAAGACAAGTGGAGGCAGTGGTCAGTCCCCGTCGTCCCACACAACAATGAGGACAATGTGCTGGCCAACAAGGATTCATATCTCTAGCCACTCAAAATGAAGTCATTATATACGCAATTTTCACATGATTTGCTGTAACTGGTTCACCAGCTCTTTATGTTTACAGACAAAGACCTGTGAACACAGCAGGGGCGTCAGCGCACTCATCCTCCCAAACAAAGTAGCACATGTGACCAGAGGTATGGCAGGGAGTGAACAGGCACCTCACATTGATGGAGTTAAACTGCGAAATGGAGAAAACACAAAGGATCTATCAAAGGATAACATGGCAGACACAATGAGAAAAAAAAATCTGTATTTTTGTATAATTACATAATATGTAACTCTAAGCTATGTTGTGGGCACCTTGAGTTCCTGAGCGTTGGCGACTTTATCCGTCAGACCCCCGATCCGATCGTCTCCCCCGTACACCTTCAGCTCAGGAATCTCCTTCAGCAGAGCCTCATTCCCCCGAGCATGGTCCCTGATCAGCGCAGACAGGTTAGTTCATGATTACATTAGCAGTGGTTATGTGCTGGTATTACTGATAGCTACCAAACAGACTCACCAATGATGGTGTGTGGTGAGCACAGCAGTCAGAGTCAAGCCCTCTCTCTTCACTATTTCTAATAGCTGTCAAAAAAGTACAACAGATGAATAATCCATAATTATTTTGACAATTATTGAATCAGTTAAGTTATTTTTAGGCAAAAAGGCCAAACACTCCTTGGTTCCAGCTTCTAAACTATAAGGACCTGTAGCTTTTCTTTGACTATGCCACTGGCATATGCAGACTATGCAGTTGCTTAGGGCCACAACTGCTCTGGGGGCCACTTGGACTCATTAACTTCGACTGATGTTGCTCGCTCCTCACTTTTTACTGTGTTAAGTTGACTGACTCGCTCAGGCACTTACTCTAGCTCATTCAAAACAGGATTTTGACTCAGACAAAGAAACATGATCACATCACACCTATTCTTCGAATGTGTCATTTCTGGTTGTCCCTTGGTTCTATATTTATACACAAAAAAAGCCTCTGCAGTCAGGGCTCTAAGACTGTGGACTGACCTGTCTGAGGAAATCAGGGCTGCAGACTCTCTACATCGCTTTTAAAAATATTTTTTAAAGGGCCTTTAGTTGATCTTTTTAGTTGTATGTCAAATTTTATGATGAGCATGATTTACTTTTATTGATTCATTGCCCTTAACTTCTTGTTATTGTTGTTATTGTGGTTGGATTCCTTCCTTATTGTAAAGCAATTTGTAACTGTGTTTGGAAAAGTGCATGCATGCATAAGTGTATACAAATAAAAGTTTATTATCATTATTATTATTATATTTGGTTACTTGTCCAAACAAAATAAAAAAATAAAAAAGGCCAAACCCCCACAGACCAAATCTGTTTCTTACCCGGTGTGGTACAGCAGGGTCCACAGCTACAGCCTGTTTACTCTGCTCCTCAATCACCAGGTACATGTAGTTATCCTCCAGGATGGAGATCACCTTTACCTTCATGGCACCCTCGAACTCATGCGCAGCACGGTGCGCAAACACTTCAGGAAGAGTTTAATCAGTCAGCATTACTCACGTCGACATCTGCACCAGATGTTAAACGATCACACCCTCTGCTCTAAAGTGTTAAGTACGCTGATAAAAGACGCATGCAGATCGAGCTGTGTTAGCAGGACGTTTAATCCACCTCTGAATGTTTGTCAGGAAGCTTCAACATTCAAAGCAGATGAATCAATCTACGCACGTCAAGAGAAACACGGTTACCTCAGATGAAATGACTCCGATCAGGTCGTTTTATCTTGGTGAAAATATCTGCAAATGATCATTTTGCATTTCTGCATTCAGTCCGTGGATGCATTAACTCTGGGAAGGCTGGGAAGTTATCGCGACATCATCGAGTCAACAAATGTCAAACCCATCAAGACATCTTAATCGAGCCCAGAAACATTCAACAACTTTCAATGTGTCAGATTTTAAATGTTGTGACGGAAAACAGACCCTTTTCACAGCAGCCATTTTGACATGAAATAGTAAGGTACACACAGGTGTTACTAATAATACTAATAATACTAATTAAGGTCCCGTCCCATTCAGGTCAAACAGGGTCAGGGTGCTGAGGTTGGCTCACTGGGAAGTCTCTGCTGCAATAAATGGAACTGAACCTCATTTAGTATCACTGGAAACACCTGTGTTGACTAATATTTCATAATGGCTGCTGTGAAAAAAGTCTATTTATCTTCATTTATTTATTACTTGGTTGTTTTATCAATTGTGTTTCTCAAACTTGAATCTGTTCGTTATATTCTGCTCAGTATTTTGTATTCCGACTGTCAGACTTGGTTGAAAACAGACTGTTTTAAATAAATAAAACAAAATAATAAAGATTTTTATCTGGATGTAAAATACTTTAATAGAATCCAACACTCTCATTGGTCAATGCCAGTACTGATTCACTCTAGTACTACAATTTTGAGGTACTTCTATACATCTACTTCACTAGATACCAGCGATGAAGAGCAGCTACACTTGAAATGCCTACATGTTAATATACTTGTAATAATTCAATAACACTTTCAACGATAGCATTCTGCATGTGTACTTTAACCCTCGAGTACTTACTTAAAGTACATTTTGAATGCAACTTTTGTCTATATTGTCTTAAAGTATAAGTTTTATTGCTTTATTGCAATGATCGTCATGCAACATTCTTTGTAAGTTTATACTTTTCATGCAAAAGAGCATTCAGGATATCTAACATTTAATGCTGACACACCAGTAAGCAGGCAGCAAATGCTTTAAATAAAATAAGAAAAAAAAAAAAAATCAACAAACAATAACAAAACAATAAAACTAGCAAATATGTAAAGAAATGTCACGAAGAAACATTCCAGGTTAGAATAAAACATTCATACGAGTCTTTAAAGAAATTACTTTATCAATTTACAGAATTTTTTACAACATTTGTTATTCATGCAGTTCCCTGTCTTGTTAATGTGGTTTTGAATTTGAACACTTCATAAAATAGTCATTTGTACATATATTACAACATAAAACTAAACTGCCATGAACAGATTTAACAATCTCTTTTCTCATTTAAAGCATTAAATTAATGGCCATATATTCCTTAAGATTATCACACCAACATCATCCAAACAAAACTAAAGAATGACAGATAAGTTTAGAGCCATATAAGGGCTTAGTGTGTGTTTCGACAGCGTGAATGTAGCAGATCTACTGATTGTTAAAGTGGCTTTGAAGATGAACTGCAGATTTACGTGGTATGCTATTGAAGGCTTGCAGTGCTTGAAGCATTTCGGAAACAGCTAGCACGAGTGCGCGTCACTCCTTGGGCACCCGGAAGCTGTCCTTTTCTTTCCGGAGACTTCTCATGGTTTCGATCGGGTTTGTCTGCTTTACATGGTCTTGCACAGACTTCTCTCTGAAATAAACATAAAAAAATATAAGCTGAGTTAACAGTAGTAAGCTCTATAAAAGTAAACAGACACATGAATATGGAATCTCCTGAAATAATTACATACTTTACTCTCATGAAGGGGTTAAATGTGAATTCATCAGCCAGAGTGGACGGGATGGTCGGTTCTCCATTGCTGCATTTCTCCTACAGACATAAAAATACACAGTCGCGACGGTTAATTTTTATTTTCAACCGTCTCATTGCTTGATCATCTGTTTGGATGTGACACGACAGTCAAATACCTTCGCCCATGCTAGCTTCTTCTGAATGACTTCGTTGTCTGGTTCCACATGACGCGCGAACTTCAGATTGCTGACGGTGTACTCGTGACCGCAGTAAACACGCTTAAACACAAACGCGCGGTGGTTAGTCAGTCGGCTTAAGGATACTTTATCCGAATGGGACAAAACTGTGTCACATATCTCTGATGAGGAGACATATTTACCGTTTCAGGAGGCAGACGTCCAAGAATTTCTATCAAAGCTTTGTGCATCTGCTCGGCTGTACCTTCGAAGAATTTACCACAACCAGCCACAAAGAGTGTGTCCCCTGCATGGGAAAGACAAAATCCTTAAAGGCACTGAAGGTAGCACGTGACAGAGCGCTGACTTTTTCCAGAGGCTACAACAATACTTCTTGATCAAGCGTGTATTTATTTGTGTGTCTGAAGAGTTCGTGCGAACAGGCATACCTGTGAAAACAGCTGGTGGCTCACTGCTGTTTTCTTTTGTCACATAGTAACAGATGTGACCAGTTGTGTGACATGGTGTAAACAGGCATTTGACATTGAGTGATCCAAGCTGGGAAAGAATGACACCGGTGAGCAAACATCAGGTATTTTGGGCTTTTACTCAGATTGCACAACAGACAGTTTGGTGAACTTACTTTGAAGGTGTTGGAATGAGAAACTTTCTTTGTAATAGCATCAACTCTGTCATCTCCTCCATAGACCTTCAGCCCTGGCATTAGCCTTACCAGCTTCTCATTTCCGCTAGCATGATCCCTGAGGAGAGAGAATCTTTGACTCGGGAGAAAGGTTTTGTGTTTTGAGAAAGCGCTACGGGATACAGCCAACAAAACATGCCGCTTACCAGTGGTGATGAGTTGTCAGAACTGTCGTGAGTTTCACGCCATGTTTTCTGATGGCTTCCACAACCTGTCGAAAACACAAAAAGGGTCAATCAATCGCAAGAAAATTAATCACCAACAAATTGGTAAGTTGTTTAAAATATTCATCAAGGAAAAGAGCAAAATATTTGTTGGTTCCAGATTCCTGTGTCAGGATTTGTTTTTTGTTTTTTTTCTGCTTTAGCTCATTAAACATTATTATTATTTGTTAGTTGCAGCCCTAAATAATAATAATGTAAGTGCTAATCCTTATCAAGATTGCAGGAGTGTGGCTGGAGCCTATCCCAGCTGGCATTGCATGAGAGGTGGGGCGGGGTACACCCTGGACAAGTGCAATACATGTTGAATGACTTGGCAGTCCTGCATTCAAAATCTTACTTAAGTAAAAGTACGGAGAGGGCCTTTCAGAGTGTTAGGATATTGTATATACATACACAGCACAACTGTATTAGTGTTGGTGCAACAACAGCTAGCAGCCTTGGTAAAAAGTATAATATTAAAATTGCACAGACCTTTATTGGCTCCACGGGATCGACAACAGCAGCTTCTTTGGAGTCCACGTCGATCAGGAGGTACATGTAGTTGTCAGTGAGAGCTGGGAGAAGTTCAATCCTCATATTTGCTTGATCCACCACGGAGGACTTCCTCACCGCGCTGTGAAGGAGAGCAGCTGCCTGGGCCTGGACTTCTACAGGTGCTTCATAGACAGACAGACAGACAGACAGACAGACAGATGACTTTATTAATCCCCAAAGGAAAATTAGGTCGTCATAGCAGCAGTTTGGTGAATATGAATACAATAAAAATACAATACAATAGAATAAAATACTGGAGGTAGAAAAATACAAAAATAAGAGCACAGAATGGGACACTTAAAAAGCACAAAATAAGTAGATGGATAAGGTGCAGTGGCAAGATGATGCCAACAGTATAATAATAATCATAATAATAACAGTATATAATAATGTGAAAGGTTATACGAGGTTAATAAGTCAATATTTGACTAACAGCAATGTCAAGAGTACACTCAATTAATCATAAACAAGTCATTTTGTTCCCTAATAATGTTTATTTTATGTAACCAGGAAACTAATACGACACCAACCTTAGGTAAACAACGTTAGCTCCAATGCTATATTTAAAAACGCATCACATTGCTTTCACCTGGCTAGCTTCACCACCAGAGAGGAGGTTATGTAAGAAGGTGCAGATGTCTGCTCGGCCAGGCCTGCTGTGTTCATCTCACCCTTCTCAAGACACGACAACAAGACAACAAGACAACAAACTGCCTCCTTTAAACGTGTTAAATCCACCTTTACGCAAAGCTAACATGCGCGCTGGATGTCCGTGTGTGCGGACATCGCGGAGCGGACGTACCGTGTTTGAAGGCTGTAGCAGCTCCCAGCAGAGTGCAGGCACTCCCTACGAGTGACTTGAATAACATAACAACACCTCCTGTCCTTATCTTATTCGCGTAAACCAGAAAAGTTTGGTTTGTTGCTTCAGTTCCGCTTCAACTTTAACCCTAGCATGCTCCGCCAATCAAGCGAGGGGGAGTGGATCGTCAAAAATCAGCTCCGCACGTGGAAAAAATTGGTTATATGCACGTTTTTTAAGGCTGAATGCATAAAGATAAAATAAGATATGAGTAAGGGGCGTTATTTTATAGTTTGGTCCTGTAAAACGCGTCAAAAACAGCGATATAAAGGCGTTTATCCTAGTTTTGACTTTTCTGTGTGTCCCTCCGGGCTTGCCGTAGGTAAATCATCTGACTACCGGAGCTTGTGTCGGTCAAAGTTTAGTCAAGCTGACCCGGTGCAGACTGCTTCAGAGCGGCTGAAACCTTCACATTTCTCCACAATGACAGCCCGAAATATATCTCGATTCTGGGAATGGGGACGGAAGATAATTTGCGTTGGGAGAAACTATGCAGACCACGCCAAAGAGCTGAAAAACGCCATCCCCACAGAGCCTGTGCTCTTCCTCAAGCCACCTTCTGCCTATGTGAGGGAGGGGTCACCTATCCTGGTGCCCCTGTACACCAGCAACCTGCACCATGAAGTGGAGTTAGGGGTGGTCATAGGGAAAGGGGGCACGGCCATCCCCCAGACTGCAGCCATGGAGCATGTTGCAGGTTATGCGCTGTGTTTGGACATGACAGCCCGGGACATCCAGGATGACTGCAAGTCCAAAGGTCTGCCCTGGACCCTGGCCAAAGCTTTCAACACCTCCTGCCCCGTCAGTGAGTTCATCCCCAAAGAGCGCATCCCTGACCCGGGGAGCGTGAATCTGTGGCTGAAGGTGAACGACCAGCTCCGGCAGAGCGGCTGCACCTCCCAGATGATTTTCTCCATCCCCTATCTCATCAGCTACATCAGCGACTTCATCACCCTGGAGGAAGGGGATCTCATCCTGACCGGGACCCCCAAAGGAGTCTCCTCCGTGCAGGAGCATGATGAGCTGCAGGCTGGGATCGAGGACGTTGTCACCATGAGCTTCAGAGTAGACAGACAAGACTATTAATGACAATAATAGGGTTTTATTGATTATTTGAAATATATTTTTAGTCTCTGTTTGTATCAGCAGATGGCAGTGCTGTGCCACCAAGAGCTGGATCTCATCCTGCTTTGTGCAGAGACAGTTTGGTCACATTTTACTGTCTACATCTACTGAAACCAGGGATATAAAAATAATTTACCGTCTTTTGTTACAGATCATCAGTGGTGGAAGAAGTATTCTGAACTTGTTCTCAAATAAAAGATGCAATTATATGTTGTATAAAAGTATGTGTAAAACTTTTTTATCACAAGTAAATGCCCTGCATTCAAAATTGAAGTAAACATCTTAATGTCTTCACATAGTTTTATTGGAGACAGAATATCCCTCGTTAGTTTTATGATATTATATATAACATTATTAGACGATTGTTATTTTTAATGAATTAAAGTGTGAGTATTTTGATATAACTACTTAATATGTGTTAAATGAGTTAAACTCCTTCCACCACTGGAAGACGTACAGAGATCTTTTAGTTTTACTGGGATATTTTTTACTCTGAATTTTTTACTACTGAAGTACTGGAACAACAGTGTAGAAATACTGTTACAAGTAAAAGTATTGTGCGAAATGCGAAATGTACTTAAATATTAAAAAGTAGAAGTACTCATTACGCAGATTGGCCCGTGTCAGAATAACGTATATATAAAATGACTAGATTATAATTAGGGATACTTTATTTTATGTAGTTTATAAACTGTTGGGTAGCGTGGTCTAAAATAATACTTCATAATTTATTAAGTTAATTATATTTTGTATTAAGAATCCAGATCTACAAAGTAACTGGTTATTACAGCTGTTAAATACATGTGGTGAATAAATGAGTGAAAAATTCAGTATTTCTGTACGAAGTGGAACAGAAGTACAAAGTAAAGTATAAATAAATAAAGTGGAAATACTCAGGTAAAGCACCACAAAGTACACAAGTACGAGTACAGTACTTCAGTAAATGTATTTACTAGTTAAATGGACCAAATTATAATAATCCCCTCTGACATGTTGTGAAGTAGATGTTTCAAATAGTCTTAATTATAGATGAGTGCAGTACTTGAGTAAATGTACTTAGTTACATTCCACTGCTGTAGCTCATATTTTTATCCAAAAGATAGTAAACATATAGATAGATATAGATTCATACTTGAACATGGAGTAAAATTAAATGCCTCACAGACAATACATGTGATTATAATTGATTATTACATGATTACAATGACAATATAATAATCACAGTATTAAAGACCAACATCTGTAGTATTTGAACCTTTCATACGGGATGCATTTGTGTATTTTTGCTAGCTTGTGTACTTCAGATAAAAGACAACTCTCATCATTTCCTACCGTTAAAATTAAGCAGCACAGTCTGAATTAGTGTGGCGTACCCTCCAGAAGCTTCAATGTGAAATAGAGTTTATCCCAGATGAGTTCAAGTTGAGAAAATATTCATGTTAGTGAGGGAGTTTAGAGGACTGAGGGTTTGGCTCTGGCTACCTGTGGTTACTCTTAAATTTGGAACACATTTTGCTGCTTGTTGGATTATCGGAGACGTGTTTTCTTCAGAAAGTTTGATGGGCCACGTTTCTGCTGCAAACTACCATATGGATACATTTTTTGTATCTATACAGTGAACCCCGTTGCCCCTTCAGCGTATGTCATCTGGTTAGTTAACCATTTAATACACCAAAAACTTTTCTTGCCAATACTTTTTAATAAAAGTGTGGTGTTTCTGCTCAGCTCGTGTAATTTTGACTTCCAGGCTGTGTACCTTCATCATAACCGCATTCTTCTTGGACTGTTTAACATCTGTTCCAGGTTCAATTACAATTCTCCCACAGGCTTCTCTGTTTTCAGGATCAATCAGAGCCTCCATCAACCTGTCCCAGGCCAGTCTGCTGTAACCTGAGTCTGTGTACATCATCCCTCCACACCTGTGGGGCATGTTATCTCCAAGACTCACAGGACACAAACCCTGGCCCTCAGGGGACTCTGGGGTTATACACGTCCATCATTAGAGCAGTTATGACAGATTCAATTAGATTTGGGATCTGGGAAATGTAGTCGTGACCTGTTTTTGCTGCACTGTGTCAGAGCAGCGGCGCACAGTACGGCATGTGCGCACAGGTGTCGTCTTTTATGAGATATGAATCATACTATTCATTCTCCCCGTGTGACTGAAGGTATTACACCCTCACAGGTTTTAACAATGGCTTCAAAGCTCGAGCTCAGCTCTGGTTTAGCATTCACCACATGAAGCGGTATGTTGTCATCGAGCAAGGAGTCTAAGGGGGTATATTTGTTGCTTTCAAGGGAGCAGGGATTACGTGGAGACCAAAGTCTTCCGTTCCGATGTCACCCATGAATTCTCTTGTAAACAAATCCTCACCTAAAACATGCCATAAGTGACATATTACCACAAACATCTGTTAGTGGCCATCAGTTCATCAGAGGGTTTAGCGCGGAGGTATCTATCTTGCTGGAGGTCACGGGGTCAAATCTCTCAGGTTCACACAGAAAACAACTTGAATATGAATACGGGCTCGAACACATATCTGCATCTTGAAGAGCAGCTCATTTTTGTAGCCATGAAGTCCAGTTAAGTTATTTTTTTTATAAAAAGAAACATGCAATTTCAGTTGAAAGAAACACACAACCACCTCTTTTTAATTATGAAATCCACAAATGCTACAAAATACCTTTCTCAGATGACCAGAAGGCATCTGAAAATCTGAAAAGATTTTGCACTGACATCTTTTTGGCGGATTAAAGAAGCAGCCCTTGACATGAAAGTTACTGCAAGGTCCAAACATGTGAAAATGTTTTACAATTTGGCAATGCGCGTTCAGAAAATGACCATTCGTGCTACCTCGCATTGCGTGCTGCGCTGTATGCCACCAGACAGCACTGTGGTGTGGCCATTCTTAGAAAGAAAGAAAAAAAAAAAAAAAACCACCAACCGACACACACGCAACCAGTGGAAGCACTGAGTCAGACAGGAAGCATATGACATATCACATCAGAAAGACACACACTCACACTGGCCTGGAAATTAATTTTTATTTCATTTTTGGAAAGGCAGCGGGGCTACCTGACGTCAACACACAGATTACAGTGAAGAGACTTTGTCTTTTTCCCCACATTTTTAAAATCCCTGACAAGTTTGGACCGGTTCTGCACGTAAACAATCACAGCACATTCAATTAATCAGCCTCACAGTGAATGAACAAGTGGGTGGTTGGGGATTAATAACACCACGGAGCAAATCAAGAACCAATTTGTGATTTTTGTTTTATAGGCCAAACTTAAGGGCTGTAATTCATTCTTGTGGAATAATGAATGGGGTTTTTTGGCAAATGAAAAGAAACCATGCGTGAAGGCCAGGTGCGAGCTTCTTTCATTCACAGTGATTGACTGTATTTAGTGTGTTAACATTCTGTTTGAAGATGCAGGTGGAAGGCAAAGTGGGTAGCGTACTGTGGAACATATTGCAGGTTTAACAACTAAACACAGCATTTGATTCAAGTGTGTTTCATCTGTACAGATGGTGTGTACATTTACAAAAGATGTTTCCAGAAGAGTTGTTTTTTTTTATTATTATTATTATTTTTTTATTGTAAGACTGCAGTTTTATTTCTCAGTATGACAGGTTTCCATCCATTTGGCAACAATGTCTCAGTTCGTACCTCATTAACTGAGCGCAAGCTTCTCTATAAACTTTGATTGTTCAAGTTTTCCAATCAAGGCCCACTAGCAGACTGGGTTTGGTATTTTGTTGGCTCAAATGGCAACAGAAGCATGCAGTGAAACATGTCCAGAAAAACAATGTTATAAAATCCTATTGTAAAAGTTCTTAATCCCATATCCTTAAAAAGTTCCCCAATTTGCGTTGAGCTGCCATTTGAAAATCCCTCTAACCCAAATTACTCTCTCATCAATTAAAGCTGGAGTCACAATTTAACAAGATGCTGTGAGGCCTAAACCACAGGGAAGTGAGAAAATCCCCGAGCATTTCTTCCCTGAATCGAAGGAGACTGCGGTACGGGTGGAAAATGTGTGGAGTCCTCAGTATGAACCGTCTTCATTTGTGGCTCCTCAGAGGGAAACCACTTTTACACTCTAATCCTACTTTTTTATCTGCTGCGAAGAAATCAGTCCCCTTTTCCTTCAACGCAGCCTTTCGGAGTGGTTCATCCCTCCAACGGAGTGTTTCTGATTAGTCTGCCATGTGCCCATTATTCCCAAATAAGAGTCACCGCACAAAATATACATCCCTCATCACGCCTAATCTCAAATAGTCACAGTGGCCTGTAACTCAATCCACACTGGGCGATTTTCACTCATGCAAACAAATCCACAATGGTAGGAATTGATGGTATGCATTAAATTGTGGGCTCAAATCCTTGGAAGCTGCATGCCAGCCAAAGCTAAACAAATTACTGTCCCCATGAGAAGGGGAAGATTTACAGTTTTATGGATATGTAATTTATTGTCTTTGCCATAGCTGTTCAGATCCAAAAGTGTCTTGTGTTTCAAACAAACTCAGACAAAAATAAGTTGTCTGTCTCTCATCTGGATTTGGTGTAAGTGCTGAGTCTGACATCTCTTTTTCACTTAAACAGCTGCATCCCGGCTTTGGCTCGACTTGAAAAGGATCTAACACATTTTTGCGTATGTGTTTAGTAATTAAATATTGATATCGTGTTAATGATATACATGCTAATATTCTGTAAATAACCCAGTGTCTCTTAAATCATTTCTGTTTGTCTCCATTCTCACTTTGTGGTTCACACTAATGATTCTTTTTGGATGCTTTTGTATAGTTATGGTTACAGACTCTCTCTACACTTGTATTTTAAGTGTAGTTCATTTGTTAAAAAACAGAGACAATGAATGAATATAATGAATTAAAAATGAATTTGACTTCTAGCTTCTCTTTCTTTTATTTCTGTAGATATTGTTATACATTATATGTTATATATTGTGATAATGTTGTTGTGATTCCTTTTGGCTTCTGTAGTTTAGTTTATTCTATAACCGCAACTCTTCTATATGAATAGTTTATGAATAGTCCAATATATATAAAAAAGACCAAACTGTATTGTTAATTTTAAGGCTCGTGTGTTCAAAATCTGATGAATAATGCAGTGCTATGGTTATTAAGCGGAGATGATGCAGCACTTTCATTTCATTTTAGTTGTTTTGATATTTATTACTGCATACAGCTGCTGAGAAACCACTCAAAATGTTTAAGAATTACGGTTTTATTCTCAAAAGTATCAAATATTACATTAGCATCAACTCAAATAAATCTGTAGTGGAAATTTACACAGCTGTACCGAGTATCTGGATCTGTAACACCACCGTACTCTATTGAATTAAACTGAATTAAATCATGAATTTTGTGAATCACTGTACACCTAATATAACAGATGACAGAGTCATAAAAAATGACTAAATGCTGGTGGGTCTCGCGGTAGCCACAAATGGAGGTTGGTTGCTCATTAGCTCATATAGAGAAATATGTGCAAACACAGAGCAGAGGCCGTACTGTAAGAGTTGTTTACTTAGATCACCGAGTTGGATGAAGTCATGGTTTATCAAATATGCAGTAGATCATTTTCATGAACGCCGACATATATCTTCACGCCTCGCTTTTAGAGAACGTGTTCTCAATCATGCAGCCATTTTTTTTTTCTAGCTCTTTCTTCCCTCACCTCAATTGAATTTCTCACATCATTACCAGTGTTTGGTGACAACCGTAGATTATGCCGAATGTCCTGCTGATGTAATGAAACTTAACGACTAGCTCCAGTCCTGCGAACACTGATAGAAAATGTCTTTCCCAGATGGCAGAATGGGAAATCAGTTATCTTTAATGCCTGCTGCTGGGCTGGCACAGTGAAAAAAGGCATCCACGAGTATGACTGGTAATGCAGAGTAATAAAAGTTGGCACAGATGAAGTGAGCCAAGCACATTTAAATTTTAGCGAGGCCCACTAAAAAACTAATGCCAGACATATAAAACAGAGGAGGAATGTGACAGAAATACTGACAGGAATCAGAGAAGGCAAGATGTACGGGGCGAGCCAAAGCAAAGGGTGTGTGTGCATGCACGAATACACACACTGGCACGCTAATGCGAGCATCCACTAATGGTCCTCACTCACAAACCACTGATGCTTCCACAAACAAAGCTCAATGTTAATCGATTTGATTGAATATTTTTTGGTTTAATCACTGAATGGAAATACTGGCATATTTCCACGTATTGTTAAAAAACAATAAAACATCTGCAGTGTATATTTCAGATCTTCCTTTTTTGGGGTTGTTCCACCAGAACACGTGTTTTTTTTCCCCCTCTTTCTTCCATACAGGATAGTGTACCATGAAAGAGACTAGCTCTGCTGCTAATTCTGAGCCCGAAGAGGAAGGAGGAGGGGAGGAGGGGAGGAGGGGGGGGTGGCTTTCTGAGTGAACTGACATCTTTCATAATTAAAGGCCACAGCACACGCAGGCCTCAGATTGTACATGTGGTCTCACTGTGTGGAAGTGGTGAGAGGGTAAAGCAGCGTGAGAGAGAGACCGAGGAAGAGACAGGGTTCTCTCCAGTGAGAAAATAATGCGAGTGAGGGAGCAAAAGTTTGGGAGGATAAATAAAGGCATGATGATGAAGAGTACTCAGAAGCATTATGGTCGTGGCAGCACTAAAAGGAACCTTAGTTACTGTTGCTATGCCTGTTACGCTTTCCAGTCTCGAATGCCACAGTGCACTTTACTGTAGCACATGCGTTGTTATGAATCCCACTGATTTATCATGAAAACCTGCTCCGACTCTGTGTCTGATTAGCTAACCCTACACGCAGCCTCAATCAACCTAACCAACGGAGGTAACGGTTGCAAGCTAATTGGGCTTGAATGCTACGCAGGGAGTGTCTTGTGAAGAAAAGCAGTGGGAAGTCTTAATCATTTTTGAAACAATGGATGACAACGGGACAAGCTTATTTACTGTTGGTTTTGTTGTTTGAACCCTCCCATTGTTTACCTGAATGAAGTGACAACTGCTCTAGCAAATTAAGCTAACAGAGCTTGGCTGAAATTTTGTTGAAACCAAGCAGCAACCTCCAGAAATGAAGCCAATGCAGAAGCGCTAAAAACTTTCTTGAGCAGCCACTTGAGACAGGCTTTAATACAGGAACCTCCAAGTTACTGTATTAAAATGTTCAACTTCACAGCAGAAATAAACATGTTTACAACCTGGTTCAGACAACGGCTTTGGTCTCTATAGCTAATTTCCTGTTAGGGGGGTGAATTTTTTTTAACTCATCCGTTCAATTGACATCAAGGCTTAAAGTTACACATAATTAATGGCGTTGTCGCTTTGATTGACAGGTAAGTGCCATTAAAGATGGCTTATTCAAGCACCCGGGCATCATTTGGCCCGCCTCAGGTCCAACAACGATCCACGTCTTTGCCAATTTTTAGATTAGCCGGGAGGTGGAAGAGGCGGGACTGCCAATATGATTACCAACTGTGTTTTCATTCGCGTATAATCACCTGAAAATAACAATTATGTTTGGGCTTCAGCAGTTGTGTGGTGTTAGTTCTATTATATATTTTCTATATTCTGGCCCTGGAAGGAGGTCACCACTGAAGGTAGCAAGTAGTGGACACGCTAACAGCAGTGTCATCTATTTGCTCTGTATTTTTGGTTTTGGAAAGACTAAACAAGGAGTCACCACCCTCCAAATTCTTTAGATGCAGAGTGTCTTACTTAAAACACCCTCATGCATACTAATTCAACATGTGGAAAGATCCACACGTTTGGCCCGCCATGCTAGTTTGGGTTGCCAAGCTATGACTGGGCAATTGTTGGTCAGAGAAGGGATCAGAGAACGGCGACTGAGCCCTCCACAGATAGGGATTAGAATAGGCATAGGTTTCAGATACATTTATTAGATTACGGTTCACTTTTGAGGGCCAAATATATCATTCTTCAAGCAGTCTCTATATAAAACATCCTCAGTTTGCTTGATAACTTATTTATAGTAAGACATGAAATGGAAAAAAAGGATAAAACATTGTACTCCAGCTGCCATGTCAGATAAAACTTTACTTCACAACACAAAGAATCAAAGTCAGAATTAAGGTTTTATACACGCCACTGTGCTCTGTGTACTTTACACATGGAGTTTAAAATTGTTCAAAATCATCACAGATCAAAACAGTCATTTATTTTGAGTGACAGTGGATACAGTCAGTACTGTCCAAGGGAATTAAAATATAGCTTTGAAGGCAAAAAAATATCTACAAATACCTACAAATGGAATGTGTGTATGTTTCTGTTTCTAATGTTACACATTTGATATTTACAGATGAGGTATTATTGGTCTATCAACTGCAATATAACTACTGAGAAACATCCTGCAACATTAAACTAAAGATATGTAGCGTTTCAAAGACCATTTGGAAACAGTAAATGTAATGAAAATATAAATGCAGTAAACGTAACACTGCTAATAATTCAATAGTTCAATAGTGGTTCATCATGGAGTATGACATTTATTCCAATGTCCTGTCACTTTTATGTAATAAATACATTTCTTTCATTAAAGAAACCTGTAACTGTTGTGTTTCAAATCAACAGAAACTATAAATATCAGCTTATTTTATAAACAAAACATAAAGAAAGTAAAAAAAATTATATTCAAAGGCAACATTTTTTTCCATTTGGTACATAGTTTGAACTACCGTAGGACAATGACCTTAACATACGAGCAAGAAAATGGTTTAATCGTTTAAGAACTAAGCCATTACCTACATGTGTAACTTACATATTGGCAGCATTGTGTTCATGTCGGCTTCTACTCTACAACAAAACAGTGACAGTTCATGTGCTGCATGTCGTGTTGATTCCACTGAGGCAGAAATCAGTTTGTGGACTTTGTGTTCCTCTACCCCGTCCCTGAGAACGTTAGCCCTGTGGAGCAATACACTTTCTCTCTCCAGAAAGTACTGTAAAAGACTGGCTTTCCTCTAGGTTATATCAGGAATCTCCTCTGTTAATCCCAGCCAAAGTCTTGTCCACTCATCTGGTAGAAACGGTGGTTGAATGGTCTGTAGAAGTCCCTGAGCCTCTGCAGGACCTTGGAGGAGATCTGGGGATGTGGTCTACCCTTTGACTTTCCAAGGCAGCGAGGTCTGCTGCTCCCCTCTGGCTTCTTCAAGCAGGGAAAACCTTTGGTCTGGTTAAAGTAGAAGTGTTTTTCTGAAACGACCCTCTTCAAACCCAGAAAGTCCTGAACTCGTCCCATCTCCCCTGCTGGATCAGACACGAGCCGCTCACCGCTAACAAACAGAAAATGAGACAAGGGGAAGTACTGAAGCCAGTTCTCCAGATGTTTGGCGTAGAGGCCGATGCGCACAGCGCTCCACGTGGTGTCAATAAGACCTGTGGAGGAGTTTTTCAAAGCCAGGCTCTGGAAAGATGGAAGACCTGGGTTCTTGGACAGTGTCTGGGTGTAGTCAGATACAGCCCGCGTCACAGGATCCCGGACCACCACAATGAGTTTGGTTTGGCAATTCATAGTGCAGACACGGCTAGGAGCCTCCTTTGTGACAAAGTAACTGGGGGTCTTCTCCATGGTGATTTGACCGTCCAGCGTCCGAGGCATCAGGTTCCTAAATGAGAAGAAGAAACTGGTCAGAATTCAGATTTCTGGCCACTTGGGGCAGCTGTAAACTTAACACTGACATATTACCATGGTTATATATGTGGCTTGCATGTTAGAGTCACTCTACACACCCAGCAGACAGAATTAGCACAATTAGCACTCATACCCTCATTTCTGAGGGTAATATCTGGCTCAGCTATATTCACCAGATAGTTGTTAATTAGCTGTTGACAAACAGTTTATCAGAGGTTTTTCACTGAAATGAGCAGTCTGCTACATCTGGAAATAGAGTGAGTCAAAACAGTAAAGTTGCAGGTCATTAAACCAAAACAATTAGCTGAAAGGCACTAAAACACTGAGGGGAACTGTAAAGTTGACTGATACTTCTCAACCCCTGTTGATTAATGCAGCTTTAAAGCAAAGTGCCAGCGGCATTATCACTTTCCTGTTAAAATAAAAAAATTGGAAATTTCAGTCGTTCATAAGTGTAGCTTTTTACTTCAAAGAAGAGAGCCCGGGTGCGATCTATCGTGCCACTTTATCACACCTGGGATACAAATACAGACTTCAGTGAAAAGAACATCAAGAGATAACGTAAAATATACATTAAACATTGAAGCACCCCAAAATGTGTGATCAAAGCTTCATACGCTGTAGTGTGTTTATGTACCGGGGCTCCAGACAGCCCATCTGAGTCTCAGTGTGTAAGGCCTGCACAAAAGGACCATCCATTCACTATGGGCCTGATGAGTCAAAACCACAAAGCCTCAAGAACCACTTAACAGCAATTTCCTACAGACCACCACACCCCCCCGCCTCCCCTTTCCTCCTTTCTTCCTGCAAGAGCAAAGTGTCCCCCGCCTCACCACCCTCATCTCCCCTACGGGTTCCTACAAGGACCCAAACAGACCAAAGTGTGCAGGAAGTGCAACCAGGATGGCAAGCTGCTGAGCTCAGCTAGTGTGTTAAACACATGGCTGCAACGCGGCGAGTGCTGTGTGGAATATGCCTGGAAAAGGGCATGTGTAGCAGTCCGATGTGTATTCATCTAAACTAATAAATTAGTTCAACTTCTTATACTTTGCAAACTGTTCTCAGTGATTGGCGAACTGGCGTTGTGAGTATTCGATATATCCGGTGGTTGTTTTTTGACTTTTGATACTGAAAGACTGCGTGAGGCAAAGTTGTGGTGGAGCAATGTTTAAAACAGACATATTGCATGTTTATGTGGCTTCCTATAAAATAGACAAGTAATGGATCCCGTGTGCTTTATTTGTTTCAGATTGGAAACCTCTGCTGAGTCCAAATTGCCGCTCTGAAATTTAGAACAGTGATGGATATCCAAGAGAAATTTATTTAAATTTTGCCAGCTATTGTCTGTGGTCAAACACTGATTTGATGATTATTAAAAAAACAAACCGTAGTATTCATGAAGTTACGGTTCATTAGCCTCATTGTTTGCTTTTAAGATGAAAAGTCCTCGGCAAAAAGCAAAAAAATGTTTGAGCTGATCGGCCTCAAACATTCCTGTTTGCCATCAGATTGACTTGAATATTGAGTGCAGTATGCCAACATTATTATTTATTATTCTTTATATTCCAGCTGAGAGAACTAGAGATAGCCAAGCCTCAATATGTGAGCAAAGCAAGGCTGATGACCATCCAATAGTTTTAAAATTAGGCAGTGGTTGACTGCGGTTAGAAGCAGCAGTCAGCAGTCAGAGTACAGGTTCACTGACTTAACTCTCTCTGTGGTCAAATGCAGCACAGTAACCCCTTAACAAGCACCAGTCGTTACAAAGTCTCCCCGTGCAGCCAAACATTGTTCCAACCCGCAGATCGGTATTTCAAATCGTAGTGGAGAGATCTTAAAAGAATAGTATGACATCTCGGAAAACACACTTATTCAATTTCACGGCAAAAGAGTGGTAGATGGGATGATTAATGCCACTTTTTTGTGTGCAGCTATGGCGAATGTGAATCCAGCCAGCAGCCGGTTAGCTTAGCTTAGGAAGGAAGGGGAAACAGCTCGCCTCGCCTGGCAACACAAGGTAACAAAATCCAACTCCAGAGCTCACAAATTAACACGTTATATCTGGGTTTTTTTTTAGTCTTCATTTAAAAAAAGTACAAAAGGACTATTTCTTGGCTCTGTGCAGTTATTTCCTACATCCATAAAAAACCCCACAAAGTGTTATTTATACACTTTATATAAAGGATTAAACAAAACAGAGCTTTAGAGGTGCTGGTAGATGGATTTGTTACCTTTGGACAGACTCAAGCTGGATGGATTTAGCTTCCTAACATACAGACACAAGAGTAGGATTGATCCTCTCGTTTTTCTCGGAAAGAAACAAAAAGCAGATTTTCCAAAATGTCAGACTAATCCTATAAAGTCTGCAAAGATACCAAACTTTTGGGGGGAAATATGTATAAATAAGATGAGCATAAGATGAGAAAAAGCTACTTAAAGCTACTCAAGGGGGAAATAAAAGGTAAAACTCTGTGATAAAGGGAAATATGTTGCGAATATTAAGAAACTTTCTGTCCATTTCTTGTCCATGACCACGAGTGTGAAGGAGGGCAAAAGACCTCTCTGGAGTTGTCCTTAAGTTTCGAGTTTCCCTTTCTACTTAGAGTTAAGCCATTTCAATCCACCCCCATTAAATGACCCCCATAATAAAAGACCATTAATTGATTATTATCCAACTACAAGAGCTGCAAATGGCCTATCGCTGCCTGTCTGTCCCCTGTTTATCTGTGTCTGATCAATACGTCTGTCTCTATATGACGGATTGTTCACAGTGGGCGCGCACGAGCGTGTTCGTGCACGCACGCAGACACCCACGCGGGCGCAGAGGTGTCGGTGTTTACTGATGAGAAACCGAGCGCGCTCGTCTCCCTCTCTGCCCTCTCTTTTCTCATCCATACTCTCAGATTTGTCCTTCACTCCTTGACATAAGTGTCACTTCAGTAATTGACCATAAGTTGTCTTTCCATACTCATGAATAGTTAATGAATTGCGCCCCCACTCCCCTCCACTCCCTCGTCGAGTCCCCCATCTCCACCGTCGCAATCTGTCTCATTATCACAGAATCAATAAGAGCCATTTTCTATCATAAATCTGCTCCTGTACGTGGTGTCAGGAGAAACTGTAAACAGATCAGGCGTGATGAATTTCCTATCAATTTTCTCATGCATGTACATGCTTTATTAAGTTATATATGTTTTACAAATACAGCTCTCTCCTTTCACTTAAGGAGAAATTCCTTTCGGTCTACTGCATCCACCGTAAATGTGCAAAAAGAGTAACTCGGGGCATGAAGATGTTTTCTATTTAGCCCAGTATTGGAAAACCTTGCTGACTAGCCACATTAGACTGGAACTCCCTGCTGCTTAAAGGATGTAGCGCTTTTCTTCCCTGAAGTGCTACAGTGCTGATTACACTACTGATACGTTATAGGCAGTCTGGATCAGGAGATTAAATACCAACCCTGGCAACAAGGATGTGGCCAAGAGACTTCCTGCCCCCGAGATTATGGGTTCTCCCGCTGAAGTGCTGCAGCTACATCCCCTGTAGCGCCCTAACAAAAGGCAATCTGCACACAGAGTACAGCTAAAAATCCAATTATCATGTCATTCTGTAAAACAAAAACAGATCTTAAATTCCATGGGCTATTATATTCATTAACTGGACCATCTACGCTAAACATGGGCTCGCTGAAGGAGACTTCTGCTCTGGCAGACGTGTCTGCATCCAAATGCTTTCATAGCCGAGACCCAATTAATGAGGCAGTGGAAAATCAAGGCTGTAAAATTGAGAAGGAGAGCAAACAACAAACTTGAGTGAAAACATTTCCCAGCAGTCCTGCTATGCTCAGAGGGTGACAGAAGGAGCCTCGGGGGCCACGGACGGCCCGTCAGGCTGACAGGATAAGTGTGGGAACCTCGATTTACGCCTCCATGCCTGGATGAGACATATGCTGCTATTTTCCTCAGACCAGAAAACAACAGAAAAACAACTAAAAAAAAAAATCCAGAAAGTTCAACAAGCGACAAACAAAGCAGTTTAAAGGAATAGCTCGACATTTTTTTTGGGGGGGGACACTTATTTGTTTTCTTGCCGGGAGTTAGATGAGAAGATTGATACCACTCTCTGTCTTCAAGAACATGCATGAAGATACATTAAAGTCATAGTTCAAGGTTTTGGTAAGTCGGGTTATTTGCCCTCTGGCAGTGAGTTAGATGAGAAGATCAAAACTTAAAGGAAAAGTTGAACATTTTGTTTGTTAAATATGAGGCTACAGCTAGCTTAGCATAAAGTCTGGATGCTAGTTCTGTCCATTGGTGACAAAATCCATCTTAAATTCATGAATTAACATATCTCGCCTGTTTATACTATGCAAAAAAGTGTATTTCTTGCCCAGGAACAGTAACTTCTTGAATTCTCTGTCGCAATCTCATGATGACAAGCCTTAACCCTGGCTTACTTGACATTTTTACACTTTGGCTCTTACACAGATTGCAAAAACAAGCTATAACATGTTAAGAAGTCAAGTTTTGCTACCTTCTAACAAATCATATCTCATAATCATATTTCCCAAAATGTCAACTACTGCTTTAAGTGTAAACTGGGTGCACTGTAGTCACAAAGCATAAAGGTTCAATGTCGATGTGACGCTACTCAAAAGCCGGCACACACAAGGGGGGGACTTGTCATTGTCTAAGGGCGAATGCAGCCATTGTGTCTACCTGTTCTTTGTCTAATCAGAAACCCGAGCGAGCGATGTGGCCTCCAAGTGTCCCAGGCTCCAAAGTTGGAAAGCAACACAAATCGACATACATAAAACCAAGACGTAGCCCGAGGAAGAGCTTCAGACTGAGCAATAATGTTCTAAAAATGATTTCACAACAGCTGGTGCGTATCACAGCTAAAGTAATATTCAACACACACGCGATAAACACTCGACGCAAGTGTCAGCCTGCAGGTGAATTTCTGGTGCTTTTGCAAACAGCCTGACGGTTAGATCCCTCTGGGAAACCGCACGGCTTGCACAAAGACTGTCGCCACCCACAGATTTCTTATCAGATTTTTTTTTTTCCCCCCAATAAATAATGATGCAGGAATGGAGGGAGAGGAGGGTTTTCTCAGCAGGAGGTGAGCTGAAGCACTATACTTCCACAAAGACTACAACGTTTCACATTTTCATCTTTGGTGGTTGGCAGCAGGACATCAGGCCAATGAGTCTGAATATGCGTATGTGTGGGAGAGTGAGTGGGTGGGGGGTAAAATCATGCACATGTGTGTGTAGGGGGCGGTTTTCCTATAAAGAAATGAAATACGTTTTGCTGGTCAATGGTTAATTAGTGACTACACGGCATATGAGCGTACAGTTATAATTACAAGTCTTAACAGGATGTTAGCACATGAAAGTCGCAGTGACTAGAGATGTATATTGCTTGAAAATGTTCTACACCTGTGCTAAGACCAAAACAGTACTTTTTTTTACACCTCAGACTGAGTAATATAAAGTATAAAACCCTTTTTTCGCTCTTCTTCCTTTCCTCAAATAAGCAGTCGATCCAACACTTTTACTCAAGAAATCTCAACAACTACTTGGATGGACTGCCATGAAATCTGGTGCTGACATTCAATCGAATTCAATTTATTTAACAAGAAGGTCACTGGTTCTAACCCCACAACCCGACTGGAGGCTTTCTGTGTGTGAGTGTGTGTCTGCGTGGGTTCTTTCCCTGGCTTCCTCCCACAGTCCAAAGACATGCTGGTTAATTGGTGACTCTGAAAAATTGCCCAAAGGTGTGAATGTGAGCACGAATGCTTGTTTGTCTCTGTGTGTCAGCACCTGTGATGAACTGGACAACTTGTCAAGGTTGTACCCTACCTCTCGGCTAATGTCAGCTGAGATTGGCTCCATGAAAAAATGTCATAACTTCAGTGATAACCCTTAACTTTTCATCCAGTGCCATCATCAGGTCAAAATTTCCAGGGTGGTCCAAAACTCGTGGTATCATCAACCTCAGCTGTATTTACGTGTTTATTACCAGTTAGCAAAAATTAGCATGCTAACACAGAATAATACTGTGAAGCATCAGCATGTTAGCATTATCACTCTTTTGCTCATAGCACTTATTTGTGGAGCCTCACGCAGTTGCTCCATGCTAGCCATACACAAAGTTTACTTGAATACAGTGACAGTTTTTTACTTGGGACACAATTTATGCTCAGAAAGTATTGAAGTCTGTTTGCTAAGCAGAACATTACCGCTATGGTTTTCTTATAACAGACAGACTAAAAACCAGTTCTTTCATGAATGTGAATCCATACAAACCATGTAATCGTTCACTATGTGTGATGAAATAATTGTTTCTTTTTAATTTCCCTGGGGTAATGTTGTATTTCCAATGGATACTCTCGTCTGTTTTCAACCTCGTGTTATTCTTTTCTGGAAATAGCAGTTCAACTGGGCATGACTACCAAGTATCTGAAACATTTCATTTTGGCCAGCTAAAACAAAACCATTATTCCTTCACACGTTATTTTCCTCACTAGCTAACTGCAATCCAACGCGACTGAAACCTCCCCAAGATTTTACAGGCGCTCCAAAATGCACCACAATGCACCTCAAATTGTTATAATTTCCACCATATGGGGTGCGAGTGTGGGTCTTTTCAAACCTTATAACATCACCTAGACCCAGACTCCAGCCAAACCCCACCACCATTAAAACACAATACGGCTCAAAACTACTGAGACCACTTCCTGGTCTGTTAGACCAATCAGCCTTGTTCAGCCTCTATCGCTAATGGCCTCGGGGCTGGACACAGAATGAGGTGTCGGGAAAATCACCCTCGTTCTGGAAAACGTCGCTCCGTGCGAGTCCACTTGCACCATTCCAACTGTCAAATCCGCTGACTGACATGTTAAGTGTTTGAATGTGACCTCCTCCTGAAATAAAACATGCATGAATGCAGCGATAGGATGCCACATTTAGTATATTTAATACCCGATTTAGTGTGTAAGATCATCTTAACGGCTCACGAGGAAGGTAAAACAAATGATCATTACACAACACTGCAAAAGTAATATTTAGGAAGTATCATTTATATTCATAAACACAGCACGTTATTCAAATCAATCAACCAACAGTCTCTGTTCAATATACAGGGAGATTAAATATTGTGCAGTCTTGCCTGATCAATGTCTCTCAATATGTCTTTAACTTGCTTTCAACTGAATACAGATGTGAAAAATTACATATATGACAACAGAGAGCAGAAAAAAATATTGTTTAGTTGATATATTTTATACAATATATGATATGATCTAAATCTTTATAATGTGTAATTAATTATCATATATTTTGAGAAATACACAAAGGGTCAAAGGGTATTTTTTTGTTTGGCAGAAATAATGACGATGTTTAAAAAACATTTAAGACAAAATAAAATGCCCGTTCTTCATCTTTTGTGACAGATTCCAAAACCGACCAAAATTATTTCAATCTGATCGAGAAGTCAAAGTAAAAGTCGATTTTGTAGCTTTATTTTGGAACGTCATCACTTTTCTAATAACAAAAATGATCCACATAACTTGACTGAAACGAAGCACATGAAAATTCCTGAAGAACGTTATTCATATTTATATAATTCACCTGTTGCGTCATCATTTCACATTCTTTTTACAAAAATCTATGACTTTTTAAGGACCAGTGTCATTCCTCCTTGCCCTTGTGCTTCTGCCCTCAAAGGATTTATACTATATTTTAATAGCAATCCAATCGGGCATGGCCTTTAGTGTCAAGACTGTAGGTCAACCAATTGACGAGCCTTCAAAATATTGATGGAACTTGATGACTGGTGTTTTGTCCTCAAACAGAGATGCAGACGGGTTTCTATTATGTATTTCTATTCTGGGATGTTGTTTTGGCTCCTGGGTCCAAAGCTGTGTAACTGATTAGTGTGAGCACAGCATTCGTCTCTTAAAATAACAGCTGCTTGTTCTGCTACAAGACAACAACAACATCAACAACAACAACAAATGCTCTCATTTTAACGTCATCAAGTGGAAGTGGAGATCCAAAGACAAAAAGACTTATGAGTTACTCGTTCCAGTCCACGTCATGGTGACAAAGCCGTGACAATCACAACCATTGTGCCATGGAAAGCTGAGGTTTTTCAGTTTTCTGCGGCGGCTCTCAAGTCCCATATGAAAACCATCACGCCGTGAAGTCCCCTTAAAGCCATAAAACAACACAGAAATTCATTAAATCTTTGCTTCATTTTGAATGCACTATTTGTGGCTTTTCCATTCCCGTAATGGGCTCGTATGCACACATGCAAACGAGAGAAAGGGGGTTTGGACGTTTGGAGAGACAGACTGGGTGGAGAGGAAAGAGGAGAACGAGGGCTGAATGGATCAGTCAAGATAAAAGCCATGGAAAACACACACATGAATGAGTTTGTCTCGCAGAAGACAATGCTGATGGAACAACATGACGGGGAGGGTACTGCTGTGAAGTCTGTGAAGTGGCTCCAGCATTGAGACGGCCATAGTCTGACAGCAAAGACTCCCATCCATCTGCTAAAATCAGCCACAGCTCGTGCTTGTTTCTCCATCCAAGACATGTGGACGCATCACAATGCACGAACTATTGTTAGATTTGCTAACGTGAAATGTGTCTTTGGCAGAGATTTTTATTGCTTTTTATGAGATTCTGACAAAATGATTAACAATCTTGTGATTTGGAAGCATTTAAATACGTTTTTTTTTTTTCTATTGATTATGGCTGAAATACAAGCAGCCAAAGGTCATAAATGTCTGAAAGAGACAGCCGATAATGTAATAAGACATTGTAGATTAATTGGTGCTATACTAAGATTAAATTAATGATCCGGTGAAATATTCATATCCATTTGTAGCATAAAAATGTGATCCTGTTGACCTGAGAGCTGCAGATGAAGTTTCAACAAGATGAAATGTCACGGTTGCTTTTCAAAGCCCGTCATACACAAAAAAACTTCCAATCACATGAGAAACTGTGTGTGTGTGTGTGTGTGTGTGTGTGTGTGTGTTGGCTTCCAGATGAGACCCTGACAGTCAGGTAAGGAGGACTTGCTTGTTCCACATGGATGACTTCTTTCTGTCATCCACACACACACACACACACACACACATAAACACAAACACACACCGCCGTGTTCCACGACTTCCAGCAGCTTCTCTGCGGGTCACTGCGGATGACAGCAAACAGATTTTTTTCCCCCAATTTCTGAGATTCGGTGACAAGCAGGGAATCATCTTTCAGTGATTTCACCCCAGATCACGTTGCTGCCGTCTCTATTGTTGTTGTTAATCCTTCCAACTCTTCTTCTCCACCTCCAGTCCCAGCTAAGTTTACCTCCATCCAAATCAGAAAATATAGCAGTATGCAAGTATTTTTAGTAGATTAAATCCATCAGAACTGGTTCATCTGGACCGTCTGCCCTGCAGTTATGCCACTGACAAATCAACACTTGCGCACGCTGAGGCATTTTTTCAGCATGACTTTTAAACTGATTGCAGCCACAGGGAAAATTTGAAGCATTTTATTCTGCGCATGCAGTCTTTCTTCTTGTTTTTTGTCCTTGTAGACGTTATGATTAAAACTCAAATGATTGCCTGATTTACAGGTGAATCAATTAAATCAATACAAAATTAACTAATAGGCTAATTTTTCTGTCGTATTTAGCACAAGAGTGCCAAATATTTTCAGGTTACAGCTTCTTGGATCTAAAGATTAGTTGCTTTTCTTTGTCATGTATGACAGAAAACTAAATATCTTCCATCGGGCTCAAATTCTATCAAAAAAAAAGGCAGAAAAATCAGCAGATTGATCAACACTAAAGAAAAGTTGGGAGCAGCTATGACTGATCTAGTCTTCACAGACCATGTTAGTGTCGCTGCTGTGTTATAGCACTAACAAAACTGCAGCATTAAAGCATAACAGCTTTACAGCGCCAGTCAGGCTAATTAAAACACACAGAAACACACATAAAACATGGACTCGGAAACACCAGGACTGCCACAGGTATTTCCACATAAAGTCATCCTCCACCCAAAAGGAAGAGCCCGGAGAAGAAGAAGAAAGAGAGAGTGAGAGAAAGTGGTGTGTGGAGGTTGAATAAAAAGGGGGACGTGGGAAGAAGGATAAATGTGGGATAGAGAGTGTAAAAGAGGTGTTTTAGATAAGCAAAGTGCTAACCTGCATGTGTATGCATGAGAAAAACAGAGAGGAAGCTTAACAGCATGCTAAAATTATCAGTGGTGAAAGTGTTTCCATGTGTCCTTATGTTCACAGTTAAAATGCAGCTAAGGGGGGTTTAAAAAAAGTCAAGAGAAGATTAAATTACACCTCAGCATTTGTTTGTCAGTGCTCTTCATCCCGTCAAGCCTCGCTCTCTCCTTACGGCACCTAGAAAGCTCACAGGTCCGAAATAGTATTCTGACTCTGGTGAGAAGTTTTAAGCTGCACGCTCCGGGACCCTTCTCCAGGAGCTTGTGGAACATCTGGAGATGATCAGGATTCAGCTTCGCCCAGTCCTAAATCCTTCTTCTTTAGAGCTTTAAACTACACCCAAATGATAGCTCTGGTCAGCATGGTCACCCCCACTGAAATCAGCTGCTGTCACTGCGACAGTAGCCGATGAACATTTTATATCCCTCTGAATATATTGAACAATAAAACAGCATCAGGGTGGCGTGCAGCCAGGAGCTGCTGCAATGATGAATTATAAAAGTCGTGTTTATATTAGGAAAACACATTGAGAGTAATCACTGTGGTGTCTGCATGACTTCCACACAGAACAAGGTGGGAATGTTAATGTCATGTTGAAGTGTATGAATGGTGTTTAGAAGACTGTCAGGATGATGAAGTGCTCCTCAGAGACCCGCCACAAGCCTTTTGATCTACAGTGCAGCATGCAGGGGGGAATATTGGCTTATGTTGATTTGAATATATCAGGCAGACAGTGTATGGATGTCCAGTTTATTGACAAGGAGACATCAGCACTTCTGCTGTCCAGCTGACCCTTCAGCCTGCACTGTCTGACACAGAAAACTTTCTTGTAAGAATTATATTTTGGGATTTAAAGCACATTTGTGGCAGTGTGGCAGTGTTTATGACAGATTAAATTATTCTTTTTTTGGTCCTGTGTTCTTTATTTTTACCTGTGATTTGACTTTAACTTGGTTTAATCTTCATGAGAGGTGTAAATAGTTGCATGCACATGTGTTCCCCTACCTGTACCACTCCAGTCCTTTATCATAAAACCTGTCGAAGAAGTGAGGCTCCGCGCCGACCGCCCTCACGTCCGGATGGATGCGGAGGAACTCCAACAGGGCTCGGGTTCCTCCTTTCTTCACGCCGATTATGATCGCCTGCGGAAACCTTTTGGTCCCGAAAGTGTTGGACACCGGGATGCCGTTGTCCGATACAGGCTGCTGCTGTTGCTGCTGCTGCTGCTGCCCCGGCGCGTCCACCTGTTCTGCGTCCGCGGTGGCTGTGCGGTTCCAGTAAGACGGCGCGTCGGGCAGGAGACGCGGCGACGGTCGCAGGTCGTCCAAAACGCGGCGATTATCGTCCAAAATGTCATAGTCTAAAGCTTGTTGGCTGTATAAAGCTCTCGGAGCCGAATCGCAAAGTCCAGTGAGGCAGTAGAAGAAGTAGGTGAAGATCAGGACCATGGTAAAAAACACCGAGACTTTGGACAGCACCTTGCCAAAGTTGAACCTGATTCTGCATCCACTACATCCCATGAGTTGATCTCCTGCTCGATGCCAAAGGGCCAAAACGGGGACAGCATGCTTCTTCTTCCTACATTGATCGGAGTTGATACTGTTTGATATATCTCGCAGAACCTGTTGCGCAAAAGTGCAGCATCACATGGAGAGCTTCACAGTGGATTTGTCCAAAATGATCCTCATAATATTTGTCTCTTTTTTTTTGTCCCCAGAAAAGACTAAAATGATTCTCTGTCAGTCGACAAAGTTTTGTCTTAACATGGCTCGTTCATTTGCAGACAGATTAGTCTTGCAGCCTGTTGTATCTGTGCGCTCTGAGGTCTTCTAATCTCTCATTCAAGGTTTCTCCTCTGCTTTTCCTACGCCCTTTTTTACAAGTCTCCACCCATCCCTCCTCAAGCTATAGATAAACATCCCTTCATATAGAGGCTCGGGTTGTAGCCTGTGTTTATTTCTGTATGGCAAACATATTAAAACATTTTTTTTAAATTATACAGTATGCATTATTAACATATATCATCTCTGAGGAAACCACTTAACGCATACTAAAAACCCATTATAGGAAAACTTAGTATGCCTGAAGTTATTTTTGCTTTTGTGGAATTTTATGACGTGGAAAAAAAAATCTTGAGTACTTTATTATAACAGGAACATCAGTGTTTCAGTGTTTTACAAATGTAAACTGACCCCACAGAGGAAAATCCTTCTTGCCCCTTTGAACCCATGTGATAGATGTCTCAGTCAGCCCTGTGAATAAGAGAAGCCCCGAGGATGTCTATCCAAAACCTCTTGTACTCTCCATGCACCCTGAGACTCAACATTGAACCAACACATAGCCGACATGGTGACAAGTCTCCCGACACAAACCTCCAAAACAAAAGGCCTGAAGCGCGGAGGGGCCCCTGAGACTGCTCCTTCCCATAAATACAGTATCTGACAGCTGACTGTGTCACATTTTGGGGGCTGTACAGGAAGGATCAGCACCAGGATATTCCCCCGACTCTCTAAAGCTGGAGCATGTATAGAGTTTCTTCTGGCAAAGAGATGGAGTTCAGACTTTGAACCTGACTAACACACCAAGTGGCTGTTTGAATGGATGATGGGATGGAAAGAGGTAGAGGGGAACTGAGGTAGATAATCTGTCTGAGAAAGAAGCACGCACACATTTACATACTCCGCCCAGGGGCAAAGTATGTTTCAGACAGAGATAATACATGAATCTGGCAAACTCACTGTGTTGGCTAATTGAGGATTTTATATTTTATCTTTCTTTTTCTATATCCTCAGAGAAAATACACACTGCTCCATTTTTCAAAAACTTAAAGGAAAAGTTTGAATTTCTTTTTTTTTTTTTTTTGCTTCGTTAGATAAGAAGATAGATACCACTCTCGTGTTAGCTTAGCACAAAGACTGGAAACAGAGGGGAACAGATAGCCTGGTAACACAATTAAGCTCACAAACTAAGCAGCAACCTCTGTGGCTGTGAAGCCAATGTTGAGGTTTCAAAAACTGCAGTTCCTTGAATGTCCACTTGAGGCTGGCTACAGAACGTATGGAGTAAATCTCCATAAGCCCCTATGTTAAAATTTCCAACTTCACAGCAGAAATAAACATGTTTACAGCGTGGTACAAAAAACAGTTTTGGACTCTAGCTAATTTCCCCATTCATGACAACTGTTCTGAGGCTGAATGTTTATATAACTCACCTGTTCAAATTGTATTAAGGTTTAAAGTTACGCATAATTAACTGTGTGGCCACTTTGATTGACAGGTGGGTGCCATCGCACATGGCTTTTTTGCCTCAGGTCCACCTATGATCCACATCTTTGTTGATTTTTAGATCAGCCAAAAGGTGGAAGAAGCAGGACTGTCAACATGGCAGCGTGACACATACGCAGTCCATTCTTTATACTATCAGCAATCTGTACAAAAAACAAAGTGTAAAACCAGCAGAGACTCCAGGAGTTACCGATTCCAACCAAGTAATATGCTCTGTCTCAGTTTGGGTACTTCCGTTAGTACACTTCTATGTAGCACACTGTGTACACTATGTACTTCATGGCATAGTGCGCTAATTTCGGCAGGGTATGTTTTCTTAATTCGAGTATGGCCATTACGGCTTCCTCAGCCGACATTTTCACAACGCCGGTGCTCCCTCCCCATTTCGCTGCATAGCCAAGATGTCAACCAAATTGAGACTCAGCGGTAGTCTGGCAGATAAGACATCCGTTTAGTCGCTTTCTTGTTAAAGAGTTAGGTGAAAAGATCACTGGAGCCAGCAGCCGATTAACTCAGCTCAGTACAAAGGCAGTCAGAGGAGCAGCTAGCCTGGCTTAGTCCAAAAGTAACAAATCCACCCACGAGCACCCCTAAAGCTCATATAAGCCATTTTAGTTTTATGAATTAGTGTGCTTTAGAGGTGCCGGTAAGCGATCTGTTCAGACATTCATGCAAGCTCTTTTCCTCTGTTTTAGCTCAGTCTTTGCGCCAGGCTAAGTTGGCCAGCTGCAGACCGTAGCCTCATATAAGCGTACATGAGAGTGATATCAATCTTCCTATCTATCGCTGCATAAGAGAGCGAATGAGCGTTTTGTCCCAGAGGAATATAAACGTTTCAAAGTTGAGCACTACAAAGCCAGTGATTGCAATTTCCGTCGTCTGAGATGTAAAACCAGTTTGGTGCTCGAGCGCTCAAACAAAGGTCTGTGGATACTGACATGACCCAGGCAAATATAGAATAATGATATGTTTTGAAGCACAAACAGCCATTGTAAATCCATCCAAAGAGAGGCCAGCCTGGCACTGAGGAATTCACAGCTTTGGAAATTACTGTCTGCTGGCTAGCGGCAGATTCAGTCAGAATGAGGTCAGGATCCAGGATTTGCTTTCATCAGACATTTTATTTGCTTTTCCCTCATGCTAATTGCTCTAGTTGGAGTTATACTGACAGGTTTGGACCCAGAAATATAAACAGTCAGATTAAAGAAACAAACAGGCAGCAGTAGTGTTGAGGAAACAAATACGACATGCAAGTTGTGAACTGCATCTGTGTATATAGGATTGAGGTTGGATAATATGTCTCTCTGTTTGTGTTTGTGTGCATACGTCTCTATATCTTTGTGTACATTCACATTCATGCGTAGGCATTTATGCATGCATGTGTGCTGTCCAGACTACATTTCCAACCGCTGGTCCCTGCAGGTGTGTACCGCTGCTGCATCCCTGTGTGTACCACTGATAGAGATTTCCATAGCCGGAGGCCCGCTGATGGCGTGTACATGTGTCAGCCATTACAGCAAATTACAAATGCTCCTCAGCAAAAGCAGAATGTTCCACTCTCATTTTGTAATTTCCAGTACGAGGAAGAAGCTGTCGGCCATTTGCGATAGCCGCAAGACACCGAGCTGAATCCTTAATGCCGTCATGACAGATCTTTGCAACCACCGCCCAGGAGATACTCATGAAGCAGTGCAGAGGCATGACTGTAGTTTCCTTCAAAGGCTTTCTTATTGTGTCTGGAATCAATGAGATATGTACTAATACTGAAGACGTATCAGAGGGTTTTCCTACTGTTTTGGATTAATTGAAGCTTGTATGACTTTGTTTTTTCCCCAAACAGTTAAGTTTAAAACTCATATTGTGGTTGTCTGAAGTGCAGCTGCTTTGAAGAAATAAAAGATGTCACACACACTCTTTGCTATACGTTAGACGCTCAATGGCTGAGGCCTCGGGTCATGAGGATCCCTGAATACAAAAAGCCAACAACAAAGCGACTGTAAAAGCCCCACCCTTCTCCCGGAGCCTTCCCAACTTTCATCTACAGACGTACGCGAAGTCACTGAGAATGATGGATGGACAAGAAGACGGAGGACTGAACAAAAATCACTCTGATGTCTCCACTCCATCCACGTACAATGCAACCCCCACCTCCACTCCATCTCTTCCTGTTCTCCTCCCACCCTCTATCATCCCTCGTGTCCCACCACCTTCGCACAGGTGCATCGATCTCTTCTGGCCTCCAGGAGAACTTACAGATTCCCAGACGTGCCCTGCAGCTTTATAGAGACATCACTGAAAGGATGGGGCTGCACTAAAGATCTGAGAGGAGAGATGTTTGGCCTTGGCGGCCTTGAAAGCATTAAACAGTGTTAGACCCGCATAATGCCTCGAGTTCAACATGGGAGTAATTTATATTGGAGGAGAAGAGTTTGCTGCGATTCTTTTCCAACTTCATGAGGGTTCGATTTGGGTAGCACCCAAAGCCAGGAGGTTCAATTACCTAACTGATATACATGTACAGCAATGTGAGCCCACAGATATTTTTCAAATAAACAAAAAAAAAAAACAAAAAACACATGCGAGCCTTCCTCGACTGCTATAAACCAGCTGCGCCGAACAATTTTCAATGTGTCTTTCATCTTGGCAATAAAAACTAAGATGCCTTTCCAGGGAGCAAGTCTGTACAGGAGTCCGCAGTGTTTTTTTTAACTGTTATTTACCTTCTTTGGGTGCTCTATTGTAGCTGTAGAATCAGGCGAGCGTGGATCTAAAGAGTACAGGGGGGGAATTAAACTGAATGACAATCATGTCATCACACAAGCCGCAGACCATTTGGGAAATGCCTTCTTTTCTAATCCACAGCTCTGCGGTGAAAAGTAGGATCTAGTGGTTGGCTCCTAAGTGATATTGGGTGTGTTGGGAAGGGTGGAGGCACGGGGAGAGGAAGAGAGGAGGCGTGAGGGGAGCCGGTGTGTGTGTGTGTGTGTGTGTGCGTCTATATGTGTTTTAACGTCTTCACGGCAGACGACGAGTGTGAGCGAGAGAGGTTAAAAAAGAGACAACTATGATTAGTTTGGTATACGGTTTCATGCCTCGCAGCTCACTTTGGGGGATTCACTAAGACGTGTGGCTGCAAATCTGACAGAGCCGTGAAGATGAAGCATTTTGAACTGCAGCATGTGTCTGTTTACGTGGAGTGTGTGGATTTGCGTGCAGAGACTTTTATGCCTTCGGGGTCTTATGCATGCATCCATGTGCCTGTGGACGCCTATTGTTCCAGTCTGCGTGCACATGTACCACTTGTGGTACCCAATCCCAGACTGTTACTTACTGAAATGCTTGTGGGCTGTTCTGTGTGGCTTCCCTTCATTGAAAGGCCGCATCGACTTAAACGTTGATTGCCATGACGTCAGATCCAAAACCACAGCCCTGCCTTTTATGTGTCACTGTCATCATCTATTTCCGCCCAGTGTGTGAAAAACAACTTTCTTTCCATTCACTGACATGGACGGTTGGATCGGACACTGTGCTACTGTTACCGGGCCAGAACCGCCACCCAAATGGACGAGGTCATTAATCTGAACTCACTCAGCTCATCCAGAACAATTGGAAGGGCTAAAGATGCGTGTGAACAAGCAGCCGGGTGAATCATTTCATTATTGAACCGGCGGCTACGAGCTCATTTATGTAAACAAGTCCAACCTGGACGATCTCTGTAAATAAAAACACAAACAGTCATCAGATGGGTGTTAACTGACTGTAATTGCTGGTGTAAAACCACAGCAGTTTGTCTCTCCGCTCTCTGGAGTTTCCCATGTTTTTCGAATTCCAACCTGTCACATCGACTGTGAGAAAAGAGAGCTGTCATCCTAAAAAAAAAAAAAAAAAGAAGAAGAAGAAACTTCTCTGTCTGCTGCTTCACTGTTGAGTCAGGACTGCTAAAATGGTATCACCTGTCCCGCGAGATGCTGCAGGCCCACAGAAAGTGTGTGTGTGTATATGTGTGTGTGTCATGCTGTAGAAACAGGAGCTTCTACCCTGTGGGGCCAGTCTGCATTTCACAGGAATGCGAAATCATGTGCGACTCAAACAAGCAAACCATCAGCAAAGGTGCTGACGGTTGTTTTGGCCAGAGGGGACAGGAGGGTACCAAATATGTGACCCACCGGGGAAAAAAAAGATAAATGAACTTTAAAAATTGGATGTTTCACCGTTTGAACCATTCAAATCAAAAATATTTTCTCGTCGCTTGGACACTGTGTGCTTTTTTTTTTTATCAGCATCCAAATACAGTAAGGAGAACTGGCTGTACCACTCACGTGTCTGCATGTGGCTACAACCGTTAGCTTAACTTCTAAGCGATACCAAATGGTGAATTGTCACATTCACACATTGTTTTTCTATAGATTAAACAAACAACATATAAAGTCTTAATTAGTGAGTTCAAGAGGTGCTTTATTATCTTCATGAAGAGCTTTGTTTCCAGTCCTCATCAAGCAAGCGGCAGCTGTCCGTGGCTGTGAAGTGAAGCCTATGCGGAAGTATCAAAAACTGCAGTTCCTCAAACGTCCACTTGAGGCTGGCTACAGAACGAGTCAATCTCCATAAGTCCCCATGTTAAAATGTCCAACTTCACAGCAGACATAAACATGTTTACAGCGTGGTACAAAAAACAGTTTTGGTCTCTATAGATAATTTCCCTGTTCATGACAACTGCACTGAGGCTGAATGTTTATATAACTCACCTATTCAAATTAAAAAATCACAAAACATCAAACTATTTGTTTAATTTATTGTGCAAAGGGATTAACTGGCTCAAGATCTTTTACAAAACAGCGCAGGTTCATAACTTTGAGTCGTGGTCGTAGTAAAGCTCGGTATTAGTCCTCCAGCTCCACCACCACACCCTCACTTTGTCGTAAAGCTGATAATCATCTTGGGTTGTCCGTGAGCCTCATTCCTGTGGGAATGTATTCTGAGTCTTTGACCTCTTCTTTTTTAACCCCTTTTAACCAACACGCACGCACACACACACACACAATGTCACGCGCACTCACACACAGACCGTCCTCTCTCTTCCTGTCGCTCTCATCTGGTCTCACTTTGGGTTTTGAGGTCTGTGTTTTTGGGGACACAACAGAGCTGCTGGTCCAAATGACAGCAGGACGGCTTTTTTGCGGACTTCCCCAAAATACATTCAAAATTTATTTGGTTTCTGTTTTGACCAAGCAATTTTTCACTCCCTGAAATAATTATTATAGATACAGTGCACATGGGGGAAAACACAAAGTACACTCTCTGTCTTCACTATCTTTATTATTTGCATAACACGGTGTTCTCCGCAAAAATCCAGGACACTGACAAGCCAAATAGGGAGAGGCTGAGGGATCAAGAGAAATAATTACTGTGCGGTGAATGACAGGCGAGATTAGACAGTATTTACTTATCTGGCACAAAAATAAAAGAATAAAGTGCAAATGTGGAGAATTGAAGTTTCTCTTCTGCCAAATGCTGAAGATATATGAACCATGTATTCAGGGATTATTTTAGATATATAAAAACAGGTGATGAATCATAACTCTAGAAAGATAGTTGGCTCTTATGTTGAGTTGCTTTAAAACGGTAAAATGTGTCTGTGTGTCTGTTGCACAATAGATGCTGAGGGGCATAAAGCCGGAGAGGTATGTGGAATTCCCCTCATTCATGCAACGAGGGGGTTCCAGATGCGTCCAATTCTTTATTCAGATCTGGTAATTATTATTCTTTGGAGTAAGAAACAATACAAAAGAGGTTAAATGTGCTATAAAGGAATAATTCAACAGTTTTGGAATACGCTCATTTGCTTTGCTTGACTTAAAGGTCCAGTGTGTAAGATTTAAAGGGCTCTATTCACAGCATATGGCAGCAATGGAATATAATATGCACAACTGTGTTTTCATTAGTGTATAATCATCTGAAAATAAGAATCATTATGTTTTCATTAACTTAGAAGTCTGTCATGTTGAACCACCGTGTGCCTACAGTAGCCCAGAATGGACAAACCAAACTAAACACCGGCTCTACATAAGGCCCTTCGTGTTTTTCGCACATTTCTTGGCAACCGTAGTTTTTCCTTCACGTTAGGAAGGAGAGGGTGAGGCGAGGGGTTGCAATCAGCAACTACACTGCTCCGCCGGTCTTACAAACTTTGTATATATGATGTCATGGATATGCAAATTGCTGCGTATCATCTAGAAACATGACTTTTCAAACAAGCTTTAGCTACTGTGCATTGAAAAAATGTTTTTTTTGGTTAACAGAGTTACTGCTCCTAGTTATTCCAACACATAACCACCAGTAAAACTGCAAATTCTTGTGTTTTTTGTATAGATTAAATACAGATATATATAGGATTTTGTTTTTATAAGTGCCATGCTAGCTGTTTCCCCTTTGTTTTTCAGCTTTTATGCTAAGCTAAACTGAACAGACAAACATGAGAGTGGTATCAATCTTTCCATTTAACTTTCCCCAGGCTAACCATTGTTTTAAGGGAGACAACACATCCTGTACACATGCACACAATCACACACGAAAAAAAAAACAAATCTGGGTTTGCTCTGGTGGATCATCTCTCCGTACAACTGTAAATGTGACATTCTGTCTATTTTCCCCAAAAATCTACTGAAGTCAGAACACCTCCATAATTGTCTCATATTACTGGGAATGAGGTAGATTATAGGTTCCCGATTGGGTTATAATCACTGAGGAGAATAAAGAGCACAGGCAGCACCTCTTAACATTTACTGCACAGAAGTTAACAATCAGCATGACCAAAGGAGCAATTTTGACTATTAAGACCACCCATCTGGGGCCTGTGGGGGGCCGCAGGGGCCGCAAAATTTCATACAGAGTGAACGTATTTATGTGTAGCAAACACACACACACACACACACACACACATACGTAGCAAAGAATGTGAGCTCATATAAGGAAAATAGTATGCGCAAACATGCTTGCAGTCGTAACACAAGAGCAGTATGTTCTGGATCTCATATGGAGCCCACTGAGATTACTAACCAAGATGACAGAGGATGAGCAGCCGCAAAATTGCAGAGAGCTGGGGTAAGCTGGGTGGGGGTGGTGGAAGACAGTCTGTGGTACTGTACCCAGGGAAAGACTGAGGTAATATTTTTTTTCTTCTCCTCTGTAGTGTTCAGTCTCTGTCTGCGTGAAGATGTTTTTAGCGTGCCATAAACCCCTCCAGACGTCGAAGGCCTCTGACTTTTCTGGACACGCGCTGACACAAATACAACATTTTCCACAGTCCATCACTTCTCTGAATATCTGTGAGCCGTGCCTCCCTTTAAATCCTTCAGATGAAATCCAAAACCAGCCTCCATACTCTGAAGACGACGCATTTGATAAATGTTCCCTCGCCGCTGGCACACTTTTATCTGAGGCTCAATTTGATCATTTTTAAAAGCGTCTCTGAAAACTCATGCTGCACAGTATGAAGAAGAGTTTGTCCACAGTTTCTTATGCCCACCGTTGAGGCCTTTCAAACCCAAAGTCTCTGATCAGGGGAGGATAAAAGTTGACATGTGGGCACACAATCATCTCTCTTATCCCAGCATCCCCCCTCAAAAGAAGGACCCCATCTTCCTGATCTGCACGAACAATGCCGATGCCACACATCTCAAGTATTCCCTTTGAAGCTCTCAGACCAACCTGCGCTGATGTCTCTGGGTCTTGTCTCCCCTTAAACCGATCAGAGTGGAGATAGTGAGCAATGTTTTGCACACACATATGTGTTTAAAGCCTGGTGGAGCTCAGAAAAAGGAATGTGATGGTGTGATAAAGGTGACAATAAGGCGGCGGGAGACATTGAAGATTTCTCATATTGTTTATTTTCTCCCTGGAAGCCCTCATGCTCGGGATTTTACATGCCGCTTTTTTGGGCTTTTTTGGACTCTGCAAAACGATCCCTCGCATGTTTAAAACTGTTGACGTTTTGTTGGAATGGGCAGAAAACTGAGGTTTTTCATTGTTTCTCCCTTAATGTACTCATATTTTTATTACTCCCCAATTCCACATTTACAGTGTTTAGAACCAATACGACCCGTCAAGATATGCATTTCATATACATATAAAATCTGTTTATACGCTCAGTAAACGACTCAAATCGCGGTTCACTGCTGGGCCTTTCGGAGAGGACGAGCGAAGATATTCTTGTTTCGGTTCCCTTAAGCCCCCGTCTGTTCCAAGCACATGCTGTCCTGACAGAATTACAACAATACCCAACCTGGAGCGCCTTGACTTTCCAGAACTTTCCTTTGATCCGTGGCGGAAAATCACATTCCACTGTCATGTATAAAATCTTTTGTTTATCCTTGCATTCATTACACAGAGGGAGATGTTTGGCCGGCATATGTGCATCCATGACATGTGGAGGGCAGCCCCGCCATGTATGGATGAAGACATCACACGCTGCAGATATTAGCCCCCTGATGAAAGGAGTTTTCTCTCTTTCTCTTACCGTCACGCATTCGGGAGCTTTTTTTCAAAGTGATCCCAGCCTCTGCCGTGCACGAGGCGAAGCCACTGGATGACACATGTTTTTAAGTGGGCACTACCTTGATGAACCGGATGTAACGTCGCGGCATGCGGACGCAGAATGAGAAGCTTTGCGGCTCAAAACAGAAGCAGGTGCAGTGCCAGTAAACATCCACATCTAAGCAACTGGCTCGTATACGTTACAATTAGAACAAGATGTCCTGTGAATGAGTCACACATATGTTTAGCTGCAGCTCGAGGCTTGGCCTTTGGGACCGGGGAAGACTTTGGAGCAGTGGAGGTTTAATGTAATTAAGGATCCCGTCTGCTTATACGAGTAGGATGAACCCCAGAGGTCAGTCCATCTCGTGATTCCATCGGAGGATTACCACTTCCTCCTTCCTGTTTGCTTCCTCTTGGCCATACAGCTTCGGCACAGATGCCAGCCAGAGAAAGAGTGCTCTCGCAGATAGCAAATGCTAATTACAGTCCTGTGTTCCGGGCAATTTCCTTTTCCGCTCCATCTCTCCTTCTCACATGTGGTTTATCTTTGTATTTTGGTCTCTGTTGTTGGGTTTGTCACTCTTCCCCTCTCTGAAGTCCCCCCCTTTCCTCTTCCAGACATCACCCACCCTGAGGACAGTTTAGTCTGTCTGTGGCGACATCTAATCGGTCACATAGAAGATATTGAAGAGTTTGGAGTGAGGTCGGAGGCAACATGTGGATTCAGGCTAAAGTCACACATGCCGAAATCATCACTAGCAAATTTTCACCTCCTGCTGACTTCCATTCTTGCGAGCGAATGGGGCAAATAAAACTGTTGCTTGCAGGTTTGCATCTTTAAATTTGCCGATCTTTGACCAATAGCAGATACTTGTGTGTGTGACCCCTGAAACAGACGATAAAATAGCAAACTGACTTCAGTTCTGTTTGCTGGTTTGTAGTTTGTGGGACCCGCTTGGTTGCTCAGAGAGATTTACGATCGACAGCCTTCATGATTTAGGTATAATACTGAAGTTTTAAAACAATACTTCTCTTTCAATACAAAGAACAAAAGCACATTGGCAACAGCTGCTCCCTCTGAAGCGAACTCAGGAGTTTCGCTCATACCTCCCAGACAAAACCATCATCGCATCAAATGCACAAAAACAGTATTTGCTTTAAATGCTTCACCACTGCACATCATTACAATCTGTGAATGTTTGCACTTCCTTTTCTTAATCCTCCGCCTGACGCCGCAGCTTTCATCTCCCCCCCCCACCCCCCGTCTCTGATCTTCGTGCCTTTGAAATGAGCAGCTCCACACCTGCTCGTCCCCAGACATTTAAACAGCACAAGAGCTGTTGTGAACGTACCCCCACATCCTCACTTTGTTTATAATTCCACCGCTCCACTCCACGGGCCAAGAAGCGGCTGCCTGGAAAAAACTTCGCCAAGCAGGAAAAAAACAATGAAACCCTCTCAAGTCTGGAACCTGGAACCAGGTCTGAGTTTTCCAGGTAACTCTAGAATCGACTTCCTAAGACAGGCCTCTGCCATGACAGATGGCAAGAGGGCATCTGTTGCTCAACAGCACTGTGCAGTGAAGACATGCAGCTCAGATATTTACTGTAGTCTTAATCAGAGGAGTTTAGCAAGGAGGTCAACTAAAGTTTTGACAGGTTTTTTGTGATTAACACTGATTCTCTGCAGGAAGCATTAAGGAATCTACGAATACTCATGAAAAGTTGAGTCGCTAAGAAGTACTATAGGTATTATTTTAATATTGTTGGCCATAAGGGATGCTGGGAATAAATAGAGGTCTGATACTGGGATATTCTTTTCTTTGCTTAATGTTTATATGTAACTTTTTGCACATACATTTCCAAAACCATTTACTATTCATTCAATGAGTTTAAAAGCAGTTCATTACATTTTTTAGGGCGCACAGCACCATCCACTGACGACAGTGTGCAATTGCACTTTTGAAGAAGCATCTGAAGTCTTCACAACGTGCTGACTGACTTACTATCCTAGTGACGCTGCAAAACATCTTAATAAAATGTTATTTAATACATATATTAAATATTATAATATGTCTGTTCAGTTGCAGAACAACTTAACGTAGGTGAATTTGTGTGCCTTCCTGTTTTCGTGTATGCTTTTTATGCTCATGATTTAAAAAAAAATAGACTGAGCTCGGTGAGGCCACCGTCCATCAGCGCCCCGGAGCTCCGTTAGGATGTATCCCGGAGCGCTTCATCCACTGTCTGCACCATCATCAGCAGAAAACCTTCTTCTCTTTCACTGCTCACCTTTCTGTCCATCGACCTTCTCTGTGTGGAGAGAAGAGGCCAAAGAAACAGTGTTTTGAAGGTGTGCGTGTGTGAGAGAGAGAGAAACCACTCACAGACTCACCTTTAGGGATGAACGTCAGCGAGCTGCTGAATATTCAGAAGCGTGATAGCCCTTCTCTTGGTCCGTCGTACAAGAACTCATGGCCCAATCCACTGCCACACTTCCCACAGCAAACCTATTTTAATACACATAAATCCAGAAGGTTCAAATTAAAATCCTATGTCTATACTTTATGATTAATAACAAGTGTTACAGTGGACAGCCCATTAAATTCAGCTTTATATGATGCAGGTTATTGTGACAAATATCCAGGAAATCGACCTTTAAGGGTCCCCATGCTTCAGGGTGTTTGGTCACACTGTCCTCATGGATTGTCTCAGAGAAGGCCGGCCAAGGAGAGGAGTGTTCGAACTTTGATGTGCTGGAAAATAACTCGTGCCCACATTCAGAACACACGTACACACCTGAGGAGGAAAAAAGAATCAATGAATGAACAAAGAAAGAACCACGACTTCTAATTTCACTACGCAAAACGTTGTTTCCTTTGCTGCTCACCAGGTTGGAAGTGATTCTTGTATTCTTCTCCACCAGAGAAAGAGCAGTATGACATTTCATCCATTTTAAACGTCTTGAAACCCAATGTTTGAAACGTGTTTACAGTGAGTCAGCCGGCTTAGGCTGGAACAAACCTGCACGTCCGGATCAAGTGTCGACAGCTCTGCCCTCTGATTCTCATTACTTACACTTGATGGCAGCACTAACATCACTGAGCAGTAGTGTCACTGCAGACTGTTTACAAAATCATGATGTTTTAAACTTCACATAACACATAATCTTACACTACATGTCATTAATCTAACAAAATGTTAGATAATAACCACACTTAATATGGAAAAATAGAAAATGGGTGACCAGGAAGTGGTTTTACATCCTCATCATCAGTAACAGAGCATTATTTTACATTCTCGACATGAGAGGAGCTAGTTTTTAGAGCGTTATATTTGATGACATATATAATAAAGAACTGAGACAATTCAGTCCGTAGAAAGAGTGACTTTAATATTTGAAAACAAGAATATAAGCAGCAATAATTCAAAGCATTGCTTTATTTTAATTTAAAACATTCATTTTAGTTCTTTGCATATCATGTCACTGTTATTGCCATTTACATAAAGCCTCTGAAAAGTGTGAAAATAGAATATACTGCTACTCGTTTTCTGTATCGTACACCAAACACTCCAGGTCAAGGCTAGTGTCAATAAACTTGTAAAATATTCTTTAGAAAAGGTTCATCCGGTTTGAATCCTGGTAAATAAATACTTTAACTCTCTCAGTAAGAAACAGTTCATAGAATCGTGAGAATCATTCCCCCCATTAGACAAGCCCAATCGTCATAAATACATTTCAAGCTGATGAGATGTGAGTGTGTAAGCAGTGACGTTATCCTGCAGATGATGACTCCATAAATAAAAAAGCGCTGAGATCGCTCCTCCGTTTGCTGCACAGCGAGGCCATCTTCATCAGAGCTCTGGTGCTCCCACACTGGGCTTTGTTCCAGGACTCTTCATTCGCTGTCCGCAGCTTCAGCAGCAGCACAGAGAAACGTCTACAAGTCCAGCAGCGCTTCCCTCTGACGGCTCACCTTATTGTCCATCAACCTTATCTGAAGAATGTGGAGAGAGAGAGAGAGAGAGAGAGAGAGAGAGAGAGAGAGACGGGTGGTGTGAGCAGAGAGGCATTTCACAGAGTGCACAGGGTGTCTAAACTTAACTCAGTTTGACTCAATTAGCATATGTTTAAAGTATATGCTCTACGGAAACCTCATATCCTGCTTGATGCTGCACTTTTGAAGCCAAAACCTGCATCAATATTTGAAAGTTTAAAAAAAGTGATAGCGGTATGTGTCCCTTTTTCTTTTTACATCTTCAATAAACAGCAACTAAATGAGTTTTTAGACTTGTAACAAGGATATGTACTACACGTGACATTTTTTATGTTGCAAAAATAAGTTTATCAGTGCTCGCTGGTGGATAAACTATGTAAAAGAGACAAAGTTACGACAGTGACAAGGTAACAGGACAGAAAAAGGAGCTGCGACCGAGTGTAATCGTGCAGTCGTACCTTTAGGGATGAACTTCAGTGAGCTGCTGAATATTCAGAAGCGAGACAGGCCTTTGGCTGGCCCGTCATTCACGAATTCATGGCCAAGCCCATTTCCACATTTCCCACACCGCACCTGGGACAACACATTAGAGTCAGCACTGAATGCATTAAACAAGTCCTTCACTAGGCCTAGAAATTAATACAGTAAACTTCCCTCCACTAAACTGTATTAATTGTACCTTATACGCCCCGGGTCTCTCCTCATGTTTGGACACACTGTCCTCGAGGATGGTCTCTGTGAAGGCTGGCCAGGGGGACGAGTGCTCGTACTTAGAGTGGCTGGAGAACAGCTGGTGCTCACACTTGGCACATGCATAAATCCCTGAGGAGGAAAGGATGAGAGACGATGGCTGGTGTGCAACATGACTAGACAACTATTTTAACACAAACTTTGTTCAGACCCGAGCACAGCTTATGATAGAATGTTGGTATCCTTTAATCATTTACAGATGGGATCACATTTTATATATCATTTTCAATCGATATATCATTTTAAATGTGTTTGTGTTGATGTTTTTTTTATAGTTTGTTATGTGTTTGTTGGAGGTTGTGAGTGGTAGTTGTGTTGAACAACATCCAGTTTTGTAACTGAGTCATTGTGTAACCTGAACATGGGTTACAAAAGTCAACTAGGTTAGCTTTTTGTTGCAGTGTTACGCACATCAGTTTAATTTTTATGTGACTTTGTGTATATGGTCCTAAAAGTTATTTCTGGTAGCTACAGCTTAAAAATGCTAAAAGAGCTAAAAAGAGCTGTCTGTAAAGTTACTGATCGTTACAATGAGAAGTTAGCCTACAGTGGCTACTCCTGCTGCACAGTCTCTGAGCCGCACCAACATTTATGCGGACATTCAGGATAAAGTACAAGGCGTTAAAGTCGTGAAGGTACCTGGTTTGAAGTGGTCTTTAAAGACCTCACCGCCGAAGAAACTACAAAACGACATTCCTCTGGTTTCAGGTCAGTATTTTGTGTTTATCCGCCGGTCTGTGTCTGTGTGTGTGTCTGCGGTCAAAGTTCTCTGAACAGGCGCAAATATTCCGCTTACAGCAATAAGACTTCCGGTTTGACTGTACGGCCTTCAAAATAAAACCAGTAAAAAAAAAAGTTGTGTTCCTCATAGTCACTGACTTTTACAGTGTTTTGTTATAATGAATTGATTCATTTATATGTATATTTATATTCTACTTTTTTAAAAACATATGTATATTATGTGTATTATATTCTATTTTTTTTAAAAAGTAAAAGACTTTTGGACTAGACAATGTTTTGTTATAATGAACTGATTCATTTATATCTACTTTATTCTACTTAAAATATATATCGATAGATAGATAGATAGATAGATAGATAGATAGATAGATAGATAGATAGATAGATAGATAGATGTTATGGGTTAACCTCTTAACACAATTATACATTTGTGTTTCTATGCAAATGTTTAATTTTGCTACAAATGTCTAATTTCTCAGTACGTATTTCAATTTACATCTATCTCAGGTCAATTTTAACGCATGGCTCCTGTGTTATAGGTTAATTCTAATGTATGTTCAATGTATGTTTGCATGCTGCTACTGGATGCTTGAATTTCCTTCGGGACCAATAAAGTATCTATCTATCTATCTATCTATCTATCTATCTATCTATCTATCTATCTATCTATCTATCTATCTATTTAGACTATATCAATGTTTCTATTTTTTCATTTTGTTTCATGTAGTTTAGGGTTTTGCCGTTGTATTTCTCACATTCACCTCTAACTTGTTTACTTTTCCCCATCTCTATTTGAAATTGACGCTTTTATTCTGAAGGACTCAAACCGGAGGTGATGTCGTGCCTGCCGTCCGTTGACAGACCGTGTGGGGGGGATTGACAGGTCGGAGCTCGGTTAGCTGAGTTTATCCCCTGTCTCTATCCGTGCCGTAGCTGTCTCCTGAGACATGGACGCCACGATGTTTCAGCTGAGGTCGTTTGTTCATCAGCGGCTGTACACGGCGGCGGAGGAGATCCTCGGCGAGGTGGAGAAGACCATAACGTTAGCTTTGTACGAAGCCGAAGTTAGTCGATCTAAAGAGGAGGTGGAAAGTCTGCGACACCAGCTAGACCTCCTGCGAAAGAAACCAGGTCTGAGTGTCTGTTTGGGTGTGCTATTTAGTGGCGTTTGACACTGAATACAGTGGTGTTGTGGTAGCTGAAGGAGTAGCTGTATAGCTATGGATGTTGCTTGACGCATGCGCACACAATGCACTCTATACTGTGCAAGCTCTGCAGCAGCAGGAGTGCTTTAATGCTTTATATCTTCACAGTAGTGTGATGAACACTTTTCCAGAATCTCTCAGAATGACACAGGATGTTGGGTAACTTTTTCCTCCTCTCTTTTTTGTAGATGAAGAGCCTTCACTGACCGGCAGCACAGTGCAACATGGAGGCGAACGTGATGCCCCAGGACCCTCAACACCAGAAGAGTCTAACTTCAACCTGAGCACAGAGGTCCCGGGACCGTCTCAGACCAGCCCAGACGTGGAGAATAACAACTGGAACTACTGCTCAGGTGAAACTGACTTCAAGGTGTCAGAGATAAAAGAAGAGCAGGAGGAACTTGGGGATGACAGTCGAACACAGGAGGTCGTGAAAAGCGAGCAAGATCAGCCAGAGACGCACGCGTCGTCTTACGAGATGCAGCCTGTTTCTTCAGACTGCTCCACAGCCCAGAGCGATGATGGCGACAGTGAGGAGCCGAAGGAAGGCAAAGGAGAGCAGACCGAAATGATGCAACAGAAAGGAAAGATCCTGCAAGGACAAAGCGGCAGCATCAGTAAGAAGCGCCAGGCGCCGTCGCCGTATGACAAATGTTCTGCTAAACACGAAAAAGGTCGCAGCTTTTGCCACTTGTGCGGAAAGGGGTTCCAGTACATCGGCTCGTTGATGAAGCACATAAAAACCCACGAGAACAAAATAGATTGCACCGTGTGCGGGATGACGTACCAGTCCACAGAAGAGCTCATCACTCACCTGAAAGGTCGCCACAACAAAACCTATTTCTGCGACGTCTGCGGGAAAACCTTTGCCAATAACCGTTGCCTCCGGCTGCACGAGAGAATACACACAGGCATCAGAGAGTTCATGTGCCAAGAGTGCGATAAAAACATTTTACAGAAGAGAGCACCTCATCGCGCACGTGAGGACCCATTCAGGAGAAGCCGTACCACTGTGACATCTGGGCGCAGCCGCCCAGTCAGAGCCAAACCTCAATTCACAAAAGAAGTCATTCGGGAGAGGCCGATCATTGCGCTCAGCGGCAAACTTTTTCAACACGAGCAGTCACCTCAAACACACATGAGGTACCATTCGGGAGAGAAACCGCACTGCAGACATCTGCGTAAACGTTACTAAAGCGACAGGATGACGAGACACAGGACCACGCGACACTGGGGAGAGGCCGACGCTGCCACTGCAGCGTATGAGGCTGCAGGTTCGCCTAATCTCTTCAAGGTGCACCTGCAAACTCACGAAGCCAGTGGCGGAGTGAACATCTCGGAGCTCGTGTAACGGAAGTTGGACGAGAAATGGTTTGCATGCATGGCATCGCCTACCTGTCGGCCGGTCATATGTGTTCGGCTGCCGATCATAAGGGCTTAAATGAGTTGATCTGGTGGCCATCATGCACCTGATGTGAGAAATCATCTCAACATGAACGCCTAGTCGCTTTTCATTCGCAGATGGACGCCTGGGTCGAGTTGGCTGTTATATAATTATAATACGTCATGAACCAAAGTTAGTAAAGTTGCCATTTTCATTGAGCTGATGTGGCCTTCTGCTCCTAAATTATTTCTATGAAGAAGGTGCCTCTTTTGAGTAGCTTGTTTAGCAATCTGAGGGTTGCGGGTTCGAACCCGCCCACCCATCCAAGTCAGAGCACTGAACCCAGGATGTGTCTGGGTGAGTTTATATTACCAACTAAAGCTTTAGTTTAGGCTCAATCTGCTCAAATTATATTTAGGCTTTAAAGTTATACATAATTTTGATTGATGGGTAGGTGCAGTTACAGGCGGTTGATCACGGATGCAGCATCCACTCTTTGACTGTCAGTGCTCCTAATGAGCAGTTGGCCTATTGCACATGCTATCAGTGTATGAATGTGTGACAGTGCTGAGTGGCTCATCAACAATGTCCATGTGCCATTTATGCCAAAGTTCAGTTTGATTGGGAAATTGCAAAGGGTGTCCAAGAGGTGGGAATGACCCTTGATTTAGCTGGATATTGATGACTGCATGCTAAAATAATACAAGCAATAGAGGAGAAGAGGTGCTGCCTCGCTGCAGCGAGTGCAAAGACAAGTAACGGACATTAATGAAGTGTAATGCTTCATTAAAAGCTGTGTAGCTTTTTGGACGATTGCTGTTGGCAGTTGCACTTTATGTTTGCAAACGATGGCACCCCCGATGAAATCTGGATCTGACCGCACTATAACAGGAAAGTGAGACAGATAAGCAACACCCTGTGGGGCGTACTCATGAGTGTGCAGGGCCTTCGACAGGCAGTAAGTTAAATGAGCACACAGGGCTGAGATTATGTCAAAGCAAATGTCTGCAGGTGGGTTTAACTGTTGTGGAAACGAGCAGTGTTAAGAGATTCGTGGGGCTACATGTTCCATATGAGAAAGTCCTAAGGCCCTGCAATGCAGACCACAAGTGGTAACCATTTACATAACTTTAATTTGGCTTTTGTCCAGAGCAGTTTATTTTTTATAATTGGCCAATGCTGGGAGCAGTTTGGCCCTCGAGACACTTTAACATGTGATTCAGCAGGAACACTAACCCCACATACGCTTTGATCATTAAATACACCTACACCTGCATAAGGTGTATATTACTGTTGCAAAGAGCAAGCCAATGACACAATTAGTCCAATCTAGGATTGACTGTGACATGAATAATGACCAAGAAAATTAATGTGACTCTGAAATGTTACTTTCATCATATTTAACAGGCAAAAGTTTAAAAATGGAAAGAATGCATTTTTATTTCTATTTATTTAATCTTTTGTTACAGTGATCATTTCAAGGACAGAATCAAGCAGACATTCACACACATTGATCCAAAACAAATTCTCTTGCATGGAAACTTCAGTTGATGGTGTTAAATGCATCCAGTTTACGCGACCAGGTTCGTTCTGGAAATATATTTTCTTCTCCCCTGTAACACATCTGTGCCAGTGTGATGTTTGTTTTGAAACAACAACTGGAAGAGAAACAGTGAAACTGTTTGTTTCACTCAAACTGCTGAAATATGTTGCCACTTATCAAGCCAGTGCAGTACATTTCATTGTTCTGTGTGATGTCTTCTTATGAGGGAACCAAGTTTCTACATGAAGGGAACAAATAAAGTTTAACAACGCCTGGTCATAATACTGTCATTCGTTTATTCTTTCGTGGTTGTGGCCACTGCAAAATATTTACACCAACAACATTCTTGGTTGATTCATACCATACTGTAATTGCTAAGCTCTCTTTGTTAACAGAAATTGTGACTTGTTTTGAATTAAAAGAAATATTTGGAAAATCTGATATTAAAAATTCAATATTCAAAATATTAACTGAATCAAAATAAAAATAAATCAAAAGTCTTGGTAGTAAAGTAATAATTTCTGGAAATATTTTATAATATATATATGATATATTATAAGAAATATTTTGTTACTGACTTGTAATACATAACTATTTCTTTATAATGCTGCTATTAGATAGGATTTAAAATTAACACAGATAGATCTAAATTTAACATGTACAAAGAAATTAAACATTTGTAGCAAATTAAAACATTTGCAGAGAAAATAAATATATAACTGTAAGTCAAGAAGTTAACCCTCAACATCTACATACAAAAACTATATTAAAAATAGAGCGACCGTGGAAGTAGAAATATTTATAAAGTTATGAGAAAGAACTACAAATGGGGATAAAGGACTGGTATTAAATTAGGCTGTAATTAATAATAACTATCCAGCACATTTACCTTAAATTATCTACATGAATCGTAATAAAATTATAAAACATTAACTGCTAAGTATCAAAGAAGAGTAATTGTTAATTCAAAGTAAAGCAGTTCAGTTTTATAATAACAAAATCTCTCCCGGACGCAATAATCGTCGGAACTTAACAGTGTGACACCAGGCGATGTAAACAACACGCTAGCAGCGTTAGCTTCATCCAGGCGTTGAAACAGCTACACGAAACTGTATCTAATTATTTAATTTGTTAATTACAACGATGTCTTCGGTTGAGTATTTGAGAGGTTTGTCAGCGAGCGGTATAACTGCTGCAGCTGAGGAAATATTCAAAGTTTTTGTAAAACTATCGCCGAGTACGAAGAAAGATCAACCAGCAGCGCAAACTGCTGGATGTCGCCCGGAAAACCGGAAGTAAAGTTACAATCGATAGGTGTGTGATGTCATTATTTTAATTATACGAAACAGAGAAACGTTTGACATACATGGTTAACACAGCTTGTTGCATTTACAGTAGTGTCATGCATGCATGCAGACGGAAGCTATATAGCTATGGATGTTGCTCCACGCATGCGCACACACTCCACTTAATACTGTGCAAACTTCTGCCGTGTTATGAGTGTTTTAATGCTTTATATCTTCATTGTGCAGATGAACACTTTTCCAGAAACTCTCAGAATGACACAGGATATTGGGTAACGCTTTCCTCTCTCTCTTTGTAGATGAAGAGCTGATCGGGCAGCACAGTGCAACAAGAAGCGCGAACGTGATGCCCCAGGACCTCAACACCAGAAGAGTTCAACTTCAGCCTGAGCACAGAGTGGGGTCCCGGGACCGTCTCAGACCAGCCCAGCATCGCAGGGGAGAATAACAAACTGGAACTACTGTTTCAGGTGAAACTGACTTCAAGGTGTCAGAGATAAAAGAAGAGCAGGAGGAACTTGGGGGATGACAGTCAACACAGAGGTCGTGGAAAAGCGAGCAAGATCAAATAGAGACGCACACGCTATCTTATGAGATGCAGCCTGTTTCTCAGAGTTGGGACTATCATCAGACGAGCTGAAGGGAAGCAAAGGAGAGCAGACTGAAATGATGCAACAGAAAGGAAACATACTGCAAGCGACAAAGCTACATCAGTAAGAAGCACCAGGCGCCGCCGCCGCATGGACAAATGTTCTGCTACAACACTTAAAAGGGACGAGCTTTTTGCAAATAGATTGCCCGGCGTGGTGGGGATGACATACCAGTCTACAGTGAGGAGCTGGATAACCTGCGAAAGATTGCCACAACAAACACATTTTTGTGACGCTCAAAGTGGAAAACTCTTTGCCAATATTCCTGCTCCTCCGGCTGCACGAGAGAATACACACAGGCATCAGAGAGTTCATGTGCCAAGAGTGCGACAAAACATTTTACAGAAGAGCGAATCTGACTGTGCATATGAGGACCCATTCAGGGGAGAAGCCGTATCACTGTGATGTTTGCGGCAAAGCGTTCAGTCAGAGCCAAAACCTTACAATTCACAAAAGAAGTCATTCGGGGGAGAGGCCGTATCATTGCGGCCTGTGCGGCAAACTTTTCAACACGAGCAGTCACCTCAAGACACACATGAGGTACCATTCGGGAGAGAGACCGTACCCGTGTGACATCTGCGGGAAATGCTTTCGCTACAGCGGAGATTTGGTTAGACATAAGACCACGCACACAGCAGCTCCGTCACCAGGAGAGCAACTCCGGTTTGGATCAAGAGGCCCGAGAGCCTCCACAGATTTAAGAGGAGCAGGAGGAACTCTATACCAGTAAGGAGAGCAACTTTTACAGCTCGCCTCTCGAGAGGGGAGATCAGAAAGGAGGCAGCAATCGTGAACACTCAGGAGTAACTCGAGTCAAATCCAAAGAGAAGACATTACAAAAGCAGAAGTGATCCTTTACTGTACAGTTGCAGCACATGTGAGAAAATCCTGTGGTGATCTCAAATCACATGAAACAGGAGGAAGGGGGCACTCCTGTGACATCTGATTCAACACAACAGCGCACACACAGCAGGGAGCATTCGGTAACCTCTGCACGTGTGGGGAAAAACACATATGGAGAAGACCTTTACGGTACAAATGCACCACTGAGCTTGATTGTGCCATTTTACATACCAGTTAAGAGAATATTAAAGCCTGTATATGTTGTTCCAAGTCCTACAGTTCTAAGTTCTAAGTTAAGAACAGATACATGTCAGTGTTATGAGTCAACGAGTGTTTTGTGTCTTGGCGGTACCCGCTCTGTAAGTTGAACTCAGGCCGTGCCCTCAGGGATGTCAGCTGTTCCTTCATGGCCACAATGTGTAAACAAATGTACTGTGTCACCAAACTACCTACCTAATAAAGTGAGTTCTTTCATCGAAGACCTTTTTGTCAGTGATAAGATTCATGACCGGTGAGTGAGGGCAAAGGACAGGAGTGCATTCTGCTTGTATTTCCTACCCAAGGAAGATGCACTTGAAGAGCTCGGTGTGATACCATGTTTGCCCCCAGGACAGACGGTGGAAACCCCTTTAGCTTTAGTAAGGGCAGCTTTTTTTGGACCTGTGACCTGTGTAATGTGACAGAAATGTTGCCCCGAACACTTCCTGAGGGAAGTTAATTACAACTAGCAGACGGAGTCTACCAAGATCTGACTGAATCTGATCTCCATCATCAAAAGTCTCTATTACATCAAGTATGAGAACACCGTGTCCTTAAAATGAGACAATTAGAAGTCCTTTTCAGTCGGTAGATGTTTCCTCATATTAGCATTTCGTCCCTGCTCCTCCGGGTTATGGAGCAGGTGACTGCATCACTCTGCTGCTCTAAAAGAAACATTTCTTCTTCTGCAGTTTGGCCAACAGGTGGCAGCAGACACACCCAAGCTGTTCTCCAGTAATATGGGCTGGATCAAGAGAAGTAATCTACTACAAATCATCAACACTGTTACACACCTTCACAGCCTGCAGCAGCATAATCCTGGCCGAGTCAACAATGTGACGTTTAAGGACTCGCACCGAAGAATTTAAAACAGGAAGTGGAGCTGGAATCAACATGCAGTTACCTCAGATTTGGAGTACTGAAACACAAAGAACTAACTGCACAGTGCCTCATCCTTCAAACCTCATGTGGGAACAGATAATAAAAACAGATCTCTGATATTAGCAACCGCCATCACCATCCACCAGCAACAATCTGTCTTTTAGAATCAGAATCACATATAAGGAATTTGACTCAGGTTACAGGTTACTCTCAATGTACATACACAGAAATATACAGTTTAAACAAGGAGCTGGACAGGTAACATAAACTATTATGTACAGAGAAATATTTATATAAATATGTATATTTATATATATATATGTGTGAACAACAATATAAGTTGTAGGCAGAATAAGGCAATGGTGCAAGGAGTGCTAAAATAAATGTGGTTTGTGTAGCAGGTTGCTTTATGTCATGAGGTAGGTGGATATGACAGCATATACAGTATGCGCAGCATGCATAGATTGTGTATGAATGACCATATTTACATGTTTATTGAACAAAAACTGGATTTAAGCAGTGGGAATACATTATTTAGAGGTCCAATGGATGTTTGAGGGATTGTTCTTCAACATGAACTGTTGCCCGGAGAGTAACAGCAGCTTCTGGGCATCCAGGAGAATAAACCCGTCTGCAAGATCTGATGCAGCCAGCAGTTAAATGTCAGGTCATGACATGGTGAGGTCATTACCTTCATGGCTGCCTCCCTGTATGCTGCTCTGGTGGCTGGAATGAGCAGAGAGAAATAATCCATGCACATCCTCAAAAACAACAACAACAACAACAACAACAAAAGCCAGATGTTCTCCTCACTTCTCTCACTCTACATTTATTACTTTGAATGTAATGTACCTACACTTCATAACAAAGATCACAGCTAATGAAGTCCCAACTGTGAGATTTAGTGTAATTAATTAAAAGGATACACATCTCAGAGCTGATGTGTCAGTGAATATAAGATTATTTTGGCTCTTGAGCGGTGACTGGCATGATATTTCCAGGTCGTGCAATTACATAAGTCTGCGTACGGAGGACTGAGGACTGCGGTGTCAGAGGGGGGAGAGTTGAGCTTTTGACGCTGCGCGCAGAGAGCAGAGAGGAGGAGTCGCTTCGTCAACTGTTGGCCCCTCGAGTCTAATCTGGATTAGAGTTTCCAGTCTAGTCTGCAGCCAGGACTCCTAATAATCACATTATTCTGTATTGAGTTGACGCCTCCTGCAGCAACGAAGGGAAGGAATAAACGGTGTCAAGCGGTGGCAACGTCGCCGACGCGTTTACCTTCAAGCTGAACGGTTTATTTTGGATGCAAAATGTTTCAAGGGAGTTTGGACGACGTAGATTTGCGACAATCCGAGTAAAGTTGAATGAATTATTTGCTGTCGGCGGATGGTGCGCATCCTCTGTGTGCAGCATACCGCGCTCTGCAGCATCCACACCGAGCACTGCAGCCTGCACCTGAAGCACATTTCTGCACAAACCCCTGACACCGATATCACAGGAGCAGCCGGGAAAACACGGGACACAGCCGGGAAAACATGCCAGAATCAGGTAAGGGTCTTTATTTTCACGTCACACTTTACAGGTGAGTGAGCTCAGGCTGGAAATGTGGTGATGCATCTCTTTTACAGCCTGGAGGAAAAAGTTTAAAGGGACAAAAGGGGGGGGGGGACTCATTTGGATGTCTGAGTGATGTGTCTGTCCACGGGCAGTCAATAAACCTTTACTGGATGAGAATAAAGCTTCAGTAACAGTGACCATGTGATACCCAGACAAACACACAGGCATGTGCCACATGTCATCGGGGTCAAATGGTAGTTTGAGGACAGGATTAAGCAGAGGATACAAACAAAGTGTGATGCCAGACTGCAGAGTCAGTCCTCAAATAATCCAACTGGGATTTCACAAAGTTCTGTCTCCATTTTTTTTCCCCATCCCATTGTCTAAACAGGATAGAGAGGCCAAGAAGAGGACACAGTTGGAGAGACATGATTTTTGCTGGCAGGATTTCAATCCCTTACCAACGTCATGGATAAAAGTGCTGGTCACCCTCTACCTTTTAATCCATTTTAATTGACCTACTGTCTCCTCTTTGATAGACACCTGCCTCATCATAGGCAAACACACAACATAACACCCCCCATTAATGTGTCTAATATTTTGTGTACACTTCCCAAAATAAATCAAGTCAAGTTCGTTAACTTTCTCCACACCAAATGGAGTCGTACAGAGTGTCAGCAACCACGAACAGTCGTGTAAAAGTCCTCTACTTATACACATTCACGAAAACTACTGTAGTTGTATCAGAAAAGATGAGACCCAGAGCAGAAACATTTCGATCAATTATCGATTGATTGGTGTTTTTTTTATCAGCCTTTAATTGGTTCAGTCAGTTTTAAAGCAAACATTTCAAATCTTCTTTGATTCTTGCTTTTCACATGTGAGTGTTTGTTACTTTTCTTTCATTTATGTCACTGGAAACCGAATATCTTTGGCTTTTTATCATAAAAACGTCAATATTAAGTACATTTAACTTGGAGCAGATTGCAGCTCTGTTTCCTCCCTCACTTGCTGTTTATTTCAGAACCAGGCAGGGACATCAGAGAGTTTGTACATTTAACTATATTTTAAAAAATATTTCTTCACTAATGATAAAATTGTAAAATACGCTCCACTTTCCACTCTCGAGGGACAAACCCAGAACTGGTGGTTCTCTGATGTTTATTCTTTAATCTTGCTGCTGCAGAAATCCATCCACAGTCCTGACTGGAAGGCAGCCAAATCCCCAGCTGACTTCATATTCAACAGAACAGCAAAGGTTCTCCTCTCCCTGTCAGCACGAACTGATCCAAATTGACTCCGAAGTAGAAATTGATTAGGGTAATGCAGGGCTGTCTGGGGCAGCTTAAGCACTGGCGGTAGCAGCACTTTTAGTTAATTAGACAAACAGCCCAGCAGGTCGTTGCTAAAATTAATAATTCTCTTTATAAACAGTGTGCAGAGAAGTGAAGAGATAAGGCGTTAAATTATGCGAGCAACATGGCAACAAATGACTTTCTGTAGCCTTGAAAATTGGTTTCATTCAGGTCAGGGCTACAATTTATAACACACAGCACAATAACCGATCACTGCTCGAGTCTTACTACTGTTTTTCTGTTGCTGCTTTTATGTACAAATGTGGCCTCTAAACTAGTTTGTGACAACACTGTCACCCTCTATTGAATTTTCTTTGTGAGGAGAGGAATCTGGCTGCAGCTGCTCTGTGAACCAGAAGAGTAAAAGAAACAAACATGAACCAAAAAAGACGACAAAATTATATTAAAGGTCCAGTGCGTAAAGATTTTGGGGGCCCTATTTACATAGCATATTTACAGCATATGCATAACATTTTTTGTGTGTTTAATTGGCTGAAAATAAGAATCGATTTTGGATGTTTTTGATACTTTAGAATGAGTCCAACAGGTTGAACCACTTTGTTTCTACAGTGGCCCAGAAAGGACAAATTGAGCTCTAGCTCAATTTGTCCTGTTTTAATAGAACCTTTTGCAATTTTTTTGCACATTTCGTAGCCACTGTATTTGTTTCTTTTACATGCTAGGAAGGAGACAGTGAGATGAGGCAGTTACAATCAGCAACTACCCTGCGAAGTGCCACTAAATCCTACACATTGGTCCTTTAACTTGGGGTCCATTTATTAGCTTCTTTAGGTGATGAATTTACTTCAGGTCTGCTCATAAAGCCAGACTACATATGACACTCTTAAGTAAATGACAGTCATCTGAAAATGTATCTGCGACTGAAAGGCACACTGATTACCATCAGATTTAATTCATGTCCCAGGTGTCTTAATTTCCTGTCGTGAAAGCCTGTTTAATATGGAGGATTACAATTAATCCACTCTCAGTCTGGATCTGGTACTGTAGCTGTTGACTCTCAGTGAGTTGGGCTGTGCAGCCTGTCCGCCATGCATGCATGTCAGTGATTGCCACACGTAAACAGCCTGTGGAGGGCTCGTTATAGATCCATACACTCTCAGAGCCCTGATTTCCCAGAGGGAGTGTCTAATTATTGTGCTTTCGAAGGCGTAATGGACAGCGGCGAGGGTGTGGTGGAAAGAAAGGAGCTTGTTTTCCCGGTTCTATTCGTGACATGGAGAAGCTTAAGCCTTACTGATTGTAACTGAGCTTTTACTCTGAGTTGTAACAGATATTAATATGGGACAAAGTGACAATCAAAAGCCATGGTTTCATATATTTTTATATCTTGTCAGATGAAGTTGTTCTCTTGATGTAAATACAACAGAAGAAAACATGTATTTGAAATAACATGACATGATACCAGTATTGTACCAGTATTGTACTATGAAAGACAAAGGCACAAACAAGACTAATGACTCACTGAATCTAAATTGGGATTAGCTGTGACTATGGGATTAAAGTCTCTGAGCTACCGACTCCTTATGATGAGTCCAGAAACAAACCACCCATCCTCCCCCACATTATCTCAGACAAAATGTGAACTGACAGCACTCAAGTTCCCTGTATCCCCACAGAGGAAGAGTAAAAATGACAGAAAGAGAAAGTATAGAGGAGATTAGAAAGAAATGCTGAGAGGTGAAAGGAGAGAGGGATGTTGAGTTTGTTGTTGATGTTCGAATAATCATGTTTCAGTATATTTTCTTGTTTCTCACTATATTTCCAGCATCCAGCATGATGGACTATGGGCAGCCCAGCAAGTCTACCAGCTCTAGTGCCATGCTCCACGTCTTCTGGGACTGCGGCTCCATTTGGTTGGCCACATTCTCACAGTAGCACCTTGTTGACAGGCTGCAATGGAGGAGAGCAAGCTCATCTTCAGCCTGGACCGTCACGATGAAGGTCCCATTGTGGCCTTCTCCAAAGATAAACCACAAGGCAGGGAGAGCCAGCCTGACCTCACCCTCGGGATGGATTTGGACCTGAGCCAAGGCCACCGCTCTCAGCCCCCCTACTTGCCTCACTCTCCGTCATCCCCGGGCTCTTTAGCTGATCTATCAGCATCATCAGCAGGCTTGCTCGTCACCACCAACCTTGTCAAATCCTCCTCCACAGACCTCGACCCGAATGAGAGCAGCTCTCTACGAGGCAAACCTCTGCTCAGCCTGGTCAAGTCCCTGAGCACAGAGATTTCCCGCCGGGTTGAGCCGGAAGTCAACCTCTCCAAATCAGACTCGAAGCTGCATTTACATCCCTGGAAGCAGCTCACCCATCCAAAGATCCCAGAGGCCAGGCCTGAAGCTGGAGAACTGAGTGAGAATGACGACTGGGTATCACCTCTTTCCACAGGCAGTATACCTCTCGCTGAACCCCGGGGCAGCTCGCTGATTGCCGAGCTCGAGGACACACGGAGGAGGTTCTCTGAGGCTATGCAGGATCCACTGAGTATGCTGAGTAAGATCATGGGGGACGAAAGCTCAGGCAGCCCCAAGCAGGGGAGAGCTGCTGCTGCTGCCGGAGACCCACTTGCTTCCCAAGGCAGCTGTGGAAAAGATGTGGTCAGTGAAGATGTGGAGCTTAAGTGCCGGAAGAGAACTGATGGTGAACATAGGTGTGTGTCTGACACGCCACTGAGAAGAATCCAACAGGGCTCCTTAATAAAGTCCACCACCTCCCCAGAACGCCACAGCAGAGACAACAATTACGAAATCCGCACTTATGGAGATATGATTCAGGTGCTGGAGCTCCAGAATGGATCCAGAGGGACTCATCATAGAACTTACCCCCATTCTCGAGTCACAGTGCCGGGCTCATCACTGCCTCTTTACTGGCTCCTCCCTGTGGGTCTTCTAGCCTATGGTTTCTTTGTGTTACCCCTGCCCTCCTATATGACAGGTCTCTCTGTGGGGATTGCATGTGGCTTCATGTTGGGCCTGGTGGTGGTGTTCATGTTTGCCCCGCGAAGCAACAAGGGTTCTCGTTTGAAAAGAACCAGAGCCCTGAACATGGAGCCGCTGGACGGGGAGCTCACAGATCCACAAATCCTGGAGGTAATGAAACACAGAGAGGCGTAGACATCTATGTGTCTCTCAACTTTCATCCAAACTTCACTCCTCTGTTTCTTTGCAATGTATTACACAAGTAGTGTAGCTGAGAGCTCATGACCGGGACATTTGTACATATGTATTTATTATCATGATATTACTTACAATTGAAAATTAACAAGTCAACAACTTTGCTAACAGCGAAACATCAAGCAAGTATATTGTGTATATTACTTACTAGTCCAACAACAGAAGTCCAGCTCGGCATCTGTCTTCCAGCCTTTCATTTAACAAAGCTCTTGCCAACAATTAAAGGTCAGTCCAGATTTACTTGACCTGGCAGCTTCTTGCTCTGTCACTCTCTCCTTTTCTCTTCTTTAATTTCCTCTGTCAAAATCATCTCCAGTCTTTTCACCTCTGTCCATAGAGTCTGCTGAGCCTGGTTACGTTGCCCACTAGCCCAGCTCCTGTTCTGGCACAACACTGGCTTTCCTCCCCGTCAGCATTCCCCCACACTCGTGCCCTGAAAACCTCTTCTCCACACCTGTCGTATAAACATGAACGCTCACTGCTATCAAATATTTTGACTGACATTTAATATGGAAAGAAAAACAAGAAACCAACGCATGTCAACACGTGACAGCTTGGAGTTTTTAGCCATGCTAGCATTGTGGCACTAAGGATGGCCATGTCGGTTGGACCACCACTTTTTTGTTTATTTATGACCAATATACTCGCTAAATAAATTAAATCCCCATCAGCCTTAGCCATGCTTTGTGCTCATTGGCAAATGTCAGTACGCTGATACGTTAACGTAAGATGGTGACAATGATAAACATCAGCATCGTAGCATGCTGACATTAGCATTTAGCTCAAGTACAGCCTCACTAAGACGTTAGCATGGCTGTGCTGCTCGGTATACAGAGAAACCTCTGCAGCTGCTCCTGACTAACTCTTTCCCTAGCACTGATTTGGTTACATGGAAATGAGGCTGCAAGCTCAAATGTTTGTTCTGCAGGGTGAAAGACCAAAACAAGAAACAAACAGCAGCCATGTGAGTCATTGGATGGGTACTAAAGATAGTGCTGTCAGACCTCCTTAATGGATTAGTTTGGAGGTAATTGCTGTATAAAAAAAAAAAAACTACCATCAGGCGCAGCAGTTTCAGCATCTTAAGAGCAGGTTATTTTGATAATAGCTTTCTCACAGCACTTCTCGACAGCTCTGCTGAGAGGGTGAGGCTGGCTGCCTCAATAAATGCGGAGTTAGCAGGTTGAAATGAACTTTATGAGGAGGATAGAGGCCTTAGTAACAGCAGGCTATTTCAAAGACTTGTCCACAGTGTTAAATGAGACAGAAGCATTCTGCCATGTCTCATGTTTCCCCTCCTGCTGAGCCGCATTGTCGCAGTTTGCACCACTCACTGTGACTTCCATTTGCCTGGGTAGAGACTTGGCTAGATTTTCTGATATATGCGTACAATATATTGTCAGTTTAAAGCACCTAAATATAGCATCAACACAGCTTTCTGTTTAGTTCATCTGAAAGGGAAAATGTGACGTGATTTGTGACTCACTGTGTGTTTTTATCCTGTCGGGTTTAACACTCTTATAATTTTCTCCAGGGCTGGATGAATGAGACGCACAGCTACGACCCTGAGACTTTCCACCCCTCCATCACACAGTCTGTCCATGTCACCCTGGAAGGCAGCCAGCTGCGCCTGGCGTACCCACGTGCCAACATCTCCCGGTGGGCAGGGTTCGATGAGACGGTCCACGAGGCTTCATTTTTGCGTTCACGCACTTACCAGCTGGCTAACTGTAAGGTCAGTGCTTTTGCAAAAAAAAATTATATATATATATTCTCATTTCTGGGTCCCAGGGGAGCAGACCTGTCCCTCAGAGGGGAATTAAAAGAGAGAGGCAAGGTGACCTCTTGCCTGAACTCTCATCTCTCTGCACCCACATTGTCATCTAACACGGAGGTGAAAGACCAGGAGGATTACGGCTGAAGTGATGATGCTCTGAATAAACTAGACCTGGCTGCTGTCTCATTCGCATATTCAGGCAGGTGACAGTGGCTTCCAGCGGGGTAATAGAATAACGCTAACACCTAATCAATGTGGGGAGAGCTTTGGCAATGGCAAACTGCCAACGCAATTTCTGCCTGCCAGCATCTTTTGTAGAAAGAAAATACTGATGACACTTGTGTTTCATTTTTTATCCCAGGTGTCTCTGTTGCCGCCTGGTTTGGCTCGCAAGAGGGTGTGGAACAAGAAATACCCCATCTGTATCACTCTGGCTGAAGGAGAGGTAGGGGAGGAGAGTGTGGCTGAAGGGCAGGAGGAGGAAGAAAGGGCAGAGAGACATATCGTCCCCGACCAGCAGCTTCCTGTCACCCTGTACCTCTTTGGCCGCACAGGGAGAGAGAAGGAGGAGTGGTTCCAGCACTTCCTGTCTGTCTCCCGGGCTGGAGCCAAGAAAGAAAGTGTGAGCGGGGAGGAGAACACAGGTAGGATGATGTTTCAGTACTTAGTGAATGGGAGCAATTCAGCTGGGGGTAGACTTATTTTGCATGCATTTAGTCACTGTCGAATCAATGCAATGAGTACAGGAAAGATTCATATTGAGATTCCTTACCAGCTCCTTCACGTCTGTCTCTTCTCTGCCGCTCAGAAACACCATGCGGTGGAGACGCTGTTAAAGGAAGCACAGAGGAGCTGCACGACTTGCCCGGAGCTACGAAAACAAGAACGCTATTGGACTACAGCAACTACATGACTCAACTTATTGTCACACAGAGTTACAATCCCACCCCCAGCCCCTGCCATAGTGAGATGGGAAGCCCCACAACCCACAGGAAGGTCAATAAACAACATTTAACATAGTTTTTAGACCCAGCATCACATGAGCAGATATCAGAACTCTGCTCTACTTACCCTCTGCATGTCGTGCTAATATTCTACATAACTCCCATTGATCAGGGTCGGTCAATTTCAGCTCCTGTTCCATTGTTCTGCCCTGCGCTCAGACCAGCGTAAGATGCTGGCTCAGCTAAACACATCCTTGCTGATATCAGGTATCACCTGGCTGGAAGGATATTAATACAGTACATCTGCAGCATACCTGACCAAGCTGCTAATCTTGGCTTTGGTGGTTTGGGCTTGGCACCCCACGTAGACACGGTCTGTCTTAATGCTTAGTGGAGGTCGATGCAGAATTATGCAGAGGTAGATGCAGATTAGCATAGAAATGGTGCTATCGGGATAAATAACGTCTTATTTCACTGTCATTCCCTGCAGATTCACAACGAAGAGCATGGATCTGGAGGTCAAGCTGGAGTTGAGCCCAGCGCAGGTTCAGGAGCAGGGGGATGCTCTGCAGAGGGTCAGCCCACCTGGGTGAACTCCCTGGTGGGCAGGATCTTCTGGGACTTTCTCCGAGAGACGTACTGGACGGATCAGGTGGCACACAAGATCCAGAAGAAACTCAGCAAGATAAAGGTGAGGGCGGATGAGGAGGATGGTGATTTATTTCAAGGAAACTGGGTGACAGAATTGGTCATTTGCACATTTCCATCTTCATTCATCTCCATGTTAACACCATCAACAACAGCATCATCAGTGTCGTGTTGACTAATGACACGGCCGATGATATGACCTGAACATCAGAGCGGGTGTTGTGCACAAGGTCAAAAGATGTGACATTAAGGTGCGTCGATGCTGCAGCGCTCTTTCCTGTGTGTGTGTGTGTGTGTGTGTGTGTGTGTGTGTGTGTTTGAGAGTCTGCTGATAATGCACTCCTCCTGCTTCCAAAGAAGCACTGATGGCACCGCAGCATCTCATTACTCATTTCCTTCTCTCCTCTTTGACACACACCATCCATGTACTCCACTATCTTACTTTTCTGTCCTTCAGACACACACACACACACACACACACACACATTTGTTTGGAGTAATTAGCTGCCTCTCTCTTTGTTTTACACATTTGATAAAGGTGTATGTCTGATAGGAACACAGCGTGTTTACTAATAATAATAACACTAAGGTGTTGTTTGTTTGTCTCATTATAGTTGCCATACTTTATGAATGAGCTGACGCTGGCTGATCTGGACATGGGCACATGTCTGCCTCAAGTTCTCAGCACCTCCAAACCTACACTGGACCGCAGAGGTATGTTACAGTGGATCATCTATACATGCTCTTGAACTTTTAGTTATTTGCCATGCTAGCATCACGGCTCTAGAGATGGCAATGTGGGTCCATCTGTCCCCCACAGTGGTCCAGACTGACTTAACATTTAGCACCACCAGCAAGTCAAAGTTTTCATATATGTCATGGTTGGATTGGCACAAAGTTTGGTACAGCATTAATTCTTTCCAGATTATTTATTTTAACGACTTTGGTGAGCTTTTGAATTTTTTCCTCTAGTGCCACCATGAAGTTCATATTTGTGGGTTTGAGTAAAATGTCTCAACTATTGGATGGCTTGCCATGCAATTTGTTCCATGTGAGGAGAGGTTTTCTCGGTTAGATACATTGCAGTTTGTTGTGCCCGTCCTTAAAGCTTTCTATTGTTTCCTGCTCAAGCACAAGCGAACAGGATTAGCAATCCTCTTGGCCTTGACTAAGCTCAACTGACAATAACACGCCTGAGCTAACCTCCACTAGTCTAATGCCCCTTCTTGCAACAACACCGTGCCAGGTCGGCTCTAGAAGAGATGTTGGCCTCCACACCAATCTCAAGCTTTAGATTAAAGTTCATTAAGAAATCTGAAGCATTACCAGCTACCTGTGAGCTGTTTTTTTCCTTCCCTACGTTTATCCCCAAGGCTTGTGGCTGGAGCTGGAGGTGGTGTACACAGGCTGCCTTCAGATGACCCTGGAGACTAAGATGAACCTGTGCAAGCTGGGTAAAGACGGAGAGGACGAAGCTCACAGCGTTCCAGACACCCAGCAAGTTGGGTGAGGCCCATCTCAGTTTCATATTCCTCAGTAGGTAAAGAGAGATTGTGGAGGTGGATTAAACATGCTTGAGGAGAAATTAGTTTTCTAAGTTTAAGAGATATCACTGGTGTGTTTTTCAGCTCAAAGCCCAGATTGTGTATACTGGCCGATAGTGATGAAGAGTCATCCAGTGCGGGCTCGTCTGATGAAGAGGAAGTCCCCCCCTCCGAGCCGCAGGGGTTTGTGGGTGATAAGAGCACAGCGGTAGCAGCTGAAGGGTAAATTAACAACTTTATCGGCATTTTTTTACTACAGATATCAAATATAACATTAATCATGTATAATCTTTGTAACAGTAGTAATATTCTTGGAGTCTTAAGTATGGAAACATAGACATGTGAAGTATAAGTTACTGCTACATTTTTGCTCTCGTCCTTATCCTCCCCCAGGCACACCGGTGGCAGCACAAGTAGGAAGATCTTGAGGTTTGTGGACAAGATAGCAAAGTCCAAGTATTTCCAGAAAGCCACAGAGAACGAGTACATCAAGAAGAAGATAGCTGAGGTGTCCAACATGCCTCTGATGCTCAGCGTTGAGGTCCTGGAGCTCTCTGGCACTCTGGCTATCAACATCCCGCCACCCCCTACTGACAGGATATGGTACTGAGTTTCTCTCTCTGTATTTTCATATCACAAACTCAAAGGTGTCTTTCACTGTCACTCAGTTTTTATTGCTCGTTCTGTCCTCTCAGGTACAGTTTTCGGGTGCCTCCCAGGCTAGACCTTCACGTGCGTCCCACACTCGGGGAGAGGGAGGTCACTTTCACTCATGTCACTGAGTGGATCGAGAAGAAACTGCAGTGCGAGTTTCAGGTCAGTCCATCAGTGAAACGTCTTCCATATAATTAAAAACAATACCTCATTTGTAATCATTGCACTTATTATTAGTTTTCTGTCCTTTGTCCCTCGACAGAAAGTGTTTGTCATGCCAAATATGGATGACCTATATCTGCCCCTGATGACATCTGGCCTGGACAACCCATCTGCATCCCACCAATCCTCAGTCCATTCCTCATCCCACCAGTCCTCCATGGAGTCCCAGGATTACCTGTCAGAGTAGAGCTCATTTGAGGCCACAGATGGGATCATGTCGATGCAAAACGGGCATTGTGCAGTTGTTGCTGTGAATCTCTTAACAGATTCTGAGGCTGCTGCAGCTGGGTGCCGGCTCGGTGCTCATCACGTGGGTGTTCGTTGTAACCAGTGCGGGATAGAGGACTGTGAGCATGGTGCCACAGTGGCCCCTACTGTGAAGATAGTTGAATTATAATTAACACCATAACACCAGTGAGAGCACATCCCAAAAGGGAACTTTTGTGTGTAATGCCAACCCTGATAAAAAAAAACTGGATGTCTTTACTGCACGTCAAAACAAGATGTTGTTGATGACTCAAAAGAATGCCGATTGAACAAAGCATCCATCCATTTTCTAATCCTGTGATCCTCTTGTTGACTATAAGCTTGAACAAACTAGAAACTGAAAAAGATGGAGATGATGACCTGATCTGATTACGTTCAATCATTGGTGCATGTCATTTTTGAACAGTGTTAATCTGCTCATGGATTTAACAGTGAATAAAACCTGTTCAGAACTTTAAATCTATGTCAACTGAATTCAAATTGCACACAAATTAGTAAGAGGTTGCCATTAAAGCTCAGTTTTATTATTATATTAGAATCAGGCCTCCTCGGACAGAGGCTCCGGCACTGTTTTCAGGGCATCCTTCTTCAGTGGCCCCTGCAAGTAAACCAGAGGTCAGTGTTAAAACAGCGCAGAAGCATTCAGAAGTGATAAACACTTTGGTGTGTCCACCAAACTTTTCTCTCGCACTCACCATGAATGCCCTCTTTTCCTGCGCAGTCTGGAAGCGGCCATAACCAAACTTGGAGGTGGTGTCAATGAATTTGAGCTCGATGGTCTCCAGGGACTTGCGAGATGTGTGCACAAGCAGAGACTGGAGGGGGGATAACGCACGAGATGTACACATGCTGTGCATGTCCTGCCGTGATGTACTAGGAGGCTTACTTTTCTCTTTGAGAGTAAAATACACTCAACAAAAATAGGAGTGCAACAAAATATCTGTTAGAATCTGCCAAAAAATAGTATCTGTAGTCTCTATGTGAAACAGCAATAGTTCAGTGCCTTATAAATGTTTTTTTTTTTAAGATAAAACTGCACATTTTAGAGTGGCCTTTTATTGTCATTGGTCCAAGGCACTGATGATTTAGAGACATAGACACATGCTGTTTAATCAACATCTTAATATCCCAAACCTGTCAGGTAGATGGATTAACTACAGCAAAGTGCTCACTAACATTGATTTGAACAAATTTATGAACAAAATTTGGGAGAAATAAACCTTTTTGTGTTTGGAAGAAGTCTTAGATCTTTTACTTTAACAACACAAAGCACGTCGCGTTTATTTTTTGGTTGAGTGCAGATGATTCATCTGTACAACGTAAGGTCAGATACTGCAAGTTTTAAAATGAAACTTTCAAAATCACACTGTACCTTTCTGAGGGTGAGGACACGCTTCTTAGCCCCGACCACACAACCCTTCACCATGACAAAATCATTATTCACTTCACCGTAGTGGGGAAAGCCTCCCTACAGGGACGATCAGAAGACAACAGGGGACACGGATTACCGGTGTTTACATAAGTGGGTAGATTTTTAGTACATTATAATCTTGTCACAGAAAAATTACCATGGGCGTAACAGTCTTCTGGCTGATGTCATAGTTAGTGGAGGCATTGTTCCGGATCACCTTTCCATCCTGGATGTGCACACCCCTACCAATACGGTAGATCTGAGGACACAGAGAGTTATGGTAAACTTACCTACATGGATTAATAGCGCTTAGAATGATTCAATAAAAGCTTATTTTCCTAAGAATAGTTGAATATGACGTTTTCTGGGTGAAACTGGACTCCTAACTATCATCTAACCTTCTTGTTGATCTCAGTGCGGTGGTTATAGCCCTTCTGGCCAGCACGAGCTATGGTGTATCCCACACGGGCTGGATGCCAGGCTCCAATACAGGCCACCTTCCTCAGACCCTTGTGAGTCTTCCTAGGAAGCTTCTTTGTGTGCCAGCGGCTTGTCACGCCTAGCGGCACAAAGAGCCAGCAATAATTATACGTCAGAGTACATTTATTTTACAAGAGCTTGGGCCAGCACAACTAATCAGAGCTTGTTTCTAACCTTTAAAGCCGTGACCCTTGGTTACTCCAATGATGTCAATCATCTCGTCCTGGCTGAAGACGGCAGAAACAGGCACAGCCTGCTCCAGACGCTCCCTTGCCCAGTCCACCTTGTCCGAGATGCTTCCCCCGTTTAGCTGCACCTCCATGATGTGGGCCTTTTTCTGTTTTATAGGCACCAGTCGCATCTGGAAATGGAGAAGCCGGAAAACTGTAACTGAAAGGAGTCCAAAATTATAGAAAAGCACTTCTGGATTACTAAGATGTTAGAAAGAGTCTTGAACCTTTGAACCTACTATGTTTTATAAGATATCCCCTGTCGTTTTATAATTAGATTTATGATTCAGCACAAGATCATTTTGAACTCAGGATATTACCATATTTGAAAGCACGTTTTCATCTTATCGTGAAGCTGAAAATCTGCCTAGAAAAAACTGATCCTAGCAACACTGTTAAAGAGTTGGCTGATCTTCATATTGTTTGCTGCCAACCAAAAGGTTTTCCTCTGGCAAAGATTGGGTGACCAGCCAGGTTCTGCCCTGAAAAGTATTTTTAAACTGCTATTTGAAACGGCACCCTCCAGTGCTCCACACAGACAGAGCACTGTGGCCAGAGACGCTTGGATCTGGGTAGCTCAGAGATTTGGGATGTAGCAACCTTTCTTTCCATCCCGTGTGGTCAGGTGGATAAGCGATACCTCTGCCCTTCGCAGGCGTGGACTCAAGATGGATTGTAAATAGCTGCCAATCATTAGACGACAATTGTTGTGTTTCTGAAACTGAATTGAATTTCATTGTGAGCTTGTTGGCCTACCTGAGAGTGAACAATAACCCTGATTAGTGAACAGTATTTCTTCATCTTGTCAAAATCCTTGTCCAGCTGTTTCTTTCCTGTCTCATCCTGCCACTTCTTACTGTACTTGGTGAAGGCCTTCTTCTTGCTCTTGTACCTGAAACACAAAACATTTAGATCTAAGAAACAGCAATGTTTAGTAAGGCTGTACAAGTTGGGCAACAACGTCTAATCACACACCAGTTTTTATAAAATCTGCGCTTGCACTCGTCACTGAGATGTTCTGCAAAGATGGTCTTGAGGGCACGCAAGCCACGGATGGTCTTGATGTATCCCACAACCCCCACCACGATGACCGGAGGAGTCTCAATGATGGTGACTGCCTCTACTTCCTCTCGCTTTGATTGCTCTGGGGGAGAAATATGGAAAATATGAATATGATGAGTCAGTAAAGCTCAATCAAACATCACATTTTTAAGGGTGGCATTTCTCGCTAGTGCTTCCAGAAGCTAAGCTGCACTAAGTAGGGTACGATCTTGTAAGGACCCCACCCATCATCCTCTCAAACAAAACGCAACAATCACTCAAAGTGAATCTATTTTCCTCAATCCTCCCAAAGCATTCAAGTTGTTTTATGTCCACTCGTGCATACTGAGGCCAGTGCGGTGCATCTCCCTCAGCGTGTGGGTCATGCCAGCCTTGTATCCCAGGAAACCAGTGAGGTGGACGGGTAGGCTTGGATCATCCTTGGGCCACGTACGCACCCTGCCCCTATGCTTCTTGCTACGCTTGTGGGGCAGGAACCCCATGTGTCCATGGCGGGGTGCATGGAATTTGCGATGCGACTGGAAAAGGACAGAAAAAAAGAGATGAAACTACATGGAAATGTGTGTTACAATGACGTAGCTCAAAAAGAAGTGCAGTAAAATGTAGACCTTTGTCCTGTTTTTTAACACCTGTTTCTGGCCTGATTTCTAACTATGTTCAGATATTAAAATCCTCCTATGAAGGTCCTCTGAAAATAGTAACAAACTCAAAAGAATGTCACGTAATAGAGTCAAATAATCTTCTCTGTCCAGGCCACGCATGTGTAATTTCTCCATTGATTGATTCAGAAACCCAGGATAGGCCAAATAATAAACAATTTTAGCCATTTCGGAGTTCCACGTGGTGTCCTCGAAGGCGGCCATTACAAGATAAAGTTTCAATGCTCACCTATTAACCCAGATGGCCAAACAAAGTGACACATGCACACATACAGAAGTCAAAAGACAGACAAAAACGCAAATCAGTGTATCCTTTGTAGTAGAAAAGTACCAAAAATATGAGGAGCACTGACCATGTCTGCGCACTGTCCAGTCGAGGGATAGAAAGAGAGAGGGACCAGTGCTGATCTAAGGGTCATACATAAGATGATACACAGTGTGAGGGCTCTAATTTGGTGTTTGGCCCAGCTGAGGAGCGGTATTCACTTTCAAAAAAGGCAACTCTGCCAAGTTCTGACCGAAGGAGACAGACAGGAGGAGGGAAGAGGGTAAACTCAGAGGTCTGAGGTAGGGGGGGACCAAGTGGACAGGAACCACATGACCAAGAAAGGAAGTTTTTGTTGTCATGATGCCAACATCCACTTGATCTGCTTTAGTCAGTCTTTTCTCTTCCTTTAGAGAAACTTTTCCAAATAACCAGGGGCTACTACAAAAACATGGCTGTTTGGAGTGTTGATCAGTTCAGTTGGGAAAGCATCCGCCCCATGTAGAGGCTCAGCAGCGACCGAGGGTTCGAATCCGCCCTGCGGCATGTCATTCCCCATCTGTCTCTCCCCACATTCCTGTCACTCTTGAGCTATCTCTATCAAAAATAAAGCTTGAAAAGATTAAAACATGGCTGTTCCACATGGCAAACTCCCTGGACGAGGACCTGCTTTGTCTTGTGGGAAACAGCAAGCTCTGTAACTGTGAAGTGAAGCCTATGGCTGCTTTGATTGACAGGTGGGTGCCGTTACAAATCGCTTGCTCGAGCACCCAGGCATCGTTCATCGCACCTTAGATGTGCCGATGATCCACGTCTTTGCCGATTTAGATTAGAGGCAGGACTGCCAACATGGCGGCGGCCAGAAGCTTCACAACGACTCATCAGGGGTACGACATCCATTCTTTATACTGTCAGTGGTCTGTAGATATAAAAGGCTCATTCTAGGGTAATAACAATTCTTAATTTCATAATCAGAAACAGGTTTAATTACCAAGTAGGTTTTCACATACAAGGAATTTGTCTTGGTGTTTTTGGTGCAATAAACAATAAAATAAAAACTATATATAAATATAAGGAAGATTTAAAAAAAGTATAATCAATATACAGTACATGTGTACAGTATGTTTTAGGATAAAAAGAGCTATCTAAATAAATAAATGGTAAACGGTGATTTTACACTAATGAACACGGAGATATGGATATTATATTCCATAATCTATAAATAGAGCGCCATAAATCTGACACACTGGACCTTTAAAGAGCATTTTGACTGCGCTCTAGTCAGCTCAGCACCACCACCTTGCTGCATGTCAGCACTACAACAGCCTCCACCTGTGACCTTTCCCCTTCGACCTTCTTGATTTTTTTTTTAAACAATGTATTTCGGCTTTTGTTAAATTCCTCGATAGACATTTATACCGATCTTTGATCCCAGAATAAACGGAATAAAATGCATTACAATAATATTAAGCTTTTACATTAGTGACCTCTATTTCGCCATCGTGCCGCGTCTTCTGCGCATGCGCCACTGGGAAGGAGAGTTGTCGAGGTCGAATTTGGTGTTCGTCAAAAAGAGGGCAGAAAAATGCCTACAGACTACGACAAAAGAGCTTATCCGGAGCCTCCTCGGCAGACTCCGGTTGTGAACAAAGAGACAGCACTGCCAAACCCTGTCCTGATCTTGTCTAAACTCTTCTATTACTCCGTGGACCTGCCTGTCACCACATTTAGAGGTAACGGAAGCTAACGGGGCTAACGAGGCTAACAGCAGCTAACAGCTAACAACAACGTAGCTATCAGGCGCTGTACAGACATTTCGCTAACGTCCTGCACTGTCTTTCCTCCCCTCATCCAGATGCCATTGACAGCATTCGGGCTAAAAACAAGTCAGTCTACTACCACCAGAAGTTTCGCCGTGTCCCTGACCTGACTGAGTGCGTGCAGGGAGACTATATCTGCTACTATGAGGCCGAGATGCAGTGGAGGAGAGACTTGTAAGTAGCTAACTCAGACAAGATGTTTGTGTGCGTGTGAGGTCCTCTGCAGTGTTAATTGTTTGGCTTTGATTGTGAACAGCAGTTGCCAGTTTATCTCAACACAGGCCAGGGTCGAAGAGACCTATTGCTGCCTTCCTAGACATAATAGATAGCTTGCTGTTGACGTTTCAATCTGCGTAAACAGACAACTGGCTAATTGTGGGTGTGTAGTATTTGTGGTGTTATTTGTAGGGATGACCACCAGCATGAGTTCAGCAGAATGTGAGACCGACTCAGGCACCTCTGATGTACCTGAGTACTGATGTACCTGTACTCTGAGTGTCTCTAATTCTCCTTGATCAAGTGTCAACAAATATTACAGGCTCCTGAACCCTTTCTCCCCTCCTGACCTCACCGTTGGCCACCGTTGGCAGCAGGAACAAAGGAGTCCTCCTGCATGTTTACCTCATGTCTTTATACAGCAAACACTAAAAATGATACACAGTAGAGGTCGACCGATATGGATTTTTTTTTTTTTTTTTTGGACACAGACCTAGCCGATGACCGATATGTGCTGCCGTTTTTGTTTTTTTTTTGAGCTGATATTGCTTTTTCTCCCTCCAGCCACATGATAAAAATGACCAAAATAAGAAACATTTATTTACAGAATTAACAAATGTACTTTAAGCAACAAATTGTTGAAGTTTCTTTCTCTCTAAAAACAAGCAACATGTTGCACCTGTGTTTGGTGCATTATCAACGTTAGCGTGAATAAATATTATAAATAATAATAATAATATAAAAAATATTATAAATATTCAACCACGCATAAAGCATTTCTCCCGTCATACTTCTAAAAGCTCTTTTTGAGGTGGAGCAACGCGCACACACACACACACACACACACACACACACACACACACACACACACTGCTGTGATGGCTGCTCTGTCCGCTCTCAGTCGGAGAGAGAGAGAGAGAGACAGGTTTCCAAAACTTACAGCTGCACGCTGCCAGTGAGGGAAGAGCAATGTATGCGCTGCACTTGCTCTCCAGCGTCTCCAACAACACAGGGCCGCCTGTGGATGTGGCTGTCTGTAAATCAGGCCAGAAAAAAATAAATAAATCGGCAAACACACCCACGCATCGGCTGATCTATACCTCATCCATCATCTCTGAGCCTTGAGCATCCCGGAAAGGGTGCAAACATTATGGATTTTGATGGTATGATTATAATCTGAAGGGAAATCCCAGTACTAGATTTTATAACGCACCATCATCAATCATTGTTTGTTTGTGAAATGAAAAGAAGGAAATTGAGGACATCTCTTAGACAGATGTTATGCCTTTGAGACAGTTACATGTTGTGTAGGTGAGGGTCACATTTCTAACCTGTGTAATGCTTTATTGCACTGAAAGCCCAATTCACTGGGACAGAAACACTCGGCGTACCTGAGCCTCTACTTGGCGTTTTTAACTGAGGTTAATGGTGAAATTTGCTCATGGCTGCACCCGTACTCTGTGATGTGCTTTAGGCTGAGTCGAGGTAGTTGTGTTCCCACATACTTTACGTATTCACCAGGCCTTTCTAGGCCTAGTCACATAGTAAGACTAAGCCAGCCACAAAAAGTATACACATTACTACAAGGATTCAGTGTGGAATTCATACATATGTAAAGTTGCTGTAGTGTTCAGGGTGCCACTATCGGCTCATGAGACACTGTTGTTGTCTGCATCCCCCAGCAAAGTGGACCAGGAGATTGTGAAGGTGATGCAGGAGCGTCTGAGGGCCTGCCAGTACAGAGAAGGAGCCAGCTACAAACAGATCTGTAGCAAAGAAATACAGCAGTACCATGAGGTGTCCAAGAACTTCCAGTCCCGCTGTAAGTAAAGAGCCGTTTGGTGAACTTGGACGTGTGCGGTGTGATAGAGAGAAAACTGTCGAAGCTTTCTGGAATCTTACATGTGTAACAAATGCTTTAATAGTCTATGGGATGATTTACTCAAAATGTACTGTATGTAAACTTCTTACATACCATCACTAAACATGTTTAATCTCTTGCAGATGGAGACCTGGGAGCGTACGGCAGTGGCAGGAAATGTCTAATGAAACAAAAAGAACGGATGATGGCAGCAGCAGCTCAGGCCCAGAGTGCTTAAGAACAGTTACCTAACTACATGTCCTGTGTAATAATTGTAAAATAAAAACGTATGTGGTTAATTATGTCTCTCAGTGTCTTTCCATCCCATTTTTGTAAGGGCATGTATGGATGCTTGTGTTTTGCCAACAACCCTACGATGAGGTTGAAGAGTTTTCTTTATTTTAATCAGTAGTACAGGATGACAGTGTGAGAAGGGATTTTTTCTGCCAGGCTTTGCTGTTTGTTTCAGATTTCTGGATTTATTCGACCATTGTGGACATATCAGTGAGTCCACCTTAGGCTGTGGCAAAAACTCGGGTTTTTCCATTCACTTGGGGTCAGGGTAGTCTGATTTGGCTGAAGGGGTGTGCTAAATCCAATTTTTGAAACAACGCACCTGGACCACATTGTGGGCACTAATGAGTCCAGTCGAACCCCTCCAGTCAGCCTTAAACGTCATTGAAACTGAGGTGGATTCATGGACTGAACTATGATACTCAACCTGTTGTGTTCTTTTATTTTGTGAACCAGCTTCTAAAATCTGACTCATAATTTGTGCTGCAAAATAGTAACACAAGGACGTTTCCTTTGGTTTGTGTGAGAGAATGTGTGTGAGGGAGTGCTGACTTTGATAAAGCTGGTTAATCAGCAAAAAGTTATGATTGTTTTACAGCACTTACGTAGAACACAAATTGACACACCGCCAACCGCTAGACAACCCTGCAATGATTTGCCACAGCACCTGATGCTGCCTAAAGGCAACTTAAGGACTGATTCCTGCAAATATTATATTCATGTAGTCAATAAATTTGTAATTAGACATTTACTAAATATTACTGTCTGGACATTACTACATCAAATAACTCTTATATGCAAGTGCACTCAATTTAAAAGTGATGTAATGAACTGAACATTGTATTTTGCCTTTTGTAGTCAAACATTACACTGCACGCGTATCCTTAATTATCACTAGGCCTTAATAATCACACAGCATCCCTATTCTGTCACGAGTTCAGCACAAGTAATACAACATACACATAACATGGTGTTTCAGAACGTTTATTCAACAGTTCTCGGTATAAAACGTTTAGGAGGGAGGTGCCTGCACGGCCTGTCCTCTCTGCACAGACACCCTGGTGTGAGTCTTGGCCAGATGGTCAGTGAACTCCTGCAAGAAGAAGCAGACAGTCTATTAATACACAAACCCCATATGTTTAAAATCATGAGGAATCAAACCTGAGTTGTGTACTGTACCTGGTAAGGAGACTTTGTGAAGACAGTCTCCTTCCACAGGTCAGGGGTCAGGTAGCTGTACGTCTTGGAGATGGCGTCAAAGGTGGCCTTGGCTGGAGGGGAAATAAGAAAGTAGATGTTCAAGATGGAGCTCCAAACACGTAGTATGTAAGTTGTTTTAATAGCAAATGTTGAGTATTGAAAAGGGGAACAGAGGAGACCACTACAACGTCTTTCTGCCGTGCATTACAATACTCGTTTCTTTCTCTCCTGAAAACGACAACTACACCACTGCCGAGGTGAAGCTGAGCAGAGCAAGGAGAAAACCCACACGGATTAAGACAAGCAAGCATCGGGAGAATCTTACCAAAGTTGCCGAGGGTGGCGGTGCAGCCCCTGGCGGAGGTGTAGCAGTCATCGATACCAGCCATCATGAGCAGCTTCTTGGGCACAGGGGCGGACACGATGCCAGTACCACGGGGGGCAGGGATGAGACGCACCAGGACAGAGCCACAGCGTCCGGTCACCTTGCAGGGCACGGTGTGGGGCTTGCCGATCTTGTTACCCCAATAACCACGCCTGACGGGGACGATGGACAGCTTGGCCAGGATGATGGCGCCACGGATGGCAGTAGCCACCTCTTTGGAGCACTTCACTCCCAGACCCACGTGGCCATTGTAGTCACCGATGGCAACAAAGGCCTGTAAGCAAGAAGGCAACAATGTGACATCTGGACTAGGACGGACATGCATTGATGATGCTCTTTAAATACAGAACTGATGACGGCTTACCTTGAACCTGGTGCGCTGACCGGCCCTGGTCTGCTTCTGGACGGGCATGATCTTGAGCACCTCATCCTTCAGACCAGAACCCAGGAAGAAGTCGATGATCTCAGACTCCTACAGGAAAAATAAACAGATTTGATCATTACATGGCCCACTACAGCTGTGAAATAAGACAATATGACCATGTATAGTGTAGTGACAATGCAGCCATTTAGACTACAATGGAGACTGCAGTTTTTCCCAAGAGCCAACACCACAAGTTAGGGGTCTGTAGGCATCCAGAAATTTACATTTATCGCATGCATATTCACAGTTTGTGCCTTCAATGTATTATGAAATAAGTCCTCTAGACTTGATTTGCTTGTTTTATTTGTCCGCTCAATAAACATCTTCAAATACTTTCATATTTTTTCTTTACATGTACCAACACATGGGAAATTTTCAGCCATCATGTTGGAAGTTGCTACTAAGAAACAGTCAGAAACTTCTATTTTTATATATTTAAAGAGCGGTACGGTTCTTGATACCTTTAAAGCAGCGTTTACATGCTTCGTTCAAACATGAGGCACAAATAACGATGCACAGTGAGCTTTCTTTGGTAGAAAAACATGTAACAGACCTCTTTCACTCACTGCTCTTTAAGTGGTGAGTCTCTATGATTTCGTACCTTGATGGGCAGAGAGTACAGGTAGATCTCCTCCAGGGACTTGATCTTCATGTCCTTGACCAGGCGGCCCAGCTTGGTGACTGGAACCCACTATAACACAAGCAAGAGCACCTCCGTCAAATACTGCTCTTGTTTTTCAAAGAGTTGACCAAATGACAGTTTAACTGTGTGAAACTTACTTCCTTGTCCTCGGACTTGCCGCCCCGGGCACCGCGGCCCCTTCCACGGCCTCTGCCGCGTCCACGGCCCCGACCGCCGCGGCCACCTGCGCCGAAACCTCCGCGAAAACCTCCTCTACCACCGGCGTCGTCCGCCATTTGCTACGGGACAAAACACAGAGTATTAATACTTCCGTTTGATAGCAAAAGAAGGCGCTTAAAATTAAAGAGCATCTTCATTTATCTCACGAGCACCGCCGCCATATTTAACGCTCAGACTCTTTCAATAACTACAAATATCTCAAACTCTGTCTCATTATCCTCGTAAATATGAGCAGGATTACATAATAAGATGTTCAGGTGTAACTTCGTAGGTATAATTAATGCGTTTGGCAGACCGATGTGTGAGATAAAGGAGGATTTCGATCAGAGCAAATGTATTGCCATTCAACTTACGTGATCTGTATAACAGGAAGAAGACCTGAGAGAAGTCTCGCCGGGTTTTATGTATCGGTGTTATCGCGAGATCTCATCTGGACTGCTACTACCCCCTAGTGGCATCTTTTGGGATGACTGGAGTTGGTATCTGGATCTAATTTACGTATTTATATTAAAACAATTAGATATTTACGACTTTATTCTCGTAATATTTACGACTTTATTCTCTTTATTTAATGTTTTTTTCTCTTTTCTTTTTCTTCTTTTTCATGAAATCATGTGAGAGAGTGGGTACAAAGACATCTCAATAAATCTGGACAGAAACCTCCTCCTTATAACATGGTAATGTCCATTCTTAAGAAAAGCTATTTTAAGCTAAATAAAGAAAAATCCAGAAATGAATTTAGTCAGAAGTAAAAAGTAAAAAAAGTAAAATGCTCTGCAACAGGAAAATCACTTTATTTACTTTACATGATTATTTACATGTTATTATTGCATCATTTTTATGTGTTTACTCTTCTACACTGAGGTCTGTCGGGATTTGTAGGTTGAACAGTTCAAGTCCAAATTATGGAGGGTGGCGTGGTATGAAAGAATTATTTACCCACCACCAAGTATCTATAAATAAATAAATTAGGTGTAACCGGACCTGACCACATCGAGTGTCTCAGATTTAGGGGGCTCTGTTTACAGAATATGACAGATATTAAACATAATATGCATAACTATGTCTTCATTAGTGTATGATCACCTGTAAATACGAAGTACAGGTCTGCCCTGTTTCTACAGACATGCTTTTCATGTTTTGTGTAGTTTGTCCTTTATGCTCTGAAGGAAAATCGTGAAATAAAGAGGTTGCAATCAGCAACTACACCGCTAGATACTACTAAATTCTTCACACCGGTCCTTTAATCCTCATTCATCTTTTGTCAGCAAAGATTCAGCTTCCACTCTTCTTGTGAATGAGGTTAGGATGACAGCGTTAAGTTAAATCATTTATTTACAAAATTGCTGAAATTACAGCACAGAAAATGTTACAAATTCACTTCATCACTGCCTACGTATTCAAAAACACACACCTTCAAAGAAATGAACACATGCAGAAATTATACACAGCAGTGGTTTAACCAGCAGCAGTAACTGACTCGTCCCTCAGCAGTTGCTGCTGCGGCTACTTGGAGTCCCGCTCGAGCTGCCACTGCTCTCTCCAAGTTCCTCCTCTTCTTCCACCTCATGCAGATCGTCCATCACCTCCAGGCTCTCACAGATCAGCCCTATCTGCCTCTTCATGTGGGCCATAGTGCTCTGCATCCTCCTCATCTTCCTCTGCAGGGCGGTGGCGATGGCCCTGTGGTTCCTCTGTCTGGCTTCATACTCCTGCCTCAGCTGCTTGTAGCAGTTGTGTTGAGCCTGTGTGCGGTGGGAGAGTATCGTCCCACAGCCCATGTGACAGGGCTGACGCCAGTGTTCGCAGTGCCGCGCGTGGGTGTCCAGGTCTCTGCGGAGGAGCTGCGCCCGGCAGCCCTGGTACGGACACGGGATGAGCTCGTACATGCAGGTCATGCTGTGGCAATACTGCTCCGAGAGGGAGAAGGTCTCTGAGCAACCACGGATCTCATTTTTACACTGAAAGAGAAATACAAAGAAGAAGAAGAAGAAGATCTAGTACTTGAGTAAATAAACCTAGTAACATTCAACCAGTGGAGAAGACTCTGTGACTCTATGACTCTGTGAAGAGATATTTGGGTCAACTAATTGAAATGTTGACCTTCAATTAACACTGCTTTTATCTATCTGATTTTTTTTTTTTGTAAATTGAATATTATATAATATATTTTTAAGTTTTGATCAGTTTTGATCAAAAATGTCAACATGTCAACTCTGGGAACTTGTATTTCCTAATATTTTTAAGATTTTAATTATCATATTAACAATCACAAGCCTGATAAACACCCGGGGGAGAAATCTACAGTGGGCCCCTTCAACAATCCCCTCCCCAGAGCCTCAAGACTAGATAGTGCAGGGACACTTTTTAGGTCATTTTATTATTTTTGTTTGGTCATTCAAAGTACTCACGTAGCTACTCAATGACTAAAATAAGAGTTAGCCATAATTAAAGTGCATAACTTATGTGCAAATGTACAACTTCTATTCTCCATTTCCTACCTTGACCTTCATGCGTCCGATAGATTTGCTCAGCTTGAACATGACAAAGATCAAGCTCGGGTTAACAGGCTTCCTGCAGCAGGGGCAGGTCTCCTGCCTGTAGTGGATAAACGTGGACCAGACGTTAATGACAATCCAATACAGTCCCATTTCACAGTGTTTCTGTCCATGTTATGTTCACTACCTCTTCAGCCACTGTAAGATGCATTTCTTGCAGAAGATGTGGTGGCATGCAGCTCTTACTGGACACTTGAGGACCCCCTGGCATATGGTGCAGATCAGATCGTAGTCTGGAGTGTCCACAAACAGCTCCACATCATAGCCCCCGCTCTGGTTTGATGCCTCTGGGTCTGCCTGGATGTGGCCAATATAAATACTGCTTTATTCTGGATTATCATTGTTTATTCCAGGAAGACATAATAGGCGAGTATTATATCTGTACAGCTGTAAAAACATGGCTCCTACAACAGGCCCATGGTGTTTTCAACATAAAGCCAAAAGATGACACAACAGAACTGTTCTGGAAAGTCATATGGATGATTACATGATGACAAAAAGCTAGAATAGATTATTCTTCCCACAACAAAACATGAGATAACTACAAAAATAATTATAGACACGTGGCATTTGTCATTATTTAGTTAATTTAAATATTAAATAACAAAAAATATGGTGATACTCCATAGTCATACAAGACTTTTTTAAGGAAGCAAATGTCAGAGGTCACCAAAAATATTAGCTGTTCACATATTAAGTGTACAATTTACCGCCAATATAAAACTGATGAATCAAATCTGAATCAAACAACTACATAAATAAATAAATGAGTAAAGAGAAGCTGTTGTGTACTCACCATGATAATCTCCTGTTCATCACCGTGTTTCCATTCCCGGCGCTGCTTTACTCCATATCGGTCCTCTCACATGTCACACACGAAACACACACCCGCGTTATCAATACAACACACACATGAACATTCCTGACAAAGCACGAAGTGTGTGTGTGTGTGTGTGTGTGTGTGTGTGTGTGTGTGTGTGATGGACGGCGCTCATGACGGGGCGCGTCCTTTCCCTGCTGTTCTAGCCTCCACACGTCAAACATGAACCTTTTTTAAACATGAATAGCTGCCAGCTGAGGCTATTGTTGTGAGCCTTGGGAACTTAATTTAAACGTCAAAGTTTATTTTGAGACTCTTATACTCACATGACAGTCACGCATTTTACTTTTAAACTTTAATTCTTACAAAAACTACACGTTAAAACTCGTTTTTAGGTGAAATTTTGCGTATTTACGTGTTGAGAACAAGAGTGTGATTTGGTTGTTAGTGGAAACCGTCTGACCAATCAGAGCTCACTATTGGTGTGTCGGTCGTGAACGCATCGTTCCACTTGAATTAATCTTTAATATGCCTCGGGAGTAATGAGTAGTCTCCGTGAGTGATTCGTTCATTTTCATGCATACCCTCGCCGCATGGCAGCTGCATAAGCTCAGTCAGGACAGGAAACAGAAATGATAAGTTCACAACTCAACGACGTTTACTCAAATTTGAGTCTCTAGTTCATTTGTCACATGATACGACGAGCAGTACAGCACGCATAGTGGTTCGTTCATACAGATCGGTCTTTCGTTCATTTGTCACATTTACATCGCCCACATAGTGAATAAACGAAATTAACGAACTAAAAGATTAGTTCAATTCCGAGAGTCCGAGAGTAAGTGATCCGATTCAGTAAAAAGACTCGAACTTCCCAACACTACAGCTCGCAGCGCTCCGACGACGTACAACGTGTGCGACTCGGCTAGCAACATGCGGGATGGATGTGTTGACAACGTGTGCGCTGAGAAATAAGTTATTTACGTCACCGTAGCTGTCTAAATACTTAGATTTTTGGCATTTCTCGTGAGCAACATGGCGAATACAAACCTTCAGTTCAAAACAAAGTAAGTTTTTTGACGTACGGGCACGCACAGGCTGCAAATACCGCTGGCTGGCTAGCACAAGCTAGGCTAAAGTGTCATTTGAACTTACAGTCATGTTTCTGTTTATTCCCGCACAGTTATGCTGTTTCCAGCAAGATTGAGCCGTTTTACAAGGGAGGAAAAGTGCAGGTAGAGTTTTCTGCTTTGTGTTTGTGTGTCAAGAGAGTCTGTGTTGCTGAAATGAGTGTGTTTTTATCAGCCTGACATCGTCTCAAAGGTGATTTAAAGCGGAGGATCTTGGAGTGACAGATTAAAACAAGAGCGAAAGGGATCACTTCTAGTCTCTAGTATGTGACAAGACAAGATAAGATAGACTTTAATGCTCTTACACCGGGGTCAGCCTTCTCCAGAAGACACAATACATTTGTTTTCCCAGGCTGAGGAGCACTAATCAAGATGAGTGAACTGATTTTGACACAGTCGTTTAACATCTCTGTCTTTTTGTTTTTTTCAGATCAGCAAAGATGAAAAGTACATCTTCTGTACTTGTGGATCTCGCGTCAATGTTTTGGAGATCAGCACAGGGAAGATCATCCACAGCGTGGAGCATGTGAGTCCAGAATGAACAACAGAGCCTCTATGTCAAAGACTTGTTTCATAGTGTTGAGGTGAACTCTTGCCCAGCTGTACTTATTCCTTTATTTTCTGCCAAAATAGTAATTTAAAAAATGTCTTATGGGAAATTAGTGTTACTTTCTATTTACAGCTGTACTTTATGTAATAGGTATATTTATAGCACTGGTTTGTTGGTGATATGTTTAGGGCTACAATGATTAATTTATTAGGTTGGTGTAAAGATGTTCTGCTTTGCTTTGTAGTGAATTGAATGTTTTGTTTTGGGATTTTTAATTGGACAAGAACTGAAGACGTCAGCTCTGGAAACTTGATTTATTTTATTTATTTTATGTCTTGTCATGTTGTAATTTCAGGATGATCAAGAGGACATCACATCTTTCGCACTCAGCTGCGATGATGAGGTAAACCAAACGCCGCCACCACCTCTGTCATTATTTCTGTCAAACTCTGCGGAGTGAATTCATCACATTGGTCTGTAAACGTGTATTTAGTGTGTGTGTGTGTTTGTGTTTCTGTGTCCCACCACAGATGCTGGTGACAGCCAGTAGAGCTCTCCTGCTGAAGCAGTGGGACTGGAGGCAAGCTCAGTGTGCTCGCTCCTGGAGAGCCATTCACACTGTTCCTGTAGCCAGTATGACCTTTGACTCCACCTCTACCCTTCTGGCCACAGGTCAGCAGTTACAGGAAAAAGAAATGACAATAACTTGTGTCTTTTGTGTTTCTGCCTGATCTCTGCGGAACAGAAACAAGCAATAGAGTTTGTCTTCTTCTTGTCTCGCAGGTGGCTGTGATGGCACTATAAAGCTTTGGGATGTGGTGAAGCAGTACTGCACCCACAACCTGAAAGGATCATCTGGCGTTGTACAGTAAGATCAGACATCTATGAACTACAAATAATTAGATTAATATTTATGTACAGAAGTTGTTTCTCTGTTCAAAAACTCCCCTATATAAATAAATGTCCTTGTGTTTCTTTGCAGTCTGGTCCAGTTCCACCCGGACATCAACAAGCTGCAGCTCTTCTCCTCCTCTCTGGACTGCGGCATTCGGCTGTGGGACCTGCGCTCCAGTCAGTGTGTGTGCGTGCTGCAGAGCCACTTCAGCGCCGTCACCTCCCTCAGCTTCAGCCCCGACGGTGACACCATGGTCAGGTACTGAACACTCAGCCATTCGTTGGACGGGCTTTTAACCTGAAATCATTCTGTGGTTTTTTACGCGCTGCGTGTGATTGTGTGCTTTATTTGTAGTTCTGGCAGAGACAAAATCTGTACAGTGTGGGACCTGAAGAGTCAGAAAGCCAAGAGAACTGTACCGGTCTATGAGGTAAGACTGTGACAACTGGAAGATATTCATTCTTTGGGGAAAAATACCACAGCTTGATCCCTGTGTGTCTTTGTCTCCAGGCTGTGGAGGGTGTTGTGCTTCTGCCTGAGAACGAGGACTTCTCCCAGATCGGAGTGAAGAGCAAAGACTTGCATTTCATCACAGCCGGCAGCAAAGGTTTGACTCCTGAATTGTCTCGAACAGCTGATCTGTGTGTTTTCTGTACCTCACCTCTTCCTCCCTTCCTCGCTTGTAGGTGTATTGAGAGTGTGGGATGCCAGCACGGCACGTTGTGTCTACACCCAGACCCTCGCCACAGTCTCGGAGGAGGCGGAGGAGGAGGACGACCCCCGCAGTCTAACGTACCTTCTTCACCTGCCTGCCTCCTCCAGGCTGGCCACAGTCACAGCAGAACACAACATACTGCTCTACCAGCTGCCTGGTTTCACCACACAGCAGCAGGTGGGCACAGAGGATACGTGTGGGATGTTTAGATCCGGCACTGACCAAAACATCTGATTATTTTCTTTCTTGCACACTACCACATGCATCTTGTGACACCCTGTTCCTCTGTCCACCCCCTCACAGTTTGTGGGTTACAGCGACGAGGTGCTGGACGTGAAGTTCCTGGGCAAAGACGACAGCCACATCGTGGTGGCCACCAACAGCAGCCAGCTGAAGGTGTTTGAGCTGCTCACGAACAGCTGCCAGATCCTGTACGGACACACGGGTGAGTCACCAGCAGAGGGCAGCACGAGTACGAGCGTACCAAACATGTGAAACACGTCGCAGTGTGTTGATTTGTTCACCAGAGGGCAGACGGTTTCCACAGTAACACAAAAATAATGATGCGTCATCAATAGACTTATGTTAAATTGATTATTATACATCCATTTCTGTGTCAAACACTATCGATGCAGGCAAAACAGGCGTTCTTTGGTGTATTTTTGCAACATTGACGGCAGTTTCTAAAAGCTGCAGATGATTTTTAATGACTTGGAGAAACCCAGGTGACTGGTAATGAAAATTACAATAATTAAAGATATATTGCCACTCTGCTAATAACAAACAAAGGATAAGCTAGGGTAGGAATAGGCAAAGGATATTTGTTATCAAAAATACAACAATGATAATGATTTTAAAAAAGTTAAAATAAATAAATAAAAAAGCTTTGTGTGGTTGAAACATGACCCGCCAAACAGGTCGGAGCGATCTTTATTTATTCTGCCTCTCACTGCTATTTCTGTCGGTTTGTCTTCCACAGATACTGTCCTCTCGCTGGACGTGTTCAGGAAGGGTTCTCTCTTTGCAAGCTGCGCAAAGGTGAGCACGCGTGTTTGCAGGCGCGCTGCAGACAAAGAGTAGAAACCAGCTTCCAAAAGTGAAACGCACTCTGAACACAGAAACCCACAAATGTCAATACGTGTGTTATTCTTTACATAAAGAGACACTAGTTAATCACACTAAAGCAAACAGTGTACAATGGAAGAAGGAATAGCTTGCATAGCTGCGCTGCACGGCACTGATCCAGCAGGTGAAAGTGTGAACAAGATCCAGGAAGGTTTGCTGAATGTTAAGTGGTGCAAACATGGAAAAAAGAAAAGTCAGGTCAAAGATCTTTTTTTTTTTGTTTTTTTCGTTGTGATCTGCACTGCTTAATTTTCAGCAAGTCTTCCTGTATCTTTTTTTCTTTTCAGTAATATTTGTGTGTCGTGTCTTTATCTTTTAGGACAGGTCAGTGCGCGTGTGGCAGATGGACAGTGACAGCGGTGAGGTGCGCTGCGTCGCTCAGGGCTCCAGCCACACTAACGCTGTAGGCTCCATCTCCTGCTCCAGGTAACATTCCTGCACGCGCACACACACACACAAAAACATATTTCTTATCACTTGCATCAGCACAAACGCTCAAAAAAAATAAATAAATTAAAGGAAGTCACTGAGTCTGTGTGACACTAAAGATCCCTTATCTTTGTCTGTGTCCAGAATGAAAGCATCTTTCATCGTGTCTGGCAGTCAGGACTGCACCGTCAAGGTGTGGGATCTGCCAGCAGACTTGTCGACGACCGGGGCAGACGTGCATCAGCTGACCCCCCGCGCCACAGAGAAGGCACATGATAAGGTACAAGCACGAAAAAACCTGCAACAGTTTGTAGGTGACAGCATGCAGAACAGAAAGACCTTATCCTTTAAGGTTGCATAATATACTTTTGCAAAATCATATTAGAGAACAAGCTGCACTTTCAAAAAGGAAGCAACATCCTATGGATTTAGTAAAATAAGTGGATGCAGCTTAGACTAAAGAAATAAAATCAGTCTAAAGCGTACTTCCTAAATAAAAGCAAGCAGGTAAAGAAAAAGAGATGACTCAGCTGCTCTGACTGTCATGCTAATCCTACAGATTGGAGGGTTCAAGGTGGTTGCAGCTCTTCAGGAAGTGATAACAATGGCGGCCGTACCTCGTCGATCAGGAACAGGCCGTCACTCAGCACGAGAAAAGTTACATAGAAGGAGTGCTGACGGCAGCCGTAACAGTTGACCGTAAATAAAATATATAATAAATATCGTTGCTTTACCTGAGGGATCGAAGGAGAGCAAGGATTTCATGGCTGTCGGGCAGTAAAAAATTTCAGGTGAAGTCTGGTCAAACATTTGTACCGATGCAGTGAGAGAAAAGGTTTCGTGAAGAGGCATGACACGGCTCTGATCACTTCTGAAAGCGCCGATTCATTTTGGTGTCAGTTCTCGTCTGTCACTCATTTCCTCCTGCGGCATGCAGCGTAGTTTCCTTGTCTGAAACATGAACGCAAATATTGGATTAAGTACATGTTTGAGGTTTTTCCATATCACGCTACTTTATACTTCTACTCCATTACATGTAACTGACAGCTGTTATTACTCAACATCCAATTCTATTACTTAACATCCAAAACATAGAAATACATTTAAAGATAGGATGCACAATAGGAGCCTACCCCAACAGTATATGAATTTTGAGCTGAGACGACTAGTCTTTGTCTTTGTCTTAACAAAAAACATTTGAAGGTGTCACTTTTTTGTGACGTGGAGCGCCTCTCTGTTTCCTAATGTTTTACAGACCACACGATAACTGGATTCATTGAGAAAATAGTTATCAGATTAATTCATAATGAAAATGATCGTTGAAGTCCAATTTAAAATAGTTGACAAATGGCTCCACTTCAGACAACGACAGACTACAATTCTGCTTTAAAGTTACTGCATGAGTCATAATAATAAAGAGTTTGAGTGCTTTTACTTTTAATACTTTTAAGTACATTTTCCTGATAAGACTTTTACTTTGGCAAGGTGCCAGCTGCTGATCAGTTTTTGGGAGCTAACCGTTCATCCACACAGTCTTCGGTGCCTTCAGTGGCGAAAAAAATGTTTAAGTTGAGGTGGAAATGTTTCATAAAAGAGTCAGTTATAACACAACATAATCAAATAAAATAACATTGCACCCATTGTTGATTATATAATAGCGTGGCAACGCTTCTGAGTGTTTAATTTCCCTTTTTAAAATGCCAGATTACCTTCATTTACTCATAAGGAATACTTTCAGTGGATTGATTTAGTCACTGAGTGAGTCATTCTCCTGAGTTATACAAACAGTCCACAATGAGGGCCTGGTTTTCTTTTGTGGTCACATTAACAAGGAAATTTCTGCTTGAACACAATGTAAGAAGTCACTCACAGAGTGAGGTGATACTGGAGGAAGTGTAGTGATGGGAATTCGTGTGACTCTTCTTTCTTTTTTTTCCCTCTTTCAAACTTGCATTTTCTAAAAGCTAATCAACTACGGCATCTCTCTTACCTCGTCCTTCCTCCAGGATGTAAACAGCGTGGCGGTCTCGCCCAATGACAAGCTGCTGGCTTCGGGCTCCCAGGACCGCACGGCCAAACTGTGGTCACTGGCAGGGGACGGGAACATTGGCCTGCTGGGGGTGTTTCGGGGGCACCGTCGCGGCGTCTGGGCCGTCTGCTTCTCGCCCGTCGACCAGGTGCTGGCCACGTCCTCCGCAGACGGCACCACCAAACTGTGGAGCCTGCAGGACTTCAGCTGCCTCAAGGTGGGCCTCGAGATCAAGTGTGCAGGTGTCACTGAATATGTCACGGAACATGACGTGCGACTGCATACTTTAGTTGCATACGTACAGATAGGTGCCTTCCTTGTCAGTGAAAAGCTTCATTTCATGCTGATACGCTATGTCTGTCACGTTTTCATTCAAGTGACTTTTTATTTTTATTTTGTTGGCCTTGAGTCGTGATAACACTTGAAATATGACGAGTTGTTATAAAGTAGTTCTTTTCCCGTAGCTGACTGTAATTTCGATATTTTTCGTGGCTGCAAACTAGAAATGCTTGTTGTGTTTTGATTTACTTTTAAGACATTCGAGGGTCACGACGCGTCCGTTTTGAAGGTCGTCTTTGTAAGCCGAGGCACTCAGCTACTCACCAGGTAACCACACACACACACACACACACACACACCTGCTGAGCTCAAACACTTCATCTATGCTTACCGTGTTATCGCAGATGTCTGATCTTCACGATCCATTTCTGAGATCTGTGATTGAGAAACAAAAGCAAAACTAAACAGCAGGCTTGGCTAGCCTGGTAGCCTGATGAAACCAATCTGTTGTTTTGGTGTTTGGCAACAAGCCTTCAGTAAATCACATGAAACGCAAAGAGTAGCTGTACTCCATAATTATCCATACATAGTACACGATATACTAGTATTTATAGCTGATTTTTGCAGTTAGTATAAAGGAAATCAGCACATTTTCTGGTTTTAACAACTATGCTGCCAGTTAAACTTATCAATGAGAATAAAATATTCTTCAAGCAATTTATCTTTAAGTAGCTTTTTGCACATTGCATTGTGGGAGGATGGTGTCCCTCAGCTACACACTTGAAAGTCTGTTTTTTAAGTCTTCATACCAACTACTGATTATTTTCAGTAACTGACTAATGTATGGTCTATAAAATGTGAGAAATCCAACTTTTTTTGGATTTTTTTTTTTTTTGCTGTAACTCGTCTCTCCCGACCGTGCTCTGTCCTCAGTGGCTCCGATGGTTTAGTAAAGCTGTGGACCATCAAGACAAATGAGTGTGTGAAGACGCTAGACGCCCACCAGGACAAAGTTTGGGGTCTGCACGGTAGCCGCAAAGATGACAAGATGGTGACCGGCTCGGCTGACTCTAACATCACCGTGTGGTTGGTAAGTGTGACTCACAGTCACCTTTTGCACAGAGGAAGTGGAGAGAGGATTAGGTCACATGAGTTAGCAAAGAAAAGTCTATAGATAAAAGTAATTATTAAAAATGGAGTTTGACCTAATTTTCGACATAAAAACATCTCAGATTTGTTGTTAACTGCTCAGTAATCGGTATAAGAAACCATGTTGTACTTGTTGGTTGGGTATTTGTAAGTGTCTAACCTGCTCACGTACCCTGTAGCAAAATATTCAGCCCACATCTTATCTATCTGGTTATTTTTAGCTTTCACGCTGACTGACCTCACTTCTCACCTCTCTTCGGGGAAAAAGGAGGAATTTCCCCCTCAGGCATATCAGCATATAATAAGAAAAATGTTGTCTTTTGTCCACTGTTAGGATGTAACCGAGGTGGAGCTGGCCGAGGAGCAGGCCAAGCAGGAGGATCAGATACTCAAGTAAGATATGCACAGCATTATCTTTTAGATACGGCGATGTAAAACACTGTCTGTTCACTCAGACTGAAGTGGCAAACAAAGTCTTGTCTGCTTTTTTTTTTTTTTATTAGAGGTCAGAGACCTGAAAGGAATCAGCCCCTGACCTGATTTTGGTCCACCTCCCCCCAACCTGTTGCACCATCTTGTCTGTCTGTCGCCCGATAAATAAACACAGACTGTGTTAGGCTAAGGTGGACCTCACTGGGTTACGGTCAACATATGTACACGTTATGGATCACATATGGATCATTCATGACGTCAGCCTGAGTAACTTATCAGTTATTATCAGGTAGCACGACCGATATAATAGAAATTCTTGTAATAAATCCACCAAAGTAAAAGATATACGCAGCTGAAACGCCTTGTTCATTATTGTAGAGAAAGAAATTAGGGTAAAGTTTGACTGTCGCTCCTGTCACGAGGGCACCAGGACTCTTTTCTAATCAGAACTTTGTATTAAAGCATCAAAGCAGCAAAACACCCAGTGAGACAGTTAGCAATGCCAAAAATGTTTTCTGAGAATAGTTTTGTACCCCTGAGCATATATACATGCATGTTTGTCCCTGTCTTTGTATATAAACTTGTGTTTGTGTGTTTCTTGCGTCTGAAGGCAGCAGGAGTTATCCAACCTGCTGTATGAGAAGAAGTATCTGAAGGCCCTGGGTCTCGCCATCTCACTGGACCAGCCTCACACGGTGCTCACCGTGATCAAAGGTACTTTGTGCTCCAAAGGGAAGCGTTTATTATGCCTGTATGTATTGACCAGTCGACATTAAAGGGCTGAAAAGGAATGACGTGTAAAAAAGTTCCAAAGCCGAGTTCAAACATTCCACCATAAAGCCCGCAAGGTCACTGAGGACGCCTCGATTTTATGGGGTTAAAAGACAAACTCGGGGGGTGAGGGGAGCTGAGGTGGGTTGCTGTGGGCGTGTATATACCAAACAATCAGGAAATAACTTTTTATTTCACTGATTAACAGCTTTATCGAGGCCGGCGCTCGCTCACTGTTATTGTTACTCTACGTCTCTCTACCAAAGCACTCTCTCTCTCGCTCTCTCTAATCATCAGACACAAATCAAACAACCCCCAGTGAAATTGAAATTGAATTGAAAAAACGTCGCCGGCATCCGGTTTCCCTGTTCCTGTCAGAACATGACCTAATGCTGACAAATAATTGTACATCAGAAAATGTATCTCTGATGCAATCTTCATTCGTCTTTTCAAACTTCCCTTGTTTGTTGTAACCAGAGCGTTGATGCATGCACAGCACGGCTCTGTCGAAGGATGGGCCAGTGAATGTGAAAACAAAAAGCCTCCTGGACTGTGTCATGCTCTTTTGTGTGTATCATGTCCCTCAGTGCACAATTGCAGTTGGAACAAGACAAAAGAGTTTTGTGGGACATCAGCATGCCTGTAATTTAGCACATGCATGTGAAACAAAAGACAGAAGCATTCTTAGTTTTGTAGTGACAATGGTAAGTGGTTTCGGTCGTAGTGCCAGTCATTCTGATACAGACCTGTTTGATCCTCTTCTGTGTTGAGAGATGCTGACAGTAAAGCTGAGTCACTCTTACAAACGTACCTCAACCACGGACTGTCTCCATCATTTACGTTGTTCTTTCCTGTTGCTTCTAGCGATCCGGCAGGCGGAGGATAGCTGCACGCTGTTGGAGAAGACGGTGCTGAAACTCCGAGTGGATCAGAAAGGTAACGGGTCACTCATGTGTTTTGTTTTTTTTTTGTTTTCTGTCTTATAGCACACCATATAACACTCACTCACATGGGATGATATACACAGGGATTGTGGGAAAAGTGAGTTGAAGTGAGAAAATCTGATTTATTTTTGAAGAATTTGGTAAAAATCTTGAGAGATAGATCGACAAATTCTCTGAATTTCACAAAGAGGGAATGACTGAAACATGAACAGGCCATAGAAATAACGCCTGTTGTCTCTTTTCTTATCTTTCTCATCTCACTCAGAGTCACTCCTGCGGTACTGTGTGGTCTGGAACACCAACGCCAGAAACTGTCAAGATGCTCAGGCCGTCCTGCAGGTCCTCCTCACACACCTGCCGCCCGAGGAGCTGCTGCAGTACCAGGGCACCCGAACACACCTGGAGGGACTCATCCCATACACAGGTTAGCGGAGGGCTGATTAATGTGCGTTTATGCAGCTTTAACCCAGGTCATATGCACACATTAGTGTAAGATACACTCATTGTGTAATTGCACATGTATCTTCCCTCGTCTTAGACATCGAATGAGTTGATGATGTTAAAAGAAATGAGACTAAATAATCAGGCCAGATAGAAGAATGATAAACAAAGAAGAAACTGTGGCTTCAGCTGAGATCAGAGAGTGCCAAAGAAGCAGTTTAAAGTCACTCTAATGCAGCTGGTATGTTGACTGACTGAAACAAACAGGTTTTATGTTTGTCACCATCGGGACTCTCCCATAAAGGAAATGATCCCTGGTGTCTGAACCTTTCTTTTTGTGTCTCGTGACACCCATGTACCGTGAGTTTAAAATCAATAGATGTAAAGAGAACACAGGTCAAAGGTCGTTGTTTTTTGTCCGTAGCATGTGTAAACTAGAGATTCATGATAGGAGGGAAGTCTCGACACTAGACAGAGGAGGTGATTGTCCCCGAGAGGCTGCTCGCCTTTCTCACAAGGAGTATACTCTAGCTTACACAAGCAAAGCGGGCGTAAGAACGACAGCTCAGGTTTCATATTACCCCTCCAATCGCTGATTAACCCTTCCCTCTTCTCTCTGGCTCCCACAGAGAGACACATGCAGAGGATCGGCAACCTGCTGCAGGCGTCCATGTTCTTGAACTACATGTGGCAGAAGATGAGAGTGGCCGGAGCGCCATCCAGGTGAGGGATTCAGACCAAAAACAACACGGGAGGGTGTGGGATGTTGTTTTAGGCACCAGTAGGCCATGAATCCAGGAAGCTACTTTTGAAAGGGTTATTAGACTTTATTTGCATAAATAAAGATCAGAGCTCTGAGCACATTCACACATGCTCACTGTTGCTCTGTTTATGCCAAGTAACGAGATCTTCTTTCAGTCTTGTATGTGGGCCAAACATGATATAGAAGTATGCGATCGATCCAGTCGCGGCCGCCAGCACGAAACAAAGGCTGCGGTTGTGTCTCGGTCACACAGGAAGGTGTTGATGTTTGATACCGAGCAGCATTCTCAGCACTAAATCAGGCATGCTGCCACGTTTTCACTTGTTCTGAGTGAAGCTTGGACCGTTTACAAAACATGAGCTCATGAGTGATTTTACGGTTCAGCTCCTGATGCCAAGATACTGAAAACACTAACTTCTAGAATTTGAACTTGATATGTGTATCTAATTATGGAAAAGATGTTTTAAAAAACTAATATCTAACCCTGTTGTTGTTGTTTCCTGTGCAGCATGGGCCAGGATGAAGAAATGGACACATCTCCTCTCGCACAGCCGTTCTTTATGATAGACAAGGAGAAACCTAAAGGCAGCGGCGATGAGGAGAAACGCGATGGGGATGACAGCGAAGGCGGAGAAGACGAAGATCCAAACTGCCCAGCTGATGAAGAAGAAGAAGAAGAAGAAGAGGACGATGAGGTCAGCGTCACCAAGAAAGCCTCTGCCAGCGAGGGGCGTGTAGAAAACAGAAAGAGCACCAAAACCAATGGCACCCATCACTCTGAAAGCGAGGAGAGTTCAGAAGAGGAAGACGTGGAAGAAGACGAGAAGGAGCAAACGACAGTACAGGGGATGAAACGTCTCCCGGTTTCCTCCACTCAGCAATGCCAGACGTTCGCCAGCTGACAGGGATCTACAAGCTGATAACAGATGACTCACTCCCGGAGGAAAAAAAGAAAAAAGAGAAAAACCTCCAGGAGGTCGTCTCATCATGGACCATTAGCTGGAGTGACACACTGTATGTGTGTAGCGGCGCAGGAAGAGACAGGTGTGGAGTGATGATAATACAGATAATAGGCCTCTCTGTGCATTCCCCGTCTCTGCAGCTGAGGCGTAAAGACTCGCTGTCGTGTGCCAAATTGTGCATCAGTTCTTCCGTTCGGAGTTTGGATTTAAAGAAACCTAAGCGGCCCGACGTTATCAGAGAAAATGGATGTTAGGGATGAAAAGATGAAAGAGCTCAGGCGTCCATCTTCCCCCAGCGCAGATACCACCACCCGTCGACTAGTCCTGCGTGATCCTGATCTACCGGCCCGACCACAACAACACAAAAGATTTTTTATCTAAACTTTTTTTTTTTTTATGTCATGACAACAAATGTTTATAAAATAATTAAAAAAAATATTCTTTGTGAGTTAAAATGAGTTGTGTTTTTAAGATGATGATGTGTACAAAATGCCCAAGGAGTGGCGTAGGAGTGTCACCACCACTGTACTATAATGCTGAATGGAAACGCGGTGAAAATTCCTGCAGGGCGTGTTGAGATTAGAGCAGAGTTTACTTAAGATCAGCTGTCTCTATCAATCAAACAGATTTAATTACTCCTTTGCAACGTTCTAAGATCTAACTCATACTGACATATGCAGCTGCTGCAGAGGAGTTATGTATTAAGGTTAAAGTTGGACTTGAATGATGATGTTGAGCTTCCCGTTGAGGGATAGAGCTGGCCTAGTTCACACGGGGTGGAGAGCTTAAACTGCAAATTGATCGACAAAATTAATCAGCAATCATCTCTGAGAGTTTGTCCTACTATATGTATATCTTGTGACGAGCTTTTAAGGGTGTTTTACAGACCAAATGATTAATTAATAGTTGTTGGTTGCCGCCATAAACTGGTGTGTTTCAATAAGGTACAGCATAAATGTTAGTTTACTCATCATGGGGCATGGAGTTCGAAGGACACAAGCTCTTAAAGGACTAGAGTGTCTTGGATGCATGATGGGAAATGTAGGATGGGAAAAGTATGTTACATGAGGTAACAGATACGAAGACAACTATTGAGTTACGTTCCCCCAAAAATGCTTTAATTGTTCCAAGCTCTTCAGTAACACGAATACACAGAGTTTACATTGTCAGACTTAACTTACATCCTATTCTTCAAGTTGAGTTGGCTGTAAACAGGAAATAGCAGTCTGCACACATTCTTACACACACTCGCACAAACAGACAAACATTCACAAGCAGCAGAAATCAATCTCCGTCCAGGGCAGTCAAAATGCATATAAGGCACAGAGCAGGGTTTCCAGTATGGAAAATAAATGCTAACACAGATAGTAAAGATGTGTGTATGAATGCTTAGTGTGTCCTGATTAATCCTACACATGTATGTACTGATTTGACTGAGTGTGACGCCCTCTTCAAAGACAACATGAACACATTTCAAAAGTGTTGACGTAGCTTCATATCTGACCATGTTCAGCACATCCGGTGCAACACCTTTTTAACTCCTTCTGTCTGACACATTTTTTTTAAATCAATCATTACAAAAAGTTCAGAAGCAGTTGTAATCCTCCACAGAATAGATCCTAATAATAAAACTAAAGCTGACATTGGTATGAATAGGAACTTCATTGACCCAGTATTGCAGTCTGTGGGGGTAACAGAGCAGCTTTGGATGCGTTCTTGCGGGTGACAGTGGAACACCTGGTGAGGATCTCTTGTGGCCGCGGTCTGGGTGGCACCTTAGGTGTTGTCGGGCCCTTGTAGAGGTTGGGATCGGAGATGCTGGGGATCATTTTGCCCTCTGGGACGGTTGTGGGGCTCAGGCGGTTGTTCACCATGGGGGGAGGCGTACGGCTGAGACGCAGCTGCTCGTCGCTGGCAGTGGCGCTCAGGTTGAGGGTCGAGCTCGCAGAGGAGGAACTGAGGTCGTCACTGAAGCTGAAATCGCTGCTGTCGCTCCCGAGGCTTCCCTCGCTGTCCACTGTGAGGCTCCTGCCACGTTGTTCCTCCTCGTCCCCATCCATCTCCACCATGATTCTGGGTGGAGGGGCTTGATAGGGAGTTGCACGTGTGGTGGCACTGCTGGTAGCCGAGGCAGAGGTGGAGCTTGCTGTGGGCTGTGCAGGGGGCTGCACAGACAGGGCGTTAAAAGATTTAGATTTCTGCCTGCTGTCTGCCCGGAGTGGGTTGGGCGAGGGCGACCTGGCAGATGGGAGCTGCAGCAGGTTTCCTTGTGAGTGGCTGAACTGGTGAGACTGCTTCTCCAGGTTTGGGGAGGGGACTTGGAGCGGGGAGGAGGAGCGGCGATCTTGATTGTGTGTTGTTGTCATGCGGATATGAGGGTAGTTGTAGGGCTGCAGGTACATGGTAGGGATGTAACCTACTTTACCGTTGTGTCTGTGGAGAAGGACAAGACAAAGAACATAGGGTTGAAAATCTGGACTGGTTTTAAGCTTTGAGAAATCAAGCTGGAGGCTTCCAGACTAATCCAGGACTACACTTTTAGTTTTACATTATCATATATAAAAGCTGCAGTGCTTTGAAATGTGGGAATGTGTTAAATACCTGACGAGCCACCAGCCATTGTCAGACTTCTGCAGGACCTCCACCACTGTACCAATGTTTACGGTTATCTCGTCATCTTTGGTGGCCTTGTAGGTCTTGACTGCAGTGTACATCATCCCTGCGAGGGGAAAGAAATGACTTTAATACATCATGTCAGAGTGTTTTGACTGCCTAAGGTGTTAGAACCTGTTACTATACACATACCTCTTTCGGGAAGCCCGTCTACATCATCTTCATCGTCAAAATCATCTTCTATCTTCTCCAGGTAGGGTGCAGGGAACCAGGCCATCCTCTTGCTTTCATTCTCCACGAGCCACCACCCTGAAGCAACACAAGCACACGTTTAATAACTGCAACTGGGTCCATAGATTCAACCGTTAACACGACACCGAACACCGAGGCTCGCTCTCACCTGCTTTGTCTTTGATGAGCACGTCTACTTTTTCGTCCACCGCCACTTTGAAAGGTTTGTTCTTGGTGTCTTTGGTCTCGTACGGGGCCACGCATCTGTACGTCTCTGTGACAAACGGCTGGGTCACGTTACCACCGCTGGCCTGTCCTGAGTCGGCCGTGATCTGATCTTCTGATGGCATGATCATGATGCTGAGGCGAGGAGAGGAGAGGGTGAATTTAGAGGTAAATACACGCCAGAGAAAGACAAAGTAGCTTATCCACCCAAGTCCATCCCTGACAGGTTGTGTTTTAAAGACTCATGGTACATTCTACTTTTTATATCATAACTGGCTCTTTTATACTACATATCTCATTCACCCATTCACACACAGCAGCCTTTGGGAGCAATGTGGGGTTCAGTTTGACATGCAGACTGGAGGAGCCGGGGATCGAACTGCTCCTCACCTGGCTCTACCTATAATAACGCACACAGGCTTTAAAAGTTTTTTTTGTCAGCATGGGGATTTCTTCTAATATTCTTCTAATATAGTCTTCTATACAGCATAAGATTCTCACATTTTGTGAAAGGTAAAAACCTGCAGCAAAAACTGTAAAGACAAATCTAGAAGAGGATTCTTTAAAAAAAAAGGTTATAGTTTCTATTAAATTATTATAATTATTATTATGCTTACATGTTTTATAGAAGCTGCTTTTTTAAATGATAATTCAGGGTATTTTCTACTTGGGTTTTATTTTCACAGTTGCCAAAAATGTCAGTGTAGAGCTTCAAATTTGAGGTAGTCAAATTGGATTTGAAACACCCAAAAAGGCTGTGAACGTCCAAACATACTCAAACTTCTAACGAGATATATTTAACCTACCCGTTTTTGGCGAACTCCGGCTGCAGGTCCTGGTCTTTGGGGTGGAAGAACTGGATGAGGTCTGCAGACTGAGAGACCCGCGGGCTGCAGCTGAGAAGTTCATTGCAGTATTTCTGCAGGAACTTGAGGCGCAGCAGAGACTTGGTGGGGGTCTTCTTCTGTCCGCGCTTCACCTTTCTGTCTATAAGCACAGAGGGACGTCTGAAGTCAGAATCCAAAGTTGCGCACATGAGATCCGCGTAAAACTCTGAAATTTGCGCACACGTACCTCGAAATTTGGGGATGACTCTGTCCGATTTTTTCAGTTTACTTGCGGGTGGGAATGCTTTCTTCAATTGCTTCTGTTAATAAAGAAACACCACATTTGTTATTATGTTATTAAATAACCGTTACCACCTGGACATGCGCAATAAAGACGAGAAACGCAGTATTTTATACTCACGTGCATTTTCTTGAAATCCCGAAAAGTTCTGTAAACTACAATATCATTCTGGTCCGACCAAAGCACGGAGGTCATGTACATCTGGAAGAGGAGAGTGCACATTAGATCACGCTGCAGAAGAGCACAGATTTATGATGATGATAAAGCAGGTGCACATCATGCGCGCTTACTTTGCTCTTCTCCTTGTGCAACACTCCAATCACACGGACACTGATGGGATACCGCTGCTCCTCCATGATGGAAAAAAAAAAGTGTGCTGAATAGTCCAGATGTGAGCTGACAACGGAAGCCTCGTCCTGGGTTGTGACTGAAGGAGGGGATGATCCGCAGGTGTATTTAAACCACCTCCACCTGAGCAGGTGTGGCTCCCAGTGTCACGTAGACGACCGGAGGTGGAAAATACTGTCGTCACTTACAGGGAAATCCGATGTTGCGAGACTGATGGCACTGCAACTTAATCCGTGAAGCAGCAAATATTTTCCTACAGAGAGTTATTTCTGTCAGGGGTGTAATTGATTCTTAAGGTTGTTCAATTTTGACACCTGATCCGAGTCTGGTACGTGCGGAGCCGGTGCAGTGAACTGATCAGGGTCACCTCTGGTTCACCACCAGACTGTATTCAAGCATTTTTTTTTTTTTCCATTTTGTGCCATGATTGAAGTAAGAAGTACAAAAATTAGACAGATAGAAAGGTTAATTAAATAAAAGCAAGAAAAATGCCCTCAATTAATTACTGAAGTGTTTTTTTCTTTCTTTGTTTTTTTTTTTTTTTTAATTGTTTAAATATTCAAATCTTCTTGTCCCTTGTTTGCACGTGCTGCATCTTATCTACATCTCATTTGGTGTTAAGTGCTTTGATTTATATGCTGGGTACTGTATAAATGAAGCTTATTATGATAAGGACTAACTAACTAATGTTAGTTATAATGGACATATAACTAGATAACACCAGGACAGCTTCTTCTGTGTTACATGAACACTTCAACTGTAGGACAACTCAACAACTCTGACCAACAATATGATACAACATATCACTCAGCCCAATATTAACAATCACTTATTAAAGGCAAGGCGAGCCTAAAAAATAGATTTTATAATTGAAAGAACAGACTACAAATGTTTATCATTGATTAAATGATATAAATTCTCTGACACTCAAACTACACAAACTTACAAACTACAACCTGAATAATAAACATAATAGTTAAAGTAATATCTCGCTGACAGGGTCAAGAAAAACCGAAACATTTTAAGCAAGAAGTTATGGCTCATACTGGATTGGACAAATGTGCCTGCGGCCATCTATTTTATTGAAGCCTATAAATAGATCATATGTAGTATTCTTTGGAATTATTCTCACACACTCGTTCCAGTAAGGTGCCTTGGCCACTGACCAAATGCATTGCGAGAGCAGATGAGTAAGGCTTTTTTTTAAAAATCACATTGTTTCCTTTTATTGTTTATAAATGTTTCCTTCTTTCTTCAGCCAGGTGTTGCAGCACATATTTCTGAAAATTGACTCACGTTTTTCACTTACATATATTCTCAGGAAAGTCAATATTTGGGATGGGCAAAGACTCCCAAAACTAAATATTACCACGCACATTTCTTTGGAAGTTGTTGGAAATGATACAAAAAGCCACACTGATGATCTAAGAACACCTTTGTCTCCAATCAACTTAAGAAAACCAAACCCTGTTTTAGGAATATTTGAACAACCAGCACATAAAACTATTGTTGTGTGAATTTAAACTGATAATAAAAGGATGGAGCATCTTTTGGGAGTGTGCCTGAGATTTCCTGATGTGTGTTTGACCTTTTTTGTGGTCCACTGCTGACATCTAGTGCTGGCTGCTGTGATCTCTGTAACATCCCGCGCAGCTTGTTTGATCAAGCTTGATATCGAGTTTATTATTGAAATAAAAACATCAAGAATAAACGGCTGCGTATGAAATAATTCACTCTTTATTTCCCCTCACACAACACACTCACAGATTTATCATACATCATCTTCTTTAAACTGACCTCTTTAAATCTTCCACATAAACATTTGTTTCTTACATTGCACATTTCGTTTTTCTCTCTTATATGATCAATAAAAAATAAAAAAAAAAATCTGTAACCTCTTACTTGGGTTAAAAAAAAACAAACAAAACAAAACAAAAAGCTGTACATTATACAGTATTCCCACAACCCTTTAAATCCACATGTCATGCCACAGCTGAAGCTGAAGCCAGCTGAAAGTCTACAAGCAACAAAGAGCCAGGTGGAGTACATGCACTCGCCAGCACATCACTTTAAAATCAACCCCCTTCCGGAGAAAATGTAAGAATCCTCTGGTGGTTGATCAAAAGTTCAGTCTTTTTTTGTTTTTTTGCACAATTTCTCTTAAACACAGAAATATACTTTCATGATTTCAAATAAAACATTACTAACCTAATCATTTGTCTTTTCTTTCTTTAAAAAAAGGAAGCATTACAAACATTTAAAAGTGTAAGGCAGCAGGTTTTTTTTTTTTTTTTTTTTTTTTTTAGCATTAGGGAGGTTTTATTCATTCTCCATCACCCTTTCCTACTTTAAACTTGTCTCCACGAGCCACAAAAGGTGCTTTCGTTTTCCACTGAGGACAGAACAGTAACACATTGTAAAGAAGCATGTTACATGATGCTTTTTTTTTTTTAATGTTACGTCCAACTGTTGTGCCTTTGTTTTAAAAAAGGTTAAGATAACAAGGCAGTAAGATGAACTGATTCGGACACATTTTACTGTCGTAAACGATCGAAGTGATGCCGAAATGTTGACGATGACTAAGATTTTATCCGCAGACTGAACGTTCAAATCACTGCATTGTTTTTTTGTCGCGTTACATCTCGACTTTTCCCAGCCAGTCAAACGCCACGTGTGCCATTAAATCTCTATTCTTCTGGTCTACTGAGAAATGTTAACATTTTTGCAAAATAACGGAGTTGGAATGTACTGTCACATATCTGAGCTTTAAACGCTGGTCATTGTTATTGAATAAACTACTACTACTTCTTTCCTCACGCGTTTCCACTCAAGGTCATTCGTGATTTTAAAAAAAATAAATAAATCATTCTGGAAGAGAACCGATCTGAACATAAAATAAATTAGGTGGTGTTAGAAATCCCTCTCATTCGTAAACTTTGGCTTGCATAGAGAAAATTCGAAGCCTTTTTGTGGAGATAACCGTGTTTAGAGGATCTTTTTGAAAAAGCAGCAGCTTGGAAATGATTGGTTATTGGTTAGTAATGACCTATTCAGAGGTCGCTGTAATCCTAACACCAACATGCAGCTGTTGGTTTTCAGTTATTAAATACATATAACCTAAACATGCCATCCCTGAGCAACGGACCGTAACTTACAGTCTTAACCACCTTGCATAAAAAAAATAGATCACTACTCATCATTGCTTCTCCTGCAACCTTTTGGCAACAACCCCACTATCAAACTCTGCATTAATATTGCAAAGTATATTTAAAATAAGAGAAATAAATTAAGCTTTACGGAACAAAAATCTTCTTACAACTTTATACCCTTTTCTTTTATGACTAAAAGCCAAGTATGTTTAGTGTCTCCACTGAAGGAAAAAACCTATTTCGATGTACAGCTACAGGGAGACAGATCCTACAACAGCGCGAAGGAATCAGATAGCACGTAATTTAAATGTTTTGTTTTTTTTAAAAAAGGACAAAATGAAATTAAAAATGAAATCTGAGGCAAACATCAGCTCTACAATAGTTGTAAGAGCTGTCCATCTGTCACTTGTCCTCCTTTCAACTCTTCTCTCCCTCTTTTAGTCCACCAGAGGAGTGTCTGACCACATGTTACTTCAACGAGAACCACAGGTCAAGCTCCAGTCTTGGCACTAAAGGGCTTTCCGTCGTTCCCGTCCCATTTAGCCACAGGGCAGGATGGACTATCCCCTCCTCGACTCAATACTTGTGTGTGCGCTTGTCACCGAAATTCATAAATAGGCATACTGTGCTCTTGAACGTGGTTCAGGTTTAGAGACTGGTACCTGCGGATGAAAGTAGAAATTGGCATTAGAAACATGTAGTAATAACTAAAAAAAAAACATGAATCTGGTTTGTACTGCTGGTGGTTACCATTCTGAGCTCCGGTGGTAATAGTACCCCTCGATAGTGGCTGTAGATTTCTGGAAGCAGATGTAATAGAAGCCAGCAAAGGAGGCGCCGCTTATGTCTTTGATAGTGTGGTCTGGGACTAGGAACTGCTCCTGGAAGAGCAAGGAGGGGGAAAAAAAAAACAGAGGCTAGAGCTTAAAGCTAACATGAGGAGAGAGAGGAGAGTGACAGTCTGATGATGATGTACTAACCTTCCACCTCATGAAGACATAATCACTGTTGTCCAGGGCTTCATAGTCAAAATCATCCGAGTTGAAGCTTTTGGCGTATTTGTAAAAAGGCTTAAACTTGCCCTGGAAAGAGTTCATTAAATACTGATAAGAGAACAGAAACTAGGAAGATGAAGACATCAACAGGGCTACAAACAAATTTAACTGCAAGTCAGCCACATAATAATAATAATAATAATTATTATTATTATTAATCATTACATGCTTATAAAAAGATGTTCATTGTTCCTTAATAGGTGACCAAACAGAGAAAAAGATCAAACATATTTCGGCACAATTTACATGCTTTTCTAGAAACATCAGTGTCAGTGAACTGCAGCTGCAGGCTACAGGTAAGTTCAAACCTACAACGTGCTTCAAAGTAAACATTTGACTGCATTTTCCATCTGGAAAGCTACTCTACTCTAAGCCTGCAAACACTACGCACAAATAATGCTGCATAAGAGGGCATACCCAGTGCTTTCTGTCCACATCCTCGTCTGCGTCCCACTTCCGAGTTAAAAAGGGCCTTTTTCGACTGATTATTTCGCCAGCAAAGAACGTTGTGAGAGTGGGATACTCCTGCCGCGGGGGGTGGGGGGAACGAGAAAGGAAAACGTGAATGCATGAATAGTGGTTCAGTTACATTTGTTTTAAAAATGCTTAAAGGGGGGAACTATTTCTGTCAGCCAATCACAGTGCAGCATAGAGGATCATTTAGATTTCCATTATTTCCTGTGGTGTATGCTGAATGTTGTGAGCTAAGCATAAACACAAGATTACAGAGCTGCAGTACTTGCAGTCAGTGTGAAACAATTGCTGCCCTGCATGTTGTTGTTGTTTTTTTAAAAAAAATAACTCATCATCAACATGTCAGACACGACGACCCGTTACTTCTAGAAAGACACAAACACAACCTGGCTGCTCATCTTTCACCCGACTCTGCCAAAGCCAAAACTCACTTCAGGATCCTGCTGACCTGTTCCCTTCCATATGTTATATAATGTAATGGGTATGCAGCTGACAGCAGTCTAGAGTTTAGACCAACGTGTCTACCTGTAATCTTTGTCACAAGTTAGCCTGCATCGGGCAAGTGGAAACCAGTTTGTGTCAGTCTTTGACAGAATAAAGGTCAGTCTTACTACATGTGACCTAGTTTCAAGGCTTACCTCAGTCAGGCCTTTGATCTTCAGGTATCCACATAAATATGAATCTTCCACAGTCACATGCTGCCCAAGACAAACATGTATAACAGGCATCGCATCATTAATTACAGTCATTTTAGGACATGAATTTCAACGTTAGCTCGTTGCAAAAAGATGCTACTGCGTTTGCTTTACTGCAAAATGGGTGATAAAAACCTAAATTAAAAGAAATTTGGTCCAAATTCATAACGTCACAGGAGAAACAGTCGCCCGAGTGAGCTCAAAATTATATCAGTTTATTAGTATTTAATGACAACCAGGAGAAAAATAGGCTTAAAGAGCTAACGTCAGTTAAGTTAGCAAGTTAGCAACTAGAGCTACAAATATGCTGACTTTGCATATAAACAAACTAAATAATGAACTAATAACGAGCAAATATTAACAACACAATACCTGCAAAACAACCTCCACGTCGTAGGAGTTGCCTTTGCTCTTCTGATAGCCCCGAAACTGTGAGCCGCTGTACAGCAGCGATGTAGCAACACCGGGCTGGTGGGTGTTGATCGGTGCAGGGGGAACAAGAGAGGCCGAGGATGGGCAGGCCGAGCCGGTGGTACTGCAGCACTCCGCTCGGACAGGCATGATGAGCGCTAAAGTGTCAGCGTCAGCAACCGTCATGAACTTTCTGACTTGAGCACAACGCAGCCGGAGAGAGAAAAGGTCACTGACAGAGGAGGGTCCGTCAGCTGCGTGAAGTCCTAAACTTTGCCAATTTCTCTGTGAGCTAGCCCATGGAGCTGCTCGTGACGAGGACACGACGCGCAACGTCCAATTTCAGAATCCAGCTTCCCTTAATTCCATTGGCTGGAAACGGGTGCTCGCCTCGAGCAGGAATCCTATTGGATAATGTACCCAAATGCATTCTGGGAGTTGTATTCAAATTTCTACTACCTAAGTCAAGTCAGTTTCTCCCAATCCCTGGTGCAAACATCGATAAACATGAATTATAAAATATAAAATATAATGTATATAATGTAATATAATGTATAATATATATAGATAGATATATAGATAGATTTTTACAAATAAAAAAAACTATATAAAACGTAATAAAAATAGAAATAAATGTTTTTACAAATAAGAAATAGAACTACAAATAGAGCAGTTAGTTAATGGATGGATGTTATGTTTACCTGTATACCTGTATACGTTTTTCTAACTGCATCTACATCTAGAGCAACGTGTAGCTGTGTGTACACACACCTGGTCAATAAAAGTGATTCTGATTCTCACCTATAACAAACATATTAATTTTATCCTTTATGTATTTTTTTTCTTATTTTTCAGAATGGGGCATCATATTTCATTGTTTGTTTATGTACCAATCAGTCAGAGATTTCCCACATTGAGTGTCTTCCCCCACCACTTCACCACAATGATAAATAAAGATTTAAAGATATATTGTCAACACTAGAAGACACTGGAACAGGATAATGCTTAATAAATTGTGCTTTTCAAATGTCAAAATAATTTCTTAAATTCTTTATTCCACATGGAACAAACATAGAAATGATAAAAGACAAATATTCACATCTTCACACAGTGAAATTTGTCACAATAGTCCAGACAGGTTGTGAAAATGCTGTTACATTTACTTAAAGGAACATTTGGGCGATGTTTTACTGGTGATGCTACTGGAGATCCTCTAGCTGCTCCCTCAAATAGTTCATATATCTGTGGATGGTTGAGGTGCGCATGCGGTTCCGCTCAAGTTCCTTGTCTTCAATCTGTAATACCCCATAAAGACAAAAAGCAAAGCATGTGAGGTATGCAGGAGAGGCTAGTCATCCACTGTTTTGTTTGTTTTCATGTAATTTCAGCTCTCTACCTTTTTAATGAGGGCATCTTTCCAGACATTGGCACTCATAATCAGCTGAGTCTCTTGGTCAATGATGGTCTGCAGGTGGTTATCGTGGCCGGTGGCCAGTGCATCCATCACTATCTCTTTGTTTTTAAACAACTACACAGAGAAAGCACAGGTGTGAAAGGCTGATGACACTGACACTGGTAATGGACCACGTCCTGACCTCATCTGATCCAGTCAGGTTAATCTCTGTCATCCACATTCACATTAGACTGCTACTATTCTGCTATAGCTGCAATAATATATATATATATGCCTCTTTGCATAGATATGCTAAAATGAGCAGTGTTGTTGCTGTGATCTTACACTGGCACTGACATTTGTATAAAGCTATAATACTCTCAACAATGTAATCCTATATTTTAGATAAACAGTTTGGTCACTCACCAGTTTAACATCATCTGGCAACTCCACCTCCACGTCCTTCTTGGCTACGTTCTCCAGAGTTGTTGCGGCAATCTTCTTCACGTTCTCATAATAATTATCCTCCAAATCTCGACATTGAGCAAATGTATGTTTTTGTCATGGAAAGTCTAAATCAGACTTATCTTTTTTTGCACTCAAACTCTATGTATTATTGTTACTGTATGATTCAAACACTGACATTTAAAGACTCAATTACTGACCACACAAAGTGAGTGAGCCACTGCCCGAGGACTTAGTTTGTGATTAAATTAAAATTGGACTGGGAGCAAGTTGCTTCCCCAGATGAGCTCCGTATTTCAATAGTGAGGACAAGACCCTGACAAGAGTAATGAACCAGCATTACTGGATCGAACGCTGATACACTGATGTACAGTGAGAAAGGATATATGTCTTGAGCAGTTTCAATGAAGTTGACAATCATTTCTGAGACGTTGACGTCCAACTTTTGGATGATGTCCTGAAAAGAACAGGAGGCTTAATTATAAGGTGTTCTTTATGTACAGATAATTTGTGTAAAATCAGATTTATATAACCTCTATGACTGAGTTAGAATAATTTGGACACACTTACCTCCAGCCCGCTGACCAGGTGGAAATCCAGTTCCAAGACGCTGCTACTGAGTTGGTTGATTTCATCATTGCAGCGGTTGATCCCGACCCTCAGTACTTCTGGGTCTGATAAATTCTGCAGCTCCATTATCCTCTGGAACGGTGTGCACGCAAGAGATGTTCTTATACTAATAGCAGATTTACTGTATAAGTTGGCTGAGCATGACTCTGACTTTTTTGTCTACACAGCTCACCTCACTGTGTTGCTCTTCAAACGAGGCCAAGATTTGCGATGCTTTCTGCTGGTAGTATCTCACAGAGTTGGCGTGACCACTGAAGAAGGAGTTCACCTCCTCCTCTCTCCGCTTGTGTTCATCCAAGCCTATCTGAAATAACTGCGTACAGAGCTCCACCATTTGCTGCTCAAATGTAAATGTAGGGTTAAGGAACTGAAGTAATGATTTACCCAGATTATGTGTCATAATTAATACACCTGAAAGGATATGTTTGAAGCAGATCTGCCATTCCAGGCACAGATGGTAAAATCTCTGCCTCTGGATCATCTTTGAACATGCTCTTAAACATGTATGACCCATTCAGGAACTCCACAAAGGCATCCTGTTGGAAAGAAGAACTGAACTTACGGACAACATGTGAGGAAAATAACTGCATCGCCACATGTGAGCTTTATATTACCTTGTGTAACTTGGCTTCATCCTTCTGGCGTTGCTCAGTTTCTTTAGCTTGTTGTGTCTGCAGCTCTTCAGCTTTCATTTTCTCAAGAACAATATGGTATTTGACAGCTGCTTCATTTTTCTGCACATAGACATGTGTGATCATATACAGTTTTATATATAGTACAAAAGAAAATGATCTTAGAAACTTCTTGAAGGTAGAAGACCTTTAAGCAACTTGAGTTTGAGTCAAAACACACCGCTGTCTGTACTTACTGTCTTTGTGTCAAGTAATTTGTAGTCTAGGTACATCAATTTTGGGAAGTAGGCTGCCATGAAATATTTGTATTCATCTTCCTTAGACACAGGATTTCCAGACAGGGTGAGGGCGAACAGGGTCTCAAACTTCCTGAGATAGAGCACCTTTAAAATGAGGTTGTGAACGCATTCTGTAAGGTTATATTCCTGCAGTACAAATGTTATAATATGCAACAGATTTATGCAAGAAAGAACTTTGTTACGTTTTCCATCTGTTCAAGGCAGTTGGATCCAATGTAGAGATGAGTGAGTTTCTCAAGTGTGTCCAAGTTTTCAATGACAGCGATCCTGTTGTGGGTCAAATTCAGCAATTCAAGCTTCCGCAGAGACTCCAGGCCCTCGATTTTCTCTATCTTGTTAAATGACAGTGCTAAAAGACACATTCAGAATCATTATTACTTATCACTGACAAAAAAAAAAGCACGAGCAGAATAGAAATACAAAGCTTCATCTTACTAAGCCATGTCAGATTAACCAGGCGGTCCAGGCCCTCAATCTTCTCTATGAGGTTGTTGTTCAAATCCAGCCTGGTCAAGGACGTAAATTCCCACAAGAACTGAATCTTCGGGATGTCTGTGAACAAACATAAGATCAATTCAATTTAATAGTGCTTCATTAGCATGAAAGTAAAGTAAACAATATTGCCAAAGCATCACAAATAATACAACTGATAAATGAGATGAACAAAAAAGAAACATCTCGTGTGTGTGAAAGATTATTTCTGTGTGTATCATGCAACATGTATCAATATCGTCAATAAAGAAATAATAACAGTATATTTATATACGATCAAATATCAATGTGATTTACAAATACAATAAATAAAATCAGATGGAGATGGCATCATTTAACACACCTAAACCTTTTTTTTTGCCTCACTTTTGAATTCCAGTTGTAGTCTAAGGATGTCACTGTATTTGATTTCCTCCAGGTTTTCAATGCGCGGGAATGTAGGAATTTGCACCATTACTGCCTCATGCAGCATCTCCTCATCCATAAAAACGGGCTCAACCTCCAACTTAAGCACAAGACTCGGTTCATCCATAGTGGGTCGACTTCACTTTACCTCCAGCTAGAAGAAGAAAGTAGATCATATTTTGTTCATTTGGACCTTGGTTTGCTCAGTTAAAATGAAGCCAAACTGGTGTAACTAGAATAAACTAACACCATGATTAGCTTGCTAAAATGACCTAAACACTATTGACCAACGTTAATTACCTACCAACGACAGCTTGACTTGTTGTTTTTCCACTGGAAAGCGCTTTAAAAGCCAATAATAATTGGTCATCAGTAGTCTGTATAACCGCTACTGCGCCTCTGTTGTTTACACACTGTTACATAGCAACAACTAGGTGACGTGGTGCGTTCAAGTGCGTTCAAATGAGTGTGGTCAAATAAAATTTAAACTTCAAACTGCGCTTGCTTCACCTATTAATATATATGATAATAACAAAAATCAAAACAACGGTTATGTTTGATGACACTAAGGTTTTGAGATCAACTTTACGTTAAACACAAGCGCATAATAGGATATTTATAACTGGTTATGCATGTTTATGTTTCATATATATATCACAGGGTTAATGCTGGAGTTAATTCTTTGTGATGTTTCGTGGATTTATATGAAATTATGGTACGCAATCGGGTAAAATACAAATGTACAAATGTTTATTGAACGTAGCTTCGGCTGCTAACTATGACTGACATTGATTTGAACCATACGTATTGAACGTTCTGCTTTTTCGACCAATAGGATTGCTTTATGGGCGGGACTTGGTAGTACCGCCTCTGGGCCTCAGCCTCTGTCATTCCCGGGCGGATTGTTTGTTGTCAAAATGGAGTTCTTACTTGGCAATCCGTACAGCACTCCCGTGGGCCAATGTATAGGTACGTTAACCTTGAAATTACTCATTAGATATGCGATAATTCCCCCGACATATATCATTTGAATTAAGGTGGGAAATTTGATGTTTTCTACGAGGAATTACGGCACCCCACGGTTGCGCCAGTGGAAATAGCCAGCTAAGTTAGCGAGCATCATCGCAGCCAACGTCATCTACTTAGAAATGAGCTTTCAGCTAATGTTAACCTGCCTAACTTAGTCTTCTTTAATCACAAGTGTTTTCCCATTATGTCCCCAATATGTGTGGACAATGTGAGGAAATTAAATAAGAAGGGAGTGACACGGCTTTAAGTGCTTACAGAGCCCCGAGCCAAGTTAAAGTTCAGCATTTCCTTTAGCTTCTGAACAATATTTGACCAAACTGCTCGGTCTGTGTGAGGTTAAATATCAAAGATCTGCGCCTGTGGTGCTTATCTGTCCCCCAGAGAAGGAAGATGTGGCCTAAACCTAACCCACATCCCTTTTGTAGTGGTTGCATCTCTCTTTGCATCTTCCATGTGTCTGCAAAACTGCTCAGACATAAACCATCTCTTATCCAGAGCAGCTGTCACCAAAGCTTTACTGTTTATCACCAGAATGATACGTTTTTTCTGTGAGATTTTCCTCTTGTCAGACCATGATATCATGCAGTCTGGTTGGAAACAATGTCCTTTTCTTCTGGGTTTGTTTCCTCGTTGGTTTAAATGAAATCTAGTAAGGCAGGCTCGGTATCTACTCTGGATAACACCATCTTTGGTTTCGTTATATCATTTCCTGCCTTGACTTGACTCTGGTAGCCTTTGTTTGTATACAGATTTGAATCAAGATTGAATGCCGGTGTTTACATAGGTGTGTAAACAATCCTAAAGATTCTAAGTCACATTAGCTGTTTTATTAATGTTTAGTAAGGCCCGTGCCAAACAGATGTGGGCCAAACATTCATTTCTCACGCTGTGGATTTGTGTTTACCTTTCAGTAAATGCAGCAGCTGTCACAGAAGCATTTGCTGATTACATATTTTCTCCTGTAAGGAAAAAGTAGAGCTCGCTGCTTATTATAAATAAGGGCCTGTGTGTATGTGTGTGTGACTTAGAAAGATAGAAAGTATATAACCATGCAATGCTTTATTCCAGCTTCTTAGTGCACTGGATGGAGACAGTTCGGAGTAGGCACGTCCGTGAGAGTTAGAGGGCCTTTGAATTGTCCTCTGGCCTGGGTGAGCGTTGCCCACCACCCACTGGTCAGCTGCTGTGTGCCATGTCATCCGAGACAGCCCCATAGGCACTGACTGTGAACATCGTCTCAAACATTTTACTCTCCAGAGGTCCCTCTAGGTCATGCATGCAGTGGGCTGTATGCAGAGCACATCTTGAATTTCTCCTTTTCGCCGAGATGGCACGCGGCATCTCCAGCCTGATCTCTGCGGTTGAGTTGCTGCACTGTGCAGCGTTGTACGGCCAGCTGTCTGTTTGGCTACTGCGCTGGTACTGTACACCGGAGCGGCAGGGGGACGGGATCGGCTTACCTGAAACAATAAGAGAGATAGGTAGAGGTGACTGATAACATCTGATGAGCGAGGCACTGCGATGAACTTTGTGCAGTTTGTTTCATTTCCCAAAGTGACTGAGAAGGTGGTGGAGGGGTTAGAGGTGGTGAACGGTGTGTGCCATGTGTGAACATCTTTTTGTTTGTCATTTTACACAAGGGGAGGTTCAATCCATGACAAAGGTGTTCTCCCTCTGAAGCACCTCTGTTGTCCTGTAGGGAAGTTTGCTGTGTCATCTTTTTATACGTCACCGGTATGCCCTTTACAGAGTATCATACAAAAACTTTAGGCAGTGTTTTCTGAGGCATGCAGGAGAGGAAGAAGTGAGCAAATCCAGTAAAGACAAAAGATAAGGACAAGTGTGAAATGTGTAGAGAAAGGAGGAGTCTTAAAAGGACAGAACGAGGAGAGATGGGGCCAGAGAGGCACAGAGATTTGCAGCTTTGTTGGCAGTGCGTGGCACTGCCTGCCACCATTAAAGCCATGTGATTGACTGGCTTCACTGGTGCGGCGTCGATTCCCAGGGCTGGGGGGATCGACACAACGCCATGAATGCATGCACTCAGCGGGCATTTAACTCCATTAGCAAGGCTCTGATTGTTCAGTGTCATTCTAGCTCATTTCACATGAAGAGATAAAGTTTTTTTTTAATTCTCTTTTTCCTCGAAACTTTTGCTCTGCCCGGCCTTAACCCTAAGGAAGATTACATTGGATATCTCAGCGGCAGCTCTGGTTAATTCTTCCAGACTTATTATCTTCTGTACAGCCTAACACTGAGGCACAGAGCAGTGTTTTTAAATGTTGAAATTCACTTCATGTCTCCTTGTTTTTGTGGATAAATTTGTTTCTAGGTGGGGGAAAAAAAAAAGGAGAAAGGATGCTCATATCTCTGCGCTCGCCTTGTCTGTGACGAGTTGATTAGAGAGGGGGAGATAGAGCATGAATAAGTCATGGCTGTCAGGGTTGTCCAACGTTGAACTTCCCAAAAGAAAGGCAACACGGCCCAGTGAGAGGCTCTTGGCCTGGGCATGACAGCCTGCTCAGGGCCTCTGGGCTTCAGGGAAGGAAGCTCCCGTCCAAGCTCAAGAATCGTCTAATGAGAATCTGAGTGTCAGTCACAGGAAAGCAGTTACAGCTCCGGTAGAGAACCCCTCCTTTTTTTTTTCCCGTTTCCCTGTGAACCTCTCCCCCACATGAGCGCGATCCTGAAAGATATCAGCGCTCACAGACATGATGGATGGATTCAAGGGATGGGCGGAGGAGGGAGGAGGCGGAGAGAGGAACGCGGCGATGACTGCAGTGCCGGTTCATCACTGTAGCTTCTCACAGTCTGGATCACATTATTTCCTGGCTGTAGCCAAAATGCTATTAAATGGTGGGGTGGAGTGTGAAGGGGAAAGCAGTACACAGCCGCATCACACCCACGACCAGCCTCGCTTCCCTCTGAGATGCTAGCCTCGCTCTTTCCAGCTGACTGTTCTTTCAGTCCATTTACAAGAGTTGGAGGCATCGGAGCAACAGGTGGTGGACCATATTTTATAGCCCATGAGGGTTTCTTGGGAGACTTGGAGGTAACAGTGTTGTGAAAACTAAACGGAATGAAGAATTGTTCTCTCTCTCTCACTGGTTTGAAGTGGGCGGGTCTACATTAGAAAAAGGTGATGTCACGCTTCTCTCTGGAGCTCGAGCAATAACCGGTTGTTTTGTGTTGCAATCTCATTCATCGATTGGCTGACCGAACGACTGCCAAGCAAAGCACAGATAACGTATTGTAGCCTACCCCGGACAGTGGGTGCACGTGGGCTGGGGCTGAGGGCAGTGACTGTATAGTTGTGACATCACAATTCAACTGAAGCCTGATGGCTCGTTTAAAGGTCCAGTGTGTAGGATTTAGTTGCATCTAGTGGCGTAATCGCTGCGTTGCAGTCTCCTCACATCACCCTCGCCTACATAGTGAAAAGGTTTGTGTGGTTTTTTTATAATAATAAAAATATGGACATTTAATTTCGGGATGGGACCTTTTTAAAAGGCAAATTTTTTATACTGATTATACTTAATTTCCAGAAATGTACCAATCCTTTGCAAACCTACGTACTTCCATGCACCAATCAGAATTTCCATTGCCAGAACTTGATCAGATTAGTTGAGTATTAATACCTAGAGATGTTTTATTTCACCTTGATTGCTGTATATTCAATTAATGGTAGAGAAATAAATAAGATTTGAAGCCAAGTTTTCTTTAAAATGCAAAGTGAATAGGATTGGGGTGAATAAAGTTATTGCATATGATTTATTTCTCATTAATACCCACAAGATGTTTGGCTGGATGCACGCAGGGACCCTGCGCTGAAACCTGTCACCTCATGACTTGCTTACTTGCTGCTTGTCACGCAGGTCCTCCCCCCCCCCCCCCCCCCGATTCCCAGCCCCATCACTGCTTTCATGTTATGTAAACCACGAGTCGCTTCAATTAATGTGCATCGACAGCCAAGCCTGACTGAAATGCAGCATCATGATGGGTGGCAAGCCAGCTGGCAGGCCATAAACAGTGGATTGGGTGTCAAAGCGAAAATTTACCTCAGCGCCTGCTGCCCTCAGTTTTGAGCTGTCGAGTAATAAAGACTTACGAGTCACTAATACACGAATAAAATTAAACTATCCGTAGGAAATCGTATGCTTTTCTCCACGGGCGCTATTATCTGCTTTTTAACTGACACCACGTTGGCTATGATGACCTTTCTTTCTGTCTCGCTGCACATCTTACTGTAAATTAATTAAAACCGATGCTCTCTTCATTTGTGTGTTATTCTTGTGTATAATTAAGTAATGTCAGGGCTCTACGGGGAGACGACATTATATAAAAATAAATATTCCGTTGAACATTTTGTGTTTTTCTCCAGAGAGGGCCACAGATGGAGGCTTACAGAACGAGGACTGGACCCTCAACATGGAGATCTGCGACATCATAAACGAGACGGACGAGGGGTGAGCAGCTTAGTTAATCATTGTCCGGTTAGAATTCGCTTTATCAAACGTCAAATGTAGATTTAGCGAGGCCGTTTGACTTTTGGTTCCTGAATCGGCCCGTCCCCACAACTTTCATTGTGTCTGTCACACACTGGCTGACTGAGTCACTCCAGTGAATGATACACTGAGTGCTGTGCTTCACCAACACCACAGAAAGCCTTTTGTTTTCTTTAGGTGTCACTGACTGAATGAATGAACGTATTAATGAATGAAATTCTGATGTCAGTCAATAAAAGATGCCATGCCCGCTGTGTTTATAAGACAATGTAGATTCTGCAGGATATATAAGGTCCAACTAAAGTGACCTGATTTGATGTGAAAGGTCTCGAGGAGCTTATGAAGCTGATCCAAACTTTTAATGCACAAAAACATACACACTTTCCTCCACGACAGCACTGAATTCACATTTTTAGTTCACCTACAGTACAGTGTATTAAATCGACTGTTTTGTTGTCAAGAGATCCCGGGCCGGGAAAAATATTGGAATCTGTGTTTTTCCATCCGTCCTTCAGCACTTTCCATTTTCCGTTTTTTCCCCCCCCTGCTCTTTCACATTCTTCATGCCTACACACACTCATTGTCTTGGCATGCGACATGCGGCCCTCTGTGTCACACCCAATGCACGTACACACACAGAAACACACACACACACACACAGTTCAGCTTCGCAGAACACAGAACGTCTTGTCTTCAAGATGTTCATCGTCGCCTGGTTAGCTCCAGACTCCAGACTTGAGGTTCAGGAAATTCTGCAAGCGAAAGTGACTTTTCGGTGAGCGCGTGTTGTCGTAGCATACTCTACTGTGTGCTTTCGAATGTGACGCGCACACACACACACACACACACACACACACACACACTGTACCGTACATCAGACTTTTCTGTTTATTTCAGCTCCCTCACTCAATAAATGTACCATATCTCATGAAGGAGTTCATAAAAGTTTATTACGCCTCATCTGCAGCAACGAGACAGAAAGCAGAAAGCCAACCTGAACTCTTCATGCATGGGCAGCTTTGATCTCGCCTTAGGAGGAAAACAGATAGTCACGCACAAAGAAAAAAGACAGAAACAGATGGTGTGACGGTCCTTCTCTGTCTTAGTCAAACAGTTACACTGACAGACTGACTGGCATCTGTTATTGTGGCACAGAAAACCATTTCTTCCAACAAAGTCAGAGATGTTGTGCCCACTCTCAGCTGGAATGCTTTATCCAGCTGTATCTTCTCTCGCCATTTCCCTCCAGGCCAAAAGACGCCATGCGGGCGCTGAAGAAGAGACTCAGTGGCAACAAGAACTACAGAGAAGTGATGCTGGCGCTAACGGTGAGAAGTCCTTCCTTGTTCTTATTTGAAATCTATTATTAAGTTTCAATTGTGCGACAAAAATGACCTCCAGCTTCGGATGATTTAGTGATGGTTTTATTCTCAGGAAGCCGCGTCCTGCATAAAACCCGACCTCTCCAGACTCTGTGTTCTTTCTTTGTCATGTTATTCCGCTGTGTGTCCTTTCCCAGCCATTGTCGGGGTTGTTTTTAGGCATGCCTTTTGAGCTGTGTTCATAGCCACCCATGTCTTTTAATAATGCCACCGGTTTAATGCCTCTCTGTGTGATGAAAGCATCCTGGGATTTTTTTGACAAAAGTCCTTTCCGTGCCTCTCAACACGCAAACTTTCCCCGCTCTCCAGTTGTTTTATTCGCCAAGCTTCTACCTTTGTTTAATCTTCTCTCTCTCTCTCTCTCTGCAGGTATTGGAAACATGCGTGAAGAACTGCGGTCACAGGTTTCACGTCCAGGTGGCCAACAGAGATTTCATCGATGGCGTGTTGGTCAAAATCATCTCCCCCAAAACCAACCCTCCGACCATCGTACAAGACAAAGTGCTGTCGCTCATACAGGTATCGGGGACACACTTCCATCGCGAAAAACTGCATGAAACATGACAGTCACCTTTTCTAAATGGCATCAAGTAGGCCGGGGGTGGTCTCCGGGACGCCAGGTGGATGCCGTATGTTCCACTTCCCAGGTGCTGCACCACAGACTGCAGCCTCTGGTGCTATCCAGTTACCTGAGGTCACCTACCTCAGCCAACAGTTGGTGTTCTCCATATCTCTTTCCACTGTCCTCTAAATATTTATAGGGATTTGTTGAAGGAGACCCCACAGAGACTCCTCTTTTAGACTCTGTCTTTTTGTCCTTTGCTCGGTCTATTTATTCCATCAGAGAGGGTATTTCTTTGAGGATGCAAGACTTCTTTGGCCAATACTTTTTCTTTTCTTTTTTATTGCACATAGGGCAGGATGAAACTGTGCTGATACTACTGTGTGTGTGTGTGTGTTTTTGTGGCAGGCCTGGGCTGATGCCTTCAGGAGTAGTCCTGATCTAACTGGCGTGGTCCACATTTACGAGGAACTGAAGAGGAAAGGCATTGAGTTCCCAATGGCAGACCTGGATGCACTGTCTCCCATCCACACACCACAGAGAGTGAGAAGAAGAAAAATACGCATACGGTACAAACACACAGGTATGTATTCACACAACAGTAACCATAGGGGTGTTTTTTTTGTCTCTCCAGGGTACACCAGAGGTGGACCCAGCCATGATCAAGTACCTAGCCCCTGTTTCACCTGCTGCTGGGACTCCTAAACCTTCCCCGAGCCCTCCATCTGTCACACAGGTCCCCCAGGTGCCCAGCCCCATCACAGCAACCCCTGAACAGGTGACTATGACAGCAACCTTTGAGCAATAAAATGAACCTCCTGCTGCACTTGATGCTAGTAAAGTGAAGTTTATAGAGCCCGGCTAATAAATGCCTGCCAATAGAACAATTAAGTTGTGAAGTATGATAAATTACAGCAGATTATTAAGATTTGAAGTCAGACATCATGACTCATCTGCTGCCCTCAGTGTTTTTAAATGACCGTTGACCTTCTGTGCTTTCAGATCGCCCGGCTGCGCAGTGAGCTGGACGTAGTCAGAGGAAACACCAAAGTCATGTCAGAGATGCTAACAGAGATGGTCCCTGGCCAGGAAGACACCTCTGACCTGGAACTGCTTCAGGTTAGAGACACATGAAAACACTTTGAGGACTGTGTTGTGCCTCATGTGCATTTAACAACACACACACACACACTAATACAAAAGCTTTCCAACATGGCATGTCAGCCGTGTTGGATTTCTGTGCAGCCACCAGGGGGGAGTAGTGTCTTTAGTTTTCGGAGGCAGCGCTCAACTCACCCACAACCTATCAAGAGCCAGTTGGCTATGGCAAAATTCCTGGAATTGGCAATTAACCAGAGGTATAGAAGCTCATGTGGAGCTTAATCTCCTCGGGCCAAATCCACTCAGGTATTTGTGTCAGCTGCAAAGATCTGGCCTGTGGCCAAGGGGCCCGTGCCAGTTGTAATATGTTATGTAGAACCTTTTCTGACTTTTCTTTTCCCAGCTGCTGTCGAAAAAGCATTCACAGAATCAAATATCTCTGACTTTCTCAACACTGAATGCTTTATGAAACATAAAGGCAGTATATTTATCGTAGAGAATACTGTCCTCCCATTCTGTCGAGATTCAAGCCTCCTTTCTCGTTTCCGTAATCTATCTATTCATCTATTGATCACTCTGCTGATGTGCCGATCTTTTAAGGAGCTGAACAGAACATGCAGGGCCATGCAGCAGCGAGTGGTCGAGCTGATTTCACGCGTCTCTAACGAGGAAGTCACCGAGGAGCTGTTGCACGTCAATGACGACCTCAACAACATTTTCCTGCGATATGAGAGGTACGACCGATCAAAGCGTCAATCGGGCATCATTTGTGTGGCACAACGAGGGTTGACTTTACATGCTTGTTTATGTTACGGTGCAATAATTGAAAGAAATCCACATCAAGTTAGATATTGTTTCACGTCATCAGAACTTCTTAAATTTCACTTGTCCAACAGCTGAACTTGATGTTTTTTGGTCCAATATATTGAATGGATAAATATTTGGTGCTTGTTAGAACTTTGTTGGCTTGTCACGCTGCGTCTCGATCCATGATTTGAAAGTCGAGTCTCCGCACCGAAGCTTACCAGTGAGAAATCGAATTTTTTTTTTTTTTTTTTTTCGAAGAACACGCTTGACGCAGATTGAACACAATTTAAGTTCAAACAGCACAAAGTTACAGAGCTCGTGTGAAGAACTGCGCACATCCCGCTCCCCTTTCAAACGTTCCGCAGCTTCACGCTGGCAAAAATGTCTCTTTCATGAGGTTTCTGAAGATGAAAGATGTCTAAGCATTTGAACCTCACAAAGCGTGTGGTAAAACATTCAAAGGATTTCTGTGCTGCTCGCAGGTACGAGAGGTACAGGTTGGGGAGAGCCGCACAGAACAACGGGGTGAGTACCACCAACGGCATCAAACACCCCAAATTCTCTCTCTCTTGAGGATCTTTTTGTGTCTCTTTTGCTTTTTTAGCGTGTTTTCAGAAATGTTACACTTTGACATTCGCTTTGCATGTGGCAGTTTATCTAAAGATGATATGAGAGATGCTGCAAACATAAGTTCATCCACGTAGCCGTTTGTCGTGCTTATTTTTGCCGTTTTTAATATCTTAATTATTAATTACTTTTCACTGTATATTATACTAGCATACACAATCCACTGCAGCATGTATATCTTATGTCATTTTTAGCTTTATTAAGGCTGGAAGAGCAAAGCAGGACTTGTTCCAATCTTCTGTTTAGAGCCAGTATCAGTGATTCGCCAGAGGATTGGGGCATCTCTCACCACATCCCACACAGATGTTTGTTTTTGCATTCTGTTGATTCTTTCTGTGTGTTCTGTCTGTTTGTGTTGTGGCTAGCTGATGGAGGCAAGTACGACATTAGTACCACGTTCAGTCCTAACCACTGCACCGGGATGAACGGAGTGACGAACTGTTGACACGACTGCGATATGGAGCTAATTCATAGAGCCATATGACGTGTCAACAGGAGTACAACCGTGTGAAACTAGATAATATGTGTCCTTCCCTTCCCTCCTTCTTGCCTTCTGTTTATTCAACCCTCAGTATTGTTCCTGTGCGTAGCCTCCAAGCAACAACTTCTCACCCGCAATCATATATCTCATATTGTGTAAATAGGCAATCCTGTAAGCTTTTAGTAGCTACATATTCTGTCTGTCTATACACTTCCTTCATCTCTATCTGCTGGCAAAACTCTGGTACATCCATCAATCAACCAACCATCCATTTGCCTTCAGATGTTGAACGAGGCCACAGAGGACAACCTGATAGACCTGGGCCCAGGTTCCCCTGCCGTGGTCACGCCCAGGATCACCTCCAGCCCTCCAGCTCACCCCACCGCCGGGGCCACTGCCTCCCCAGTCCGTAACCCCACTACAGCCTCGCTGTCCTCTGCACTAGCTGGTCTTGGTAAGAATAAAATGGTGTCATAAAGACTTCCTGCTCCCAAATGCCAGCGTCAGCTCCCCATTTATCTCTGCAGACCTGGTGCTGGAGAAGCAGTGGAGTGTAAAAAAAAAAAGGCTCATAATCTGGATCCTAATGAGAAATAAGCCCTGCAACATAACTCATCGCTAGACCTTCTTCCCTATAACTACTAGCTCCCCTGTTAGGCTCTAGAAATTCTCTTACATCTCGTCTCCTATTTCTGATCTCCTCTCTCGCAACAGATGTGGCTTCAGACAGCGTGAGCGGTACCCTGACCTCTCTATCAGGCCGCAATCAGGACGACTTTGACATGTTTGCCCAGACCAGGACCAGCTCTCTGGCTGAACAGCGCAAAAAGTAGGTCTAGATTTCTCGCCCACATCCTCTCATGTTATCATGTAGGGTGTCACTTATTTTAATTATTCATAACAACCTTTAATATTTGAGAGAAATGTTGGGTGTTTTTTGTCACATTTGTTTTAATTCTTTGTTTGTTTATTCTGTTGTTTCAGTGCTGTGTCTTAACGTATGTTTGTTCTTTGTGTTGTCACGCACAGTGTAAAGTATGAGGACCCTCAGGCTCTGGGCGGCCTGGCCTCGGCTTTGGATGTGAGACAACAGAACACAGGAGGGGTGAGTACACTGATGCATGTAGTTTGATGCAGCTTTCACCCATATGTGGAGTGTGTGTGGAGTGGGGGGTTGTGCTAATTACGGCTGACAAGCCTTCCCGTAACAGTCTGTCCTCAGCCCTGGGTCACTCCTTGCATGTGGTGGGGTGGTAATACTGTATGTTCTACAGTGACATTTGTCCTGTGTGCAATGATACTCGAATTATGATCAAACAAAGTGCCATAGGTTTGTGTATTGAATAAAAAAGTGAATGAAAAATAAGTATCTTGCAGTGTGATAACCCTGCAACTGTTTACGCCTATAAATAAGTCAAAGGAAGTAGTCGAAATATGTCTTTTCTTTTGCGTTTGTTCAGGGTAAATATTAGTTCTAGGAGTTTGGGCACCACACAATCAGTTTGTACAGAGAGTCAAACACAGAAGTCACATGCTGGTTTCAAGCATTTTTCTAATCCTTCTCGAGTTTTTCCTGTCTGAGCACGCATTGCAATATATTTGCTTGGTTATCACCATGTACACAGATGATTCCACAAAACTTGAACTTCCATACACACAAGCACATGCCATCAATTTTTTTACCCTCTGCTTCGTACAGTACTTTTACTTGAGGGACTTTCCCCCCCTTTTTATTTTCCTCATTTTCATCTTTATGGAATGAACTTTTTCACCATTTTCTCCCCCCCTTTTTTAAGTGGCGGTCATCTCTTGCATATTTGACTTCTCCTCTGTCTCTCTCTCTGCACTGTGTGCGATGCTCTGGTGGGGGGCCTGCTACCTTTCTTCTCTTGTGTAAGGTGTTGTTCTGTTGTTGATTCAGCTGAGGGTAAAAGGGGATGATAACCCAGCAGATCAGGAGCTGCCCATAGACAGCTGGCTTATTACCCAAGGAATGGTGAGGACTCCATCCTCAGTGTGTCCTCCTACCCCCCCCCCCCCCCCCCCCCCTCCCTCTTGTCCGCCATCACCCCTGCTCTCAAGCTCCTGCGGCATCATCCATAATCCTCACGAGCTGCTCTTCATACTTCAGCCTCATCTCACTCCTCTTTCCTGCAATGCTCAAACAAGACTAGTACCAACAAAGTTTTCCCCTCTAAGAACATTCACCTTCATATCATGTGCAGACGTTGTGCTCTAGTGTTGGGCAATATGATGACACCTTATGACTTTAGAGATTTGTCAACTGGAGCTAATTTTGTTCCTTATTTTCTGCTTGTGATTATCTATTTTATTGGTTGTTAGGTAATCATTAAAAACAATAATCAGGTCTGTATTATGGCAGTACTGAATTTCCAGGATTTTTTCATTATCTAATATCTTTATTTCTTTATTATTTAAATCACTGAATTAACCAGAAACATGCATCTTTTAGTATTTTATTGAAATATGGGGGTGAAAAATTTCTGGAAACGTTCCATAGTTCCAAAGTTAATCTGAGAATTTTGGAAATATTCCAAATAGGAAACTTTCCATGGGAATTAACTGGAAATTTGGAGGTAATTTAGTAATTGGGGGTAAGCTAGCATCATGATAAGCCTCATACATGGTCAATGAAATGATGCTAGCTACAGCTTATTTAGCATCTAAAGTTATGAGCTAGCTGTCTACTGTACGAATACATTTTCATGTGCTATTTGCAAGTTAAATATTAATACCATACTCAGGGTTCTACAACTCACCTGTGCATTCGATGGACAACTATATTCAAGTTCCCTGTTAAGGGCCAACCTTCAGTTTTGTAAATTCCTGGTTTATTCCCATAAATTCCCATTAATTTCCATAAAATTCCTGGAAAGAGTTTTTATTTTTATATCACTGTAGTGATAAAGTTACTCACATGTCCATATTGCCCACCTCTATTGTACTGTGTTGACATGGGCAAGCATTATCGATGCTTCCCACTTTATGGTTGGGATACTTCCATCAGCTCAATTCGTGTCTTAACAGTCACACACTAAAACAGCAGATACTTCTGCCACACAGCAACGTCGACAAAGATGAACATTGTTAAAGTGCTGATAGCAGTATCAGTAGGAAGCATAAATGAATCAGGAAATGGTCGGTGGGGTGCTGTGTAGTGGAGAGTATTTGTCAGCTGTCCTCTAACTGTCTTTGGATGTTAGATAACACACTAGACGTAACACTCTCTCACGCTAACCAGAAATTAGATGAACTAACTAGATTCTGGATCAGTGGTCATAATATTTGTAACATGAAGTTGGTGTTACGACTGTGAATATCTGAATATACATGATCACACTGACGTCAGCTGTAATACAGACGCACTTTCCCCCTTGTTCACAGAGCTGCATGTCTTTTTTTTCTACTGTCTTGACCTTTATTTTGAAAAGCTCCTTCACTGCTTTAACTGTGTTCTCACGAGGAAACCCAAAACCCCGCCCGTGTTTTTTTTTTTTCTCTCCGTTCAACTTTGATATCAGGTTGACGTCAAATGTGGACTTTGACTTCATCTCTTGGAAGACTTTTAAGTAGTGCTGTGTGTGATCTCGAAACAAAAAAAAACAGTTTCCCCTAATTGTTACTCCTCATGAATGGACCTACAGTTTCTTGAGCCACAATAGAAAGTTTCTTCTTCCAGCAAACACACTTTCCTAGTAGTCCTGATTCACTGTGAACATTTAGTGCCCACCCAAACAAACACGAACACACCGTCCACCCTGGCTTCATCACAGTCACTGCGCGCCATGCAGCGTTTGTACGTGCAGTGTGTGTGCGCGTGTGCACGCTCCACGTCTGTGTATGCCGTGGGATTGCCCTGCCTCTCGACGGCCCCTGTGCTTTCAGCTTCTCCCATCCAATCAATCTCTTAATCACAATCAAGCGATTTGCTAATTAACTAATGATGTGGAATAATTAACGCTGCTGCGTGACATTAGTCGGCAGCTGCTAAGCCATGTCAGCACTACAGAAGTAATGAGAACACAATACACAACCTGGGAACTCCTGTTCCAAACAGTGACGAGCACAGACCTGAGAGCGGTTGAGCGTGTCTTTTTTTGAGCCAGTTTTCTGTTTCCGTTCTCAGTTTGATTTGTTTTACTTTGATCATCTTCCTCTCCGAGCCTTTGGTGATTCCTGTTCTTGTTACTTTTGTGTGTTTTGTCTTTATTACAATTTTTCTTTTTGTTGTCCGGGTTGCGTGTCTTTCTGTTGCGTGGCTTTGGTGCTACCCCTTGGTTTGTCCATGGCTTCGCTCCATAGATCCCCGTATCGCAGTCCTCTGTCATGGATGACATAGAGGAGTGGCTCTGTGCTGACGTGGTGAGACTTCTTTACTTTGATTTATATCTTTTTCTCTTCTTTCTCTCTCTCTCTCTCTCTTTTCGACCCTCGTTTTTGTTTTTCTTTGACATTTCATCTCATGTATAACTGCATACGTTTTGACTTAAGTTCGTCACATCCTTTAATTCACTGTCATCTAATGTATTTCCACAAATGTCCGACATATAACAGTTTCCTGTCAGGTTTGACTTACACATGCTAACAAAACTGCTGATACTCAACATATGCATGTCGTGTTGTGCTCGAGAAGGTTCCCTGTTGTCTTCAACTGTGTTTCAGGATGTATGATTGACAGGTCCTTCATGAGTGACTCTGTATGGATTTTTCTCAGTTTGTGTGAACTTTACAGGCATTTTGAGTTGTGTGATACTTTGTTACACTTTTCTAAGGTTTATTTTTGTCTTTTGAAATGAAGACAATTCCATTAATAACAGCTGCTGCCAAAGTGTGATGACTCTTTTTCTTCTTAATAGAAAGGGGATGCTGCGGAGGAAGGGGTGACCAGTGAAGGTATCGACCGATCACAATTTCTTTTTTGTTCCGCTGGCTCAAACATGTGTGAAGTGTTGTTTACTCTTGTACTGATTCAAAAACATAGATGAACCCTCTTCTCTCGGGGTTGCCATGACAAATCAATTTGCTTCTTTCAGAGTTTGATAAGTTCCTGGAGGAGCGAGCAAAGGCAGCGGACACTCTGCCGTCTCCCCCCGGAGCTAACCCTGCTCACCCTGCCCGTGCCCCCGGTGGTTCCCACAAGAAGGCCGAACGGACGGAGGATGCCCTCTTTGCCTTGTAAACTGTTCTCAGAGGACTTCGATCTCTTCTCCGCGGCATCTTAAAGGTCCTCGCCCTGAATGATTCCTCCCAAACAGTCCATCCAGTCCCATTTCATCGCCAACCGCGAGTGGTGTAGCAAGTGATCTTCGCCACCTTGTCACTCTCTTGCCACCGTGTTGCTCTAACATGCAGAGGTCCAACATGTTTACTGCGCACAACCGTGTTGCGTTTTACTATATATGGATGTATTAATCTGTTAGTGTGGGATGTACTACTCGCAGCCCTGCATCTCATTTGTAACATGCCACAAAAGGAAGATAGCTCAACTTGTCTGATGTGGTTTTAAAAATGTGGTATATTACTGCGAGATTAATGGAAAAAGCTCACTGCATTGAGTCCGTATGAAAGCATACAATTGTAATCAGGATTATATTATGTCGTTTAACTACATTCAGCTAATTGCTAATTTATGCATTTATTGTTTTGTTCTGTACTATGTACTAGCGCTGTGGTTATGGTCGATCCATGGATTATTTTTCCCTCCCACAAATACTCCAGTTAGAGGTCTAGTTATGCTTCTAATACTGAGATATGTGTGGAATGGCAACACGTTTTATTATCCAATTTGCCTGCAGCAGTGCGGAGAAAAGACTCGTGTTAGCACGCTAATTTTGCTAACCAGGCTATAAATCTTAGCTAATGTTGACGAGTGTATGCCAGCATTCCTTTAACCAAAGGGAATAAAACACACACAAAAAAAATCTAGTTAGAAACCTGTTTATGTGTTTCAAATATTTCAAAGTGGAAGGAACGTGCCCATGGAATATTTCCCATCAGTATTTTCAGACCTCTGAAACGCAACAACAGATTAGCTGAGAAAAGCACGCGCTTGAAGAAACACTTTTAGCCATTCCAAAGACTATAAAGGCTTTAATGACCAACTAGCACTGAATTTTACCTTGTCGAACAATGATCAAGTTCATGTGTTATAAATGTTTAAGGGATCATGAACATTTTACTTCCCCTGCGATATTATGTCTGTGCACTTTGAAGCAAAAACAAATCTGTATTTTGTCCTTTGTGTTTACAAGATGGTTACTATTTTTCTAGGGGGACGGGAAATGGTCTTTAGATTGACATCATTTTGCACATAAGTTTTCTAACTGTGTAATTGTAGACGTGGGTTGAAGGCTCGTTAAAATGGAATAAAGATGCAAGACAAAATATGGCATTTAAATGATCAGCATGACTTAACGCTGCCACCATAATCGACTAAAAAACAAAATGTATAGCTTACAGTAATGCACTGTCATAAAGGTTGTATTCATATAGGTAGATCTTCACTTAGTCTATACAATGTAATCTATATACCTCAAAATACAGAGATTTTAATTTCTGTATCTGGTTAAAATGTATTGGCTCATAGTAATATCCAGAAGGCAGAGAGGTTTATGTATTATTTGATCCCCTGATTGTATTTTTATAGTTCATGTACAAGAGAAAAAAACATGTTTGTACCCTCCATCATTGATCTTTTTGCGGTTGAAGCTGAAGCATGCAGCAAACAAACACGATTGTGCCGTCTTTGATTTGTGCAGTCAAAGACGTACTTTCATACTTTTCTTTCTAGTATGATTCATCTGCTCCCCGTCGGAGCCGCTGCCAAGCAATTTCTGTGATTGACTGATTACAGCAAAGTATCTCCGACTGGATTTTTGTCTTTGGTGTAGTTAAGATTGCACTCGGAGGCAAAACGCAATCCCGTCTTCGTTCCAGCTCTTTTGCAGAGGCTCTTGATTTGTTTTAACGTTGCTCTGCACATTTTCCCTTCAGTCCATTTAAGACCAAATGCCTTGTCAATCAAGGCAGTCCATTTGAATCTCCTCCCAAGTTATAAAAGCCTAATCATGCATCGGATTTATTGTTGAAGTCAGTAGAGGCCTTCCACTAGAGGGAAATATTTGTTATACGTGTTAGCATAAAGGCAACGATGGCATTGAAAAATGATGTGTGTCTATATAATCAATTTGGCTAAATATTTAATTGTATTTTAGTTTAGGCAAATTAATGAGCTTTAACTTTTTTTTGGTTATATAGGTTAAGTATGGTTGCCAGGTAACTGAGATAATAGCGTTAAATTTACAATCACTTTGAAAGACTTTTTCCGTGCAGGCTAAACAAAGAGGATTACTAAAAATGTAACAGGGCATCCTTTTAAAGGGAACATGAGTATTTTTCTGTTTGTTAAGTTACATATCTGTGGATCTGTAACAAAGTGTATTGTGTTACTTGCTTTTATGACGCTGAATGCAACATGTATTCCTCGAAATTCTGCCGAGCTCAAAAAAGGTTCCTGAATGTGTTTTCATGCCGATAATCTCACTGATGTTCGTGGACATGGAAGAGAGGCTTGTTTCGTGTTGGCGAGTGTGCCACGTCTGTTTGGTTGTGCCGTCTGCTGCCATTACTAATGGTCAGATTTTTTTTTTTGTTTGACCTAATGCACGTATGTAACTGCCCAATAAAACACTAGCAATGTGTGACCTCTACCTCACAACTGTTTGTGGTTATTTTACAGTTAAGGGTGGTGGTGACTGTCAACATCCTGCTGGATGTTTATGCACATGCACATGCTGATGCAACCAGCTCTTAATCTTGCACTGTACTCGTCATTCATTGACACATGAGCCCCCTCACCCCCTCATATTTATAGCTTCATGGACACATGCTGCTGTAGCTTAGTACACATAAACATTTTATGTGTACTCGCACAGATTTTCTAAAAGATTCACTTCCTTCAGACCCTGGTGGAGCACCTCTGGCAGTTTCATGTAAATCAAATGAATAAGTGGATGGATTAGATTAACTTTTAAATAAAATGAGTGCAAAGAATGAGCAAAGTAATTATACTTGTGTAAGGTTTTTACAAATAGAATACAACAGAAAACGTAGACATAGAAATACAAGTTTTCACAGGAATAAGAAATAGAGAACTACAATAAAATAAAATAAAACATGCAAACACACCTCATCACTGACAATAACGGGCTTTTAAAATTATACCACTCCTCTAATACTAACAACAACTTTGCAGTGCTACTCTAGGTCACTGACCTATTTCCCCACAGTGTTTTTATGGGGGCTCCCCCTTTGTTTATGTGACAGTGTGCTCACTTTATAGTTTTATTTCATCTGAAGTTGATCTGAAAATAAACTTAGCCTTGGACATTGTTTACATTATTAATAATTCATCTGGAAGAAGCCTCACTTTACTGAGCTAAATATAATGTATAACTGTCCCGGAGGGAAATATTTTGTACTTTTATTGATATAGCCGCAAACAATATCTTTTCAATTTATTTATTTATTTTTGTAATTATTCTTACTTTTTTTTTTTTGGCTACCTGTACACGTTCAGGTTATTTCCCTCCTGTTGCCACTACTACTAAGACAGAAACACATGATGTAATCACTAGACCCAGAGATGTGACGTCAGATCACCCCACTCGGTTTCCGAGCTTCCCATTGGACGGCTTCACTGGTTCTACAGGAGGAGGCGCTGCTTCGGGTCGAACAAACTTGACTTTCGGTGGCACACGCCCACTCTGCTCTGATTGGCTGCTGGGGGCAAACCCACAATAAACACATGCATGCTGTATCCCTTAAAATACATAGTTTAGTGACAAATATGCCTCATATTAATGTACATGTACATGACTGCGATTAATAACACTGGAAAATATATTATATATAAAGCACATTACATGTTTACACAGTGATACTTATTTTATAATGTTTTCTAACGGATTATATATGTTTTTAAGACTGTTACATCAGTTTGTCTAGTAATCACGCCTCATTGTGTATTATCGCATTATAAAATAAAGCATATGCTCCACATGCTGTCACCTCCTCAGTCAAGTAATCAAAACAACCCCGAGAAACAGGGGACGTGGGAATCCGCTTCGGAGCCACCGATTGGCCAGCGCGCCTGTCAATCATCATCTGTTAGGTGGGTCCGCTCGGTTACCGCCGTAAGCACGTTAGTACTGAATGAGCTTCAGTGTTTGGCTTGGCTTGACAAGTTTCCCCGGACGATCATGGGGGGAAGGAGAGAGTAGTTAGTTGACAGATCTATAGAAAGTTGCAGCTCACTTTAAGCGTGTTTCGGGTGATATTTTGGTTTTTTTTAGGGGAGGGGGACCTGACGCTTTTGGTAAATGTAGTTTTTTTTAGTCCTCTCTGAGCGATACGACAAGCAGTCAGGTCTATTATTGGAGAGCCAGACAACAGAGTAAAGATGAACAGCCTGTCGTTTGACGATCCTTCGTTGGATAACCTGGATCCGACACTGTCGCTAAATGACCCCAGCGATATTGATACGGCCCTCTTAAACGACATTGACGGTAAGAGGACTATAACAAGTGGCTGATTGTTGTAACTTAGCGCTAGCTGCTCCTGTATGCCATGTACCAGCAGTCTGACCGGTCTCATGTGTCGCATTTGCTAATTAACCTCATTAAACACGAACACAGAGCGACCACAAGTGACCAACTTAAAGCTAGCTTTCATTAGCCGTCACCGGCTTGGAGTAGCTGTGTCTAACCGGTGTAGTTTGGAGGTTATCTGGGGGTCTCTTTCGGTGTTTACACTCGTATTTCACTGACTGTTAAACTCGCTGTTTTTTTTAATCATATTGTCACCTATTAAAAGCTAAGCTCGTGGGTGAAGCTAACGTGCTGGTAAACGGTACCGCGAGTGCGCCCCGCCCCCACGTTGCTCCACAGAGCGGGGTTACTGCCGTTCATTCCTCCTCCGTGGGTTCACAGGGCCTCGGGTGACCGAGCTGACACATCCCGTGTGTACATATTTATCAGTAAATACGTATATTAGTCTCTTAAATTACGCTCTCCGTGGATTCGTGTCCTCTTTGGTTGTTTTTGTGGCTTTTTTTAACGTTTGCGTTCACGTTATATACTTTATTTTTAGTACTGCGCACAAGCAAAATTCAACCGTGCGTGCGTGTGTGTGTGTGTAAATGATGTGCACCTTCCCGTCATTAGCTTAATGTAATTTTTGCTTAGAAAGCAGACATACCAGTGGTGTGTGTTGTCCCCCCCCCCCACATATGTTACGTGTGTATGTGAATAGCTTCACCGCATACGCTGTACTCTGTAATATATATATACCCTGCAGCCGTGCTCGCCCACCGGCCCGTGTGACCGACAGTAACCCTCGGTGATGCTGCTCGATGGTAACCTCGCGTGAAGCCACAGACAGCGCTCCCTGTCTTTCGTGTCTTGGACTGATCGGCATAGCAAGTCTCCGGGAAGCGCTCTGATTGGTCAAGAGCGATCACCTCATACAAAAAAACACACTGGATTACAAGTCAAGGGTGCTGCGTTTCACTGCAAACACAACATGCACTTCAAGTGTCACTGTGTTTTTTGTTTTTTTTTTCCTTTTCATTTATATTCCTGGTGATTTAATCTGATCAAAATGAGAGAAATTATTTGCCAGCTTGGCATGCCCTGAATAAACTCAAAGCACATTTGTCTTGAACGTTAAGACCATGATAAAATTAGTTTCATGACTCATACTACATGTGACCAGCTTTCTGCTCCTTTGTAGTACTTTATTTATTTATTAATGTTTCGTTTTTTTTTGCATTGGACAATGCACAATACACGCATTATGCCAGATATAACTCAGAGCTAATTTCCATCTTGTGGTCCGTGAACGGAGGCTACTAGTGATGCACAGACTGACAGAAATCGGCGGCGTTACGTCCGCTAAAGCCACCAACGGCATTACAAATAGATATTTCACCACCGCGAGAAACTGTCCAACCAAGCGCTGGCCCACAGCTGCAGGAATACTATAAAAATAATCACACAGGTTGAGCATATTTAAATGCAGAAAGCATACGTGCACTTTGGTGCTTTGTCGTGTTTGCGATGTCAGACTTTGAAGCTCTTATAACATCCAATAAATGTAAATAAACAAAGTACAATTTGGATAATTATTTGAATTTTATACTTGCTGTTATTGAGTTTGACTTTCTAGTAGTTCTGGAACAAGTTCCTCATTTTTAAGTTATTGCTCAATGATCATATTTCACTGTTTCCTGTTCACGTTTCAGTGCCCTCTCTTATCCTTTATATCATAAACTCTGTACGTGGGATGGTGCATGTGCAACTAGAAATATAGATGCAGGAGCTCCAGTTTGCTACTGACTCGTGCTTTCTGTTTGATTGATTACTAATATAGTGAGTTTTCTCTACTTGGTCAGTAGTGTGATGGTGGTTCTGGTTTCTTTACCTTTTCAGACATGTTGCAGCTGATCGGCAACCAGGACATGGAGTTTGGAGGACTGTTTGACAACCCTCCATACTCAGTGCCCCCTCCCGCCCAAGAGCTTCCTGTTTTGACCCAGACCATCACATCAGCACCCCCTCCAACCACCACTACCACCCCCCCATCTACATCTTCCTCTTCGATCCTAAGCAGTAGCCCCCACCTGGATGCACTGCTGGGCCCTCCCATCAACCGTCGTTCCTCCAAGACCTTCCAGCCTACAACCTTCCAGCAGTCCCCCCTGGCCCAGGTGCCCAGCTCCACCCAGAGGCAGCAGCCAGCCTCCCCGCAGCAGCAGCCTCAGAGCCTCAGACAGCCCCAGGTGGAGCAGCCCCAACCCATCCTCAGTCCAACTGCCCCGGCACAGGCGGCTTCTCCCCACGGTTCACCGGGACCGAACCCAGCTTTTAGCTCCACGCCACAGGCCCTCTTCACCACGCCTGTACCCCAGACTTCACCTCAACCACAGACACCACTTCAGGCCCAGACGCAGCCTCCTCAGCAGGCCCCGACCACCTACAACAGCCAGAACAGCTTCACAGGTAAACGCTCTTTGATGGTGATGAGAAAATAATGATATTATACTTTCTTTGTATCCGCTAAATGTTGACAGGTTTAACTTTCTGCAGCTGCGTTTTGTACACACCTTGAACTAAAATAGTTCATTCGTTTAACACTCAGGCCGAAGTGGTTAAAAGCAGATTTGTGTTTTTTCCTTGCTAATCTAGTTTAGAAATCTTTCACAAATGAAGCCCCAGCGCCGCCCAGCAAGGTGGCTCTTCACGTGTATTGAATTTTCCGCGTTAGGTTAGACACTGGGTTATTCAACCTCGGCTGATCTCATATCCGAGCCCTAATCTGATAGACTTTGCTCGGTGGTGTGAGTGTCTGTGAGCTAAATGAAAATACTTTGTCTTTGTCTATAGTACATAAACATATCCGCAGCAGTCAGCCTGTCCAGCCACACTGAAAACAGCTGATATTAGTTAGTGTGTGTTTGAATTTTTTACCAGGAGAAAAGCAGTAAATTGAATATAACTTCTGAATTGTCTAAAGATGCAATCCATTTTCATAACAAGTGACAACTCCCCAGCCCTGATAGGTACTGATAGGTGATTGCAGTGGTTAGCCCTGTTGGAGCTGATAAGAAAAACAAGGTGACACACTGAATGTTGCTATCACTTATTTCTAATGAGATTACAGTTCACCTTTTGGCCCACAGACCTATACACGTTTGCACAGGGTCAAGTGTTGCTCTTGCTTCTGGAGTTACACCAATAATAACCAATATATTCTTTTTAAGCCAGTACAGATATGTGATATTTTTTGTGTAGTTTTTTTTTGTCTTGTTACCAATTCGGTTTTAGCACAAGTGCTGGAGTTATTTTCTGTTCTTATTGTAAAAAAACAATGTTTGTAATTTCACATCACAGAAGTGTTTCTGTCAAATCACAGCAGTGTGAAGAATGCTGGACATTTGGCTTTGCTTTTGCTTCTGGCTGGTACCATACGCAGTGAGATATAGTGTGTTGGTTGGTCTACTACAAAAACTACAAAACTGCAGCAGAGGCTTGTTGTTTGAGTGCTGGAATCTGTTTATAGGGATATTTTGCCTAGTAGAATTTCCATGTACTGAGATGGATCGGTGTTGCGTACATTTTTATACATTATTTTTGCGTGACTCTTTTTTCCAGTCGGCAGTCCTTCCAGTCTGAGCCAACCCACCGCCAGTTTGTCATCCTCACCTCCAAGTGTCCAGCCAGTGACCATTCAGGCTCATATCCAAGGGCTGACCAGCACGTCGTCTCTCCTGGCCACGACAGCAAGCCCGACAGCCCAAACCATCACATCCCACGTACAGCAAGTACCCGTAAGTGTGTTCGGAAAAATGAACGCACTGTACTCGTTTGTTTGTTTAATATGGAACCAAAAGCAGATTTGTATATCTTTACCGTGTGTCTTCTCAGGTATTGCTGCAGCCCCAGTTCATCAAGGCTGAGTCACTGCTGCTGACCACTCTGAAGCATGACCCCTGCATGGTTACGACCGTGTCCTCTCCCACATCCCTAGCCACCACCACCCCAGTACAGAGCACTTCACTGCAGGTAGGCACATCAAGTGCAGCTCGATACTGAGATCATACAGTGCCCTTTTGTTGGAGGCATTGCTGCTGAGTTCACACTATTTAACAGTCGCTGCTAAGATGGTGGTCAAATATTCCTGCGGCCCTGAATTGAATGTAAATGTTGCTGTTTTTTCCTCTTTCCCCATCTCTCCACACTCCCCGTGCCACCTCATTTACCTCCTCAGGCCTTTATGGGCGGCGGCACCATCCTGACCACGGTGCCCGTCATGGTGGATACCGACAAGCTGCCAATCAACCGCATCGCCATCAGCGGCAAGCCAGCTGGCCAGCCACAAAAGGGAGAGAAGCGCACGGCCCACAACGCCATCGAGAAGCGCTACCGCTCCTCGATCAATGACAAAATCATCGAGCTCAAAGATTTGGTGGCCGGCACTGAGGCCAAGGTAAGGAAGTGAACCTCGTGTAGTGTTTTTAATTATTTTTTTGGAAGATCTGGCATTATTATTATGAAGAAGAAGCTAATTGCATTATCGTGTGTTTCTACCTTCTCACAGCTCAACAAATCTGCAGTGCTGAGGAAAGCCATCGACTACATCCGTTACCTGCAGCAGAGCAACCAGAAGCTCAAACAGGAGAACATGGCTCTTAAAATGACGGCCCAGAAAAACAGTATGTCCTTAAAACCTTTCTGTCGTCTTTATTCCATAACAGCTCCTCTGCAATTTATTTCAATTTCTTGAAAGTAAGCCATTCAAGTTGACCTTTAGTGATGAGGTCTATAGATAGCTGCTGTTAACCTGAAATGACCGAAGTGAAAATGGTCCTCTTAAGTGAGTGGAATTGAAGGTTGAAGATGTCTTTACCGCTGATTGACCCTCTAACTGCTCTCCTCCTCTTTTCTGTCTCTCTTTACTCAGAATCTCTCAAAGACCTGGTTGCCATGGAGGTGGACGGAGCAGCTGATGTGAAGAATGAGCTGCCCACCCCTCCGGCCTCTGATGTGGGCTCCCCCACCTCTTTCTCGCACTGTGGCAGCGACTCAGAGCCTGACAGCCCGATGGTGGAGGAGATCAAGGTACGCAGCCCTCGTTTTAAACTGCCAGAACTATAAAACTGCACGTCATCAGCAGTTACCGTCCATGCTTTGGTCACCCTGAGTAACACTGAGTGTCTCGTCTACTTGGCAGCCAAATCTGGGCATGCCGGACAGGCCAGCAGCGGGGGGTAGCGCCGGTGGCATGTTGGACCGTTCCCGCATGGCGTTGTGCGCCTTCACCTTCCTCTTCCTCTCCCTCAACCCTCTGGCTGCCCTGCTCTGCTCATCAGGCAGCAGCTCAGCAGGAAATCCTGCAGCCACTGCCACCCATCACGCAGGAAGGACCATCCAGGGTGTGGATATTGCAGGTAGGGGGACGGGGATAAAACGATATAAAGTTCTGATAACATTCTAGATGTTTACAGTGCAATTAAAAAAATATGTGTGTTCTCTTTAGCGGACTCGTGGGGCTGGATGGACTGGATGCTACCAACTATACTGGTGTGGCTTCTGAACGGTGTTCTGGTGTCTGGAGTTCTGATCCGGCTGTTGGTGTATGGAGAGCCCGTAACCAGACCACACTCTGGATCTTCTGTCTTGTTCTGGAGGCACCGCAAGCAGGCTGACCTGGACCTAGCAAGAGTATGTTTGTTTTCGACTTCATCGAGTAATTAGATCATTTTTAAAAGCACACCACCACATTACAAAACACAGATCTGTACCTTTGTTTATCGCCTTTTATCTGTTCTCTCTCATCATCACTGATCTCTTTCACCTTCCCCAGGGAGATTTCGCCCAGGCCAGTCAGAACCTGTGGACCTGTCTAAAGGCTCTTGGTCGTCCCTTGCCCACCTCACAGTTGGACCTGGCCTGCGCCGCACTCTGGTCCCTGTTGCGATTCTGCCTCCAGCGCCTCTGGGTAGGCCGATGGCTGGCCGCCCGTGCCGGAGGGCTGCGATCTGACCGCCCCCTGCAGGAGGATGCCTGCAAGAGCAACCGTGATGCCGCCCTGGTTTACCACCGCCTGCACCAGCTACACATGACAGGTTGGTCGGTTGGTGGGGAGAGAACCCTGTTTCTAAATGAAATTAAATCAGTGTGGCATATTGAAGTGAAGAAATCAGGCGATTAAAGAGCAACTCATCCCTCCTTTCAGTCCAAGATCCGTCCACAGAAAATTGTATATTTAAAAAAAACAGTAAGTAACAGTTTCCTTGTCTTCTGTGTGTGCATACAGGTAAGCTGAATGGTAGCCACCTGTCAGCAGTGCACATGGCTCTAAGCGCAGTGAACCTGGCAGAGTGTGCTGGCTCCTGCCTGCCTGTAGCCTCTGTGGCTGAGGTCTACGTCTCCGCAGCTCTACGGATCAAAGCCAGCCTGCCAAGGATCCTGCATTTCACCTCTGTAAGTCCGCTGAATTCTGCACACTTATATCACATGCATGTAATATTTGATTTGTAATTGTTTTTTGCTCGGATGCTGTCACAATGATGTACTCGCACATTATCCTGTTGGTTGTTTAGAGTTGAGGTTGCATGCACTTAAACTGAACTACACTCAACCAAAACATCGTTAAAATATGTATATATATATATATATATATATATTTTTTTTTTTTTTTCTCATAGCGTGTGTTCCTGAGCAGTGCCCGCCAGGCATGCCTGTCATCCAGTGGCAGTGTGCCTCCAGCAATGCAGTGGCTCTGTCACCCACTAGGTCACCGCTTCTTTGTGGACGGGGACTGGGCTATTCGCAGCACTCCTAAAGAAAGCATCTACAGCCAGGCTGGCAATACCGGTCAGTGCAGAGCAGACACTCTGTCGTCTGTAATGGCTAATATAATGCCTTGAATCCCCTCAACATGTGTCACCTCTCTTCTTATAAATGTTAATGGTTTGTTGGTACTCTTACAGTGGATCCTCTGGCCCAGGTGACTCAGGCGTTCAGAGAACACCTCCTGGAGAAGGCTCTGTACTGCGTGGCCCAGCCTTCTGGAGAGAAAAGCCCCAGCCAGGGCGAGGGGTGAGAAAACAAAACATACTTTCCAAAACCTGCGTTGGGTTACTTCCTGACACAAGATAACACCATTTAAAATAAACTGAAATAATTCATGCCTGCAGTCATTGTATGTTCATGTGGCAGCAAAAATAACTCTTCAGTGTGCGTGTCTGTCCTCAGAGAGTATGCTGATGCCCTGGAGTACCTCCAGCTGTTGATCAGTGCATCAGATGCGGCCGGCGCCACCTCCCAGTCCTTTGCGATCGGTTCCAACATGGCCACCGTGACCGGTAAGTCACTGTAACGACTGTGACTTGTACCAACAACACACTTGTTCAAAAAAAAGAAAAAACATTAGTGCCAACTAGTGGCAACAGTTTTTAAATCCCAGCCAAAAATCAGCTTGGAAAATTCTTGGCAATCTGACACAGACACTGACTGAGACAACTTCTGTCGCTTGAGTGCATCAACGCATACAAGTGTAGATTTGGGCGCCGCACTTCACTGCTGTTTATCTTCCCTGAGAGATCTGCGTTTGCTTTTCCTGCACGTTTCCTGCGTCACGCGTTTGATTTCCTTAACGTGCTCCTAAAATAAAAGTGAGATTAAGTTCAGTTTTATACTACTGAGATCCAGTAGCCTGATTTCCGCTGGGTTGACTTCCACCCTCCCGTCGCTTTACTTTGTCCTCACTGATCACTGATCTGAGCGAAAGGGGGCTAGGTGAAAGGGAGGCGTCCACTAGATTGCTTCATCTATCTTCAGCGCTGTCAAATCGGTGATCACCTTGAGAGGAGGGAGGGTGTGGGAGGCTGTGCGGGGATTTTAATGGAGAGACTTTTCTTGGCAGAGCCTCAGGTTGCTCACACGGTGTTAGAAGCCTGCCTGTGTGTGTGTGTGTGTGTGTGTGCGCGCGCGTGCGTGTGATGCCCAATGTTAAATGGAGTAGTTTTCCCTCATGAGGGAGTCGTCAAAATGGCTGCTTTCTCTCAGCATGTTGTGACTACGCCAGAGGGGAGAAACAGATTGATTCAGAGGTCAAAAAATACAGACAGCAGCTGTCTCTATGAGTGTGTGTGTGTGTCTGTGTGTGTGTGTGTGTACGTGTGTGTGTGGGAGAGAAAAGTGAGCAGCGGGGGATTCAAATATTTGCATGTTTGTCCGTGGGTGTCTCGCGTTTTGACTGTTTTGTTCCAACATCCAGGGTGCGACCCCCATTCCAAGTGGTGGTCCTCGGTTACCGTGGTGATCATCAACTGGCTCCAAGGAGATGACGCCGCGGCGGAGAGACTGTATCCGACCGTGGAGCACTTGCCGCGCAGTCTGCAGAACGCGGAGTAAGTCAGAAACAAGCGCACCGAAACGTCTGCAGCGAGCCTGCGAGTGTGTTTCAGAAATTTTTGTCTGATGCTGCCAAGCTGAGGACACACACACACACACACACACACACACACACACACACATTTCCACTGCTTTAACCTGTGTCCTCTGCCCCCCTTTTTTTTTCCTCCACCCTCCTCTCACTCTGTCAGGAGTCTTCTGCCCAAGGCATGTCTGAACACGTTCAGGGCGGTGCGGGCTCTGCTGTCCAAGCCAGAAAACTGCCAGCTGAGTCTGAGCTACAGCGACAAGGCCAGCACCCTGCTCCGAGACAGTCTCAACCTAGGACCACACTGCCACAGCTCCGGTTTAGACAAGGTACACACAAAGGCACGAGCACTTGTGGAGCGTGCATTAAAGTTGATTTGTCTTAATCACACGAGGGGAAAAGTTGCGAGGGCGACAGCGTCCGCATTTAAAAAAAAAAAAAAAAAAAAAAAAAAAAAAAAAAAAAAAAAAAAAAAAGCACACACATGAATGCACACAGTGACAGATGTGCCCTCGCATGTGCGTGTGTAAAATTCTAGTCACACACACACATACGTGATACACACTTCACCACAGACGGTGAGTCCCCCCCGTAGCAACTCCTCTCTGTGATGCGGCGGTGTCCTACCCTCTGGCGTTCAGCAGATGGTGATGCTGGTGGATAGGTAGCTCACAGCGTGCGCACGTCTATGGCCAGCGCTGCGGTGCATTGTAGTTGCATTGCATGTGTGTCTCAGCGGAGTGCAATGTACCTGCAGTGCAACACAGAGCTGGTCCGCTAACAGCTGAACACACACACACATGCGCACACACACATACAGTGACGGGGAAAAAATGCCCTTCAACTCTGAGTAGAGCTGTGCTGCGGTGTCCTAACAGTCGGAGTAGAAACACATTTTCTTCATGAGCACGTCCTTCAATTTCAGGTAGAAAACGGAGACACTTGGTGACTTTCCAGCCGCCACGCTTACAAAAAAGATCTGTGTTTCTTGACACTCGACCGCACACTGCTGACAGGTCATTAGTCAGCGGTGTTGCTGCTCTGCTTCCGGCAGTGAAATGTCTCCCGTCTCAGTCCCGATCTTGTCCCTCTCTCTCTGTAGGTCGTCCAGCTGCTCTTGTGCGATCTCCTGTTGGTGATGAGGACCAATGTGTGGCGTCTGCTGCAGCAGGGGGCCGGTCCTGCTGGGTCAGGGTCGACGGGCCCCAGCGCCCCCGCAGGGGTCCACCAGGCCTCGCCGCCAGAGCTCCAAGGCTTCCAGCAAGATCTGAGCTCCTTACGCAAGCTGGCGCACAGCTTCAAACCTGCAATGCGAAGAGTATGTATAAATAACCGCATTAGTCACCGCATTTTACCATTTTATGTGACACGCAGTGAAACTTTCCAGCCTCATTTCCTCTCAGTCTAACACACGAGCACCTGTGCAGCTCCTGTGTCAGTGTCTGTGTCATCAGGAACAGATCAGAAACATAAAATTCAAATCTAAAACTTTAAAGAAAAGCAAATACACAGACAAACGTGCTACAATTCTCTTTGGAAATTAGTTGGGAGGTGTTGCAACACACACACGCAGGCACGCACTAACACAAACCCCTGAGGCAAGTGTTTAGCAGCGTTGTTCACGAGGATTCAGAGTCTCTCTGAGGTAGAGCTGAACACGCTGCATGAGTCATCATCACTTGCCCTCCTCCTCCTCCTCCTCCTCCTCCTCCTCCTCATCTCTTGTCCCTCCATCTCTCTCCAGTTGTTTCTTCACGAAGCTACAGCCAGGCTAATGGCAGGGGCCAGTCCCACCCGCACACATCAGCTCCTGGATCGCTCGCTGCGACGCAGAGCAACGCCCGGGGCCAAGACAGGTGCGTGTATGTTGTGTGTTTTTGTGTGTGTGTGTGTATTTGTGTTTGGCATCCACTCTACACAAGTGATTATGTCCACAGGCAGAATTGCTGCTCATAATATGTTGAATGTCTCCGTTTTATTGTTTGTTTGTTCACATAGAGCAGACGTGTCGGGGTCTTCATAATCATTTGACTGTCACCATTTGCTGCTCACGCATTGCCTATTAAACTTCATGAATGTTGCAGCATTACGTCTGACTGAAAAGATGCCATGAGTTTGGTACCTGTTATTAAACAAATATAGCGCGGCACGACTTCCCTCAAAGCCACTGTCTGTGTTTCCACCGCGGCCTGAAGAACCGCTGACTTATGAAAAAGCGACAGCTGTTTTTACACGTCACTTTTGACAACAACACACACCATCGTTCCATCTGCTTTCTTCTCTAACTCTGCGGGGACGCGTCAAAGCACAAAAAACAGACCGGTTTGCAGACGCAGATTGTTTAAGATACAAAGCTGCGAGCACTCGACTGATCACTCGATCATGAACTTTTTGTGAGGTAAAATGTCCCCAGAACTTTGTTCCAGTAGAAGGCTCCAGTGGTGGAAACGTGGCTTTAGGTTGTAAAACATAATTAAAAAGTTTAAACTGGCTAATAAATCTCAACTGTGGATGTCCAAGCATCAATTTTTAATGTTTTTCTTTCAATTTTTTAAAATAAAAGTTGTAGCTAAGCTAAAAAACAGTCAGCTTCTCATTTATTGTGCCCAGTTCTTCACTACGCTAAATGCCATCGGTAATTAAACAGGAAGCTGCTGAAGTATGATTGTCTGGTCGTCCCTGATGACATGGAGCTCACCCTGAAATACCACGCTAATGACATTCTTTGTTTTTGTTTTTTTTTGTTTGTTTTTGCATGCAGAGGAGTGCGAGACTCGGCCAGGCCAGCGGGAGCAGGCGGAGGCCGTGATGCTGGCTTGCCGCTACCTTCCCCCCTCCTTCCTGTCGGCTCCCGGCCAACGGGTGGGCATGCTGGCGGACGCAGCCCGCACCCTGGAGAAGCTGGGAGACAAGAGGACCCTCCACGACTGCCAGCAAATGATCATCAAGCTGGGCAGCGGCACGACTGTCACCAACAGCTAGAGAGAAGGCACGGGGAGGGTGGGGAGAGGCTGAGAGACATGCATGGACACTGTATATAGAAACATTTCTGACACACACACACAAACAGGAACGCAGACACCACAACCCATACAGTCTCCGGTATTTTGGCGTGCAGCTGTCGAACAGATTTATTAAAAATACAAAATTCATATCAAATTGTCAGGATTGTTCTTCATGGATTGTCCCTCCCGCCACCCCAACAACACATCAGGAGGCACTTGTAGAATCCACAGTCTTGTTGCTGTGGATCATTACCAGAACATAAGAAGCATTTTTTTTTTCCTCTCTTACCGAGCTGAATCACCCTCATGAGAACGCATCGCAGTGCCACAGTTTGTCCACAGAGAGGAGCCATCTCAGTTCAGTGTGAATGATGTATGCGTGCGCGCGTGTGTGTGTGAAGCATGAATGAGATATTTGCCATGCGGTTATTCAGCCTAGTCCCAGCCCTCGATTTGTTTTTTTTTTTTTCTCGACATGGCGGGAGTTCTCAGTAGGTTTAGAGTGGCGGGCTGCTCTGATTGGCTACAGAGCGAGGCGTCTCTGCAAAGCGACCAAACTTGGACTGGTCTGACCGTGAGTTCGTCCAGCGGGTAGCTGCTCCGCAGGTTGTTCGAACGGCGTCAAAGATGATTTGAATCATGTTTCACTGTCGATAATCTGCGGCGAGGCGAGCTGCTGCACGAGCTCTCTCTATCTGCACTAGCCCTGCGAGGCTGATTTCGAGGAAAAGAGTTATAAATATGGCTTTATGAGGTTATTATCATAAACCTATCGTTGTTTTGTTTTGCTGTGTACATATTTTAAAATGTATTTATAATCTGTATGATTTGATTAAGCAGTATTTTGCATAAGCAGAGTGATAAATGCTTATTTTCTTCCCTTAAACCTGTTTGGTAGCTTTTTGACCAGGCCCACATAATGTAGTTACTGCACTGTATTGCTATGTTCATGAGTGTCAAAATGGGGACAGTATCAGGTTATTTGTGTCACGTCGTACTGCACTGTTGCAACTGTGGCATCAAAAGAAAAGGGTAAGCGTCCAGTTCTGGCACTAACCGACCGACAAACTGAAGTATGAACCTTTGGCACTTTTCTCACAAATTCTGCAGCCCATTTTCAAAATCACGGACCGTTAGGTTTTCCAAAGAGGGCCCGTAGTCAATCTTTCTGGATTTCTTTGTAGCTCCAACGTAAGAGCAATACTTGCTCTTTCAGTCGTTATAGTTTCATGCTCCTAGAGTACCACTGATTATTGATTTTTTAGACTGTAAAACAACTTCAGCATGTGTTTTCTGTTCCAGGACCAGTATGTTTTTGTTTTTGTTTTTTTTATAGTGTCACTAATGTGAAAGACTGAAAAATTTGGATTGAGGGGTATTGTTCATGTGTCCTTTTAACTGACATCTCTACATCTCTTCCTTGTTCCTCAGTTTCATCTCCTTTTTATGATGTGTAAATATTAAAGCATTTTGTAAAGAAGGCTCGACTTGCTTTCCTGTGGTGGCTTTTAAGTTTGGAGTTTGATATCGCACGGTGGTGGTTAGAAAAGTAGTTAAAAGTCTCACTTTAAATATGCAAGTAGGTCATGTGCTTACACTTAAAAGGGGACAAAAATGTGTGTACATAAGATGTCTACTTGCTGAAGTAGATTAATCTAGTTGGTGTATTCCAAAATCCAAAATTAATTCTCTCAAGTTTTGTTTTTGTAAGCAAAGGGCGAAGGTTAATTGAGTTGTAAGAGTTGCGTATAAATGTGCTTTTTTAAAAAAAAAAAAAAAAAAGAAATGCAGATTAGTCCGCATTTATTTTCTAATTTGAATAATAAGTGATGTTATTAATAACAGATTTTGAAATCTGACTGAAATGATAGACTCTAACGCTGGTCCAGAATGGTGTGTTGATGTCAGTGCATGTTCAGTAAAGACAAAAAGAGCAGGCATTGGTCGTAGCAGCATTGAAAGGTGCTGGTATATTTAACATTGGCGTTACAAAAAACATTTCAAACAAAGTGATGCTGTGTCATCGATTCCAAACAAAGAGACATGAAAATCAATAAAACGGCATGCTCCAACTTAAGACAAGTGACATTCCCAAAAAAGGTCTTTACTTTTTTTCATTTTTTTTCATCAATGGATTCTTTTAATAACATTTTATAAGCAATAACATATTCCATTTTATAGAAAATAAACATCTCTAGGAAATACTATACACAATTATATTAGTACATCACATCTTACATTTAAACAGCATCAAATACTTATATACACCATTAAATAATGAGCTTCATAAAAGAGAAAGTTTGGTGTGGAGTTTTTTTGCACTTTCTTTTATGCTCTAATACTTAAATATGTCTCCTTTTGATATGACTGGCGCCCTGTTACGGGGCTATGTCGTTACATAGCATGGAAGAGTGAAAGAGGCTACATTTGAGATACACAAACAGACAGGTGTGTGTGTGTCATGGAGCTGAATGTATATCTTTCTGCGCTGCTGTGGTGGGTGAAATCATCGTACATTAATGGCAATGTTTAACAGTAATACTTCTGAACTGTACATAGATGATGAAGTGAGATGACCTGGACTCCCCGGTTGAGCTGGGAGCTCTCTGATCTTCAGCCTGTCGAGTGGCGATGGAGGCGTCTTACATATTGAATGTGCACACTGTTGAAATGGAGAACACTCTTAAAGAGAGTTTTTTTTTTTTTTTCCTTTTTTTTTTTTAAATCATTTTTCTTTTTTTTTTCTTTTTTTTAATTTCGGAATAACACAAAGCCTGACATATACCAAGGGTGACGCAATGATGTTGTATAGTCATAATGCACATCAAAATACATCTCCGAAGATAAGAGCATTATATTAAAATACTGCGTCCGTTTTTTTTCTTAACTCTTCAATATCAGAATATTTAGAACCTGTAAATCACGTCATCATGTACAGTTTCCTTTTTTGTTTCATCTTGTTTTAAACACACACGTTGAAGATAGTACATCCAGATGATTGGCTGCTGTTTTTTTTTTGTTGTTGTTGTTGTTTTTTTTTGTCTTTTTTTTGTCTGTTTTTGTTTTTTTTTTTTGTGGTACATGACATCTTGAATTGGAGATGAACTTCTTCGCACTCGAAAACACACACACGCCGTATGCACAAACACACCGATGATGTGGCTGTAAGAATGACAATTCACGCCGCACACACACACACACACACACACACACACACACACACACACCTCTCTTGGCCCACAGACAAGGTGGCCAGAGGGATGCTCTTCTCCAATCAGTGTCCGCCAGGTGTCTGAATATGATAGCAACCCATCCGAAGGCTGAACACACACACCCACCCACACATACACACACACATTCCTCGCTCTGCATTTCAAACAGCCCCCCCCCCCCATGTGCACTGGGCCCTAGGCACGCAGTCTCTAAAGCGCAGTCTATCCTCCTGTTAAACAGTGCCGATGCCTTCCAGTAAAGGGGGCTCAGTGGAGGAAACACATTTCCAGGCCGGGTTCAGGGAGCAGCTACTCTCTGTGGAGCCACTCTTCGTGGGTTTGTATTGCTCCTAGCTCCACCTCAGCGCAGCATTTTCAACCCTCCCCGCCCCACCCAGCTCCACTGGCCGGTGTGTGCCTGTCCGTCATCAGTCCGTCACCGTGTTTTGTTTTGTTTTTTTTTAGGTATAGGTGGCTGTTAGGACAGCATTTCCATTCGCCTCGCTGGATAGGTGATGCTTAACTTGCCGAGAGGTGGTGTCGGAGGTGGTGGAGGTGGAGTATCTTACAGGTCCTGCAGAAAGAGGGAGGAGAGACTGACATAAATACAAACACACAGGAGAGGAAGAAACAGATGAGCTGAGCCAGATGTTAAGGACACACTGCCTGTAAATGTATCTACATGTACATGAGCTGACTGCAGTGTGCAGGAGCGGGGAGATGGATGCAGCTGGCCGGTGAACCAGCTCCACTGTGAAAGACACAGCAGGAACGCCCACTAATTGCACTGGTGTGGTGGTGTTGGTGGAGCGCTTTCTCTCCCCTTATCCTCCTCTGCAGCCCCTCAGTATCTCTCGTTCGCCCCTCTGTCTTTCTCTCTGAACTGCCAGTTGCCCATCCTTATGGCCTGGACTCAGACCAGCAGCTTTGCTCCCTTGTCTCTTATCTCCTCCTCTTTCTCTCCGTCTTTCTTCCTCTCTGAAGTTGCCCTCCCTGGAATAACTCATTCTTTTACACCTCCAATCTCACTTGTCTCCGTTTCTCCATCACTCCTTTTCTCTTTCTATCTTTGTCTCTTTCATTCTGTCGCTTTCTGATGTAACTGCCCCCATTTCTTCCCACTCAGCTGCAGCACAAAACACTTTTTCTTCACCCTCTCTCTCTCTCTCTCTCTCTCTCTCTCTCCGGCTCTCTCCGTGTACATCCGTGCATGAGCTTACAGGTAACCTGTTAATGAACCTGTGTGAACGCACACACACTGTGCCTCTCTTAGCTCTAGAGAGTCCAGCGTGTGTGTGCAGTTTCAGCGATATGTGTGTGTGTTACCCTGAAACCAAGTGCACACAGGCGGAGGGAGGATTTCAGAAAAGGGGACCCGCGGGTGGGGTGGGGCGGTTGCATGCTTGTGTGTGCGTCAGTCTGTGTGTGTGTGTGTGTGCATCTGTGTGTGTGTGTGTGTGTCTGCGCTTCCCTTTGATTAGGCTGCTCAGTGTAAATTGGCACGGCACAGACCCACACACACAGACCTTCAGATCCCTGAGCTGATGACAGCTCTGCCTCAGCCCGCTAACAACAATCTCTCTGTGTCTTTTGCTCTCCTTTTCTCTCTCTCTCTCTCTCTCTCTCTCTCTCTGTTTCTCTTACTCTATTTCTGATGCTTAGACGTGGGAGTTGAGGTGAAGAGAGGCGGGGAAGAGGAGTAGAGAGGAGAGATGAGAGAGAAAGAGGGAGGAAAGGGATGAGGAGGGGATGAAGGGAGGACGGCTGAAAATGGAAAAGGGAGCTCGCAGGAGATGAGAGGTGAACAGAGTGAGAGACGAGGGGGAGAGAGCTGGAAACAGCAGGGAAGCGCAGAAGCGAAGTAAGGGGAGCGGGATAAGAAAAAAAAAAAAGAAGAAATGGAGGGAAGAGAAATAACGAGAGAAAGGGTGGAGAGAGCATGTGGGGAGGATAGCAGGCAAGTGATGCTGGGTGGGGTGTTTTGATCAACAGCCAGCTTTTCATCCCTGTCAGTCTGCACAGAGGAGAACAGGAACGGAAGAGGGGGGGAGAGAGAGAGAGAGAGAGGCAGGCAGGCAGGGAGGGAGGGAGGGAGGGAGATGCAGAGAGTGGAGGGAGAAAGGGAGAAAGGGAGGCTACTGCCACTGCTGCCTCAATGCACCGCTGCTCCCTGCTGAATGTCAGCATCTCTACTCCCCCCCCCCTGCCACCCCCGCCCTCCGTCTGCATTTGACCTTCCTCTCCGCGCTGCAGTGCGAACACAACACCACCAGATGGCGTCTGCCTTACAGGAAAGTTGACTGTGGAGTGGACTCTTCATATATAAACACACACACACACACACAAAAAAAAGACGGTGACCCATGTAATTGCAGTGGTCTGCAGTCATAACAGTGGGCGCTGAGTGATAGTAATACACGAAGGGGACATAACTAAGTGTTTACACAGCTAGTGGTGGTTGATATGGGTTTAGTGTGCCAAGGTCATTGGGTACATATTGATTTGGTAACAAAATATCAGCAAGTCCCAGATGAGATCTTGGCCTTCATGAGTTACTGGCATGAGGGGTAGATATGGTACTTGATACCTGTGTACACTGAACGCCAACCTGAACCCTCAGGTTCTCCTTTGATTCTTTCTCTGTTTTACAAGAGCTGACAATTGTGTTTTCTGTTCTGCACTGTATCATCTATCCAGCCATGGTGCTGCTGCTAGTGACAGCAATGTGTGAACTCAATTTTTTCTGTGCTGAGGAGAGGGATGAAGGGTGGAGCGGAGCGGGGCGGGGTGGAGGGAGAGAAAAAAATAGGATAGGAAGAGAGGCGAGGGGAGGGGAGGGGAGGAGAAAAAAATCGAAAACACACAGCGGGTCTTAGGGTAGAGATGGTTTGCGTGTTCCAACACCAAAGCACACCTCATGTACATACAAGGAAACACTAATGTCTGTGGGAGATGCTCACAAGAATCGATATGCATTTATTCGCTAGTAAGCTTCAATTTTCTTACCTCATGTTTAGGACATTTGATGGAGAAGTCATCCTCGTGGAATGTGCAGCCTGGGCAGGCAAAAAGAGAGAGCAAAGGAAAGCGGAGAATGAGCAACAGCGTCGCAGATAAACAATACAACAAATGGCCCAAAAGCACGAGTCCAATACACGCAACAACCCCCTTGAAAAAAGCCAGATAAATGACAAAAGAGGTAGGGTTCAAATGAAAAACGAGCAGGAAAGAGGCAGAAAGAAAGGGTGAGAGCACCAGAGGAAAGAGAGAGAGACTGAGTGGATGAGTTGCGATGCAGGCAGGCAGGCAGGCAGTCAGATATGGCTGGTGCACTCAGCAGGATTAAAAAAGGGCCTCACTCTGCTCCCTGTGCTGGCTAGGCAGACGTGGCAGGCCTTCTAATCCTCACACTGTACTTCCTTGGCATGAGGTAATGTAAGGGGAAGCCATACAACACATGTGCTGACACACAGACGACAACGACAACAATGACCGGGGGACACTCGCACACGCGTAAGCATCGAAGGGAACGCTGTGGTTGTAAGTCGCACATAGAGGAAGCATTTAAGTAAGTATTCAGCCAGGAAGGCACACACACGGTGGCATGCAAACATGCACAAACACGCATTCAGTCCCCAGACGGTAGAATGGATGGACGGAGCCACAGGGGTTGTGGTCAATAATGCACACATACACATCCTCCTCCCTCTATTCCCTCGCTCCCTCCTGCACACTCCAGGGTCCCACTTTCCTCTCATCATCCCCTTTATTCAAAGCTCCCTCCCTCTTTCCCTCCCTCCTTCCCTCTTTTGCTCTCCCCTAGCACTCTCAGACGTCTCTCCTCGCACTCAATAATGTTACTTCTTGATGCGTTTTCCTTCTCTCGTTTTACCCACATCCACTTTCCCTCCCCTCTCGTTCTTCCATCTCCTTTCATTTTTCTCCTTTTTTCTTCCCTACCTGCCTTATTTGTTCCCCTCCCTATTGCCCTCTAAACCCACGTTCAATTTCCCATTCCCAATTTCCCTCCTCATTTCTCCTCCCTTTCCCTGACTTTTCTTCCCTTTTCATCCCTTGTTGCTCTCTTCCTCTTTCTCTCTCTCTCTCTCGCTGTGGTCTCTTACCTATCTCTTTGGCGCAGACATAGTGGTATTTATGAGAGCAGCCTCTCCAACAGCAGCTGAGGGACGCCCCCACAATCTGGCACTTGTAGCAGCTCTGGGGTTAGTCAGACAGACGGACATATGGACCGAGACCAATAAAGAAACAAACAAATTGACCGGTAGAGGCACACATAGGGGTAGAAAAAAGAAAGAGAGGAAAGAAAGTTGAAAGTTAACAGCAATGTCTCCAAGAAGCTGTACAGATTCTCAAAGTGACTGTACACAGTACAGGCATGAGTGTTGATAATTGCTATCGTACCGTTTGGGCTGAGTTGTTGGCAGCCTCCTTCAGTCCGTATAGCCTCCCAGCTACCATAATTACCCCCTTGGTCCAGATGGCACAGTTTTCATGTGCCCAGTGCTCCTTAGCTTCTGCCTCCACTTGTAGCCTTTGGAACATGCTGTCACTGCCCTCTTGGTTGCTGGAGGCCCCTGAGCTGATGGCTTGGAGCTGCTTCATTCTCCTGAACCTCTCTCGGAGAGTTAATCTTCGTGGACCACCCTCCTGACCTGTTCTTTCCGTTCTTTCTGCCCGTCGGTAGCGCCAGTGATGGTGCCTGCTACTACTGACCTCTTGAGTGGATGTTTCTGTTTTGCCCTCCTCTTCCGTGCTGCCCTCGACCTCATCCTTTGAGGAGCTGCCCGGTTCTTCGCTGCTGCTACTGTTGTTGTCGGTGGTCTTCTGCGACTCTTCCCTGAGGGATTCTCTGTGCCTGATCGTCAAAATTTTCCGTGGAATACCATCCTCTGTGTAATATGGTCCACACAAGTCACCTAGGTCTCTGTAATTTGCTGGCTTTCCACAAAGGCTACATGTAAGACACCTAGATTCACTTAGATTTCTATTTACCAAAGGTCCCTGTAGCATGGCAGCAGTGTGTGGTACTACCTTTGCAACTGTGAAGGGATTCCTCATTCTGAGTATGCCCTTTTTTCTACGTCTCTGAAATATAACTGCATCCTCAGGCTTGTTGACTATGGCACACCAAGAAGAAAAGTCTCTGGAGTTATTAATCCGTACATAAGGACAGAAAGACAGTTTAGAGTTTTGATGGACTGTCTTGCGCCTGAATCTTTTCACAGAAATGGTTTCAGTCTGTTTTTCTGATATTGTCACTACAGGACCCACAATACATGTCTCCTGATTTTCCGTCTTTTCGCCTTCCCTTCTTTCCATTTCATCTTTCTCTCTCTCCTCTTTTTCATCCCGTTCACATCCTGCAGCCCTTACTACAGCTTCAATAACTTCAATGGCATCCTTCATCCCAGGTTTTGGCCCAGGCTTTTTGTGGACCTTCATCGGCTTGCCAGGAATCTGCTCTGATGAGGCTTTGCCTCGTTTCCTTTTGGTTGGATTTGCTGATGGTTTTCTGCCTCTCCTAGATTTCTGGATGAGTTCTGTGCTGGTAAGCTGGGGGGCTTCTGTGATCTCATCTGGACTGATTGGCAGATGTACTGTGGACTCTGTGGGGGTCACTTTCTCCTCTACCCTCTCTTGTTGTTGTTCTGCTGTTTCAATATTTGTCTCCTCAACTGTCTCTGCTTCTACCAGTGGGGCTTGGCCTTTTCTCTTCTTCCTTCTCTGCTTTAGGTGCATTTCATGGTTGTTTTTAATGGCCCTCTGTTTGGCTAGCCTTGGCGTTGTAACTATTAGGCTCCCTGCTTCCAAGGCAACTACTGAGGCGTCTGTACTCTCCACCATGGCCCATCTCTTTCTTTTAGTTCTGCCAGACTTAGTGACAACAGAAGATACATCTTCTGAGGCTGGTTGTGACCACTTTCCTGGAGCCTCTATTGAGCTCCAAACCTCGTCAGATCCAACATCCTGCTGTGTCCCTTGTTTAATGCTTTCTTGTCTTGTTTCCTTCTTTTTTACTACCTCTTCCTCCACTCCTTGTCTCACCTCTTCTGGCATTGGTACCTCTTGATGAACCTTAACCTGCTTTCCTCTTTCTTGTGTCATTTCCTCTTTTCTCTGTTGTTTCACTCCTTCTTGTCGACATTCTATGCTTTTCACCTCTCCCTCTATCATCTCAGTGCTATTTATGAGCATAGATGTCTCACCTTCCTTTAAGACATGTTGAGACAAAACCTTGGTTGTCACATCATCAGTTAGATTGCTGTCTATCTGGGGAATTGGGATGTGCTTCTTCGAGCTAGGAGATGTAATTTTCTGCACCATGGCCTCATATTTCTGTCCTCTGCCTTTGCGTGGTGGGAGAACTTTTGTTTTAGTTGGGCACTGAGGAGGCACCACAGGGACATCACTAGCAATGTCAGTTTCACTAATGCTGGGAGGGGTGTCTTTGGATAGTGGAGTAACCACAGAGACTTTCTTGGGTGGCCCTCGCTTTCTTTTTGGGCCCCGGACAGCTTTCTCTTTAGGTGTAGAGACAACCTGTTCCAGTATTGGGGGTTGGGGTGGTAAGGGCTTTGGTTTGGGCTTTGGACCCCTCTTTTTCTTTACTGGCATTGTTGAGAGCTCTGGGCTAGGTTTTCGTTTTAGTGGAAGTGATGTCTTTTCTTCAGATTGTTCAGTTGGGATTGGTGAAACAAGCGGTGCAGGTGGGTCTACTGGAACATCTGTGTTTTTGACTGCATTAGGAATTGGAGTTAAAGTTTGTTCCACTGTAACAGACTCCAGTACGTTAGGAGAAACCTCAGTGGCTTTAATTTCTGTTAGTGTCTGTGGTAGAATATCTTCCTCTATGATTTTTTCTTTTTCCTTTGACAGTTTTTCTTGTGAGGGCTTTCTGGATCTCAAAACCATGTTCTTACCATCCTTCTCTGGTGCTTTGGCATCATGGTTTGTTTGTTTTTCTTCCTGGTTGATTGGTTTTAAATCCTGGTTTTCTTGTGATAGTGTAGCTTTTAGGCTTTTCCTGCCCCTGCTTTGTAATCCTATCAGAGGCTGAATGGTTTCCTCTTGTTGTACCAGCTTTGCTTTAGAAACAGAGCCTTTGGGGCGACCCACTGGGGCCTTGATAGGTACAGTGTCAGGTGTATCTGCAGGCTTGGGTCCAGGCTTAGGTCCTGGTTTTGGACCGGGTTTTAGAGTTGGTTTTGCCCCCAGTTTTGGTCCAGGTTTTGATCCAGGTTTTGGACCAGGCTTTGGCCCAGGTTTTGAACCTGGTTTGGGTCCTGGTTTACGCTTCACAGGGATCTCAATTTTCTGTGTCAGCTCTGGTTCATGTAGCACAGGTTTTGGTCCAGGTTTTGGTCCTGGCTTAGGTCCAGGTTTTGGCCCAGGCTTTGGTCCGGGCTTCATGCCAGGTTTAGGACCTGGTTTTGGACCTGGCTTTGCTCCTGGTTTTGTCCCTGGTTTTGGTCCTGGTTTTGGCCCTGGTTTGAGCCCAGGCTTTGAACCTGGTTTTGGGCCTGGTTTTCTCTTCACATGAGGCTCAATTTTGGGTGGCAAATCTGGTGCATTAAATGACCGAGTGCACATTCTCGAACGGAAACCATCATTTAGCATTTTTGGTGTCTGGCTCACAATAGATTCCTGATGAGCTAGATCCATTTGATCTGAGAATATCACAGTTTTGCTAGGGGGCATGCAGGGTTTCTGTGTAGGCAAGTTTGCTCCTTCCTCTTCCTTTTCACCATCCTGCTCTAAGCTTAACTGTCGCCTGATTCCTACACCTGAATGCATTATTCTTCTTCTGCCCCTGGCGTGCTTACGTCCGAATGCCCTTGGCTGAGCAGATGGGGCCACAGGCTCTGGTTTGGCCAATGGGGTCACGGCACTGGCACAGCTGATGCCTGGCTCCATGTCCTCATCACCTTTTTTTGGAGAGGGTGGTGTGTCAGCCCAGGAGGGGGCTGAGGGAAGTATTGACTTCCCTGGCAGCTGAGGAGAGTCTGGCTCCAGCACTTTAGCATCACTGTGATCAATATGATCCCTGGAGCCTGAAGCTGGAGGTGTTGCCTTATCATTGAGAGCTGAGAAGACTGGCATAGCAGACTGAGGCTGAGGAGCAGTGTCACCGATGGCTGATTCTCTCGTAGAAACATCTGGTGCTGCTGTTGCTGCTGCTGCATTTGGATGGACAGGTGCCCCTGCAGACTCATTGTCAGTATGGAGCTCAGTACTCTGACTCTCTGTCCTGCTGCAGAGATCTCCAAGAGGCTTCTCTGGCCCGTCTCTATTATTCATGTGCTCCTCAGTCGATGACTGACTCACTTTCTCCCCTTCCCCCAGTTCCTCCCTAATCTCTGCAGACAGAGGAGGCGAGAGAGTATGTTGTGTTTGTTTCTGTATTTCATCTTCTTCTTCTTCATCTGCCTCCTCTTCTCCTTCCCCCTCCTCTTCATCCTCCTCATCTCTGCTCCCTCTCTTGTCTGAGTTGCTCTCGTCCAAGACCTCAACTTGGGGGGTTGGAGAGGTGTTCTCTGAGCTGTCTTCCTTCTCAGTGGAATATTGATCCTGTTCAAGGTCAACCCTAGAAATGAAAGGCAATGTTTTCACTGAGCTCTCGGAAGCAGTTGGAGACTCAGATTTGAATGCCTCTGTTTTCATCTCTTGGCCAAAGTGCTCCTTGTGGCTGGAGTCAGATAGAGCTGCTGGGGACTGTTCGACTGAGTCTCTTGCGTCAGGGTCATATTTGCTCTGGACCTCTTGGTACTCTGTCTCCTTATAGCAATAGCTTTTTTCTGTCACCCCTTTGTTTACTTTGTTGTAGAGAGCTTGGCATTTCTCTTCATCTGACCATTTTTCCAGATTCTCTGTTGTTATATCTGAATCTCTCTCACAGTCAGGTTTTTTTTCTGTCACCTCCTCTTTGTCAGCTGATTTCTCTGTCCAGGCTGATTCTTCAAAGTTTTCTTTGACCGGCTCATTGATATGCTGTATATCTGAAGGAGAGTCCCTTTCTTGTTTCATAGGACTGGGGATTGTAATACTTGTGGGAGACCTCTCATCACCAATGCTCTTGACTGGAGTACTTATGTCATCTCTTCCCTGCCCTGACTGACATCTAGTAGGGTCAGGAGTAAGGTTGTGCAAACCTGAGTCCCCAGATCTGGTAGACATATCATCTGGAGATGTCATGGAGCATGAAGAGGCTGTATCCAAGCTGAGTTGTGTGTTATTGGGGGCCTGTGCAGGACTTCTGCCCTGGCTACAGTAGTAGTAACCCCTCTCCAGTTGTTCATCACTACTGCTGGAGTAGCCTCCCTCATGGAGTTCCATAGGCATTGGCTGGTGCTGTGGGGTAGAGTAAGGGTCCTGCATAGGACCTCCACCAACACTACTACCACCACCACCATCTGGGTATGGAGGACTTTTGTACTCTTCACCCTTTTTGGAGGATGCTCCACTTCCAGCACTGCTGTTGCTCCCTCCACTGTTGCGCTTACTGCCTTTCTTATTGGCCACCAGGGCCTCTGAAAGCAGCAGCTGCTGGACATTATTAGAAATGTTCTCTACCTGAGAGGTGAGGGCATTCAGACTCCACAAGCTGGGGTTGGACAACAACTTCTCTGAGAAGCGTTCTTTCATGGTGGGGACCTGTGGTGTGGTAGTATAGCTGTGAGGGGCTGCATGTGGCACATTGGGTGAGGGGTGTGAGCGTGGGGGCATTAACATGGTGTTGGTACTGGCTTGCTCCTGCATACCAGCTGAAGAGGATGAAGAGGAGGAGGCTGTCCCGGGGGTCATGGGAGGTTGACCATATTGAAATGACTCTGGGTTGGTCATTAGTGGTGAAGGGGTGGAGCTGTACGAGGGGGAGCGCCCTACAGAGCGTGCAGGGGAGTGGCTTGAGGAGGGACTACAAGTCTGATAATACTGTTCTGGTGATCTGACGGACAGCTCTGAGAGACAGTAGTTTTGTTGAGGTTGGCTGTAGTGTTGGTATTTAGGATGGGGCTCCTGGGGGTTGGTCAGGGCCTGTAAAGGGGGCTGCTGCTCATAACCTCTGGAGGGAGGCTGCTGGTAGCCATAACTGTTCTGGGTTGATCTGTAACCCCCTGGCTTCAGACTGCTGTGGCTGCTCATTTGCCTGCCATACTGGGAATTGGGGGGCATGTTGTACCCTTTGTAACAGTGGGGCATAGGGCTGCATTTTTCCATGTATGGCGATGGAGAGGGTGAGTGCTGGGGGTAGTGCAGGTGACTCTGGGGGTACATGAGAGGGGACGGGGCAGGGTTAGGAGGGTGAGGTTGGTGGTGGGGGCTGGTATAGGCAGGGGTGGATGGTTGGTGGCATTGCGTCTGGGAGTGGCCCAACATGTTTTGGTCTATGTACTGGGACGAGCCAGGTGCAGGGGTACCACTAGCCTCCATACGTCCCACCATCTCCTGCTCATACTGTGCTAACTGGGCTGGGTCCTCCCATTTCTGCTGGAGGTGGCCTTCACTCATATACTGGGCTGAGTAATTCCCAGAACCCATGTGGTTACCATAGCCCCCAGGACCCTGTAGGTGCTGACCGGCGCTTGGTGGGGGCACTTTGCTTCCTCTGTAGGTTTTTTTTGCCTGTGAGGGTGCGGAGCTTCCATTTCCACTTCCATTCCCTCCACCATTGCCTGGGTATCCAGGGTAGGCTTGCTGGCTGTAACAGTCCTTGGGTCCTCCTCCACTTCCCGGTCCTCCCGCTGGAGGCATGCTTGTGGGGTTTGCCAGTGAGTGAGCTTCATAGCCTGACCTGGTGTGCCCTGGGCCTGGCCCAGGGCCTGGATGTGGACCGGGTCCTGGGTGTGGGTGCTGGGGGTGGGGATGATGCGGGTGTTGCCGGTAGGTCTCCAAGCGGGATAATTCATGGGGCTCCTGCTGGTAGCAGGGTTGGTTGCTGTGGTAACCACCGCTCCGCTCACGGAAGGACTGCATAACTCTCTCCGTCTGTAGCCAGAGCAGGGAGGGGGAGGTGAGGTGAGACGGGAAAGGGGGGAAGGGGGGTTAGGGGTTCTGAAGGCAGGGAGATGGAGGGGAAGGAAGAGAAAAGAGAGAGAAATTATGATGGTTAGTGCAGTTGTGCCTCGGGTTTCCTGCATTTTCTCCTTTTATACTCAGTCTAATTTTTAGCATTCACCTTCAGTCAAAGCAAAAATCTGCCCATCTTTGGGAACCATTGATGAACATATTCTTCCCACTCAGTCACACAAGCATTCAGCCACACACAGGTGTGCATATCCCGTGTAGTTACAGTATTATGTAGATTTTTTAACCCACAAACTCATTGGCATATTTTGTTTTCACAAGAATAACTGCATTTTGTATTGCTCACTAATACTTGTTATTGTGTGTCCATATTTGAAGAAATTATGCATATGTGTGCGTATACAATGGCCCCTCAATGGTCGCAGGCTCCAGGATCTGATTCAGCCTCTCAAGATGGAGGGGCAGACATGTGATGCAGTCTCTGCTACAGTGATTGACACGTCTGGGAGAGAAAGGAGAACGAGAGGGTGTTGTGTGGGAACTTAATTACTTATCTGTATATAAATAAATAAGCGTAACAATTGTGCACCTGTGTGCATGTGTGTGAATATGTAGGGGTGCGTGATTGAGGTCAGGCAAACGATGAAAGAATGCAGGCCGCGGCAATAAGATGACATCTAAAGGCCATCCGTCGTCCACGTTCTGAGCTGAACACTCTTACGTAGTGAGCCGCTGTGGCTGTTTAGCTCTCTAGATGATTTTGTATGATGCATTATTCATAATTGTTATGGTCCCCAAACTTAGCCCCTTTTTTCTAACCACTCCAAGATATTACAATTTATTATCTAAACAAACAAAGTAAAGCGATATTTTTCTGGTTTGTCTTTGATGCATAAAAGGTTCAGCTGAGTCCTCCTTTTTCTTCTCCTCCCTGTCTTTTCCTGCACAGATGCAAACTCCAATTTCCTCCAAGGGGAAATGGGAAGTGTGACAGTGTGTGTTTCCATGCATGCTTTCAACACACCAGTAGGGGTGTCATAGAGTGTGTTTGTGTGCTTTGTGTTTGGTGTGTTTCTTCCAGTACGTGAGTGCACGTGGCAATGTTTGTCTGTAATCTTTTGCCTGCCGAAGCGCGTGTGTGTCTGTAAGTGTGTGTCTGTGTCTGTGTGTGTGTTTATGCATTCATACAAAAGAGAAAGGAAGAGAAGCGGGGTGGAGAGTGCTCCTGCTCTATAAAAGGAACAGAGTCACCTGGAGACAGAGCACTGAGCTTGTGTGCGCGTCTGTGTGTGTGTGTTTGTTTGTGGGTGTGTGTGTGTGCGTGTGTGTGTGTGTCAGCCAGTTCCAGCACAATATCCCAGCATTCAACCCGCCCCAGGGACAGTGGTGCATCCCACCAGACGCACAGTAGCATTATTCATCTCTGAAACTGTGTGCGTGCGTGTTTGTGCGCGTGCGTGGAGCCAAAGCAGAATATTGCGTGCATTCACTTTTGCGTGCCTGAATGTGTGAGTGTGTGTAGGTCTGTTTCTGTTTATGTATGCAGGTCCGCAGCTTTTTGGCAGTCCCTTAAATATACACACAACCACAAACACACACATTCGTGGACAAACACACACACAATCTTACACACACCTATAGATTCCCCTGGAGATCCTCTGCCCTCCCTCCTACCTTCCTATCTCCCCTGCCTGCAGCCTACTAGAGCTTCACCCACGGTGATGCGTGTGTGTGTGTGTGTGTGCGTGTGAGGATACTTGTTTACACAATGACCTAAATAAGATGCTTATAGGGGACAAGGGGTGGGATTCTGCCAGACCAAGCATCCCGAGCACAGTAGAGAAGATAGACTGAGACACGTTCATGGGGTACAGTGTTGTGATGCCATGTGTCTATCTGTGCATTTGTGTTTCTGTCACATCTGCTCTTCTTCACAATAGCCTATTATGAAGAATAATGAATCGGATTTTTCACTGTTTACACGTCTCTCACCAAAAACAAAGCAAACAAACCAAAGAAACCCTCTTCCCAATCAATGCACTCCACTCCTCCTCCTGCCTTCTCCCTCATACTCAAGCACGCGGATGGCGTCTATATTCCAATCACGTCTCCTCTTCACCTCCACGCTTGCACCTCCTCCTTTCCACTTCTATCTTCCACAGAGAGCCCTGGCATTGTGGAGAGGGGGCTGACTGCTGTATTTGTGGATGCACCACGTCATGTCGTGCTGCTCCCTGCCTCAGTAGGGGTCAGAGAGGACGGAGAAACGAAGGATACATGCTGAGATCGTCGAATCCTCTCTCTTGAACTGTCTATCTGTTTATTAGGTATCGCTTGCATTGATTTCGCCTGAACACAGAGACGGAGGGATGGGGAAGAAGCAAACACACGTATTGCTCACCGTCAGTCTTTTGTTTGCACACATAGACATTCAACACACACACACACACACAGCAAGAGACCCACATCGGTTGTCATTGTTTTCTTGCATGTGTGTGTCTCATTTTGTCCTTCTTTACTACATTGACTGCCTGCACAGTGTTATCTGTGCTGAGAGGGTACCTTTCTCATCCTTACTGTCTCACGTCTTTATTTTCTCTCCGCTCTCTCTTTGACAAGTCTGTCTATGACCCCCCTGTGCTGTGACTGGAGAGGAGAGCAGCAATGGGAGGGAAACACAACAAGGTGTTGGGAGTCTAAGGGGAGGAGAGAGAGACAGAGTCATTGGAGTCTGGGGGAGAGATGGGAGGGTGAGGGGATGCAAGCAGACGGAGAGAATCATAAGTTTGAAGACGAGAAGGATGAGGAGACGCGGGTGCAGAGGACATAGGAGGATAGATGATTTACTGAGTGGGCTTTACAACCTGGGCTCCTGGGAAATATGAGCTGCATCAGACACCACGCACACATAAACACACACTTCACACACACGCAGATGCATGCAAAATGGTAGATTGCGCGCCAGCTTACATTGCGGTGGGGTCCATAATTAGCCAAATGCTTCACCCCTACAGACAAACATGAGCCGCTAGATGAGTGATTGATTATCCTGGGCTCTGCTCTCTTCATATCTTGTCAAGACAGCTGCCCTCATAACCAGATTCATCATTATTGTAAGTCTGAGCTGAAAATGATCAGAGTTGGGATGTTTTTTGGTACTCCTGTGTGTTTTTAGGTTCCCCCGGAGAGCCCTTTTTTTCTGATCTCAAGCATTAAAATGTGTCTGCCTGTAAATAAAATATTGTTGGGGAGGAAGGACAGGAGTGTAAGGGAGGGAGGGAGGGAAGGGTGAAGGAAGAGAGGAGGGTGAATCTGATTGTTCCGCTGGATGGTTCATAATGCGCAGAGCTGCGACTGGTTACAGTCCCCCCTTCATTCCTTTTTTATCCCCTCTCCCTCTCTTTCATCGCATCATCTTCAGAGGCAGCTTGAGATGGGATTTATCTTCTTTTTCTACACACACACACACACGCTCACAAGTCAGATGCACACACACACACATGCACACAAAGCGAGAAGCCGACTCTCGTTCCATCAACTCTAGCTCTGAAGCACTTTTGCTTCAAGTCGTTTCCCTGCTCTCTGTCTATCTGACACAAGCAAACACATGCATGCAAATGCGCGTGCACACACACACACACACACACACACACACACACACACATACACAGAGCCCCCCCCCCCCCAAACACACACACACACACACATAAATGGAGGCATACAGAGTGGTAGGATGGAGCGTCTCCCTGTGTGTTTACCTCCCCAGTCATCCTGGTTAATTATGCATGCAGAGGCAGTTTGCTGGGGAGGTGGAGCGGCCTGGGAGGAAACACACACACACACACACACACTCACCCCATCACACATACTCACATACACTCACACTTCACCACCACCACCATCACCAAAATCATCACAACGCACCCCAGCATCACACACACACACACACACACACACGTGCGCACACACCCCTGCTCACATGCTCCTCGACAACCCGACAACGCACTTGAAAATAACCCAAACATGCCACTTCTCCCCCCCCCCCACCCGCTCACCCCATCTCAACACACACTCTCGCGTCTGCCACGTCTGCCTTTAACACCCTGTTTAACACAGCATGCTCCAAAATAACACAGCAACCCGCCCCGCAACTGCTCCCAATCAGCACGCTGCTACCCCCTTCCTAATTACAGACACTTCAATAACGCACAGACAGCCTCAGATGCTTCCGACTATCATTCTCCCTGTTCACATTGTCTGTCTGTCTGTCTGCATCCTCCCCTCTCGGTGGACACCGCGCCCCTTCTACTTAATAACGGCAGGTCCAACGTACTGGGAAGACAGGCAGGCAGACAGACAGACAGATGGACAGACATCTTCCCTCTGTCTCTCTCCTCCTCTCCTCTGCAGTGTCTGGCCAGCCTGTGTGGGTGGGTTCCTACCCAAGGGAGAGGCTTAGGAGATGGAGGAAGCCAATATCTACTCTGACATTTGTCAGTGTCCCGTTGTCATGACACACAGCTGGAGGTCACGGGGGGTCACCAGCAGCCAGTCACATAGATTACGGGAGGAGACATGGAGGGGGTGGAGACCTGCAATTGACAATCACAGACAGACAGATGGACAGATGGCGCTTTGAGGCTACTGGACAGCGAATAAATCTGATCGGAGGGTTGACAGTGTGGGAGTAGCGTATACGTAAGTTGCTAATGAATGACGTAAATAATACATTACAAATTAGCCATTTTAATCAAATAATATTGGAAAGAACGTAGAACAATGTTAATTGGTAAGAAACGGAGACCTGATTTTGACTCTTGTCTCTGTCTGCTATCCATCATCTCCATCTGTTTGCTTATTTTCCTCCCTCAGTCCAACCCAATGTGATACACTGGCATCACAGTTTAAAAAACAAACAACTCTGCCAAAAGCGTTCGAATGGAAATTAACCAGTCTCTGTATTTTCCTATCAATTCCTCTGTTTCCCTTGATCAAATCCAGCACTTGCTTTTTTTTCGCTGATCTGACTGAGCTTTGAGGCTGAAGCGGCTCAATAGCGTCGAAAACTGGGAAAAAAAACTGAGCCTTACCCATGGTCTGGGAGACCATTTTGGTTTTGTGAGCCAGTTAATGTGGGGTCTGTATGTGTGTGCGTGTACATGTGTGCGTGTGTGTGTGTGCGTGTGTGAGATGCAACTGTCTCATCTCTGGGGTTTAGGATGACTCATCGACATTCACAGGCATGGCCGTCTATTTCACCGTTGATGAAGATGACACTCTAGACACAAATGTCTGCACGCACGCACCAAATCATGCACACTGACCACACAGTCTACACAGACATTAATCAAATGCATAAACCTGGAAGAAGAGAAAGAGGGAACTCTTGATTGCACAAACGCAGACAGACAGATGCACACACACACACACACACGCACGCACACAAACTGCTGCGGCTTCAGCTTGAAAGAATAAATAAAGGTCAGGGAGAGAGAAAGCGAGGCAGATGCGTCTGTCTGTGAGCGAGAGAGAGGGATGCATCAGCCGCTACACTTATCTACTTTGTGGTTTAGGTTTAGAATTCCTATTCGGCTCTGAAAGCAGGGCGCAGAGGTGATGTTATCCCTCTATTCTCGCTCTCTGTCTCTGTGATCAAAAAAAAAAAAAAGAGGAGAAATTCAATTCATTAGAAGCTCTGGAATGGACGGCGTGTGGACATATCTTTATCTTTCTATCGCCCTTCTTTGACTGACAGGCCGCTGATGATGCTCTGACCTTTGCGTGAGGAACAACTTCACACACCGTAACGCTGTAAAAGCGACGGCAACATCGACAAGAAAAAAACAAAACAAAACAACAACAACAAAAAAACAAACAGGGTCTACAGTAACCATGGCAACGGCAGAGCCACTCAGTCATGTGTAAAATCTTGAGGATGCATGTGGCATAAAGAAATCACGTCAACGTGGGGAGTCGGAGCGTGAGCGTCGTCAGGCAAAGGTGATGCACACACACACACACTCATTTACGTCACACAGGATGCTCACACACACGTTCATATGCGTGCAAACATACAGAAACACACACACACACACACACATACACAACCATTCACAGATCAGCATTGACTTCCGACAAATTTTCAAAATAAAAGGCCCTAAGATTGTGATTATGATGCTGATGAGTTTAATGTGATGCAGGTGACTTCGAGTCACGAATCTCTTCATTGATTGTTTAAAAATGGATTTGCTGTGACTTATTTTCACCACCAAACAACGCACAAGCAACACGCCAACGTTCCCAGTCATCTTACATGTCACAATGCCCTTTGTTTGCTTTTTACTTGACATTTCACTTTGTTTAGTCTCTACTAACCTGCATTCACATGCGTTCAGGCAGACGGTACGGCTAACGGACGGTAAAATTAAATGCGGCAGGCAGAAAATACCGCCAACACATGGACGTTACTCAAACAAGGGTGAAACATGGGTGATCTGAACAATGATAAGTCATTTTTTTTGTAAACAACACCACATCACCATAGCAACGCATCATCACAGAGAGACAGCGTGTCATTTAACGCATGAATGTCAAAGAGCAACAAAGTCCATGCACGGAGGAGGTGGGGTAGCTGGACGGGCCGAGCAAACACGGGACTCTGCAGGAGGCCGCTGTTTGTGTTACGCATGATCTCTTCAGAAACCCATGGGTGGTGTCAAGGATTGGACTTCCATATTTATGCCGTCTACGAATTATACATGGAAAGTTTAAAATGCACAGACACGACGCACTAAATGTCCTTAAAAGCGGCGTGCTATTCACGCGCCATGCCATGTTATCATGTTCGCTCGCCGTCATTTGGCGTTGGACAGGAGGCAACCTGTGTGAATACCACCATCTGGAATATCCTCTCAGTCTATATGTTTTGTTTTGACAAGATCTTTGTGGAGCATTTCTTTTTTTTTTTTCTCACAGCATCTCTGAGAACCACATATTGATCGTTTTGTCCCACACAGAAAAGAGAAAGAAAGAGACGGGTGTTCGGCGCTTTGCAGACTCAAAACAGCAGCATGAAGCCGACATTGTGCACTCTTGAAAGACCGGCTTTGATTTAAGTCAGCTCCATCTACATATATCACTTGATAGGCGTTCTAGGGCATAACACTGAATCACGCCGCTCTCGCTGAACAATGGGCGAAAGATGAGCATGTGGGCTGTGAAAGGACAAATCCTGAAGACCTATTTCTTTCAATATCTTTTTCTCTCTTTTCCAGCCTTCTAGCCTTGACCCAAAAATCATTCGGCCCTCCCTTGTTCTGCTCCTCCACACAACTCTCCATTATCTCCTTTTCCTATCTATCTTCGCTTTCTGTCTCTCCCTCCGTCTTTCAGCGCGGTCACCTCCAGCAGGCAGCTGCCGAGCGTTGCCCTTTGAAGGACTAAACCTGGCTTTGTTTACATGGTAACGGAGTGACGAGCTGGGTGGAGATGGAGAAGGAGAGAGGGATGGGCGAGAGAAAATGACAGGCAAAGCACGCGCAATCAAGCGTGCGCGCGCGCGTCACGTACACATCGCATAGGTGGTGTTTGTTTCGAGGGGAAGGTTGTCGTGGATACCTGGGCATGTGACAAGAATCAGAAAAAGGAAAACTGATTGCTCATTACCGTCCGCGTGTCTGCGTGCTCATGTGTGAGTGAGCCGATGTTCGTGTGTAGGTAGGCGACTACAAAAAAAAAAGAATCATTTTCAGCTCGAGCAAGCGTTCGCTAATGTGTGCTCATATGTGCAAGTGCTTACCGTGAATTGTGTTTGTGTGAACTTGATGAGAGCTTTCATGATCAAGCTTGACTGCCTGCAACGCCCACACAATGTGTGTGTGTGTGTGTGTGTGTGTGAGAGAGAGAGAGAGGGCATTGATAGACTCCAGCTAACTTTCCAGAGCACAGAGGGAGAGTGAGACATCCAGACACCGAAGAAGAACAACAACAGAGTGAGAGAGATGCTCCGTGGGGTCACGTTCCCATAGTATTGATAACCTCAACCATGCCCACACACTTTTTTTTTTTCTGGTCTCTCCTTCTCAATCTCTCTCCCTTTCCCTCACACACACACACACACACACATACACACACACACACACTCACAGGGGAGTTGTGGTCCTGTAAAGTGGGCCGCAGAGCTACTTGGTATTCCGTCAGAATCCTCCAGCGAGGGAGCACAAGAAAGAGACGATGCAGGAGGAAGATGGAACGGGAGAAGAAGACAAAAGCGCGGCAATCAGAAGCGAGCGTGTCTAAGGACGAAATCCAATCAGGCTGCTTATTTTCAACTTGTTTCAAAGAGGAGGTACGCTACCCAACTCTGCTCAGCGTTGGAAAACGGATGCGAAATGCCTCATATCTCGCAGTGACCCATTTTGGTTTGGTCCAACAAAGCACATCTTCCTGCCACACACACGCACACACACACACACACTCATCTGCCCTTTCCAGGTAATGGGGGTGGAGCACTCCACTGAAGCTGAGGGAGCAGTGTTGGAGCAGGTTCGGTGTGACATCCCTGCTGGGGCTCGCGGTGTGTTCCACTCCCATGTATTCAATCCCTCCACTCATTTACACGTACATGCGAGTACTCATACATGTGCAAATGTACACAGATTCGCTCACACACACACACACGCACACACACGCACACTGATTTGCACCTGCTCCCTCTTTGTGCCACTTCGGTTCATCTAATTGATGATGCCGTGTCACTCCTGCTGTCTCTCTCAAACACACACACACACACACACACACACACACACACACACACACTATGCAAACACACATCATGCCTCTTCCTCTCTGTTCTCCTTCCCTCCGTGTCCTCTAAGTTCTACCCTGTCCTCCATTGTCCTCTATCCTTCTTACCCTTTCCTTGCCCTGTAGCCACAGTGCAGCTGCTGGCAGTGCTGTGTCTGAGTGTGTGTGTGTGTGTGTGTGTGTGACCTTGTCCTCGCTTAAGCAGCTCTCTGGTCTGGCACACTGAACCTATAGCCTGAAGGACAGATTTGTAGTAGCGATGAGCAGCCTCAGATGTTGTCCTCTGCAGCTTGCCTGTCTATAAATAAGAGCGAGTGTCTTTTTGCGTGCAGTCGTGACTGTTTTATGCAAAATCATGAGTGGAAACGAGGAGGGGGGGGGGGGGGGGGTGTTTCGTAGCTTATGCATTCACTGGTGACTCGTGTCTTTGACTTGCTCATAGCATACATATAATCATTGCATCCATATTGAGGACTATGTTTGGTTTGTCTGTGTGTGTGTGTGTGTGTGTGTGTGTGTGGTTACCTCACACTGGCACACACATGCAGACACACAAAACTGTGCTTATTTAGTTTTAACAGCTCTCTGAGGTCTAGTTTTATGCGCTGGCAGCTTGCAGCACCAGTGTTCACTTACAATCTCATGAGAAGTGTACTGCGATCTAAGAGAAAGAGAAGGCCTTCAACAGTGGCATTAACGAGAAAGTGCGAAGACAACAGCGAGTGTGAACAGTATGATTATCTATTTGGTGGATAATCCTGCTCTCAAGTTTGGAACTACGTCTCCCATAATGCTCTGGGGGCAACAGTTAAGTTACCTGTGGGCTACAACTTGAGCCGTTAAAAGTATACTCCGATGAGTGTCTTTTTTCAAAGCGGATTCACGATGAACATCGGATATGGTGACATCACCTGAAAGTGTAAGTCACGCCAAATCTATAAATATCAATATAATGCGCGTGTGTTCATATTTGACTGAGTGACGACGTCGAGAAGAATGAGTGCGCTTGCAGGCTGACAGCAGACCAGACACCTGAAGCCTTACACAACTTTTAGGGGTGTGTGTGCATGCATGTGAGTGACCGTCCGTCCGTCCGTCATCTTCCAGTTACACACGATAGCATCCATTATCCTGCATGTTTAAAAATAAAAGAAGAAGATATATGTCACGTCTGTGTTTTGTGCCTCCCAGCATCTTCCCAGAAGGTGTCCTTGATGGTCCCTCCTCTCCTCTCCACTACTCTCCGCTGTTACCTGAGAGCCAGGCTGGGGAATACTTACTCCATCTGCAGACGCAGACAGGCCGACACTAAAAGGAATAGCCACCCATGATACGCCGATGGCAGATAACCGAAATGCGAGGAGAGGGTGAGGAGAAGACATGTGATCCGACAGTGCCCGAAAAAGAGTAGCCTATGTAGGCGAAGGAGGGAAGACGGGGAAGGAACGGTGTGAGAGAGGGAATGTGGACGAGATGGAAAGAGCAGATGTGGGGAGACTGGGCGAGAGAAAGTGGAGGGAGAAATTGAAATGTGATATGAGAGAGTGAGAGGAAAAGAAAACTGCGTGTGCGAGAGATCAAGGGAGAAGGGGAGATGTGGGGAAAGGAGAGGAGAGGATGTGAGATCGAGGGCACGGAGACAGGGAGAGGAAGAGTGGGAGATAGATTGAAGCTGTAAGATCAAGGCAGATGTGTGAGGGAGGGTGGGGAGGAGCGGCGAGGCGAGAATGGAGAGATGCAGGGAGGAGAGGAGGAACGGAGATCGTTATCACGGGGCCGTGCTGCCTATTGATTTGCGTTAGTGTCTCGAGCCAGTGAAATAACAGCGGTGCTGGGATGCAGACTCCCTCGTCATTAGCAAACAGCTCTGGAGACGCCAGCGTGTGCAGCTCGTGTGTGACCATATGGCACGTTTGATGTCCACATGATTAAGACCAAGAGATGTAGAAAGGGGGGAGAAAAAAAAAAAAACACAAAGTAGAGAGACAGATGACAAAGTTGTAACACTTTATGGGAGAGAAAGAAAGAAGGAAGGAGGAGGATGGGAGGAACAGATTGAGAGCAGCAGACTGTGTCAGACGAGAGTGAGTGATGGCGAGAGAGAGATGCTACAGGAAAAAAAAAAAGCGATCGTGCCGCGATGTCTCAGGTTGATACTGTCCACCTCTCGGTTCAGGTGACAGATCTACTGGTCACTTCTCACAGGTGGATGAAGAGAGACAAAGTTAACTCTCACTCTCTTTTTGTCCGCAGTGTGATGGTGGTGCTCGAGGTGTGTGTGTGTGTGTGTGTGTGTGTGTGTGTGTGTGTTTCACGCCAGGGACCAGGGAAGTGTGAATATGGCTGTGGAAGTCTGCCAACCGAGAGCTTGGGAGCTGGGGGGGGGGAGGAGGAGGAGAAAAGAGAAAGACAAGAGAGAAACGAAGAGGAGGAGGAGGAGGAGGAGATGAAGAAGAGAGGGGGAAAACTCCATCCTTTGTTCTTCGTTGATGAAAGGAGGAATTGGATCCTCTACTCCCACTCCCGCACTTTCTCTCTTGGTGATGAGCCTTGATGTGTTAGGGTGAGCGAGCGAGCGAGCAGGACACACACGCACGCACACACGCACACACACACAGACACACACACACTTCTGCCTTATTCCGCTCAACTAAGACCCAAATGACTCCTCGCTCACTAATTAAACTTTAATCTCCAATAGCGCGCAAATTACCTGCCACACAACGGAGCTGCTGAACTACAGGGATACAGAGAGGGAGGGAGGGATGGACGGATGAAGGGAAGGAGAGTTGGAGTGAAGGTCACACTCCACCTGCAGGAGGGGAAAAATCTCCTCTATCTTCTCTGTGTCCTCTGTATTTACACCTACATCTGTGTTGTTTATATATATGTGTGTGTGTGTGTGTGTGTATACGATGCTTTACAGCTGCAAATGGAGCAATCGGCTGGGGCCTCACTCTCCAAGCCAGTCAGTGTTCCCCCTTCTCACCTGAATGTTATCACACACACACACACACACAAACACACACACACACAAAGTTGATGTTAGCCAAGTCCTCGCATCCTCCTCTGCCTGGCCTCGTTCCCATCTCTCTTTTACAGACACAGCCTCTGCTAGGACACGCACAAATACACACACACACACACACACAGACACACACACACCCGCCATTTTGTGTTACACAGCAGAGGGCATCACAGCAGTGTGTGTGTGTGTGCGTGCGCCACTTGGTTAATCACAAAGAACTAACGATAATTACCACCATTTTCCCACCTGTCCCTTTCCAAGCCTGACTCTGAGGTTGTGTGCATGCATTTGGATCTCTGGGTGTGTGTGTGTGTGTGTGTGTGTGTGTGTGTGTGTGAGAGAGAGAGAGAGCCACTGGCAAGCAAAAAACACCCGAAACATGTCACGTTTACTAGCTACTAGAGCTGAGTACGTTAAAAGTTCTACACATAACTTGAAAATGAGTGTCAAGTCTGTCACTTCACACCTCGAAACTGTAGTTGGGATGCTTTTCCTTGAATGCACGAAGGCATTCTCGGTTTTATCATCAATTATTTTTTGCTAAATTTGTCAGGTGAAACAGCGAGAACCACGAAATGTAGGTACTGCGCTTGTTTCAGAAAGTTCAAAATATAAAAATCTCTTATTAGAACATTATATTTCATTAATCTAGCATGCAGAACCTTGCTGGGATGAAGGTTTTTTTCAGTGTTCAATGAGAATTTTCTCCCTGAACTTGTTGCATTCAGTACTTAACGTTAACAATAATGAAAGTAATGAGTAAGGGCTCCAATTCTTCCAAACAAATGTGTGTTTTGGCTGCGTTTTATCCTGTTCCGTGACTTTCTTGCAACAGAAATCTCATTGGGTGACGTCATAGTAATTCACCACACTGCTGTTCATCGCCACCAAAAAAAAAAAAATAGACCCACAAACACAAAGCGCGTTGCCACTTGCTAGTGTTTCAAGGCCAAACTCTTCATGTAATCCACACACAGGTGGCGAGTGGTGAAGGACATCAACCGAATTAGCCATCATCGAGGTCCCATTTTGTAGATTAACGGCTGCTACTGCTGCTCCAATATCCCAGGATGAAATTATTGAGTAAATACTGCAGTGCTAATGCGGGACCAGGGAACTGAGCATACGCTATGTGGTGAACACTTTTAACTTAACTACCTTACGATACCGGGGAGTGTATATGTGCATATATTTTTAGACTGGCTGTCGCCAATGGGAATTAAACCCTCCATACTCTCCGAGCACGGTAGTGCCTCACTCTGTCATCTGTGCAGTGAAGTCACAGGTGGAGAAACTCCATCCAGCGCAGTCAAGACTGTCAAGGCGGTTCATACTACAGTGAAGGGTGTCTTCACAGTGCGTATTACCCACAGTGGGTGGTGAGGTTCGCGATGGGGAACAACAGGGGACAATCAAGGATATGCCCGTCATGCAAGGTTGGCGGTGTGTGTTTTAGTGCGTACACGGGAGTGTCTGTCCTGTGTCTGTTTGTGTACGCGTGTGTACGTGTGCGTGTGTGCACTACCAGCCATGCGTAACTAGACGGAGTCAGGTGTTCGAGGAGGGGCGTTGGCACAACGTTGCGCCCATATGCTTGTGAGCGAACGGCGGGCACGGGGAGGGCACAGCGAGCGGAGAGGGATCTGCACCACGCCTGCGGTGCGTGACTTCATCCCTCCTGCAGGCAGAAGGGGCACTGGGACTAAAGAGATGCTGACTGACTTAGAGGGTGTGAAAGGATGCTGCTGGATAGGAAGGCGAGGAAGAAAAGGGAACAAACGGAACGGCAGAATATGAGATAAACCAGCAGATCCCTTCGGATTTGTTCTTTGGTGCACTCTCTCCATCAATCAGGGCTATACAAATGTTACTTTACGGCTTCCTGTGGCCTACATAGACACATCCACAGCTGACACGTGGCTAATTTGGCCTGTCAGCTCTGCACTGCACCCTTTCCCAGAGGCCATAAAATTCATGTGTTTGGTTAAGTAGCCTAAATCTTTAGCATTAAGCTCATAAGAACCCCAAGTATGTGTGCGTGCTCATGTGTGTTGGGGAAACTGCAGGGTTAACACAGTGCCAAGAGGCAGCTTGGTCAGTGGCTGCGGTGACAGCTCTGTGTGCTGCTCCTTTGGTCTCATCTGAACACACACACACACACACACACACACACACACACACAGATACACACACACACACATTTCTGATCGGCAGATAACAAGGCACTTTACAAGATACACACTCTCTCTGTCACCCATACACACACATTTCTAAATCTGTAGGAGAGTCTATCTGGATCACGACGTGTGCTAGTTGCAGACATGACCACATGCATCTGTATACACACATTCAAGTCCGCTCGCACTCTCTCTCTCTCTCACACACACACACACACATACAGAGCCAGTTAAGCGTGAAAAGCAAATAATGCCATTGCCTCCTCTGAGTCCCTCAGCAGAAGGCCCCCACAAATAACTGCACACCAGAGGGGACACACACACACACACACACATAGGGGAGGGTGGTGGTTGGTTGAAGCCTGTATCACCTCTGATGACTGCGGGCAGGTAATAGTTGGTGGTCTGGCATTGAGAAATAGCAAATACGTTTACAGAGAAGCCAATTATGCTAACCTTCCATCCATCTATCATTTTAAAGTTAGCTAGCTTATCTGCTCCATGCAGCACCTAGCAACCAACCTACATCCAATTAGTGCCAAGCCATCCTTGTTTCCTTGGCAACACACCACTGGACTCGCAATGTATATCCGTTCAGGGACCTAAACATCTAAAGCGAAACTGGCTGCACCATCCAGCACTGGTAAGTTTGACAGCCTGGTGGCTTTTTAACAACAGTAAATCATTAATTTAGAGACGTCAGCGCACCGATGATAAACAAACCGCTGAGAAGATTGGCCGCGGTTTACAGCGAGTGCAACAGGGTTGGATTTTAACAGAAAATGTGCTGGACCGCTTCGCGCCACAAAACCGAGAGCTGTTCCTCTTCCAGCAAAAGCAGAGCCGAAGCTTTTCAGAGTTTCTCACAGCGGCAGATGGCGGAAGGAGAGAAAGGCCGCAGATAAAATCCCTTCCAAGATGTTTATCCTTTTCAGTAAAACGAAAGAGAAAACAAATGCATATGGAGGGTGGGGGCAGGAGGGATAAGTTGCTTCTTTGTGACAGGAAGCAGTGGGGTTTGTGGAAAACGGGGACATGGTTTTTAAAGAAAAAGTCACATCCAGCAACGCTGCTGGCATGAGACGTTTGTTTATATTTGACAGTATGGACTCACAAAGGCATCAATCATAGCTTTGAGGCTCAAAATGTTACATTAAAGACCTCCACGTGTCTGCAAAGAAAGGTCTCGATCGCATGTTAAGCGGCAGCCATGACAGATTGGAAGCTGGGAGGTGACGAACCGCCTGCATCACTTCCTCTTTCACCGCTTCTCTATCCTCCATTGCTCCTTGCTTTCATCTTGTCCTCACCCTCCCCTCTCTCTCTCTCTCTCCCAGCCCATTTCTTCTCCATCCCCTCTCCGCTGCCAGTTCCTACCTGTCTCATTTGCATAGGATGCCTTATTTGCATACATATGAGCTAAAGAGAAAAGGGATTTGTGTGCGGGAGAAAAAGAGGAGGAGAGGCGAGATATGCAGGCAGGCGGTGGCTGATGAAAAGAAATGAAAAAGAGCCCTTTCAAGAGGAAACTGCGACCGCAGCCTCTCCCTCTCTCTCTCTCTCCCTCTCTCTCTTTCTTGCATGCTTTCTCTCCCTCTCACTCTTTTTCACCCTCTCTCTTTCAATTCCCGTTCTCGCCCCTTTAGGTCACACCTTAGAGAGCTCCCGCAAAGGCCCCATTAACGCGAAATATCTGACAGAGAGACAAGGAAAGGAGGTAAAAGAGAACAGATAACTGATGAAAGATGGGATGCAACATAGGCCGAATAAGAGAACAGGGGGGGAAAAAAAACAGATAAATAGAGCAAAGGAGATCGTACACATCGCCCATCTATCCCCTGCAGCAGCCCGGCTCTGTGTTACCGCGGCGTTGTTGTTGCCGTGGTGGCGATGGATGGTTGCCTCGGCAGTGCAAAACTGATTGGCTGTAAAGTAAGACCCCCCCACCACCCCCCATCCTCTCTTTCCCTCTAGGAAGGACGTTACACGGCAGGCCCCTCCCCCTCACACACACGCACATGCACACACATTAAATATGCACTAAGATTCAAAAACGTGTCCTCACACATCCCCATGTCTTCAACTGGTAGACTACACACACACACACACACACACACACACACACATCACACACAGATAATCAAGGTCCTAATATGATTCACGCGTACTTCTCAGGACTATATAGACCAGTTCAAACGTGCAAACACACACACACACACACACACACACACACACGCTCGGCAGCCTCTACAATATTAACAACCTCCATCCCCCCGCCTCGTCTCCGCATCAGGCCAACCCAGATGCATCCCATACAATCTGTCCCTGATTGCACACAAATACTCCCACCCCTCTAAACACACACACACACACACACACACACAGCCACACATACACACACACACACACACACACACAAACACGTAAACAGGCATATTTATCCTGCTCGAACTCGCTAATTGCATGTGTCTAATAACCTGGTGCAGATAGAAAACAGAGCAGTGCTCTCTCTTGTCTCTCGTCTCTCTGTGGACAGAGTCCAGACGTGAGGCAACTGCAGAAGCCAGAGATATGAAGAGGCTGCGAGGAGATTGGAGGAGAGCAGACATAGATGTGTGTGTGTGTTTGTGTGCGTGTCTCTGTTTGTGTGTGTTCATGTGTGTGTGTGTTCGTCCTCTAGTCTTTGTTTGATCTTTCCGTCCGGGCCTGAAATGCTGCAGCGCACCAAGAATAATAACTTCCCTACCTGTGCACACACACACACACACATGCATGCATGCACGCAATCAGATCGGATCTGTGAACGCACCCATCAACACAAACACATGCACGTTGCTGACAACAGTCTTTATATGTATATGCTTGTGTCTGCGTGTGCACACACACACACACACCACACGCATGTATGCGATCACTCATGCGTGAGCCATCTCCCGTGTATCATCAGGACCGGGTGGAGAGGACGGAGGAGGGAGGTGGGGGGGGGGGTGAAAAGAGAGAGAAAGTGATGAAAGGTGGCAGGGGGTAAGGAGTGGAGATGAAAGCATGAGGGGAGGGGGGTGGGGAGGAGAGAGGGAGGGAGGGTGCGAGGGTAAAAGGGCAAAGGAGAGATATGAGGGGGAGAAGGGGAAGAGAAAAACAAAAGGGGGGGAGAAGATGAGCCGAATGGGGTTGAGGAAAAGAGGGAAGGACAGATGTGCTGACTGCTGATTGGATGGAAAACAAGAGGAAAGAGAGCGAGAGAGAGAGAGAGAGAGAAAGAAAGAGAGAGAGAGAGCGCCTGTCACCTCCAGTCAGCGGCTATTAGCGGCAGCAGCAGCTCTGAGACACCATCCCTCATTCTGCTCTGGCAGCGCTGGCACAATTAGACACACACACACGCACACACCTTCATGCACACGCTCGTCCATCCGTCTTTTGCCTTCATGTGTGTATCTGTGTGTGTGTGTGTGTGTGGCTGAGACTAATTGAGTGTGTGCGTGCGTCAGGCTGTGTCGGAGCTCAGTGTTGTTCTCTCCGTCTCTGTCGGCTCTATGTGTGTGTGTGTGTGTGTGTAATAGAAAGACTTAGAGAACGAGTGAATGTCCTTGTGTTTGATCTGCTTGTGTGCGTACATATATGTGTGACTGTGTGTGTGTGTGTTTGTGCCACTGAGGGCCCTGTGCCCAGGCCTGAGAGTGAGTGATAGAGTCCATGCCAGCTTGAGCTGCATGCCACAGTCTCCACGCCTGCACCCGTGTCCTGCCACTGCCAGCGCCACCCTCCTCCACCTCCTCCCTCGTCTCCGTCTCTCGTCTCTCTTTCTCTGTATCAGTCTGTTGGCCTCCCTTCCTCCCTTCCTCCCTGCCTCCTCCTCCTCCTCCTCCTCCTCCTCTCATGCTTTTTCAGTTTTTATCTCTTTGCTCACGCTCTTTTCCTCGTCTCTCTTTTGCTCTGTTTTGGCTGAATCGCTCCGTCTTTAACTCCGTCTCCCCAGCGTGCTGTCCCCCCCCCCCTCCTCTCTCTCATTTTAATGCCTGTGACCACTCCGCCCATCTTCCTCACATCTTTTTTTTAATAGTTGACGCTCCACCTGCCCTCCTCCTCTAAATTCTCACATCCCCGTTGTCTCCTGCGGTCCTGCATTGCATCACAATCTGTCTTTTTCATTGTTTTACCTACGTACCCACCCCCTCAGAATAAACAGTTTTCTCTCACTTTTACATCCTCCTTTCATCTCCTCTTTCCTCTTTCCACGGGCCGCCACTAGAGGCAGCTGTTTCTCTCTTTCCTTCCCATTCATAACCCCTCACCACCACTCTGTCTTCTTCATCTCTCTCTCTCTCTCTCCTTTTTTTTTTTTAACCTGTCTCTATCTCTGAGACATCTCTATTCAGGGCTCACCCATCCCTCTCATCAGAGCCCTCATTATCCAACTCCCGTCCCCCGCTCTCCTCTTCCGTCCTTCCTTCCTTCCTTCCCTCTTCCCTCTTCCCTCACCCTGTCTCCTCCGTCACCTGCTTCTCAGCGGTGTTTCTCCTAATTTCCATACAGCCCAGCAGCCTGCAGGCCTCACTGGCTCCTATCATCACCTACCATGGGGGGAACCACACACCCACACACACACACAAACACAGTTATGAAAGCATACACACACCTTAAACACAGGCGCGCACGTACAGTACATCCCTGGATCCAGAAACATACAGGTCAAGAAAGATAAGCACATGAAGAATTTATGTGGTCGGTTGCTCGCACACACTGATACAAACACACCATCCAGGGTATAATGAGATTTAGTCCCCACTGCATTCTTTTCTCCATCTTTTGAGCAATATCTCCCCAAATTTGCTTACAATCATTATTTATATATGCAATAAAAACCATTTTAGTTGCAAATTAGACTCTGCTAAGTCCTTAAAACCATTTGCCGCTTTCATTTATCCACTCTTTCCAGTTTTGGCACTGCATGTATTTCAGCGTCGTTTCATGCACACAGAGAGCTATTAATTGAGTGAACGAGGCCTATTCTCTCCCTGCCTCCCCTGCACAGCTAGTGAGACGGAGCTGAGGGATCTGCTGCTGAAGTGCAGAGGCTGATAAAAATTAGAGCTCGCCGGATAGATGGGCTTTGGGCTGCTGACCGCTGCCTTTTCTAGGCCAGTTAGCCGGGGGAGAGCTCATTAAGCTTAGCTGGAGGTGGAGGTGGTCTGTCTTGTTAGCATGCGTGTGTGTGTGTGCGTGCGCGCGCGTGTGTGTGTGTTTGTTTCTAATATGTTGTGTCTCCGTGCGTTTGATTCCAGCTACGCTTGTGTACGTGTTTGTTTTGCGCGCCTACGGAGCAAGAACAATGTTACACAAGGCGCTCGGAGAGAGAGGGAGAGAGAGAAGAAAAGTCGAGAGGAGAAACCCTGCTTATTAGGCCACCACTGACTATGTGTGTGATTCATGGAGAGTGAGAGAAAGAGAGACAAAGACATGAAGCGAGAGAGAGAGAGAGAGAGAGAGAGAGAAGGAGAAAGAGGGAGATGGATTGAGCAGTGAACTAGGGCGGCCCAGGATCAGGCAGCTTGCAGGATGGCTGTCTGCTGTCCTAAGGGAAAGGGCTCGCTTGTTATTTTAAGGAGGGTGACTCTTGGCGTCCACCTCGCGTAGATAAAAAAAAAATAAGGACACACACACCTACAGAAGTCTGTGCAAATGAAGCTGACAGCACACAGCACAGCAGCTAAGGCAGAGGCCTATCTGTCTCAGGTAATGGGGGAGCTGAACACCGCCACGTGTGTGTTCATCTCATCCTATCAAAACCCGCAGACGACACGCTGGTACTCAGGGCCCATGGGAACATCGCTGCGCTGTGAGTACAGTGTGTCTCTCTGTACCTCGTGTGCCCGTTTGTGTGGCTAAATATGTGTGACCTCATCTGGTGAGCACAGAAATATGCAAAAAGCAAAATCCCATGTGTGCAATTTCATAAACATGTAAGCAGCCTCGGTGCTTTTGTGGGGGCGTTTGCATAAGATGACATGACGTGTGTGTGTGTGTGTGTGTGTGTGTGTGTGTGTGTGTGTGAGAGAGAGAGAGAGGGAGTAAAGCCTGTGCAGCCTTGTGACTTAGCGTCTGTGACATTTGACATACTACAGTGCCTGCAGTGTCTGCTCTATAGGACCAGGGCTGCTCTCTGCTAACATGGCAGCACGCCTCGGCTTGCACTCGTCGCATCGCATCTCGTCACATCACGAGTCATCTGCTCACATCGCATTTCCTCTCCCTTATTCGGATGTTCCCCCTTTCATCGCTTCCTGTCATTGTCTCGTTGTTTCTCGCCTCTCCAGCCAGGTACTCCTTCGGTATTTCTGTCTCATTCACTTTCTCTCTAATGCTTCTATTTTCTCCCTCTGCATTGCCCTTTATCCGAGCCTCTGACTCCCCTCTTTTTCCTCCCCATCTCATTTCCTCCACCCCCCCCTCCTCTTCTTTTTGTTCAACTTTTTACGCTCTCATTTCCTTTCCCTCTTCTCTGTCTGTCATCCAGCGTACTCTCTCTCTCTCCCCTCTCCTGCTTTTGTTCGTTTTGTATCGTACAATTCCCCTCTTTTTCAGTCTCTCTCCTGTTTTTCTTCAGCTGCAGCTCAGCTCACACCAGGCCAATTAGCTTGCATCAGTCCACTTCTATTGGCTCAATAATACTGAGCAGGTAAGCTGGAGTTCCATTAAGCAGGTGTGTGTGTGTGTGTGTGTGCAGGTTTGTTTACAAAGAAAGCCGTAGAAAGCTCAGTTTATGAGTTTTGGTGTGTCTGCGTGTGTGCATTCAGTTGCACGCACACACACCCACATGCACTCACACACACCCACACGCACACACACACCCACATGCTGATAAATACCCGTGTACACACAAACACACGCACACATACACATCTGCTCAGCGAGAGGGCCCCGTCGTGCACGCTACCTCGGCCAACAGATAAACAAGTGTGCTCGCATCTCCCGGGAGGTAACCATGGCAACCGTCTCCCCCTCTCTCTCTCTCTCTCTCTCTCCCTCTCTCTCTTTCTCTCTCTCCTTCTCTCGCTCTGTCTCTCTCTCTCTCTCTGACGGAGCTGCCTGCTTGGCTGGCTGTCCTGGAGGGAAGACAATAGCAGGTTTCAAGGCCAATGTCACTTTTTCCTCCCTCCTTCCCTCCCTCCCTCCATCACTCCCTCGTCTCACCCTCTTTGCCAAACAAGGAAAGGAAGAAAAAAACAAAACAAAACAGCTTCCTGTATTGATAAATGTGATGTCACAGGTGGGGCGGCAGCCATGCAGAGCAGCACGGGGGGGGGGGGGAGGCCATTAAAAACAACGATGGACTCGCCTCCATCTCTCTCCCCCCTTTTCCCCTCACATTTTTGTATAATGTGGACAATTGCCTTCTTCCCTTTGTAGGGCGCGAGAGGAAAAGGGGATTTCATGCAGGCTAACTAAGCCCCTAATCCTCTGTTTCATGTCGTTCTCTCGCTCTCTGTTTATGTATATATACATACATAACTGTCTCTCTCGCTCTCTCTCGCTCTCTGTCTCTATTCCTGCTTTGCTAGAGCTGTTGACTTTTGAGTGGAACAAGTATTCAGATGCTGACGTATGTAAGCGTAGCAATAGGTTTTACAAACCTGTTAGGCACACAGAATATCACATTTTATGAACTGATCACATGTTTTGCATGTAATACATATGTAACTCTAGCTGTCAGGTAATTCTAGTGAAGTAAAGAGGTACAATGTTTCTCTTTGAAGTCGAAATGTGAAGAAAAAATACTCAATCAAAACCTGCAAAACCTTTTTGACCACTCGGCCTCAGCATAAATCTGATGGAAACACAGTGTTTCCGTCACCCATCATGCCCCTTTTAGCTCTGTTTGTGGTCTCCACCAACTCTTGAGGAGTATATGTGGGCACTTCAGCTGCTACACGATCCACTCTGTTCACCAGCTAGTCTCTAACTGTGTCTGTCTGCCGTTTGGTGCTGAGCAGGTAGTGTTCAGTCGGGTTGTTAGTGAATTTTTCTTTTTTTTTTTTTTTTTTTTTTTTGTGCTGAAAACAGCTGTCTGCTACTGCTGGCAACAACACTGCTGAAAGCAGTGAGTATGAACCAAAACAGTGAAGTTACGGGCAGTAAAACCAAAACAATGAGTTGAATTGATACAGTAGCTGACACGAGTAAATACAGTTAGTCAATTTACACCTTTGGCGAGGTGGCATGGCGTCTCCAAAAGAAGACGTGCGAGAGTCCATTGCGGCAATGCTCCATCAGTGTCTGTCTGCCTCTCATGTCTTATCACCTGTTCTGAATGACGGCGAAAGCCTCAGACAATCATTCTGTCCTGAATGTGCGGGAGAAGGCGAGAGGGAGACGGAGAGAGAGAGAGAGAGAGAGAGAGAGAGCTGTCAGCCACTCTGCCTAACCATCTAATAGGTTGCCATACTGAACTGACATTTGAAGGCTATAGGAGCATTAGTCCTGAAATGAAAAAGAGAGACGAGAGAGAGAGGGAGATAGAGAGAGAGAGAGGGAGATCGGATATTCAGCGAGCGTGCTGTGGAGTCGGCAGCCCTTATCAATGCATCTGTCTATCCATCCGCACCACACGGCCTCATCTCCTCTATGATCTCCACCCACCCCAGTCCTCCGCCTCCTCGCGCCATCCTTCACCCTCTCTCTCTCTCTCTCTGTCTCTCTCTCTCTCATTCTCGCCCAGAGAGAAGAGAGGGGAAGGACAGAGATGAAAGGAGGAAGAAGAAATACAGTCTGGGGCGAGCTAGGGAGGGCTGAGTGAGCGCATAAGACAGAGGAGGAGGGTGAGAGCAACAGAGCAAAGGGATAAGAGCCAAGGACAGAGAGAGAGAGAGAGAGAGAATCTTAGATGTTTAATTTACAGTCTCTCCTGCCGCAGACAGATGCATGAGATTGGAGAAAGACGGACACCTAGACAGAGATAAACAGACAGCGAGATGGACAAGGAGACAGGCAGATACACGGACGCACGTGCAGATAGACAGCCACACAGACAGACAGAAAGCAGGCAGCCCGTCTAACATCACTTCCTTTTCTGACAGCAGCTGTTGAGACACTTTTACCAAGTGGAGCGACACCAAAGGCTCGAACCTCTCGCAGTCCCTTTACCCTCGGTGCATCTTTTGTCACTCGTCAGACCTTCTTTTTTTGGAGTCTCCTCTCCTCTCAGTTCCCATTTCAACCATCAAAAAGTAATTTCATTTAAATTGCTGCTTTGCTGTGAACGGTAGTGAAGCGTCTTTGCAGTGTTGGTTCGGTCCGTTTAGAAGTGCTGCACAGCTTCTGGAGCTTTATGAAAAACGGCTGCAGACATTAGATATAGCTGCATGTAAACGAAAATCACTCCGGAGACACTTGAAGCAGAAACAAAGTGATGTTCAACAATACTCAATGCTCATGACAACATATTCAACAACATGAACATCAGCAACAATATACTAATTAATCTCGACAGTTGGATCAACAGCATGCATGTTGCTAGATGATTCATGTCCAAAACAAGTGAAATCCACATTTCATGTAATGCTGTAAATTACAGTATAAATCAGATTTAGATCATAGTTCTAGTTTGTTAGTTGCCCCAGAAGCTACATGAGCTTCAGCGTGTTTTCAAGCCGAATCTGTGCATGAGTTGATGAACTTTTTATGTTTGGTTTCTTTTCACAAAGAAAAAGATTCAAACGGGCCAAAATACATAAATAAAATCCGCGAGGAAGCGTTCACACGGCTCATTGGTTAGATGTTTCTTTGGGTGGAGTGAAAAAAATAGAGAACACAGGAAGAAGGTCCAGTCTGCAAATATGAAGAAGGCTTCATTGCTAGTCCTGGTCAGACCTCAGATCGTTGTCCTGGCTGGCAACTGTTGATTTTTGCTCATTCACATCCGAGACCGTAAAGCCCTGCTGGCTAACAGAGCGGTTCAGCTCCAGCTTGTGTTGGGTTAGATCAAGGTCAAGTTCCCGCCACAAACAAAAACCTTTGGAATTTGTTTGCAACCGAACCAAGACCCGAGTATGATTGTAGTGTTCGGGTCTGCCCAAACAAATTATACCAGCGCGTCTGATTTAACTGCACTGAATGAACGCAGGTTTGAAACTTCGAAAACTAAAATCTTTCGTTTGCAAATCGACATGTTAGTGCACATTTGAGAGCTCCTGCAAAGAAGTTTGATATGACTGACAGAAATCTAAACAAGTCTTTAGCCAAAATCAATCTTGTTTGCTCGAGTGTGTGTGTGTGTGTGTGTGTGTGTCTGATATACCAACTGCCACTTACACTGTAATTAATTGTCAATGATTGTCGTAAGAAGTGCATGCAGACCTTCATACAAACTCTAATTTCCCCTTTCCCACCTGCCTTGGGCTATAATAATTGGTCTCTCTCTCTCTCTCACACACACACACACACACACACACACATACATACACACTTATCTGCAGATCTGCGTGTGTGTGTGTGTTTGGGTAACTAGCATTGAGTGGCCGGCCAGACAGACAGAATGGCTATCAGACTCACGAGAGATTTTGATAATTAACTTTGTAATAAAGTAGAGAAGACAGAGTGCCTGTACGTATGTGTCTCTGGTTTCATCGTTTATGTGTGTGTGTGTGTGTGTTTGTGTGCGTCCCTGCGTCTGTGTTTGTTTAAGGTGAACTGTAAAAGTTAGTAGTGGAGTATATATCGGTGTATGCGCGTGTAGACGCATCCAAATCTGTGCGTGAGTGTGTGAGTGTGTGTGTGTGTGTGTGTGTGTGTGTGTGTGTGTGTGTGGGGAGGTGATAAGCACCTGAGCCCTGAGGCAGCCTTCAGATTTCCCCTCACGTCCTCGGTGAAATCAGCCCAATCACTGCACTGTCATCTGCCTGCCACCAGAGAGAGGCCTGCGCCGCATACTGACAAGCTCATTTGCCTAGCAGCACACACACGCACACACACACACACACATATATATACATACACGTACATGCTCGTACATACATGCCTGCGCACAGCCCCTCACTCGCATATACCCACAAGGTTTTCCACTTTCTCCTAAAATTGAGCTCAAACAAAACCACCAAGGGAGATTTTTTAAAAAAAATTTTTCTTAGCAGGGGAGAGAAAATGTTTCCTTCTTGATTCATACCCAGATTGAAGCGTCATTGTTTATGAGAGGGATCGGGCCCAGCTGCCAGCTGAACGCTTTAACCCCAACCACATCATCAAATAACTTATTATTGCTCAGATAAATGCCCCTGCTTGTATGAGTCGCATTAATAATTCATCCGCTGAGGGAGGACGAGAGAAAGCTTTGCATTGATTTTAAACACTTGCCTTGAATCTGTTATTATTATTAAAGGTCTTAATACTTAAAGACAACTTTTTTTCCTATTAGGTTCTAATGATGAGCGATAGCGATGAAGTTTGACCAGTTTTGCTTGTTTCACGTGAGAGATTGATGTATTTGTCTGTGTGTTGTTGAGTGAAGCGGGCAGGGCTCAGCTGGAAGAAGGTGATGTCAAACATTTCGGTGCCCCAATCACAGTCTTACGATGCAATGACAGTTTCATTGCTGTTGATTAAGCCACACAGTCCTAAAGAAGCAGTTTAGCTCAGTCTTTGAGTGTTAAATTTGTATTAGATGATAAAACTTTAACTTTAAAATGTTGCAGACTCTGATTCAAATCCTCAAGATCTGAAGATTTGTGTTCGGGGGCTTAGTTTAGAGCCTCACAAGCTCATATGCTGCATGCACGCTCCTTATATAATAGCGATGAAAAGCCACACACACACACACACACGAGCCATAAACACGTTCACATATTGCAGTAAACACAGACACTATGCGCACACACACAGCTTGGTGTGACATGCTCGTGACCTAAAAATGTCCCCAAAGCAACACACAGAGACAGACAGCAGCACAGGAGGAGACGAGAGCACAACGGTGTTCGCCTAGGCCGAATCAGGATGTGTGTGTGTGTGTGTGTGTGTGTGTTTTGTTCGTGTCTAGGAGTTGACTGGGTCCATATATGAGAAAGAGAAAACATGGGGGATGCATGAATTCTGCATGTGTTTGTGTTTTCCGCGTGTCTCTGTGCATGCGTGGTGGCAGAAGCCACACAGAGTGCCGCCGTCCTGTCAGTGCGATTAGAGGGCTGCGCAAACATGGTGCGAGGGGAGAGATAGCGGAGGGAGAGGGAGAGGAAGAGCTTCAAGGGAAGCGAGGGAGGAAGTCTTCAAAGAGTGTCAGGCCAGACTGTGGACATGTACAGTATTCCTGTTGGTCTCTCTCCCTCTCTTCAACACACACACACACACACACGCACACGCACACACTGACACGTATACATGCACACCCAAGGGTACAATGAGGTCAGTTTAGCCCCGGCCGAATCGCATGCCACTGTCAAAGTTTCAGTTTCACAACACACTCACACACACACACACACACACACATTTCACCTTGTCTCTCCTTCCTAACCCCAAAGGAGGCCATTGTGTGTGTATGTGTGTGTGCGTGCGTGTCTCTGCGTTTGATGAGCGGTTTCCATGACAACAGCAGCAACCGGCAACCCCCATGGACTCATTTACATATTCAAGTGCAACAGTGTAGTTGAATTACAGCCGGAAATTGAATGGCTCAATCAATAGAGTGGCTTTTGAGGGGAGGCGGTGATGGACGGATGGATGGATGGATGGAAGGAAGGAGGAGAACGGGTGAGATGAGAAGTGGGAGGGGGGGGTGTTGGCTGACAGGAAAGGGGGAGGCAGATGATGCAATGGGCCATCATTTTGTGTATATGTCTGTGTGTGTGTGCGTGTTAGCGCCCCCCCTTTTTTTGGATGACCCATTTTTATTGTCCTCCAGTGGCTAAAAGGGACCTTAAAATGGACTGTGTGTGTGTGCGTGCGTGTGTGTGTGTGTGTGTGTGTGTGTGTGTGTGTGTCATTTCGCTGTTCGAGCTGTCAGAATCAATGCCCCTTGAACATTTACATGCCCACCGCAGACGCAGATGCGCGCACATGCATATCAAGCATAGAGAGATGACGACACACAAAAAATCCATTTAAAAGAGATAAAAAGAGACGAGAAGACGGAAACACATTAACCTTTACACTTTCCCAAGAAAAGCGGTGTGCAGTCTAGTCTCATCTGTTCTAGCACGGGCTCAGCAGCATGATGAGAGATGACCATGAGATGGTACAAATGTTGACAAAAGACAGATATTGCTCTGCTGTTAATACAAATTTATGCTTTCAACATTTCCAGCCACAGAGTGATGAACATTTTTCTGGATGAATGAAGATGAAAAATACATATACAGCGATAGAAGTGTGGTACTCAACCGGTGGGTCATGAAATAAATTTGCGGGGTGTTGTGTGGTGCTGTGTGTTTTGTCTTGTACGCAAAGAAGGGTTATGTTTAGATTCAGTGCTACTCCTTAAAATACATTGGGTATATCTTAAAGTCCATGTAAAGTAAGAATAATCATGATCTGAGTTTGTCAGACCAAATGAATGATTAAAAATATCGACAAGTTTATGAAATTAGGTGTCAAAATGGGGTAAAAATTAGCTGTGTTATAAGCTCCAGGACTGTGGGGGAGTCTCCGAAGTCACGCCTACTCGCTGGAGCAGTCAAGCAGCAATTTTGAAGCGACTGAAACGTGTCAGATGAGTTCAGAAAATGACATGACTAACTCTGAAACACTCTGAGCGAGATGAATTCATCTCTGTCTCTCTGCTAGGGGTGCAGGGGTACGCTCAGGGTGGCCTCAGCGTGTCATCGAGCCACCCTTTAGGACCGCCCACAAAATCCTGGACTGAAAACTGGTGAAAAACTGTTTGAACCTCTAACTCCACATTTCAGTAACATATCATTCAAAGCCCTTTCACATGTTTTCAGCAAATATCCTCCAACATATTTAATGTATTTTGAAAGAAATCTCAGAATGGCCTTTACGTGGACATTAAGGTCTAACGAACACGTTGAGTGTTTTTTCTTCCTCAAAGAAGTCATTTTTTTGTGGACGCTTTGAAACCTGTATTGGTTTCAGGTCTTCTTCTTCACTGCTGATATTTGTGCATTCAGCAGATTATTGTGGAACCAGGACTGTGTACTGCATCATCCCTGGGAGTGTATACATATGTGTCTTTGTACAAACAACTAGCTACTAGAGGTCAAAAACTCCACAGGGTACCTTCAGGATATATAAATATATATTTTTTAGATTGTCTACTCCCTTAACACACACACAAAACATTCAATTGGATGACCTGCTCATAATCTAGAGCAGCGGTTCCCAACTCGGATATTTGGACCCCCATGGGTTTGCAAGATAAATTTGAGAGGTCACAAGTAAACAGTGCTGGAAAACATGTTTCTGCAGCACAAATTGTGTCTATTTGTCTTTATTCTAGCAATGTGTTTGGAGCTCTTTGAATTTCTGGGTACATTCACATCTTAAGACACTAAAGATCTTTGAAATGAAACAATCTGAGAGGACAGTGTTTGGTTGAACTGGCCATCCACCAAGTGACAACCACCGAGTGACAACCTGTGATGACGGGCCAATCCAGTCAAATACAGATGCAGAGCTCTCACTGAACTTGCTAAACATGATCCTTCACACAAATATTAGCAGTGGCTTTTTCGCTGACTACATTCTCACTTTGCTAAATCAAAGCTCCCCATCATTTTTCTACCGTGTGATCTCAAGTCATTAGAAGACAGGAAACAGAAATTATCATCTGCATCACATGTAGCCCGGCCCAGCTCTCTTCTGCTGACCGCACAGATACAGCGGGGACACCATACCCGTGGCCCACTTTCTCAAAGGCAAAACCTACCGAGTTTCCTCCAAGGCTGAGGCCTGTGTTAGCATCGGCATGTCACGGGGAATCATGGTTTTATTATGATGAGTGAGTGAGGGTAGGTGTGTAGGGAAGTAAATGGCACTACATTATGCAGTGCAATAACTTTTCATAACAGGAGGCAGCCGCAAGAGGCTAGCAACACAACAAGATGTTTACATAAACAGAAAGGGGAGGATGCTGACTGTGTAGATTTGGTGGTGGTGTGGGTGGGTTGGTGCGTGCATGTTTGCGATAACACAATGTGTTTGTGCTATATAAAAATTTAGATGTGTGTTTACCGGCGTTTTTCTTTTATAGATTTGAGTGCTTCTTTTTTTTTCCACAGCCAACATATCAGAGCTCACCTACGCCTCTCCGAGCGCGGATGTTTACAGATGTGTCTGCCTTTTGATTTTGGTGCAGTGGCGTAACGGTATGCCGGACTGAGGACGAGAGTATTATCAGCAGTTGCTGTGACAATGGAGCCCCAGTGGTCACAGGGACAGAGGAGTACGAGGGGAGGAGGAGGAGGAGTGAGAGAGAGAGAGAGAGAGAGAGAGAGAGAGAGAGAGAGAGTGAGATGGGGGAGGGGGTAAAGTCTGCTGGAGGAATCAGTGATGGGGAAAATGGATGGAGGGGAGGGGTTGGGGGGCACTAATGGCCCGAAGACACAGCTGGCTGCAGACACCCAAGGACAGAGAGAGAGAGACTGAAAGAGTGAGAGACAGAGGGAGAGAGACAGAGAGAGAGAGAGAGAGAGAGGGAGAGAGAGAGAGAGAGAGAGGGAGACGAAAGGGGGTGTAAAGATGATAAAAATAGAGGGGGGAGAGAGAGAGCGTGCAAGAGAGGCGTCTCGTCATCGCCACAGACGAAGGATGGAGGGAGGCAGGGAGGGAGGGAGGGAGGGAAGGTTATTTTCTTGTCATGCCTTTTGCATCTGTTCGCCCACCACGGTGAACATGTACACACTACAAAGACACACACGCACACACAAACAAACAAACACACGGTGTGCTGCTGCCATGCATGTCAATGAATTATCCATGGAACAATGGTGGCTCTTCACATTAATGAACATAAACGAGGGGACAAAGATAGAGGGGCTGAGGCTAAAACGGCATGAAATTCTCTCCAGTTGATTGCCTTCAGTCGCAAACATTCGTGACAATGATTACCATTTGATTAGGGGGATCGTCAATTATCCGTCAATGTTCTCCTTGGTGATATTTATATGAAAGGTCATCGGATGACATCAGTTTCACCCCGGCCGACTTGGATGTTGTTCGACTCGTCGGTGGGTAAACTCACCGATGCCCACGTCTCGGTGTTTTCTACCCCGAGATCCTCTTAACATCAGCACCTCAGCTGTTAACCTTGACGATGACATTATGCACGCTGAATACATTAACGGGATAAGAGGTGCGTGCGTGCGTGCGTGCGTGCAAGCATGTGGCTGAATGAGACAGAAATATGCAATCATGCGTCATCCCGAAAGTGAGATAGGGGGGCGGAGAAGGGAAGAGTGATAAAAAAGAACAGACCAAATAATGAAGTGTAATGGAGGTGAGGGTAGCAAGCTGAAAAGGGAGAAGATTGGTGTTAGACTAAGCAGATGTGAAGCTGAAGATGAGGGGGGTAAAAAAAAAGGAGGAAGAGAGAAGAGGAATAGGAGTGGATGGAGAAGAGGGAGGAGAATGATGGAAAGACTAAAACAGAGAGCCGAGACACACACAGCGAGGGAGATGTCTGCGAGAGGAAGAGAGTGAAAAAAGAAAAGAGGCGGAGGAAGAGAGGACGAGCATAAAAGGTTAAAGAAAGGGGAGCTGGGGAGAGAAAGATGGGTAGCGGAAGAGGCAGAGTGAAACAGTGAAAGATGGAGGCACTGAGGGAGAAGATAAAGAGAGTGAGATGGGGTAACTCAAAGGAGGAAGGGAGGAGGCTGCGAAGCAGAATGCTATATTGAAAGATGGAGCCGTTAAGGGGAAGAAGTGGCGATACAGAGAGGGACGGAGAGAAATGTAAGGGGAGGAAGAGAGAGAGAGAGCGTGTGAGAGGAGATGTCAGGAGAGGTGGAGGGACGTGGACGGATGAGAAGGTATCTGATTTCTCTCCCACGCGAGAGGCTGCTGCCTTCACAAAGTAGCAACCAAATAAAGAAAAGAGAAGAAGAAGTACTGCGCCTGTAGAATTACTTACTCGTCCTGGAGGATGAGAACGGCTTTACGTGTGTTATATTTTGCTGCCTTTATGCAATGTCGGAAGAATGTGAAGGACGGGAAAACCTCCTGTTATTCCCGCTTAGGAGTGTTCAGCTTTAGGTTTCCTCCACTGCCAGTCACCTCATTTAAATGAACGAGCTGATTTTGAGGGGTTCGTTGAAAACAAACTGTGCAAAGCTTCTTTTATAAATCGTTTCATTTTCATTTGTGTTAATAAAATTGGATTTGGATGAAACTGCCAACAGTTTGTTGACACCGGGAGACATTGTAGGTGTCAGGAAATCCACAATATTTCCAACTTGAAATGACATCTAGCAGGCTGAGGTGAGCGTGCTTTTCAACTGGGTTGCATGTAATTATGGCCTAAACAATATAAATGCAGCATTTGAATCTTCCCCACCTAATTATGATATAATTGTTATAATAATAATTTCCTACAGAGGCTGGCCACTGTTGTTTTGAGCCCACGTGACTCAAGGAAAGGTGCATTTTTTAGGGACTATTTAACATTTGATACGCAGTATGAGGATTGTAGGATGATGTAGGATTGGCTCAAAATACTCATTGTAGTGAAGGAACAAGTCACCCAATGCAACATGATACACAGAAGAAGAAGCTACACAGACAATCCTTTGCTAACTTTGGGCTTTTTATTGCCTTTTTCTTTGATCGGACGGCCGAGGAGAGACAAGAAAGCAAGGACCACAGGCCGAAGCAGAACCCAGGTTGCCTCGGCAAGGACCCAGCCACGTCACCAGGCCTCAGCTGGTGTTTGTTGGGGACCCTGAGTTGCTTGAACCTCTTGTATGTGGGGCACATCTACTAGGTGAGGTACCAGGGTGACCCCGGCCTTGCCCTTTTGATGCACCTCCCCAGCTTTCCTCCAGTTTTGTGTTTGTGTTAGCTCACTATGTGCTTTCATAATGTGTGTGTTGGTGGGTGTGAAGCCACATGAATAAATATGGCCACGGAGATAGCCCAGGGTCTTGTTGACCGCTGTGGTGTTTAAATTTGTGCTCCCTGAAAAGCTTGTGACTCATTCTCTGATACAGGCTAACATGCTAAAAACAACGCCGTGTCAGCCTGTTCAAATTCAATGCTCGGGTGGGGGGCCGGGTGGGCTTCTTAGGTAGCTGTGCATTGTTGGCTAGTTGTTGTTTTTTTTTTCCAGGAGGATCGATGTGTGTGATGCGAGAGTGTGAGATGGCGCTTCATGCTAATAACATTGACACGGATTTTGATATTAGCCAGCTAGGCTAATGCATTCTAATGCATTCCCTGCTTGCCCGTCTGTTATCCAGCCAGGATAATTGTGTAGCATCCTGTCTGACTCACCGAGATCTCATTACAGATCTCTCTGGCCACAAACCCCTGTCACTGCCCACCACCCCACCCCACCCCCACCCACCCGCCATCCATCCATCCATCCATCCATCCCCTCCATCCTCGCTTGTCTCATCCATCTCTCTACCCTCCTTGGGCCTCTTGGTCTTTTAGTATGCATTGCTATGTGGCCTATGGCTGCAGGTGAGGATTGATGCTTATGCATGAGTCCCATTATACGTGCATGTGTGTGTGTGTGTGTGTGTGTGTGTGTGTGTGTATTTTGTCACCCATGGGTTAGTGAGCATGCATGTGTTGGCAGAGTGTGAATGCATGTAAATCGGACTTGTGTGGTGTGTTCCTCACACCGGAGGCCCGTGCAGTTGAGTGAGTCCGGAACTTGATCTTGATTTTGCTTGCATGCGCATGCATGCAGACACAAACATGAGGGCAAATGCAGACACACACACACACACACACACACACACACACACCTCAGGAATACACCAGGTGCTATATTATGGCGTTACAGATGGCTTCTCCACCCAGCTGTTATTGTTTCTTATATTTTCTGTGTGTGTTTGCGTGGGTGTATATAAGCGTGCGTGTGTGTGATTGATTACTATTCTTACACTCTCCCAGGTGCTTCTACTATTCAGCCTTCACTCTCTTTCCCCCATTTTCTCCTCTTTTTCCTCCTCCCCTTCTTTTATGTAAAGCCTCCAATACACACATAAAGAGATGATAGTATAATAAAGTGATATTAAAGCACAGAATAGCCTGGCAGCTCCGCGTTCTCACTTATTCATTATGTTTTGCTCAGCATTAGCGAAATACATCCTAACAAGTGAGATAATTGATGATATCAAATTATAATTAAATTTCAAATTTAGTCAAAGCTTATCCTTCATCACAGCCTCAGGTGACTTTGTGTTGTGTGCGTGTGGATGTGTGAGTATATGTGTGTGTGTGTGTGTGTGTGCTCTCATCCTGGCTACCATGGCGGCCCAGCTTGGTCAGTCAATAGAGATCTGAGTGAGGTCATTAGCATCTCCCTCATGTTTTCTCTGCATGAGAACATTAGCAATTAGCCGGATCCCGACTACGCGCCTGCTCGCCCGCCTGTCCGTGTGACTGAACAGCACACCTTGGGATGTAGCTATCATCTAGATCATTAAAGCCAACAGGAAGTCGGACTGTGGCGTCTGTGCCCGCGATTGTTGGTATAACGTTACGCTTGTGGTGTTTTGTTCTTTGGTCAGGAAGAGTTCAGGTGATTGCTACAATCACCATGTGAGTTGTTACTGTTGAGCCCAGTTTCTGAGGACTTTTTATTTATTTTTAGTTTTACCTTGATTCGTTTGACATGTGTTTGACATCTGAATTGTGTGTGCATGTGGGTGCATATGTGTGTGTGTGTGTGTATCAAGGTGATGGGCCAGCTCTGACAATAACACTCTGATAAAAAAAAAAAAAAAAAATCTCCTCTGCTACAATCACCTCATAATGCCGCAACCTCTTTCTCAGAGAGACAAGAGAGAAGAGAGGAGAAAAGCAAACAGATAGAGAGAGAGAGAGAGATAAGAGAAGGAAAGCAAACATAGAGAGAACAGGGGATGAAAAGTGGAGATACTGAGCGGCAAACATAAATAGCGATGGAGGAAGAGGAACAGTAGGAAAACAAACTGAGGCGTCAAACAGACGAGCAGCTCTATTATCACGCTGACGCTGCTTTTGACTTTGTCTGCCATCCACATACCAATGCACATTGTTAAATCCCCACCCCCACCCCCTTCCTTTCCAGCCACCGGCCCTCCATCACCACAGCAGCTTACCCCATTGTCTGCCGTCAGCATGCCAGCGTGCCCACCATACCCAGATTTGGCATCGGGCCTGTGCCCACTTTCCAGATCACACAAGCAGAGCGCCGTTCCATTCCTCCACTGCCTGCCTGCCTGCCTGCCTGCCTGCCCGCCTGCCTGGCTGGCTGGCTGTGTGGCACTGGTTGCTATGGAAGCTAATTCACAGGCAGAGAACTCACTTTGTGTCCATAGCACGGAGGCAGTCAAGCAAAACAGACGCACACACGCATGCAGGCACGCACGCATGCAGCGGACTCCGCGCATGCAACCTAGCAACAGCGCTGGATACGGGGGCACGGTGGAACTTGAGAGGACGCAGCAATTTTCCCGTCCTCTGGATCCGTCCATCCCCAAGAAAAAAAAAAAAAAAATCTGGCAACACTGCGATGTAATTGGTTAACGAGACAACAGGTCAAAGTTCAAAGAATGATAATGGCGTGTGGGAGGGATGTTATGCACTTCCACTGACCTTTACACCTGCCTGATGAATTGGATGGATGCACTTCAGCTTTAAGTGCAATCTATCTTATACCTACGCAACACTTTGTCCTTAACTTATCCTCTAATACAGATAAATGTAAGGTGCATATGCATGTTTGAGTGTACGTTCACGCCTGCCGTTATATGATTGGTAATAAATTCTGTCAGGCGCGAGGAGGCAGCCATCTGCCTTTCCCCAGAGCTGCTTCTATTTCAACCCACATCCGCCGACAAAACACAGCATTGATGGAAGACCCCACCCCCCCACCCACACAAATATATTTACATGTGCGGTAATATACTTACATACATTCATGGACTTCTTCCTGACTGACACAGCCAACCCCCCCACCCCCCCTGTCCTGATTGTAATGCATCACAGCTCAGTTGAGGTCATGGGGTTCTTCTTCTTCTTCAGTGGTGTTTCATTCATTCATTACAGCGGTAATAAGCAACAGAGCAATGTTTTGTCTCCACACGGACGCCTGTTTGATGGGATTAGGTGAGGTGCGTTTTGTGTATTATATCATGGCCTGTTCTGTAACATTTCTCCCTCTTGGTTCTTCTATCCGTCTCTCTCTCTCTCTCTTTCTGTGTCTCTGATCTCGCTTGTTTCTCAGCGTTTTCTCTCAGGATTATGTAACTCCGGCCTTGTGTTTCAAGGCACAGGAGGGGTGGGCGGAGTGGGTAGAAAAACTTTTTTCAAAGTACTGTTATTTGCTGCTTGTAGTCAGAACACAGGAGAGACGCCGTTGACAGTTTCTGAACCAGTATGATTCTTGACAATTGCCTGGTCCCATCCACACACTTTCCTGCGCGCTCTAATGGCGGCTCACCTCTCTATGGTGCTTTGCTACCTCTCTCTCTCTCTCTCTCTCTCTCTCTCACACACACACACACACAAAACAACGTGCATCTCTTTGACTTTAAGCTGTTCCTCCATTTTGTTCGAATTTTCCGTATTGCGTTCGGTTTCACTTGTTTTTATTTCTGATCTGTTTTCCTCTCCTTTTTACAGCTCCTGATCCTACTTTGATCAATCTTTATTTATAGCCTCACCTGTCTGCTCTTGTTTCCTCCCATCTGCCTCTGCCTTCTTCTTCTTCTTCTTCTTCTTCTCACTTCTTCCAGCATCATTTTCATCTCGCCTCTCTCTCTCTTCTTTCCCTAATCATTTTCATCTCTCTATTTTCGTTCTCTGTCTGTCGGCAGACAATGAACAACAGCGGGACAGGCTTTACTTAGCAAGGCGCTCATTTAGCTCGAATGCACACGCACACACATGCATGCACTGTATACACACTCAAGTAACTAACAGCAAAAAAAAAAAATACGGCCCTCACTTGCTTATAGTGCCGAACAGCTGTGCATGCGTATAAAACTTTGCCCCGCGCTTGCACACTCACCCAAAAAAACTTTAATAATAATAAGCACATATCATTTTCCATATGCTCTCAAAGAGAAAGTGCGAGTGAAGTCCTTTACTCGAGCAAATCCTCCCCCCTCCGTGCTGATGCTGAGTGAAAGCCCTGATTACGCATTTCTACAGCGTCACTGGTGCGTCATCATCGTGGGTCTGTGCGGCTAACAAACACATACCTATATGTATAACTTCTCTTTATTTTTTTGGCTACCCAGCAGGTGTAGTTTGCTGTTCTGTGACGCTGCACAAAAAGCCTGCGCACGACTACATGCAAAGTGCCTGTGAGACTTCGCCTCACATGCACATATTATTAACATGAGCACGTGCAGATGTGTCCGGGACTGATCTTTGAAGAGCATGATATATTCAGCTGTAATAGGCGCATTTGATCAAAGACTTATCGCGGATGAAGATGACCGCTACCATCCTTACCCAAAGTGGTGTTTTATTTAGCGGTAATGCTCGGACGAGGAGGAGGAGGAGGAGGAAGGGGAGGAAAAAGATGAACAGAGGAAAGAAGGAAGGAAGCAAGGAGAGGACAGATGATGAGAGGAGGAAGGGGATGAGAGACATGAAGGACAGTTGATGAACTGCACAGGGCTGGACAACTTGGCCAGATCCCTTTTAATGAGCAAAGTGCTGCACCCAACACACTACTAATTACACACACACACACACACGCACACACACACTCTTGCAGAGACCTTATTTTGCCTCCCCCCCTCTCTGCAGCATCCCACCATCCAGCACTAAGTACTCCCTCCAGATCAAACAAGCGGCACACAGTAACCAGCATACAGATGAGCCTTCCTCTCTTCCCTCTCTCTCTCCCTCTCTCATCACAACCTCTGTCTTCTCTCCTGCAGTAACCCTTTGCTCTTCCTCTCCACCACCCCCTGTTGCTGCCCCCTCCTGCTCCTCCTTCCTCTGATGTTTCACGCTCTTGCGGAAGGAAATACATCAGCCACGGTAGGCTAAAACACGCCGAGCTGACACTGTCTGGATAGTCAACAAAACATATTACCTGTAAACTACATTGGGCCAGCGCGGCGCCTTTATGTACACGCGAGTAGCTGCTGGGTGTAATCAGATCTAGGTTAGCAGCCGTGGTACTGTTCCCTGGAACAGCGTGTACCCACCCGTTCACACTGTATGTGGTGTGTGTGTGTGTGTGTGTGTGTTAGATTGTACACGTGTCGAAAGATGGGACAGAAGAATCGGTATTTGTAGTCGGTGCTGTCTGTTTGCATGTGCACTAGGGTGACATCATGTTAGGGTGATGATATCATTGTCTGTGTGTGTGTGTGTGTGTGTGTGTGTGTGTGCCAGTGACAGTATAAAGAAGCCTGAGTGACGTCACCCGTAGGTTTCTGAAGCGCTGTTTTGAAGGCGAAAACATGCGGCGCTGGCTGCCACGTTGGACGTGTACTGATTCTTACGCCTCCGCGGGGTTGCCGCTTGGTGTGTGCAGGTATTGGGAAATGACAACAAGACAACCATGAACAAAAGAGAGCGGCATGCCAGCAAAGTGTGCATTATTTCTCATAATCACCGCGGGTCAGGGTGGGATTATCCAAATTCTACCATGACCACTTGTTAGTTCATGCGTCGGTGCAAACTGTTCTTTAAGACTGCGTGTTGTATATATTCTAAGTGCCTTCAACTTTGGCGCTCCAGGTTTGCTTTTGGAGCAACCACGAACCTCTACCTCAAAGTCATGCTGTTATCTGGTGATATTTGCGCCTTCTGGACAGATCGTCTGAAGCAACAGGTTTCCCTTGTGCTACAGGCCAGTCATGCCAAACAACATGTGTTGTGTTTATACTAAACTGCCTGAAGACCTCTCCTATTTCTAGAATCTGGGATTGTCATTCAGCGTGAATACAAATGACACACTATGAGTCATGAGTAGAGTGTCCACATTCATTAGCAACTGGCTTTGCTTATGTGTGTGTGTGTGTGTGCTTTTAGCCAGCGATACTGTGGTCGGTTGCTCCTATACAGCCTGCTTGTGTTTGTGGCACTTCTCTTTAATGAGGACAAACAATCCCACTTTCTCTCTCTCCGTCTCTCACTGTCTGCTAATAACCCCCACAGTAAATAACCGTGAGCCTCCGGGGCAATTAGGTGGAGCACTTGGGGCTTATAGCGTGGCGGCGCACACCTGCAGCTGATCCACACACACACACGGATGGAAAGCCGCGGTGATCTAGTTAAAAACAGGGCCAGAGTAATTGAGGGTGGATATAAACAAGGAACAGATCAATGTCCGGGACAGGAGAAGATTAAAAGGGGAGGAGCGTGGAGGAAAGGCGACCGCCTGATATTTTAGAGTCTCAAGCAGGATCTCGCCCCGTCCTCCTTATCTGCCTTACATTCGTGCTGTTGTTTCACAACCTGTCATGTTGCCTGTTTATGTCGGTTTTTCTCTCCTCCTCTCCTTGACCTCATGCATTTGTTTTGGTCTGAGACCAAGAGACAGAAAGAGGAAGAGAGGCAGAAGGAGAGAAAAGAAAGTGAAAGGAGAGGGAGACACACACACACACACACACACACACACACACACACACACACACACACACACACACACACACACACACACACACAGAGGGGAGCTTTCACCTTTCATTTCACCACGGCAGTGAGTTGCCAATTTCAGTATGCCCTTTGCTGACCATCACACACACACACGCGCGCGCACCTACGCGCGCACGCACAGCAAGTACCTGTTCTCCGCACGCCTCCCAATCTCTATGATAATCAGCTTCCTTTCATTGTGTTGCATCATGCGGAAACCACTGTTAGCCTGAATGTGTGTGTGTGAAGGAGAAAAGTCGAAGAGAAGGAGAGCAGACTTTTGGTGTGTCTACGTAATGTGGCCGTGTGCGCGCGCAACGGCCCCTCGTCTCTGTAGCAGCAGTTGTGCATTCAGGTACGTTGCCTCGCCATGCCATGCTGTGCCAAGCCAGTGGGCTAGCTCTTGTCTTATCTCTTTCTTTTGACTACAAATATTGCTTTTACACACACATACACACACATAGCAAGAACCAGATAAGTCAGCTGAAAACATCTTCTAGGAAGGTTCACACACACAAACTGTTTGTATTTTAATACGATTACACGAGACGTTCAACAGTTATTACTGATGGATCTCACCTATATGCAAAGACACATTTACAGGCTGCTGGTGGCTCACATAGGTCCTCACAGAGCCACACACACACACACACACACACACACACACACAGAGTTTGTAGTGCAGATGTTTACGTGCTGATGGCGGCCATGTCGCTGCATTGCTATAGGGGATCAGCCTCTCATCTTCCATTCATGTATTCTTCCGTCCCGTCACCACTTATCACTCTCATTCTTACTCTTTTGCGTACATCGTCACTATCTCTCCAGGCACACACACACACACACACACACACACACACACACACACACACACACACACACACACACACACACACACCATTCTCTATCTCACCTCTGTTTTCTCTCTCTGACACCTCTCTACACCCTCTGCGTTATCTCCATCGTTACCCCCTCCTCCCCTGTGCGCTCCTCGCTCTCTCTCCCCCACACACACCCTTACACACACGTTGCACACACACACACACACATATTGCCGTGTCTGTCTCCACCTCCTTTTGCTTTTTTTTTAAACTCTCCCTCTCCCTCTGGTCACACACCTCTCTCTCTCTCTCAACCCCTCCTCCCCACATCTCTCTCTCTCTCTCACTCTCTCTCTCTCTCAGCCTCGCTCTGTTGGTAGCATCAGTTTCAGTCAGCAGTGACACTGCAGTCTCAGTGCATCTTTTAATGGCACACTGTAGTAAAGCCGCCTCTGAAGTGACGCACACAACACACAACACACTCTCTCTGCCTCCCTCTCTCCACACTCATCACACAGCACAACTGTCTATACTCTAACACACAGAGTAATGCATCTGTAAACACACATTGAAGAACCACATATGTCTGTCGCCGGTTTGATAAGATTAATGTTGTGCGTGCGTGCGTGCGTGTATGTGCGTATGTATCTCAGATTCCTCCTTATGCAATAGGCAGAGTAAACAACGTGCTATGACACATCATTGCTCTTACATAGCGTCCCGTTATAGCACTACGTAACACATCCGAGCACTCCCGGATGCTGAACGCAGAGACGAAAAAACCACAAGCAACCTACAGACAAGCAGCGAGGCTGCAGCTCATGTTTCCCTCCTGCGTGTTCCTCCAACGTGTTTTTGCAGGCAGATACAGTATTTGTGCTCTCTCTTTTTTTTGTTTGTTTGGACAGATGCTGGTTGGAAAACAGGATAGAGGCAGGTGTCTGATGTTGGGAGTGTTTGTGTTGTGTGTGTGTGTGTGTGTGTGTGTGTGTGTGGGAGGCAAATGTTCTTCCCTTATCAAAAGCATCCAGCAAATGAAAATAGAACACAATCCCATGAGGGACCCTGCTGCTGTCCTCTATTCGGCGTGCACACGCAGACACAGAAGTACACACAGGCAAACACACACGCCCCCCTCTGCCATTGCCCCTCACTCCTCACTTCCATCGCACGCAGCTGTCCACCTCGTATCCTGCTCCAGAAGGAAAAACAAATGACAGGGAGAAAGAAGCGTGGTACCTGTGTTAGGGGGTCAGCCGTTCTCTCCTCCTTTTTTGTCGTCCCTCCAATCCCCCCCTCTTGTTCAGCTATTCAGAGCCGAGGCGAGCTAGGCGAGCCGGTGGCTCCGAGCCGAGCGTGCAGCGGCGAGGCTCAATCCTTTACCTGCGATGCTGAAAATGGCGCAATATTCCCTGATAACGGCAGCCTGCCTGTCTGCCTGCCTGCCTCTCTCTCTCTCTCTCTCTCTCTCTCTCTCTCTCTCTCTCTCTCTCTCCCCTGCTCTCTAGCTCACCTCCTATCCTCTGCTTGTCTGCTGCCATGTTGAGTGCACGCAGGGCGAGGGGCGGGCTGAAAGACGTGAGGAGGAGGAGGAGGAGGGTGATGGTGGTGGTGGTGGTGGAGGAGGAGGAGGAGGAGATAGTGAGGGGACTCAGGGGATAAGAAAGCAATTAGAGAATGACCCCTCTTCCTTCAGTCAAGTGTATAATGGAATTAGCTTGGAGGGCGGGCGGTGAGTAGTAGTGGTGGTGGTGGGTGTTGGAGGTGAGGAGGTGGAGGGGGCTTGGTCCTGCAGCCTCTTTGCTTGGGAGCAGCCTGTCAGCAGCCACCACACACACACACACACACACACGCAGACACGTGTGTACACGTGTGCGTGCGAAGAGTGAGAGCAGATGGGGGGTGGTGGGGAGTGTTGCCATTGCACTCAGGGTGTGTGTGTCAGGAATAGAGAGAGCTGGGTGAGAGAGAGAGAGAGAGAGAGAGAGAAGTGATTGCTGATGTACTGATGAAGGGAGGGAGGAGAGGAGTGGTTGAGCAGTGGGACCACCTGCCTCTCTCTCTCTCTCTCTCTCTCTCTCTCTCTCTCTCTCTCTCTCTCTCCCTCACGCACTCAGAAGCACCCAGCAGGGGAGAAAAAGGGGCGAGCGGCAGCTTCAAAGCCCTGCTCCGTCTCAGGTTTGCTCCTCCCTCTCCACCCCCTCTCCTCGCTCTCCCCTCTCCTCTCTCTCTCTCTCTCTCTCTCTCTCTCTCTCTCTCTCTCTCTCTCTCTCTCTCTCTCTCTCTCACTCTCTCTGAGTGGGTGGCGAGGCAGCTGCATGTGTGTCTGGAAACACAACTGTGTGCGCGTGTTTGTCATACTCTGTGTGTGTGTGTGTGTGTGTGTGTGTGTGTGTGTGTGTGTGTGTGTGTGTGTGTGTGTTTACTCATGTATGAAAAAGAGAGATGACCAAAATCCCAGTGTGAAAGACAGCGATAGGAAGAGATGGAGGGAAGGAGGGAGAAAGAGGCCGGGGGGGGTGCAGCGCGTTTCTGTGTTTATGGGAAAATTAGATAACAAAAGAAAGACAGAGTGTGTGTGTGTGTTTGTTTCTGTGTGAGGCTGTGTGTGTCCGTCTGCGTGTGTGTGTGTGTGTGTGTGTGTGAGAATGAGCGAGACCAAAGCGCTGTCTTTTGATGGAGAGGGACTGTGAGCCAGCCACTGCGTGGGGGAGATATGTGTATGCGTGTGTCTCTGATTGTGCCATGAATGAAAATAAGGAGGGAGGAGGAGGGGGGAGGGAGGGGGGAAAAGGTGGAGGAAGAGGAGGAGGAGGAGGAGGAGAAGGAGGAGGGGAGTGGGACTGTGACTCTCCTCCCATTCAGCCGTCTCCTCCTCTCCGTCCTCTCCTCCTCCTCCTCCTCCTCCTCCTCCTCTTGAGTGACAGATGAGAGGCTGCTAGCAGCTTGCTCAGGCACGCGTCAATAATTAGCATCCTCAACTCCTCTCCTCTCCTCTCCTCTCCTCTCCTCTCCTTGTTTTCATCTGATGTGTCGTGCAAAAGGAGCGCTTGTCGCGACGCACCGAGCCGCCCGAGCGTCCCCTAATCTCAGTCATTCTGAATTTCCTCCTGTGCAGCCAAGGGTGTTTCATCGGGTTTACAAGCGGCGCCCTCTTCCTCTTCCTTCCCGCCGTATATACGCAATGGCCCGTGATCGCTCCTGGCGTGCAGACACACGCACACACACATACACACACACGCCAGGATGGACAGATGCGTTAATGAACGTGCTGCACACGACCTCGACAGCTTTTTCTCACTTTCATAAACAAATTCGTGCCTTGGCTTACAGTCAGTCACACACACACACACACACACACACACACACACACACACACACACACACACACACACACAGAGTCACTCGCGCGCGCGCACACACACGCACTGGTTCAAGGGCAATTGATTTGGAGTTTAATTTCTCTCCCGGTGCTCTTGACGCAAAAGGATGCGCCTCCGTCTGACCTTGACGACAGACTGGGGGAGTTTTGTCTCTGTCGCCAGGCTCACTCTGAAGCCACTCGAGACGCATGCACACACACACACACACACACACACACACACACACACACACACACACACACACACACACACACACACACACACACACACACACGCAATCAGCATCTTCACCTGGAAACGTCAAAACCTTTCATGTACGATTACAAATGAACGCTTTCCATCTGCTTTCTAATTATAGCCAGCACAAGGCTATTCCTAATTTTAGCTGCAGCCGCGAAATAGCCGCCTTTTAATAATTCATGAGTTCAGACACAGAGCCTTGCTCCTACTGGCGCGCTTATTGCCAGAGAGTGTGTTGCTCATCGAAAAAGAAAACAACAACGTGGACACAACTGGATTTTCACCAAAGCGACAACGAGCTGAGAAAACTTGTGAAGTAAGTAAAGTAAGTAAGTAATGTGAAAATAATCAGACTCATTTGAAACTTTAAGGAGAGGGAAACGCACGGACTGACCTTGTTCCCTGCTCGCTTTCTGAAAACAGCCGGCCTTAAAAAGAAGCACGAAACCATATCAATCAATCACGGCTTAAAAAAAATAAAATGTGTTGATGAGTATTTGGCACTTTGGAGATCAGTAAAAACCAGATGCATGGAGCTGAGCCATGAATACGTGATCGCGCCCATGTGCCTAAATCGTTTCGGTGAGCTGTCCTCCCTGGGATGCATTTGTTTTGATCAATGCGGATCTGAGTGAAGCGTGATTTTGCCTACAGCGCTGACATCAATCGAGATGGACAGGGGTTAAAAACGACCGGCTCTGAAGAAGCGTTTGAAAGCTCCTCTCATCTCAGCTCACCATACGCTCTGACGCACGCACACACACACACACACACATGCGTGGCTGTTTGTGCGGAGTGTGCGTGCGTGTAGTGTTTTCCACTCAAACATATCAGCAGGAGGGCTGTTTTCTGTGCCACCCAAGCAAAACTGGGTATGTGCCGAGGCCTTCTCAAGTAATAAGAGGCATTCAAGTGTTTATTTCTTAACAAAAATCCTTTTTTTTTGTCCTAATGTGTGATGTCACTGTCACTTTATCGGTGTTAAGTGGCACGCGTGGCTTTTCTAAACTTCTCTTTCTTCTGCAGCTCTTTTCTTTTCAAGATGATATGCACGCCGATTCAGGAATAATTCAAGTTCACCGATGGGGGGAGTAAAGGGAGGAGGCAGGTGTAAGGGTCAGGGTCGTCGAGGACTCGAGCCACGCGCACACCTTGGATCAATGGAAGGCAGGGCGGGAAGGGGGTTGCTTCTGTTGCCATAGAGACGGGAGGACAGTGGTGTTGGATACTGTTACTAGGCAGGCAGGAGAGGCTGCCTCTGAATGAGGTGAGAGGATGTGGGGTGGTCTGCTGTGGGAGGGTAAACAACATCAGGACCGGGTGGGAGCGATGGGGATCGATGTTTAGGTGATATTCCTGCTTGGATTACTTTTTTTTCCAGGTCAGGTGGAGTGAAAAAAACTCACACTGGGATAGAAACATGAGTTGGAAACATGTTAAGAAGTCTGAAAAAAACATGAATTCAATCCACGCACGGACATATCTGACTTATTTAAACATTCAACCCTAAATATGCGGAGTGTTTTGGTCACTTTTGTCCATTCAATCATCAATAACTATTTAGTGTTGCGCGATTCTAGCGCACAGCCTAGTGGTCGTTGCTCTGAAGTGCAGCAACATGTTGAAATCACATTGCTGCTCTCTGGGCGTTTGTTTTTCTTGAACTTTTTCACAGGCTAATGGATGCCGTCGTGTTGACGGTTTGTGATGTTGCACAGCATCACAGTAAAGTGTCTGCATCCTCTGTGTTCTTCAGTGTAAGCGAAGGTTAATGGCCACATGTTTCAAATCATCATCACGCCATCATCACAGGACGTGTGGCTCACTGGTTATCCGTTTAATCCAGGGCACCAAACGAAGCGTCACGTCTCTGACTTCAGCATGTGAAGCCCTCAAACAGGACCGTAAAGCTCCAGTGACACCTAGTGGATTTTGTACGCAACAGCTCCTTGCTCCTGAGCTCAGAGCTGTGGTACACTCGCGCCCTCGCATGGGGAATAATCAGTAGGATTCACTTTTCTGTAAATGAAGCAGATATGTTGCCAACAGCTGTCCCTGATAACTTTCTGAGGAAAGAGGAAGTGATCATTCTTTGTGTTAGACTGCCATATTTCTGCACTCAGCGCTCAGGAAGGGAATAGAACACATGGAAACGATAAAGAAATAAAAATAAGAAATGTACATCCATACATGCATGCTGAGCGGCATCCTTCACTGGAACTACACCTTCACAGGCTGCATTTAAGTGTTTTCACAGAGGAACAACAGAATCCTCTCCATGATGGTGCTGACCCTGACCCTATGGTCCTGTTCATGGTCCAGTGGTTCTGTCCACGCCCTATGGTCCTGTCTATGGTACTCGTCCATGGTGCTGTCCATGGTGCTGTCTATGGTCGCACCAACAGCACTGTTGTACTCCTTCAGTACCACGGACAGCGCCGTCTCTCTGGCTGGTTTCATAACTCATAATTCTCACCCTGAGATGAATGTTTGTTATATATTTGGTAAAATTACATCACTTAACATTCTTCAGTGTACAAACTATTAAATGTTGTGTGCTAAATTAGGACATTATTGTTCATACCTTTATTTCCCAAATGACTATAACCCTTTGAGTGGAGTTAAATTGTTAAACTTTTCTTAAAAATGTCTTTTTTAGTTGTTCTTAGTCCCAAAATTTTCACTTTTTATACATTTTTGTCTTGAAAACAAAGAAAAACTTGTGCTCTTTCACACAGTGTAACTGTAGAAGCAAACAGTATGAGCACTACGAGCCTCAACGTGAACTTCCCAAGTGTGAAGTGAGGGAAAATTGACATTTTGGACACATATTTAACATCAATGCTTTCAGTCCGCTCTCTCACAAAATGTAACAGTGCAGGCGATAGGAATCACACTTTTAAAATAATAAGCCAGAGTTTGGGAGGTGCCTCTCAGCTTTAATCTCTCATCTGTGAACTCTCTGACCCAGGAGTCACTCCACAGTTGGCATCACCATGGCGACCAGTAGTTACACACAGCTGATTGAGATGAGCTAATTAGACTCAGAAATTGCGTTCCCCAGCAGTGCACAGGCTAATATCTGAGTCATTAGTTATTGCCTTTGAGGTTAAAGGATGACAAAATTGATATTTAAACGGCTGTAATGGCTGAATGAGATGCAAAATGAAATCTGTGTAGGAGTGAGTGCAGATCTAACTCACCTTTAGTGGTTAGCAACCGGAAGAGTTTTCAACTTTGAGGCTAATTGGTGTACTGAGATGTGAAGGGCTGTCACAATCTACACTATCTATCTATGTGAAGAATGCTAAAAGTTATTCATAAATGTATCTGGTATAAGTACGTGTTTCGATTATCTTAACTTTGAGTTTGCTCTTTGCCTGGATGGATTTAACAGATATTAAATACTTTAGAGCGCTGGTTCTCAAACTGTGGTATGTAATCTTCCTGTTGTGGCATTTGGAGGAATCTGTAACATGTTGTTTTTTTTTTTTTAATGGTAAATGGACTGTACTTACAGTATATTCTGCCTTTCTAGTTTTCTGACCACTTAAAGTGCTTTAACACTACCATTCATACATTGATGGCAATTCAAGGTGCCAACTGCTCATCAGTTTTAGTAGCTAACCATTCATACGCATTCCCACATCTATGACAATATGGGGTTCAGCATCTTGCCCAAGGACATGTCAACATGCAGACTGAAGGAGCTGGGGATCAAACCACCGATCATATGATTAGTGAACGACCCACTCTAGCTCCTGAGAAACAGCTGCCCACAGCTTTAAATGAAATAAAATAATTTAAAACATATCAAACAGTCAGATTACTCAGATTACTGGATGTATATGAATATTTTCTGAGGCGCTACATGGGATAAAACGTTTGACAAACACGGCTTTGGAGTCAGCGTATTGTTGATCCTAACTTGTTGCTTGTCATCTTTTTCAAAAGGACACGCTCACCTCCTCTCAGACATAACATCATAACAGACGCCATAAATGTCCGCAGCCAGCCACGCAATGAGAGATTAGTCCTCACTTTTGTTTTTATTGCACACTTTAATCATTTAGTAAACAGATTTTCACAGTAACAATGCAATAGCAGAAAACAGAAGCAAATCACTGTGCGGTGAAGCTTGTTAGGTCTTAAAAGTATTTATAGGTATTTACACTGAAAATATGAAAATCAAAAATCAGTGCCCGAGGTTATTCCTGTAGTGGGATGAGGCGTTTTAAACCTCTTTATCACTCCATAGCACTTCTCAGACTTGAGTCCAAGCCACTCAGGCTTTACACTGTTTGTAGCTCTATGAATCCTGTCCAATCCTGCCAACCCAAAAAACATTCAAGTACTGCATTTCTGTCATTGCACAGGTACCGGGTCAGCCAGTGCACAGAACTCTGAAAATTGCATGGCACCACTTCAACAACTCAAATGTCCAAAATCAAATAGCTTTGTTGTTTTATATCATCAGAACATAAAAATAGTACCTAAAGGAATGTCAATTTAAATAGTAACCAAATACTAAAGGTAGCTAAATATTTCCCAACATATAAAGCAACATGAAGCAAAATCTAGAATTTTATTTAATCAACTCTCATTCTTTGTGATGCAGTAATAAATAGTCATTTAGACATGAAATCTCATAAAAATGAATCAACATACAAAATGTAACATTTTGCATTGCATAAACTGTAAAATGATGTTAAAGCAGACAGCTCTAAATGTTCCAGCTATGTCTGCAGGTAATAATAGTAGTGCATGAATGAGCTGAAATACCATTTAATGAACACTAACGAGCACACCGGTCTTTGCATTCAGAGTATTTTTGGTTTGGAACATACTGTTTAAAGTGTTGCACTGTTGTATCGCAAGCTAGACTTGCAGGGGAGACGAGAAAGTGAAAATAAAAGAAAGATACAAAATCAGAATAAGGCAAAGTGAAGGTACCACAGCTTCAAATATACTTGCACTCAGATCTACACGGTTCAGAAGTGTGTAATAACGTTTTCAGTCGCTCTGTTCAAAGTCTGTGCCGAGACAAAAAGCTTATAAAGATAGATAACGAGAACACACTATTTGGAAACTCTTGTTGTTGGTTGCGGATGAAGAAAACACGTAACTTTTCCGTACACCGTGATAACTGATAAAGCTTATTGTCTGACCATATGGTGCCCGGTTAGTGTAAGTTCTCATTTGGTTATGTACTAATACAATAAAACACGTAAAACAATCCCTCCATATTCAAAACAAACAGGACAAAATCAGAACACAGCAGTAGTTCCTTTATGTCTCGCACAACGTCTGATAAAACCAAAATACGTCTGTATCTAACGAATACAAAGCCTCCGTGTGAGCACAGTCTTTCGTGGTGTCTGTGGTCAGCTTTGTCTATATAAACACACGTAGAAGCAGGTTCCATTGAGGCAATGATGGCAAGTCTTGGAATTCACTGAATTCAGCTTGATATCAGAAAAGTGGGACTTTTTTTGGTGCAGTCCCATTGGTCCGACAACCACAGATGTGGTCCATTTTTTTTCATGTGTCACTGGTGGTTTTTCTGTCACCCTTGAGCCTCGCCCTCACTACCTGTGGCCTGGGCTCCTGTGGGTGGCTGTGTCCCCATTCAGGTCCTCCTCCACGACATTAACGTAGCCCTCTTTCTCTATGCACCCCGCAAGGACCTGCAGCACCAGCCGGAGCCTGCGGTCCATGGCCTGGAGGTGACGCTGGATGAGGATGGGGGACAGTCGGTCACGGAGCAGAGACTCCTCCATCAGGGAGCTCAGCTGGTAGTCCTCTTTGGCCAGCAGCTGGAGACGCAGGTAGGTGGACTTCCTCACCCTGGAAACAAGGGACGAAAGGAAACGTGAAGACATATTCATCTGTTTTTCTTGATATTTTTGCCTTTATTGGACAGATTTAAGTAGAGACACAAACAGGAAACATGGGACGAGAACACGATGAATTGAATCAGGAACATTACATTTAAGTAGCCATTTAACCACCAGACCTCCACGATGCCTTTTATTTATGAGTTTCAACATAGAGCCCTGCAGAGAACTGGAGGCTAACCAAGGCTTTGTTGCCAGCAGGACAAAGACACACAAACCTCCTCAAGAGGACTTCTAGAAATTCACGGACAACCAAATATCTCACCTGCAGCACTGGCTGAGAGGCACCAGGATGGACAGCTCATCATGGGAGTGTTTTCCAAACCTACGACGGAGGGGATAAACATCAAAAGATGAAGCAGGAATCATCATAACTAACACAGTCTGCGTTGAACAGCTGTTCAGAGACTTTGCAAGATGTCTCCTGTTTATATATTGAACAGATTTTCATCACGGTGGTTGCCGAGATGTCTTTACCCTCTCCCGTTGTCTAGGTGAATAATGAAGGTGTCGTTTCCAAACTTCTCAAAAGTTTCGTAATGATGTCGATCCATGTTACCTGTACAGGGAGAGGGCAACGCGGTGAGAACTGTAGTTGATTCAATTATGAGTGTGACGTATATCTGATATGTCTTTTCTATTCTTACCCATTAAGAAGTCAAAAATGGTCATATCCATGATGTCCAGCAGTCGAGTGCCTCGGTCGTATGGAGGAGTCTGCTTAACCTCATCACAGTAATCTGGGTCCACCTCCCACCTGAGAATACACACCCACAAAATGAATGCACATACATAAAAAAAACATCTATCTTTGGACACAGATAGGTGGACGATTACATAAGCAAGCCTGACTCAGAAGTTGCAAATCGGTGCTGACAGATCCACGAATGTGGTGCATCGGCGTCGTTTCCTTACTCTGCTTTCTTGCGTTTATGATAGGAACGTCTCCAGGGGTTTCTCCAGGTCTTGCGTTTGGCGAGGTTCAGGTCTGGCAGGAAGGCTGCTAGTGAACCTTCAATCTGGTCCGGTTTACCGCACAGAGCGTGCTCGGTGGAGCAGTAGTACGAGCACTCGCCGTAGAAACAGACGTTATTGGCTGATGAGAGAAGAAGAAGAAGCAGTTTGTTAACTGCTGACGTGGCTGAATGAGAAAAGAGTTACACCGTGAAAAATAAGGGTGGTGGAGGTTTTCTTTTTCTGCTGGTGCAGGGTTAAACGCAGGTCACAGAGGCAGGGAAGATGGAACATTATAACCAAAGAGAATCTGGCCATCATTTAATACGTCTTCCTACCGAGATGAAGTGAACGCAGATCAAACTGGCTGCCTAAAATACGAGGAAATATTTAAATGTTTTGTTTAATAATGATCAGAGTTATGCCCAAAGTCAGCTGGGATAGGCTCCAGCCCACCGTGACCCTGTGACCCCGGCGGTTACAGATAATGGATGGATGGATATGTAAAACCTCCATTTTAATCTTCACCAATGATTGCTTTTTGATGATTCTTTGAGAGGTTGTAATTTTATTCTTGGCACCCTGACAAAGAACCTGCTTTGCATCGCTGAAACACATTATACCTACTTGTTGTTGGTATTAACATAATTTAACAAGAGCAACCCTGTTTTCATTTCATTTATTTGAATTTTAAATGCACGTTTTTCATTTATTTTCTAGTTTTATTGAGTGCTTGTGTATTAATTTTGCTTTCCATAAAAACCCTTGCAAAGAATAAGCTGTCTTACAGTGCCACCCTGTGGTGACGCCTGCCTATGACTGTATTTATGACCACACACGCTGCAGTACATTCTTGCCATTTTGCCTTGCCTTGAAGATCAGGACCAGGACATACGAACTCGGACTACGCTGAACAACAAAACTCACTTTGTCAGTGAAACACATTTGTTCTGTCCAAACAGGATGATGCAGCCATGTTATCTAGACCACGGTGCCAAGCTGCAGATGCCGGCAGGATTTCTACCTGGTGAGATGAAGAAGGTCCTCCACAACTTCTTGTCACGAGTCACATCTCTGATCTCCCTCGTCATGTTGACGAGTCGTCCTGCCACCGGGGGCACTCTCCGGAAGTCAAGGATCCTAAAAAAAAAGGAAAGATGTTTTTAAATCTAATATTTCAGTATTTAAATTACAGTGATTTATTTATTTATTTTTTTTTTACAATGAGTTTTTTTTTGTTGTTGACCTGCACAAATGCAGCTACAAAGCACCTTCAGCCTCCGGCTCTTTCCCTCACCGTGCCCCAGGTGGTGCACATTTCCAGAGCGTCTCCAGCCAACCAGGAGAGCGCTGAACACTGAGCACCTGTGTTTGTGAGCTGCTCTGACCCAGTGCTCTTGATTTCTGCACCTCCCCTGCGTGCATTATCTGTCTATTAATGCACATTACCTGCAACAGGATATACTCTCTCTCTCTGAATAAAGACAGCCCAAAGAAAAAAAAAAAAAAAAAGGCAGCCCGGGACACTTTTCCCTTCACATAAGAATCACGCTTAATGGTTTCTAATCGAACCTGTCAGCACAATGCTTGATCTGTATTATTTCAGCACGCAAAATGGTCAATAATTCATCATCTGCTTTTGTGATTGGCATTTATTGGCATTCAAGATCTGCTTCTGAACAAAACAAGGGTAGAAAAGGTGTGTGTGTGTGTGTGTTTGCCTATCACCTGTTCCTCCAGCACACACTCAAACACAGACCTTTTGTGTGCCGGTATACTTAAACACGATCTATTTGAACTATCTGTCTATATTTAGATGGTGAAGCTCATTTTAATTCCCCCCGTTGCGCTTTCAGACTTGCTCCCTTTCTGTCTCCACCTGCCTCTCTCATTCTTTTCTTATGCTCTTATGTCGGAACACTATATCTATTCAGCTCCTGTTTAGCCTTCCTCACTGTATGTTTGGTGTCCAAATGACCCTGACCCGTTTGAGACTAAAACTAAGCCTCCTGGGAGCAGACACACACACTCACAGACAGACAGACCGGCCGAGTGGAACAGAGTTAGCGAAACTTTAGCCTACAGAGGACAGCATTCAGGAGCCGCAAACTGCACCGTCATGTTAGGCCCGCGGTGACAAAGGAGCACCTGTGTGTGAGTGTGCACGTACGTACGTGTGTGTGTGTGTGTGTGTGTGTGTGTGTGTGTTAGCCTGTGAGAGCACATTCAAGCATCTATTTGTGTGCACTCCGCCTATTACACACCCCTGAGTCACAAGGAGTTCACAACAGATGGTAGTATAGTACACCAGCTAAGAGCAGAGGAGGAGAAAAAACACCCCGTGAGATGTAGAAGTAATTACTGGAAAGCAGCGACCTCTTCCCTTAAATCTTCAAGATATTTTAGGACATTTCATCACAGCGGGCTAGAATTAGAAATCAAATTAAGTAAAGTTTTAGCCGAGCAAAACATCCTCCCTACTCCACATTCCTGAGTCAGTATGAATAAGAAGCCATAAGCTCAGGCTGGTATCCAGAGGCTGCTGTGGTCTGGCAACTGGACCATAATTCATAGGCAGCCCAGCATTGGCGCACGCTATCTAAAAACAAACTGCTCTTCAGGGGCAACTCAGACACCCCCTCCTCGCTTTGAGACCATGTCCTGGTGGTAATGTCGTGCCACAGATTTCCTACTCGGGTCCATCTTCCTGTTCATGCAAATACGCTGACCTCATCGAACAGAGAGTGAAGTGTGAGCGCCTGCTCGTGAGCACGTGTGAAGTAATTACGGCGCCCTCGGCGATCCTTAAGACGACCTGCGCACCATTAATCATCCTCCCCCAGAATCCCAAGCTATCATATTTGGCTCTTGTTAATGTTCCTCTTCTTTAAATCTGGAGATTTTTTTGTTTTGTTTTGTTGTTTTTTTCTTACTTTGTCAGCTAAAGCCTGCAGTGTAAAAAGATCATGCGGAAATCAATACACCTGCGGGGCAAGTAAAGGAGACGATCCAAGTGTTATCTAATCTCTCATGTACCAAATTCCATTCACATTTTCACAGCTTAAGTGCATCATGGCGCAACTCTGGTGTCTGTCGGGATTGCTTGAAAAACAACTCGGACAAAGAAACGCAGTCACAAAGAAACGGTGTGCGGTGGTGGAGGTGGCGGTGGTGGTGGTGGTGGTGGAGGTGGGGCGGGTGAAACTCACCTATCCAGGTGAAAAGCGGCTATCTCAGCGTTGTGCCTCTCAAAGTCAGAGAAGTAGAAGAAGTCTGGAGGAGTCTCCTGCTCCCGGGTCTGCCTGAAAGATAGCGGTGAAGAAATCATTACATATAACATAATTTCTCTTTAATGGGATTTCTTGGTGCTCAAATATTTGATATTGTTTTTGTTGCATAAACGAACTTTAAATGAGGAAAGATGACAAGAGTGAAGAATGTCGACCCTAAACTGAAAAAAAGATCTTCGCTTGTGCTGACTCATCAGGAAGGGGGTGATGTTATAAGCAGTTAAGGAGGGAATTCAAAACAATATCTCTACAGTGACCTTCATTTGGAGCGTGCGACTGTTTGACATTCCCACTCCCGTCTATGCAAATCTCCTCAGCTTTCATCAGATTTTTGTTTCCTGCTGTCCTGAAACTCATCTCCGTGTCTGCCTGCCTTTCTAGGGCAAAAGCTGCTGCATGTGACCAAAGCCTGTGTGGACAAGGCTGCTGAAGGGAAGCTGGATGAGATTCTTGCTCACATCCTGCAGTTCCACCCAGCAAACACACACACACACACACACACACACACACACAAAGAGACAGACATCCAAGAGATGTGAATCCCTGCCAAATCAAGCCATGGATCTGAGTCAGGAACTGCAAGAAGGATCTTTGTGTCTGTCTGTCTTTCCCTGAGTCTGTCTGCTCACTAGTCTGCCAGCAGGATGTTATCGCTCCACATTTGCACGCTTGCTTTCTCTCTCTCTCTCTCTCTCTCTCTCTCTCACACACACACACACACCTAACATTAACCTGCTCTACTTGCACACATCACGTACTCAAACATGCTGCCCCTCCTCCACTCCCATTACTGTGGACCGGACTTCTGGGTGGAGCAGTGCATCGCCGCCCCCACCGCTCCCCTTCCACCTTCTCGCCAAACCGTTGACAACAGAAAACAACCTGTCCTCCTAATCTTTGTTATGTCAAGGAAGGAGCCATTTACCCATAAATCAATTGCTGCCATTGTGTGATCCCTTCTTTCCCAGACAAAGCGAGGAGCGGACTAATGGCGCTTTTTATTTTCAGGGTGCGAGACAGGGGATGAAAGAAGGGGGTGGATAAAAAGGGAGTGAGGGCACGTAGTTTGAAAAGGTGACCTCGTAAGCACTCAGTGCACCTGTGACGCACCTTGTTATCATACAAATGCGCCATTATCACGGCACCTTATCGTGTATATATATAGAGAGAGAGAGAGGGAGTCAGAACTCAAGTTCAAACAGTGAGATGTGAAAAGGAGTCCTGACTCGTCCATGAAAACAGCTTTTACTTTAATAAGTTGCTCTGCGTGGAAAGTCTTGAGAACCTCCAGAGAAAAGTGTGTTTGTCTTCATTCAGCTGCCCCCTTCACTTTCCACTGTGCGAAGCGTGCAACCGTAAACCTGACTGACAGTTAGGCATTACAGGCTTTGGTTGCTATGGTCACCAGGATGTAAAATGCAATTTCCTGTCGGGGAGGAAGCTGCTTAGAATTTTGAATGTAGGCAATAGCAGGTTTGTGATGTGAAAAAGCCATAACACATGAACACACACACACACACACCTACCTACACACACACACACCGACACGTACACTCTTTGTGAGTAAGTGTCCTTGATCATAAAAGGCCCTTTATCTGGAGTGTGATTAGGCTACAGCAAACGTGCTGTATGTAGTTCAGCAGAATCTTCTGGAGTGTGTGTGTGTGTGTGTGTGTGTGTGTGTGTGTGTGTGTGTGTGTGTGTGAGTGAAGTGATGAAGCTGAACTGCTTCCCTGTGTGGACTCAGTTTGCGCTGACGCTGCAGTTTTAATGCTCTTTCATGAGCTTAGACCTGCACAGTGGAGGGTTATATTAGAGAGCTGACAGCGTGGAGGTGGGACACACACATACACACACACACACACACACATACACACTCATCTTTTCTCCCTCTTTCACACACACAGACAAACACACAGCCACATTGATGATACATGTTTGTGACAGAGATGCAGAGACAAAGCGCTAACAGCTTCCATGTTACTTCTTGGAATGAGAAGAAAGAAGCATCTCTCTACACATGTTCATGCTAAACCAAGATGTAACAGCGCGAATACAGTACAGACTCCCACTGACGTAGCGGTGTAATGGCATCTCGCTGCCGAGCCACGAGACAGAGGAAGAGACAGAAAGGGTGCACGGGAGATCTGTCATCTATTGGTAATCCACAGCAGATTTCAGCCCCCCACTGACAGGTGTCTTTGTCTCTGTCTGGCCCTCTGGCCTGTGTGTGTGTCTGTGTGGGTGGCTAAGTAGACATGGGGAATGCTTTGCTATGGGATCTGGGGATATTTAACTGCAACACTTGCACATTTCCAAAAGATCCTGACCATAAAATGTCTATTTTTCTTAAAGGTGCTGTAATCAATATTCATGAAACGACGATGTGACAGGATCAGCTGAATCTGCAGCTCCTCTCGGCTTTATGGAGCTTTGAAGAGTTATCAGCTCCATGTTTAGCTGTGCGGCAGCAACTTTACTGTTTTAGTTAACTATCACCGCTTTCAGATGCAGCAGGCCACTACCTGCTCAGCAGACTGGAGCTGCATTTATTACAGATTCACCAATTATTTAAAAAGGCACAGTGTAGTGCAGTATTCAGTGACATCTAGTGGTGAAGTTGCAGATTGCATCCGACCGAATACAGCTTGCCTCACCCTTCCATTTCAAGCATGAACTGTGACCGTGTGACAGTGACCGTAATACTCATTTCAGATTAATATACACAAATGTAAATATAGCAATGTTATCATATTTTATTTCTGCCAGTAGATCCCCTTAAATATTACTCATTGGACCTTGCATTAAATTTCCAGCTAATTACACAATTTTGCTGCAAAATTAATATTTTTAAAGAAAAATGTCCAAATTCAGATGATCAAATGTGAATATTTTCTGGTTTCTTTAGTCCTCTTTGATATTAAATATTATATTATATCATATTAAACTGAATATCTTTGGGCTGTGGACAAAACAAGACGTTGATTGATTGAATGATCAGCAGATTAATTGGTAATGCATTAGTTGCACTCCTACAGCAGAAAGACAAAGTTAGCCAGTAGCTAGAACATAGTGGAGTACTTAGCAGAGAGAAAGAGAATTATATTTCACTAAAGCTGAAAGAGAGTGAATTCATTCATCAGGCGACGAGAGTTTAGAGCACGTGTCGCTTTTCTTTTTCTTCCTCGTTCTTTTTTGCCATTGGCCAAACACGCACGAACACGACCCCTTTGCTCTCTCATCTATCCGACCATAACGAGCCGCGGACCTTCAATCTACCAAGTAAGTGGATGTAACTGACACTACGGCGGGCTGTCTGCTTGAATACATCCTTAAGGCTTAACTTGTTTGGAGCCAAACAGGTAATTTTATTTATTGCATCCTCTAAACATGATGTGAGATTGTACTGGTCAGATATACCGTTAAAAAAAACGTGATGTGACCGCAAGAAGAGAAAGACAAGGAGTAAAACATCTGCATGTTCTTCCAGTTTTCCAGAGGGATGAGAGGAGATTGAAGGATTTTAAACCCTGCTTGGTTTTTTCTAACCTTCTTTGATTTACCAATTCAGTTTGGTTACCGTGCAGCCAGATGAAATTCCCTCTCGCCAGCCTGACCCTACTTAACACCAATTATCAAGCATCCAGCAGCTTCTCTCCTAAGCTCCTCCTCTCCTTTTTTCTTCCACTCATTCCTTTCATGTCCATGGATGTGTCCCGTCTCTGTCATCCCTTCTCTTCATCTCATCCTCCTTCACAAATTTCTCCCGCCGATCTTCCTCAGAACCGTTTAATTATGGGACAACAAACACAACATTGATGTTTATAGAACAAATTCCATCAAATATATATATATAAATAACCTCTCTGCCTCTTGACATCAAAGTTGCTCTACAGCGTCTACTGTGGAGAGCGTTAGAGGAAAGCAAGTGATCAACGCGATATATTCAGGACACTTGTGGGTAAATGGCACCTTGCAGAGTGCTCACAACACTTCTCAAGGTGACAGACAGGTAGAAGGATGGAGGAGCGGATAAAAGACGGCGAGATAAAACCTCTCCAGCCTGGTGATTTGTGTCAGAGGGCGCTTGTCTGTCAGCAGCACTACACGCAGAAGTATCAGAGAAAACACAGCTCAAGACTCTCGAGTACGTGCTCGTGTTTACATCGGCAAACAGCGGCATACTGCGCGTGCACGCACGTTCTGTGTGTATTCCTGAGTCTGTGTCTGCTTATTCTTCTTTATTTCCCTCCACGCATGCCGCTTCTTTGCTTCCTCCGGCATCAGTATCGGAGAGGGATCTAAGAATCGGCCCAGAGCCCCAAGGTAGCTGTCTAGATTGAATTTCAAATCAATGTTACACAAGTTGTGTTCTAGCCTCGGCTATTTTCAACACACAGGGTGAGGCACCGCCAGGAGGGAAAGGCAAGTTATCCGCCTGTGTGGGAAGCAGTATGGGTGATATTATCATAAGAATGCTGGAAAAAAAAGACTTGACTCGGAGAAGATGGATGATGGCCTAAGTCAGTGCTTCAATTTCAAAGTTATTAGATGACATGAGGTGGGAGAGAGAGCGGAGTTAATATAAAGACTGAGCAATTTATCAGTGATCTGCTTTCTGCTATGTGAAGTATTCGGTACGTGCAGGTGTAGAGGTGCAAACATCCATAACCAGAGTCGAGGGGAGCTTCATTAACGATCGGCATTAAAGGGGAGTTGTTAAAATCGCTGCATATGGTTTTAGGATGCGCCGTACATTACACGTTGGTGGAGATTTATCCTTCATAAATGATACATTTTACACCTCAGCTCTGATGGCTGGCAGGTGTGTATTAAACTTTAATAACCGCACAGTATAACTGGACACCTACGATGTGTGTTTCTAAATTCACGCGCTGGGAAGAATCTGTAGGTAAAGACGGAAACAGTGAGCTGTAACTAAAGGGTCATTTTTGTAACCACAACCAAACACCATGAAATAAGTATAAAAGCTTTTCAGTGAGAACGACGCAATTTTAATTTCATGTAATTTTGATATTTATACATGATTGGTCAGATGGATGGATGGATGATATTTCTGTGGATCTAAACGTCCAATGACACCCATTCAAATCACCTCTCATACTGATGTTTTTCTTTAATAATGGCTATGTTAACATGAATAATTTAGACACTGAATGTAACATTTATGGCCCCAAAAGAAGAGATTAATGATTAAAGCGTCCATTTAGTTGATGTCACAACAGTGTTGCATGACAGGGAAAAAGTATCCTTCAGTTCCTGAGTCTGTTTTTTTAGTCCAGAAAAGCGTAACTGACCCTGAATCATTATTGAAACACGACAGTACAAACGGGCTCTGAATATTTTAGTTTTTCTTTCGGCTCTCTGCAGTGTACTCTGTGGTCAGCTTTAAACTGTGATTTATCAGTCCATAGTTTGTTCAGCTGATGTTCTGTGATCCAGTTCCAACAGTGCTGACCTGAGCCTAAACACCTATTATTTTATTATATGTTATATTATTATATATATTATATCGCAGGCTTAAGAAAATCTTTGCTAGAGCAGCACGATGGTTAATTTCAGCTTGTTAGAGGCATTATTTTACACTTGCCATGTCTGTCCATGCCTGTTTAACCTTGCAGTTTCTTTTAATACTGATACCTGTGAGGTGATTTCTCGTTTTCTTATTTAACTGTAGCTCACAGGGATATTTGTCTCTTTCTGCCCTTTCAGTTGTCAGTCTACAAGAGATCCCTCATGCAAAATAACATCTATGGGGCCTTTTTACAACCTAAAAGCACAAAAGACCATTCAAAAACACAGAAATGCTCTCAGACGTCTGACTGTACCGAATAAAGCTTTTGTGGCAGGTCACCCCAAACTTTTGAACAGTAGCTGCTGCAGAGACAGTTTGAATAATATCATTTGGCAGCAGACAGTCAGAAAATTTCCCTTTTTCTCCTGGTTATAAAACTCGTGAGATGCTGCCTAGCGACATAAACTGTAAAAACTTTGAGGTTCCTGAAAACAGAAATATGAGATCAAAATTTCTGATATTTTTAAATAGCATTACAAACATGGAACATTGGCTTCAACCTGTTGGCTATTATACTTTAAAGAAATAACATTTATTACATAATAAACTGCAGAACTGTGCAAAAACTCATCATTTTAAACTGTAAACACATTTCTTTTTTATGTTTTAAGATATTTTCTTTATTCTGGAAGCATCACAAATTTTTTTTACACCTATATTGAACACATTAGGTTCCAGTATTCTTCTTCTCTAGTTTTATTGGAGTAGCAGACCTTTGTCAGCCCTTTATTGCCACCGACTATAAACCCTGTTCTATTCTCCTTCTGAAATGTGCATCATTGTGTGTGTGTGTGTGTGTTGTGTGTGTGTGTGTGTGTGTGTGTGTGTGTCTGTGTGCTGGTAACCCGAAACACAATGGAGACGTGTAATCCAGTCAAACAAACAATTGTCTGTATATTTCTGTGACTTGAGGTCATTTTGGGAATCTAAATGTGCGGCTTTGAGGGAAGCTGCATAGCTGTGGGCTAGGTCACCATGACTGTGACCAGCAGAGCTCTCTCGGCCACCTTTTGATATAAATGACAGAAGCCCTAAGAGCTACTCTTAATTGTGTCTGTAATTTTATCACAAACCCTGCCCACAGTTTTCTCTCCTCTGGTTATATGGCGCAAAGCATTTTGCTTGGGAGAGACGTTACTTCCAATCGATGGTGGACAGTTCTCGCTTTCAAAGTGAGATATCAAGTGAACATTTCCCTCGCTGCGTGAAGGTTGCCCTGTAAAGTGTTCTGGAAATATCAAGTTTCTCTTGGTTTATTGACCAAAGTCTGTACGTGAATAAATAAATGTTTCAGTTTACGAGAAAAAAAGATACTCTGCTTTGATTAATAATTTGTGTCTGACATGGTTTCTCATCCGTAATAAGTTACCTTAAAATTACATCGACTCAGTCGACTGATGATTGTGTAGATATAATTATAAAACCCCGTGTTGTAGCTATGTAGGCTGAATCTCACTTCCCTCGCCTCAGTGCTCTACATTACTCTTGGAGCTATTTCTGTGAGTCTTTTATTTTTTATTTTCTTTGCTGGCCTTAATTGACTGGCATGTCATATTCAGCTTTGTTCCCTTGGGCACATCGCTCTGTAGAGTGCAGTGTTTAAAGGCCTTAAATCACTGTGAAGACCTGATGCAAAGCTGCAGAATTATATCTGAGCTTTTGGGATCCCTTCCCCGCAATCACGTTAACGGGATCCCTCGAGTTGTGAGTGAACTTAGAATATGTGTGAGAAAGAAAAAAAAAATGGAAATCTTGTTAGTATCACTGCATATTTTTTTTCATTTTCGCACAGTGAATACATTAGCGCTTTTCCATGTCAAAATAAGTGTTGTGCTTGTTACGTGATAAGGGTATTCACAAGTGGCTTTCGGTAAGAAGTGCAACCCAATGGCAGCTTTCTGATATCAATAGACTAAATGTTTGATGACTCAACCACTTTTCAATCGCATTTCATTCACTCAGTATAATCAGAAAATAGACCCCGGTACGCTTTTTGTGACATTACAACAGCTTAACATCAGAAGGATTTTTTTTTTCCCCCTCTCACAGCAACAGATGTTGGAGAACAAAAAAAAAAAAAAAAACAGAGATTATTTCAGTTAGTTTAATTATGAAAATTGACATTTCCCTTTTAAAAAATCGTGCTGTATCATTTTGTATAATGAAATGGTTAGCTTTAACAGCAGAATAACAGCAATATCCTAGATTTTGTTGGTGTTTAGTGAATTAAATGTATTAAAATACATCAGTCATTTCTTTGCCTCCTATCTTTGTCATGCTGGATCTGCTGTGCTTTTGTGGTTAGCAGTTTGTCATACGCAGTTTTGGGGTGTTTAAAGCCAGGAAGAGACATGCAGGAAAATATTTAAGGTTAAGGTTATCTTGCAAAATGTCTTTAATTGATAACGTATAGATTCAAGGGAATTAAACTCTGCAAATTTCGTTAATCCACATGCAATGAAAAAGATCAACGCGGATAGAGTTTTTGATGGCGCAGCGTGGTATAACGTGTATTCCATGTAGGTTCACATGCTGGAAAAATACAGCTGTTTTCATGCATGAAATGTATGTTGTGTGTGTTCACTAAGGGGGGATTATACTTGAAGGATGAGACAGGTCCTTTATGCTCATGGTTACCCTTCTTTTTTGTCTCTCCCTCTCTCCCACACCGTCACCCACGATAAACAAAACGCACAGCGGTTTATCCTCAACAATCAGGATCGCTCCAGCAACACAGAGGCACACTTCGTCGTATTTACATATCCATCCACGGGGGGATTAACGGTTTTCAATAGCACAAGTCTGAGGCAATCCTTCACAGGGTGTGCAATTCATGGCAGGAGAATATGAACTGTGAAATATGCAAAACGCACACAAACATCAAGGGTATTCCTGGGTCAACAGCGATTAGATGTCACAATGCGCACGCTTGGGGATGTTTAGAACAATGAGCTTCAAAATGTGGCAGAGTGTGTTGACACTGAATACTGACAGAGTGTGCACAGTATGTTTTCCTACATAAATACCCATATCATGTGTTGAACGGTAGTTTATTTTTTTTAAAGACCAACCACCTGTTTCGAAAAAGTCTCCAAAACTTTGACAGCTACGCTAAACCGAACATGCTAAACGGACGATCCACCATAAAATGAGGTATGTAAAAAAGTCCCTGGGAATGTAAGAATGTTGCGGATTGTTTTTTTCCTGTCCACGCTGCCACAAATATTACGAAGTAATAAGTGTTACAAAGGCCATTCATGACACACTAATACACATGAACAGGCGAGCGCACGGTCGGTCCGCGATTCCAGCAGGAAATTCTTCCGAAAGCCTTGACCAGTTGTCTCCATCCCTCACAGCTCCAGAGGAGGAGTAGGAGGGGAGAGACTAATGCGTCAAAGAGCCAACAGCCAAATTCGACCTGAATAATGTGGGAAAAAAGTAAAAGACGGCATCCACCTTGACACCTCCGGCTTCACAGAAGTAACAAAAGATCAACAAGGTCCGCAAAGGCCGACATTACTTCCATAACGAAAACAAACTGGATAGCTCCCAGCTTGTTGGGATCAACGGAGATTTGAAGAGCTTTTCCCTGTATGAGTGTGTGTGCGTGCAAGTTTTGGTTTCGCCTGCACACAAAATCAATGGGCATTACCATGAGTCTTCATCTCACAGGGACTGAGTAACAAGCCCTGGTATTCAGCATGACATGTAAGCTGAAGCTGATGAGAGGAAGGGGAAAAAAAAAAAAAATCCCAGTCTGAGCGCGTCAGTAAACTGCAGAAACTGCAGGGTGAGCGAAAAGTAGTCAGACTGAAGAGGATTTGGAGAAACGATAGAGAAAGCAGCAACACTTCAGGGTATCTCCCCTCAGTCTAAATTCCCACTGTTTGTTCTCAGCGTTTGACTTTGAAGGGTGGATGCTGCCATGTCTTAAGTTTGAACACATATAATTTAATTGGAAAGCTCTTCAAAGTTGGAGGACGGTTGCACGCTTTCTCTTCACAAAATATATGTGAGGTTATAAAAGGCTACGAGAAATCCCTGACCAGGGTGAAAACACAATCGTTGTTCTCCGCTTTGGATCAAATTCAAAGCAGATTCACCGACTGGAAAATGGCAGATGACGGCGCCAGAATGAGAGCCGAGGAAGAGGAGGCCGAGACACCTGCCAAAAAACAAATAAATCAAATGTTTTTTTTTTTGAAGTGAGAATCTTTACTGAGAGGCTCTGCGTAAAAGTCCATCCTCCAAGCGAGCCGGCGGCACAGACCATTAAGAATTTATTCGATTATTGCTAAGTAGTTGCTGAAAAGCAAACACCAATTAGAGCAAATTATGTTAATTCATGGGAACCCTTAATTTTCCAGACCGCCTCGACACACACACACACATGCCGATCACAGCTAGGACATGGAGTGTTGTCTGTACGGTCTGAGCCAAAAGAAGTGAACAGACCTTTTTGACAGCAGCCATTTTGACGTGAAATAGTAGAATAAACACGTGTTACCAATGACACTAATTAAGATTCTGAGTCAGCATTTTGGACATCAATAATCTTTGTCCATCCGCAGGGGTAAATATTACTCTTTCACACTGTATAAAACCGTTAATATCACCTGCTGCAGCTGTTAAAGATCTCTCCCTGTCCCCCCAAAAAACGATCTTCCCATCTCTCTTCCTCAGGCAGCATCCAGTGCCATGCCACCTTAACGTGCCCCGACTATAAACCTGTCAGCCATGTATCCACATCTCCATCACTCCCTCCCTCCCTCCTTCTGATTTCCTTTTCCTGAAGGACACTGTGGCTGCCGGCCAATCGCTCCCTTCCCCATCTGTGTTTACTTAGACTGAATGTGGACAAGCCACGAAAGCAGATAAAGACGGATGCAAACATGCACACACAAACATGGATGCATGCAGCAGCAGGTCCACAGAGGAACATGGCAGTCGTTTATTTTAGACCGTCTCTGAAGACTCAAACTGCTCGAAAGCCTTGGTACGATTTTCTCCTAATTAGTCTAATGTGAGGCTTGTTAAAATGGCATATTCCAGCGGTGCATGATTGATGACAGCATAGCGTTTTGATTAAGTACCGCTGTCCTCTTTTAGCTCCCTAATGAATGTGTTTATTAATTACCTGAGATGCCTCGGGGTAGTCGCAACAACCTGTTCTGTTCAGTGCTAAAAGTTACAAGCTCCTGCAGTTCATCCATCACCACATTTTAGCTCAGAGAGCAAACAGCTCAATTTTAGCGGCCTGTCGGTTATTTTCAACGCCGCCCTTTTCTCGCCGCTCCAAAATGGATTGCACACCACCGAGTGAAACTACATAAAACTCAAAAACTTCGATACCTCGACCAAAGAAAGCAATCAAAAGAGTCTTTCCAGAAAAAGCTATTTTGCAGACGAGGCCCCAAAATCGAGGCATGGATGTTTGTGCTTCGTTTCTCCCACAGCTGAACTTTTCTATTTAGACCTGTCAACAGTCTTGTTGTGCTTGGTGGTTTGTGGTCAGATGCCGTTTCCTAAATAGAAACCATCTATCAGAGGCTAAGTGGTGGCTGAGAGATGTCATTGTGGTCATGAGTGGGTGACGGCGGTGAAGGAGGAAGTGGTGAAACCACTGGAAAAACAGTTTCAAGGGTTGTATTTATCCTTGTGTAAGAGCTAAGTGGGATGGAGCGAGTCCAGTGCACTTGAGGATGAATAGAGTTAATTTGTATGTAAAGGGAATAAGGAGGAGACATAGAATGTCTTCACACGTGAAGGAAAAACACATTCCTGACACATTTCTATACATTCAATAGACAAGACATCACTCTAAAGATACATCATGGCACATTCCATAGTGCACCAAGTCATGCAAGAGAGAAGCAAATGGCTCAAGTGTGAAAAGGCAAAAAAAATCTGATACATTTTCTCTTTGTCATTACTGATCATACGGCGTGTCATGAGGCACGGCCCATGCATCTTCTGTGTGATGGCTGCATTTTGTAATGTGACCTTTAATGTCACTGCAGACTGTGCAGCAATGCATCATCTTGTGACAATGATGTGTTGTTGATGCATTGGTCCTCTTTGTGTATGTACTGCGCAACGGGGGAGCACGTACCAATAAATTCAAATTCAATACAAAGCACCACAAAAAATATCCAGGGAAACAACCATTACGTTAAATCTCAACCTCTGTGACGCTTGAGACTTTTTTTTTTTTCTTTTTTGCACTGGATAACATCAGGACTATAGGCAGCATTATTTTTTTTAGCTACACTAGCAGCGTCATCCTAGAGATACAAATATCAAACTGTATGTTGCTCAGTCCAGACTAAATATATGTTAAAAAAAAATCTAATAAATAAAAGAATATATCTATACATATAAAATATATAAATGATAACTATGAGACTGATTGTCATGAAATTTGGTTTTTAGTAGGGTTGCAAAATTCTGGGAATTTTCCAAGTTGGAAACTTTCCATGGGAATTAATGGAAATTAATGGAAATAAATGGGAATAAACCAAGAATTTACAAAATTGAAGGTTGGTCCTTAACAGAAAACAGGAAAATATATTTTAGCGTCATCTTTTAGCACATCTGCTATTCCTCAATCACAGGCACATAGCACACTGCTCACTGCAGCCACGACCTCAACATGCACTGTGGGGTAAATATATCTGATGCGTGGTATTAATGTTTAACTCGCAAACAGCACATGAAAATGTATTCATACAGCTACAAGATGAATGAGGCCACCAGCCCCAGCTGCAAATTTTTGTTTAGTGCTAATTAGCAAACGCTAACATGTTAAACTAAGATAGTGAGCATGGTAAGCCTGCCAAACAACAGCATGTTAGCATGTGTGTAATCTGTATAAACAGATATCTAGGCAAGGGACCAAGGCTTTGGCACCAGAAGTCTTCTGGTTTCTGTTTGTAGTTCAAATAGTATTGACCAGTGACTGTCTGTGTGGAGAGCAAAAGATGAAAATGTTGCTTTTTTTATTAGTTATTTTTAAAATGATCTGTATTAATATGCACATCTGTCTATAGAGCATAGCAGAAATGTGTCTTTCTTGTCTTTCTCGTGTATAAAGTTGCTAATCAGACTGCAGAGGAAGTCTTGGCCTGGATATCTGTTATCTGTTTTTTGGACGCCCTAAAACATTGGTCGTTGCTCCCAGAGGCTAAATCATTGTCAAATGATAGCCAATGGATCCTGAAGCCAGAGAGTGGCTGTAAATTCTTACTTTGGTAACTGTATGAAAAACAGAAGAAATTAAAGTTGGCAGAGAGAGGAAGACTCAGCTACCTGCTGTATAAACCAGCCGCACACAAAGGTGGAGCTGCCTGTTTGCAATGCAGAATATCCACAGGTTGACCGGTGAACTGAAAAAGGTCTTTCTGCTCCTGCCTGTTGATACATACAGTCTCTGTCCTTACCTACTAATGCTGCTGTGTCACGGCCCTAAAGACACATAGGCCGGATTGTCTACTAGTTGTGGATAATATTCTTTTCTCAGATGTAAAAAAATAAATGTCATACATCTGAAAGTGAAAGTCTCCACTCTCCTTTGTTACGTCTAATGTAAATAAATGGGCTCAAGAAGAGGTAACACATGCAGACAACACACACACAGACACACACACACACACACATCAATCTGAGCTTTTTAATATCTCAGAGACTCCACTAGCACTCCTTTTGTGAGCAATCTTCCCAGCAGCAGCAACACCGGCTGAGAGTCTCCCTGCACCTCCAGCACAGAGGCCCTTCTGTCTGCATCACTGCTGCCCAGAGCTGCAAAAAGGACGATGGGAGGGGTGACCCAGGCAAGCCCCTGGATCAGGTTCCTGTCTCCCTGGCCCGGTGATACCAGACCTGGCCACCGCAACCCCTCCCACATCCTGCCCTGACAATGGCCAAAGCCAGGGAGAACCCTCCTCTGGTTTAATTGGTAGACAATGATTGCATTCTCCTCCCCCTCCACTGGCCTCTGTCAGGGGGATAGGGGAGTCACACACAGCCTAATTGCCACCTTGCATGGGACAGGCTTAGACAAGCACGGGCCTGGTCCACAATGGATGTATTAACCTCTGTGCATGCTATCACAAAGGCCCAAGTTACAGAGCCACAATGTTCTCTCTCTTTCTCTCTTTCGAAGAACTGTTGTTTCATTCATTCGACTTGGAGAGACATTCAGGTGGACTGTGATAGATCTACCTGGGAAAAGTCGTTATCTAATGACGGAACTCAGCTGTAAGGGGGTGGTGCAGTGCGTGTGGTACCATTGTTAAGGGGCGACAGTTGATTTAGTGACAAAGTAACAGTGAAGCATGTGTGTGCTCTGTCATTTCCAGGCTGCCGTAATGAAAAAAATAAAAAGAATCCTCCTATCTGCGGCTGTCTAAGACCAAACAATTATCCTCATTATAGCTTCTGGGAAAGACTAGAAATTAAAAACATCAAGGCCATTAGCAAAGTTGTAGGTTGCACAGAGTTGTTGTCTAACTTGTCAGGATGAGCTGCAAAAATACAGGGTCTTAATTACAGATAGTATATTCACCAAAACTCTTCAGTGACAATTAGAATTTGAAAATTACCCTCAATTAAATGCAATTTTTCTCATTTGAGGTAACAGAGTTATTTTGACACTCCTACTGAAGGTACATGAAATATCCCCACCGTTAGTCAAGGTCTGTTTTCCTGCGCATAAAAATAAACGCTCGTTCGTCTAGGATTCATCTCCTGAAGCGAAATGAATTTTCAGCATTCCAGACAAATGCAGCAGCGACATTCCTAGCGGGAAGCTTAGGAATTCCCCCATGCAGTATTTTAGACTATAATGATATGTTAGGATGGCTGAGCAACATAACCATGCAAAGCACTGACAAAAACAAGGTCAGGAACCACAACAAGCATGCACAATTGCATAAACGGGATTCACTTAGATGTGGTAGAAGAGCGACACACGCTCTGGTCCACGGCCGCACATCCACAAAAACACACACACACACACACAAATACGTCAGTCTGCGATTCAAATATCAGGACCAAACCTTTTGGTTTGAAGAATTTTGATCTAGTCATCAAATATCCTTTCTGTGCTGTGTGTGCATCTATGATTGATTGCTGGAAATCGGATCTGACATCTTCAAGTGGCTGCGTTGTTCAAGGCAGTGTACGTTTCATGCAAGCTGGTGCTCCGTCATGTTCTCGCACATTAACATGAAGGAAACTACTCCATTTCAAATGATACGCAAACTCGACGATATGCATAAACGTACATTCTTGTGTCACGCTGAAATTAAACGCTTAGAAGGAAAAACACGTTTTTTTTTTCCATCTGGTCCTCATGAGCACACAGTGGGCCGTCATTATCGACTATAATCGCATTTTAACCACCAAGTTCACTGCTGAGATCTGAAGATGTGGTTGCTTTCCAACATGGGTGTTCATTCAGTCATAAGGGATGAGAAGAAACCCTTACATTATCCAATTTTCTTTTCTTTCTTTTTTCTTTTTTTTGCTTTTTGGGAGAGTGTTAGATGAGAAATTTGGTTAGCTTAGCACAAAGACTGGAAACAGAGGGAAACGGCTAGCCTGGTTCTGTCCAAAGGGGACAGAATGTGCCTACCTCACAAATTAAAGCGTTATAGCTTGTTTGTTTAACCCATACAAAAACAACAGGGACTATTTCTTGGCCAGGAGCTTCCTGACTTCTTGGCAGGTTGCCTGGTAATGGTTTTAGCCACTGCAAACTATTTGTTTAATACTCCACATGTAAACTGCTTACAGTGCACAATGATGGTTTAAAACTTACCCACTAACTGTACAATCTACACTGGCTGTAAGTTGCTAAATATTTTAATATTTGACTTTGTTTCCTCTTTGAAATAAGATACTTGGCCAAAATTATACAAAATTAAGTCCCAGGTGGAAGAAGTTGACTTTCCTGTTTGTATGTTTGTCATTGTTTGGTGATTCAACACTGACATGATCACCTTATTTAAAAAAAAAAGATGCTTCACTGAGGTATTAGGATGCCAGTGATTGGGGTCATTACCCATAATCCAGAAGTACACACACACACACACACACACACACACACACACACACACACACACACACACACATCACTTATGGTATCATCTCCAACAACACAGCTGGCCTGTAATCTCATTAGACTACTCGCGGATCTGCCACATTACACTGCGAGTGCATAAACATTTATTAGACAGTGAGAGAAAACAGACAGAGTCTAAAAATACAGAGCAGAAAGGCTTTGAATGGTGGAGAGGGACAAGCCGAGGATTAGTACCGCTTCAGCAAATCAAACAAACAAAGTCCAAGAAGGAGCGCGATCGGGAAGGCGGAGACAGAGAGAAGGATGGGCAGGAGAAAGGAGAAAGGAGAACGGGAGGGACGGTGATGAAAAATGCCACTTCCTCAGGAGCTGACCTAGTAAAACATTCATGAGAGATGTCTTTATGTGAAGTGTGTGTGAGAGTGGGGAGGGTGTGAGGGGCGTTAAAGGCTTGGGAGTCTAAAATAAGACAGTTCTGTGTTTCAGTGTCGCGAGCAGTGTGTATCAAATGCAACAAAAAAAAAAAAAGAAGTTATTTGAGATTCGCGATGATACACGAGCACATTCGGTGCCAGATGCTGCACGGCCCGACCTCTCGAATCAAGAATAGACACTGACAAAGCGCACAAGAGTGAGACACAGGAAGAAAAGGGGGAACATGAAAAGATGCAACTTGGAACCGGAATAGAAACGAGTCAGTGGAAATCATGACAGATGTGAGTGATGTGAAAATGTGTGGCTGCGCTCAAACACAGACTTAATTATTGATGAGACATAATAAGAAGAACACATTCAGATGACTGACACTTCAATTAAAACATCACACGCTGAAATCCTGCCGAACACTTTATTAAGGCTTCAGTAAGCTAACTCGCACACTGTGTGAGTGTGTGTGTGTGTGTGTGTGTGTTGAGGACTCTGCAGATGTGACAAACCATTGGCTGCAGCTGGTTACATGACTGTTAAAGCATTACACTAATTAACCAGCTCATCTCACAACCTACATGAGGTCAGTGCATCACAGCGCCCACACACGCGCACACACGTGCACATGAATGTACATGCATGGTTACGGCTATAAACACTTCATGTTCAAACACATCCAGGCAACCCACGTCATTTGCTAAGCAACATCGCAGTGTGAAGCGGGGACAGATCAACACTTTCATTAAGTGGGTTTGTTTACATAGTTGCCCGAAATAGCAAGAATCTAAATAAGAGTGTGAATGAGGGCAAAAGAAGAAGAAGAAACGGAGGACTTACACGCATGGTAAAAGTGCTGAGATTGTTGACATTACAACAGTATCTGCCTGAAGCTCGGAGGACACAAAGCTCTTTGATAGACTGAATAAAGGAGAAGGAGTAGAGAGGTCAGGAGAGGATGAAAGAAGAGCATGCAGCGGGGGAAGAGAAAAGAGGCTGTGTAAGATGAGCAATCCTCAGCCACATTAGAGCAGCTTAAAAACCAAATTAATCTTAAAGACTTGAGGAGGGAGTCAGTAGTGCCCAGAGCCTAAAGAAGAGCCTTTGGGCCTGCCCCTCTTCTGGCTGCGAGTACAAAGCTGCATGAGAAACAGATGTTATGAACGCCTGCACCGCAACACTCTCACTCTGAGTGAGTGTGTGTGTGTGTGTGAGGTGGAGACAATAAAATGTAGAAGAGAGATGAGGGGGGGGGGGGGGTACTCAGCAGATAATGCTTGACAGCAGACATTATCTTAGCCTCAGATGTTTCTCTGTGTCTGATTTCTCCGGCTTAGGGAAAGATTGTGGTTATGGCAAATAAACTATGATCAAGTTGCGGTTAGGGTTAGGCAAAACATTTGGTTAAGATTGGAGAAGATTGTGGTTAATGAAAAGGCAAATCATAATTGCAGGTTGCAATTCGCCAGGCATGCCCACACTGTAACACCCACCCACCCTTAGTTTGTGCCACACCACAGAGCGGGCACACTACTTCCTGCACCGGACATACATCATAAGGTGAGAAATTCCTACATATACTGGGCTGCTTTACCATAAATATAGCCTTAATAAATCATATCTGATATAAAAAAACCCAGCAGGTTGGGAAGTAATTTAGATTTCTAGATGCAGGACATGAAGTAAAAAGTTGCTCTCGTCCCTTTTTTCATTAAATATGGCAACTTCTGTTGTGTGTTTTTAAATCTAATCTCAAAAGTTAGTCTTCGCCTAAAGCCTAGGAGATAAATCAAAAGCAATGAGGTGCAATACTTTTATTTTATTCTCTGTTTAATCTGAATTAAATAAGCATTAATTGCATTCGAATGGTAACATTTTGAAATAAATAGCTAGTCTCACATTACCGCATGACATTGCCAAGAAAAAGCAGTGACTAATCCCAACACGGATGTCAACACAGTCAAACTGTCTGCTGGTTTTTGCTCTTGTACAACACTGTATTGTTAGGCAACATTTCACCGTTTCCTCCGTCTGTGTAACACGGTGCACACACAGGGGACAGGTTTTTATTTCTAAGGCCACATTCAGACAAAATCTGCACTGCATTCATCTGAGTCAGGGTAGTGCATTTTGGCTTCGGTGGCGCAGCCTCTGGCAAAGTTGAGCCGGATTCAACTTTTGAGGAAAAAGCAGCCCGACCTCACAACGGCGGTGGCCAATCAGATCATCATACCAGCCAAAGCCTCCGCAGTCAGCCTGAAATGTCTCTGAAACTGAGCAACATCCAGGTGGAGTTCACGGACTGAGCTCTGATGCTCTCTCTTGTGTTCTGGCTTAGCTTTTTCATGTAGACAGCTTCTAAATCTGAGCCTGGCTCGTAGTTTACACTGCAAAATAGAGATCAGAAGAAGTTTCCTTTGGTTTGTGTCCAGTGGTGAGAGATAGAGGAAGAAAGCAAGCGCTGGCTGAGAGATCTAGACAATGAATGAGAGTGAGTTGGACGCCGGTATTGAGAAAGTTGGTATATCAGCAAGATGAAAAGTCCATGATTTGGTCTAAATACGGCGAACTGGCTTTGCTACAACTGCAGAAGGAACATCAGAATCACAAAGAAGGAGAAATAATGTAGTTTGAAATTCGGGAAATTCACTTATTTGCTTTCTTGGTGGGATTTAAATGAGAGGATTGGCTTAGATCAGAAACAGAGCCAGCACATGAACAGACCTTTGAAACTAATTTCCCTGATCTCTGTCTGCCTGTGAGCAAACCACACCTGCTCTCTACAGATTGTCATTGATTTCAACAATCAGGTCAGACAACATTGCCTGGCACCCCGGCCAGCTGATTGGTCTAGGGTGCTTGTGTGACATGAGTGAACTCAATGGGACGACTGTGAGGTCGCTCCGATGCCAGGTCAGCACAGCAGTCAATGCTGAAAAACATGAAAAACCTGCCCAACGCCGTTCAACCAAAAAGGCTGATAAAGCCGCGCAGGCAAAGTTTACACAATCAGCATGTGAAAAGATAGATGTGACAACTCAGCTGAAGCTCTTCATAACGTGCAAGATCGAGGTCAGAAAACTTAATTGTGAACGAGAACGTGAAAAGATTTGACGTTTCATCATATTTAAAGTCTCTCTGTGCGCTTCAAGGCTTTTTGACTTGTCACAGTGAAAATCATTAAGGGAGTGTTAAATGGTGTGATCGGGAGTGAATGAGATAGTTTCTTATTGTGTGTGCAGGCAGAGTGTGGGCTTGCAGTCGTCACCTCCTGTGTAATATACCCACAGCTTTGACTGAGCGGCTACAGCTGCGGCTTGGCTCGCTGCTTGCGGATTTTCCACTACCAGCTCTGGGTGATGGAGGGTGCATGAACTCCCTAACCCCCCTCAGTGTCCCCTCTTCTCTTTACAGCTTGTGTGCATATGATTGTGTGTGTGTGTGTGTGTGTGTGTGTGAGCAGCAGCTGTGCGAACAGCTGTCTATAGTAACATGCTTCATCTGCGCGCACATTAAGAGATGAGCTCAGGCGGCACCTCGCGAAAAGTGTGTCCAACTTACGAGAGCCGGCGGCGTTCTTATGGCCGTTGCGGGAGCTCTTCAGGGTGACATTGTTATACAAGTGACGACCAGAGGAAGAGAAAAATAACAATATATTAAGATAATGAAAAAAGATGTCTGTTAATCCATGTGGGTGAATTCAGAAGAGCATTTTGTGCTGTCACGTATGCATACATTTTTGTGCATGCATGCCGTATTTATCCCTGAAATGAGATGTTCAGGTTCTTGACAATGGGATCAGGACGGATCTTCTGAGGATCCATGAGATTTGGCTTTTTTTTTTTCCATAGTGTGAGACCATTATCCTTTCATTGGGTTTCTATTCATGTTTGCAACTGAACAACGGTGACAACTCAATCTGTGAAGCAGATTGTCATTTTGGTCCACAGCTGCCTGTTGTCGAGTCACAAGTTTTACAGCGCTGCAATCTCGCCCTATGGACCTAAAATCTTTAAGGCTGCAGAGGATTAGATGGCATCTCTTGTGTGGAGGAAATATTTGTAGTCAGCAGGTGAACTCCCCATAAACTCACCACCGCAAGCCATCAAAGACACTTCATGAACAGCTGCCTTTCCTCCTGCTGCACTTTACATGAATGCATGTAAATCAATAAAGAAAGCATTAATCTTTCATAATCAGATCAATAACCAGTGCAGGGCTTAGATGGCTTTAGTCCTAATGGGATTCCCCATCTGCAGAGGGAGGATCCGTGGAGGACTGTCAGTCATAACCCAACTGGGGCACAGTAGATATGATGAGGCCCTCCAATGGGCTTGTGGTTGTGAAACAGTCTGCAGATGATAGGGCAGCCTAAGAGGCTCTGCAGCCAAACCCACTGGCTTTACAAGCGCTAACAGCCCAAGCTTGTCAAAACTGATCAGGTTCATGCAGATGAGGACGTATCCTGATTCCCCACGGTCCTCAAGGATGGGCATGTGTGTCCTATATATATGTTCTAGCACATGTCTTTACATGTAATGAACTCTGTGCGTTGATATAACAGCTCTCAGCACAACTAGGGCATGTACACAACAAACAGGGACGATCAAAGTCGTTTCTGCTATTCCTGCAACGCACGAAGTGTTTTGAACTGCGAGATCATCAACAAAATCGAAGGGGAGGGGGAGATGGAAGCAGACTTGTCAAACAGAGTGTGATGGAGAAATTAATTCTTTCTTTGCATATCCGAGGCTTACACCTCCTTTCTCAATCCCTCAACCCTCCATCTGACAAATCCAATTAGCATGACATGAACATTCGGTATACACACCACAACCGGGATCTTGGCAGGGGATGGGTAGGATAGGCACCAGGGACTTGAGCCAAACAGACACGGAGGCCTGGCATGGAAGGTCTACACTCGGCCTGTAACCTGGCTCCAGCTGGAAGACTCAGTTCCTCGACAGGTTGGCAGTGATAACCGCTGCCTGACCCTCTAGTCTATCCCCGCTTCTCATCTGTCTTCCAGTACCAGACATCTCTCTTTTCACATGCCACTTCATTTCTCTTCCTTCCTCTACAGCCTTTGACCCTTTTGCTCACAGCCATCTCGTATCCCCATCTTTAGTCCAAACTGAATCTATTTTGTGTTCATTTTTGTCGGCTCAAGGAAAGATTTTCTCATGGCGACACCATGAAATTCATCCATTTTTTACTCCCCTAGTCAAGGCATTATGATTCACAGCGATACCTGCTGTTTTACCTCTTGAAAATGATTTACAATATCCACAACTGAGGAGCTATACTTGTAAACGCTTGATTGTCAGATTATACTTCTTGGGAAGTATAATCTCTGCTTTGGCTAGTGCAAAAAGCAGAGGGGATCATTTTTTTTGTGGGGGTAAAACAAGCCTTTGTGGACCTAAAACACACACAAATTGCAGTTTGAAAAACATCTTCTGCCCTGTTATGGGCACCCACTTTAAATCACCAAAACACAATCATAGAGTTAGTCTGACAGATGAAAAAAAAAGACTCCAAACTTTTTTTCCCAGAGCTGCACGGAGGAAACATCGTGTGGAGGTGTCTGGCAAGCTGTCAGCTCGTGCAGTCTCCTGGCCCATGCCAGTGTTCAGATTTGCATTCGACTCAAAGGAGGCCTGAAACATCAAAGCTGCTTTGAATCAAAGCCACTTGATGCTGCACATTGGGACAGGTGAAGTGAAACAATGCAACGCAGCGTTGCTCTGAACTACTGTACCCAGAATGCACCACCAGTTCCGAAAAAAAAAAGTGGGACACATCAATGCCGTGATAGAAACAACAAAACCTCATGAAGAGCTCTCACAAAAGTGGAACAAAGGTTATCTTTCTACATTGTTCCTCTCTGAAAACTCTGATATTTTTGTATTTCCGCTCAGAGGACTTTTGTATAATATCTGTAAACACTGGAGACAGATGAGTGTGACAGTCAAAGCAAGGACTCTGAATAAAATATGACAGGCTAAATAAAGAGCTGCAGGAATCTGTGGCATATAATTCAGAAAGTGACGTGCAATTACTGTCAAAACTGTTTCTGACAGCGACTGAGAAAGACTGCTTTACTTCTATCTACTGTAAGAAATCAGCATGTTACAGTATATATCCGATCCCTGCTAAGTTTCCAACATCGTTTAAGTTTTAAAATGAAACTCTTGCACGTATAATTTAATCATCGGAACCTGAGACTTTAATCTTTCTATCAGATGAAGGTATATTGAAAAATGTGGCCATACTGTAGATGTACTACTTCAGCACTCAGCTAAAAAAAGCAAAATTCAGAACACCAGGGTGTTCATTTTACAATAAGCTGACCACGTACGACTGTTACTGTTACTGTTAATGTCCCATGATGCTCAGAGAAACAGCCAGTAGCCTGGTGGCCACACCTCGCCAAACTCCTGTCATCACATTTGCACTCGTACACGCTACTCACGCAAGCGCACATATTGTCCATGTTGCCCAGAAGCAGCCCCTGAACGCCTAATCCAGACTGATAGCTACTCGAAAATAATCACACACAGGCTGATCTCACTTGTTATCAGATATGTCTGATGCCTGCTGGGTGTAGATGTTAACTTGAAAGGTTTGCGTGTATGAAAGCTACAACAGAGGCTCACATTGTTGTTTGGACCATATTCTCTGAGGCTAATTTAGTAAACAATGCTTCATGTTCTAAAGCGCATTCACTGATTGACCTTGCAATTAAACGCCAAGTTAGGACACGGATAAATGACCCATTTGAACATGTGCACCTCTGAAGTGTTGCTGCTGTTTTTGTGTACATATTAAAAGGATAAGGTTGCACTGCATTCAGGTAAAAAAGAAGCTGACTAAGGGCTATGAACACCGAACACTAGATGAATAAACTTTGAATAAACTTTGCAGCCTCTCCATAAATCAAACTCTGACAGTGAAAAGATATTCAGCAGCAACATTTCATCATTCATTTTCTATCTGATGTTGAACTCACGAGCCTGAACTCCTTATCGCCGCGCTAATGTGACTTTGGCCCGCGGAATCATCACAAACTATACCTGCGCGGGTTTGTCAAGATACGCCGCTTTGAGCTTTCACGAGCATCACTCACCAGATCTGCAAGCAAACGCACACAAACACACGCCTTCTCTGTCTGACTCTACCTCTTCCCCTCTTGTCTCTCCCCTCTCCCCAGAATCTAATACTCTCACTACACTGGGGCTCTCATGTGGAAAACCATTCTGCATTTCATAGCAATCAAACCGGGCTCCTGAGCAATTACTTCTGATCGCAGCCCAGTTGGCCTGACCACTGTTTATCCATATTGGCATGGGAATTCATTGGGCAAAACTCAGACAGCTGAGAGAGAATTGAGGCATTTCTTTTTTTTTTTTTTCATGTGCAATGCGCCTTTCCCAGCATATATGCCTCCCCAAAGACGTCTTCACGACGGCTCAATGCTCATTTTAATTAACACATAAGCCTGTTGATGTTAATTAAAAAGCAGACAGAAAAAGATCACACAGAGGGGAGAGCTGTGTATCTGAACGCACTGGAAGATGCAGCGGGAGGGCTTGGCACTTATTCAGATGAGATTTCCTGTAGCCCTCTTGAAACATATGCATTATAAGTGGGCGCACTGAACCAAGTGTATCAAACAGATTTTTGAAGTTAGTTTCAGGGGGGGAAATACAGATTTGCTGCAATCTGAGAAATGCTATAAAAAACTTTCAACAAAGCCTCTTTGAATAATGATGATTGTTGTAAGCTGATATGTAAATGTTATTGTCATGTGCCATCATACATGTCAGCTGCGGTGCTACTTACTTCATGGGCTTGAACAGCGCCTGTCCGTAGTTCTGGAAAGTCATGATCAACTTCAGCTGGGTGCCTCCTGATTTCATGGCTGAGAGGAAAACAATCAAGACGTTAGATCGGTATTTCAAGCACAGACAGACACACACACACAGACACAGACACAGACACACAAACACCCTCCAAATATACTCACACGAATGCACAGCTGTTTCATTATTTGCTAATTTGGAGAATGTAATTTTGCACGAATGCGTAATAGAGCCGTCACATCTGCTGACCAATTTGCCAGACACTGTACAATCAAAGCGCGATTGTGGCAGTTAGGAGCTCGGTGCGACTGAGAGCAAGACGTGGCAGTGGAAAAGCATCTGCTGAAAGCCACGGCTAGTTTGTGGTCTGATGGAGGGATGAACGCGGAAATGGACAATTTAGCGTGCTTGTGCCTTCGACTGTCTGACTCTGTTGATAGATGAATGAATTGACCCCCGTGATCCGTGTGCATATGTACACATGCTGCACAAAACACCTGATTCTGTCCAGATGTTCCTCTGTAAGCGATTGCTCGCACACGTCAGACTCTCCACAACCGCTTCTCCTCTCTCTCCCAACACGCTGACCTCCTGTGCCCCTGGGAGAGGAACCAGGGCACATGTCTCTGACGATCAGTCATATCCTCTGTGTCTCCCAGAGGCTGATGGAGACGCGCTGTGAGCTTCCTGCTTGCCTCTGACTCAAACAAAGGGACCGCCAGGCCTGTCTAAATGACTTGTATTTCTGTCATAATGGACAGGCTTTGGGGGGATTTGCCCATTTATTACAGCGCATTAACTTGAGCATATTACACAATAGAGTGCGTCTGCCTAACCCCAATATCAACATAAGCCCCCTGTAGTGGACCCACTTACTGACTGGCTTGCTGGCTGAGGAGCTGGCTGCACTCTACCCCCTGCTCCGAAACTGTCTTTTGTGTTTATTGACTCTCTTGCTGTGTCTCTCAGAGCCCTCTCAGTTTCTTCCCCTGTTTGTATCTCTTTCTTGTTTGTGTGTCATCCTTTTACTCTCTCTGTTATGCTCCGTCTCTCTCACTTTGCCTCCCCATTTACCGTGACACGTTTTCAAAAGCTTTTGTATTTTACATCCACTGTTGCAGAAAGTACAACCCACAAAACATCAGGTCAGAGACGGATAGACGGACATTGAGTGAAGCCGAAGCCAAAGAATCCACTGTGAGCATTAGGCCTACACATGTGCTGGATTTGCTGCAGCCAGGTCAAGTGCATGGTGCCCCCTGAGTAATCTTTAAACTTGGTGCAGCTATACAGCAAGCCTAAAACCTTTAAGAGATTGCAAATGACTGAACTACGTTTTAATGCTGTGACCTTGAACCCCTAAGCCACAATCCTTGAGGGACTGACCTCAATTCTCTGCTCGGCGCTGGACGTTTCTATATAAAAAAATTTGTTTCTAATTGAAAGCCACAAAAGGTAATCCCTTGCGAATCCCACCCATCCTGGAAAACCCTCAGCTGATTGTTTCTCTGGATTGTACCAGCACTGACATGCAATCAAACATGACTTGAACTTCAACAAGACATTCCTCTGATTCGCCTAAAGGCCATCTGTCTCATTGCGCGTGTGCGATCATATGTGACCTAACCGTCCGTCCCCCCTGCTCTCATTTCTCCGAGCGTCCACAAACAAATCGATGCGTCCCCGTCCCCTTTTCTAAACCCTCTTGTTCTCTAGCCTTTCAGAAAGCTCCAGGCCTCACCCACCATCATCAGATCCCCCTTCCCATCCCAATGCCTTGATGATAAATCCCCCCTGCTCTCACCTGTGCCACCACGCTCTACTGTGCGTATGATTTATGAGTCTGGCTGAAGACTGAACAAAAGGCCACAGAGAGACAGACACAGAGAGAAAGAGGAGAGGGAAGCACTTTTGTGAAGAAAATGCTGAACAGGGAAACTTTCTAATGCTGTTTCTGTTTTGCAATTTTAGTGAGACAGATAAGTGGTAAGTGTGTGCACCAATTACGGGGCACAAAAGCTGTAATGTATGCTTCCAGGCACACACACACACACACACACACACACACACACACACACACAAACTGCAGTGTGTTTTCTTTTCAGCAGACAGACTCTTTTTATAGGTGTGTCTAGGCACAGATTGATGGTTTATATATCATAAACACAGGGGACAAAAACACACACACACACACAAACTATTAAAGCGTAGACTGAGAGGTGTAGCATGAATGATTGTGAGCTGCCTGTGAGAGATGGAGGGACTAATAACAGCGAGACTGTCGAGGCGACGTCAATAAGAGCACAAACAGCAAGATAACAGCAGTGGAGGATATTTCGGTCTCCTCTGTTCTCCGTTTGTATTGAATCCAAATAATTAGCATTTCATATTGCTGTTGTGATTATTTATCACAGTTATTTATCGCACATACTTTCACACTGAGACAACATTTGGCCAAGATCAGTATAATTAGATGCTCGCAAAAACTATAATAAAGCACTTTTATGGTGTATCATTTGCAGTGAAAACGGAGGAGGAAAACACAAATCAGTCGTAGAGCAGACCAATCTTTTAAAGGACAGAGATTAGTCCAATAACTTGGAGAAGAGGCTCGTTTTCGTGGCACTTTTGCGACTTTGTTCACTTTTCCGGACAGAATTTCTCAAAGCCGAAGCTGCAGTGCGACGCCGCAACGCTCAGGTTTGCATTCTTTTGCACTCATTCAACCAGTTTGAAAGCAAAGTGTCTCCAAATGGAAAGACAGTAATGGATATTCAAGAGTGAAAGCAATGTTTAGGCCTTCAGACTAGAAGGTAATTCTTCTTGAATTGTCCATTTTTTTCCCCATTAAGGTTGCCTGAAGATGTTTAGTCGCCATGTCGACTCTTTTAGGCACGTTTGATATTTCCACCCATCTGTCATCCATTCACACTTTCAATTCACCAATTTTGCATGTTCTCTTTTAAAGTTGGTCAGGTGAAATAAAATGCTGCATATCGTGCATTGGGGACCTTCAGGGGATCTATTAATGATTAAGTCATTAAGCAGCCACAACACACATCTTAACCAACACTTTCTCTCTCTCTCTTACACACACACACACACTTGCATTATTTGATAAAGATAGATTGTTAGACTCTATATCAAGCTCCCGGGAGAAAAGGCAGCTGTACACAGATACATAAATCGCACACATAAGCAGAAATATGGGATAAATGTGTCAGATGTGTGTGTGTAGGTGTGTGCGACCGCGGCTTCTTTCTCACATAAATGCACACACAGTCACAGGCCTACTGTACAAACAGGAAGTCACAGCTCATGATTCATTGTATACACATGGCATATCAGCTGGACACACATCACTCTGTGGTTCGGTTTGATTTGCTGATGCTGCTCCCAAGATTTAACGCAGGTTTATATTTCAACAAACAGACTTTATGTTGTGTGTTTACCCAACTGAATTTCACTCGTGCCACAGTGGAAAAGCCTCTGAGGTTACATTATATCCCAGGATAGAGACCATCAACCACTTCTGTGGATGAAGATGAAACATTTTATTTGCAAACTCTTCTTAGGTGGTCCATCATGATACAGCACATTACACCAACCCTTACACTTCACGCACACACTTTGGTAACACAGCTCTTCCTGACTGACTCACCCACACTGGTGACCCTCTGCGTGACCAGGTCCTTCAGGAGGGCGTCCAGCACAGGACTGTGTCTGGAGTACAGCTCGTAGCGGTTGATGCCGATATGAAAACGTAACCAGTTGGGGTAGGACTCTGCCGTCACTTCCCCCGTTGGAGAGAACTCGTCCTCCTCTTCGTTCCCCACCTCATTGTGCCTAAGACGCGGGAGGAGAGGGAAGGAGAAAGAAGTTGTTGTGCAAGCAGATCCATGTTAAGATTATTTTTAGTCTGTGACTGATGATGACAGTATTTGTTGCAGTAACACAACAGCATCAGAAAAATGAAGCACTCAAGTCTAATAAAACATGAATGGATTTCTTACTGTTAGGAGGCTAAAATGTTGAAGAGTATTTAAAAAAAATCCAGCGCAGTGGCATGCCTAAAAAAGGTAAGCTGGCATGACAATAGGAGAGATGGGTGGATGCAGCAGATGGAGGCATATAGATAGATAGAGATAGATAGATAGATAGATAGATAGATAGATAGATAGATAGATAGATAGTTTGTAGGCCTGCATGTAGTCTGAATTGGTGCAAACATTAGAAACATTAAGAGCTAATTAAATTTAACTACTTCAATGATATCAGATTACTAATAAGAAGCAGACAAGAAATATCAGATACTTTTGGTCCCTTGCTTGCATCCCATCAAACAGCCTGACTGTCCCACTTGTAACCCCATAAGTTGAACAAATTCCCATCGGCTTACCATCCCTGGTTCCCTGCTGCTCTGGGATAAAACCTGATGTCATTGTTGACGTTAAACAAGGTGTCATCGTCCGTGAGAGGAGGAAGGTCAACCTTGTATAAAGGATGCTCAAACAGAGCAGCCAGCCTGGAGACACCGTGGGCAGGGACCGTCCGACCCCCGCTCGCGTCTCCGATGAGCGGCTTGTGCTCCTCCGCCTTCCCGGCCGACGGTCTCATCCGCCTGAAGGACTCGGCTCTGTCCGCGGCCGCGGTGATCTTTTCCAGGGAGTGAGACGTAAGGTTGGAGCTCGGCTCGTTGCTGAAATCCTGCAGGATTCTCAGCGTGTGCTTGTTAGGCCAGCCGGCTTCAGCCGCCGACCTGGCTCGCTGCTTCCCCCAGCCCTGCGACTCTCCGCCCGGGTGGTGAGCGCACTGACAGCCGCCGTCCCCGCTGTCCGCTCCCGCCGCCCGCTTCTCTAGTTTCGGTAACAAGTCTATCATGATGTGCATGGTGCAGGCTACCAAAAACACCATAAGTATCAACACTCTGAATTTACGAAACAAGATCATCTTTATCTTTTTTTCTTTTTTCTTGACAGAGTAAGCTTCAAGCGCAGCGCACCTCACAGCACCGACATGGATGTCCAACAGTGTTATACGATGACAAAGCAGCGGTTTGATTTACTGTGATCACTGCACACATAATGCCTATGTTAACAACTCCATCATGTGCTCACTTTATTATTATTATTATATATATATATATATATATATTTTTTTTTTTACAATAGTCCCAATTCTTCGGTTCCAGACAGGTGGACGCTCCGACACATTGTGCACACTGGATACTTCACTGGCAGCGGCTCAAGAAGTGCTCTTAATTCATTGCCTTGTTGAATAGGATACAGTGTCAGGAGGACGGACCACTAAATGAATCGTTAAGAGGTAACAGGAGGGAGAAGAAGAAGAAGAGGAGGAGGAGGAGGAGGAGGAGGAGGAGGAGAAGGGGGGGTCCAGTTAAAAGAACCGAAATTCTTCCTCAAATCGGCTTCCTTGTGTTGCTGCCAGCTCGGAGTGAGATGTCAAAATGTGTCATAACTGTCTTCTGAAGGAGGAAAAAAAAGTAGCGGGGGAAGATTGATATAGTCCACAAAAACACGCAGCCTCCTTTGAATTTAGGATGAATTCAAAATTTCAAATAAAGAAAGTACAAGGGTGGGGAAAAAAAAAACCCCAACAACATCCATACAAATAACAGGTGATCCGCTGAGATGCTTGGATGCGATCCCGCTTCTCCGACCCGGAGCTGCTGCTGCTGCTGCTGCTGCTGCTCACAAGAAAGACAGAAAGAAAGAATGAAAAAAAAACCCTCGCTGAAGTCAAATCAGAGACTGTGGCAGGTGTAGGGATCCTGGTTGTCATTTGTCCCCCTTAACACTGCCTTGTCTTCCTTCCAAGTGTTCATCCAGGGTGGGTGTGTTAAATATTATGATCCAAGCCCTCTGAGCCCAGCCTCGGTGGCGTCATGAGGGAAAGAGATTGGCTGCGTCTGCACATACAAGTAGCACTAGTGACATGAAAGGCGAGCTTCAGGGAGGAAAAGCTGTGGACTGAACCCCCCCCCCCCCTCTGAGGCTGCAACTCTCCTGTACGCAGCCAGAGGGCGTTGGCACAACCCGAACCACTGCTGGGCTGCATCCAATGCATGAGCTGGAGGATGTATAGTGTTGTGTACAATAAACTACTGCTCATAAAAGTCGACTCTAAAAGTCACTGTTACATTTATGAGAGGCTCACTAACAGATACTCTCCAGTGTAGACAGATACGGACTATTATTGTTGGTGCCAGATACAAGCCTCTGCACTGGAAACTTGTTTTTAAAGCAGCTGATTATTGATTACTCTATTAATCAGGGGTGGCTTAGGTGGTAGAGCTTCTGCTAATCGGTGGGTTGGGTTCGATTTCTTCAAGGGGAAGTGTCCTTGGCATTAGACTGAACCCCAAAATGCTGCCAAAGGTTGAGATGTCGGTGGGCTTAGTATGATCGTGAGCGCTCTGGATAGATTTAACGTGTAAAAATCTCTTCATAGTTTCACAGGGCTCAAGGAAAAGTCATGAAATCTTTTCATTTATGATAACAGAGCCGCCAAGTGTCACATTTAAGAGCTGAAATCGGAAAATGTTTGACATTTTAACAGTGGATTATCAATCAACGTAACCGTCAGTTCATTTTAATGAGAGCAGTAGCTCAGTGTGTGGTTCAAGTCCAGTGTGGACTAAAAATATGGAGGGTGGGCTGGTAGCTGGAGAGGTGCCAGTTCATCTATTGGACACTGCTGACCATCACTCCACCATCTCTCCATATCTGCATGTCTATGAGCCCTTTTGTGTGTGTGTGTGGTTGTGTTCCAGATAAAAATGGATGTAAAAACTTGAGTGAAATCAATAAAGTGTTTTATTCTATCCTATAACAGGGCCGTTGATTTCACACAACCAAATTTGGACCGCTCAAGGCGTTCTGAATATGAGTCCGATACTGTCGCCTCGTGCTCCTGTGTCTTTAGCTTGCACTATGGATGCTTGACTGTCTTCACCAGGTGCACATTGTACAGCCGGCTTGTCTGTGCTTGTTTGCTGTAAATGGCTGTCGACAGTTTTAATGAGAGCTAATAAAACATATATACGATATACTGTATGTGAAGCCTGTTAGTACAGAGCAAGTTTGGCACTAAAGCGAATTCCACAGAGTCACTTGAGTTTATGTTACTATCAAGAATATGTTAAAAAATGGATTTAGGAGGATGTTGATCTATAATGCAGATCAAAAACTTGATTATTTTAACTCTAATCAAAGGTTTTCTAATCAGGTTATTTATCATCCACAAACATGAATCATTATGCAGTCCAAACACACTGACCCGCCTTCTCGGAGGCTTTTTTTTGGTTTTTTTTATTTGCTGATAAAATGAAACACCTTTCATTTAAAACTGCAGGGGGACAAAACACTTGCAGCAATTACTGCAGCCAGCACTTACAGCTGCTATAGCTATGTGTTTCTCCGAGACGTCACCGGATTAAGTGAAAGACATTTTAAGTGGCGTGGAGTTCATTCAATCTGGGCAAACCTTTTGACTGCCAGACACAAACATACAAACATGCTCAGAAAAAATAATCAAAGCAGATGGAGAACGCAGAAGATGGGAAGCAAGAAACGTCTTCAGTGAAATCAAAAAGTAATAAAATGAACAAATTATACATATTCTTCTGGCTTGTGTGCCTGCGTTACTAAGTTGGCCCGACTGGAAGAGCTTCACTTGGCTTCTGTCTCTCCTCCCAGAGGCACTGAGTTCATGGCACTGCCAGATTTGTGCGTCTAAATAAAACAGGATCTTAAAGCTAACAAGCAAACAAATTGTTCTCCCAAAGGCGAGCCTGCTGTCCTGATTCATCTTGTGCTCCAAAAACAAAACAAATTGGCACGCGCAGACATGTTACAATCCACTGATACTAAAAAGGTATTCTGTGAGTGATATAATTTGCTTCAGCTCAAGGAGTAAGAATAAAAGTTGAACCACATATGAGGGATTTTATTCTAGGTGCAGTCTGAGCCCGTCAGCATGCTATAGTTACTTTTGGCACACAACATCAGTTAACCTGCATCAGCTGATGAAGCATATTTGTAATTGTGTGTGAAAAGCAGCTGTCTGCTCTCCAAACCAGTCATTTTTCCTCACGGTCCAGTTTTGAAAAGACATATACCGAAAACAGAGAAACCTGAAAAAGAGACAGAATACCCAAATGTGTTGTTCATGAAGATTTTGTATCACTCATGCTCCTGGCAACAAAGCAATTAAGAGCATTTCCTGGAATGGAAAATTGAGAGACGGCACACTATTTTCATCTTAATGAATGTGGAATTATAAAGTCAAGAAGGTGACACAGAAGTAATATGCATCCAGTTTGTCCACGGGACCCGAGGACGGCAACAAAAAATTGTGTGTCTCTTCTACTTTGGATTCATTTAAAGCTAAAGCTGCCCCAGAATGAGCCATAATTATTTTGACATTTTCGAAAACAACCAGGAAGGAAATAAAATACCAGCTTGGTCTTTTCCAGGAAGATTAAATGAGGCTATTCTGTATGGGCTCTCATTAAATTTGAGTGCTGTTCAATTCTTGAGTAACTTGCTGATATTAAATTGTTTAAAGAATGCTGGAACAACATTTTGCAAATGTACTAAATATTAAGTTGCCTGCCAGTGAATGAAGAAACTACAGCAAGTCTCACTCTGCTGCAAAAAGATGTTTTTGTCTTTGATATATCTATTTTACATTGTTTTTTATGAAAAAAAATAAATAAAGTGAATTTAAGTTAAAAAAAAAATAAAAATTAATTTATATAAATCAGAAATACAAACCAGTCACACTACACATCTGTACAAATAGTCTTCACAGGTAACTAATGTAGAATAGTTACCTCATTCTGCTAATGAAAGATATGTGGAAGTGTCTATTCTGTATCAGTTCAATTCATTTCAGTTCTATTTATATAACGTCAAATCATAACAGAAGTTATCTCGTGACCCTCATAACAATGGTGGCAAGGGAAAATGTCCTTTGAAAAGGCAGAAACCTGGGAAGAGAGAGTTTCTAAAGTGTGACATACAACAAATCGTTTTAATAATGAAAGTAATCGATTTCAAAGCCTACAATATCGTATTTTAATCTCAACTGAAGTGCTTTAAAGGTCCAGTGTTTAGAATTTAGTGACACTTGACCTGTCACCTCTCCCTCTTGGTTCAAGCATAAAGGAGAAACAATAGTGGCCATGAAACTCCCGAAAAATGCAAAAAGTCCTATGTAGAGCCAGTGTTTGGTTTGTACCTTCTGGGCTGCTGTAGAAACACAGTGGTCCAAAATGGTGGACTCCATGACAGAGGACCCGCTCCCTGTGTAGATTAAAGGTTCATTGTAAGGTAAGATAAACACAACAGTTCTTATTTCCAGGTGATTATACACAAATGAAGACATAGTTTTGAATATTGTGTTCCATTTCTGTCAATAGATACCCTTAAATGTCACATGCTGGATCTTTAAGGCTACAAATGTCCGCCATATTTCTTTTCTTTCTTCCCAGAGCATTTTTTCTCCATCAAATTTATTTTCTTTACCATTAGAAGAGTTTGGTAACCTCTGACCCAAGAAAGCAAAAGTGACACAAGGACCCAAAGTAATTTTGAATTTCATAACTGAAGCTGGTCTCATACCATTTTGACTAGCTCTGTGTGTTAAGGAATGTGTTTCAAATAAGATGCACAGGAAACAGACGGAAACACTAAGGATAAAAACATTTTTAAAAAATCAGTGCATGCTCTAGATTCTGGTCTGACTTGGCCTGTTGGAATCCACCGAGGAATATTTTTGTGTCTGTCTGTGTGTCTGAATGTTTGACCCGAGGGCTCGTCTGTTCTTCAGGTTGGAGACAGACTTTCAAAAGTTCAACTTGAGCTCCCAGACCTCACCAATGTCAGACTAGTCTGCAGGTATCAACGTTGTATAATAAGGTAAACTTTAGCACCAGATTACGGCACAATATATTTACGAACATAATGAATCAAACATTCAAAGTATGTCTCTGTGGAGCAATGATAAAAATATATATCCATTTTTATCGCCGTGTTTCATTAAAGGCCATAAGCTCAGTCACATCAAGCCCCGTTAGGCAGTTTTATGAGCCTCGTGATTTGTTAACAGCTAATTTCAAGCTGAGGGATAAATGGCTGTGCAAATGTCACAAGTATAGAAGTTATAATTGGAGAATAATGTGACCCGAGTAATAGCAATAAAAATGTTGTTTTGACAAATGGCTTGTCAGTGGGCGACGCTGGTACGGTAAAAGAAAGGAGGGTGTGGCCGACAGCGTGAGGGAGGGTGTTGAGTAATGACACATTTATTCACTTAACTGAGAACAAGCTGGGAACAGACTTGAAAAGGACCCATCATTGACTTTAGGTTATTTTCCTTCATGCAAAAACCTGGATTATTACACGCTTTCAGTTTAAATTATTTACGAACGGAATACGCTAAATGATACAGGCCACGCTCTTTATACTGTTTAATATGAATTTCAGTGCAAAGCATCACTCTGGCACATCGTCTGTACTAGTCTTTCATTTGGACTCTGTGCCAATCACAGCATGACACAGAATTAGAGTAATGAGACTACTGGCGCCGTGCGCAGCGGTACGGTGGTCCCACTGTGTTGATCTCTTTATCTCAAAGACTCAAAGAGTAAAACTGAGCTGGGGGATTTTAAATTAGAGGATGGTGGGGTGTGACCTTGGAAGTTAAGGCGCAGAGGGGATGGTTGCATGTGTGGTTTGGTGTGTACGCGTGAATGGACTATTCCTAAAAGAGACATGGCGGTTTTACAGCCGCATCTGGCCCATCTATCATCAGGAGGTGAACTGTAATCTGTCCATCATCTGGTGACAAAGTAGTTGATACCTTGTTGTCGCCCAAGGTCCCACTTCATACCACTATCAAAGGGCCAGATGATAGATGTCTCCCTTTTTCCTTTTGCTCAGTATCAAATGAGCTCAGTTTCCAGGATGATGGATGATAAAAACTTCATTTTACATGCAATGACACACATCACAAGTCCCAGTTTTCTTTCATCAGTTTTCAAGTTTTCCGCCACAGTCTGAAGGATTGCAACTCAGGTGAACTGAAGATTTTAAATTACCTGTAGGTGCAAATGTGAGTGTGTAAGCCACAAGATGGACTGGTGACTTTCTGATACCTTACCTGCAGCAAGGACATGCTGGGATATGCTCCAAATCCCCTATTGGCACCTTAAATGTTAGAGAAGTAGAATTAATGTAAGTTGACATAAGTGAGCAGCACAGAGGCCCGCTTGTGTTTACCTCCCCTGCTGAGAGATTGCTTAAGAGCAAAAGATACCAAATAGTACGACAAAAGGGAAACATCCACAGGCTACCTTTCACTCTCTGGAGTGCTTCCTCGCCGAGTCCTGTTTATGTTTTACTCTTTATTTTCAACATTTCCTCTGAAGGTGCAGGTATAGCATTCTCAACGCCATAGTGTGGTATGGGCGCATAAATCTCAGGCATAGACTCTCTTCCCCCTTGTAGCCTCTGTTTGTGATTTAGGCTGATGCTGTCAAAAAGCCTGGAGGAAGTTTTCTCCACTGAGCCACTCACCTATGAGGACAGCTGAACAGGCTGCACAGCTGATGACAAACATATTGTATATATAGCACCTGGGAGCTCTCAGTAACAAGACAGTTTCTCTTGCTAATGTTCTCCTCGCCTCCATGGATATACAGTCAACAGTCGGCTGGACGTAAGTGTTAATGATAAAGATATAAAATTACAGGATGTTGAATACTTATTGCTCTTTCCCTGGTGATGTGGATTTGCCAAAGAGGTGTTGATTGATTGTTAGAAATCAAACACTGAGTTTGTCTCCCGTGAGCTTATTGATGCCTACTTGAAAAATCTGTCAATGGTGTAGTCTCTTGATTGAACATCTTGAACTCTATTTGTGTCATTGGCCTAATAACTAATTCCCAAGTAGAGCATTGTTTTACCTATACTGCCATGAAATGCTAATTCCGAGTGGGCCGTGAATCTTCTAAAAAAGATCTGCTCCGTTAGCGTGCTGGGGAAAGATGCGCGTCAGGGTTTGATTTTTATCTTCACCGTATCTTCAGATTTTTGGTATATGCGTGTAGTCGGGGTCTTGTACAATACAGGGTTGGCGAGTTTAGGAGCAGACAGCCGGCGACCTCAATTAAGCAGCTTGCAAACGAAACACGAGGTGAAAAGAATATGCTTTTTAATTTCCATTTGACTTCCATTGGTCATTACGCTTATCACAGGAACCTGTTTTAATGACTTTGAACTTGAGGACAAAGGAGGAAGTGATTTATTATTGTTGCACCTCCAGCTCCTCCTTCACAATGCATATTGTTAACATGAAAATAACAGTTGCTGAAGATCACATCCAGTGATTCGGAAGGTGAAATTAACACCATGTCCAAAGCTGTGACAACAATACCCTAACAGCGAGAGAGGACAGGCCTGTGACCACGCTCTGTAGCTGAACAGTCTTATATTTCAGCAAGGTTATTGGTGGGCTGCGTTGCAGTGGTAATATGCTGTCATATTAGCTCTCTGGATGTCAGAATGTGATGCCTCAGAGGGAGATCATAGGCTGAATCTCCTCCAGCAGGGCTGAAGCTGGAATACTGCTCAACCAAACAAAAGTAATGTGCATGAGTGAATAATGATGATATTGTTAGCGAGGTGTCACTTCCAATAATACGTGTTTTGGATGCTGCCTTTAGCTTGCCACATAAAAGTCTTAGAGTCACAGTATTTCTGCCTCGGCTTTGGATGCTGTGCAAATAAAACCCAGCACATGGAATAAAATGATGAATTGCTCCCTATGGCCAATAAGCAAATCAATGCCAAATCAATGGTCATTTGGGATAGAGGTAATTAATGGATCTGTGCTGTATACAGTGTGCAGTTGCAGAGATTGTGGACAATCAAAGGTCAATGAGGTTAAACTCACAAGGTAGCTATGCTAATTTCATGGCACAAGGTCAGGCTAAAATACTAAAGGGCTTTGTGTCTCTCCAGGAAACTGTCCTCCCAAGAAAAACAGAATCAGTCATTTCAGCAAGTGGCCCACATCGCCAAATCCTGGCTATGGTAATTATGACTCAAAAAAGAGGGAATCAGGGGACGTTATTATAAAGTGAAGGAAAGAGGTCCATATGTAAGGATGGGTCAACAAAACGTTGGACTTTTACAAGGGAGACCACTGTTTGTTTCCCGTTTCTAACCAACAGTCAACGTTGGTTTCTTTTAACCATGACCATGATCGTTTCATAACCGTAACCAAGTGCTTATTTCAACCCAAACCAGGATCTTTCTTGAACCTTAACAAAGTAGTTTTTGTGCCTAAATGTGACCAAACCTTTACCCCAGCTTTGTCGCGCCATAAAATTGATTTATTATTCAACAGTCTTCGTAACCGAAAGTCTATTTTTCTAAAGTTTATTTGGCGTTCTAAAGAGCAGTTACCAAATGCATATTTTGTTTTTTTAACTTGGAAGTTTAGAAAAATCAAAACCACTTATTCAGCTCTAAAAAATGGCAAAGTACACCACACTTCAAATGCATTGAACAGAATACAAAATAGTGACTGTTCTCTGTGCTATTCTCAATAGACGAAACTTAAACTATGTCCTGAACCTGGTGCTCAAGGAATTAATGAAATATCATGATATTCTGGCTATTCCAGTGTAATGTGCTTCTTGTGGACAAGAGGAAACGAAAAGCTGACGATGTCTGCCTATGAATGTAGAAGGTAAAGGACCAAGATTTGAAGTTACCAGTTATCTGTTTATAGAGATCAGCAGAAATCTTTGTCGTCATTCTCGTGTATCAAATTGCTAATCAGACTGCAGAGAAACTCTTGGCCGAGGTAACTGCTGTCTGTTTTCCAGATATCTGTTGGTTACCTCAGAAGCACAAAATGTCATCAGACGAGAGTTGACTAAAGTTCTCAACATTTGCCAGGGAACTGTGTGCCGTGATATCCTGCCCTGGATATGAGTGTTAAAGGTGAATGGACCAACAACCACCATCATCTATACACATCCTTGTATATGGTTCTGTACGTTTTTTAAAGTTCATTTTTACTCTGTGCTCCGTTCGTTGGGGTGAGATAACCTTGTTTCAGTGCCGGGTTAGCATGACATGCCGTGTGTCACCAGAAAGGCCAACGGAGATGACGGCTGGTATGATGATGTGGCAATCCCCTCCGCTGATTTCATTGTACGTGCAACATCTCTGCAACGCGGTAGCCACTGGGCCCTCACTTCCTCCTCTTGGCTCTGTGGCTGATTTAACAGGCTGCTTGTTACACAAGAGTTTGGCATGGCTGTAGTCCTGCTGCTGTGTCCTTCATGGGCCACATCCTGTTACTGCTCTGCACCCACTCGCTTGTTGACACATAGGTCATTGCAGGGCGTTGGCTGTGCTTCCAAACATCCAGACAGAAAAAGACACGGCAGACACACACAAATATAAGAAAACACACACAAACAGAGCTCAGCTTGTCAAGTGAGCAACGAGCAGACATTTCTCTTCTCATTACAGTGCCAGTGCCAGTGAGTGTGTGTGTGTGATGGTGGCTCTCCTGCTTGTAGGATATGTTATGCTTGGCCATGACTTTTCATCCTGGAAGCCCGTAATTAGACAGCAACTGGAAGTTGCCAAGGAAGGATGAGGTTAAGGAGTGGGAGCGAGCCGCCTGTTTGCTCTGTGGTTTTCACAGGCACGATGAGGAGGCTTAATTACAGGAGTGACACCCCCGCTGGACCTCGATGACACGTTTCCTGCCATTACAGGAAATGATCGGTATCGATTGTAAGAGGGGAAGAAAAGTCATGTTTAATTACATTAGAATAATTGCCTATTGATGGCTGAGGTGAGCCCAGTGCCTGATGATGAGACTGCAGCAGTGTGTCAGGTGTGAAACCTGTTCATGCTACATTGCTCCCAAAGTTGTTTAATAACGGTGCAATGCATTTGCAGTGTAAATTGTTTGCTGACGCAGATCCACAGATTGTCCATGTATAAAAAACTCAATATTTTGCACCTATGTTTATTGGAAGCCTCTTCCTCCTGGTCCGATGTGTAAATAATTCCTCCTCGCGTCACCATTCCGCAGCTGTCCCACAACAATCCCTCTGCATGCATCAGGTTAACTTCCTCCAGGTTTTCCAATACCAACCAATTAGGCTTGAGTATGAGTATGATCGATATATTTCCTGGTGACCTCTGGGTTACCTCGGGCAACTGTCGATAGGTATTTGAGGCTGCGATGTCAGGGCGGGCTCTACAGTTGCCCTTGCGCTATCAGTCCATCGATTCTTCACCTTCCTCCCGAGATGCACAAACAAAACCTTATGCTAACTCGTACAATATATGTGTACTGCTGACTCGGCTGTTGCTCGCAATATTTATCATCCCACGCCTAATCAGTTTTGCACTGAACACCTGAACCACCACTCCTACCTCATGCTTAATAAAAAGAAATACAATAGAAGACATATCGAATAAAGCATATAATATCTCTTGGGAAATGACACTATAGCGTACCAGTAAATAAAATTAGCATGTAATTCATCAGAAATAATAAAGCAGGCACTTTTTTTTTTGGAGCTTCCAGACAGCACCACAGTTACAGATGTGGTTTTTCGTACGTGATTTGCACTGTCACCAATATCTTCTGTCCCTGTTTGTTTCACTCTCTCTCCTCCTACAGTGTTTGGGTGCTCGTTTTTTGGCTGGTTGTGTTTCGAGTGAACCCAGACAGCCTTGATCTTCAGCCAGGGACAGTAGCTATGGGGCAGTCAAGGCCACAGAAAGTTACCCTGCTCCCAGGTCACTGTGGTCTGGAAGCCAACATGGGAACACTGGGTAAACAAGTGGTTTCAGTTAGTAGGCGGCTCAGAGCAGCCTCTACAAGGGCGTGTGTTTGTACGGGTATGTGTGTGAGGGTGCATGTGCCAAGTAAAAGTTTGGATGGGTCCATAGCGTGCTTTTTTAAGAAAATCTCGACTGCTTCATGTCTCGGCTGGGGTCGAATGATGTTGATATATGTTGGGATGATATAATCTTCAGTATGTGCCGGGGTGTGAGGGTTGTTTAAACACATCTCATCAATACCATTACTCAGCATTGCCACTGACAGGCATTAGTGTACCGTCAGAAGAAATTACTGCAGTAAACTGTCCTCCATGCATATTCATGCTTGTATATTACAATGGCAACAGACAAATGAGCTCGGTATCACCAAATTAACATGCAATGCAAACAGACAGAATGATTTTGATATAATCAGCTTAAGTATGACACTGCCAATTTAAGGAATTACTATATGACAGCTCATTTGCATAATTGGTCTCCTCAAACAAATGTAATCATTTCAGATTACGTCAATCTGTTTGTTAAAACATGATGAAACCCGCGACACGCGTCTCGCTTTTAAAGGGAAATCACACCCCAAGATACATTTAATGTTACATGTCACCAGCGCGACAGGAAGTGATGAGTCAAAGCAGAAGTCTGCCTCGCCTTGTTTTTCTGTTCCAGACGCTGCGTCTGTCTCTGTTCTCGTGCATACTCTCTTTATGTGACAGTCAGCTGATCTCATGTCACTGCGACTGATGGGCTCCTGAAACTCATTTAAATGACAACATAGTTACAATTGCAGCAGTTTTTTTGATGCTGTTTCTATAAAAAAAAAATCCTTCAGGCTTGTTAAAGATTCTTTTGAATATACAGTATATATTTTAAATAGAGCCTGCTTTGCATGAGAGTAAGTGTAAAATGCAATGTTTATAAATGTCAATGTCAAATGTTATATTAAAATGAATATATACAATTATTTATTACATTACTACGACAGGGTTAGGAAAAATATTGGAGTTTTTTTTTCTTTTACTGAAAATTGTATTCAAAACAAATCAGAATACATCAGAATTTCCATAGTCAATCGTCTAGGATGGATTTTCAGATTTTAAAGAAGTACAAAAACAGACAAAGGCTCTATTTTCAGCACTCTCTCCCATCTCCCATGTGTTTTTGACATTTGGTCTTCTACATAGCAAATATCAAAGTCTGGCTGATGCTTGATTTTCTCCAGTCACCAAAATATCCCACGCTGAATTTTGTTTGGGTTATCACGGCAGCACAGCAACAGGTTTGCTACAGGTGTTTCCTCTGCCCATAAGATAACATAAATTCAGCTGCGGCGCATTGTTTTCATTTCTCTTTGAAACTCTAATTATATCTCAAATAGATTTGTTAAAATAAAAATATAGCTGAACATCTAATCATGCAAGTATTATTATTAGTAGTACTGCACAGTAAATCTTGGGAGTAAAAATGTATTTAATTTACACTGATTAGAACACAAAGTGAACATCGACAATGATTAGACTCTGCACACATCGTTTTATCTCTATGTTTTGATTGTTCATTGTTACACTTTAATTCGCTAAGACTTGCACAGCTGGCAGGCATGCAATCCGCTCATTTTCCTTCTTCTTTTCTCAGTTTGCTTTTCTATAAATGTTCTGAGTAACTGAACAAGACATCCTTCCTTCCTTCCTTTCTTAATTACAAACCTTTTTTTGATGCGCAGCTTAAATATTAAACAAACTGTGTTGACACTATGTCACCCTTATGGTCAGACAAGTACACAGTAACATCCAGGGATCATATGTCTGGATCTCTTTTCCCATAAATGAGCTGTATGTATTACAATCTTTTGTTTGTGTAACTGTAAAGGTCAAAATATGATAGCAGCGATGGCTAAGAGCCAACAGTGCAGCAAACTATGTTATCACCCACTGCACCATATTATTTTGACGTGCTATATAGGCTATTCATGTGCATTATTTAATATTTCATACGTTTCTGCGCGTCATACATATTTCATACACAACATCCCCTAATGCAGTATAATGTGAATTATCTCAAATTAGCTTTCTGTGACTTGCTGACAGAGTGGGAATGCCCTCCACCCACCACCACCAACCCCGAGGTTGTCTGGCGTAGCCCTAAAATTCCTTCATTCACCAGCGCTGGAGGCTGTCCTCATGCTCTGTGTCCCATCCCTTCTCTGCTGTCGCCTCTGGCACAAAGCTGAGTGAGCTGTATTAATGTTTCTCCAGTCCACTGGGAGTAAATTTGATAGACTGGACAATGAGTCAGGCTGTAAGAAAATGTGTTTATGTCCGCTCTGAGAATAGAAGCGGACATCTTTAAATGGACTGACACAATCAAAAGAGTAGTCAATAGCATTTTGCGGAGTAATGCCTTCCTTGTTAAAGCAGCGGATTCAACATAAGCGTCCTCCTCGGGTTGTTCAGCTCGCTCCACGCTTGGCCTGTGCTGGGAGGCACATTAAAACGTGTTTTTTTTTTTTTTTTCTTTGAACAGCGAGCCTTCGATGAGTCTAATTAGCATTTATAGATTCATTGAGGAACTTGATTACAGCTTTTAAAGTCTGCAGCTGGTCATTATGCTAATCTAACAGCCTTCGGTGTGTACTTATATAACCCTGCCACACAATGAGTGGTGTGTCATGATAGGGGGGAATAAAGCGCAGGGTGAGCTAAGTGCTCTTTAACCAGAAAAAACTCCCATGATTCTTTGTTGCGGGACTCAATACTGCAGACATCTGTAGCGGAGCGCGGGTAAGGTCCAGCCTGAAGTCAAGAGTTAATCATTAACTGTAAGATCGCTGTGATGAAGGGGCAGGAGCGGAGGCTAAACAACAGAAAGTAAAAAAAAAAAAAGAAAAAGAAAGATGAATTGATCAAAACATCACCACGGGTTACAATCATAGGTGTGATTTACAACGCTACGAGACATATCCATGTTGATGACCTTCACGGCTCAGGCGTTACAAAAACGCAAGCAGCTGATTAATAAAAAAAAAAGCTATTGTGTTTGATTGTTGTTTGTTCTCTTGTGCCGTGACCTCATTACACCCTCCAACCGTGTCCTCCAAACAATCCCGCATCCTTTGGTGATACTACACAAGCATTTTGTCATTGATCTGTCACAGCAACCTAATATAGCCCTGTACAGCCAGCCAGAGAACAAGGTCGAACACGCACCATGGATATGTCTTCACCCGGGGCTAATTTCTTTAATTCTTAAACAAGATGTGCATGACAGAGAATTAATTTTCTGTGTAAACAAGTTACAGTTTCTTTCCCGAGGTTGTTTTGGCTGCCTTTTTTTGGTGTGTCTGAAGCTGCACATGATTAATAACGCTGTCCTACGCCTTCTGTTGAGGGAATTAACAGAAAATAGTGAAAATGAGCGCGGGGCCAGGTCGTGTGTGCTTTGCTAAAGATGAAGACCCTCGTGCATGAACTCACCGTGCGGCATTTCCCAGTGCAAACACACATGCCTTTGTATTGTGTCCTCTTGAATGTCACTCGTGTGCCACAGACTATGTTGTCCCTCCACACTGCAGATAATGAGCATATTAATATGTACATACCTAGCCAGGTTAATGCCTGCCTGGCACTCCAATTTCACGGCCCAGTCTCAGGTCTGCAGTGTTTCCGCAGGAACCAGCAAGCCGGGGTTTTTCTCTATCAGATAAAGAGAGAAAAATATAGTTCTGAATTATTGAACAGATACATGACTGACAGGCCGGCTGATGAAACTGAAGGGAAGGAAACAGAAAAGGAAGAAAGAACAAAAATTGGTATATTGAAGATGATTGATGCCAAAGATAACTTTATGTGAGGCGTTTATACTAAAAAATACTGACACAAAATATGGCTACAAGGGTTGTGGCGGAGTGGACAAAATTGCTGAAACGGCTCTTCAGTGCTATTTTCTCCTTTTTTCAAAGCTCCAAAAGTTATTCCAGGGAATCCATCAGACGGCCCCACCTTCATAACTTTCAATCTAACTCATGATGATATCTATTTGACAGTTGAGTTCATCGCTTTTGTTTTCCCGCTGCTCCGGGAAGACAAACGGCGTCTTAAAGCAGATAGAGTAGAAAATCTGGCTGCGACTGAATAAGCTCATCTAAAGAATGATAAATATTTTGAGATGGGCTCATTTAAAAAGAAAAAAAAAAAAAAGAAAAAAAAGAAAAAAGTCTTGCAGATATTTGTCAGCCATTAAGCGTCAAAGAACATTTCCAGCTAAAAGTCATTGCAAATGCCAGACAGATAAAACAGCTGCCATCTAAGGAGCCGCCTGACAGACAGTGTGATCAGGCTAAACGCTCGGATGAGGTAGGAGGAGGGATTTTTATGAGTTTTGTGTGTGTCTGGCTATGTACAGTATGTCTGTGTGTTTTCTGACGCAGACGCACCTTAGATCTTTTATTACCCGTTTTAAATCAGATGTCAGCGCAGACAATATTTTTTTTTACCACAACGTAAGTGGAAGACGCGCGTTTTTAAAATTTTATTTCATGTTTATCTCCTCGCTGCTGTGAAACACAATGTACGATGACAACTTGACTCACTGCCTCTGCGGCAATCTCAAACTTTTCACTTGATTTAGCGTCAGCACTGGGATTCCCTCATAAGCATTTGATATGAAATTGAGTAACAAGCGTTCTGCATTATGTATTTATGACAGAGTTTACTCCTCACTCCGCTTAGTCTGACATGTTTTCGCGCTCAGGTGAAAAGCTATTCTGATTCCAAGCATCACTTGGTATTGTCCCTACCACACCTACATAAAGTTTTTCACAACACCTCAAGGCCGCTGTAAAGAACTTTGTATGAATACAAACAAGATGTTTGCAGATATTCTCCACATTATTTCTCTGCTGCAAAGAGGCAGCAGCAACGTCAACTCATGGCAACAATTTGGAGTTGGAAGTCCGACTTTTGAATCCCAACACAATGAAGAAAAACCCTCTTTAGAAAAAAAAAACGCTGTTAACGTGCGCTGTAAACAGCTCATTTTATTTTGGCAAGGTCGCAGAAATTCTTATTTAAGGGAAAGAAATATTTATTTGGCTCAGAGTTGGATTATTAAATGGATGTTGGCGGTGCTAAATCAAGTTTAATCAGCTCGAAAATGTGAGGATTTTAATTGTCTGATCAGTGAAAAACTAAATTTTGCATACAGCGCCAAATATAGCAGGACATCCTTGAGTGCTCAGAGGGGGTTTGTAATGAGCATTTCAACATCAGATGACTAGCCTATTAAATAATGTTAATCTGTCTCCATCAAGGACAATAGACAGGTGATAAAGAGCTTTAAAGCCAGACTGAACCTTCATTTTAAAGTCACAAGATTAACAAGGTTTGTTTCCTAATGAGATCTGGTGCAAAATGTTACTCCTCCTTAGTGTGATCTTCAAACACCTTCAGACACTTAAAGACACACACATAAAGAAGGTCCGGTTGTGTAAAGCCAGAGTGATCAGTTATTATGTCTGATTCATCACATCACATCGCACTTATTCTTCTCTGGACAAACGTCTGCTGCTACCTGTCCACCACGCATGAATTACCGGCCATCTAGTGGCTCAATCACTGCGCCAACATTTGCGATCAGAGCCCTGCACAAATAACAGGCTGTCATAATATCCGTTTATATTCAAACACTCAAAAATACTGGTTCATCTTTGTCTGAACGGGAAGTAACAGGAAACTTTAAAGCTGCTTTGTATCACTTAGCAAGACATGCGGTATACTCTTTGCTTTACAGCCAGGAGTTTGAAATAAGTCTGATAGTCATGAATATACATCAATTATCACCTATTAAATGAATGTTTAGCCCAAAACTCTTTGAGCCTGTAAATCAGAACCCCCCTGCTGTATTTCCTCCAGTACAACACCCCCAGCTGTACAACCTAATCAGGAAACACAAATCTAAACAAACATGCCCTCGGCTGGAACATTAATGGAGATGTCAACACAAAACAGGAGTTCACGGCGGCCTCTCACAGACTGCACAGCTGGTAAATAGTTGGCAGGATAGTAGACAACAGGTACCTAAAAGACTACAGCACTACAGCATCAGGTAGTGGATGGCTGACTGATGTACGAAAGCAAGTGAACATATATTTGGGTCTAATCAGACATAATATATAGATAGATGTGCGACAAATGACATTCAACCGTCTTTTAAAACAGTGTTACAGATACATGGCAGCTGAAACTCAGAGGCAGTGTGTCCAGCATTTCAATGCCTTCTGAAGGACAGTGTGGAAATGGCTTTCTGAAAGCACACATGGGGATTGGTATCAGCCTGCATCAGGTCATGTGCATCTACTTGACCGTGCAGTTCAGTTCAAATAGAAATATTCACATTTTTACATGCAGTGTAGACACCTTTTTATTTGTGTTGTTTGCATTTTGTTTTGATTGTATGACATTTTTAAACAACTTTATTACATACTGTATAAGTTGAGTTTACAATATTGGGGAAAATGTACTTCATAGTAACAACTTCTGCATCTGTTCTCACTTTAATAACTCACCCAGTAGTTTTTTTTTTATTTCTAACTGGTTATGAAACCATAACTTGATTTCATACTGGAGTCTCTATATGGCCTACATAAATAAAGAAGACCAGCAGTGAGAAGATTAGCAGTTCTGTATAAAACTCAGTACCGTAATGCTAACAACTGGACTGCTTTTGTCCACAGGGGCCGCCACAATCAGCACTGAATAAAAGTTTCTGGTAGCTGCTTTAAACACATGGATTTCCCCCTAAGATTTCTGGTCAAGGGTGCCACAGGGACAGTGTTTCCTGATGATGTCACACATGAAAATATTTGCTACAGGTCACTGCCGTTAACAGAAGGAAGCAGTTGTGCTGTTAATGTGTAGCCACTATAGTGAAAACATTGTGGTTAAAGTCCAAGTAACAAGTAACAGGCCTGAATCAGTAAAAAAAAAAAAGAAAAAAGGTTGTAATAAAAATTGCAATCAAGATAATTAATGTGTGTTATCTGATGATTTTAACTTCTGTAAGTATTTTTGAGAATCCTGATTGCTCTAAAAATAAAATGCATTATTATTATTGTTACTGTTGTAGGTCACGGGTTTCTCATCCATCACTGACGATTTTTCTGGCACAGTGCAGTTGTGCTCATAGCACCAATCCAAAACGTCTACGGTTAACACTACAGGAGTGGCAAGGAGACACAGTGGAAACTTGTGAGGTGGTCCTTTTTTTTTTTTTTTTTTTATGTGACTAAAATATTTTTTTCTGCTGACCCTGTCCACATCCGTGCATAGCTGTGTGCTGGGATCGCGGTCTGCAAGCTGGGTGTGTGCTGACCGCTGTTTACTATAAGGTAACACACAGATGATGCATAAGTAGCTCATGCAATCCCATTTGCTCACATTGCAGCCATTACTGGGCATAGCAAAGATCCAAATGGATTTGCACCTGGGATATATATTTACATTTGTCAAAATCTTACTTTGCATCTATAAGTTCCTAATAGTTGGATAAAGTCTTGATTTTATTTTCATCTTTTAGTGCAGATACATTTAGATTTACACATCAATAAAACACCTGATATCAATAGTTTAAGTATTTCACAAATCATTCCCAATAAAGTGAGCATTTCATCTGAATATCAAGGGTCAAATGCACAGGATTTTTCTTGCATTGGTAATCAAAGAAAGATCCTAATCACGATATGATCTCTACGTGCCAATCTACGGCTCAAAGCAGCAACGTGTACCGCCTGTAGCACTGACCTTTCAGGAACTCTCATTTCTAGCACACGTATTTTACACTTCAAAGTACGAAGTTAAATTATTCCAATTAGGCCTGCAGCGCCGTTCTGGTCGTACCAATCTGCTGATGAAAGAATTTACCAAGCCTATCATCCTGCCTCAAAAAAACTCATACATATGCACTGTTTAGAGAGAGGTCACGTTTGCACAGCAGACTGAAAAGAAAAGAAAAGAGAGGCACGTTACGTGGTCACTATATGCTGCTTTCACCAGCAACTATCCGCATTCATATGCAGAGATACGGCACACTGCTTATGCACAATGCAGTTAAGATAGAGCTCTGTGATCCAAACTCAGAGTAAAGACATGGCCTCTCGTGCTCTTAACTGGAAAACACGCCTCTGACTGATGACTTTTGGAGCACTGTAGGATTTATATTTATGGCACCAAACAGCCTGGTAAAGAATACAGCCAGATGGGAGCTTATTGGAAGCGTTTTACCCCTCATGGATTTTTAGACTACTCTATTGATTTTGTATGCATTGCACCAAGGCTGGCTGAAATAAACTGCATGCGGTCCATGCCAGTGGAGTAGGTCTCTCCTCCACAGCACTGACTCTATCCTCATCCGGTAAGCATTTCATCTGCCTTTGAAGGAGCAGAACCAAGGGAATTATACAGGGGAAAATTGACGATAAAGGCTATTATGTCCGCTGTAATATCCATTTCCCAAACAATAATGTCGGGGAAGGAGAAGTAATGAGAGCAGAGCAGTATTACCCCGCCATCTGCTCTCTTCCCCAACTCGGTCTGTCTTCTTCTCTCTTGGCGGCGTTCTATTTACTCTATCAGGCTCATGTGGTCTCTCGCTCTATTTTTTCCACACCCTCTGCATTGTGTTTTATCTCCGTTAACCCTCTAATTTCCTCTATCTAGTCTGTGGTCTTCACTGTCAATACTCTCAGAGATTCCCTTCACTGTCGAGTAAGTCTCGCACATATGAACACCAGTAAATACATCTGTGATCCTCGCAAAGTCAACTTCGCCGTCTGCCGTGGGAGTAGAAGTGATAAAAAAGATAAATAAATAAAAATAAGAATCTATCTCGCCCGCTCACGCAGTGCACCTCGCGCTGTATATGAACACCTTCCATCTATGAAAACAAACCTGTTTCTAAAATATGCATGAGATGCTTGAACAGCAGGATGAGTAAAGCTTTGGTTTTTCCATACATTTTGCAAATGCTCATGCAACATAAAAGTGTCTTATTCTTAGAGCAACATTGCTTTGATGTGGCTTTGCAGTAACCATTCAAACAAAGTACCCAGTACAAGATATTCTGAGAATACAAGTACTTTCAAGATAATTAATAAACTATTGTAGTCTTTACAAAGTGTATTTGGGAGATGCGTGTTGTTTTGCCTTCATATGATCATGGGGTGCAAAAATATTTAGTACAGTGTAGGAGAATCTAACAGAACATCACCTGTGGCTTCAACATACTGAACTGTGCATGACAGGTCTGCTGTCAGTGTCTGAATGGGTGAACGAAACGCAAACAGTGAAGTGCCTCAGTGAGGCTGTACTGAGGCAGCTAACATGTTCACAAACACAAAGCTAACATGCTGATGTTACGAAGGTATGATGTCCATCGTCTCAGAGTGATAGCACGCTAACATTTGCTAATCAGCACAGAAGTATAGCTAAAGCCGATTTGCAGGTGGGTTATAGTGAAAAGCCAAAAAATGTCAAACTGTTGGTGGTGCTACAGGAAAAGTTCATGTTTGTACAAAATGACATGCCAATCAGTTAAGCAGTTGCCACGGAAATGTACTGCCACTGGACCAAAGTGGTGGAACAACCAAGCAGCAACCTCCAGGCCTGTGAACTGAAGCCAATGCAGAAGTGCCAAAACTGTAATTTATCAAATGGCCACTTGAGGCCGGCTGCAGAACAAGTCAATCTCCATAAGTCCCCATGTTAAAATGTCCAACGTCACAGCAGAAACACAGCCTGGTACAAAAAAAAAACCTGTTTTGGTCGCCATAGCTAATTTCCTCATGACTGCGTCTGAGTCTGAATTTTATATAACTCACCCACTCAAATTATATTAAGGCTTAAAGTTGAGCATAATTAAGTAATTATGTCATTCAGTCTGCCGCATTTTTAGAACAGCCAGAGGCGGTAGAGGCAAGACAGCCAAGATGGAGGCGCCCAGAACCGCCACATTCTGAGCTTCATAATGACTCTTCAATTCTTCTTCAAATCTGTGGGTGACGTTACAGATACCACGTCCATATTTATACTGTGCATGGGACAGACCAACACTGCCATCTCTAGAGCTGTGATGCTAACATGGCAAAAAAAAAATCTGTGAATGCAACACCTCAGTCTTAAAATAAATGAAAACTATAAGTTTGTCAAAGATGTTATTTATTGCAGCTCTTTGGGACTGCAAACTGTCCACTAGTCACCCTTCATAGGAGCCAGAGCTATATATTGTGGACTATTAGAGAAGCCTGACTGAAAAATACCTGACTTGAACTTGGCTTTTATGTAGTTTTTTTTCAAAGGCATTGAAAAGGAATATGAGAACACAAGAAAAGTCGTTTCATCCTGGTACCATCATGTTTAGATAAAGTGCTTTTACGGAGTATGTCACGCTGACAGTTGCACACTTTGAATGCTTTAATTTCATATAATTTTGCTCCTCCGTTCCCTCCTCTAAAAGCATTAAATGTTGGATATGTGAGTGGGTACACTAGCACTTACGGTGTCCTGTTGTCTCACCTCTGTGGAGAAGAAGGCGCTCTGACATTTAGGCCTCCATGTTCTGCAGGCCCAGGGCCAGCTGTGACAGCCGGCCGGGGAGGAGTACTGAGTGCGGGATGGAAATGCCAGCAATCATTCAGGTGGTATGTCACAAACTCACCATTTCATTGTTACTGAGTGAAAGCGACTTACCGACCCCGGAGCTTAAAAAAACCTTTGTCTTTCTCTTTATTTCATAAGCTCACGCACAAGTTTCTCTTCACTCACTGAAATAATTTCTTACACAAACTGTTCCACAAATTTAATGTGGAAATAACGTCCCATTTAAGAGTAATGGGGTTTTGATAATTGCATCTCTTCTTCCATGCTGCCTACACAGGAAATAAGGGAAACAGTGACTTGCTCACGTACTAGGTGAGCTTTTACTTTTTCTTTTCCTTTACAGTGGCCAGTGTCCAAGAACAGTCACGGCGGTTTCTGAACAACCCATTTGGGCCATAACCGCAGAGGGGAAATCCACGTTTCGCCACAGCTGACCACACACACCCACTCGTCTGAATTCCACAGCTTGACCTCAAACACACATCAAGTCGACGCAGACTTGTGACTGCACGCCGACACAAACAGCACCATCCTGCCACCCACACTCCTCCTCCCCAGATCCTCAAGGCTTTCATTAGGCCCCGTAAAAGTCTAAACATACACTCCGCGCGTGCAAAAGGTATGTCTGCACACAAGCGCACGCGCAGGCTGACACGAGACGTTTAGATTCACATGCACAAAAGTCATGCAAAGACATAAGACACTGTGCACAATTATAATCTCTTGAATACATGGTGATGCAAATACATTCTGTCACTTTAACTCCTCTGTAGATGAACCAAAGTTGTGGTTTCACAGTCATCAACCTCAACAGACACCAGAGTCTCTATATTTATACCATTTTTCTATATGAATGAACACGGCGCTCAAAGTTCACACAGTACAGCAGTCTTAAAACTGAAATGTTATGAGGGTCATCAGTAGAGAAAGCACTTGATTGACAGGTTAAATCTAATATGTTGTTGCTATATTTTCTATACGCTATTTTGAATTTGGATGAGTCAACATAATAAGATTGAGTTGTGGTTCATTTGTTCCCTCTCTGACACTCAGCGTCTCTGTGACTGATTCAGCCCCGTGTTTCCTGCTCTCTCATCCATGGGCTTCACACCTTCCACGCAATTTTTTTTCCCACCCTATTGAAGACGCTAATGCTTTTATCACAGCTCGAGTGTTTTGCGCTCTCCTCGACAATGCCTCTTCTCCACCGACCCCCACAACTTCATCCTTCTCCGGGTTTTTCAGCAGAGCTTTCCCCCGTGCCTCTTTTGACAGAGAGCAATTTGCGCACGCTTTCGAGGACGGCGTGAACGATGAGAGAAATGCTGTGGGCTGATGCAGACAGGGGCTAATGCGTATTTATTTCATTGAGTGGCGATGCCTGGCAAAGCCACCGTAGCACATACCCAGGGTAATGGCTTAACAAATCAGATCTGTAAGACTATCCACTTCTCTTTCCCCTGCAGGTAAAGAGAGAGTCACCAGATGTGAGGGGGAGAACAGAGGAGACCCGTACTACACCTCAGTACAAGCAGAGGAGAACACTGGCAATCTGTCATACAGATATTAACCTACATTCGCCCAAAGACTAATATATTTTCATATACAAGCAATTTGCTGCCTGTTGGAGTGAGAAGAGCGGAGAAGAGAGAGGTCACCTTATGAAGGCGGCGCGCCGTAACGATGGTTACATGTTTATTTAAGCATATAACATAAAGGCTGCTTAAAATGAACTAGAATTATTTATATTCTGCACATAAAAATCCTCTAAAAGACTGTGTAAATCTGTGTTCAGAACAAAGTAGCTAAAATCCACTTGATACGCAGTATGCAACTGATTAGTAGCTGCAATTTGAATTTCATTTCAACACTGTGTTTAATTGTTTTCACATCATTTTGCTGAAATAAATGGCATAAAACCTGACTGGTACTTTGACAGCAGCACTGAACTTAACATTTTCTGGGAGCTGGTTATTTCATTGTCATATTCCAGGCACCACAAAGGGGAACTAAATGATTTGATCTTTGCCAGTTCACAGTCGGACAATATACAGTATTTAGTTTACTCTTCTGCTGCATTAAGAGACGCACATAACTTACCTGTAAATATAGATTTTATTTCTTCTTTCATATTGCACTTAGTAAGCAGTTCAATGGGATGCACTTCCTTGGCTTTGAAAGAGAATCACAAGAAGATGGAAAGGATGGAAGCTCCTGTGGAGGAGCTATATTTGGCCACCTCAGCATGGTGGCTCCTCTGACAGTGCAAACACTCTCAGGGAGGCGTCAATATCTGAATATAGCCCTCCAGACATTAAAACAATATGTCTGGCTTACCGGAAGCTCGTGTGACTGCACATATGGATGTTAAGACCAAAGAAAAATATATATGGGGACTACCTTTGTTGTAAAATTAAACCAAAATTAAACATAGATATAACCATGTATCTTCAACAGTTGCTACATTAAGACAATCATTATTTGTTTTACAGGTTTTCTTAAATTTATGTCTAAATATGCAAATTAGCCAAATAATGTACAATAAATATTTAGAAGTGTTCACATTAGTCTGAAAGAGGACGTTTTAATGGAAGCAAAATAGCCACAGAGCATGATAAAGAAATGTTTTTGCCTGTCGTGTCTCGCCATAATTTAGCATCTTACATCTGTATCCGTACATCTGTTTTGCAACCATTTGCAGCTTTATTATATTTTAAGTAACCAGGAACAAATCTACTTTTTTGTATTATTTGGAAAAATTAATTGAATGAATTTCATGAAGATTTTATTTTGAAATTTGTCAGCTCAGTCTAAGCAGGTTCTGTCTGTTTGGCACAGCAACTGTCAATTAAAAGTTTGTCGCAACAAAGTTCACAAGTGACAAAGAAAGGACTTCATTAGGAAACTGAATTAAACTCAGATTTATCATTTAAAGTTTAGACAGTAGCAGTTTCACATCAAAACCATCAGTTCACTGTCAATATGCACTTCGCCTTGATGACTTTTGCTCCCATTAAAAAAAAGCAATGATCTTCCCATATCTCACACGGCTGTGTGTACAGAATATGAGAGGCAGCTCTTCAAATGCAACTTCAGCTCTAAGCTGAGTAGTTACAGTCATGCAGGCACTAATTAACACTTTGTAGTCCTCTTAATTAACTTCAAAACAATATTTATATGTTACTTATGGACTCAGTAGTAGTGTAGAAAGAAACAGATGCCAAACATTGTCGGGTTCCAGCGTCTCAATTATGAGAATTTGATGCTTTTCTTTGTAAGTAAACTGACTCTAAACATAAAAATAAGCTAGATATTTTAATATATTTTCTTAGACTATTCTTTATTTTCTGACAGTCAGAAATCAAGATTAGAGAAGAGGACTCACAGTAGTACCGTAGGCTAGTGTTTCTCCTGCTGCACAGTATGTAATAAAAGAGCCTGTCTGTACTTCACTGGGACCCGCTGTAACTGACAGACCATGGAATCATTATAACTGAGCGCTGTGTCACGCGCGTTTTGTTTGTTTTGCTGCGACCAATTTGTAATGTTCTGGTTTCGTCGTATGAGCATAAAAATGATCATTTGGATCTCCACTGAAGTGTGCAAAACCCAAATGCTGCTGGTGGATGAAAACGTCAGCCGTAATAAACATCTACATCTCCATAGAATGCCGTTTCTTTGCTTTCATTCCTGGCGTGTAATAAAGTTATGCCGCTGTAGCTATAAACATAGAGCTGTATTTGGGAGCAGAAAATTTGAGTGCGTGGAGTTGATATCATTTCCATTTATATCCGAATATATTCAATTGCTCTCAAATTGCAGATTTTACGGCTTAATAAAAAACCAAACTAGACAGATGTGCGATATATTATCAGTTGGTGTTGTGCATTATTTGAAAAAACGTAAGTAAGACATTAATTAACTCACAGTGTGAGCGCAGAAAGGAGAAGGTTTACTTGGAAAAAGCTTTGACAGATCCCAAAATATAAAGTTTTGTTGCTAGAATGAAAAAGGTCACTGAGCCTCCACAACACCTTGACGCGAGAGTCTAAATTCAGTTTTAACCGTGAGACAACAGCATCAAAGACTGAAAAAATCACCACTCTGATGTGAGAGGTATGAAGGCCCTCTCCGCTGAGGGCTAATAGCTTGCACAGAGAGCGCTGGCAGTGAGTGGAGAGGACACGTGGCGGCCTTGTTAACACACCAAAAGGGCAACAAGAAACACGGCACGATGCAACCTTTTCAAGTTCTTGTTACGGAAAAAGGTGCGCGCACGTCTTTGGTGTAATGAGGTCAGTGGATACAGCTGAGGTGAGAGCACAGTATTGTTGTGGACGGGCCAAGATAAAATGACCAGCGGATGGATGTGACTGTGAATGATTGTTGCTGTGAATCGGAGCGGCCGGTTTACGGAGCTTTCGCAGTGGCTGTCCCTTCGCCTCAGATTTACTTGGCGTTCTCTTCCCTCTCTGTGTTCTCATCCCTTTCGTGAAGCACGAAGGTAATTGATTTCATTTGTGCAACACACGCTAATATTCAATCACCGCAAGCTCCTGACCTTTGGAGTGTGAATCACTTAGCTGTGCTAATTCTGTCACCATGCGAGAGCAGTTGTTGGATTCAGATGCCTGCTAGTCCTCTGCCACCAGGCAGTAATGGGTTATCTGCTTAGCTTGCTAAATGAGGTGTAAAATGAAATGGCACACGGTTTGTTTTCCATATATTCTTTTTTTTTTTGGAGTAAAAGGGAGCTGTGTTTGTTTAATAGATCTTAGTTTCTCTGGTCACTGTCATAACTGGCAGGAAGTAAGTCACCATTTGTTTCAGGGTGCAGTTGAAGGATGAGGTCTTTGGTTCAATTTTTCAGTGCTTTGAAGTAATAAGGCTCTATTGTTGATTAAATGCTTTCGATATTTCATGTCAGCAATAGGTTTTTTTTTAATTTAATGTCTCCAGTCTCCACATGCGACACGAACACCAAGGTGTTTGATAAGTTTTAACACATGATTTTTAAATAAATGAAAGCTTAGTTTTGTTCCCACTCACCATCCCAGAAATAAGTGTGTACAGCGAGGCCGTAGTGTAAGATTGCTGTTATTGAAAAAACCATAACTTGACGCGGTCCACTCTCAGAGGCCAATGTATTTCTGATTTGTTTAATGCTTGTGTCAAACGGGGGGGACGACTGGTCAGCACCTAGAAGATGTGATTCTTTTCTGTTCGCGTCAGATGCTGCCTGGCAGCAAAAATGAGAAACACCTTCTGTGCTTTCTGAGGTGAAATTTCCAAGGCATGAGTGAAAGGTTGCAACAAATTGCCAATGTGAGCCGGTGACACGTTGAAAAGAAACGACTATGCTTTTCACCTAAAAACATAACCCTGGTCAGGAGACTGTAAATCTCAACTTGCCTGCTGAAATAAAAATGAGCTTTCTTTTTTATTTCCAGGAAAGAGCAAAAACAAGCAATCTGCTGCTATTGAACATGAGAAATTTTGCAATCTTAAAACCAACTTGGTTACATCTAGTCATGAATGATGCATGACCTTAGTTTTAACTGTGAGATGAACATTTAGAAACACTGAGTATGCAAACTGTAGCTACTTCTACTCCTACGTCCTAAATACAAAAGCTAAGCCAGAAAAGCTTAATTATTGTGGCGACACGACAAACATCACATCTACAAGATGTTACGTGATTTGACTAGTAACATGGACAAGAGTAGAAAAATTGTTTTGTAAAGCATAAACTGCTTTAGAGAACATGTTAAGATTCAAATAAAGATTAACTGTACTGTCACAAAATAATCACTGTAGCTGCTTGTAAAAAAAGAAAAAAAAAAAAAAAAACAAGCAGCTATTCATCTGCAGTTCCTCAAATGGCCTCTTGAGGATGGCTCCAGTTTGAATCAGTCTCCATGAGCCCCTATGTTAAAATGCCCAACTTCACAGCAGAAATATAGCCTGGTACAAAAATCAGTTTTGGTCTCTAAAGCTAATTTCCCAGTATCATGATAACTGTACTGAATCTGAATTTCTATTTAACTCAGCCGTTCCGATTATATTAAGGCTTAAAGTTATGCAGAATTAACAGCGTAACTGCTTTGATTGACAGGTGGGTGCCATTACAGGTGGCTTGTTTGAGCACTCAGGCTTCATTCATCATTCTGACGATCCACGTCTTTGCCGGTTTTTAGATTAGCCAGGAGGCGGCAAGAGAGACGGCTGCCAAGATGGCGACAACCAGAGTCATCACACTCTGTCGAAATGACTCTTTAGAAACCTTTGGATGATATTTGCAAATATCAGTATAAAGTCACATACGTTAGTATATGTATTTAGTAGCTACATTACAATACTTCCAGAGACTAATACCTGAGTATATTTAGTCTCTCTGTTAGTTTTACTTGCATAAAAATATCAATTCTGGGGCAAATGCACTGCATGTGTCAGAACAAATGGAAAAATTGTTTTTCATCACATTAAGGCAGTGAGCAGTTTTCAAAAAGTAAAAAGGACAGGGCTATTTTCATTCTGTGATTGCTCTGTTTTGTCCGGATAGAAAATCACTTCACTGCAGATAACTCTGTATGCTTTTACAGGAACAATATGAAAAACATCATAATTAGGTTCAAAATAGAGCCCGCCACTGTTTCCTCTACCATCACGTCTGCCACAGTTTTTGATTTCACGTCTCCAAAAAAATCAACTAATAAAACAGTCGCCACGTCTTGATAGTAGATCGGTGTTTGCTCAACATGTCATCATTTCTACTTCTGTGTAGACTCAGTGTCGTTCGTGTATTGAAATGAAGAGAGTTTGCTTTGAGGCAAAGACTTCAACATGTTGGTTTTATTATTAATTTTCCATAAGAGTCTGAGCCTACCTGGTGGGTTAATATGATTATTATGAGTTCTGGCAGTGAATTAAAACAGCTAATCTGGGATTATTCTTAAGTAGAAAATCATGTTGTTTACCAGTAATCCAATGTGTCGCTTAGCTTTACTCAAAATTCCAGACAAGCCGCTTGTTTTTTTTGTTTTTTTTTTCCGTCACACAGCAGAGAGTTTGATATTCATCTTAAGACAAACTGCATTTTGGAGTGTGATCCAACCTTGAAGAGTGATTCAACATCATAAGTATTTTTTTTGTTTAAAGCTGTCACAAAGGCATTGTTGATCCAAGAAAAAAGAAAAAAAACGATTGGCATCAGGAGCCGTCATCTAAATGCAAAGCAGGAGTTAGGGTGTGTTAGTCACAATGCTCAGCCTTATATTAAGTGTTAGAATCTATAAATTGTTGTAAACCTAATTTGTTTAATACAAAACCATCATCCAGTTGCTAAAATTCTCATTAAAAAGGTGTATTTTGACATGATTTACCTCTCTGGATAATATTCAATTTGTTTTTTTTTTCTTTATCAGCTGATAACAACACATGCTGTGTTTTTGTGATAGTTTTTTTTCCCTCTCAGTGGATATGTGTAAATAGAATTTGACTGTCAAGAAATCAGTAATTAATATTGATTTCATTTTTGGAGTAATTCAATCAAGCCTACCTATCAGGAATGGGACTGTCTCTGACAACCCACTCAATCACTCTGACAGTGTTCCCCATTCCTGTCCAACTTAAGTGCATATTGACACTGACAGCTCAAAACACTGTCTGGGAAAAAACAAATGTCAGGCCCTCTGTCAGAAGGATGAAAAATAGCACATCTGCCCTCGCTCATGGTCTCTGGACTATATGACGACACTACATATATAAACTGTTTGTTCTTTGATTTCGACCACAGGCAGCACTCCATGACCGGCACTTTCACTTTTTCCAACTTTCATTTCACTTTCAGATACATGTGAAGTTCACGGACTTCTAGATCTGTCCATGGGAGAATGATTTTTCTCAAGACTGAACGAGTAAGTCAGTTTCGTTTTCACATGTGTGGTATTTATTCGGTTTAACGTTTAGTTTTAACTAGTTTTAGTTTTAACGTTAGTTGGCTGGGACTAGAATTCGTTGTTTACTAAGGCAAGGACTACTTGCTGGAGTAGTAAACTGGGTTTCATTACACATGATGGGAGTCTACTAATGTTCCAGGTATTGGTCAGATGATGTATACCTCCATGGAAACGGAGAAAATGTTTATTTTTAGAGCAAATTTCCCCCAAATATGAAAACATTTTGATTATATGTTTTTTTTTTTTTTTGGTAATCGTTTATATAATCAACCAAGAGTGAGCTTTAACCTCTTATAGGTACTTCAGCAGCGGTTACGGACCTGGGTTCATCACTTTCGTGCCATTAATGATGGTAAAGCAAACACATCATAACACATACATTCACTCAATCATAGATAAGTAACTGTAACAGTTAGAAAGTATGAAGGACTGTCACCGTTTTTGGATGTATGGGTGGTATATACCACACAACCCAGATTAAGCTTATTTTTGTCTTATTTTTGAAAAAAAAAGGCATCTTTCAACTGGAGCAAACAAAGTACGGTTTAGTGCTATCCAGGCAATCACCTGCCTCCCAGTGCCTATTATCCCCAAGAGGAACCTGCACAGCTCCTCTTAATGTCTCCCAGCAGCATTGCTCTCCAACTGGCTCCCATATTTCTGCTCCACTGGACGATAAAATAAAATCCCACCAGCAGCACACACACACGCACGCCGATATACAGTACTAAGTGCCTTGCAAGAAGGATTTACAATTAAAGGCACTGCGAGTCCTCTTACTGAATGCAAAGCAGGGCTCTTGAGTGATCTATTGCCTTCAAGTGCGACAGACCCTGTCAATCATGACGACGCACCGCGCTTAAAATATTTCACTGCAGGCTGATCACATTTTTACCCGGGGCTCTTTTTGTAGTTAACCATAAATATGAATGAATGTTCACATGTAAACACTGACATACAATTCCTCTGGCAGCCATCCTAGATGGCAATTTATGACTGCTCAAATGATCATGGACAGGAAACTGATGATATGAAGAAAACCATTTTATCAATTCACTGTGGATCAATAAAGCTGTGAATGAATAGTATGTATTGTACCACGATGCCCATTGGGCGTTAAAAACAATGGGTTTTCTGTCATAATTATGTACCATTGATCTACCATTGATAAAAGAAAAGGTCCTATCATTAGAAACCTGTTTGGAACACTGGTCACTATCACCAGAGCCATATTGGTATTGATTTTTCTCTGGCACATTGGGCGACTCCAAAGTGGTCTACACAGCATTCAAGGACCATGAGCTCCACTTCGCTATGACTGGGAGTGAGCAAACATGGATTGTGTATTGTGTATGTGGGTGTGGACAATTAATTTTGTTGGGGGAAACATTGTTTCTGGAGTTGGGTGGAATTCAGTAATGGCCGAAATCACCTTTAAAGTGGCAGATAGTTTTTACCGACAGGCTAACAGGAGAGTGCATCTTGTGAGAGAGAAGTTGTTGGCGGGTGGTGCCAAAGCATACATGTATAGCACCATAATGAACTACTTGAAGACTTAGGTTTGCTCTGAAGGACAAACTTGATCCTCTTCAGTCCTTTTCAAGAACACCAAACCTGATTCTACTCACTGGAATCAACTGAGTAGCTTACTTGTACAATCCCCAAACAAAGCTCTGTTTAAAGATAAGATACAATAGACTTTAATGACATGAAGGAGCTGTGGTAGCGCTCCTTCTTACATGGTATGAGTAGCAGTCTGTTGCTGAAGGAGCTGTTTGAGGCCCCCTGCAGTGTCATGCAGGGGGTGACAGGAGTTGTTGTTGAGTTGAGAGGAAAGTTAGCATGCTAACCGGCTATCACCGGCCCGTCACGTCTCGTAATGGCACTTTGTACCTCAAGACTCACTGTAGCACCTGGTCTGCCCTCAGTCCAACATGAGAGGACTAAGGGGAAGAAATCACATGAGTGTTGGCGCTCTTGGCAAGTAAAGAGATGAAGTTTGATGATGAACTTGTAACATTTGTTCTAGACTGGCAAATAGAGATCTGTTAATGCTACTGATGGCTATTTAGCAATAGCTTATAAAGGCAGCTAACTGTATAGCATAGCAGAAAGACCAAAGGCAGGAGCTGTGCATTTCCATATTTCTTACAATAGGGGTGGAAGCCTCAACTTTTTGGTGTTATCCTGCACCCAATGGTTGCACAGCAGACATTTTGACTTGTCAAAGCCAGAAAAAACACAGGTGGGCTTAATAGCAGTAACGACAGCTCTGCGGGTGCCCAATAGCTCATGTGGTAGGGCATGTGCCCCATGTACCAAGACTCAATCCTTACCACAGTGGCCTGGATTCAACCCAAAACGTCAATGACTACTGTGCAACCAGTCCATTTGTTTGGAATATGTATGAATATGAATTCAACAGGTGGCCAATAGCTCCCTTAAGCTGTTCACATGATTGCGAAAAAAAAAAAAGTGAAGGCTGCCCAACTCTATTTACAACAGAGAAAATATCAATTTGATTACCGGAGAAAATGGTGTTTTAAATTATCTTTCTTAAACAAATTGTTACCCACTACAACAGAAACTCAGGCCTCCTGAGGACCATTGTACGGCACTACAATCAAGCTCTCATCGCAATAGAGGCATGAAATTTCCAAATAGACACAAGTGAACAAACAAAGCGTGGACCTCTGCCCGACCGATACGCCTTTGGATCTGCATTTGACCCTCTTTTGGTTTTGTGCCCGCACAAAAATTCAGCCCATTGTTTAGTGGCTATACAGTAGCTGTGTTTGAATACTTCTGTGTTAGAAAACATGCTTTTATGTGACTGTAAACCACATTCAGAATCCAATTGTTGTTAAAAATAAATAGAAGTAAAAAAAAAAAAGAAAAGAAAAAGAAACCACCCACAGTGTCTATATTGCTTATATAATTTGTTGTCTCTACAACATGGTGCCTGTACATGTTACGTCCCTCTGTTTGCAATCCAAATGTTTTCCACATGTTCTCTACACTTGAGAGCCCGCTCCTCCCTGGAGTATAAGCGATATTTAAATAAGTTAGCAGCTCCTTATCCACAACTTGCGTTGCCGCTTGTTGTTGCAGCCTTAAACACAATCAAAGCACTCTCTTTTTGCTTCCTCCCGAGCGGCGCATGAATTCATGGAGTGGATAAAGGCCAAAAGCCCAGCTAGCTAGGCCGCTTTGTTTGTGACATGTTTTGCAGTGTGTGTTTAACGATATTGCTTTATATCTTTGCCGAGGTGCAGCTCCCATTGTGGTGAATTTATTTGCGTATGAATGCCCCATGAATAAGTCTATGTTTTGAACAGCATAACAAAAGGTTGGAAGCCTTTTTTCTCAAGGCCAAGGTGACTTTGCAAGCCCTCTTGTTTTGCGTTTATCCTTGAATCAAACTTGGAACAATTTTTAGGGTTGTGTCGCACAAAACAGCTTATACGCTGCTGCGAAACAAAGCAAATATTTCACTTGAAGTCAATCAGCTCACGAGGACTAAGCAATCTCTCGCAGTGACGGTTTCCACCTGACTTCTGTTCAGCTGCAGAACCAACATGAAATACTTTTCTTCTATGCAAACCATATAGACTAGCTATAATATTTTTTTGATTCAGAAGTCACGGTGTCGAGATGTGACACGAGAAAGGTGTCCGTCTCAGTTGACACCTCATTCTGTCCCAGACTGACAAGACGAACGCCTCAGCTCAAAAGCCTCCTCAACAACCTCCATATGACCACCCACTCAGGGAGATTGCCAGAGGATAGTTTTGCAATCATGTCAGTATAGTGCAGCTTAGTTTTGATGTACCATAAAGCCATTATTTCTATGGGGCTGATAGGGACTTAATTAGAAACATAATGAATCCGCTGCACATCAGACAAGCCTAATTAAGCCTGACTGAAATCCTGGGATAATTGGGTTTTCAGTTCAGGGCCCCAGAACATCGACCCAGACCCTCTTCCTGACCCTTTTCGCAGGTCCCCAGGTCCCTCGTCTGCTTACTCCAACCAGACAAGACGGGCGGTCAGCATATTGTTACAGGAAGCAGAGGCCTATCTCATCATGTTGGCTGTCTCGTTTGGTATTCGCCCCATGGATCCGTTGTGAGCTTTGTGATCCATGGAAACTCCTCTGATGCCCTTTATAATCCCATTAAACCTATTGTCTCCAGCTTATGGCTCACTCGCTGGAGGAGAGGAACAAAAGGAACCGTCGGGCTGCTGGAGCAGAGCGGACATTTGTGGTTCAGGTGTGTTTGCCAGAGGTTATGAAATCATGCTGTTCCACAGCACTTTTAGACATGCGTGGAACGCATCCATTTTACCGCATTTTATGTCTGTAAGACTGAATTAACACTGTTTATCTTTATTGTTTTATATTGTAGTTTGTGATTTCATCACTCTGGGGCCCATTTTAGACAAGAGTTTATTGCCCTTATATATTTTCTTGAGTCCTACTACATCTAAATTCTAATATTACAACAAAATGTGGTGTAAATCACTCAGATCATGTGGGTTTAGCCACTGTCCCATCCCATCAAGTCCTGAGTCAATTCATTCCAATTGGAAAAGTGAATGCGAGCAAGCTTAGTCACCAATGTAAATACTGGGCCCATTTTTCACCAGCCTCAAATCTTTCAAACAATCTGACAGTAAAATCAGAAAATTAACCTCAAAAACCTGTCCTGTGCTCAGTAACCAACACACTCTCGCGAGATCTGTCTGCACAGATATCTCTTCTCTCTGGCGGCGCTGAATTGTCAAACGAGGCGTGGAGTTCTCTGTATTTCACATAGTGAGATCATTTGAGGGATCTAAGGAATATACTTTGTTCAGTTTTTAATGTAAAAATGTGACTGCTTGTCTGACAATAGTTAAAATTGTGTAAATATGAATTACATTTGCACAATTAATTGAATTAAAGCAATATTTCGGCCATGGAGCATGTATTGCTTTGTTTGTGTTGTTTTTATGTGATCAGTGTTAGAATAGCAACATTATTTATTACATATTCAGATTAACATAAACTAATACAAGAACATGTTAGATGACCCAACAAAAGCCATTTCTATACATTATTTCACATTTTTCCCGGCAGACTGAAAAGAAGATGTATCTTGATTTGTGTATTTTGCAGAGGAAGAGGTTGAACCGTACAGTACTGTATAACAGTTGCCGTTGTGACTGCCTGGCTTATAGGGGTGAGATGTTGTAAACTGTCACACTGGGTGCTGTTCAGACCTTGTAGTGTTCTTGTATCAAGATATAAGGCTGTGTTTGAATCCAGTGGAAATGGATTGCAGTTCACACTTGGCATCACAATATACTGACAGGGTTCCACTTCTCTGCATCCCGTTAAATTTATCTGAGGTGACACTCAATGCTGCCAAACAGAAAAATAACATCTTGAAGGAGTACATAAAGGCAGATCTAAGTACAGAAGGCGGAGCTGCGAATAAAAAGCAGAGAGATTCAGCCATTGTTTAAACATCCAAACGTTAAGCTGAGTGTAAAAATTGCTGGTTCACTTATAAATGTGTTATAGAGCGCTTCAGTCGGGGGAGACAGGTAGGCATTACTCACTGATCGTGTAGTCTTTTTATCTGTGTTCAGTCACAGAGCAGAAACGATGGTTGTGATGGGACTTTGGATGAGGAGAGAGGAAGGGGCAAATAATTAAATATAAACGGGCACCAATGTGCAGAAAATTGTGACGCATTCAGCTGTTCCAAATCTGCTCCAGACTTTTTCTGTCATGGCACTGCATTATGTTTTCTCCAATGAAAGGGCATACTAGAGGGAACTTTATCACATATTTTTTTTCCAATGGAGTGCAACCTAGAAGAAGGCCCTTCATCATGTTTTCTCCCTCCACCTTAAAATTGTGGTGGATCCATGAACCAATGAAATGGTTTGAAACTGCAACTCTGTCAACATTTGGCTTGAAATGTAATTACAAACAGAGAGCAAGAGCTGACAAACTGACAATGGCGAGTGAGGCTGTGAGAAAGCGTGCTCATGATAGTCCAAAAAAAACCAAAACAACAAAGACGGCCAGACAGACACAGGTGAAAAGGAGAGATGTCCAGGCACACAAGGGAACAAAGAGACAGCGAGCACTTACAGTGTGAGGAGGACGACAGCGGCGGCAACAATAGAAGTCAGATAATCACAGCTGCCTAGGTGACAGCACGGCATGATTAACACTAATGACCCTACACTTTATGAGCCTCTACAAAGACAATTAGTCCTCCCACTCTCCTCCTCCTCCTCCCTTCTCTGGGGCCATGTACACGAATTTAACCCACAGCTCTCCCTCCGCCCTGTCCTGCTTTTTTGATTTTTTTTGTAGGCGTATTGTAGCTTTCAGCCTCTGATCATTTCTCTTTCCTCTATCAGCATGGAAAAGGGAGTTACTGTGGATTTAGGACATCTACATCTGTACGTCATGCTTGTTGTATTCTAACAGCACCTTCTTTGCAAACCTTCTCGGAGCAACACTATGAAGGCTTTTTGTCTTTTTCTGTCACATATTGGAGGACTTTTGGTGGATAATTCACAGACTACAGTTTGCAAACACAGCGTGCAATTATATGTGATAGATGATTCAATAAGGTGATACCCGCTAAGGTGTAGCTGACATGTGATTGATCATATACGGTCACTGATTGATGACTTGAGAGAATATGATCGCCAGCACTGCCAACATTACCAACAGAGGCCCGTGGAAGGTAACAACATTTCTTTGCAGTCAGTGGTGAAAGAAACAAAATGTGACGTTTAAACAAGCTCGGGTCGATGTAAGATCGAGATGAAATACGCTGCGCTGACCTTGAATGTCCTCACTTGATCTTCATTTGGTAACAGTACTCAATATGATCGACAAGCTTCTTTAATTTTATAAAAAGACATGATGACACTGGACCTCATGTTCATATGCTAAACCTTTCTGGCATTCGAAAAACTGCAGACAAAAAAAAGGGACAAATTCAGCAGAGTCAGTAGTCGTATTAAAGGACCCGAAACAATTATAAAATTTTGATAGTACAGCTGCCAACTACGTGTCATCAGAGCAGAGCTACCCTGTGACAGACATAAAAAGGGAACGATTTAACATAAATCATACAATCGTACAGTAATAACAAAAACAAAGCGGTCCATGACGGATGTAAGAAGCTGTCGAGGGGGGAAAAAAACTCACCAAGATATTAGAGGAGAGAATATTATAGCCCACAGTAGGTGATGTTACACTGTCGGGCGCAACAGAGGATGATACTGGAGAGAGACCTGCATGAAGACCCTGAAGCAGCTGCTGAAGTGAATTTCCTAATAACCACTGAACTGTACAAGTTGCCGCGCTAGAATATGCCAATAAAACTGAATTAAAACCCACTCGGTAAATTGGCAAGCTATGATGATGATGATGATGATGATGATGATGATGTGGTAAACAGAATGATAATCATATTTCAACTCCAAATTGATTCAGACTAAGGCATTACAAGTCAGTAAATACCACATTCCTTTTAAAAATCATTCACTGTTTGTGCAATAAATGTGTAGATTATTTTAGAAAGATATTTTAGTGACATCGCTACATTACCATCACTGCTCTGAGCTTTCAGTTGATCTTGAAATGAAGCAGTGATACATTTTTTTATGGCAATAACCAAGCACTTTTGTAAATAAGACTTTAAACAGAGAACAATTTGACCAGTTAGTTCTTTAGTTTTAATTTAATTAACAAATGTTTTTTTTTTTGAGCATTGAAACAATTATTTCTTTTCTTCTCAAACCAAGTTTCCCTGTAACAGTTAGTTAATAATGCAAAACTTTTTTATTTGTGAAAAGATTTTCCAAACATAAGTGAAGGTACCTTTTGTGCAGCTAAACCACGACAGCCTCTCAGCGCAATTACATGTTCCCTCTTCACACACACAGTGAAATGGTTTTGTAACCTATATCTCCCCGGCTCTCTGGAGCTCAGAACTAATCCCCACGTCAAGACCACATGCCAATAGATCTGTGCCGCATGAGGGCTCCAATAATGACTTGCAACCAAAGCCACAGCGCCAGATCTGGACTTCTAACACCACGTATTTAGCAAACTATTGACTCTCTCCGACTCCTAGCCTCTGCAAGTTGAAGAATGGCTCCAATTTATCTCGTGCTCCCAAGACTGTACTGAATTAGAGACCTGACAAGTGTGTGTTTGGTGGCGTGGGGAGTAGCTTTTTGTCATGTGCATGTTTCCGTGTGTTTTCTGTGACTGTTGGTCTCAAGCTGGATATATTTTAAGCAGGCATGTCTGTCACTTACTGAAGTAACCTGGGTTGGAGCTGAAGAAAAAGATGAATCATCATTGATTTGTTAGTTGTGTTTATGGATTCAGTTTCTTAATATATGGATTTATACTATATGTTCCTTTGCTTTTAAGACAACTCTCTCACTGATGTTAGGATGCACCTGAGGAGGTTTTCCGGGCCTAAAACCTGTATCCCATCGCATCCCATCTAGCCTGGGCAGATGGTGTGGAGAAAGACATCCGTTTCTTTGCTTAGTTACATGGAGGAAAGTCTTTAAAATGTGCTTTCATCGGAGTGAAGTGTGACAGTCGATACAAGAGAGTCTGCGAGCATGGCTCCAACACAGAGAAGTCTAATGATGTTGCTGCATTTCCACTCAAAAAGACACATCACTGATGGGATGGCCCCACAAATGACAGCCCGACGGAAACGCAATCAAATCACAGGAGATCAATGCTATTATTAAGCATTCCCAGCACATCTGTCAGACTGAATTGCCACGCAAGAGGCTCCGTGCCACAATGAGCTCCGTGATGAGCAAAGGAAGGAAGCAATACAGAAAAAAGTCATCCTTCTCACCTTAACCTTACTTGTATGTGCTTCCTCTCATCAGCCACATCTGCAGTGCAGACACGAGCGGGCTGCATGATCTGTAGGATGTTCCGCGAGATTCCATTTCTCTTTTCGCCGGTGGTCTCTTTGTGTGTCTGTGTGAACTCTGCGCGTCTACGCGGAGCACGACATGGGCGAAGACTGCCAAGACACATCTTCAGAATACTAAATATTTCATCCCTTATATAACCTCAAGAGTTGTTCTACCATACTCTCCGGACTCAGTTCAAAAGGGGTCTCTGAAGTCAGAAGTCATGATGGTGTTGTGTGCAGCGAGAGCCTCACACCGCTGCCCTATAATCTTGGAAACAACATCAGCCGTTTTCTTTCCTTTTTTTTTTTTATACCTCAGCACACACATTAGCAGCCAACCTCTAACCTTTGCCTCTCCAGCAAATATTCACTTCTATAATCCAACTGATTACAGGCTGGAAAAAAATATCATAACAGGCGCAGTCTATAGATAAAAAGAAAGTAAGATTACTACTGATTAAACGCAGCAATTACTGCTCATGAAACAGCAGGCAGCGCAGCAGGCCACAAACTGCAAATGTTTTGCAGAACAGCCATAATGAGTACATAAGTGACTATAAAACAGCTTTTTCTAATGCGAGCATTAATTGCGTGTTGCTGGAATAAGAAAATGAGAGAGACAAAGAGCGAGATGAGGAAGAAACCACTCTACGTGACACCCTGGCTTATCCTCCAAAGTAGCACCCTGTTAGCAAGTTAAAGCTCAACCCCAGGTCATGTAAAATAGTCATGTGCCGGATGGCGCGCGCTGATGCCAGTTGCTCAGGAAGAATTAGTGAAGGTGTTAATACACTGTGCATTAGAGGTTATAAATGAGCAAACTAATATTGACCAAAATAGCTCTTAAAAAATCATTCATCTGGGAGATTGTTCTTATATAAGGCTGGGGCGTCTGTGCCTACCTCTCCATAGCATGAAATATCATCACGTGCATCTTCAGGAACCATATTTTAGCAGCTTAGTGTTAAATTTGACAGTTACTTGGTCTGTTTTTGCACCTTCCTGGTGCCATTTCTTTAAAAAAATAAAAAATAAAACCTGCCAGATGCTTTAATTCTCCTGCCCAGTGGTACTCTTGTTTCCATGTAACGACTCGTGCTCACAGGGTGATAGATGAGCAGCTGCCGCGCTTACGCCCGCACAGGCAACACTGTAAACATTTAGCATACATCCCGATTTCATCCGAGGTTTTGTTTCGTCATGCATTGTGTACATATGCGGTGCAATATGTTCCAAGTCATGCACAGGAGCCTGATGGAAAAATCCCCTCACCCCCCCTCTCAGAGTTTACTGTTTATGCGCAGGGAGCTATCATTCATCCCGATACCGCAATCACCCAGATGTAAGACAAACACCCGAGTCAAACCCAGCGCCCATAAAGTTTATGCAAAAGCTGACATTTATATCAACGAGTAAATCTATGACCAAGTTGCCACGTAATAAGCCAGCTGTGACATATGTTGCTCTTTCCCTCATTATCCTTCTTTATGAAGCGTCATATTGACTTTTTCTTTTTTTTTTCTTTTTTTTTTTATGACCTCCATTCTCGGTAGGAATAAATGAAAGTTTCCAATCCTCTTTCTTTTTCCTTTACAGGGATCCCATTATCTTCTTGAAACACAATGGAGCCAAGAAAGATGCAATAAATGGGCTGAGCGTGCCCACGGCCACTAAATTTGATGCGCTCTTGTGACAGGGAGCCTAAATTAATTTCTCCTCTTATTCCTAAACCGTGGGCAGCGTGAAGGATAAATGACCGCCGAGACACACTGGGTGGAGAGCTCACTGTGTGCTTTTATTGTATTCTCTGTACTTATTTAGCGAATAAAAAGGCTTTGGTGTGGGGTAGTTATGAAGGGAGGGAGTGAGTGATTTGGGAACATGTGAACAGATATGCCTGCAGGGAGGTGCTACATAATCCTGCAAACTAGGTGCCCCAACAGACCCGGTGGAACCTCAAAGCATACAGTATAGCCTACCAGGAGTGTGTGTGCATGTGTGTGTGTGTGGTTCAACGTAGGAGAAAGATGGGTAGTTATATTTATATGTGCAAATTCCCCCGTGCGCACAAACATTTAGACGAACGGGAGTGTGTTAAACTGTCTGTTTGTATGTGTGTGTGACCAAACAGGAGTCCCACATGGCTAGACTGCTAAGTGGAACAGAAGAGTTAATGGGATATTTATCAAGTGAGGACACTCAGCCAAAGACAAGGAAAAATAAACAAGCTCGTCTGACCGGGGCATCCTTGGCTATTATGATAAACAAGCACGTTGTTTGCAAGTCTAATGACCACGAGATGAAATGCACTGCGCTATACCCTTCAAGAGTTTCAGCGGCACACTTACTGCTTCATTGTTTAAGTGGCAGAGAGTGCTGGAGGAGTGTGTGCCCATCCTCCAGCGTTAATGGACATTTAAGAAGCTTCTTTATAATGAGTATATTTAGTTTTCTGTTCTAATTTCTAGATGTTTACACACGTCTTGCTGTACATCCACTGGACACCTTCGCTCGCTTAACACCTGAGGTAAACCCGGGGAGCTGTTTGCAAGTTTTACATATATAGAAAAAGTTCTACAAAAGCCCTTCATACAGAGGAGGTATCTCAAGATTTGTATAGGTTTTAGTTCATCGTGCTATTTTTCCACCACTTACTGGTCTGCCGGTGTGCCAAGTATCGATCAGCACACAATAAGCACTATCTGCTTAAAGATAACTACCTCCCTCCGCGCAACTGGAGCCATTGACATGGATAAAAGACTACATTTTTATCCAGTCCCATCTCTGTATCTGGCTAATTTCCTTTGACAAAAGCAGCTTTGTGACGTTTGCAGAGGATGACAGGGCAGCAGCGTCACGTAAGACGTTTGTTTGTCTGAATGTTTGTTTCCACGGAACCACAAAGCAACTCTATAGCACATATCTGAACAAAAAAAACAAAAAAACAAAACGATGCAGTGTAGGTTATGAGTGTTTCATGTTAGGAGATGCATGCTGACTGAATAAAAAGGGTGGCAAGTACAAAAAAAATAAAAACTTTAGAGCTGACAAGTTATGAAAAATAAGCAGCAGTGAAGAAGTACTCTGAGCATTTGCTTTAATTTAAACAAATGAGAATTTCAAGAGCATCAGAATGATTCCCCTTTTCTTCCCAGTTGTGGCTACAGGCGGCTTAAAGATGACAGCCTCTTTGGAGAATCATGCGTTTGAGATGCTAGACAGCGCATGGATAACCCAAATGAACGATGCTTAATGATAAATCTTTACCGCCACATTGAGACAAATGGTCAAACACGCTAGCTTAGCTCATTAGCGCAGTTTAAGTGCTAAATCTAATTTCACGGGTCACCGGTGAACCGCCCGTGGACATAATCAAGCTGTAAGTGTAATTGATTCAATGCATGCCAACATGACCTTTGACCCTCATCCTGCTCTGTTGACTAAACTGAATGATCAGGGGATCCTCTCTGTTTCTGCTACGGCGTGTCGTCTGTCAAACAATTAAAACAAGGTCACGGTTAATGACTAAAAGTTGAGCATCGCGGTGCTGGGGATGCGTGAAAAAAATGTTTGCTTTAATTTGAACTTCGCTCTTTTATTAATAAACTAACGCAGACTTATTCTCTGTTTCGGGAAAGTAATTATGGTGGATCGAGCTGCAGGAGAAACATGACGGAGGCTGTTTATTAGACCCCTCATGACCTTGTGTTGATAACAAATATTAATCACTCATAATGAGCGGTGCTTAAGGATCGTTCTTTCCAGCTTCAATGTGTGGAAATAGAAAAGGTCAAGTAGTTCTCAGGTAGGAAGTCGTCTCCCCTCCTTCCCTTTTCTGTCCCTCTCCTTCACAAACACTTAACATGTACTTCAGTTTTGTACTGGGTAATTTTCTTCCTCCAATAGGGTGGCAATTTATTTCCATTCAACTGTTACATGGGACACAATGAAAACATTCAGCTGCTGATGGATTTTTTTCAGTAAGACACTGAATTGAATTCTATGCAATTGTACATTAATGTCTGCTCTGAGAGCTGTCGGGATTGAGAGCGGCATAAACATTGATTTGACTGTAAATCTTCCTTATGAAAGAAAAGCCTGCGGCAATGTTGTAAACATGTAAATGTATGAAGAATAATGAAAGACGATAATTACGCCACCATGAAGTGTCAACACTGTGTATGAAGTAAGGGCTGTATGTATTCTACAGCGTGTTTTGCAGATAACATTGTCAAAATTCATCCCTCAGACTGACATAGTGACTCAGAAATTAGGGTCCTTCTGTACTTTGAAATTGAATTTGAGTGGGCCTTCGCTCAGCAAACCAATCCCATCCATTCTGCCATCTATTTCTGATAGTATTGGAGGTGACAGCTCATCTGGAGGCTCCTGCAACAGAAAAGTAATGGGGTGCTCCACGCATGGCCTACCACATATACAGTAAAGTAGGAACAGCAACAGAGAAGTTCAGATATTAATACCGTGGCTGAGGATGGGACCTGTAAAAATGCCTGCAGATGAAAAAGTTCCAAGAAAGACAAAATAAGTTAGAAAACTACAGTATGTATTAAAGGATGTTGTTACCTTGAGCATATTTAATTCCAGCGGACAGAGCTGCTGGACCATAGCAAGTGGCAAATTATGCATAACTTTAAGCCTAATTCTAATTTGATTGTTTGAGTTATACTAAAATTCAGTACTGTTGTTGGGGAAGTTAGCTATAGAGTCCAGGCTGCAAACATGTTTATTTCTGCTGTAAAGTTTGACATTTTAATATGGGAGCCTATGGAGATTGAGCCAGAGATCTGTAGCCAGCCTCAAGTGGCCGTTCGATGAACTGCAGTTTGTGCCACTTTGGCGACACGCAGACACAGAGGTTGCTGCTTGCGCTGGAGTTGATAGTGGCCATTCTAGACAATGCACCCCACTGGAAATACTGCAGAAGATTCCCAGGATGAGGTCTCTCTGACTGCAATGTGGAGAATGTGCAGCTGTTCTATTTTTGACGGCATAGAAAACCAGTCGTTTTTCAAAATAAAACACCCTGTCCCGATTAAAAAAGAAACACTACCAAGTTAACACAATTTGGCTGACATAACACTCACTCCTGATCGGGCATAAACAATGTTTGTGTCCCTGTCCGGTAGGTAGAACCAAGGCATCATGTTTGGCTGCCTCACCTGTCTTGGTTTGATTAAATCTTCACGTAGGTATGAATGACCCAGCCGTCGCTGATGTACAGAAACTGCTGGAGCCCAACAAAAGTTGAGCATGTGATAAATCTGCATCGTAAATGTCAGTCACTGGATGAAAATAAGAAGAAAAAAAAGCTGCTGTGATGCTCACAACAAAAGTTTATTGTGAAGGTGGCCAGGTTTTATTTATGGATTCTCTCTGCACTCAATGTGTCATTCACTGTCTGTGGGGACGGGGAGTGGTGTTGACATGTCAATCATAACTGAAAGCACTGCACTGAAAGACAAGGTGAGGCATTCCCTCTAGGGACAAAGAGTTTTGGGGATTGATGTTCTAGTTTGACATTTTATTGGATTGTACTGGATCAGAACAAAAGAGAAACAGCAAGAAGGAAGAAGAGAGAAAAAGTACAAAACTAATAATCCTCAATATAACACACTTTGCCATACTAGTCATTACTGTACAAATCCTCTGATACGTTTTATTTCATGTTTTGCACATGTGTGTCACACGTAATAAATAATAAATAAATACAACAGTGAACCAGAAAAGCAGACAGAGAAGGAGAACAACAACGACGAAATGTTAGAAATAAAAAAGAGAGTCTGGGAGAAATGACATTAGAGTGAAAGGGAGGAACAAGGATAAAAGGGAAGTTGGAGTTCTTGCTGGCAGCATGGTCCTGTTGTTATGTGGTCAGTCCATTTCCTGATGTCTGAGTGTTGCCATATTAAGAGGCTGTCAGAGCGAGTCAGTTTCCACAAGATCAACTCGCGAGTACCTCACTTAGGGCCTTATATAAATAACCCACCGCCTCTGTTCTGCATTGTATTCTGATGGCTGTCATTACTGACATGACAGTAAGTACTACTGCGAGGGGATGCCCTATTATATACTGTAACATACAGCCACTAGTGGTTACTGCAAGAAAGCATGTCTGACCCCAGACTACAGTACCAGCAAACTGAAAACTTGGAAAAATCAGTATGTCAGAGAAAATAACAAGGCTAAGAGTCTACAGCTCTGTGAGGTTGCTAACATTCATAGTTACCATGGCCAGTATTCGAGTTTAGCATGTAGCAGGTTTGATAATTAGCACCGAACACAAGCACAACTGAGGCTGATGTCATTAGTTTCAAATCATTAACGCTATTACAATTCACCCTGGAGGGAACACAAAGGTCAGTATGGCGAGTTTGATGGCGTTTAACCTCAAAGTTGTAAAGACATTTTACTGAAAACCATAAATGTCAAGCGCATGGTGGTGCTATAGGAAAAAGCAGCAGATTACCGAAGGTTCATACACTGGGAACCATGAATGTCTGTACAAATGTGGTGGCAATCTATACAATCACTAAAAGTCCAACAAGTCAAGCTCGTGGTGGCACTAGAGGGAAAGTTATGGGATCGCCAAAGTCTGAATGTTTGGATACAACTGTATGCCAATCCAACTTGTGGATGTTGAGTTATTTCACTGCGTCAGTGAAAAATCTCCTCTTGCATCACCTGCTGGTGATGCAAGAGGAGAAATAATTCAGATTCATCATCTGAGCAATGTGGACACGTGTATCAACTTTCATGGCAATCCATCAAACAGTATTGTATTAATATTTCAGTCTGAGGGTAGAATGTGTACCACATATGAAGGATAAGTCCTGACTGCAGTGGCCTTTCCCAGACCCTTTGCTGCATGTCATTTCTGTCCTTTCCTGTCACTCTCTACTGTCACTATCCAAAAAAGAGCAAAAGAAATATTTCAGTCTGGACTAGAGTGGTGGACTGACCAACACTGCCAAAATGCAACTAGCATGACTAAAGGTTTTTTAGCACAAAGGCTCCAACCTCCAAACTTTATTTCGTATTTGTCTTCTTTTCAAGTAGACATGATTGTCAGATGGATTTCGGTGACGTGGTGAGGTGCGCATGCTTTTAAAATGTTTGTGTGTGCATATGGGTTTATGACTCAGTTATTGGAGGCACAGTGGAGGAGGGTGTGGGGTGGACCGTTTAAGATTAAACACCCAGAAGACCCATGGAGGTGTGAATCCAGCTGTGCTCAGGACCCGAGCGCTCTGACAGACTCCGAAGTGTTGCGTGTACTGTGAATTATTCATGCCTCAGAGAGATGCGTGTGCTACTTTGAGCAGTTTTAGCATTAACTGTGTCACTGATGGTTAAATGTTTTTGGGTTGCACATCCGTACAACCTGTCTTTAACCGAGGTTTTACAGGCGCCCAATTTTTGGTGTCAATTTGATGTACTGAAGAGAAAACCAAGATATTTAGATAGTAGCACAACAGACAGATAGCCTTGACCCTGCTGCATTATATTTCTGTCACCACTTTTTCACAGCTTCTCACATTTTGATTGACTTGTTCTCACATATAATCCATATCATTACTTCCTACTGGAGGTTCAGACATTGTTAACCTCCAAAGCAATCTGTATTTGAGCACTTAGTCTCTGATATAATCAACTTCATTCTATGTGCGAACGAGATGAGATTCAAAGTGTGTTCTGCTTTATATTGTGAAAAAGAGAGCTGATGGTCAGCAGACCCCCCCATTATCAGCACAGAGCCTCACACCTGTCATGAGTTCCCTCAGGCTTGTAGTTGTAATTGCCAGGAGGTGGCGAGGACAGTGGAGCAGTGGAGCTTTGTATTTAAATGTAGGATGTGATCGGTGACGTGACAGAGCTGGTGCACTCTCCGGTAGCGCTGCGGGAGCCGGGCTGGAAAAGTGTCTCTTTGTGTGCTTATTATATTTGCAACGGCTAAAGGAGATGCACTCGACTGTGAATGAGTCGATGTTAGACTCTCATATTTAAATGGTGGTGACACAATAGGGTACACAAAATCCTGAGTTACTGATGAGTGATGAATAAGGGACCAAAGTGTGTAACTATTATATATGGTGTATTCATTTTTGTACATCTTTTACCACATGATTCAAGGTATATACAGAATTTTTAATTGAGAAACTGGCCAGTCTGCTAATCATTGGATTCATTAACATAAAAAATAGACAACACAGCTCAACAGCAAATACTCGAGATGTTTTTTAAAGAAAATAACAGCATATTTCAGCTTCAAATGTGGCTATTGTGACTCTATGTGACACCTCCGTTGTTAAGTTTCAGTGAAACAAGGACAAAACAGAAAAGACGCCATACTGTATCATGGCAGGCTGCCTGGAACAGCCATTATGGCTAACTGCATAAAGATCTATACTCACAAAATATATACACAGAAAATATAAATGCCTCCATTTCTCACGTGTTGAAGTAGACGATCTGAGATTTCTCTGCCTCTACCATTGATTAGCCCAACCTGGTACGCCAATGAAGACAAAGAGGAGTCACCAATCGGAGGCACATACTGTAGGGCAGGTCATGATTTTGCCCTTTAACATTACGTGAAATAGCCACAGTCAAGCATTTTTAACTTTTTTTTTGACATAAAACTGCACATTTTCATTGTGACCAGTCCAAAGCACACTTGTGTCAAAGTTATGTTGTTTAAATAGCATCTTAATTTGCCCAACCTGTCAGGTGGATTGATTATCTTTGTAAAAGAGCGCTCACTGAGACGGATTTAAATAAATTTGTTGACAGTATTTTAGAGAAATAAACATTTTGTGCACACAGACGAAGATCGTTTAGTTCAGCTTGTGAAAAATGGGACCAAAAACAAATGTGTTGTCTTTATATTTTTGTACCTCTGCCTGACCTCACCACCCCTGCATATAGTCATCCGCACACTTCACGTTGTTTACATGTGTGAGGCTAACTAAAGCTGCAATATTTTGATACTGTACGCATCTGCAAAATGTTCAGAGCAAACATATTCCATCTGTTTTGTTTGTAATCCACTCTTGTTACTGTTATGACACCATGTTTTTTTTTGTTTTTTTTTCAAATAAGATACTTGACTTGGCACTTTAATCTGACTTGTCTCCCCCTTTTTTAGTCATAGTCACTCAGCCTGTTTATGACACCAACAAACGATGATTTTTTTCAAATTTAAACTGGAAACCACAAGCAGGACTGCCTCTAGAATCTATGAATGCTATACAATAAAAGAAGCACAGCCTTGACGGTAAATGTTCCCCAGTGAAGAGAGTGAAGGTTGCACCCACACACAGGCATACTCATCTGGAGCAGTTTGAAGTTCAACATCTTTCTTAAGGACACTTAAGAGGAGGCCATCCCTGCCACCTGAGCCAGAGTAGCCTCAAGTGTTACTGTAACAGTCTATTCTCAGGTAACTTCACATCATCTACTGTCGAGTCTGACTCTGAGTTGGGAGCTCCTCATTAATTAGTATTTAGGATTTTGGAAGAGCTCTTTGCAGAGCCTCGAAGCAGTGCTCAGGCCCGCAGAGCTGCTGACAGTTTGCTATGGTAGCTGATGTTGGCTCCCCTGTGGCCCAGAAAACATTTATTTCATAGACAGGTCATAAAAAAAAGACCGTAAAGCTTTTTAAGAGGACGCTATTAACATCACAGCAGTCTAAAAACTATTTGAATTACAAAATTGTGATTCACAAAAGCAGAACACAAATAAAAAGGAGGTTAAGCGGGGTACGCGCTGCATCATCACATCTCGTTCGTCTCGCACTTTACACAACCCGTTGGTCATAAAAATAAGTGGGAGCATGGCGCATTTCTTGATGCATTAACCCCAAGAGGTTATGTTAAAGTGGCTGGTGGTCAGATTATGCTTCTTCTCTTTGCTTTAAGCTGGAAAGAGCTCCTATAGCACCGCAGCCTCAGTCCTGTCTTATTTCTTATCAAGTGTGCATGGGCATATACCACCTTTAATTACCATAACCATCTAGACTGGAATATGATAACTCCATAATATAATCTGATTCATTCTAAAAGTTCATTTGCATGTATGCCAGCCCTCCCCCCACACAGATACATACCGCACAGTCTCCAGCTATTTGGTACAGCCTCTATCCATTAATATGAAAATGACTTTCCAGAATAAGAAAACTGGGAATCTAAAGACTGATTTAAAAGAGAATATGAGCTTAACAAGCTGAATACCAATGCTACTGACTTCATTCTGGGCTTAGCACTGATTCTTTTCATATGATATGATAATGTCCATTCACAGTCAGAACAAAGCTTAGGCAGCTAATAAAACATTAATATTAGCCAATACAAGACTGTTCTGCTTACAAAGAGCCACCTTTGGAATTCAAATCAAAGAAAATGTAATTTGGATGAATTCTCTCGGCCTTTTTACACGCCTTGTATTGCCCTATTTTAATAATGAAATACACTGTAATACACTTATCTTCTTTTTCTCTGTGGCTGTATTAGATTTGGCTTGTATTGGTTACATGTTGGATTTTTCCTTTCTAAGGTTTTATGCTGTATGAATAAACCATCGAAGGCACGGTTTGAATTTCAATGTGTTGCTTTAAAAAAAAATGTAGCGCGTCTTTATTTCCTCAGATCATCTACTATATGTTTTCTTTAAGGTCCCAATATTTTACACTTTTCTTGTGTTTTGAGATCCATAAAATTATATAGTTTTATATAGTTTTACATCTCCTCTCTCATGCTTCTCTCTGGAGCTTAAGCAAGAACAGGATGTTTTGTGCTGCGTTTTGTCTCATTCATTTTAATGAGCCTGTCTTTTTTTTTTTTTTTTTGAGCTTTCCCGGACAGTGGATCTCGTTGGGCCAGGGTGGATGCATGACTGACTATGGTTGTGCTACCACAACTTTTCTAAAGTCCTGACAGCTTGTTCTCCGTGCATACTTTCAAAGTATTTATGTCGCAAACTTCAAATATGAGACATTTGTCATTTCAGTCATTATGACTCAATCAGATTTCACAGTACTGGACTTTGGGATCTTGGCTTTCCTTTTTCCGTTGACGCCATTATGAATTGCGTTCACTTTGGCTGATTCACACCCTCGGAGAGCAGCTCGGTTTATGAGATTACCCAAAACAAAACAACACGCAGACTTTGAATTTCTCCAAAGTAAACAGTGAAATATGCCCCGCAACTTGTTTAGATCCAAAGAAAATCTGCTCACTGTTGATACAGAAAAGGCTGTTTCAACTCGCATTGGAAGTGTTGAATATTTCATAGCCAACACAATTTTCTGCACTAATGAGGAACAATTGAAATCAAAGCCTTCCAACAGAGGACAGAGACGACACACAATGAGGAGCATAAAACCCCTTCAACAGCAACCCCAGCGGGGTAACAGAGACCAACCTGTATTTTGCACAATGCTCAAAAAGTTGAAGCATTATTTTGAAATTCCGGCCTGGCATCATCACAATCTCACAATTGAGATGCAATAAATATTTAAAGTCAAGAATTGTCAACATTATGCAGGCGTATTTAATTTTGTTTGTGCTATCCTAGATCCTGGATCTTGATGACTATAGTTCAAAAGTATCTAGAAAACTGGATTTGAGATACATTTTAAATGCTGGTTTGTTTGCGTTTTATCTTGCTGGTCACCTGCAATTCTTTGAGATGAGTCAAACCAAAGTCAAAGAAATATATTTATGTATCACGATTGCATGGAGGTGATAAAAGAAGAGAAATTGAGGTGGAAATAACAGGTTGAAAAAAAAAAAAAAGACCTAAGTTGAAGGAGGCTGTTTGCGCTCAAAAACTGATGGAATATTTATAAAAATGTAAATGTTAACACCACAAACACTAGATTGAATATTTCCCGGCATGATATGAGGTCCTTGATGTTAAAGGACAATTCATCCCAGATTGCACCGCGGCAGGAAGACAAAACACATCTGTGCTGGGTGAGAAGGGAGACACGGAGAGAGAGATGGGGTCCCTACAAGGAGCTGTCCTCCACTGTGTAAATAGCAGGTATCAAAGATAGGTTTCCTGTTACGGAGGCCATTACTGATTCGCTTTCACTTCCTGGCTGCTGTCCTCCACAGAGGCATTTTAAAATAAACACTTGTGTGCTGCCCGCCTCTAGACACACACTGCGTGGCTTATTTACTCCGATCTCCAATATTCTTTCCCAGACAGGTACTGTATAAATAATGAGACTGTGTTGTGTGAGATGAAGGTATTATGTGGATGTGTGGGCTTCAGGGAGATATGAAATGGAAGTATTGAATGGCGGATATTTGATTGAGCAAAAGCCTGAGGGAATTCTTATTCTTTTCATTTTTATGTGTAAGAAAAATAAATATAATAAGCCCATTGCTGTTGTCTCTGTCATAGGCACTGAGTAGACTGCATGGAGTACTATAAAACTGTTATTTAAATATTTGATTGAAAAACTTGAGAGCCAAGCTTGATTTCCACTGTGTGAATGTATACTTGGCGTATGGTATGTGTGGTTTATCGTCTTATTAGTTGTTTACAGTAGATTCTTGTAACTCTACTTCAAATACTTACATGTACTTACGTGTACAAAGCGTATAAATTGGCATTACTTTACAGTTAATGCTATCACTGAAACCACTGTGTTATAAAATCCAAATAACTAGCTGCTGCAAAGACATACGTGCCATGCGTCACCAATTTTTGGGGGGGTTTTTGGAGAGGGACGGGGATTTAAATAAGCCTCTTCTGTTGTTCTTCTGCTGCATTGAGTTGTGGATGTACAATATGCACCTAAGTGGGAGGGAAAATGGCGCAATCTCAGGATAATTGACTCATCACTGAGCGTCATGTGGGGGGACGGCACACCGCTATCAAAGTCTTTTGTTTGCAGGTGAGCCAAACGCAACAATAGCTACCTCTGAAATGGCCGCACTTTGCCTCGCAAAATAATACACACCTTCGTAGAAATCTGTTGTGATGGGCGAGTAACTTTGAGCGCGGGGTGTAGAGTAATGATGAATTGTGAAGGAAAAGTGTTGTAGCTCTCGGAGAAAAAACGTGATGCAGAGGCAGCATCTCTGAAGAGAAAGTTTCCAACAGAAATCGGCAGCAGAAATAAGAAAGTGCCACGTTTTTTTGAAGGGGGTGATGCAAAGTTAGTTGGAAAAAAAAAGGGATGGATGTGAAGCACATCTTAGTGTGTCATCACTGACAATTGCTACAGTAGTACAGCAGAAAGGTAAACATTTACTACTTCCACAGAGTGTCTAAACTAGAGAGTTTTAATAAAATGTGCATGTCATGGAAAAATATTGTCTCTTTTTCCAGCCTCAGCCAAAAAAAAAAAAAAAAAAAGCCCTGGTACACTACATGAAGCTTTTCTTATTCTGTTTGATCATCTTAAACTGCTATTTCATTCTTTAAACCACAGTTCTGCTGCAGGGCTTTGCAGGACTTTAGTCAGAAAAAGGTTCATGGAAATGACTTGGTTACTGCAGCTGAATTCAGGGTGGGTGTTGGTCTCTGAAATGCCACGCAGTCCCAGAGGACAAGATATAGGTTAAGTGGCCACCCAATAGATCTTACCGTATGAGAACAGAATGCTTTAGAGGTTAAAGCCTGAAGGTTGTAGGATCTGACACCGTGTCTTCTCTGAGCACAGGCCGAAGATGCTCGCGCAGTATGTTGTTTAACTGCGCTCTATCTGCCTTAAAACAGTACCGAACATTGCACACGCATCTACTCAATAACGTTGTGTACACGCCTGACTTCCACTCCTGTAGTTAGGCATAAACAGATGTAGACACGCTTGAATCATTTCAATATAAGAAGAAGCACAGAAGAATAAAACTGAGCACACAAAAGCAGTTCATTAAAGTTGATACATATACTGTATTATAGATAAGTATGTTGACTGGGGAGCATGGCTGCAGCGAAAAAGAAAAGAATATCCCTGCATTTTAGATGTTGTCTCTTTATCAGTTCAATTGCTGCAGAAAATGGTGTGTGCATAGTTTAGCATATGCATTTTTTTTTTACACTTTCTGGATGAGTTGTGGGTACAATTTTATTTCTATAAATTGAACCACTGCCCCTCAAACCGTCTGCACGTGTCCCTGCTGATATAAGCTATTAAAGATAACGAAGTGCAGGAATAAAAATAAAAAGGGGGAGGCAGCTGTCATGTTTGCTAACGTGTGAAAGAGAGATAGTAGGATCTACTGTATGCATATGTGTGTATGTGCGCATGCGCGGTACTGTCATGCAAGCATAAGTGGGGGCGTTTGTGGGTATGGAGCGGTAACTGAGGAGCACACGTTTAATGCGGCATGGCTCAGGGGGATACTGAGACGCAGAAGGGTTAACCGTGCTCCCGTTTAATGCCTATCTTACGTGGCCTTCGTTTAGCAAGAGCGTTTATACGCTTTTGTCGGCGCCATATGTTAAGGTCAACACGGTCCTTTTTTTTTTTTTTTTTTTTACATGAGCTGTCCTCTAAGTGCCTCTCTATTCTGGCAAAGTTACACAAAGAAAATCAACAAAGGTTGCTTCAAAAGAATAAGGAACAGAGGACGCGTGAGCAAGGAGGAGAATAAAATCCGTCATGCCAGTCATAACTGTTGCAGGAGAGAGACAAGTGAAACAGTTAAGACCGGGAACCATTCAAATGTTATGAGTCACATTCAAACATCATTTATGTAACTAACCCTGGGCTGCAGAAATGTCATTGCCAGGGTGCTTGTGTGTTTGATAGCGTTTGTGTGTGTGTGTGTGTGTGTCCTTGTGTCAATTTTACGCTTTCTAGGCAATCCAATAACAGATATCAGCTTGACAGGCAATTGCTATATGCTTAGTCTCCCTCTCCTTCATGCTCTTCATGTAATGTTGTGGTTCAACCCTATACTATTAGAGATTTTTTTTTTTTTTGAACAGGAGGAGACTTTCGATTGGAAATTACAACATGCCTCACAGTAACTTTTGACATTTGCATGAAATAAAACAATTTTTGATACTATTTATGATCATGTTTTTTCAGGAACGGATGCAGTCATTTCAGTCGAAGCAGCCATTCCTGCGCTGGATTCAGATTCCCAAATCAAAGCACAAGGGACTCACAGGAAGCGAGACATGCATGTAATCCACTGTGTAAGAGCTGTGTAAAGTAACTGCTAATCCAGTACTGATGCTGCGTAAAGTGTAAACAAAAACAGAATTCGATGATTAAAAATGAAAACGACAAACCTGTATTCTACCGAATACAGCACAAAGACAAGATGGTTAATGTTTAAACTGATAAACTTCGCACATATGGACCCATTCTGAATTTGACATCTTCAGTACGTTCTAAATTGGTTCAGAACATGATCAACAAAAAACTGTAGTTCTGCAGACAAGAATATTTCTCAAGTTATAAAGGTCAACCTTATAAATACACAGCAGAACATCAGACACTTTTTGATGAACATTTAACGAAAAGCATACTTTGTTTATTCATAGCTATAACTCTTTCCTGCCTTAAATGGTCTCCAAAATAGGAATGGTGGGATAAGACTTTTATTTTATTATTTTTTTTATTTTACATTGATAAAACATCTTGTCAGTGGTTTACTGTGCTCCTTCAAGGCTCTCGAGGTAAACAAGAGAGGTTCAATAGGGGGATTTCAGTGCGTTACTTCAAAAACAGCGTGCAACCTTTGAGATCTGGCTGAGGCAACCACCAGAATTAACATTTAAGCATTTGACTCGTGTGAACTGATGCGTACGATTTATTTAATATCTTTCACACCTCCTGGACCAATATGACACCGAGCCCATGATTAGAGGGTTGTGTAATTTCTGTAAGTTACAATGAAATTTGAATATATTTGTATGCAGCAAATCTTTACTACTAATAACAATTAATACGTTTTTAATAGGTTTTAAGAGTGTTATACGAATCCTCGTGTAACCGCAAATCCTCTCATTATAACAACCGTCAAACATTTCAACCTTTGAAGTGAACTTTCAAAATCCCATCTGCTCAGTTATTCTAAGAGTAAAGGCAGCCACAGCAGAGACTGTCTGTAAACTGCAATATGATTCAAAAATTGCAGAAGATTGCACTATCCCACTACAACTGCACTTGAGACTTTGAGCCAATGAGGTAGTTGAAGTTTCCCCGGGCTGGCAGAGAGAAAGGAAGAGACATAGACGGGAGTGTAAGTTCTATCGGGGTGTTTGGTGTCTCATTCAGAACTAGAGGTCCTTGTGTCTCTGTTGTCCCCCATGAGATGTGCCCCCTCTCTGCCATTTGCTTCTACTCCACCAGTGGGGACATGGGACTTTGTTTGTTTTCAGAGAAACACAGATTGTTTCCTCTTAGATATCTCTGTGCTTTTTAAAAGTTGTTGTCAGATATTCTTTTAACAATTATCCCCAAAATCCTGCTAATTTTTAGCTTATAGAGAGTAAACATGGTGGGTTTGTCTTTTATAGTTTCCTCTCTCCTGCAGCATCTGAAAACAGTACGAGGTGTCAAATAGGATACAGTACTTTGTGAACACTGCTGATCGAGCTGGAGGCTGTGCTCTGTAGAATTGACACAGTCTCTGCCTCAATTATCCTCCCAATGAAGTGGAAAGGTCCACATCCCACCGAGGTCCTAGAGGGCGCCAGTTGAAACCATCCACGTCAAAGGGAGGTCAGGGATTTTATGGCACTTGTTTTAGGCTCAACCCCTGATATTTTCATTCCCCCTGATATTCTGCCTCTGGACTCACATTTTGATGCTCTGGCCTGCCAACTGTGCATCATCTCTGGGGCGAAAATATTTAAAGTCTGTGTAAAGTAAGAATAAATATGAGTTCTGAGATTTTGAGTGAGTTATTAAACACCCAGCCAAATTTGAATGATTAAAAATATCAACAAATTTACGAAATCAGGTGTCAAAATCTGGTAGCAGTCGATGAGTTCATACATGACTAACTTTGAAACACTGAGTGAGATGAATTAATGAACTCTATCTCTCTGCTAGGGATGCAGGGGTACGCTCAGGGTGGCCTCAGCCGAGCCGCCCTTTAGGACCGCCCACAAAATTCTGGACTGAAAACTGTTTTCACCTCTTAACTCCACATTTCAGTAATATATGATTCAAAGAGGAAATGGAGATAATGAACAGATCAATTGTTGATCCTGCTTGAGTTCAATACAACTTATGACCATACCCTGCCACAGAAATGAGCCAAAGCAAATATACTAAGCCATTTTTCCTTCTACTAACATAGATAATAACTGCAGTACTCAAACATATACTGTATGTAAAAAGCAAAGCAGAATCTGACCTGCAAGTGAAAGACTTCATGTGTTATATAGGACAGCATGCTTGGAATCAGTTATTGCACCAACATATGGCCTTTTACAAAGGGGAGAGCCATTTAAGTGAGAACTTTTTTCAGCACATTTATTTTTAGTGCAAAGTCAGTCTGGAAAAACTGAGATATGCTCCTGATGCAATGAAGATAGAAGATTGATATGCTTAACATGTACAATGAGTAATGATTTTCTATGCTGTTGAACCAACCTGATAACCTTATTCCATATATTTTTAAAAAAATATATATTATATTTCATTCCAATATTTTATATTTTATTTATGTCTTGGACTCATTTTGTGTAATTTTCTTTTGTACATATTGTATGAGATTTGTTGGCGAAGCGCCTGAGAATTCATTTCCAACCACCGCTCTACTGTAATTGTTGTGCATGACAAATAAAGACCTTAACTAAATCAGGCAAAAGTACAACACAGAAGCAAGTTAACCAGAAGGGACATTTATGTTGGATGGTTTCAATGCAAATGAGAGCTTTGATCCCCTGAGGAAATCATCACAGTTTCTCTGGAATCTCCCACCGCACTGCAAAAAAAAAAACATCTCGCTGCCTGCCACATACTGACGTGTCCTCAATGTGTCCTTGTGTACCCGCAGCTTACTGGTTAGGACGCATCCCGCTGCATTTACACATTCTTGGAGAATACAGTGAAGGTTCTGGAACAGTCAGATAAGGGTTCTAATTTTGCGAGCCAGTGCACTTTGTGTCGACCACTAATGGCTAATGGAGTAAATAATTATAAAGCTACCCTGTGATAAATCTGATTAGTTTCTCTCTCTTCCCCTCTCTCACTGCACTGAAGTGGAGGCCAAGGGAGTGTAGGTCTGTTTTGCTATAATTATACAAACTCCAGCTTAATGCTAATCCATAAGACTATTTTGGAGAATCGTTCAGTCTATTGTCACTGGGAGCAAAACCGATACCTGTGTTTACAAATCAGTAAAGATTTTCAGAATGCACAGAGCCTTGAGGAATACTTCAGGGCCTGAATTAATATGTGAAAACATCATTAATGCATCATTAATAAAGAAATGATTCAAAACAAATATAAAAGGCATTACTTGTAGCTTGTAGTCTCATTTTATTTAAAGCTTTTTTTCTTTTTATATTAACCATGTTAACTTTGTGTAATGTGAAAGAGCAGAGCTCAACTCAACACAAAAATGGACAGGTCGCATGCCACTGATGCTCTCTTCGGGAAGAGACAGAGCAGACTAGGATCATTCAGTGTGTGCAACAGGCTGCTATACCCAGTGTACTGTTGTGTACTGTGGTGTGCTGGGGTGGTGGCATCAAGGCTGAGACTTAACCAGCTGGTAAGGAAGGCCAGCTCTGTGGTCAGACTGGAACTGAAAAGTCTGTAGTCAGCGGCAGAGAGGAGGATGAAGGACAAGATCAAAACCATCCTAAAGAACCTCCTCTCACACCCTCTATGGTTTGCAGATGGGAAGCTCATCCAGCACCCGGATCATACTTCAGGCACTCCATTGTCCCTGCCATCAGTGTACAACAACATGGACTGTAACACCACCTGCACCAGCCAGTTAAACTATAACTCATTTTCGGAGATTACATTTTGACCTGCGACTCTTTTTCTACCGCCACTCAGCCGAAAAGGTCATCCTACCTGCCTCTGATTGGCCAGTGATAGTGATAAACGATGGCAGGTTGACACCGAAAACCCTCTAGATTACCTATTATTATTATTATTGTTCTGAAAGTACCCATATTTATAATTCTCAGTTGAATGTCAAATTTACTTTGCTTTGACTATTATGTATTTTTTCTTATTTATTTTATTTATCATTTATTATTGTATGAAGCTCTCCAGAGTCCAGAGTTGCACTGAAAATAAATATTGTTGACATGACATTGAATTATAGCTTTCTTTGTTTGATTTGAGTCATTGACTTCACACTGCGCAGCTGTTGACACAATGACAATGCTACTTCAACATATATGAAATAATTGTAATGTATAACTAAATTATAATGCAACTTAAACATGATGATGCTGCGGACCTGAACATGAGGAAATTTTCTCTATCCGGACCTCCTGAATCATAATTGACTACCCCTCGGCTGGAGCCTATCCCTGCTGACTTTGGGCAAGAGGTGGGGGTCCAACCTGGACAAGTGAAAAAATGGAAATACATATAATGAAGCGTTGAAGTGTTGGAGTGGATCAAGAAGTAAAGCAACAAGACGGGTTGTTTTCGTTGGTCAGCACTGTACCTGCTAGTCTACTGGTTGGGGAATTTTGACATTTTTGCACAAAGTTAGCAGAAGTTTGACGAATGCACAGAAGAAGCTTGAGTGTGAGGAGATGGGCTGAAGCCGCTGGAAATCTGTGCAAGCAACAATATATCTGTGCAAACGTAGAGTTTGAGCAGGAGAAGAGCAAATCTAAGCGTAAGCAAGGGCTATTTGAGTGTGAGGGCAGGGTTTTTAGGGAAAGCATCACAAAATCATGAAGTCAGGCACTCAAATTGAAAGACTTCACTCTTGAATAAAGATAAGAACAAAAAACATACTAATTACATTAATTTAGACATCAATTTCCATAAATACTAACTTGAAGTGTCAATTTCATAAAAATTTCATAAAAGTGTATAATTATCTGCCAATAATCCATCCATGCATATAGAAGGTGAAGATAATACATATTAAACATGAATAAAATGTAAAAGAGGAGCAATAGAACGTGGCATTCAGCCTTAAATAGTCTTACGGTACAGTGTTATCGCTTTCTACTTAACACCTCCATCTTTTTCCACCTTCATTCTGAAAGATAATTGTTAATTCGACTTCCTCAGTGTATTTATTCATATCATATATGATCAAATCACAATCAACACACAGTATAGAGAAAATGCAATTCAGAAATTGCCAGAAAACATTCTGGCAGGGCGTCTTGCAGTCTTCCTTCCTTCTCACAGACCTCTTGCTGTCAGACTTTTGAGCATCACATCAATTTGTCATAATCGTTTACAGCTATATCAAACATCATATGAACCATTTCCTCTACACTTCCAAACAGGGCCGCGGGGGGTAGACCTCAAGTCCTGAAATGTTGAGGAAGTACAGGTATTGAACCGCTTCTGGGAGGCTCAGAAAGAGATGCGAGTCATCAACTTCGGCTCAGTGGCCGAGCTGCCCGCAGTCAGACCCGGATCACTCTCCCTCCATCAGCAGGATGTTAAAAGTCAAAACCCTGAGTGGTCTGCAAAGTGCGGTCGGAAAGTAGGGGTAGCAGTGCAGTTTAACAGTGCATGGTATGGGGTAAAAATTTTCTCTGGAGGTATTACTATCTGGATTTGTCTGGTGGGGTGAGAGGAAACCAGGCTAGCATGAACTCCCTGTACCTGAAACTTTGCTGTTGTCAGTAATGGATCAGCAATTTCACTTGTCATTATGTAGAGGAAATTTAATTATGATAATGCACTGTTTGCTCTAATGCAGTTCTTACATGTATTAAAGTGAGTTTAACGCCTTTACTTCCATTTATTGCGTATGCAATGTGCTTTAAAGAGAGGAACACAAGTGTTGGTGATTACCATACTGTAGAAAAGAAAGCAATATCATTTCATACACAACATATTCATAGAATTTTACTAAGAGATGTTCTAACATGAGCGTAGACTACAAAAGTGGCAACTGTATATCTGTAATATAAAGTGTTTTCTATGTTGCTGATTAATAGAGTGCCCGAAAATAACATGTTTACAAGTGACAAGTGGCCATAGTAATGATGGGACCACCTTTTTAACCGCCTTAAACACGCATTTACCAACCACGACAATAAAGTGGGTTACAGGTTCCTTATGTAAGATGCAATTTACATAAAAACTTTGTTTTCTTAACTCTGAAATGAGACCTTTCATGACTTTGAGAGATTTATATGCAAACGTTTCTGAATTAATTTTCCTGGAAAACCTAAAGGATGTGATGTTTATGCGACCTCCCGAGTGCCTTCTCTCTCTCTGCTCCTCTACGCTGTTAACGGTGCACAACACGAGCTAACGTTAACTTTAAAATGGAACCTGCTAACGTCAACAGCGCCGAACGGCACCCGTTACTGCACAGGGTCCAAGTTCAAAGTCAAAGCCAACATTACAGCAAAGCATGTGAGACTGTAGTTCTAGCTGGCTAACATTAGGTTATGCTAATCTGGTAACACACTGTCTTGGGTGGATAATGTCGGCTAATTTATGCAGACCCCCGCGGCTTATCGGGCTCGTAAATCGGCTCGCGTGTCGTTTGTAGATTACTTTGTTGGCTACATGCAGCATCGCTGGGTTGAAGATGGCTGGTTAACTTTAGCTCGCTTCCTTGCTAACGTTATCAGTAGTAGTTAATTGTAACCAAAGCTTAGCGCTGCCTGGTGTTGGCTGATGGGCTGATTTTAGTAACATTATTCTCAGTATTCATTTCAGCCTTTGGCCTCAAGTACATTTCTTTTGGCTGACGTCCAGGATGATGTTCACCTGTGCCGACGGAGCGCGAGTGTGAGCAACTGCAGTTCACTTAACAACCAAAGCTGTCATTATTAATAAGGGTATGCTGAACGTTACATAGAGAATATTTAACTAAGCACTTATTTTAACCCAAACTGTGCGATAATAAGCAAATGATGTCCTGCTGCCAGATCAGAAAACACTTCTATGTGTTGATATAGAGGTTATGCACAAACAACATATTGTGTTGTTTAATTTGGAGGATAATTTGTTTGATTACATAACTGTGACTCATTTGAAAGGACAGAAGTGAGCGTTTTGTTTTTAACATAGTTTTACAGATTTCTATTCTAATCAAAGCCAGAGAAACACATACAGGTATGAATGTACAGCTGTAGGATTATCTTAGCTGCTATGTTCATTTGGAAAGGTCAAAATTCTTCTGTCGCCATTGGTCCTAAATTCTGTATCTCCCTTCCCCCAATACAATATTTTTGTTCAGTCCTCTTCAGGGCTACAGAAGGAATTCACACACCCACTTAGCAACCACTTTCTCATCCAAGTACCAAACTGCTCGGATCGACTCTACTTACAAGAGTCAAGCGGAGTCTATATTTCAAAGGATGAACTGTGTTGTAACTGAGGCAATTACAAACAAGCTTTCTCCCCCTGAAGATCTGCCAACGAGTTACCCCTCTGTCAGCAGTTCTCTTCCAGGCTACTGTTGAAGCAACACTTTACAGTCTGATTTACCTTATTATGGTAATGACTAAAGTTTGTCTACCTGCCTCTGGGGGATGAGAGGGAAAAAAATACTTGCCAAGTATTTATCCTGTATAATCAAGGAGGCATCACTTGAAAGGATCAGGGACGTCTTGAAGTGGGAGAACAATGGAGTCTTCAAAGAGCAGGCGGGAGAAGACTGGGTAAAAGAGAAACATTGCAGCCTAACTTCCTCTGCCCTCAAGCAGCCGAATAAAGCAAAACAGTAGGGAGGGAGTATTAATTCACTGTGGTGGATCGCCGGTTTTTATCTCTTTTTAGTGTGGCCCAACATCTAACTCCCACCTGCGGCTAAAAGTTTGCTTGGCAAACTTGAACACGGAGCAGAGTAGATTATTTGTGAAAAACCTCACCTGCACATATACGCTGTGACACCTCTCCCACTGTCTTGGACGCCGTCCTGGCCAACTTCAGTGGGCGGGTGGTTGACATAAGAGGGCCGTCAGCTCACCCGGTCCTTGCGCTATAAAAGGTGGACTTTGTGCTCGCTCACTCGGCTGGCATCCACCTCGCCCTGATGTAAAATAAGTGTAATTTATCAAAACTAAAGAGCCAGCTCTGTGAAGTTAATCAGCTCTCCCTGTGTCGGCAAACAGTCGTTTTCACGGCAGCCATTTTGACATGAAGTTGTAGTGTAAACACAGGTGTTAGCAATGATACTAATTAGTGCTGCATTCCATTTAGGTCAGGGTGCTGCTGTGGTGCATGCTGGCTCACTGGAAAGACTCTGCTGTAATAAATGGAACGGGACCTTAATTAGTATCATCCCATGGGGAAATAAACAATAAAATAAGAAAACCGAAGACTTTGTCATTGCCTCTGGTGGTTTTCTGACACTTTATAGAGCAAAAATCGAATCTATTAATAAAATAATTATGTGACTCGATGATGAAAAGTGAAAAAGTCAGAAAAGCGGTGGAAGACGGTAAATTAAGCATTAAATATGAGGTCTGTCAGTTTTTTTTATCTTTAGCATAAAGAACAATTGTTTGCATAACAATGCTGACACGGCCTTGATCCATCTGCTGGACATGAACCTCCTTTACTGTACTACTTTATTTTTCCATAACAAGAAAATCATCAGAGGTCAAAAGGCCAACTCAGTAGTATTCAACAACACCCACACCCACACCCACACACACATACACAGAGCCCACACACTTATGTGTTTTTTTTTTTTTTTCTGTCTTGTTTGCAGTCCGCTCTTACAGTCCCGGTCTTCTGACAAATATGGACTTTTGAGTCGATGCTTACAAAACAAATAACAGAAATAAGATAAAAGATGTGATACACTATTTAATCAGGTGTCTCGCGTACATATTTGTAACAATAGACGTGCAAGATTTCCCAAATGCTAATCCTGAAATTAAATGAAAGAAAGTAAAACGTGGGATGGCTCCATCTGCATGTGAACCCCCTGTCCTCCCCTCCTCCTGTGGGGAAATATGTGGTTTTTCAGAAATGTTTTTTAATGCAATCCATGGAGAGTGGACCAACATTTACTCTGACACTGCTGGTATTTTCTCATTACTTATTCATAGGACTGTCCAGGCAATGCATTTGTTTATACTGTATGTGACGGTAAGCATTTTTGAGGTTACATAACGGGCATGAAAAAGCATGTGTCTTTAAGTTACATTTACATAAGTGTTGACAGTTTCAAGCTTTGCATCGACTCCGATAACGAGCAACAGCAGAGGAGAGAAATCATTTCCTCTCTCCCCAAAACATCCCCTGCTTCTCTTTTCAACTTTCAGGACTTTCACCCAAACAAACTCAAACTGATGGACATTTTTTTGCAGGTTTCACAAATGGTCATGCAAATGAGAAAGTAGTCGGGGGGGGGGCGGCGATTCAACAGTCCTTTTGTCACATTTACATATTGTTAAGAGTTCAGTTGCACTGCAGTCATGTTGAAATGAATGCTCCTGACTGACAGCTGACAGAAGCCGCTCTCTGGAGCACGACCAGATGACTGTTGCTTATACACTAGCGGGATAATGAATGAAGAGCTAAACACTGATAAACTTTATTTATCTGTATCTTTATTAGCCATCACGCTAAAACCACGAACACTACTGGTGAATATTCTTCACCCCGGTGTTTTGCTGTCAGCTGGCGTTTAAGCTAATGCAAATCAAATGTGTGCTTTAGCCATGTGGATAGAGAGAAAGAGAAAGATAAAGCAGGCCGACCATCTCACTAAACCCACAGAAAGGCTTATTGGAATCATTGATCATCGTGAGGCACCTAATTGCTGAGGATAATAAAGAATTGATTGAGGCAGTCAAGAGGGAAAACACATCAACGGCATGCCAGCAATCCCTCTATGCGTGCACACATGCGTGCGTGAAACTGAGGTAATCTTAGCAACAATTAAAAAGATTTGAACATTAAGAAGTGTCACAAAAGTCACAGACAAATGATGAGCGCTTACAAAAACAGATAAAAGCCATCCTTGAAATTAATAAACACCAGTTTGATTGATATTTCCCTGACTGCATGATCAGAAACACGATTTAGCAAAATTAAAAAGAAATTAGATATCTTCTGGAAAAACTAGTTTAATTGATATTTCCTGAAGTGCACAAAAATACATGATTTGGGAAAATAAAATCGAAACTGAACTATTACATCTGCCGTACATCTAGCCACGACAGAGGGGCTTCATAACAGTCAGTGTGAGACTGATGATATATGTCCTTGGTGGAAAATAAAAAGTGGGAATCTCCAGGCACCTCACGATTCAGTTCTGATTCAAAGGGCTATGATTCGATTCTAAAACGATTATCAATCCATCCTGATGACGAGATGATAGGTTGTACCTCGGCTCCAGAGTGTGCAACATAGCGCAGAAGCCCTGGTTTACCACAGCTGAATAGGGATGCAAATCCTTGGCAATCCTTTGGTTTGGTGGAAGCTTCGCTACTGCCAGTTGAATAGTTCTTTGGTTAGCGCCTGCGACCGCTCGCTTTTCCACCAACTCTGGGTAGAAATATAAAATGTGACTCCTCATGTTGGTTGTGTTTCCATAATATTTAAATGGTCAAATATTTATAATTCAATAATATAGTGCAATTGTGAAGTTATAATTATGTCCAGGCAACATCGTTCATCCTTCTCAGCTCTGACTCTGAGCTGCATTTTTCCACTATGGACTGAGATCTCGTGCAGCGTTATTGGTCTGCCCTTGTGATAACTAATGACTATGAGACATTTGTGCGAGGTTACCTGCCTAGATCATCAAGATGTTTTCAAGGTTGTTATCTCTTATTTCTCTAGCGTCTATATGTCTTCATCATTCCATCATCTCCTCTCCAAATCTATAGGATTTTTGTGAAAAGTATTTATTTAACTCATAAATATCAGTATTGATATTGGCCTCAAAAAACGGCGCCGGTCAAGCTCCAGTTGTTACAGTTTGACAATACTGAGGAATATAGAACATACAGTGGATAAGATCCCCTCTGCGGGTACAGCTGCACTCTATATATACACATAAATAATGAATAAATAAAAAAAAAATAATGAAATGTTTAAAACTGCAACTAGAAATACAACCTTGTTCCAAATGATGAACCACAGTGCGCTCAGGTGATGATGGGAGCTGTGTGCTTCTGCGGTATCAAGAGTACTTGTTTGTGTCCGGGCCAAGCAGACGACAGCACCCTGAGGTCCACCTATGCAACAATTAGCAGCTAAAATGTGCTATACGCTGCGCTCTGTGGAGGCCTCATGAATATTTTACAGCATACAAGAGAATGGCTGCATGTTGCCGAGCACCAAAGGTCACGTAGTCAGATTGGAGGAGAGAGCTCTCCATGCAGAGAGTTATTCATAATAGATAGAGAGAAATAAAGGGAATGGGTAAAGTGATTCCTTGGCTGCATGATGCTTTATAAATATAACTGAGAAACACTGCGAACAGGTCAATCCTCATCCGTGGCCACGGTAATCTACGCCTGAAATGTACATTTTAAATGCATACAGCAGGGCAGGAATTATACCACGGGCCAAACAGTCAGTGCTGTGGACGGCCTGGCGTGTGCCAGCATCCCCTAGCTTGAACTGCTCTTGTGTCCTTAAACAAAAGTTACAGATTTACTTTAAACTACATGCAACATAGCAAAAAAACACGTTTCCCATTGTCTCTGTCATCGCAGTGGGCCTAGCGCAAATATATTTGTAACCCGGAGCATGTAATGTTTGCAGAGGAGTAGTTATGATTGTTTGTGGTGTTTGCTGCCATAGAAAATAAATAAAAAAAAGTCTGTTTATGCAACATTACTGCAACGTTTTCTTGTACACACAGCCCAGTAAAGCTCCAAACCTGGTACAGTTTGGGTAGCATACTACAGAAACATCTGATTCCAGAAATGATATTATTAAAAATATATTTGATGACTTATAACTTTTAACTAATTTGCATTCTGACTCATAAAATAATAAACATCTCCTGTCATATTGGTAATCCATATCAGAATTTTTACACTTCAAAGTTGGTATCAAAAATCCTGAGCTCTACTGAGTACCACACTCTGCCACCGGATATTGCCGGTCACACCTCCTCCACTCTGGTGCTCAGCGCCGTAGCCCTTGAGGGCTGTGTGTTCAGCACCCATCCTGTTGCATGACTGCAATCACAGAACTGGAAAGAACTCTGCTGTAAAGTTTGTGCGTGACACAACACTCACCATTCATTTCAAACAAGGTTAAACATTTATATTGGGAGAAAATCAAAAATCTTGCAGGGTGGCGCACAGGCAAAACAAAACCAAGCTGAGCTGATTGTTATCGTCATTCATCTTCACCACGGTAAAGAAAGCTCACAAACAAATGGTTACTGGAACAGTCAGAACAGGATCTCATGCTTAGGAGTAGGAATTAGTCTAATCTTTACAGTCCTTAGTCCCATTCTCTGAAAATGCTGCGTGCAGATCATCAATCATGGACACGTCCACAAATGTAAATGTTGCTATTACCTGCATTTCATTCAATAATCTGAAATTTGGGGTATAATATGACCAGGAGATAGAGATAGAATATCTGTGTGGTGACCAACATTGAAAGTGAAGCGAGGCTGGAGAAATACAGTCTGACTGATCTCCGAGAGACCAGGCTGCAGCAGATATGTGTTTGCATGCACGCAACCTTTCACCGGGACTCGTCGTTACCATCAGCCACCGCTGGTACGATTGTTTCATGTCAGAAGTCTACTGTGGCTTTTATTGAAAAAATTAGGCGACAGCCCACATCCCTGTACGCACATGCAGAGAACATGAAAGCAAAAAAAAAAAAAAAAACATGAATTCACATATCTAACAAACAATGATTTCAAAAACAGCTCCACAAACTAACACTCCCACGCTCATCGATGCAAAATTCTCACAGATACAGAACATATTCACGCACATGCACAAACAGCCTCTGGCACTACATGACTCATTTCTCAGCTTCTGCCCACTTTCAACCTCCTGCTCTGTGTCTCTGGGCCAGTGTCTCAGTGTGTGTCTGTATGTATGTGAAGCAAAAAGGCAGAGAAATACAGTTTGCTCTCAGCATTTTTTTTAAATATTTTTTTTAACACAACCTCAGTGCCATATTTGTTTGACAGGAGCCCCTACATCCCTCTCCCTTAGCTGCCTATTAAGTTTAATTAATGTGCCACAGTACTTTACCTGCCAGCAGTGATATACTCTATCTAATACATTGTAAACAGAATTAACCAACACACTTCAATCAAGCTGTAGGGGGCTGTTCACTACGAGCCGACAGTCTTCTTCATGCTCCGCATGACTGCAGTGAAATTCAATCAAAATACATCTGTACAAAACAACAAGATGCAAACCTGCTTTTAAATATTTCAAACATGCAGGTCTGCTCTTATAACGTACCTCATACAGATAACACACTTAGCCGGAGAACCCATGTTGACTTCTCTAGGCTGTAACAGCAGATGTATTTTTTTTTACTAACTTAGGGAAGTTCATGTTATTATTTTACCATGCAGTCTTTTAGAGTCTTACAAGATTATGGGATTACAGTCTGGTATGGTAACTCTTGCTCGTCTATGGAAAATTTAATTATTAAAAAAGGTCCACTTGAAAATGGGATTTTGTATCTCTAACAATAGTTTTGTAAAGTTATACATTTGTTTGTATGCCTAATCGTTGCAAGCAAGGTAACACATGCAGACGCTAGAGGCAGAGCTTGTGCTTGTCAATATAAGTACATGGACCAGATACAAATATGAGGGCGTGATAACAGACAGTGACGTGCAAACTGTTACACTGGAAGCTATGTGTGGTTGAGGTGTTGTTTTTTGTTTTTTACTATGCAGTATGTAGGATTTAATTTTCTGTGTAAATGCAGGACGGAGTCCTGAATAGATAACCCACCAGGACATTAAAGTATATCTTATGTTATATAAGAGTATGGTTTGACCTAAAATTGCTACTTCATTAAGGTCAGGGAACCTTTGTTATGGGAACCTTCGTGAAAAGAAATCTATATTAACTGTCCATAAGAGACGAGAAGCAAATCATTGTCCCAAGAAGGCTTTGTTACTTGAGCATAAACATATGCCGATATTTGCTGAAACTACGAATGGAGGACAGTCTCTGAAGGAACCATCCAACTTGTCTAACAAGTTGATACTTCAAGTCAAAGGCACGCCCCTGAAAAGTATCCTTCAGTGCCTCTGAGATTAAGAGACGTTGTCCTCATGAGGTATGGGAAGATTCCTATAATGATCCAGTTTACGTACCTCGAGTTGTTCTATTGTCCTCACTGGTTTGTCCTCTAGAGCATAAGTGACTACAAGATAAATCAATTTGCCATCATAGGGAACCTTCAACTTGCTTTGCCCCTTCAAATACCTCCATCAGACTCCCGCCACTACCACTTTTCACATGATTTATTGAGGTTCTTTCACCGTGGGGCATGGAGGTTAAAAACAAAACAGTCGTAGTGTGTCCCCTTCATGGAGTTATCTTGATAAAGTAGCTTTACCTTGCTTTAACCATTTTCATTTCACCTCGGGCCATACGCTTCTGACAATCCAGCACAGCCTCCCCCCCACCAATCTGGAGACAGTGGAGGGTTAGTAGAGGGAGAGGAAAATTATGAAAATATTTTCAGAGGCAGCGATGCAAGGCCACTTGAATTAGGGTGCTAATGTAGCGTTGCCCATAAGTGCGAAATGGCATTGAGGCAGCAGGCGCTGCCAGCGGCGTTGCCATTAGGGCTCATTTTCCACTCTTAATGGCACAGGCACCTTGTTTAATAAGCATGGATTACAGGTCATAAAGGGCAATGGAGCACGGAGAGCCACACAGGCTGAGAGGAGGATAAAGTGGGGGAGGGAAAAGGTAGGGGTTGCCTGAGGAGAGAGATACGAGGTTAGAAGAACATCCGGTGAGAGAAAAAAAGAAGAGATAAATGACAGGAGGGAAGACAAGGGAAAAGGGAAAGAATAGAGAGGCTAAGAGATGAGGAAGAAAAGTTACAAAACGGTGGGCAAGGGAAAGGAATTGACAACTTAATGAACATGCTAAATGTACAGTAGACCGGTGCATGTCATCTGCCCATGCACTGCAAGACATTAATCACCACAGTGTGTTTTCAAGTGCTATTGGTTGCAGATAACCTGGAGATGATTTGTTTTCTTGAATTCCCCTCAAGCATAAATAGGGAAGTTTTTCAGACTTTAAATGGTGGCAAACTTGTGATGTCCACAGGGATTTATTGACTTGGAAATGTAGCTTTTTATGAAGCCTGTTTGTTTCTGAAAATTCAGACATTGTTGCATCGTTTTAGTTCATGCAGCAAGCTTGAACTTCCAACTGATCCTCATCTAAAGACCCCAACGCTAGTAACCCAACCTCTACCTTTCAAATGACTTGGACAAAGTATAATGAAATTGCGTGACCACACGGTGTAAACTCAACAGAATCGGATGTCTTGTCTCTTGAGTTTTCGATAAGAAAAGTTTACCAAACGCTTCTTATTGCGCTAGTCGTTTTTAGCACAAGTGCGAGAAGTGGCATCTTTGAATATCTGTATTTCCTGGTTACCCAGTGCTTCAAACTTTTGATTGTATAGTACAGCTATAAATTAGTCTGTAGTCCCTGGTTTGAAATCAGGAAACAATCCATTTGGCCCGATGTTACTTGTGTATTCTGAGCATGTCATTCATTCAAGTAAAAAGAATAATAAGTTGATAGAACTCAATATAAGCCTCTTGGTATTATCTTAGAAAATAAGAAAACTGTGACTGTGGTACCCTTAAATTGCATCCCATTGCTCTTCTTGGGGAAAATAGACATTAGAGTGTAAATTACTTCGTGAAGTTTCTCACATTTCCCCACTGGCTGAGGATTATGCTGTTGAAGAATTCAGACAGGATCACTGATGTCTTGGATGAAAATCTGAGACATGTCTGCTCCTCCTTTCTCTTATGCTTTTCACTTCTCACTCTCCGAGGTGCTGATGGATCTCTCTTTTTTAAAAAAGGATTAGCAATTTCGCAAGCAGAAGGTTTGAAATAAAAATGAAAATCGGGTTTGTACGAGACAAATGTTGTTTTGCCGTGTTCGGGGGCGTTTGCAAGGAAGAGCTGCGTGCAGTGAGGAATGCATTGACACTAAGCGCAAGCCACATATTTAATAGGAACATGATAGCACACATACACCTTAACACACATACCTTACTCCTCATACAGCTCATCATTCAACCCTTGGGCTCTGAGCCAATTAGTTCACACCAGAGGATATTAATTTCATCCATGGCACAGTTGGAAATCATAGACACCACTATTATTCACTTGTCATGCCTTAATGTTAACCCCACGCTGGCATCATTAAGGATTCATCATGTTATTCAGGGCTTTTTACAACCTGTTGATGAACTTGGAATCCAATAACCCTACTGTTACCCATTGCACTCAGCTGGGTCTAGTCATACAGTGATAGATTAGATGTGTTGGTGAAGAAGTGGGTTGGGGGGGGTTAGATGCTGAGGTGATGGTCTTGTGTAAAGAACCTTTATGCCCCCTAGATCTCATCGGGATTACTGCAAGGAGGCGATTCAAAGTGAGCCTCAGTTATGTACAAAATTCATTTTATATCTGTGTCCAGAACATTTAAAATGTCAAAAATAATAAATTTTATTACATATCTGGCAGCCTTTCAGTCAAACACAGGCACAGCTGGACTGGCCTTTAGAGGATTATCAACAAAATGCGCAACTCAGATTCATCAGACTAATACATAAATGATCAGAAAGTCAGAACTGATCCGTCACCAGCCGATTTACTGATTAAAATATGACATCCTGCGACAACAGCTGTAGTTAGGACAGTTTTATACCGCACTGAGCTGAGCAAATTCTGCCCATCTGCATTCATTCATGAATTCTATTTCATTTGGCACAGAAGAAATTGGAAGCATATTTCAGCACCCTCAGGGTAATTTACACTTAAAGTTGCTTAAATCTGCAGCGTGAACAAATGAGGATGAGATAGAAAAGATTTTGGTCCCAAGGAAAGCTGCATAACAACAACAGCACCAACAAAAAAAAAAAACGGCAAAATGAGAACTCCTCAAGACAAGTATGTAATTAGATATCAACTTTGGATTCTGGATGAAAATTAGAGTAACATGAAGCTGCATACAAGTAGATGAAAAGGTGGGTGGGTGTTTTATCTCAAACTCTCAGCTTGGTTATGACTCCACTTCAGAGATTGTTTCTTGGAGATCGTAGGCGTTCGCACCTCTCTGTTCCCTCCACACGAGAACTCCATGGCAACCCTTCCTTTTGAGAACGATGGGAAAATTAAATATTGTGTTTGATAAGTTTTTTTTTTTTTTTTTTTAATCATATCATGTAATTTTACAACTTTATCTGAAAGAAGCAACTGTTCTAGAAATCAGCATTTACAGGAATACAACTGCAAAATCAAGTTATTTCTCAGTTTGTTAGCTCCATGTGTTCCACATTTGGGTTTGCACGCAACTGTTTTCTAAAATCCAGAAATAGCACAGCCTGCGACGCATGCATATCCAGGGTTTTCCCCGGATTTTTTGAAGACAAAGGTGGCAAAGGCTGCAGAACGTGTCTGCCATGCACAATGTACATAGTTTATGCAAGCACCTTTAGACTTCTGTGCTGTTGCAGGACATCTAGTGACAACCACTGGTGTAGTTACTGATTATAACCCCTCGCCTCAACCTCTCCTCCCTAGTGTGAAGGAGAAACTACGGGGGTGTCAAAGTGTGCAAAAGGCCCTATCTAGATCCAGTGTTTAGTTTGTCTGCTAGGGGCTACTGTAGAAGCATGCCGGTCTGTGGAAAATAACCCTCGGCATCCATAGTTATAAAAGGCTTTTTATAAGGTAACAAAATACAGTATAACAATTCTTATTTTCAGGTTATTATGAAAGCATACTTCTGCATATTACATCAATAGTTTTGCATGCTTGCAACTTTGCTAATTAGCACTAAGACCAGTCACCTAACGCAGGTATTGCAGAAAGTGAAGGTACCAAAATTAAGTTTACAAAATTTCATGCCAATTTTGTGCCAGACCACCCTGGAAATACTGACTAACTAGTCTTTTCAAAGTCTCCATCAATATGTGAAGCAAAGAAACCTGAGCTCAGAAAACCTCTGAGCTAACAACCTACACACTGAAAATCACAAGTTACCCTAACCCTATCCTGATAGCTAACAGTATGAACATAAACAAGCTTCCTGTGTGCAAATGTTCCACCTAAAAAAGTTCCCCATCGAATTCTGCCAGGGAGCCATCACTGCATATTGGGCTTAGTGCTAATCAAGACAACTGTGATTGGTTTTCAAGAAGTACAACCAAACCAGAGTGTTTTACCCTATACTCTACCACATTAAGACCAATGACGATGGGTTAAGCCAAAAGCTTTGTGTCGAGATAGGTCTGGCAATGCAAGCCTACCAACTGACCAACATCTCGGAGCCAAATTAAAATTGGATTGTACTCCCTCATTATCACTTGATTACTGACTGTGACATAACAACATTAGTCACATAAGCGAGTAACTTGTCTGCATCAAGCTCCGTCGTGTTGGTGTCCAAACTGCACAATCAGGATGGATGCAGCACCATATGGCAGCAATAGCCTCATAAACCCACAGTGTTCACAGTTGCTCAGTCGTTTTTTTCTTGGCTCTCAGCTGATCTCGTCTGTAACTCCATATTATGAGTCCCGTAGCATATACTGTATGTTACATAATACTATGTCAGTGTTTCAAAACACAGACACAGTCCGTCGTTTCAGAGGATCATGCCAAAGCACACATACAGTACGGTTATTTACTGCAGCTGAGGACAATTAAAAATATCCTGCGGCAGGCTGCTGAGAGTTTGCTGTAACAGTGTGATATTTGCAGTCTAATACATTTGTGTGTGTGAGAGAGAAAATGTGGTGTGTGTGTTTGTGTGCAGTGTGTCTATGCACGTGGGAATAACAGACACACACACGTAGATAGATTTACAGTCCGGCAGACACTCACACACACGCATAACGACGCACGAGCTGCACAGCGCTGAAGTGGGCAACTGATATCATTTGTTTAGCATATTGCTGCTGTGTTTGAAGTACCTGAATGTAGCCCAGGTTTGCTATCCTTCAAAAGAATTCTGCCTGTGCAACATTTATGAGATGCGAGAAACAAACCCCGAGGAGCGTCTGTCATCGCATTATGCTGACGCCTTCAACAAAAAGATGGTAAAAACACTCACTAACTGGACCCCCGCGGTGTTATACATTTGTGGTGGATAACAGCAGACTCACACAATCTGTTCTCTCACCTTCCCTCGCAAGAAAGAGGGGAGATCAAATTAGTTAATCCCGACCAAAAAAAACAAAAAAAACTTCTTTCTCTGACTTTCAGCGTGTTCAGCACAAAGTGTTGATCAATGCCGTTAGATAGTCCGTCTTACACCCTAAGCCCTGGCACCACTTCACATCAGATGAAAGCAATGATGATTTGCGGTGAATCAGCAATTAGCCACCTACACAACCTTGACAGCAGGGGACCTGTAACCTTTTAGAGCTTCCCAACCAAACTCTTCCACCTCCTGGTTCAATCAGCAGCAAAGTTTCTTCCAGTTCTACACAGCAAATCATCGAGTTCTTACAAATATTTTTAGCATCACATCAAACATTAAGTACCACTAGTTGTCTCTTTCAGGAGCACTATTCATTCCGTCCTACAGGGTGGTTACTGAAGACGTTTTCACCTGCACATCTCCCCTTGCGCTCCAGTACCTCAGTACATTTGGACACAATCTTTTGAGGTTTTCACAAGGCCACAAACGAAGACATAACACAGGTCACTGCTCAATTTGCTCCAGGACAGAGCGGTCATCTTCAGCTTCTGCTTAGGATAAAAAGGAACGCTATTCCAAGTAAATCTCCCGGCATCATGGATGACAACAAACTGTGGGCGGCTATGCGCAATATGAAAAGAAAAGTGGGAACGTGGTTTGAATAAAAACATGAAAGGAAAAGTGTGTGCATGTGTGTGTGTGTGTGTGTGTGTGTGTGATATGTATCGAGTTCTTCCTCTCCCAAGCAGGGCATATTATAATCAGCTCTGAGCCTGGGGATTCAGGGTGTGAACAACAAGTGCAGAAGCTGGTGAGTCTGGATTTGCCTGAATCAGACAATGATAGAAGAAAAAAGAAGATAGTATCCCCCCGTGTATTAAATATATAGAACAACGCATGAGCTATAAACCCGCGCAAACTGCGTTATGATCTCACTTCCTGACTTATATATAGTATTTTTTTTTTTTTTCCCCACAGAGATTTGCGCACACGTGTAACTCTCTCTCTCTGTGTCTCCGTACATACACTGACAATGTGCGAGTCTGTGTGTGTGAGGGAGAGACAGATGCGAGCTCTAATGGCTAAGACAGGAAGTCTAGTTAAATACCCTGGCCTTGGGAAGAAGCCTGCAGGAATCACTAGGCTGTCAACCTGCCAGGGCCCCAGGGACCAGCCGGTGCCCAGGAGGCTTCGCTCACAAGCTGCAGGGAGAAACGCTTTGATGATACTCCTCTATTATGAGCAACAGTCAGAAGCCTATGGAAACATGGTAATAGGGAGTGCAGGGATGGATACTCATTAGTGAATGTGACATAAATGTGCACTAAATTCTCTTACAGTGTTAATTTGTGACAATGTTTGTTGGGGGTTTAGTGATGTCTCTGTTGTTCACTTGTATACATGAGTACAGAGTAATATATTCCTGGTTTGATGGCTTTTTATTCTACAGTTTCTTCAACTTTATGCTTATACTGGGAGAACAAAAAGAAGATACTGTAGGTTGGTGCTTGCTAAAACTCCCTTAGGCTTTTGCAAGGGCTGTACTGAGCAATACTGAATATTTAAAGTGCCAGAAAATGGAAAAGGCAAAGAATAAGCAAGTTCATCAAAGACACATTTTTAATTCCTAAAAAACTATTTACCCATTATAAATAGCTGGAACAAAGGACTCATTTATTAAAAGCAGTTATATCATATTTTATCTGATTCTTTTTTTTCAATCAGGAAACTGAACTGATGCAGAAATAAAACCCATCTATCACAATGTACCATACAGTATATCCATGAGTGTGCACTTGCTGTAAACTGGACCATGATTGGCTCAAAACTAGTCGTGGTGTCACAAATTCATGCTTATATTTACAAGTCTTCAACTTTCCACTTGCACTAGATGAATGTGGAAACTGTATTCTCGTGTCAAACTGTATCCATATCCTCCATGTCCTTCAGTGTTAGAGTTAACATCCTTCCTGAGTCTTTTTGCCTTTGTCATTATATCCATAGATGCTGTTGAGTCTGGTTACATTGCCTGCTTGCTCAGCTCCAGTTCTGGCACAACATTAGCTCCGCTCCCCGCTAACATTCACATGGGGCTAGTGGTTCAAAATGCCTGTGATACAGACACGGCCCACATGCTCTGAGCTCATAGTCCAGGCAGCCCACCTAACAACAACAACACTGAAATAGTTGCTGGTCTGTGACTTGGTGCCATTAAACGTTACATACTTCTCTTACACAGCGCAAGAACAGGCGTCAGGGTGCAGAGTGTGAATAATGGAGAAACCATTCACCTGATAACAAGTCAGCGTACCTTCAAAATGATGTAAAAGCGTGTTATTTTATGCTAAATAGGTCCCTTTAAGCCACAATAATTAATTCCACTGATGTAACAACTCACATCATAATAGATTCATCGCGAGCATTGATGTTGTTCTTCACTGAATTATAGCTTAAGTTTGGATAGGATTGAAGTTTTCCTCTTCCTGTGCCACTACAAGAGAGTTTAGGTGGCATTATGTTCGTCAGGCTTTCATTATTATTTTCCATCATGCAAACTGTGATCACACACGACTGTCAGCATCAAATCCAGCATATGCTGCTGTCTGCTGTTAAAAATGCATCAGTCTGCCGCTGAGCAGAGACCAAACATTAGGCTGACACTCATCACAGCCAATCTGTGATATACAGAATCTGATACCAGCCTCCAATAACCAATTTCACTCACACACACACAGCATGTACTGTACACACACGCGCGCACACACACATATATTGGTGGCATATTCCATCCCTCCATCTCGGCCAAACTACCTGGGGACCTTCATTCACTGCCTCATATATCACCTAGATAACAAAATACTTTGGGGGCTGCCCATTCCATTGCCTAACAATGTCAATAACAAAATGGAGTGTCTTCCTGTATCCAATTATAAATAATGTGGTGTCTTCACAAGAAGGTAAAGCATCTGATTCTTATCGTGCGATGGAGATCAATCAGAAACCATATTAAATAACCATCTTTTCCTGTTTCCTTCCAGCTGGGGCCGTCCTTTTTTTTTTGTCGCTGGGAGGCAGAGAATGAGGAAGCTGGAGGATAAGAACGGCAGGAAGCTGGTAAAGATAACTTCTCTGACCTTGGATAGGTAATCCTACAGTGTAGATACAGGCCTAGCAGGTGTTGCCACCAGGCTCTCCTGCCTTCATTGTCCATGTGTCTTCTACAAACTCAGAGAATCCAGTTAAATAATGTGTCACATGACAATGAACTGAAAAAAACAAACAAAAAAAACAACACAAAACGGGAATTCAAATTTTGTTCATTTTGGATAAATTGTTGGTCATTACGATACAGATGCTGCATGTATTTGTCTTGTTGCAGACAGCAACATCCTCAAAAACTTGCAAGAACTCAGGTGTAGTCAGAAAAAAACATGATGTTGTGATTTTTTTTTTCCATCCTCCCAAGGTGCAAACAGTGCAAATATTTATGAAGCCCTCCAAAAAAGGAGTAACTCAATAGCTTGAACTCAATAAAAAAAATACAATCATATTTCTATCTATTTTCTATATATTTCTAGTTTCAAAGGTCAACAGATGTTTCCTCCACTGTAACCAGAGTCACTTCACTTGGGCCCAGGCAGCCCCCCTTTTTTTTTTACCCATAACCTCTACCTCTAGGCCTAATATTTCTAAACGAAAATGATCAACAATCAGTATCAATAAGCAGTCATATGACCACTAAAAATGCGCGCAATCATGCGATTTAATGACCCACAATAGTTATGCTCGTGTTTTATCACGTGAACCGGAAGCGAGGCGACGTGGTGACTCTGTATTGTGGGGCAAATTTAGTAAGTTATAATAAGTTAATAATAAGTTATAATAACCTGTAAAATCTCTAAATCTATGAAAATGGTGTCATTTGCTGTCGTGGAAAAGGCAAATCCATCTCTGTCATAGTTTTGGGTAAAATAATAGTTAATAGCATCAACCTGTAACTTAATTCTATTCATATCTTACATAAACTATTTACTATTTTTGTCATTTCTGCAATGATGCCTTATATATATGTTGACTTTGTCCTATGTCAAGTCTCTATCTGATAATGTGATGGCGGGAGCTCGGGCCACCCACAACAGCTTGCACTGTGGCGTCGTTGTGCCAGCTATTACGGTGGCTCCTAGCTAGTGGCAGTGATTTTGTCACACGTACTGTTCTCAAGGGCAAGAAGCCAACTAATATTATTAGTTAATTTAATTCATTCATGTGATCCTTAAAGCCCGCTGGCTATTCATTTGAAGTTTGAGAGTCACACCATGTCTTGGCATGTTTGTATGTGCAGTCATTTGGCGGTAGACGCGTATCAGATACACTACGAAGAGGCACAGACACGACGAGCTCAGGTGAACGTTTATCAGCGCTACAGTATGGAGTCAGAGAGAGAGAGCAATATTTGGTATACAATGCACAGTTTTGCTATCAAGTTCAGTGTAATAAAACATAGTATGCAGACGACCTTATCAAAGCTTCATGGTAATTAGACACATACAGTGGGAGAGCGCAGAGGCTGAGGAGTGAGTGGAACAATGGGGGTAGACACAGAGTGGAAGGAAGGAGGAGACACATTATAGCATAGTATTAACTGAAAATCCCTTTCCCAGAAAACCATCTGGCAAAGGCTCTTTACTGAAACCCCATCCAGCGTGACATGAATAGGTCTGTAATTGTTTTATTTGTTTTTTTTTTTGTGGCGAGTTTTGTGCTAAACAGCAGAGTGGCTGCTGGCACCTGAAAGGAATTATTCATTAATAAGTGATTAAGATTGTTTGGTAAAGAGTCAAACAAGGAAAAAGCTGGACAAACCTGTCGCTGGGATGACATTTCCATTCGTCATTTCCAAAAGGGGAAATAAAAAACAAATAACTCAGTGGGTTGTGTCGTGTCTGCAAACATATGAGCTCCGGGCACGTTGAGATTTTTGATCAAAGAAAAATGTGGATGTAGGACATCAATACACACATCAATAAAGAAATCTTTGTCTGTTGAAACCCACGTTGAAATCCTCAGATATATTAGCTCAAACAGCCTGTTGGTTCTTGGTTATTATTTTAAGTCAATGAAAAGATGTCAAAAACTAAAACCACGAAAGAAACAAGAGAAGAAAAAGTTAGAGGGTCTGTGAAATTTTACCTTCAAACTCTTTCATGTTTGACAAACACTTGATCCTTTAAGAACAATTGATCCACTACAGAACGTCTGGTGAGTCATACTATTTGCCTTCGTCATATTACACTCTACCGACTCTCCGGCTCAGAACAAAGAACGGGGCGCCACAATTCCCAACTCATATTTTTAAAGCAAAGCAATCAATAGATTTATATGAGAATGTGTGTAAGTTGTTCAGTTGTAAGACACATACAAGCCTTGTACCGTCTCTCGGGGGCTTCTCTTGAGAAGTTTGAAATGGAAAAAGAAAAATTGGTGAATTTATCTCACTTTGCCGGGTCATTTCCTGAACATTCACCTTGGACACGGAGCCACTGACCACAGCTCTGAAAATTATGTTGTCAGATCCTGAGGGGCAGAAAACAACCTCCCCAAGGTCAAACAGCCAAGTATATATTCTCTGTTTCACAAAGATGAAAAACCTCCTGAGGGCAGTTAATCCAAGACCCGGGTGATCTCCCCCTGACCTTGAGCCGGCTTCAAAACACCCACGTGACCTGCATTTTTAACATGCACACCGGGCGACGCTCTGTGGCCACGGACTATACACGACCCCACGACAGCATGCAAAGCAAACAGCATTTCTACCTGGCCTAATGAGGTGTGACGAGCCATTGATCTCAGAGCAAAAACATCGATATTACCTCAGAGTGGTGATGGAGCGCAAGGGACATGGGTGTTGGTTTTTTTAAGCCAATCAGAAGAGGAATTTATCATGTTGGCTTTTGATATGGAGAGTCTGTTCTGGGGTCAGTTCTTGAAATATTGCTACGAGCTCTAGCGATGATGTGACAAGATTCAATTCATACACATTGGAAGGGCTCATCAGGAAGCTGTGTGTGTTTCAGGGTGTGCTACAACTGTTGGTTTGTGGAAAACTGTATGCAAATATACATTTGTAATCCTTAAAAAATAAAACACGTTTTTAAAGTGACGGCTGTAGAGAGTGATGGCACTGTTAAATCCTTGATTCAGGAGTCAATTTCAGATGGATTAAATAACTGAATGGATCAAATGTTGATCCCTTGTCTGGTGTGGTCATGAAAACATTTGACAGTGAAAATTTGTGTCTCCCTTTCCTACGCTCTTTCCACACATTTCAATTTGAGAATGATTTCTGAATTTATTCTGCCAGTAGTTTGAAAATATCCCCTTAAAACAAGCACAGAAACAACAGGATGAGCGAGAGACAGAAAGCACGAGAAAAAGATTAAATGTTGAGACCATATTTAACATACTGTACATTGTACAGGACTTTCATTGTGTTCCACTGTTTGTTTTCTCTCTATCATATTCACTTCCGTATTTATCTTGCTCTGGAGCAGTCCTCATACTTAAAAAAAAAAAAAGTTTCCTATTTATTCCCCCTTGAAGAGAGAGGAGAGCTTTTCCTTTTAGTTTGGTAAAACTGCGACAGTCTTCGACAAGATTTTACAAAGTTGAAGTCAACATCACGGGCCCACAAAGAGAACCGACTATTTCTTAAATTAGATATAGCCGAATGAATAAAATACAGATTTTGTTTTATGTAAGGTTCTTGTGAAGCTATGGAGCATTCATTGTTTGAATATAGCTGTCAGCGTTCAGTCTGTATCAGTATCAGTCTGGTGTAACTCCCGTTGGCTTAAAAGCTTGGTGCTTAGTTGGTGGTGACCTTTGAGTGTCAGATCAAGTAATTGTCCCTCTTCATCTTGGCCTTAAAACAGGACTCCTCCTCCTCCTCTGGCTTAATGCCTGTGTGTGTTTAAGTCAAACTCCATTACAGTGCAGAAAAGTTGGCAGCTGTGTCTTCATCAGCATTTGTTTTTCCAAAATGCTAATAGGTGCAGCAAGTCAGCGTGCATGCATTAGAGCGCTGACAATGCACACATGCGCCACGAGACAGTTAACATTAGTGTCATATTAGCAGGGAATGTAATATATGAATGATTAACTTACTGTGAGCATACTATATCAAAGTGCTAATCCCCCGAGGTTACTTTTTTTTATCTCGCATTTCTTTCTCTCCCTCTCAATTCCCTTCCCTTAATCTCCTCTCCTCCCTATCTTTCTTTCACCTAAATGAAGTAGAGACGACTGGATTTCCTCCTGCACTTCTCTTTGATGGTGAATGCACTTTGACTTTGAATACAAATGCCACCTTTCATGAATGCCTCTGCCAGGGATTATAATGAGGCATTCTTTTTAGATTCAGCCTATCAAAGGTCTTATGAATTCATTGCACGGAATGGGATAGCAGATTATGAGACGAGGAGAATATATCTGTGTCTTCGTAAATACACGGTATCTTGACAGCTCTGCTTATTTTTTTTCCCGCCACTTATTGGTGGCGTGGATCACATTTTGCATGTTTTTTTTTTTTTTTTTTCCCCCACTTGGTTGGTTTTGTCTGCTTTGAGGTTTAGGTTTATGCACGTGACCCTCATCTTGTTGTCTTTTCAAAAATACACGGACATACACATGTTTAGCGGCCGTCAAGTAGGACACCGCTCCCTCGATTCAAAAAGGGGATAATGTTCTCCTGCAGCCCCGAGATGGATTACCCGTCTCAAACATGTTGCTCTATTGTGGCTATACGTCGATACCTGACAATCTCGCAGACAGCAAGGCTGGAGAATTAGGGTAGATGGCAAGAGACAACAATGCTGTGGATGTGCCCCGTCCTGTCAATAGTCCCATCAAAAGCAAGCCCCGGCAGTCACGTTTCTTGTTAGGTTGAGAAACCGTACACCATGTTAGGGTACAGATTACTAACCAAACAGAAGTCTTGGATCGACTTTTTTTTTTTCGTATGATTATTACCGTACGTTGAAAGCCTGCATTTACCAGAATCTCCCTTTTTCCTGGCGGTTTTCAGCATGTGTGCCCTCAAACAACGACGCCTTCCCCACGCAGCGCTAACACTGCTGCAGCTGTCATACATAGTGCAGAGCGACCTTGAAGTGAAGTTATTTCATTTTTTTTTTTTTTTTCCCTCCCGCCTGCAGCTGTTTCTTCCAATTACCTTTCATGCTAAAATGTCAACTTACAGTTCTCCTGTGTGGCAAAAGTTTGTTGGAATAATGTGAATGAGGCAGAATGCAAAAATGGGTAAACAAAAGATAAAATATGCATTGGTTTCAACGAGTGGATCGATCACAGATGCAGGCCCCGAAAGCAGAAAGAGATTCAACAATTGGGGTGGAGAAGAGAGAGTTAGTAACCGTGGAAAAATAAACTATAGTCACCCTGTGATCTTCACACTGACCCTACTAAAGTATGTGCTCTCACATCATTGAGGATATTCAACTATGTTTCCTTGTATTATTTTAAAAAAACAAAAAAACAAAAACAGGATTTGTCTCTATGCAGAAGTCTTCATTAGTGGCTCATCCACTTGTTCAGCAGCAGCCCTGCAGATTAATCAAATCAAGACTGGGGGCATCTTGAACATGCTTTATTATCGCAATAATTAATCTGTTGTCTTTCAGCACCCAACCCTTAATGGCCCGCCTGGTGAAAATTTACACCTTTAATTAAAAGCCATTAATTGCTCAACAAGTCACCTATGACCTTCAAATCACTACCACAGTTAAAAAGAGCTGATTTGCACAGATGGCAAAAAAAAAAAAAAAAAAAACTTCAACTAAATGATCCTAAAATACTTTCCAAGGTGATGGAGAGGGGAATGAGAGATGGTGATGAAAGAAGACGGGGAATGAATGTAACAGAAAAAGACAGGCTGAGAAATTAGATTTTTTTTTTTTAAAAAAGATGTGGATTGCAGCCATAAAGGCCCATCTGCACCATAAAGAAATAGTTTACGGCTTTAATGGTGCAGCGTGTGCCCCAAGATTTGGGCCCTCTATTTTCAGAATAGGGCAGACCTGGAATATAATATTCATAACTATGTTTTCATGCATGTATAATCACCTGAAAAGAAAAATTGTTTCATTATCCTTTTATATCTAGAGTGGAAAGGGCCCAGAGCAGACAAACTAAATACTGACTCTAGACAGGGCGTTTTAAGTGTTGTTCCTCCTTTACACTAGGAAGGTGAGGGTGATGTGAGAAGATTGCATTGTGGCGATTACACCACTAGATACAACTAAATTGCACACACTGGACCTTTAATGCTGAGAGCCTGACCTGACCTGAGAGGTGACCTGTAACTTTTTGTAAAAAAGAAGAACATTACATGTTGTGCACCTGAGCTGATAACAAATTCCCTGGTGTATCGTTAATATCCGAGCTCAGCGGCGACAACACAAAACACTCTTTCCAGCAGTTAATGTCACCAAGACGACAATGTCAACACCACGGAGATAAGCCGCAGTCACGTGGGGATGAAATCGCTGTGAATGATCTCCAGTTAAAACTGTATATTCAGTGTCACTAACAACAGGAAATGTCTGTCAAAATACGAAATGTTAAACTTCACGACATATTCTATTCGTATCACGAGTTGCTGGACTGTATCTGGATTGTTCTTCTTTGGAGTCTAGACATTGTTTGTTAGAAATATCCTCCTCATTCCTCAAATTAATATAAATTAATCAGTGAGCTTCAAAGGTGCTGCTTGAAAGATTAGCCATTTCCCCGTGTTTCCAAGTTTTGTGCTAAGCTAACTGGCCTGGAAACTGATCTTCTCATCTAACCGTCTGCCAGTAAGCAAATAAGCACTTTCACTTGAAGAGGGCAACAAAAACAGCAACATTCTAAGAGAAAACATCAACACGACAGGAACAAACCATCTTCTAATCCATCATGTCACGTAGCTGCTGAACCAGACGGTGACCTATGGAGCCACAAGATAGGATTACCGCTGTCCTCAGACAGGAGGGCCAGAAAACGATAGAAACGGCACGTGCTGCAAGCGGCATCAGGATAACCGGCGGGGGCGCTTGCAAAAAGTTCACGTGTGCACTAATAACGCAGGAATTTTAATCTCCGTACGAGTACCAGCTCAAATTAAGGTTGAACAAATATTATCTTCCGTCTGAATTTGCCTTGCGTAGATCAAAAAATGGACAGGCACACACACATACATACACACACACACACGCACAGGAGATCAGTGAGTCAGCATTTCCAGTAGCTGATTATCCCCAACATTCCTGTGAGAAAATGCCTACTTGGCAGACGGTCATGGTTGACGGTGGAACCTGCTGTGCTGATAAAAATCTCTTCAAATTCACTATTTGGTTACACCAAAAACACTATAAACGGCTGCATGCGGGAAATGGTAAAATTGTGAGCAGCCAAGGGAAAAAGATAGAGGATGGGGGAGAAAACATGAGCCAGAAAGACAAAGACAGAAAGACAATTAGACAGAGACTACATCCTGTGCTGTTTAAAGGCTAACTTAATTCCGCTGCTGACTTATTATCCTGACACATCTTCGCTCTGCTCCGTCCTCCTCAGTCCTTATTAGTTAGCTATTTACTCAGGCTGTTAAAGCAGGGGGGAATTCACTTTCATTTCAAAGAGCTTTACTGTGAGAAGACAGCTGGCGAGGAGCCCTACCCAGGAGTCCTGACTACTCGTCAGAGCATTAAACACAGAAGTCTTACCACTTGATCCAGGGATTCAAAGAAAGTAAAGAAGCCTGTGCTGGTTATCCCTTTTGGCTGCGCTGCGGATGTACATCAGTGCAGGGCAGATAATGGAATGAGCTGCCATTAGCTGCTGGGAGAAATTATTGCACTGCTTTAATAAGGGAAGAAAAGATGTGTAAGAGTGCTTCAGCATTTCAATTATCACTTCTGGATATGTTCGGAAATATCACCGGTGTAGATATTAAAAAAAAAAAAAAAACAGCGACGAGGAAAACATCAAAGATTGGTTATAAAAATCCATCTCGTGACCGCTGCTGAAGCTTCACACAGGAGTAAGTAAACTGAAGTAAGACGTGGAAGGAATGTGAAATAAGAGCAGGTTGGAGGTACATATTTGAAGTGGAAAGGAAGCCATCATCAGCAACATGATACAAATATAAGACAGAGAGTCCTCAGTTCCTTCCTCCCAGAAGAACATAACTTTCCCTTCGTTCTCCAACACTGTCTCGACATTGTAGATAATATATATTATATTATTATAATGCATTATTGTAGATAAAAACTGCATGCTTTACTTCGAATAAGCTCTGAATTTCCCTTCATACAGTTTTGAGCCTCAGTGTGAAGCAAAATGCTGTCTCTGTCTGTTCTGAAAGTATATGAGCTGAGAAAATGTAAAGCTGGGAGCCTAGTTAGGGAATATCTTGAGTGACAACAGTGGGAGAGTATGGGTTAGTTAAAATCACAGTGGCCCTTAGCTCTGACTCACAGCTGCTGGAACTTACTGAGTGGAAATGATTGTTGTGTTCGTCCAGCTGAAATGTACAGATGTTTCATATATCGTATGAAGACACTTCTCTTGACAATATCTGAAGTTTTTACTAAGTTTGCAGTGTGCAGCGTCATCCCGATAAATGTCTGAATGATGCTTAAAGTTATATTGATAAAATCAAACTCAGTTTTAATATGATTATCTCTCAGTATAGTTTTTATCGGTAGTGGCGGAGTCTGCCACATCCACGCTGGATACTGATTACCTGAGAATATGTCGAATTTGTCTTGGTGTTGTTGCTGCATAACAAACATCAAATATAAATATAAGATTTAAAAAAATCAAGTATTAACCAGGTACAGGATATTTAAAATGTGCAGAAAACAATGGATGCAGCTCAGTGTTAGCTCACTGCTAATTTACTGTTCACTCTCCCTACAGTCTGTCAGAGCTGGTTCAAGTTATTTATGATTATGCTCAACTGGCGAAACACAGGGTGGCAGGAAGGAAGCTTGCTTTGTCACCGCGTTTCGCTCTGTGAGCAGCATGACACTGTATTGATTGTTATTGTCTTACTTCTTTATTAAAATATGGGTTTGTTTGGCTGCACCGTAGATGGATACATGTGCGGCTCTTCTGTTTGCGAAGCAATTGCTCCATTGCCCCAGTTTCACTCTCCAAATGGATCTGAGCATGTTCTTTCTACAAACTGTGAGACAAGCCTCCAAAGCTATCAAAGCTATAACCTCCATATATCGATTCTACATATACACACCCACACGTCGTTGCTCAGCTTCGAAATCCACAGATGTCACAGAACGAGATGTAAAAACCGCGTGGCAGCTCATTCTCTGCATAAACTTGAGAACTTATGGAGGAAAAAAAAAAATTTTTTTTCATTGCGTGGGTAACTCTGGTTATACGTATCAGTTAATTGTGCAAGAAGCTGGAGGGCTCTTACGAAGGCGTTCAGACTGATCTAAACAATGGTCCATGTGCCTCTGACAAGAGACGTTAAATGTTGTGAAAAAAAAAGGTGTTCTCACAGATTTCGTAATGCAAATTGCATTTTATATAAAGGCCGCTATTTCAATGAAGCATTATGAAGTTTAAATGCATTTCTGTAATGTGAAAATGCTCCTCTCCTCAGTTAATCAGCCTGGACCTAAGGTGCTTCGTGACATTTCGCTAAGTGTTCTTAAGTGCTACTGATTTAAAGGGGTCAGCGGCAAGAGCACCAAATAAAGTTTTTGCTCTGAAACTTATTGACGGACTGGAAATGTATCTACAGCAATATGAGAAAAGTACATGAGTACTGTCAGCATGGCCCGTTTCAATGTTTTTGTTTTGAAAAAAAAAAAGGTTTCATTATAGCTCAGCTGCTCATAATTGCTGTTTTAATTACGACGATAATGACAGTTTTTTTTTTTTTTTTCCAGTGTTTTTAATAATACGTTGTTGTGCTGGGGATTATAATGACAGACATCAGTATCATTACGACTCTGCTTTGTCAGTGTGCGTATAAGCGATGTAAACACTCATCGGCAATAAAAGCAGCAGCCGCAGAGACAGGAGGGATAACGTATCTGATAGACGGCTCTTGATGACTGATACATTTAAACTGCTGAGGCCCTGGCTGTCTAAAACGCCTGCGTCAGTGTCTCCCCAAGTGCTGCCATATGAGGGCTAAACATCCTGAAACAGTGGGTTGGAAGTGCAATTCAGGGAAGAGTGTGAAGGATTCATAACAAAAACAGCATCCAGCCTGTCTGTTTTGATGACTGATCTGGAGCAAACAGCGGGCGCATGCAGGCATCACATAAACACGCACTTACACGCCATCGTAAAACCGTGTGAGAGCAAACAAACATATATACGCTGCCTGCATTTTATAAAAACATAACTAATGTAAGCACACTAGGAAAACATAAATTAAATAACCACGGCCCACACCTCATGCTGTGCCAGCTAGACCCCCCCCCCCCCCCCCACCCCCAGTTGGATCGGGGGGGTTGCTGGTGTGACTCACAGACTGCAAAAGCTGGGTCAGGTTGTCCCCAGTGGAGAAATGGGGTGGGGGTGAGCCATTAGCCGGTAACCAGATCCACTCCTGAGGTGCTGGATGGGAGAGAGAGAAGAACAAGCCACTACAGCGTAATGAGACACCTCCACCCAGGACTGACACGTGGAGAGACAGGCCGGAACATATCTGCAGCATTGCAAAACACACACACACACACACACACACACAGAGAAAGGAAGAAATAAACACACCGAGAAATGACTTTATAGAATTTCAGCATACATACATATATGTAATACTTTTGTTTTCACCACTTAACTTTAATAAATTCAGGACAGAAGAACAACTCACGTAATATTCTGAGCTGCAATTTAGACATGGCTATAGGTCGGCCTCAGAAATGTTCAGTTTTCATAGTGCCGTACGTACGAGGGATGACCTCCGCTCTGTTTTTTGATTTGAAGAGAATACGTGACTTTTCTTCATTTGCTCTGATACGGAATAATGCTACTGTGCACACGCTGTTTGCTTTCGATGATTAGTATTGATCGGAAACAACCTTGCCCAGATCAGTTTCCTGCTTTCCAGCTGAGGTTTTTAACAACTGTTTCACTGAAAACTGCCAATCAGGACTCGTACTGCTGTCCCTACTGTATCTTTTGATCCCTCCAAGACTCTACTTTCTTTCTCATAATGACCACCGAACCATCAGCCATACTCCAGTTAATCCAGAGCAGGAGGTTGGTTTGGAGACAGCACAAACCAAACACGTAGTCTTGGCAACCTCATAAAAGACCTGTTCACCGTGAAAGAAACTCTCTTCTCGACATCATCAATAAATCGCTCAGTTCTGGTATCATTCCCGCTGCTTTTAAAACAGCTGTAGTTACAATTTTCTCTGGCCTCCCTAAAATGGCAACAAAAGGTCTTTTAGTTTGTCATCATAATACATCGCTCCTGATGTCTCTGCATTGGCTATCAGTTTAAAGTGTAAAGTGAGAATAAATATGTGTTCTGAGTTTGTCAGACCAAAGAAAAAAAGTGTTAATAACCAACCAGACAAATTTGAATGATTAAAAATATCAACAAGTTTATGAAATTCGGTGTCAAAATCAGGTAAAAATGAGCAATATTCTCAGCTCCAGGACTGTGGGGGCGTGTACGCTGAATATGCTGAAGCCGCGCCCACTCGTGGGAGCAGTCAAGCAGCAATCTTGAAGTGTGTCAGACAGAGAGTTCAGAAAATGACATGACTAACTTTGAAACACTCTCTATCTCTCTGCTAGGGGTGCAGGCATATGCTCGGTGTGGCCTCAGCGTGTCATCGAGCCACCCTTTAGGACCGCCCACAAAATCTTGGACTGAAAACTGGTGAAAAACTGCTGTAAATGCACTGGTCCACATATCTCCAGCCTTATTTAACCACGTACTCCACCATGTTCTTCCTCCTCTCCTAGATTTAAGGCAGTGGATTTAAAAATGAGGCAAGCTCTGTCAATACTTTCAAATTCAGGCTTTCATTGATTTGTGTACAGAGGTTCTCCAGGTGATGAGCACTTTAAATAAACTGAAGCTGAACTGACACACTTACTCACAGTGATACAAACACCAACCAACAGTCAAATTTACCATCTCGTTTTAGCAAGTTAGCGTGCTAACATCCGCCAATCAGCACTCATGACAAAGTACAGCTGAATGTTGGTACCAAATTTCGTTGTAATCCATCCAATAGTTGTAATCACCAAAGTCATCAAGATTCATCATCTGGGGAACACGACTGTCTGCACAAAACTCCATCCAATACATCCAATAGCTGTTAAGAAATGTCAGTCAGGACCAAAAATGGTCGACAGTCATCCCCACAGCCCTGACACTAGCATTGCTAGCAATGTAAAAGGCTTGACACAAGCTCAACTGTGAATATGAATCCCTGTCACCTTGTAAAATCACTCCTCTGTCAAAGTGTAAATCATTATCCCGTTTCCAACCAGCCTCTTGGCCCTACTCTTTCCTCCAGACTTATAAAATGTCAACCTGTCACGGCACAGAGTCACAGTGAAAGGCTATCATCAAAGCGGTGTTAAGAAACCAACCCAGTGATCTATTAGCTGCACATGCACTGCAGGGACTCTGACCCCCTTGCATAGACTGTTCATCAAAGGCCATGCAAGCCAAGAGATGACAGTGGAGTTCACGAACTGAAGAATATCGAGCCGGATGACATCCTCAATGCCTGACTTGATCTATAGAACCAATCCTGTCACAGCAGGTGATGGAAATAATACTAGGGCCACACATGGCAGGGAAAAGAAACAGACAGTCAGTACAGCCCTTTGAGTGACAAAGCTCCGGAGCAATGTTTCCAAACCATTTGATGTTTCCGTAAGCTTGAGTGGATCTCCACCTCCTTCTCTCTCTCGCTCTCATTGTTTGGATGTGCAGGCAGGAGGTGTGAGTGTCAGGAGGTATGTAGCAGAAATTGTGAGATGGGACTGTCATACGAGCCTGGTGTTGAGTTAGCAGGTAAAGAGGTATCATCTTAGGCTGCGAGTGCGACTGTGCAGGTGAAAAAAAAAGGGGAAGAGTGAGAGTACATGAAAATTTCAGTGTGAGGCATATTGGAATATTTCTGACTTAATAATAGTTTGTAGCATCCATTCCAAAGTGGCGAGCGTTTTAAGTGTTAGTGCACTGCGATGCTGTAGGAGACTATCTAATGATGTGTTTACTTGCGGCGTGCCAATTCTAATCCATCTTTCCATTGTCTAAAATGGAACATTTTAAGAGGAGGCAAAGAGGAAGTAGTATGGTATGAGAAAAGAAAAGTAAGAAAATGAGAGTGACATAACTGATTCTCTCTGCAACAAAACTGGGATTGTCGTTGTCTGCAAAGGACTCAAAGTATTTGAAAACTCTGAGGAGCGCAGTAGGACGAAGGGCTGTGCTGCCGATCCGCGTAGGTTATATTGCCTTAAAAAAGCAGCACAGCTTCTCAGGTGATTTAGTTCTTCACTGTGTGTTGTATTGATATATGAATGTTTTCTTTAACGATTACAGAGGCTGCTTTCAGTCATGTTAAACATTTCCGTGCCCACATAAATTTTAAAGCAAAAACTGTAGTTATAAACGTGACAGGAGAGAGGAAACTCTCAAGAGGAGACAGAATTACACTTCTAGCTTCTGAAATAAAGTTCAGACAGCTCTGATGGAGCTCAGGACTTAGGACAGCCGCTGGTGTGTGACTTTTGGACGTGTAAAGAACACAAAGCATTAATTAAAGTTGATCCTGACGTTCTTATTGGCGTGTCAGGAGTGCTCCTACGCCAACACTCCTGGATCTGTTCGAAGCATATAGTCACCAACTGCAAAGTAAGTTTTGAAATTCATTCGGCAGTCAGTTTGGGAGCTTGAAACGCTCTTCTTCTATGGTGTAGACATGTTCCAAATCACTGTGGTTCTCACACAAATGAGAGGAAGAGACATAAGCGTAGACCCCCCCGAAAAAACTCACGCTTCGCACAAATATTTAAAGCCATCCAGCCATGCTTCGTTTTCAATGCGCGGAAAAAAAGCTTATGTTGTATCATCCTCTCCCCACCTGTGAATATCTTCATGCACATTGTTTTAAGGCTCGCTGCAGTGAAACAATCATCATTTGTCATCCCACACACAACAGCAGCCATCCCAAATGACATCCCTCTGAGAGGATGCCTAATGAAGACAAAAGCTCTTCTCTTTTTTTTTTTTTTTTGTGAAGACGGCCTCGCGTCTGGAAGGAATTACGCCCATGTGTTAGTGAGTGTGTGAAAGAAGCATGGAGGTGACGCAGGGATGATACAGGGCTCAAAGCGGAAGAGCAGAGAGTGGTGGTGAGGAGAATGAATAGTGACTGGCGCTCAGCCCAGTGGCAGCTTAATGACTTGCGGTCAGTTGAGTCTGTCTCAATTAATCAGACTGCTCTTTCCCGTTCACCTCCTTTTTTTTTTTTTTCTTTTTTCTTCATCCTCTCCTTTTGGCTCTAATTTCTCCCTTTGTCTCCAACCCCTGAGCACGCAGAGCTTCGCTTTGTTCTCACTCTGTCTATCTCCTTTGTTTTCAGCTCCTCTATCTCTGTCCGTGCTTCTCCGTTTCTTCATCGTCGGCCCTCTCTTTCTCTCACATGCTCTCTGACAGCTCCCTCGACTGGACAGTTTTCAATTCGTTCTTCATCTCCGCGTTAGTACCAGACTGAAAGAATGAGGCCGCTTTACTATCACCCTCTATCATCCGTGTTCTAGGCTGTGTAAGTCTGGGGAAAAAACTTCCAAGTCCCAGAGAATTCATTTCAGCCCACAGTGGCTGCATCAGAGTCTGAAAACAGGCTGTGACCCATGTAGATGAGGGAGCAAATTCAGGCAACAACAACTAGCTCAGACATGCTCGCTCCTGGAACACAGAGTACGACAGGAGGCTGTGTTGTGCTTATGTGTGTGCAAGTGGCAGCTCGGCTCTCTGTGCTCAGTGTCAGTTTTTATCTGCTTTTCCTGGAGGTCCCAGGGGGTCCTGCTGGCTTCCCATGGTGGTCCTGACTGGGCTGACATTTGGAGGACTGGTCTGTGATGGCCTGTAGGGCTGTTCTGCAAAGCAGCAGTCACAGCTACTGTCAGTCTCTACTTCGCTCCTCTCTCCCTCTCTTTTTTTTCCGGCTCTTTTGTCTCCTAAGATTTAGTCTCTGGTTGTCACACCTTTCTCTTTCTGTCACTTTTTCTTTATGTTTTTTTTTTCTCCCCCTGTACTCTGCACCCATCTTTTTCCATCTCTGTCTCATTTTCACTTTCTGTTCCCACTTGCTTGACTCGACTTTTTCTCTCCATCCATTATCTTTTCTTTTTCTCACATGCAGGCACTCTGTCGCTCTGCCTCTCTGCCTCACACATACTCCTTCTCTCTCATTTTTCTCACTGTCACTGTGCTGGGCAGACCGCCCCGAGGAGCCTGCCTGCCAAGGCTCTTGCATGTTGGGAGGCAGAGAAGGGGTGTGTAAGACCTCTGTACCATCCAGGCTGATTCCCCCCCCCCTTAGGCTCCAGTGTGCATTAAAAGGGACAGAGGGAGCGACCAGGGGTCAAATGCTCCAGGAGGACCTATGATGTAGCCGTGATGAAGGGTGACAGCTATGCAGTTGGAGCACTGATTTAGTTTTCATCATTTGTGCTGATCGGAGTTCATTTTTTCCAGCCCACTAAGTCAACTGACTGAAAACACTGGATGACCCTTGGTTGTGTAGAAAACAAAGAGGTGAGAATGAGAGGCAGATCATCTTGTATATATTCTTTCCAACACTCTGAGAGAGTTTCCTGCGCCACTGAGATCAGTGGCCTTGTTGTAAGTTGATTTTTTTTTTTTTTTGTTGTTGGTACAAAGTTGTTGTTTTTTTCAATAGCACTCTTCTATATAGTCAGAAGAAGAAAAGTCTCATATACTGGAGCCGACAAGTAACAAGCAACTTAAATATCATTCATTCACACTCATTAAAAGATGTTTATAGTTGATCAATATCGCAACATATCAAAATCGTTGCTAGTTTATGGCTGACTGACACTGAAATGATGCCACATGTGTTCATGTTACTTTGATTAATGCTCAAAAATTCTTCAGAATACAGTAAAATAAACAGGTTTAATTCCTGATAAATGTTAAAATATGAGCGGTATAGTTTCCGTCATCAGTCACACAGACATTGTAGATTATCCTCATGTGATATATTGTACACTACAGAAATGAAGCATTGAATAGGTTTGCAAGTTGCGCTTACATCAGCAGCGTCGATCATGCAGAACTCACGCAGATGTTACTCTACTGATATACTACCAACTATAGCTGTGTTAATGTGAAAGGTATTTTAAGCATTGCATTAGAAAAAAAACAAACAAACTCCGCTTTTACACTCACTTGAAATGGGCTTTGTCTTCTTCCAAAAAGATGGTAGATGGAAAGTGACATCACTCGTGAGCATGGAACACAGGTCCCTCCTCACATTTCCACTTTGTTTTCTGCTTTTTGTTTGACCAGTTAAGGTTCGACTCTCACTCTTACCTTGATGCAGCCTCTCCTTCTGGTTTTCCAGCAGCAGAATGAATCAGCTCCTCATATTTGCACAACGGAATGGAAACAAGCACTCATTCGCATTTTCTTTTAACAAATTACTCGCAATTCGGACATAATCCGTGACACATTTGGATAGAAACAGGTCTGTTTATTTGTTGCTGCTCCATCCACCATCCCAACCTCCTCTGTTGGCTACATCATACGGAGTGCACTTTATGTTCTGGGTGAAGCCCTCAAATCCAATCCAAATGTAGCCTCAAAATGTAGCTCTGACTTTTGAATTCAGAAGCAGCTTAAAAATGAAAAGAATATTGTACTTCTTCAAGAAGAGAAAGAAATGACGGTGACACAAAGTCAGACATTTGAAATAGCAGTGGCTATATGTTGGATCTGTAACCCATAAGATTTTTCGCCTAACGTAAAAATACGCTCCATAAATCAAAAACACAATGAAACAATTTAACACCTGGACAAACCTGAGAAGTTAAAATTGATGGCTCTCGTCTTTCACTCCCCCAGAAAACTCCCAATACTCATCGCCTCTAGTATCAAGTCCGGGTTGAGTAAAAAAAAAAACAAATAGGAACAAAAAGAATGCACGGCCAACGAAAACAACTTCATAAAGTGGCTCTAACACAAGCAAAGTGGAGAAAGTCTTCACAAATAACTCTTCACCCTGTTTCTTTCTGGGTCTTTAGCCTTCCCAGTGGTGTTCCAATCTGTAATTACTGACTCTATTTGATTCTAATCACCAGTCTGAAAAGACAGATACCACATCCCCTTTTTAAGCCCTCCCACAAAGACCTAGGAAGGTGTGAAGCTATATTTCTCTCAATTATCTAGCCGGGATCGACTGGCTTGGTGCTGAAGTTCTCGGAGTGTGTTTGCCAATTTGCTGTGTCAATTAGATTTTCTCCTAGGTAAGTAATCAGACTGTGGGAGATGGTAAGAGAGGGAAAGATGAAGGGAAAAGTAATTACAGCTTTTTGGGAGGTTTGCAGCTGCTCCACACAGTGCCTCTGTACCACCCCTGTCTTTTTTAATCACTTTTATTGGACTTTACGGGGCGCCACTGCCTTTGTGTTTCTCAGCGAGAGAAGGGAACGAGACACAAACACAGATAGCCGATACACGCGTGTGAAAACACACACGCGTTCAGTCGCGCGGCTTTTCCTCTCAGCTGCACACATGCACAGACGGGAAAAAAAAAGCGAGAGAGAGAACGCTAAACAATAAGATTGATGGCATCAGTGTGAAGCCTCTCGTTTATTTCTGCACATTGTTGCAGCCCGTATGACGGGGCTATTGTGTTGGGAATGTTATTTAGCATTGGATTTCTCCTCCGAGCGTACTGATGATAGCTTGGGACTTAAAAAAGTTTTTACGTGGTAGCCACTTGGAATCTGAGTGAAAATGTGACTCGCAGCAGTTAAAGCTGCGAATAAATTCAAAGACGGTGTTAACGCAATTTGCAGTTAATGCTCGGATGGGTTTCACATCACATAATATGTGAAAGAAGAAAAGTATAAACGAAATTAAATTCACTCCTTTTGTGTTTTTGTTTGGTAATAAATTGTGGAGAAATATGGAGGCAGGAGGAGACAAGGCGAGAGAGAGAGAGAGAGAGAGAGAGAGAGAGAGAGAGAGGGTGAGAATTAGGCAGAGAAGCAGTGATTGGCTCACTTTCTGACACTTGGCTGTCCTGTCTGCCCTTGTCACAGCCTGACACCTCTCTAATCCCCACTCTCCCGACACCCTCCCCCCTCCACCTCAGATGGCCAAGGTTGGCTAGCAGACAAGCCTGTCACCCAGTCAGAGATCTGGGACCTGTCCAAGCCCTGTCCAGATGTAGGCACCAGAATTCACACAGACTCTCTCCATCCCATGGGCATCTTCGCCTCCCTCCCGAGAAACCTTCCTCAACCACTGACCATTTGACATGTCTTAATGTGCTTTGTTTAAAGGAACAGCTATGCTAAGAATGAAACCTAAGACACTATTTACGTAGTCCCAAGTTTATATGACTACCATCGACTCCTCGATGATTTAGCCTCTGGGTACAATGGATATCTGGGCCAAGACTTCCACTGCAGTCCCATTAGCAACTTGATACACAAGAATGACGAGAAAGACACATTTTTTGCTAATCTCAATGACCAGATATCTGCATAAAAACACAGATTCATCTTTAAAAACAAGCTAATAAAAAGCTTAATCATCATCAGGCAATAACTGATGCATTCAGGGAATGCTCTGCAGCCCATACGTTCCACCTCTTTTGTTCTCCACACGGACTGTTGCAACCGAAACCTGCTTAAACACAATTCATCAATGCTACTCGGACTACAAAGGGAAACCAAGATGCAACTAGTGCCAAAATTTTGGTCCCTTGCCTACGGATACTGCATTCACATATAAATATGAGTTTATAGAGACTATAAGACTGCCATGAACAAAAACTACCCATTACCTCCGCGCACAAGCTCCCTAAAGTTAAGAGCACAATCTTTCCACAGCTTAAAAAACCCACACAGCTTAAAACGGCCATTAAACTTCTCCAAACATCAAGTGCAGAGTACAAGAAATGTTTTGTAGGAAAACAACTGCACTGTGGGACCACAAGAGCAATATTTACCTCATTATCTCCTACAGTATATTTTTCTTTCTGACAACACTCGGTACATACAGTGCCGCTTTGAAAATGTGTTTTTATACATAACGGTAACCAGCTTTCACATTTCAACAAGGTAAAAAAGTTCTGGTGTGAACTCTTCAAGTTCTTCCACAGCCATATGGACAGATGGAAGTGGGTGGGGTGACCTATGACTTTCATATTTTTCAAGACATTCAGATATTGTCATAAAATGGATATACCAGTGTTCTTACAGACAGCTACGCTTTGTAATATATGCATAGGACACCGCTGTGAGAACATGTGTATGAACTTGCAGCGGAAGTGTTGCAGCAGTCCTGTGCGTGGAAATGATGTAAATTTATATATAAAGTGGAAAGAAGCATAAAGTATCAGTTCATTAAACATTGCAACTAAATGTAAATGTATTAACAGTAACCAAAGGAGGCATCAGGGTCCACACGCCTGCAGCTATTCAAATTTCAAAGTCAAACACGTCAAAGGAGTTAAAAGGCCAAATCAGGGCATTTTTCATTATGTAAATCAAGGTACAGTGTATTCACCTCATGAAAACATTGTATCTAAAGTACATTTTACTGGTCTTTTATCATTATGAACTGATTTAACCCTGGTTTAGGGTTTAGCTACTCTATATTTAAAGAGTATTCCACCAATTTTTATTAGATTTTATGAGACTGCAGAGACAGAGGCAGACAGGAAACATGTGGAGAGAAATGGTTATTAAGTGTAACAAAGGACGGCAGCAGGAATCATCCTCAATGCAACACAAGCACTGATTTTTTGGGCGGTCCTAAAGGGTGGCTCGATGACACGCTGAGGTCACCCTGAGCGTACCACTGCACCCCTAGATGATAGAGATGAATTCATCTCGCTCAGTGTTTCAAAGTTAGTCATGTCATTTTCTGAACTCATCTGACACATTTCAGTTGATGCTTGACTGCTCTAACAAGTGGGCGTGGCTTCAGCAGATTCAGCGGGCACGCCCCCACAGACCTGGAGCTGAGAATACTGCTCATTGTTACCCGATTTTGACACCTAATTTCATAAACTTGTCGATATTTTTAATCATTCACATTTGGCTGGGTGGTTAATAACATTTCTTCTTTGGTCTGACAAACTCAGAACACATATTTAATGTCTAATATCAGTGATATTCCCCTTTAAATGCCCATAAATATGGAAATAGTAGTTATCAAACAATGATACTGTTTGCCAAATCATTTTAAAACTTTTATGAGGCAACATATTAGATTTTTTTAGTGTTCAAGAAATGCTGTAATAAATTGGTATTTCATTTCATTTCATATTTCATTTCATTTTTTTAGTGCCATCAGTATTTAATAATATTCACTATGGATAGTCTTTGATCCAAAATTCAATTTACCGTAATCATATCACAGGACGCAGAACCTTTATTACAAACAACAACAAAGTGGATTGTAATCCGAGTTCAAAATGAGAAGCAGGGTAGATAAATAGAAAACATAGAAATAATCTGCTCTACCAAGAAGAACGGTTTGTGTAAAGAGAATTTGGGCTTCACTTGCAGCTGTTTTAAGGCTCGCAGCTTAATGATCCTTGTTTTTTTTTTGTTTTTTTTGTTTTTTTTTGCTTTTTTGCACTTGTGTACTAAGACAAGCATTCATTTTCTCAGAGGAATAAGAGGGATAATCAGGTGCTGGAACTACTAACTCACTCATCTCCTGTGTATATGTCGCAGTGTTTGTTTCTGCATTAACGAGTAGATAACAAGTTTGGAAGTAGAAACAATCTGAAAATTACGAACAGACATCACATGCTAATACTATATTCTATATATCTATATTTTCTATGAAAACATATGCATGCACACAAACACACACACACACACACAGACAGGCATTACATGAGTCACTCTGTGGTTATGAGTAAGGAGTGCAGTGGGGGAATGATGGATGTGTAGCATCAGATACTGTACATGTTTACTCAGCTCAAACTGTCTCAGACTCAGCAGCTGAAACTTGCCAAATTACTGTCTGGTAAAAATGTTGACAGAGAGTGGCACTAGTGTCATACGTGAGCAGTAGATGGGCAGGTGGGCAGTGTAACCAGGCTCAGCAGCCATGATGGAGGTTAAAAAGAGCGAAGCTCTGAAGCTATGAAGAGAAAAAGAGAGAGTGACCGAGCAAGAGGTGACTCGATAAAAGTAAATCTGGGACTGACTTTTAGTGACTGAAGAGAGAATAAAAGAAGAAGAAGCTGGATTCTTGCTGTTGGGTGAGTAGAAAGAAACCTGAGGTGAGATCCTTAAAGGTAAATACTCTGTTGCCAGTAAGTAACATTTATGCATCTGGTTTAATAACAAGGTTTTCAGAGTGCAGCACACACACAAACATTGACATCACCACACACACACACACACACACACACACACACACACACACACACACACCTTCAGACAACCCAGAACACCTTATCAGCTTTTTGTTAATTAAAAGCCAAGCAATAACTTTTCCACCGCTTCCCCTCCACAAGAGTGAAACACTTCCTGGAGTAATCACTCAATAGCAATCACTTAATATCTTATTTAAAAAGTGTATGTGCGTGTGTGTGTGTGTGGGTGTGTGTGTGTGCGTTTGCCTTATTGATTCACATTCAGTCTTTGTACTTTCTCTTTGTTTTACCTGCTTAGACTGAGCCTGGCTTAGCATGAGTCAGGCAGAAAATTGAATTATATATATATATATACACAAATGTAATATATGTGAACCTCATTGTAATTACATAATATATGTAATATATAATATATAATAGATTATTAAGCTTCATCCTCTCGACACATTAAATATCTGTACTGAATTTCATTTGAATCCAACCAACAGTTGGACAGATGAACAGATATTTTACAACTGACCAACACTGCCATCCCCAGAGCCATGCTGCTAGCGTGGATAAAAATATTCTATGGTGGATGGTGTAAAATGGAAGAAGCTGTCAGCCAAGATGACATAATTAGGCCTAGGATTTGTGATATTTCGCTGAAAGTTGCAATGCAAAATGAGCAGTAGACTTAATGTTAAAGTTAATGTAGCTCCCTCCAGTCAGAGACACGTCATGTTTAAATATGATATGTTCTTACGGCGGCTTTCTCTGTTGCCTATCACAGCCTGTGCACTGATCTATATGTGAAAGACCTTTACCAGTTGGCTTCACACAGATCTGACTTATTAGAGAATCAGTCACACAGATCTGACTTACTGAAAACAATACAGTATGTACTGCTATCGAGAGCACACTCAGTCCAAGCACCGTAATGAGGGCACAGCAGAGAGACAGAGTGTATGAAATCTGGCCGTAACGGTTAGGCCAATACATCAACACACACCGGGGGTCTGACGGGTCTCTGAGCACTTTCCTTCGGTTTATTTTCCCTCCATTTTCCTCCTCTTTCATCACCTTCCTCGGCACCTCTGTTGGCGGATGTCTGACCTGGCCTGCAGGAGTTTGGAAGTGACAGACTACAAGCTTGTCCCGTGTCAAAATGCACCGTGATGAGGCAAAATAATAGCCACACAGACACACATGGATCCACACAATAAAAAACTGTACACATGCACACATAAAAGGGAAAAGGTATGCTGTTGAAGTCAACGGGCTGTTGCCTTTGGTTTGTTACACTCTCCTCTCAACGAATCAGTGTTTCAGCCTCAGATTTTTGAGTCATCTGCTGCTCTAATAAGATCATTTCAAAATTAAATGAACTGATTGTTTTTTTGTCTGAGAGCCGCACTTCTACTTTTTAGACACGCGTATTCTAGTTGAGGTTGCTCAGACTGAATGGCCACCAACTGTTACTGCACGATGTCGACAATACTCGATCTACACGCTGCTTGAAATCTCAGCAGAGAAAATTAAAGAGACAAGGACGAGGTAACGGCTGCAAAGCCCCTCCAAAATAAACTCACAGCATTTGTAAAGCAGCTCATCAAGTGTGCGTACTTTGTAAATACCGAGATAAGGCGCAGAATTAAGTAGAACGGTTAAAATGGTAAAATAAGAAATAGCCTCCTAGAAACAGAAATATAATTTCTTAATACTAACATATAAATCCAGGTAACAGTGATGGGATGACAAATGTGGAGAGAGGCATGAAATATGTGTTTCATTATTACTACTCCTCAAGAAAATAACTTTGAATTCAGCAGATCAACCAAGCTATGAATTATTACTTAGTATGATTATAAAAAAAAAGGGACTGCACGGGAAATGATTGCATAATGGCAGTATTTAACGCCCCAAAGAGAAAAAGAAATACTTTATAATTTATTTAGAAATAATTTATATGTAAATGGTATCTGTTGAATGCTACATAATTTTAATGAATAGTTAATACACGTAAGTTGTTCTTTTCCGATGCCTTTCAAAGAGTTGCTTGCGTTTTTTTGGAGCGCAGTCAATGTTACATATATATTTTATAGGAATAGAGCATCTCGGGTAGCTTTAAAAGGGAAGATTTTTTTTTTCTGTGTTGCATTATAATCCATATGCAATACCTGAAGAGAAAATGAGAAGAATTTCATGCCGTGACTCCTTGAACCTGAAGGTTATCTCCGCAACCACAACCTATGAAAGCTAATGAAGTCAGAGCTGCAGAAACACCTGCCCTGCCTGATCAAAGTAGGCTCGAGGAGATAAGAGGGATAATATGGAAAGTTCTAAACTTTATTAACAACAGTACTTGAATGTGCAAATGACATATTTCGTATTTCAACATCACAATAGGCCTAATGTGAGAGCCACTCATGTGAACAGATATGCACATGAGGGTGATTTCAGGGAATTCATGGCGTTCACAAATTTTCTCGCACTTATAATTTTCTCCTTAGTATTAACTAAACCTTCACCTGTCGTATGAATCGTGCTATGCTGACAGAAAGTTTTCTTCTTCTCAGAATATTAACGCCTTAGTATGAATAAAGTCTTCTTTTTCCTCTTGAAGTTGGGGGAGTTTGGTGAATTAGAAACACTGGGGCAGAGATGATCGGCGGTTCGATCCCCGGCTCCTCTAGCCTGCATGACGAAGTGTCCTTGGGCAAGATACTGAACCCCAGATTGCTCCCTGTAAGTCGCTTTGGATAAAAAGCATCAGCTACATGTAACGGAAATGTGACAGAAACCTTGGATGAAACGACAAAAAGTAAAAGAGGTTCAGGATAAAAACAAAGCAACGAGTTGCCCACTACTTTCTGTATCTTTAAACCAAAAGACAACCAGGTTTGTCAAAGGGATTCTTACATTGAGGGGTGACATTTGAAAACATATGGCACCTTTAAGTCTGTGGAAAAGAACAGCCGGTGGAACAGTCCTTCTCTAGACTTCATCAGAGAGGAAGCGTTGAATATTCATGACAGCATAAGGTATCCACTGGGTTGTCAGAGGAGCAGGTCACGGCTTTGAGCGTACTTACCTCACTGAGGATTCTGTTAGATGGCAGCCCACCAGAGATTTCTGCAAGAGAGCCCAAACTCTCTGAGGCTCCATGTTGTGCTGGAGGTCAACGCTCCATTGACCCTGGCAGGTGGGAGGTTTCTGGGGGCCAAAGGCCAATCAAATCAATTCCACCTGGCCAAGACTGGGGTCAAAGGTTTTGTTTGTGTGTGCGTGTGTGTGTGTTCATGGGTCGGTGTCGATATCTGGTCCCAAACGTTGAGGGCACTGACTCGTTATAAACCCCTCACAAATAGCCCCATTAAATGTTTTGTATTTGCGTGTTCGCTTTCAAAGCAAGTCAGTTGTTGCTGCTCTCTCTCGGTGAAGGGTTATGATGAATTTGTTTCGTCCCAAAGAATCTACTTTTCCCCCCTCTGCTCTTTTCGCTTTCTATGAGTCAAGACAACAGACTAATTGGTGCATTAAAACAGCCTGAAGCCTGAAATGAAGCGAGGCAGGGAGTACAGTCTCAAAGGTACACGAGGATTAGCAGAGAGAAAAGGGCTGGAAAGAGAAAGAAAGAGGGAAGTAGATATAATGAAATGAGACACACAAAAAAAGAGAAGAAACATGATAGGGAAACAAACTGGCAAACAAGCTGAATGAAAGACACAGCCAGCCTTCTCGCTTGTACCAAGATTTATGAGCATGTGTTGAATTTTTATACTTTCTGGAGACAAATTTCAGCACCGAGTGAGCGTCTGAGCTGGGATCAGATGCCCAGAGAGAGACATGGGGGGGGGGAGGCCAGAGCAGCGGTCACACCAGACCTGGCAGGAACCTTAACGTCTCTGAAATACCAGACTCTCACACTGAGCCCTGTTTGTTTGTCTGCTTTTCTATTTTCATCCTCTGTTCATCATCACAGCAACACCCCTTTCTCTTTTCTCCAGCCAAAAGCTGAGATATCCCGTCCTCCTTGTTCTCTCTCCCTCTTTCTCGCTCTCTCTCTCTGTTGCCACCAGTGATTTTTGTTTCTTCAGACTCTCCGCGTTGCTTTCAGCTACTTTGTGTTTCTTGCAGAAAGTGACAAGAGGACAGATTGTGTTTCATAATGAAGCAGATCAGCTGTTGTTTTAATATTCCGTCCTAAGGCGCCGCGCCTGTACTGCCAATACTTTACAGTGTAGAGCGCACATTAGAAACGGTGTAGCGCGATGTGTGACCCCCGTTACCTCATCCAGCCTCAGACTGAGACCCACCTGTCATGTCTGTCAGTCAGTTAATGAAGCCACATTACTGTCAGGCAGTCAGATTTACTTCTGATTTGATTTCTGCTTGTCTTAGCGTGCAATCAGCTTATTTTCACTGAAATTATCTTCTTCCGTCGACGTGATTGGATTCTAATTCAAAAGACGGATGGATGGAAACAATGATCGAGCTGTGAAATGTCACTGAAAGATTTTTTTTTTCCTACACTGCATGATTACAGTCCCGCATTTGCTTTGTGACATAAGTGTACTGATGTACAGCTCACTATGGAAATCACAGCGTGGCATTCCACACTGCTGCAGATTAAAAAACGCTGATGCGTGACTGTCAACCGTTCATTAACATGACTAAACGGAGTCAAGAAGTCCAGAACAACCAGACAAACTTCACGATTTAAAAAGGAGACGCTTAATGTGTCAGTGTGATCTTCTTGGTCCGGGGTGGTAAAGTACAGACCCCCCCAACCTCAGCCCCTCAGGAGTTTCTCAAATGCCAGTTTGAGGGCATCCTGGCAGCTGGCGTGTCTTGCATCGTCTGGCATTCACCCCGCCTGCAACAGCTGGAGGGGGGGCAGGCTGACAGTCAGAGACAGCAAAGATCAAAGAGAAGTAAAGATGGAGAGACGGAGCCCATCTGTCAACCGAAGCAGTCAGATCCTGACCAGTGCTGTACAGTAGCCAGTGAGGGAGGAATCAGTATTGAGATCTTTTTGGAAAAATCAGCAAAACCACAATTTAAAAATGACAAGTTAAAGTCCTGTATTTATATTTAAGCAACATTACACAAGTAGAAAACTGCCCTCGTTAGGCAGAAAATTAATAAATTATGTTATATTAATGGATTATTATTACTGGTACATTAATGTGTAAGTAGCATTTTACTGCTGTAGTTAATGCAGCTCATATGAACAACTGTTACTTAGTTCATAACAAATATTTTGTATGATAATGACATGTTGTGTGTGTAAATATGTAAATGTTTAATCTGAGAAGTAACTACTAACTACAGCTGTCAGATAAATGTGGTTACATTACGTGTATGAAGTAGTAGTTACATTTATTTAATAAAACTTAATTGAATTCATGACTAGCATCCACCCATGCCCACTTATCCCTATCAGGGTCGCAGGGTGCTGGAGCCGATCCCAGCTGACAAGAGGCGGGGTACACCCTGGGGGAGGTGTCACCAGTTCACCCTAACACCAGCTCGAACATCTTCAATGTATTCATTGATGGTTCATATTCATGTTGGAGGTGAGTTTATGCATAAGCCAGAAGGATTGGGATAAAAGGGTGAAATGTTTTCATTAATGACGGGGAGAATAGGGAACAAAGACCAAGAGACTTTAAAGAAATGTGAGTGCCAGAGAAAGATTGTATTAGCGTTGGCTTCATTTGAGTTTCTGAAGGTTTAAAAAAAGAAGCTAAAGGTAACACATGCACAGTCCTCTGCGCTGACAGCAACCTTTTTCCAGTCAGTGATGATTACAAGTCTGTTGATGAACTTTATTTAATTGAAAAAGCAATTTATGACTATATTTGTGCATTAGCAAAGCATCGTTTGCAGGCTCTTATCTAACCTTTAGCTTGTCTTTTCTCTAACTGCGTTTTGGCGATGGCTTAATTATGTTCAATAGATGTTATATGTTCGGGATAATGTTGCAGCTTTGCCTTAATGTGCATTCATGCCCAAAAATTACCTTGCCGTCATTTTCACTTTTCATACTCTATTTCCTTTGATGTCAAAGCATTAATTTCAGATGGCTGCGCTGAATGCAATTTGCATGAGCGATCAGCCTCGTTATTTGTTGTGTGTGGGTGGACCCCGGTGCGTCCTCGCTCGTGCTCCTCCTGCCTTGTTCTGTTTTTGTGGGCGAGCTGAGCAGAGGTTCTCTGGTGATCAGCGACACAGTCATGTGCAATGGGCTGAGCTCGGAGTGTTCACATTAGGAAAATCAACGTCAAACGAAGACAATACATAAGTTTTTATAAACTCTTAAAAGGATTCATTTGACACTCAGGCAGTTGGATGGAGAAGATGTGTCTGTAGGGTAAATATGAAGCTGCAGCCTTTCTGATTGTTTTATTGTTATTTATTGTTAGCGTTTGTCGTTTTCAGGGCCTTAAATTTAAGCTATTTAGAGTAACACGAAGATAACTCTCCACCAGTAAGCATGGTTCAAAAGTGTCAAAATATTCCTTTATATTTATACTTTTATTATACTTATACTATACACTTACGAAGACCTGTGCCGGACACGTGACTATTTGCAGGTTTAAGCACGTCACCTTACATGAAAACTTATAGTTTTTTATCTTCAGAGAGGACATGCATGTCTTTGCAATCAATCACGCTCCTCACGTAGCACATTGATGTAGTAGCCATCCACCATACCGGCTGAGATACTGCGGCCCTATCTCTGGCTCCCTAATAGCCATCTGCTCCAGTCTACCTGGCCTGTCCGTTGTATCTATGTCGCATGGATGTATGACAGCCCTGAAGCTGTGCACTGCCAACATCATGGACCACTCGACATCTTCATGTATTTATGACTCTATTAAAAAGCTGCACAAGGACAAGGGGGAGGTGTGCTGCGCCGTTCCATTCTTCTTCCTCTCCATTTCTCTCAGTCATTAGCTCAGATTTATGTAACCACCCACTGATAGGAAGTAGATAAATGTGTGAAAGCGAGTTGGGGCATTTGCAGGCAAGATAGATATTTTCTGCCTTCTGTCATTTTTAGATGACATGTGTGCCATTGATCATCAACATTTAATGCATAATGTCTGAATTATAGTAGGCTGCATTCTACTTTTAGATAGCTCTTCTTGAATTACTAAAAATATCAGTGGAATCATTTGAGGGAATTAACTGTGAATTAATTAATACATTGTCGCGATTTGATGCCAAGAACACAGGGTGTTTGCTAACATAGCAACACATTAAGCAACAACAACACAGCTCGGCGTCTGTTTCAGGCTTATGTTTCATGAAGCTCTTGCCAACGACAAAAAGTCAGTCACAAATTTACTCTTGTCCACCGATTCACTCTCTCTCTTTCTCTTCTAAGCTTCCTCCATCATCCTCTTCGCCTCTACCATTATGTACTTAGAAGCCGCTGAGCCCTGAGCTCTGGTTCTCTGTTAGCATTCCCGACATCTCGGGCATTAAATGTCCTCTTTCCAATGTTTTAAGCTCCTGTGCTACCAGTGAAAATATTACCACTCCCTTGTAAGTATGGCTAGACTAGCTAACTAACTAACTAACTAACTAACAGCAGCTACATTTTCTAGCACTTACTCTACTGTCCATCAGTAAGCCATGAATCTCTATAAAACATTTTCTCCATAAAATATAATCTCACCCAAAGTTACATGGCAGACGGAGCACAGAGGCACCATTTACTCGCTTACATGTCAGTGTATTTTATGGTAGAAAACTTACATAATGGTGCTTTAATAAGAATAACTACTTATAAGCATGTTATGTGCATACATTAGGCATACGGTATAATGTGCCAGACGGTCCATGGTGTCTTAGTGCCTGATGGCAACAATGATGTTATGTAAAAAGTCTGACTGTATCAAAGGGTTTTAGACTCACAGAGGTTAGTTAACTGAATGCCAGCCATGGTTACTGAAAGTGATGACCCTTTCACACCAGTGCCAGCGTGTGAATAAAAGAAGAATTTGGCAGTTATGAAATCACAGCCCTCACATGGAGACAAATGTGCGAGTCCATCTTTTGTATGTCTGTGCGCATCTTCTGCTTTTGGCATTTTGACTTCAATAGGCCCATTTTACCTGCCCTTACAATCATCTCCTCCATTCAGGAAAACAGTCTCAGTCCCACTACAGAGCTTGTCATCTCCCTGCTCCATCAGTCCGAATGTTTGGCAAAAAAACACTAAACAGGGGTGGCTGTGGTTTGGGAGATAGAGCAGCTTGTCCACTCATCACAGGGTAGGTAGTTCAATTCTTCTGTCGACACGTTGAAGAGTACTTGGGCGAGACACTGAACCCCAAATTGCTCCTAATGGTCAGGCCAACACCTTGCATGTGTGAATGTCACGCTTCGAAAGTGGTGTGTTTCACGTCAACCAGCAATGATTGGTTTGCCAGAGCTAAAGGGGTGAGCAACCACAGTGAAAGAAAAGGCTACAACATGAAAGATGTAGGCATATGTCATAAAGACATCTTATGAAAACTGATATTTGTCACAAAATCACTGCAATGGATCCAAACCAATTCTTGGAATTTCCTGCTAACCCGATTTCTCCAAATAACCTAGTCCCACAAGCCACAATGACTTTTTGAGGAAGCAGAGGACGTCTACATTCACCTCTCCTCTTACAGACACTAAATTTGACAGCAAGAGGGAATGTTAAACTTCACCGAACATACGCGGAAAAGACGTACACAGGCTTGTATTTTATGTGCACATGTAAATATAACCAGCAAAATCCTTGAGAATGAGCATCTATGTACTGTACACCCATCTGATTATGCCCACATTCACCACTTTGACACCCCAACAGTGGCTCATCCATTATAAATAAGCATGAACAAGTGCGACTCAAGGCTCAGTAACAAATATATTGAAGTTGCAAATACTGTATATTGAACAATGTTTCACCAAACTTCTCAAGGCCATTAAGAAAACCTCAGCAAGTAAAAGAATTATTAGAGCGACTGTCAGGAAAATCCATAGAGGTTAGAGCAGTCTATCCACCAGTGTGCTCATTATGTTTGTCTAAACACAATGTAGAGCCACATCTTGAAGCAAATTAGTGTTTGAATTGATGCAGTTTTGTTGTTATGCAAGAAGCTTCAAATACTAAAGATTTAGTAATCAGAGTTGTCGTGAAGCGGTGTAATGCACTGCAAACATAGGGTTATTGTCATAAAAGAGCACAGGCTGCCATTAAAACTGTTGTGAAACAGTCGTGCTGACACGTTTTCAGCTCTTTCACTGTGCATGAGACCAGAGACACTTCAGTTTTTGTGCATAAGCACACTGAGACAAAGAAACAGAGAGAAAACTACTAAAAGTACTCAAGTATTTTGGAGCTTTTGGAACAATGTGTCATCTTTTTTTGTCTGGTTAACAAGGATTTTCTAAATCGCCTGAGCAACTTCAGCCCCTTTGGGGAATTGTTATACTTCCTGTAAAATTACTTCTTTTTTTAAATAACTAGCATTCATAACTACCATCTAATCAAAAACATTATTTCTAAAGACTAAAGAGGAAAAAATGGACCCCCACTCGAGGCATCAATACAATAATGTTACCATTAGAAGAGGGGATTGCACAAATGGACATCATCGACACACACCCAGAGGTTAGGTAAAAGACAGACGATGAGTGGACGGATGTTTAGCAGGAAGCTCATACACACACTGTACAGCCATAGCAAACAAACAAAAATCCCCATAAGAATTCACATTGATGGAAACACGCGCTATCCTCTGGAGAACATACACAGAAGCTAGTTAAAAGCAGTGATAATGACTACATTACCCACCATCACCATGGGAACTTCAGGCCTGAGGGGCCCTTGTGGGCTCACTGGAGAGAGCTGCTTCGAAGCGCCGCCAAAATAAGACACTGGGTACAGCACTGATGGACAAAACACCAAATTGGAGAGGAATGGTTCAACTTCTTATGTGATTTTTCAGCTCTGTGTGTCTTCATGAATGCCTATATACCTGAGGGGAAAAGCCATTATCCTCCGGGCAAAAGAGGAACACACCATATCCATGTGTCATTTAAACCCAGAGAACGTGGCTAATCAATGAAAAAACCTTGGACTCTGGTTGCCCACTGCAGCAGAAAGCCCTATATTACCATCCCACTCCCACCTACCCTCTACTTACAGACAAATTAAGACATTGATTGCGCTCCTTGTACTTAAACTTGTATTGATTTGGCTCAGATGTCTGAAATCAGCTCCAAGCTGCACAAGACACACTTTGGCATGGACATATGCGCACACACACACACACACACACAAACACAAACAGCGTCATAGCAAAATTTCTACCCATAGAGATCGTGTACAGCATTCCAGCAAAGAACAGCTGTCACAGCCTCCGATCAACACAAATGTGCACACGTACACAGATAGTACACACACCAAGCTTGATCACAGCTTTGAGGCACACAATGCCTTACAATGCCGGCTGCTCAATCGTGGCAGTACATCAATCTTTTGTGCCTCTCAGGTGTTATCCTCGCAAACACGCACACACACAACTGTACACACATAATAAACTGATAGTTCATATACACAAGGTACACACACATATCAGTGCCCCAGTGTAATTGGTTCGCTCTGCTGGGAGAGAGCCTCGGGTGGGGCTCAGGTGATGAGGGGGAAGAGGTTGATGAGTCTAAACCACCTCAAGAAATTACCTCTTCACTCTGCTTTATATTCCTTTTGTGTCACTCCCTTTCCGTGCTTTCTTTCCCCCCGTACAGCTCCAGATGTGATAAATGAGTCACATCAACGGTGCGCGCTGCAGTCTTAAATCATATGCACCTTTTTTTTTCCAGCAGCAGCATCTAAACAACCTTCTCTTACATGAGGAGAGAATATGGCCTCCAAGGACGGAAAGAAACTCCTTTCTCTTCATGTCAAATATTGTGTGTGGTTGAACTTGACTTCTTCACATTAACTAGCACTGTCCCGAGGCTACAGGCACAGCGTCCTTGTAAGTGTGGGTTGGACCCCGGGATGGGAAAATGTGAAGTGGAGAGTATGGTGTGAAGTGATTAGGTCTTTGTCCAAATGCCTCTGGCTCCACCACGACCGACTTCTGCCAAGGAGACAGTAGTGAAGGAGGAGGAGGAATTAGAGGGGAGCTGTTAGGTGATGGCAGTTAAAGCTCAATTGAGCAGTATCTCTGAGATTAACACTAAATCTAATGAGATCCCATAGGACGGTTGCTAGTGCCAATCCCACCGAGGATCAACAATCAAAATCAAAGCTTTGCGCAGCTTTGAACTAATTGTTTTAGCTTTTCTGGACTTATATTTGGCGGGGAGCAAAGAAAGAGGACTTCACTGGATTACCCAAGTTTCTCAGAAGGTATTTGTTTAATGAATCAACATTACTAAATGGAGAAAAGAGCAGATGAATGAACAGGGAAGAAAATCCTTTGTTATTCATGTTGTCACAGTTAAGATAACACCAACCATGAGCATATTTATAAGTCCATAGTTGCCATGCAGGTAAACTGACTCCAGCTAATCACCTGCATGCCTATGAGCTGTTTCTTGTTCACTCATAAAGAAACTGTAGATGTAATTAGGTAGGGAACACTTTACAGATCAGATTGTCTAAAAGCTGCCCAAGACTCGACCAGACATGAAAAATGACGCCCCACATATAACCAGTTATATGTGGGGTGTCATTTGTTTTGGCCATAATAGCCAGAGAGTAGCACATATTAAATGGCTAACTACTGTAAATACAGTGGTCAACATGCCAAATGCCTGGCAGACTGTAACTACATCGTTATGTCATTAGGCTCTCTCTCTTGAATACGACTGTAGCAAAACAAAAATGAATATCCATCAAAGCCAAAAATCCTCCCACTCTCAACCGAGTGAATTCTGGCATGACCATGACGTGCCTGCACTACGCTTACTGTGTTTAATTAGTTGTTTAAAGGTGATGTCAGTCAACGGGTCAGGTGTAACCTTCACTAACAAACAAAACACTGTCAGGTATGTCTGCAATTAAAACTAAAAATTGAGTGGACTGCTTAGCGAGGAAAAACAAGAATTAAATCTGAGGCAGAGGATGAAGATTTGGATAATTGGGGGCAGACTTGACTGGAGGGAACTGGAACAGATAAAGAGGATACTAAGTATGCAGTTGTGTTTTAGGAAATGAAATACCCCTGATAGAGTACTGTGTGTATCCTCACTAAAGAAAGTAAAGAGAGAGGCAAGAGATTGCTAAAATACAGAAAAAAAAAAAAAAACACATTTGTAGGTTGTCCTTGGATTCTGAGCGAAATTACATCAAAACCACTTTGTCACAAAACTGCTCAGGCCCTTGTGCCGCTCACTGCACTGTGGTCCGAGCACGAGTGAGGGAAATGTGCTCATTAGCTGCCTGATTTATGACTTTGCCTTTGAAGCAGGTTAAACTTGCGTCCCGATTTAGAAACCACTCAACAAGCTGATTTACACCCAATTAACTGATGTGACGATTAGCGTATTTCTTTACCGTTACACGTCAAATGTGAGGCTGGAAAACACACGGAGCATGTGCAGTTTATAAACTTGTTTGCATCACATTTGGTATTTGAAGCACCTGTCTTGGGAACACAGGAGAAAAGGAGTATTTGGGGGTAAAGTTTAGTCTGTCCTGATAAAGAAGTGCAGAAAACCGGCAGGAGGAGGAGGAGGAGGAGGAGGAGGTGAAAGCCAGAACACCCACAGTCAGTCCCCCCTCTCTCGCCCTCTCTCCCAGGGCTGTGTGCCATTGATCTGCCTGCAAGGAACATTTCTAGTGGTTTTGGGAGAGAGCACAAGGGGAGCAGGCACATAGACTAATCGAAGCGCCAAATGAAAATTGAGAGGCAATTTAGGGAGCCAATAGCAATAGAAGCCTGGGGAGTGTGTGTGTGTGTGTGTGTGTGTGTGTGTGTGTGTGTGTGTGTGTGTGTGGTGTGTGTGTGCGGGTGGGTGTGTTAGTGTGGCAAGGAAAGAGTATGGTGTGACAAGAAAGAAAGAAAGAATGAAAGAAAGAAACAGAGAAGAGACAGAGATCAATTCGACACATTAGTCTTAGACTAGATCAGCTCTCTGTTGGCAGAGAAAGCACCCACTTCCTCTTCTCCCATTCTCTCCTCCTCCTCCTTCTCCTCCCCCTCTTCCTCCATCACCCTTAATTCATCTTCCACTCTTTCTTCTTTTCCATTTTCCTTGCTGTCGTTTCCTCACCTCTTCCGTTGCTCTACTTCTTTCTTTCTCATGACAAGTCCCGCACCTGCAGTGGGCAGCCCGAGGGCATGAAGTCTCTATTAATGTTGCGTAGTAACAAAGCATGGATGGTGTTACGAGCTCGCACAATGACATAATAGTCTCATCATCAATCAAAGGAGACAGGGTGACTCTTTCTCTGCAATGGCATGTCACAGTTGTCATCAGCTCTCATGTGTGCACGCAGTTGGGACATATTCAATTCCTCGCCGTAGCTTCAGCCACCGGAGGCATGTCAGGTGTCCATGCTTTATGACACAGTGTGTGATGAGTTAGAATAACAGGTGAGAGACAGGGAATATGTGATCATCTCCATATAATGGCTCCCACCTGGAGAAGCAAAGTGGCACAGTGAGTAAAAAAAAAATACATCTTTCAGTAATAAGACTTGGGTTCAAGCCTCTGGTGTCGCTCTTGGGTATTCTTGTTTCATAGCATTAACAATAATTTCCACCAAGCCAAGAGGGGAGTTAATAAACTTCATTGTTAAAGAAAATGTGGATGTAGATGAGAACATTGACACCACTCACATGCCACATGTCTGTATGCTAAGTATGAAGCTACAGCCAGCTGCTAGCTAACTTAGCCGGGCTAGCTGGTTTCCCGTTTCTGGTCTTTGCTTTTCATATTTAGCATACAGAACGTGAGTGATATCTCCTTACCTAACACTCAGCATGACATGAATACACTTACATCCCCAAATGTCAAAGAATGTTATTTTCCTTTTGTTGTTTTACATCAGTGTAAATTCAATATCTGTAAGTTTTAGACTGCCTAGCCATGTCAAGACGTGACTTTTGGGAGATAGCTGTTGGAACGAAGGACCTGTGATAGCGCTCCTTCTTACAAAACTTTTTCCACCGTGAATGTGACCTATAACATGAACAATTCAGTTGAAAAACAAACTGAAATCTTTAAGGGGGGAAAATACAAGATAAAAAACTTACAACGACCTGGTTGCATAAGTGTGCACACCCTTAAAGTGATGCTTTATTGAAGCACCTTTTGATTTTATTACAGCACTTAGTCTTTTTGACATGACTTGGCAATATTTGCCAACTCTTCTCTGCTAAAGCACTCCAAATCTGTCAGATTGCGAGGACATCTCCTGTGCACAGCCCTCTTCAGATCACCCTACAGATGTTTAATTGGATTCAGGTCTGGGCTCTGGCTGGGCCATTTCAAAACGTTAATCTTCTTCTGGTGAAGCCATGCTTTTGTTGATTTGGATGTATGCTTTGGGTCGTCGTCGTCGTCGTGCTGAAAGGTGAAATTCCACTTCATCTTCAGCTTTCTAACGGAAGCCTGAAGGTTTCGTGCCAAAAATTGACTGGTATTTGGAACTGTTCATAATTCCCTCCACCTTGAATAAGCCCTTCACTGTGGGTGGTGTTCTTTGGGTGATGTGCAGGGTTGTTTTTGAGCCAAACCTTTTGGAATTTACCACATGCTTTTAGGAGACTTTGTGTATTTTTTTTTTTTTTTTTTTTTGCAAAATTTAGCTCGGCTTGGTTGTTTTTCCGTAAGAAAAGGCTTCCGTCTTGCCACCCTACACCATCGCCCAAACATATGAAGAATATGGTAGATTGCTGTCACATGTAGCGCACAGCCAGCACTTTCCAGAAGGTGAGAAAAACAAAGATCTTTCCTATGGGGATGACGATGATGTGTCACTTATATCATTACCGTGTATGCGGTGCAGCTCGCTGAGGCACCAGGGTGTCCTGGGTGAAACAAAGAAAAGTTACCCTCTTCAGCCATGCCTCCCTGCTTGATGGCAATTACAGCTCCACTGGCTGGATCATTAGAGTAATTTACTTACAAAGTGGTCTCTACTCTGCTTTGAAGAGTCAAGCTGCCCCACTATTCCCCCTTCCGGCATCGGACCAGCACGCTCACAGTTCGGCCCAGTCGATATAAATGATCATCTTCCTTTGCTCCCTTATAGCACCAAGCTTTGAAGTTCTTCAGGTGTAGTATTGGTAATACTCACAGGACCTGCATTGTGTCCAGCAGACTAGAACCTCTTTATATCAATATACCGATAGAGAGGCTGAGAGGTTGCACAGCACTACAGTATGTTTTGCCATTTTGTGTAACATTTACCACTCAGAGATCCTTTCTTCTTCAAAATAGACCAAATCCAAAAAGTACTAAGTGCGACAGGTAGGTTTTTTTTGCTGCAAGTGTAGGCACATGTGTAGCAGTGATTCGATACACATATTACATGCAGTTCAATGTTCATTACATGTGTGCAGATTGGATTGCCATTTGCAAGACCCACACAGCAAACAGCTGGACAAGATACACAGCGAACACACAATTAAAGCCCAATATCCTCCGTTTAGTTTACCGCAGTCTGTGGGGTATATGACATTTGCCAGTAAATCATTTTGTCAATTGATCAAATGTCAGCCTGGGAAAAGCAAAAGTCAGGTGATGGCTGAAGAAACAAACCACTGGATATACCAGGCAGGAGCTCGGGAACATGGCGCTGTAGTTTTATAACAAAGCATTGTGATAGTTGTATACGACTTAGCCTTGGAGACACACAGTGGGTTGCGCTGTGCTGAGTGAGTCATGAGTCAGACATTTTTTTTTTTTTCTACTCTGTCATTGACAAAATCCAAGACTTTCTCTGCATACCATCCATTCTATCTTCATCCCCCTCAAAGGACATGCTATTGATCAGAGTCTGAACTACTTCATCCTGCAGCTGGTTAACAGGATTGCCTATTTTTTTTTTTTTTTCACAGCGAGCAGTATGCCCAGTGGCAGCAATGGGTGTTCATCCATATTCAGCAAAGCTCTTCTCTTGGGTGGGATGCAGTGTGCCAGGAGAGAGGGACGCCATGCCTCAGAGGACAGCTGTGTGCGGCTTCATATTCGGGCACGGCATAGTCTCTCTGACTTTATCAGTTTTTCAGACGCAGTCAGGCAGACACTGGGACATCGGTTCTCTAACTCCGTATCAAAGATTTAATATTCCCAACATCAATTAACTATGTTAAGTGTTTGAAGGACATCTTGACAGTTAAGACCACCTCTGGAGGGGAGGTGAAAACAAAAATGGAAGGAGGTTCAGCTTCCTGACAAGATCTAACAGTTCATTTTCGTGATGCATCCAAGCACACAGCAAGATCACTCAGAAACTGCGAAACAGTGTGCTTTGCAAGTCACCATATATTTTTAATTATCTCTCTGTGTGTGGGCACACAGTTGTGTCATTTTTTGTATTTATTTTTAAAGAACTCTGGCTCAGTCTGAGCTGTTCTGATGAGAGCTACGAGCACCCTCTAGTGTTTAAAACGCGCACTCGCTTCTGTCGTGCTGAAAAGAGATGAATGACGCTGAATTGCAGATGCCACCCCGTGCCTCACGCACTGTGGGTAATAATACGATTCTAATAGATGAGGCATCTATTCTTCTGTGCGCCCACTTTTCTTTAAAAAAAAAACAAAACGTGTGGTAGCAACAGCTGCAAAGCACAGAGGAGGCAGCATCATGATCGTGAGGAAAGGCAGTGAAAACTGCAAAACAACTGCAGGACTCTATCCTGGACTGTATAACTTGCCTGTTCAAGCTCAAAGCTGAACCATTACTCACTGCAACTATACTGATTATTGTGGTTTACCTGTGTGCATATATAGCTTCCATTGCTGTCCAAAGCATCTTATTCTTCTGTGCTGTTTGCCGTGCTTCGAGTGAACAAACACGTGGGCAGCTCTCTTCACACACGTGGAATCAAAAGACTAACGTCTGGTTAAACAGAAGAAGGTGCTTAGTCAAATGTAGATGTTGAACTGGCGAGGAGAAGAAAAAAAACATTAAAAATGCCGTCTTTTTTGATTAGCTACACATGCACTATCTCGCCACTACATAATGATGGGAAGACAGCACCTCTTTCTGCAACACAGCTCCCAGTATGACTCAGTATGACACATGTGTGGGTGCCACTCGTTACTCATGACAGCCTGAAAATGACTCCCCTGTTATGCAGCAACTATCTTTATGTTGTTTTTTTCTCTCCCCTCCTCGGTTGCTTTGTTATTTTCTCTCTCTCACACAGACACACACACCTGTGCACAAGCACATTTACCTAATGAGACACTCCTGTACTATACATGCACACACAGTTTTATAATTTGATTTTACTTTTTTTTCCCCCCCGTGTTGATGGACTCACCTTGACAGCCCCATTAGCACAAAGGGAAAAAAAAAACCACACACACACACACAGAATCTAAATTGTGAGAGAAAATGATTTCCTCCAGCTATAATACCGCCTGCCTTTTTACACCTACACTCAATAATGACATATTCTGGCCATATCAACCATATTTTCCAGCCTTCTCACTTTTTCCTGTTTCCAATATGTTTTGCCCTGTCATGCAGGCGAGAAAAGGCACTGTCACAATACCAAACTTTTGGATTTGATACCAATATCAGGTTTCGTATCACCATACTCAGCACCAAAACCGTAACTATATAACACGATAGATCGGACCCTGAAACTCATTTTATTATAATTTCATACCTATCAGGTCAAATGTTAATATATATTTCACCTGTGCTGCATGATGTTCATGCATTATCGTTCCGGAACAACAAACCATGATCCTACCAACAGGCCAATTCATTTAAATGTTAGTGAAGGACATTATATTACCTCCCGCAATGCTATGTTCGCTAAATTTACGATGGGAGTGTGCCTTTTTCTCTTTTACAGGACATCCCGTCTGACACATACCGTAGAGCCACTGTAGTTTAGAACTGTTGAAAAACTCCTGTCTATCGCAGGGCTTTGCAGAGTGTTGTGTGGGGAGGAGGGTTGGTCAGAGCGGAGGTAGAGAGCCGCTGCTCACTGACGGCAAACACTCTGATCCAGCAGGAGAAGAACTCAGAGTTTGTTTGTTAAACTTTTTGGGATTAAATAAAGACTTATCTTCACTCTCACTTTTCAACCTGTTGCAGCAGAGGGCCAGGGAGGTGCAAACACCCACAAACCTGCACGAGTATGCAAAATGTAAATTAGCTTGGCCTCTGTTTAAACACAAGTACAGAATGTTGGGAAATCCTAATACTGTACTGCCTTTAACAAAAAAAAATATTTTATAAAGTCCGGAAATTTCATGCAACTTTGTGTTTTGAAAGGTGTAAAATTTCCCAATAGGGTAGATCTCTAAAATAAACCATTACAGTGATATTAGTGAGCGTATACAGCAGTGGAAGATGTGAATGCATCATTTTTACGCTACTTCTTGGTATTACAAATGAGGACAGCATTGGCATATAAAGGTTATGGAGTTGGTTACAGAATGCAGTAAACAAATAAAGCAAGTAAATCTACATCTTCCAAGACTGTTTAGTGATTACTTTAGTTTCTATGTACTTTGGCTTTTATTAGAGTTGCTGATTGATTGTATTGTTGAAGCAATGCCTCAGGGGAAATACATTTTGAAGTGTTGCTGCAACACAATGGACCTGAAGAAAATCGGTACTATGCTGCCATACATCATTATGTGATGTCACATGACCCTTTGTTTTTAAATCCCAATGTACGAGAAAAAACATCTGCCCACACATCTACAGACCAGCCTCTAAAAGTACAACCACATGACTTATGGACTGATTGTTGTTTTTCTTTCCATTGCTGGTAGTTTAGAACAAAAACATGTGCAATTCTGTCATTATGACTTTATTGAAATTCCCAGAACAGACAAATCAAACTCTGATCTTGAAATGGCTTTCAGCTTTTTATGTGAATTTGGCAGCCAGAGTTTTTCCTACAGGCTTGGAAGAAGCTGGTGAGGCGTGGGAGAGTATTCATTTGGTTGCAATGTGAAACTTCACCACTAGGTGCCACTAAATCCTACACACTGGACCTTTCAGTCTAGAGTGAGGCCAAAACCAACAAGTAGAAATTAAGATTCAATTAACGTGAGTTTAATCAGGGATCATCGGTCAGTGCAAGACTTCTTCAGTAACTTTGTGTGTGTGCGTGTGTGTGTGTCTGCATCAGTACGTGCAGGGATGACAGATATGTTAGCATTAGTAGCTAATCTGTGGGGAGCATTTTTGACAGCTGTAACAGAGAGCGGGATGAATGAGAGTAAGGTGTCAGCGCCACTGCTTTAATCACCGTCTAAAGACTTCTTTCTCACTTAGGGAGATGCTGGGAAGAGAAGACAGGTATTTACCTTGTCAACATTAGATCCTAAATGGATTTAAAACACTTTGCTGTGTGCGAAGCCCACTCTTCCAGCGGTTTGCTTGCGTATATTTTTTTGCTTCTAACGTATTACAGTATTTCTCTATGAGTACAATTACCTGTATCTGTGTATATGCAGCTCATACATGTCTGGTTTGTTTGGTTGCAGTAGCTCGCAGGTTATAGGAGAATATACAAATGAAGTTGTCACGTTCAGCGTTCTCATTACAAACATACACTCACACACTCTCCATGCACACACATTTGTGAGGGCAAACTCATTTAGAGGCATGTGAAATATGAAATTTCATCATTGGGCTGGCTGAATCCAATCACTTTACACAATATCAGTAATAGGACATTATGCAAATTGGCTGACCTTTCCCACAAACCCCTGCTGCAGCAGCAGCAACCACCTGTGGAGACTGGACAGAAATACTCCAATAAACAAATAAATGAGGAATAAGTGGGGAATCACACTGGCCATCTGGAGCCATTTTAGACAACCGACTTCCTGTTCAGGTACAGTAACAACTCGGTGATTATTAAGCACGATTTTATTAATCTTTTTAAATTATTACTGGTGAAAACAACAACAACAAAAGCTGGACATAGTGTGACATTTTATGTCACATGATTTTGGACGATGATGCAATCACAACCGAAAGCACAAAAAATGCTAATTTAAGTATTTCAAACTTTATTTTTCACAATTAGTGCAAATGTAATGTAAATTAGCAGAACGTGAAATTAAGCTGAATCTGATATTTTGTTTTTGCATATTTTCACTGGTTCACACTCTCTCTCTCTCACACACACACACACACACACACACACACATACATATACCGAAACACACATGCGCACACACTTTCTCTGTCTTGCTGTTTGTCCTCTCACAAAGCAGCCGAGACAGGCCCTGTCAGTTTAGGTAATGGGAGGTGATCTGTAGTGCTTGATCCAATTATAGTAAACTGGATGGCATAAAGCGGCAGACAGAGGGCCTGCATGGAAGAGAAAGAAAGAGGGGAAGCTGCAGCACGAACCTGAAAAGAAGAAAAACATTAGACATGTCCGCACAAACTTGTGCTGAGGCTTCTTGTCTCTCTCTCATGCACATGGATCACCTGTCATGCTTCTACATGCCATATACTGCTGCTGCCATTTAGTGCACCCATGTAGTTTCTGTCCAGCCTGAATACTGCGTTTAACTAGCACCTACTTAAGCCCTCCAGTTGTGGAGGGCTTGAGGGTCTATGGCCTCTGCATCCACATCCTATTAGCTCTGGCAGGCCCCATCACGAAGCTCAGCCATGCATGAGATAGCCCCTCTGTAATACAAATTGTCTGCACCGCTTACGACAGCTCCACCGGAGAGCAAACATGACAGCCTTTAATTGGCGAGGCCCTCGGCGTGGGACAGGCTTCAGGGGAGACGGTGTCCACTGCGCAGTCACGGAGGGTAAAGGGAGGGGGCAGCAAAAGGAAGAGGGGTTAGGTGGAGGTGACAGATGGCAGGAGGCGAAGGAAGAGGAGCAGCTAGAAAGTCATTCAGCGCCGAACTCCATTTTCAGAAAGTCTTTTCTCGTTAGGTGCTGAAAGGAGGTGACGGCGTAACAGTAATTATGTGTGTGTGAGAGGTACTGTTAACTTAATAAACTGGCTAACATACAGTAACACAATACTTTGACAAAAGAACCTGAAGATTTAGACACCTGGGAACATGCAGGAATCAGAAAAAGCCTCCGAACTGCACCTAATATCAGGAAATGAGTCATTTTTTTCTTTTTGCTGATTTGATTGTGTCTTGTGGCAATCATTAAAATGTATAAATGTATCTTTTTTTTTTTTTTTTTGCATCTTTTAAATATTCCCTTTAAACATCATCATTCAGTGCTCTAGAGCAGAGGCTCCTAACCTGTGGTCAGATCACAGACAGTGTGCAAGGCTTTGTCTGCTCTGAGGTTGTCAAAATTACATTTGCACATCGTGTTAACTAAAATCATAATTACGCACTGGCTGAATAATTTATACAAAAAGTCTGTATTAAAACTAATTTTTGTCCAAGCTCCGCCACACCTCTGTGACCTGCACTCTCATTGAGTTTTCTCAGGTCAGCTAGAAGCTAGCTCATCTTTTTTTTTTTTTCCTGCAGTCAGAGCATCACTATTTTATGAATCAAACAGCATGTCTAAGAAACATGAAAGCGCTGGTGACTCAGCAGTACCAAATAAATCATGGCTTTATCTCAAGAATTACATCGCCTCTGGTTTTATTGAAGGACAGGTCTCGGTCAGAATTAGAAGTCAGCTAATGACAGCATGAAGCCAAAAGACAGATATTTAGATAATAATCAAAAAACACATTAAGATGAAGAGTCGGCGGCTTGCTCTCCCTTTTGTCCTGTGCTTGCATGTCAATGCTGAAAAGTAAAGATGAGGCTGACAGTGTCATAAGTTTTGCAGTGTTTGACCTGATGATGGTGCTAAATCATCAGAAGATCACCAAAGATTAAAGTGATTATAATTCATCCTGAGAGTCAGAAATGTATTAACTTCATGGTGGCGCAAGAGGAAAAGTGAGAGGATCTCCAAAAACATTCAGGTACATCGTCTGGGCTATCTGTACAAAATGTCAAGGCAGACACAGTTTAATCTGGCCTAAAGTGGTGCACCAAATGACTAACAGGAGTCATGCCGCTAGCATAGCTTAAAAAAAAACAAACAAACAAAAAAAACACATTTGCTTTTTGAACACTAAACCATGGGGGAAAAAAATAAATCATACACATCATTTCCAAAAACAATCCATATTAGAAGTCATTAAGTCTTTCTGAGTTTTATTTCAGTGACATCATAGATACGCTGCTGATAAAAGTAGTAAATAAAATGCTTTTTGAAGTAAACTGCTACATTTAGCTGCCCATGCTCATCAAGTGAGTGCTGTAGAAGTACTAAACAGAAAGTTTTCTCCACTTTATGGTATATGTGCTGTCCTCTTCTGGCATGCAATGTCTCCGCTTAGTGGTGCAATGGGTTTTTAAAAACACTGGAATTTTTTAGTTTTGACCTTTTGAGGTTGTTGTAGCTTCTAAAGTTTATTATAAATAAAGTTTATTTTAATATAATATAATATAATTTTAGGTTTAGTTTTAGCACATTAAAGGTAATTCCCAATATGAGTTAGCACCAAGCTAACAGACTCAGCTGTAGTTATTTACATATGGAATAAAAATAACAATTCAAAAATAAATAAATAAATCACCTAATATCAAGAAATAAAGTGCCTTAAACTGACACTGACATTGCAGGAGAATATATAGATGTATTTTAGATGTAAAAACAATTTTCATAGCTGATATCTTCTCCTCATTTCACTGTGTACACACACACACACACACACACACACACACACACACACACCACAAATAAATGGGCCGAGTTTACTTTTACTGGAACGCTCTGCTTCTGTGACAAGAGACAGAGAAGCTATTCAGACCACGAGGAAGTTTGCAGACAGCGAAACCAGCAGTCGACATAAAACACCACAGATATCTAACATGCGTCAAACTGAGGTGATTCAATAATTACACAATTAACCTGCAGCGGTTACAGCTTTAACAAGCATCATAAAATCTCAGGGCAAGGCAGAAAAGTGTCAATATATTTTAACCTGGGGCAATACAGGCCTGCTGTATGTCCCCACGAGCTAAGAGAAACAGAAGTGCAGTTCTTGGCACACAGCAGCAGGGGTCACTATAAGCCTTATGTTTCCTCTGGTGCAGCAGTCCTGTGAGTTCATCAGGATTTTACCTTCACACATGATATAAAAAGAAAACCTCATCTTCACATCTCAGACAAAGAGCTTTGAAGAAACTTTTGTCACCCCTCGTGTCGTTGACTTGTTCGTGATATCTTCTCTTCAACTTGTGTCTGACACTCTTTGTTTTGACGTCACCGCCTCGCTCCAGTCATTATTAATGCAAAATTTCTGAATTCTGACTGCAGTTAAAAATTTAGGGATGCTCAAGACGTGATTGGCTCCGTGGGACAAGCATGAATAATTCACAATAAGAAACCTATAGCTTCGCCAACGTCAGAGATGAGAAATGCTTTCAGACCTTCACACATGAGTGTTTATCAGTATGGGATGCTCAATTAAAGCCCCAAAGCAGCATTAAAAACAACCCTCACAGCTGGCAACTTTGGAACACTGGGATTGTTTTTTAAAATATGCATTATGAACAACAACATCAGAGAAGCAAACATATCATAATTGGGTTTCTTTCTTTAAAGGAGGTCCAGAAAACAGCCTAAAGGGATCATTAATAAACACAATCATACAAACACACTTCAAGTGCTGCGGACACAAACGCTAACAGGCAAACACACGCATATCAAAACCGCAGCGCAGCAGCAAGTGATATCTCTGATTGCTGCACAAATTGGCCTTGGGATGAAAAGACCAGCGACGGCTCACTCCGCAAACACTGCACTGCAGAGACAGATCTGGATATAAGCACATCGACGTGTGAAACTATACATGCACTGAACTGAAAACTGAATTTAAAAGGTTGTACTTAAAGGCAGATACACCACGTGTTGCCCCACCCACACACACACACCACCACCATTACACATAGGCAGACACACGCACACGCACACACACACACACACACACACACACACACACAAGAGAGTCCTATAATCTCTTAATCTCTCCAGTGAGAGTCAGGATGGCTGTGTCGTGCAGACGAAAAAAGTAGAGCTGTTTGAAACCAGGTGTTTCTGTGTGTGTGTGTGTGTGTGTGTGTGTGTGTGATGTTGTGTTGTTGAGTTTTATCTGAAGGCTTTTGAGCCCCAAAAGAGCCTTTAAACAAAGCGAAGAAAACAGTGAGAAAATAAAATTTGTCCATGACTTTTGTCGCTCTGTTTAAAGCCTCTCAAGCCTTGTGGCTTCGGCTGCGTGTCTCATTAAGCATCCACAAATATCTGAGTGAAAATAAACATTCATAACCAACCATTGAACAAAAAAAAAATTGTTCAATAAAACAGCTCATTTTTCTGTTTAGACCATTTCTCAAGACTGTGTAGGCGTGGTACATTGATCTGATTGACATCTCCCTCAGGAATACTGGCATGTAAGCTAAGCAATGTACTGCTGTGGACGGGTGGCAGCAGCAAAACATAATTTAGCCACCTACAAAAAATAGGCCATATATAGAATATTTTCACTGCTTTGGTTTACTATCAGACCGCTCTTTCTGATTGGAAATGAAGCTATGCTCTCTTTAAAGCTACCAGAACAGACTCCTTTTACAAAAACATCAATTTTACCAGAATATATTTTTTTACATCTCACTCTGTGGATTGAGGATTTATTTCAAACAAACCATGAAAGACTTTTGGTGAGTCAGACTTTACTTCTGTCACATTTGAAATACAATGTATTTCACGATGAGTTATGAAGGCATCAAAACTACTCTTGGTTCAGTAAAAGAGAGAAGCTCGTGAACGTGTGCGGTTGTATTTTTCTGTTTAATAAGCAGAGCAGGTGGAAGAATATTCCCTTTCTTAGGGAGTGGCGGTCGTTGGCACCAGCTGGTTTAGATTCAAAGAGGCAGACTGAGTGAGAGCAGAGAGGTTTTGTTTTGCTGAACAACTGATGTGGAGTTTTTTTTTTGTAATTAATTAAAGCAGGCTCAACTGAAACCAAGGAAATATCAGGAAACAAAAACTTATGTGACAATAATTCGGATCAGGATTGACACTAATTTCCCATTTCTTCTTCAGACGCTTACTACTACGTACATAAGACCCTAAATTACATCGTTAGAAGGCTGTTGTGGATTCAGATTTTCAGTTGCCTTAAAGCCACCAGAGTAAGAATGCAGCTTGTGCCTATTAGCAGTGTCAATATTTTTACTTTAACTATGCAGCTGCAAATTAGCCACAAATGAATTATCACCATCAACACTTTTTTTTTAGGTTTATTACACTGGCTGGTAGCTGATATGCATTTCATTCACAATTAATGAACAAGCCAAAGCTTGAAGAATACAGTACCTGCACATGAACAGCATCTCACATGTATTAAAGTCTGTGTAAAGTAAGAATAAATGTGTGTTCTGAGTTTCTCAGACCAAAGAAGAAAGTGTTATTAACCACCCAGTTAAGTTTGAATGATAAAAAATATCAACAGGTTATGACTCAGGGTGCAGGCGTACGCTCAGGGTGGCCTCAGCGTGTCATCGTGCCACCCTTTAGGACCGCCCACAAAATCCTGGACTGAAAACTGGTGAAAAACTGTTCGAACCTCTAACTCCACATTTCAGTAATATATCGTCCAAAGCCTTTTCACATGTTTTCAGCAACTATTTTCCAACATATTTCATGTATTTTGAAAGAAATCTCAGATGCCTTTACATTAATATGTAATAAAAGCTTTATCTAATAACGTCCTAACAAGAGGGAAGTGTGAGAACCTGATGTCCATTTCAGAGATCACCTTTTTTCCATCCAGACACCACATGCTTGAATAATGTAGAGCATCTTATTACTTCATTAAGTATTTCATTGCCGGGTCTCACAGGGTGTGGGCATATTTAGCATTTTATTATCCAGTATGTACGCTCTGTAAGCAGATATTGCTCTGAGTAAACCCCTTGTGTTGGGGTGTTGGGCAGAGATGCGTAAAGACCTCACCCAAATCTTAGCTGGGGGCTATGAGATGTTGCAATAATAATGCCTGTTCTTTGTCTTGCTTGCGCACTAAATTGTTTCACTTAGTAGGATGCTTTATTTATGAAATGAGGGAACCTTACACCGCGGACTGACGGTTCAGTGCCTCAGTCTACGGATGGCAAGGGGCAATCTGAGCAGAAATGGAAAAGGATTTTATAAAGGAGAAATGAATGAAACATGTCCCTGAGCTCAAATATGTCAAAAAAGAACAGCTAGCCTCCACACAATCCCACTGCATCCATTTTAACAAATCACCCACATGATGGAGGGAAACGCATCTGAATCTTCCTTGCGTGTGTGTATATGTGAGGGAGGCTAAATTAGCCGAGGATCATTTCAAACTCACGTTTGCCCACGTTCGCCCAAATGTCCCATATCGCAAGTAATTGCATCTAATCAGTTGTGCAACACCATGTAAATCTGCTTAAACTAATTCACTGAATTCAAATGAGGGAAACAATGTTTTGCCTTTGAGTTGTTAGGAAATCGAGTCAAGTGTTCATTGCAAGGCAAAAATGGGATTAAACCGATTTCCAAACTCCTCTTGAACAAAATGAATTTTCAGGACACAAAACACACGTGAAAAAGAAGCAGAAGAAGAAGAAGAAGAAGAGCTGTGTGTGTTTGTGCGCGCGTGCATGCATGTGTGTCCGTGTTTTCTCTGTGTACACAGAAATCAAAGGGTCTTTGAGGCGGCAGAACTGCGTCTGCATTGAGGCCTTCGGTTCTTTCAGCCAGAGACGGTTGTGTTGCCATGGAAACGCCTGTTGAGCGAGGGTTCTATGAATCTTTCTGAAACCCCCTTTTTTTTTTTTTTTCTCCTTTCCTCCTCAGTCCACTTGGGATCCTTTCATAAACACACAACATACAAAAAAAACTTTCAGCGGTGGGTGGGGAGGGGCGTCCAGTCGACAGTAAATGGGTCAAAATGTCTTCGCGGTTTATCAGCAGCGGGGCTCGGTATTGTTTCAGCTGGAGACTGGATGGAAACAAAACACCTCAGCAAAGCAAAAGCATACACACACACACACACACACACACACACACACACAGACACACACACACACACACACATATACAGTGTCTACATAAATGCAAACAGCCAAAGCAAACATCATGCATGCTAAAAAAGATGCTTGTTCACAGCTGGAGAGAGCACAACAACCTTCTCTTTCTTTCTTTCTTTCTTTCTTTCTGTTCGTCTCTTTCGAGCGCTGGGTTAATAACGAGACTGTCAACAAATCTGCTCTCCTTTATCTCGTGTCCTTGCACTCAGACAAAAAAAAAAAGAAGAAGAAGCAAACCAAATAATCTCTGGAAACTTTTCGTTTGCATTCAGACAAAAAAAAATGAAATAAAATAAGCAAGCAAGCCAAATAATCTCTAAAAAGTTTTACATTCTCTTATTTCTTTGCAATCTCTTTTATTTGCCAATGTATTAAGTTTATCATTTGGATGAAAGAGAACCTCTGGCCCATGGAAAGATTAAATTTATTCCATATGGACATTAATTTGTGGTATCTTGAAGAAGAAATGAAATTTTATGAGGGTTTTGAGAAGCAGCTCGCTGGTTAATGGTATGATTGTGATGGGAATACAGACACGAATGCTAATCAATATTCCAGCCCGGCGTAAAGACGAGGTATACTGATGGGAGACTTTCAGACAAACAGGAGAGGTCTCGAGCTTTTCAGGCATACACATTAGACCTTGCCATTGCTGCCTGGTACCTTGCGCTGTTGCACCTTTGGCATGAATGATTAATCCACTTCAGCTTTTATGTGTCTTGGAGGGGGAGACAAAGTGTTCTGGCTCATCAGTACGAGATCCAAGCATACTTTAGTAACGACTGTGACACAGAGCTAGATTTAAAGAAGAGGCTTTATCTTAACGCATGTATTAATCAGAAACGTGTCTGCAGTTCTTTTCACTACAGTCAGCCGCAGCAGGATCTGACAGGCATGATGAAGAAGCTCTTACGTTGACAACGTTGTAGGCCTGTTGGTTATACACGGTGTTTACTAGATTTTCCAGCAACAAATAGAGCCAGGGAACAAAGATCACGCAGAACTGCCACGGAACAGCTGTGCATGAATATGCTGATGCTTATTTAAACACACACTGACTGGCATATCACTGTAGAGAGAGATATATATATATTGAGTTAGGAGATTACACTCCTTTATCCACAAGCAGTGGCTCGGAGTAAACTGGACGTGCCGGACACGAAAACCAGGTCCAGTTGTCTCCTGATCAGCACGACTGAGAGTCTTCACAGACACCTCTTAACCACATTTTCAGGGGGTTTTATGATGAAAAGTGAAATGTTTACCGAACCCCCTGCTCGGCCAGTTTTCCGCTTTGCACACCATGCGGAGCATTCTGGGAAATTCAATTTCCCTTTCATCAAAAAAAAAAGGAGATTTCATTTTGTAAGACGACCGTGCTCAGTCGAGGAGACACTTGAAGATCAAGCTCTGTAGAGGAAACTGATTTCGAAGTGGTAGACATCTGCGTGAGTCTTTGGGTTTAACAATACTACGGCTTCTTAGAAGTACTTCCGTGCTTCCTGTTTTCTGCTGCCCAAATTAGCTTGTGTTGTTGTAGATACAGTATAATAGCAGTGACGTGCTACATACGTGTCTGGCGTATTAAAATCTGAAAGGACACATTACACTCACTAACTCACTACGTTGTGTCCTAAGGGGACTCACCCTATTTTTCCCCGATGATGCTGTTGAAACAAGATGTTTTTTTGTTGTTTTTTTTTACCTAGTTCATGTGCACTTCTCTCATTTCAGCTCACACTCTCTTGCTGTCGCTCTAGTGCCTCGTTTCTCTTTTCTCTGCGGTTCAGCCGTGGTGAGGACACACTCGGCTCATCTTGCCTCAGCAGCCAACGACACGCTAACATGTCAAGGAGGATTCTGTGTTTTTAGCTGAGCCAGGCCAGAGAATATTTGGTTAAAATAGATCTGTGGTGCTGTTCTGCCCTCATTGTTTACCGGGTAGTTTGCTTGAAGTGATGTAAAGTAGAAGCAGTGTGTCATCTGGAGTGAGTGCCACGTTAGCAGCTGGACCTTTGGTAACTTGGGAGGAAAATCTGGCCTCATGTGCTTGGATTAATTTGGCATGCAACTCCTGGTGTTCTTCAACGCCGTTTTAGAAGGAAATAGCAGGAGTAAGAGGTTACAACCAGTGTTAAAAGTAACTGATAAATATTCTTATTCTACATTAGCAAGTGAGCAAATAAACTTTAAAGTGTTCAATTTGAGAAAGGAATTTAGTACAGTGGTAGAATGAGAACAACGGGGCAAGATGGAGACCTCTTCACTTTCATTCAAATACAACTGAGAAAGCACAAAACAGTCTGCCCTACGCCAAAGAAGTGAAGAATGACTTTAAAATAATGAATGTAAAAAAACAAAAAAAAATGTTCTGGGTGAAACACTGGGAAATCAAATAAAATAAAATATGGAAAGACTTGTAAAATATGACTACAACTGTTTGTTCAGATATAAATGTTCTGTTATATTGTATTTAATTTTGAACATGCATGGATATAACTGGGCGGCACAGTAAGTAAGAAGGTTGTTGGTTCGAACCTTGCCTTGGGGCCTTTGTCTCTGTAGGTTCTCTCCGGGTACTCCGGCTTCTTCCCACAGTCCAAAAACATGCACTTAACAGGTTAATTGGTGACTCTAAATTGGCCGTAGGTGTGAATGTGAGTGTGAATGGTTGTTTGTCTCTGTGTGCTCTGTGATGAGCTGGCAACTTGTCCAGGGCGTACCCCGCCACTCCCCCCAAAGTCAGCTGGGATAGGCTCCAGCCCCACCGTGACCCTGATGAGGATAAGCGGTTGGAGATGGATGGATGGATGGATGGATCCTTAATTGTATCCTCATCTCCACAAGTTTAATGCTACAATTTGTTGAACAATAAATGTACTTGGGGACCCACTGAAATGACCACCTGCAGACTCGCTACATTGAAAACCATCAACGTCACTGTATTAATAAAAAAGTACAAAAGGTCAGTTGAGGTATCTCTGTAATGTTAATAAGTCAACCAGAATCCAGAAGAGCAACTTCATCCACAAAGACTTGAGGGCAAATATATAAAATTCACCAGTCAGAAAAACCTAGGCCACACGGTGCAATGTAAACTGTAAGTTTTAAATATATACAGTGCGAAGACCTGTCAGGCGCTACAGAAACACAGTGGCTTTCTCTCAAAAAGACTGTCTGATCTGTCTCTGATGTAAAACCTATGAAAAGCTATTCAAAAGTGGATGCGTCACATCATCGCGTCCAGTACCAATAATGTTGAAATGTCACAAAAATGTGACCCGTTTCACATGATAGAGGCCTAACTGATCAAACGCATGGGATATTTTGTTAAGCATAATTTGTTATGTAATTAGCATTTACTTGAGGCTTTCATTCTTTGACACTGCAGAGTACATGCAGCTCGTTTACTTTGTAAATATCCATTTGTCAACAGCATTTGCATTTCATTTTAATCGGCCTCTTTCAGTAGGAACAACTTCATACAGTCACTGTCCTCTTTGTAAAAAGCACGGGTCCAACCTCATGCCAGTACAGCACTGGTGTAAATGTCAACGTGGGAGTATTCTTTGAATAGACCCATTAGTAATGACAACATCACACTTTTTAAGCATAGCGCAGACATAAAATGAATGAGTAAGGGATATTTTCTTTTGAATACGAGTAGGCTGAGCCTTGAATTCTGTCCAAATCCATGGCTCATGCAGTCTATCAAGCTTTTCAGCTATGAAGGCGTGATTGGACAGAAAACAACTGTTTAATGTCAAAATGTTGCCAATCAACAAAAAAGATGGAAAATAAAAAAGATCCCAAAAAATATGTGAGAGGTTTTTTTAGTCTTCAAACAAAGAGAGACTCAAACATACTTAACTGGACAGTATTTCTGTTCAGATGTGACACTGTCACAAGTAAAATTGGAACCTACATTTCAATTGTATGCAATGACAATATCTTTGTTTTATTTCTGGTTTGAACTGACACTCCTACAGGTCTTCAAAGGTGTCGAGTGTTGCAGAAAATTTGCTCTGTGTTTGGTCTCCTCCTGAGGAACATATCTGGCTATTTAGCTGCTAAATGCTCCACTATGTCAATCTCCTACTTCATTATAGGCATATCTTACTTGTTAAAAAGCTGATACTAGCTGTGAGACTGAACCAAAAACACAGAAGCTGTGGGCCATACAACGAAAACAATGAGCATCAGCATTAGCAATGCCTTATAGATAAACACGATTGGCTGCATAACAATATTGATTACTGCATATGTGCCTCAGCTGACCAAACCAGCATGGCATGAATGAGGAGAAACTTCTCCTTTGGCCCCATACTGACAGGATAAATGGCACAAATTAATTAACTGACAGGCGCTAAGCATTGAGGCTATAGGGAGTAATGAATGAATGAAGTCCACACCAAACAAACGCAGATGTTTGTCTGTGTTCATTGAGGTTTTACCACAGTTTTAAAAAACACACGGCACTTACATAGTACGCGTACCCATAGCAACGCAGCTTGCACATGCATAGCATCCGTTGTAAATGAGAGATGCAGTCCCTGTAATTAGCATTTTGACATGTTATAAGCGCTGTAGCCTTTTGCAAGAGCGTGTAGTAGCCTACCGCTCTGATGTGACTCATGAAGAGACTGCAAAACCCGATCTGTCTTTTTTTTTTCCTCGATATGTACTGTTTGAAGAATTCTTACTACTTTTAATCACAATAGTTTAAAAGGAGTTTCTCTAAATTACAGTAGATATTCACTCTCCATGTTGGGGTTATTCTGGGGTTATTATTATTTGGATTTGAGTTTTCTAAGACATATAATGTTCTGTGTTGTTGGAAATCCAATAGTTAAATGATTTGAGACAGTTTTTTGGGATTACTCATTAATTAATCAATCTCTTAAGTGAACTGACGAACAGGGAGTTCAATGTCAACAACACATCTACAAACTCAACATGGCACATCTCAAAGACACAGGGCTGTGCTGCCACAGGACAGGAATCTATCTTGCGGGGCATAGTCTTAATCATTATGCCGTGCTCATTACACTAATACTCGGCTCTTTTAATATTAAGACGTGTATTACAATGTGCACCTCTTCTCTTACATCGTCTTACGACAGATAGAAGAGGCAAGCGAGAGGAATTCAGAGAGGGGGAGAATCCCCGAGGAGGCTCCAGTGTGAGTAGAGAACACAGCGGAAGATGAATGCATTTTCTCTAATTAAAGCGACTGATGGCTGATCATGATCCCTATAAAGCTATCATTCACACACACCGTAGGCTTAATAAGCTATTATACCTACACGTGCCCAACATCAAGAGACCAAACAGCTGTTAGTTTGCTTATTTGCTCCATGCAGTGGTCTTCAGTGGAAAGGAAGCCCTTTCTCAGTGCGCATCCTCGAGGGGAAGAGCGGCTGACCGAAAAACAAATATGTAAACTGAACAAAAAGGGGAAAAAAACATTTGGCGAATGAAAGGATATATCAAGTGATTCAGCTCCTTTGATTGGTTTCAAATGCAGAAAAGGAATGGCTAATCAGTTCGTTGAGTGGCCATGTAAGGCAAGCTCTCCAGGCATTTCTGCTTGTGTTCATTAGTAACATCCTGGCATTTCTCGATCCAGCCCTCTATATATGAAAAAGACACACTGAGACCTTGAAGATGGATTTTTTTTTTCTCTCCACAGAAATGGTAAGTAAATCACAAAGGGACTAGGTCGTGATGTGATGGAATGTGTACCGAGTTTAGTTTGAAAAATATTTCGAGCTTTGCGGCATTAATAGCCTGACCGGACTGACCTTGGTGCCAAGGCCTTTACAAATCAATGATTTCCCACATTTCTGTAGAACAACCAAGGCATGAGGGAACACAAAGAGTTTGGCAAGTGTGCTTTACATCGCTCTACGCATGCCGCAGCAGTCATGCCGTATGATAGTGTTAACATCTCTTGACCCGTGCTTGGCTGTTTAGAAAAAAGACAGACGCGCTTGTTGGATATCAAAGTGTCAGAAAGAACATTTAACTGGCTTCAGGTCCAACCTGTTTCAAGCCTCGGGGTACGGACATGTGGGCAATGGATATTTATGTGCTTTGGCATATTTTGTTTTGCAACATTATTTCTCTGCAACCCTCCTGTTTCAGTTACACTCAACATAGGTATGACAGTTTCTTTGTACAGTAAATTTACTTACACCTTCACTGATTCCAAGTCTGCCATTTCATGCTTGTTATGCTTGTTATTTTTAACACTCAAACTGAAGTGTTCCTGAAATCCGCACAAGCTGCATCCTGTTTGTTTGTTTGCAGCCTCGCCGTCTTGAAGTGCTCAGAACACACTCTGTGCACTCTGTTCAAGGATGCACTCCCAGCAGGGCAGCTCAAATATTGACATCACTAGTTCATGGTTTAATATTAAAGATATAAACTTACAAAGTGATCATTCCCCCTCCCTTCACGTCGGTCCAAAAGACCTTTCCACCATTTTATTTTTTATATATTATTGATCATACGTAATAATCATTTACTAATGCTGTATCCTCTTGTTTTCCCAGCTGTTCTATAAAACAATATATATATTTTTATTGTCTGATTAAGACCCGCAGTAGCGCATTAACATGCCGCACCACTTCCGAAGCAGCATTCAGTGCGGTTGTGTTTCCTCAAACTGTTAAGCAGTGATGATTATGCACTTAGTAATTTTCTTCACTCCATGCAACAGCCCTCTGCAGACATCTCCCACACACTCTTCCTCTTGCTAACCTGACACTTATGCTGAATTCACAAAACACCTCTTCATTACCGAAACTGAGGCGGTTGCCCAATTACAGCAAAACAACAGCATGCATTCAGATTAATTTAGACGCGCCGATGGATTGACGAAGAGACAGATTATTCCCTCCTAATTCGTACGCTTCGGCTCGCAGTCATTTATAAAAATTAGGCCATAGTCTGCTGAATCTAGGCTGTGCAGAATTAGAGCTTATTGATATTGCTGCATAGTTAAAAAAAGGGGGGGGCCAATAAATCATCTCGCTTTATAGATCATTGTTTTTTCTCTCCACATGGCGGCTGAGCTTGTAGTTTTGGATCCTTCAACAGAATGTCTCTTAAGCAAAAAGAAAACTTTGTGCAACAAAACAGCCTGCAGGATTAATCACAATCCTCCACTTGTGAGATACAAATTTAGTCTAATTCATTGTTTCATTTTAAACAACATTATATGGACACATTTTGTGCTGCATTGGTGCAGAAGTTGGTGGCAACTAAGAGTTTGTGACTTGAGCAAAATTAATTTTCCTTGAGCACCGCTCAGTAATTAAACTAACTAATTGCAGAATTCAACTAAGTTTATAAATTTATTCTGCGCCCTCAACATTCAATATGCTTTTAAAAAAGGATGAAAGAATGTTGTGTTTTTTCCCTTCGCTGTGTACACTCCAGCGCAGGACCAGAAGAAGCTGACTGAGCTCTGCAGGCTTCTGCCGGCTATCAATCTTTATTCTTTCCGCTGATCCACATGCACGATCCATCCCTGTTACTGGTGGCTCAGCTCCACACTGCAGTCCCCATCAGGCTCCGGATGCGTAAGGCTGCGTTCAGACTGACAGGAGCCTGTCCCAAATGACATTAGGCAAGGGGCGGGGTATTGGCTTGGAAGTGTCACCGGTCAATCACAGGAGCTGACACACAGAGACAAACACACTCGTACTTGTACAACCACGGGCGATTTTGGAGTCGGCAATTAATCTATCTAGTATCTGGAGAGAACCTAGGCACGCACAGGAAGGCAAAATAATTAGTACAATTTCAATTTCCCCTTATTACACATGACCACTATGCATGGTGGTGGCTGTTTCTAGTGGGTGAATTATCACTATTTAATGCCACGGAAACTGTCATTGTCAGTGATGAATCAAGCGCCATTAACAATGAGAGAAATAATCAATAATTTAGTTTATAGCACTCATTCAAACAGACTTTACAGTGATCACACAGGTCGCCCTTATCCTTCCCAACACTTTTAAAATTTAACAAGTGACAGAAAACACTGGCTAATGCAGCCTCTAAACTTCACTTTTAGGTCTTGGGCTCCCTCCTCTGTGAGATTTCTGAAACCAGCTGTGTTTGTTCTACAAAGAAGAAGCTGTTTTGGCGCCTTTAGAAGCTGGTTTGAGAGCCTCCCATTGGGCACAAAAACAGAAAAGCCTCACTTTCTATGGCCTTGCCAGCCCAGAGCTAACTTACAGGTTGCTCACTGCCGCGAGCCTTCCTCTAGACAGCACTTGAATCAGACACAGAAAGAGAGAGAGAGGGAAGATTGGACGGCAGGGCCGGGTGGGGGTGGATGAGCTGATGGATGGATGGATGGATGTGTGTGATGTGTGGAGTGAAACTGTTTCTCCCCCCCCACTGAACCCCTCCTGACAGCCGGAGCTCGCTGTCAGCCTGCAGCATCACGGCAAGGTTAAGATGAAACTCTACTGAGTCTCAATGAAAATCACGTCACCAAACTTTTCTTTGTTTTTTTTTTTTAAAGGGTAAAACCGATGCTCTTATTTGCGACTAGAGATATCTATTGAATACTCCTTTAAAAGAAAGATGACCTGGGTGACTGAGTACCCATTAAGTAAAATACAACTTTAAAAAAAAAAACAGCACCACTGCTGCATTTGTGTATCTCCTTCATGTTCTGCTCAATTCTCAGCTTTAAAAACACACACATAAGAGCCGAAATGGACCGATACTTTGTGAAATAGGGCAGCAATAAAACTTCCCCATTCATTCCAGACCAACACTGAGCCATCGTATTGACAACACGAGACGGTATAAGGGTGAAAAAATAACATAGCTTAAGGTTCAAGGCATCTTTTTTTTTTTTTTTTTGCGTTGAGAAAACGAAATCTTTTTTTATTGGAAATCAGATTCAACACCGCACTCGAGGGAAATAAAGGAGAATTAGCTTCAAGAGTTATTGTTTGCAACCTGTATGGATAAAGGATTACAGGCCAGAGGGATGGTACCCCCGGGGTGAGTCTGGAGGTGGGACGTTGAGCGGATGGAGAGGGAAGCAAACTGGGTCAGAGAACAAAGGAATGGGAGGTGTTGAGGTATCATGAAAATTGCAAATGTGGCTCATCTGCTGTGGCTGTTGTAAGATATTGAAGATCTGGCATCGCCGCCTATGTTCTCAAGCCTCTTTTATTAATAAAACCCCATTTAGGACATAATCACTGTCTCGCATTACTGTGCAGATATTTCACACATAAAGCCAGGAAACAATCCATTTCCCGTCACACATCATTTTCCACCCCGCGAATCATTCTTCACTCCGAGAGATCAATAGAGCTCGCACTGTATCTCAGCCCGTGACCTATTTTTCAGTCTTGCGCCTCAAGCCTGATATTCTAATGCTTACAGTATCAAGATCGGAGACAACCGGGGACATTTGTGGAGCTCCGAGATATTCACGACGCATTCATCTCACATGGTCCCATTAGAGTGAGCTTTGTTTTCAGTATTTTCATAATGGAATAAGTAAGTGCACAAAGAGTAGAGAAAGATTTACTACAAAAAAAAAAACAGGGACAGATATATATATAAAGTTCAGGTAGAATCGGTTTTAGAGTTTGTTCAGCACACTGCTGAGGTTTCTGAATAATTCACTTGGTGCTTAAATAGCTCCTTGCTTCAGGTACTATGGGTGGCACACAGACTGCGAGGCTTGCTGATCCGGCACAGACAGACTCGCAGTCAGAGTTAGTAGTCGCTTTAATTGGTTGACTGAGCTCAAATGAGATTAATCTATTTCTCTTTCTCACCGCCTTTGTCTTGTGTCGTCGTGTGCTTTTTTTTTTTTTTTTTTGATTTGGTTGTGTGATCTGTCTTCCCTGCTTGTTTTTAAATCTTAATATTTCTATCCTTTATTTTCCTTCCTGCCTCGTCTTTCCTCTTGCCACTCTTTTTTTTCCTTTTATACCGTCTTCCTTGCTATATTTTCTTGCATTTTCTCCACCTTTCTTCCTTTACACTACCCCTCTCTGGTCTCTGTGAGACCATTAATAATGCAACAAAGCTCTAGTTCTTTGGAGCTCATTTTAAAGTGTTTGTTTTTGCATTGACGGCCGTAATACAAGCGACGTAATAACGCGCCAGCGTTCAGCTACAAAGACAACTTACCGTGAACTAACCGTTAGCTCTGGGCTCTTCCTGTTATAACGGCACGTTTTTTTTATCTAACAGTGAAATTTAGAGCAAGATTTTTCTCTCTTGCTTTAATGGCATGAATATTTGAAAAATAGTATGGATGGAGAGCCTTGGGGTCGACTAGCTGCAGGCTTTTACACTGCACAACCATTATTTACACAAACAGTAGGAGGTGTGGATTTCCAATTTGCATGTGGCATCAGCAGGTGAGGCATTTCCACAGATGACATCTGGACTGGACTAGTTATTCAAGTCGATAACATCTTTACATATTCACTTGCAATCTATGCTTTCTCAATACTAATCGGTAACTTGAAACTTGTAATTTGGCTGAGAAGCCGCTCACTCTCCTGGCTTGTGTCGAATATTTTACGAGTAGAATCTTGACCTGCCACGGCAACCATGACGTTACCTACTTCAAAGCAGTTTTTGTATCAGCTCTGCAGCTCTCACAGTGCTGACTGGACTGAACCGAAGCCAAATATTCTCACTTGGCTTTTTGTTCTTGTCTTTTGGCAGCCTTGTTAATTTGACATATTAACCAAACACTACCCAATTAAATCACATCACTACTTCAGATAATGGCTGATTTAAAACTAATAATAAGCAGCAAAGATGAAGCATCCAGTGTCCTCCTTTTGTGGAGTGCACCTGCTGCATTTGCAAGATAACTAATAACCACGTAACATGATTTAATTGTATAATTTAGTCATTCCATTTAGCTGCTTCAGTGACAGCGTCCTGCTGTTGCGGATGTTGGCTTACAGGAACACAACAGAGCCGTCGCTTATGTTGACGCGTGTGCTTTTCACAGCACGACAGGTCAGCAGAGCCATTGTTCAGTTTCAGCGTCTCTATTCTTAGTCACACAAAACAGACGCAATAATAACGTATTAATAAAATCTATGATGAATTTCGACTTCAGGTTTTACATTTTTCATGGCTCAAACTCTCTCAGTCAAACTGTAAAAAAACAAAACGCTTCGGGCAAAAGTCAATTGAAGCGTCGTAGGTACGACTTAAATGTGAAACAGATTTCTGTTCACTCTGCAGGCAGCTTTAATCTTTTTGCTCGTACCATACTGTGAAATTTCATCTCATTCTTGACCAAACTAAGAACATTTCACACTCGTACAGTGTGCACCTTTTCTTTCCCCACATTGCATTTCCTCTAAACACTGCTCGGTGCAATGTCATGCTGATGTGGTCTATTGCGAGTACATCAGATCTAAAGATGCTGTTTCACTGCATTTTTAATGAGTTTAGGGTAACTTCTGTGTTTTTTTTTTTGTTTGTTTGTTTGTTTGTTTTTTTAACCTGGACCTTGTTTTTGTGTGACTACTAGAGACGAACAACTTTTAAGATCTGTCTAGTATTGAGCGAGAAGGCTGCAGCTGGCAGCCACGACACAACAACATAATCCTTATGGGAAACTGAGCACCATCAATACGCATCCACTAAAGGTGCTTGTCCTTGCCACTGACAGGCTCAGATTTTATTCTAAGCGTCTGACAACATTATGGAAAAAACCCAACGGATAAATCTTTTTTTATTTAAATAAAAGTAAATCTTTTGTTTAACTACAAGCAGCAGTTATATAGTTGTTTCAAAGTCACAGTAATTCTATCTCATAATATTGTAACAGTTCATTCGATATAATAAAAAGATGAATCAAGGTGAGTTTTATTTTGTTTCTGTGACGTTTGAACGAAGCGTTATGTTGTTATGAGGCTGAATGAAGGTTTTTAAATCAATGAAGTCTGGTGGCTTTGAATTAGGGATGTGCATCGGTAGAACCGCAACCGACCAATGGCAGAAATGGGCAAAATAAACGTGCAGTGCAAGCTATGTAAAATTAAACTTGTGCATCATAGAACAGCCACTTCAATGATTTACCATCTGCAGATCAGGACAAACATAACAAGGAACCTCTCGTCACCCCTTATGTGCTAATGCTAGTAGTGTTAGCAAGCGCCAATGGGATGCTGCCAGAGCAGAGAGGATGAACAAGGTAAGTGCGTTGAAATTAAGGGCTGATCTACAAAGTGCCAAATAAAATGAAGTGTGTAGCTGGTGAAATAAGTACCAGCCGAGTTATTAAAGTTATTGCAACATCTCTGCGGATGTGGTTTTTCTTCAGGTCAGCTAAAGTCTGCGCAGCGTAGAAAGGTAGGACGAAATAGGAAAATGAAGTCCAGGTTGAAAGATACCGAAGTTACCCTTTAACTTTTTTATTTGAGAAAAAACTTTACAGCGAAAGGTTGAACTACTTCATTATGTCTACTTCAGGTTTCAGCCAGTTGGAGTTTTGTTTTTCAGGGCTTTTCACACCTGTTCATTTGTGATGGTATGTACTGTGTCTGTTTATGTGAGTGGGAGTAAGGAACTGAATTTGTTCGCTACATGCAAGTGTCCCTTTTGTAGCAGCAGTTGGGAAGTATCATTGTGGTCATCCACTCCTCCCCCATATCTTCTCTCATATCGAGCAGTAATGTTGGAATTTCAATGAGACTTTCGTGTGGGGACATAGGCGAAGTTTAAGACACATTTTAAGATACAATAGACGCCGTGGCACGGATCTCAGATTCTCTCAATCAGCCGTAACGCTTCTTTCAAACTCGCTGCTGTGCACGCACACACAAAGTGAGCGAGAAAGCGAGCAGATAGTGTCCTCTTAGATCATCCAAACATCAATGGCTTGTCATACAGCAGTCCCTTCTGTCAGCCCACAGAGGACGGGGAGCCACAGAAGTCTTTCCAGCAGCAGTCAGAGACAATGATACCCAGCCGCCGTTGAGAGCAAGAACATCAAATACACACACACACATATGCACGTACACACGGGGAATACACACAGATAGTGACTCAGTGGTAAGCCATAGATTTTACTTCGCGCGCAAAAAAGAAAAACATACACACAGCTCGGTTGAAGAAGGTCTCCCTTTAAGTTCGTACATCAAGATACACACCATTGCACCAGTGTCAGAAATACAGGAATAACAAACACTGAAGAAAAAGTAAGAGCTCAGAGAGGAAACAGATATTGTGTTAAAGACAGCCAGGCATGGTGGCGAGGAGTTTTCCAAAAGAAGTTCTCCAACCTCCCAAGTATTGAGTATTTTATAAAATAAGTTTGTTATTGGTGGTTAATTTTATCCAAAAAAGACAGAAAACTGTCCATAATTAATGTAACAGCATCAGTGATGTTGCTAGGCACACGCCATCCATCTCCAGCACATTAAAAGCTGAGAGGATTTCACTATAAAACACACATTTTTTCCTGATGATGCTACATTATGAACAACAAATCTGGTGGAGTAAAAATAATAAATTATGCAGGTTTAAAGCGTAATATCATTATGGCACAATAATGAGGAAGTAAACATAAAAACAGGACATAGTTTACTCAGGATCTTGTCTTACTTCATGGCTCTTTTTCTTTGGACTTCTCACTAACAGTTTCTTCAAGTGTCCCTCCCACCATTCATGTGGAGATTCCCAGCTTCAAGACAGTAATGATGGCAGCAACTGAAGTAAAAGCAGCATGTTTGGTCCATACTGCCTTTGATGCCAGCATGACCTGGCCGATGGATGGGACAGTCTTAACCAGAAACACAGTGAGCAGGGACACAAAGACAACTCACATCATCAGTGGTGTGGTGGTTACTTTAAGTCGGTGGAAACGAGTGAAGCATATAACAGCAGAATACGGCTGCTTCTCATCCACTGAGAGGACTGTGAATGCTGCAGGTAAGGCAACATGAAAATCAGATGTGGAAATCAGAGGCGGTAGCATCATAAATTTAGCAGGACATGATGCAAACCTTTCACATTCGTCCAAACAGAAGCGGCAAATTACTCAAAACAGCCTGTGCTAAACCAAAGAGGAGGAAAGACATGATGAAGGGTATTTGAAAAAACGAATACGAGTTTGTCTGTAAATATAATTGTTGATCCATATAACATCAAACGCTACAATTTACTGATTTCCATTTCTGTGTCCCAAAGACTCACTACACTGGAAACCCATCGACATCACTGCACCATGATATGCAGACACTTCTGCTGCATGACTCGCACACAAAAAGACATCTCCATCTTCGCGAGCCCTTTCTTCTAAAAATCTGACTGCAGCATGAAAGAGACGTCCATAAATATTTTGCATCAGGTGACTGACAAGAGCATCTCCAATGACTGGATAGGCGTTAAATTCTCTTGCTGGATCATTACCGCACACACCATGAGGAAGTGCTTTGAAAATCCAATGGTTTATTGAAAATTAGCCTAAAAGTGTGTGTGTGTGTGTGTGCGTGTGTGTGTGTGTGTGTGTGTGTGTGTGTGTGTGTGTACAAATCGATTTGTCTCAAGGCTTTTCTATTAAAGTCTCACTTTCCGCCTGGCTTGTTGTGAACACATTCTAGGTCTTTTGTTTCTATAATGCAGCAGGTACCTGGGAGACAGAGAGCCGATCATCAAAGTTGGAAGCACTTAGCAGGGGAGAGGCTCTCTTCTCTCCCACGTATTGTTTTGTTTTTCAGTCATCCAACATCTCACGCTACGCGCTGCATCCATGCGTACCGTACACTCACCACTGACCTTTCGCAACAATCGCATCTCATCGTATTCTTAGTGTACTCTCTGTTTACTATTATGCTCTTAATTTAAATAAATTACTTATGATTTTCCTTCAGCTCGCGTCTCCTTCCCTCCTCATGACTCCTTCACCAGGTCGTGACAGCAGCGGGTTAGCAGGCATCAGCTATGATGAGACGGATGCATGTTAAATAAGATTTCTTTGTCAAACATCATCCAAAGGAAAGTATTTCTGCTGCTGCAGACGGCAGCCGGCTGTGTAACAGAAGTCACAGCACTTTCTGAACTCGTGTGGCCTCAGATGATCCCAATTATCTTTACACAGTGAGGTGTACAGATTTAAAATTTGGGAAGATAGAGAACCAGTATCAGATCGGTACTCTGATGGGACAGCCTGAGGTGAAGTATGAAAATCTGTAGTTGGATTGGTGGTACCCTAGTAATCCCCCTTTATCCTGTCTAATTTTTTTTATACACTTTTTATAGCATAAAACCAAAATTATAATAATTATCTCAGGCTGGCTTTTGGCTATTTAAACAAGTCTTTAATTAAATAAAAATGACAAAATATCTTGGCAGTCAGCCGATCCCGTAATATGACACATTCAACCACATGCAAAAAAAGCAGGGTTATTAAGGTTGCTGTGAGTGCAGCATGAGCTGCCATACGCAATAACAAACTTGCGTCAATAACCATTGTATGCTAGCTGTAAGGCACTGAAAACACGGGCCTTAAATGGCCTAAACAACCCTGTTTTCTCTGACCTTGTTATTTCGATCCTTTCACAGGCTCGTCCTTTCTTTTATCAGCCCGAGCATCACAACAGACACCATCGGTGAGTCATTAAATAGACATGAAAAGGACACTCCATCAGTTAGCAATAAACAAGAGGAAATCTGAAAATCTACTTCATAATAATGACTAAACCAGCAAGCCTCTGAGCAGCGTATGTATTTTTAAATGTGAAAGCCTTCATTTAGGACCATGGGGAGACCTTTAGACAGGTTGACATACAGCTGATGGATCAGAGAGAAAGGAGATACTAAGACATGAAATTGTAAGGAGGGTGTGAGGGGTGTGAGGTTGGACCCAAGAACAGCGCAGACTGAGACCAGCGTTGGAACAGTTCAACAGTTTATTGGCCAAACAGGGTCGCAAAAATCCACAGCAGGTACAACAGGAACAAAGTCCACAACAGAGCCAGCCAAAACAGTCCAACTCTCCAGCAGAAACGGGACAAGGGGCGAGCAGGGGACGGAAGGCTGGTCAGGTTACCTGGGCAGGGACGAGGACGGGTCAGGGTCGAAACCAGGGACGCAATCCGAAGCTAACCGCGCAAGAGCTTAGCATGCTGCTGAAGACTATCTGGCAGATACTGAGTGGAAGGAGTGGGTTTAAATCAGGTGAGGGAACACAGGTGAAGGTGGGTGCACTGATCCGGTGGGAGTGGCCGGCAGGTGAGTGGAAGAGTACTGGCAGGAGGGATGAAAAACCAGGAGCGGATCATGACAGGAGGGGATAGACTAGAACGAGGCAGGTGGTCAGAGACTGATTGAGGCCTGTGTGTGCCTGTGCAAGTCCCACAGATGTAAAAACAGCCTGACGTCACACCTCAGTGACACAGAAGAAGTATTCACATCTTCGGTTCTTGCGGTTCAAACAGGTGAGGGTCAAACAGACAAAGGAAATGAGCGCCGTGGTTTGCTATGCTGCGAACAAGAGAAGCATGCGACAGGCGGAGTTTGTGTGACGGCTTTGAACTGCATGTGTGTGTATGTGTGTACATGTACAACTGTGGGTAAAATTAGGAATTAGAGCAGTGAAGAGAGGAGAATGTCTGCATTCAGTGTGGGTCAGCTCTCTGCGCAGCCTCCCTCCCCATTTTCCCTCCGAGACCGCTATAAAAGAATATCTGATGTGGATGCAGAGAGTAAGGGAGAGGCTGAGAGGACAAAAAGAATGCTATATCACTGTGCCGTTCAGAGCCAGTGGGTGTTATTTTATGCCAAAAGCCTCCACAATTTCTATTCAAAACATACAGATGTGCTCACACACTTGCAACCCGGGGAGGGGAGGAAAAAGCCAGCGGAGAGAGAAAGAGCAAGAAACTTATAATAACCGAGATAGAAGGCAGGATGTGATAATACAAAGTTTGTTGCAGAGTCTGTTCTGCAGAAGAGAAAGTGTTTTTAATTCTAAATTATTCCCACTCCTCCTAAGTGGCTCCTGGCTATAAATTTGATTTTTTTTTTTTTTTTAACAACTGATATAAACACAAAGGAGGAGGAAAGAAATACAAGAAATTGGCAAGACTGTCCAGCTAAAAAGCCGGTGTTCGCCGGTTCAAAGCACCATAAACACATACAGGTAAAAACACACCTTAAAAAAAAACAAATTAGTGCTTAAAGGCGAGTCTAAAAAGAGCAAATCTCTGACCATGGGTGCATCCCACGTGTCAAATTGCATCCACGTTCCCGTCGCTTCCCGTCTTTTCCTCACGTTTCCCGCTGGGAATGCATGGTGACAACGCAAGGAAAGCAAAAATGAAGTTTTCGGAGAGGTGCGACGTCTTCTCCTCCGAAGCATCACGTGAAGCAGCGTCAGTTCCTGATGGCAGCAGCTGGATCGGCTGTCATTTGGCTTTCACATCTGTAAGTTGGGGACTTTTGATGGAGCTGGTGTCTGCACACGCATGCACCGTGCTAATACTAATTAAGGCACACTGTTATAAACAGTCAGAGCAGCTCTCTCTCTCTAGGCTGTCACCTGTTTAACAATCAGCTCCGCACGAATAATAACCTGTATTTTGTATTGAGGCTGTGTCATGTCTACCGGCAGAGAGATTTTATTTCTGAATATGATTATGGTGTCTTTTGAACATTAGTGTTACGTTTATTAGGAATTTTGTTTTCCTGGATCTGTTAACACTTCAATCAACATCTTCCATAAAACATTTGCAAGGCTTTTGATTGATTATATGGACATTAACTAGCTCCCTGCATTTGTTGACACGTTACTGTACATTTCTTGTGCTATCACCACCTGTAGATCACTGGAATAGCATGAAATCAAGGGCTGGATTATGTCCAGCATCCTCTGCGTGTGAATACACAAAGCAATGCACCCACATGAAACAAAGCTTCATGTGCTTTACTACTGGTCAAAAACACCACAGAGAACTTTAAAGTTGCTCTTTAACAAGCTACAGTTCAGTTTGCCGTCGTGGTTTCTTGAGACGGACTGATCCTTACACCCTGACTGAGCTGCAGCCAGGAGAGCTCTTGCTCAAGGATCTCAGCCTGTCTTCTGGCTCATGCGGGATTAAAATATCATTAATGTTGGAGGCACAAGTCCAGGAGCTTTAAAATTCATCCGCTGAACACTGAAATCAATTTCCAAGGAGACAGGTAACCAGTGAAGTGAAACTGGGATATGTGTAAGTAGGGTTTTCCCTAATGCAGGTGGCCGTGTGCTGAATATATGGAATGATAAAGACATGGATTACCTTTTCCATGTTGGCTGAAGGTGGAGTTTTATTTTGGATGCATAAACAGAAATGTGTTCTTCACTTAAATATCAAACAGGAGGCTGTTACACTGTATTGTTTCCATAGTTAAAACTGAAGGACTTTGATTCAAAAAGAGTTTCAATAAGCTTCCCATTTAGAAATAGGACTTTAGTTAATGTTGTGATTTAACTCTTTGAAAAATGGCACAAAATAAGCCAGCCCGTGTCACTGATAGTCTTGAATTGTGTTCATGAATGTGGCAAACGCTTTGAGTTTAAATGGGTGCATACTTGGCCCAAAGCACATCAAAGAATTCTTGCACAAAGACTTAGTTACTCTCTATTGTCGAAAGCGTGATAGACGATTTTTTTCTTTTTTTTTTCTTTTTTTTTACCATGGAAATTAAAGTTTGCACATGAATGGATTTCAAGTTTCAAAAGGTCATTGAAAATCATTGAAAGTTTGTGCTGCTTGGAAGCCTTGGAAGTTTTTAAAAGGCAATGGATGGCGGCACAGAATCGTTACTTAAATATCCAACTTTAGCAATCAAGCGCCTCTTGATATCGTCATTACTTTATAAAACGCCACCCAAGCTCACAATGTTTCCTCTACTAATGTTCCTTGGTATCAGATATTTTCACATAGCCTTTAACTAATTGGTAACTATCTCCGCACGCATTTCTGGCACCTCTCTGCTCAGACAAATTAACAAGTGGAGGCACATCTGTGCCACAGTATTATCATCTGATTTCTGGGATACATTCTGCTCCATTTGTCTCACATGGCACAGCTGCCTTAAATCCGGGTGTTGCCAAATCCTTTCCCAGCAAGAGAAAGCCTGTGGCTCACATGGATAAAAAAAAAAAAAAAAAAAAAAGGGAGAGGGGGAAGTGGGGGTGGCTACAGGAAGGGAAGCGGTTGAGTCAGCGTAGAGGACACGCAGGAAGTGGCAAGAGGCCTTCGGGGGACAGAAGCTGCCATGACAGCTTTCAGAGGGGCCAGCACACTAATGACAGCCACTTAGTGTGATGCGATGGGACAATGCGGGGCGAAGAGAAAGTGGAAGGAGCATTCGGCTATTTAGCAGTACATCGTTAATGGTTCTTCATTTGTCCAAACAACAACAGGACCAGGTCTCATAGGTGAGTCTGTCAACCATCCAGTGACAGCTCGAGGATTTCTTTTTGTGAGCCACTGGGAGATTTGGGTATTTTGGTGGGGTTGGCTTTAGAGCGAAAACTGGATCGCTCTGCAGCAATAACAACTGCTCATTAAGTCACTTGGAGATCTGAGTACATAGATGTGAAATTCAAAAAACGTCATGTTTTTACTATAGCCTATTTCCAATGCTCCTTGAAGGCTGGATGACTTGCCTGCACTCACTTTTTAATCATTTATTAAATGATTTAATTTCCTCTAATCTACAGCCTCTCGGAGAGCACACAAATGTCATACAGTTCTTTTTAACAAATTATCGGCGAATTTGAATATCAGTCAAATTCAAATGAGGACTCTGGACTTATGACACTAATGTTTAAATAATCACAGATTCATTTCTTAAGTAGATGTACTGAAAGACAACAGGGCCTTGGTAGGTGATATAATAATAAATAAATAGATTTAGTCTATCCTTGAAACATAAACAAGCAAATAACTATATTATGGCAAGAAATATGAATTATTCACCTCTGCAGCAAGGTTCACCTGTAATGTCTTCACATCTTTTCAAACAGGACTATGCGGTACGGTGAAAAAAAACACACACGCACATATAAAAACATCTCTGGAGCCCACATCATCTCTCAGGGTCGCATATTTGGTGAGATGAGGATGTCATTAACCACAACATCAAGCACAGAGGTTGCCAAGAACACAGAGGCCTGCGAGGGCCGACGCACAGCGGTGTGAACATCCTCGCCATCCATGATGTTAATCCAAAGAAATTCATGATTTCGTGCCATTTGCCAACAAAAACACCGACCAAGTTGCACCCATGAGCATCCATTATGCATCAGCACAGGGTTTCATCGGTGGAATGAAATCAAAGCAGGCGCAGCGACATCTGCCGTGCACACCAGTGATTCATCACAATCATCTGTTTGGTGAATTCCTCTGTTCCAATCATAACCACGTGCTGCTTTTTCAATCCAAATCAATCAGTTCGCCACCCCTACTGAGCTTGCATTAGCAGTTAGACAAGCAAGCACCTGCAGGACACTGCAAACTCTGCTGGTTAGCAAAGCATCGATCAAAAAGCTGAGGAACTGTTTCATTCACAGCTCATAAACCAATACACAAGCTGTCTTACCTTAAACCATTGCAGTTCTGGGTGATAGAGATCCACCTTGTCCCAATTTGGCAAAGGTGCATTATGCACAGAGGTGCATAATTGAAGCTAGGTAGCTCCATAGTAGCTGTTTTGTACCTTACTCCAGCTGTCTTCTGGTTTTTGTGGCTCCGGATGTTCCCACGTTAGCCTGGACCTCTCCTTAAGCCTAAACCACGCCATGTCGAACCTTGATTCATATACTACTTGCGTGCAACAGCACAGCAGGGCCACCACGTGTTAGCTCACCTGTGCGCTAAACCACGCCCACCTTAGTTACTGTTGCTATGCTCTCCATTCCAAGCAGGAGGCATGTCTACCAAGTGGTGGTGCTAGAGTTATCATCGAAATTCATGGTACTTATACTTATTGAAAACACTGGGCACGCAGTCAAAAGCAGCTTCACATTTCTAGCTGGCATTTCAAGCAGTTTCACCGGCTGTCATAGCAACCAATCACAACACCTAATCTGTACTGCGCATGCCGAGAAGGATCAGTACTTTATTGATAACTGATCCCTTTTACCCCGAAATATACGCAAAGGGCTCATACATGCAAATGTAACAAGTGAGCATCTTGCTTCCTCCTCATTTCATGTTGCACATCATGCATAGCACCAGGCCATGACGAATGAATGTTAGTTGGTTAATCAAGCTAAAGTTAGCCATGTTGGCACTGGCACCACAGGCTAATTTAGTTTGACTAAAACATGTCTTTCGATGTAACGCTTAGTTACTGCTGGACATGGTAATGTTTGCAGCACATCAGGATAGATAAAGACATATTTAAACTATTCTTAACTCTTTTCATCGTTTTTGGGGTTTTTATAAAGGTTAGAAAACGACCTTTAGACTGAAGAAGTATCTCTTAAGCCCCATGCACACTGCTTCAGCCTGTGGAGAAAACCAAAGCTTGACAGGTCTGCCATGTTAAGTTACAGTTTCTATGCTTGAAACCTTAACTCCTACTGGTGTCAATAGTTTGCCGTAGCCATAATCTACTCTACCCATGCAATCAATTGAACAAGAAGAAGTTATAGTTATTATATGTAGATAATAGTTGAATGTACAGTGTTGCATGAAACAGCTTAAATGCTACACTGAGTGCTGCTGCAAAGTTATGCAACAATATTCTTCAGCTTCATTTTTCTGCTGACCATAGGCGACCTCCGCTAACCTCTACAGGTGCTGTTTACATGACTCTCAGAAAAATCAATTGGCTGCTGAAACCGAGGTCTCAAAGTGATGAAAATACCGGAGGTGGCAAAGCAGGCAAATATGTATGTATGCTCACATACATATGCATGAGTACCCCACAACGGAAACTGGCATGCTTTCATAAATGGTCTGAAGAAAAGTTTGAAGCGCAGTGGACCAGCTGATGTAACTAAACTGTGCACAATTTCATACTCATGTGGTTTGACCCTCAGCAGCTTGCTTGAGGCATAGGGAGAAATATAATGAATAGAACAAAATCTGTGCACTTATAGTCCTTCATAAGCTTCTAAATTAGTTTAGGCTGGCTGAAATCGTAGACATCCTGCATATTTTTTGCACATGCATATTGCATTCCTATGAATTGTAAACACAACAAAATAAAACAGTGTTGCATTTCTGTGATCGTAGAAGTCCTGCAGTACTTAGTATTGTTCAATTAATATGCCGTGTAGTCATGTTTATGCGCCAACACCATATTTTATTCTAGGGCATCATCACACAGGTCATGCATGTTAAGTACCACTGTGCTGCTGTGTTTTCATACTTAGTTTCTTGTTGGTGTTATCCTGCTCAGAAAAATAACCAGGTCTCTCTTACTCAACGACAAACGAGCAATGCAAAATGTGTCACCATCCATATGTTCTTATGCTAAAATCTTCTGAGATCATCAGCCTTAGAAGAAACTGACAAACTGTTTCTCTGTTTCGGCCAATATAATGATTATGAGTATGACATCCAGACATCTGATTGGATATATGGCTGCGCTCATTAGTTACACCTGCACGCACGCCAGTGAAAAATAGAAGAAGATCCGAGAGGAAAGACAGAGCTGAAAGACACTACTACTCTAACTCTACTCACATCAGACAGAGCCACACATAACTCTTCCACAGATTTAACTCTCAGTACAGTTTGGTCAAAAAATAGCTGCTGAACGGCGCTTTTGTAGCAAAAGAAAAAACACCTGTACGACTGTACTGTGTCAATTTTTCTGACAATATTACTACGGTAACATGATGAAATTTTGTGGAAAGATCTTGACCTTTTTTATTTGGAAAGTGAGAGCTGTGATCCAAGATCACAGACTGTCAGCCTGTTTGACATGACGTGGCACTTACAGCCTCCTGTGACTCCGGAGCCATGTGGCAAGACTTACATAATTTATCATCAAGCAAAGTTAGACAAGTATGACATAACTGTCATCACGCTACATACTCCTACTATGTACTTCAAGTATTTTGTAGATTTGGGCTGAATGAGCTAGGCAGTAGGAGACAGATTCAGTATGTTGCATGGTAACTACTCTGTATGTCTGAGCAGTAAATAGAGATATTAACATTCATAAATTTATTCTGCCCTGTGGAGAGAAAACCAAAATCTCATAAACTCTGGCAGCTGAGAGTCCAGCAAATGAAGCCCACTGGACATCACGATAAAGGCTGGCTGTTGCCTTTCTCTTGGCTAGCGCCTGCTGCGCCAGGCCGCTTTACATTTGGTCCAGACAACATCTGGCAGCCTTGCACATCCAAAAGGTTCTGTCTCAATCTCCCATGTCCCCGGGGTTTGTTCGCTGCCAGGTTTGTAGCTCCAACCCCCCCACAAACCTCAAACGCAACCCCCAGGATTGTCCGAATCCCGAGTCCAGCCACGACCTGCTGCAGCTGGACCTTGGCGTGTTTTGTCTCCGGTGGCCTGCTTCTAATCAAAAACAGCCACAGTTGGCAGACAGCACCCGCAGTTATGATATTATGAGACAGCAGCAGACCTTCTGAGATCCCATTGAGTGGTCAGTTATTTAAGGTGTGTCCCAGAACTCAGCTGAGAATTTTAAACAGGTATGACTGTTTCCACAGGCTTCAATATCGCTGTCAATATACGCTCACTGTTCACTGGTTATAGCCCTTATATTACATACATTTCCTCACGGATTACCCTGAATCTGAAGCCACGTTGAGACTATCTTTAGCTTTCTCTTTAAACTCATGAATTGTGCATTAAAATGAAGATCTTAATTAAATTCACGCACATATTTCAATGAAAATGGAGCACATACATCAGAGGCAACATTGATTGATTGGGATCCTACATGTGAGATATATGTACTGTATCAAATTATGATAGGTGCACGAAGATAAAAAGCGCATCGTGTTTCACCGGCTAACTTTTGATTTCCTTCAACAACGGCAAAGTTACCCAAACCATTAATCATCTGATTTGATTGCCAGCTGAGTAATCATCCTTCAGCCAAGAGAAACTTCAGCAGGACCCAGGCCAGTGAAACACTGAACAATGTTGTCAAAAGGAAAAAAAAAAAAACATCAGAATCAGAAACAAATGTGACCAAGTACACATGTAAGGACTTTTATTTTTCATTGATTTCAATGTACTTTCACAAGAATAGACATACTGGCAAGACCAAGGACTACAAAGCTGAACAAATACATGTAAAGAAATGTGAACGCTATAAAAAAAAAACAAGACCCCTCACTTAAGGTAATGATGATAAAAAGCAAATCATCTACAATAATAACAGTGGTGATTCACGCCACTGCATTCACATGCAGTGCCCTCTGTCTGCAGTGCTTATTTATGCTGCTTTCATTTCCAAGCTGTCTCTGTACCGTTCACTATTTATCTATAACAGTAAGTACTCAGCAATAAATAATCTTTCTACAGTAAATGAATTATTACCCAGTGTTGGCACAATCCTTTGAGTTAAAACACGACACACCAGAAACACATAAACAACTCCTACAGTATTTCACCTTCTAAACTCCATCATCTCACAGAAATCTTGCCCCATCACTCGTGGGAGGGACTGCTCTTACTTTTGAGGTTAATTGATTTCCAGTCGCTTAATTTGAAGTGGGAGTTTGTTTTTTCTGATCAGAAAGCTGAAAGAAGAGGCCAGGGATTCTCTTGGGGATGTGCAGGCACACTCCTCATATAACCCTCCAAACACTGGCCTGTTATTAAAATATAGAAAGAGATAACACTCTCTCAGCAGTTAATAGTATCCACCATTGTTGTGCTAAGGGGCCTCTGTGTGAGCGTATTTTATAATACTCTCAACAATTGAGGTATGGAGAGGAGGGTCACTGGAGGACTAACTGCATCCTGAGCATCTCAGTTGCAGTGAGTAAGCGGCACGTAATTGATTTCCTTCTTTCCTTTGAAATACTTATAAGAACACTGACAGAATAGCACACACACACACACACATGTGCTAAAACACGCACACAAACACTGACTCACTCCGAGTCTTATGGCCAGGCGCTGATGGCAGACCATGTGGTGTTTGTGGGCGGTCATTCCCAATGGCAGCATGTGAATTACATAATGGCAACCTGTGAGTTTGTTTTCATTTACGGACAAGTCATTAAGAGCTGTGTGTCAGGCCACAGACTGTGAATTTGACCTTGTTGGCCCTTCCACGTGATGCAACGCTTGCAGCCCTGAGAGCAATGTAGCATATTGCTCAGAGCAGAGAGTGAGTTCTTTAGAATATAAAGGCCAGATCCGTTAAGAATTGCTCTAAACCTTGAGGCGTGTTCATAATAGTTTACTTGATAATAGGTAGATCGACAAAACACATCAGAGAACGTTCTGTCTGAATGCTAAGTGGATGAGAGAAAACCAAAATGGATAAAAATATATCGGAGAGGAAAAAGTAAATGTTCCAGTGCGGTCTGCCACTTCAGATGACATCTCACGACGCTGCCTTCTGTCATCTTGAGTTGGGACAAAGGTCAAGAGATGCCAATAAATCTCTCCTTGGCATGTTCCCACCTACTTCTTTAGAGGTGAACGCTCCAAGAGCGTGTTAGTGTTCCCAAGACAGACAGAGATTAAGTTCTTTTCGTTGTGAACAGGATCATTCTCTTGACTGCCTCTATTCAACACCGCTCTCTACATCAAAGGAATTGGCGGGCTTTTGAACAAAGTCAATCTTTTTTTCTTTTTTTTTTTTGGAGGTCTTACATCCAGTGTAATAGCTGCACAAAAAGTCAAATAATGATGAACATGTGGAGACATAATTCTAATCTCATTTCACTCGGATGTTTCACGCCGCGGCGTGATTGGAGAGGGCAGAGATTACCGTGTTTATTTTCTGCGCCGTATCCTCCTCCGTCGGTTCATTTCAAAGGGTAATTGTGAGTTAGGAGCATGTCTGTGTCACCTTACTTCAATAAGAGCAAAAATACTACAGTTTGTTGGGGTTTCACCTTAAGTCAACTTCTGTAAGAGATTGGGGAGAGACAATAAACATTTCAAAACTGTGTTTGATTAAGAGCCTGCTGCCAGACATTATATGGAGTCTACAATGTGTGGGCTGGCAGCACAAACCACCATGTGGCCTTACCACTGGTAACCAGCTCAGACTATGAGGTAAATTTACTATTCAGTCAGCACTTTCTACAGAATATGCATCTCAAGGAAGTATGGAAATTATTATATTAATACTTATGGAGGTGGTTTGATGGGTGAAGCAAATGTTGGACTTTCACTCAGGAATCAAATGTTTGCTTCCTCTTTTCTACCATCAATGAATGCCAATTCCTTTGACCATGACGGGAACATTTCAAGAATCTTAATTCGTATTTGATCAGCAATACACCTAGTTGGAAGGTTGGAGTTTCGTGACCATGCATTTTACAAACTTTTGTCGGCAAATAGGTGGGGACTTCAACATGTTCATTAGCATATACCACCCTATGACTATGAATACTGGTTAAAAATGCTTTAACAAAATTGTTTTTTGACCCAAGCCATGATGTTTCCTTAACCCTAACCAAGTAGTTTTTGTGACTAAACATAAAAAGTGTCACACCATAAAACAGTTTCTACCCTGAAACTATAATTTCTAACTTTTACTTTTAAAGGTCCAGTGTGTAAGTGAGTATTTATTGACAGGAATATAGTATAGTGTTTTCATTGGTGTATAATGACATGAAAATAACAATCGTTGTGTTTTCGTTGTCTTAAAATTAGCCCTTTATATATAAATTGAGAGTGGGTCCTCTTCCACGGAGTCCGCCATGTTGAACCGCCATATTTGTACAGTAGCCCTGAGCAGTCAAACCAAACACTGATCTAGTATTGGCCTTTTGCTTTGAATGTGAATTTGGCAGCATGAGTTTTTCTTACAATCTCGGGAGGAGAGGGTGAAGCGTGGGGAGTATTCATTTGGTTGCAATCTGCAACTTCACCACTAGGTGCCACTATATCCTACCTTTAAGGTACTAATACTGTATATGTACATCAGGGGCTCCAGATCAGAAAATAGAGGGGAGTTCACAACGTATTTTGTCATTTATTGTAGAGGATCTGTCGAATATATCAGAGCTCAAATACACTTGAGGTCAAATTAATATTGAATCAAGCAGCCACTTCTGAATACTTAGTATGCAGATCCTTTACTTAAGTAAAAGTTGCAAAACTACACTGTAAAATGCTTTGCTATGAGTAAAAGGGGTTTATTTGAAATTCTATTTAAGTAAAAGTCCAGTATTACCAACACAACATTGGCATCAAAAGGCCAAAGGTCCTATTTGTCCTTATGTGCAGATTTGTGCACTTAAGTTCTAATCTTCTGCAACAAGACATAATGATATAATAATAATAACCTATTAGAAAAACTTCCCACCATGGAGAACAGCAAATGTATGTTCACAAGAAGCTAATATACAATACTACCCTGTAAAACAACCTAGGAGGAACCAGTGCAGCCCACAACACTCTGAAGTATGAGCATCATAAAGCACAGTGCCAAACAACAATCAACAAGAAAAATAAGCTCAGGCGCTATGGGCATTGAATTTACAATTAATACCAACACACATATATAGGTAGACAACAGCTGCATGAGAGCAGAGATTAGCAGCGAGCAGATGCCTATAAGCAGATCTGTAGCAGACCTATAAAGCAGTCAGCGGTATATTGCCAAGCACACAAATACTGACAGAACAAAGCCAAAGACATCAGCTCACGATTTTCTCCTGGCTTGAAGTGGTGTCGGAGGACGACAGCTGATACAAGGAGCGGATGGAGTCACTGGGTAGTGGAAGCAGCCGGGAGCGCGTTACAAACACGATTATTCCCCCACAAAGTCGTCCTAAATGACATTAATGTTGGCAGGCTTATGAATACTACAATGTACTACATGAGCAGTGGCAAACAGTGAGTAGGTGAACTGTTTAAACAGGCCGCTTTATTATGTGTGCATTGGATATATATTACAGCAAATATGTGAGTGTGACAGCACCACTTAGTCAACAGCTTCTTTCTGTGACCATATTTGCATAATGCTTAAGGCCTCTCGATACTGTATGTTCGCCATGAAACTCTCATACAGTCTATTAATACAATGTGACAGTACTAAACTTTCTATTTGTTGTATTTCTTCAAAGCATAATGAAAATCTACAAAAATTTAGATGGTGAATTTACTGCAGATGCAACGATTCTGCAGTTCTCTGTCTATTATTATTCAAAGCTTCTGCATATGAGAACATACCCCATTCTATTTGCTTTCGATTCACAATGTCCTTCACTGCAACAAAGACTTAATTCCTGAAGAACCCCACATCATTACACACTGCTATGATGAAGCTTTTGCTTCAGGTTTTTGGGGACTTCGAATGAGAATATATCTGACGCTTTTTTAAATTTATTTTTCCCAGTCTGAGCGTGTGCCAGTGCATTTAGAAATGTGAGTAAGTTTGAGAGGGCGAGCGTGTGTGTGTGTGTGTAAGTGTGTGTATGCGTGTGTGTATTTCTCCCATGCTTTTGTTTGATATTTTGTTCATTTGCTCTGTGTGTGTGTCCAGAAACGTGACTGAAGTGCGTGATAGCCTGTCTTACAAAATCTGACTCACAGATTTTCACATTTATTACGCGCGTCTATGTCTTTTGTGTCCGTCTTGCTCACATTTCAAATACATGGGTTCGTGTGTGGCCATGTGTAAAATGGGTGTGTGCTGTCCTGTGCGCTCGTGTGGGAGTACAGCTCTGACTCACAGGAGGACTGTTGGCCACAAGCATGCCGCTGAGCAGGTAGCCAGCAGCAGGTGGCATGCATGGAGGGGATGGAGAGATGACAAGGACACAGGAAGAGATGCTAAGTGTTCTGGACACCGGTGACTAGATGAGTGACCAAACGGCCATGAGGCTGTGTCATGGGGATGAGTGTGGCTCTGAGTGTTCAGCATCTACTGCACTTGCATCACACTCAGGTGGAGCAGCGAAGTATAGCACAATGCCGAGCAAGAACGCAGGATGATCTCAGTGTGACGTTCATGTAAAGTAGCGGAGGATTCAGGCTAGTTGAAGGGCGCTGTGGCACGTCTGTAATTGAACACACAAGGAACTATTCACCATTTAACCTTGTTTTTTTCCGAACATACACGTGCTGACGTGTTGGGGAGCTAAGTCAGGGTTAGGGTTAGCACACTCAAGAGCAGTTTATCACGTTTTATCTACCATAGGGCCATCCAAGAAGAAACTTCTGTAGCTGTGTTAACTGGAACATACAGTAGACCCTGAGACTAGATCATAGCACTACCTGCAGTACATAGCAGCTGGGGGAGGGGGTAACGCACACAGGTATCACCCGGCTCCCAGCAAACCTGAAAGTGAAGTGGTTTGGGTGGAGCTGAGGTGGTCTGAATGGAGCCCGGTTGGTGAAATGAGCCACTTGACAATCAAAGCACCCACACTGTTAATTATACATAACTTTAAGCCTTAAAATATTCAGACTGGGTGAGCTATATAAAAATTAGACTCACTCAATGCAGTTGTCATGAACGGGGAAATTAGCTGTAGAGACAAAGATTGTTTTTTTGTACACAGCAAATTCAGAAGAGTTAAAGTTTTGGTGTTAGTGAAATTTGAGCAAGAGTAGAGTTAATTACACTCTCGTAGAGTCAAATGCAGTGTCACTAAATCAAACCTGTAAGTGTGATTATATAAATATTAAATCTCTGAAGTTCTTACTCTTAACTCTGATACTCGCTTTTACACTCGAGGTGCCCGCATCAGCGGAGGAAGATTTCCCAGCATGCTATGAGACACTGTGTTACGGACAGAGTTTAAGTAAATTGTGTTCCAAATGACTACAGATGTTGTTTGTCGACATTTATGAGTGTAACTGCTCTAATTCTACAATGTTCTAGTAGCTTAAAGTTGCTGTTATGAAACAAGGCGTCCATGAGTGAAGTTACGTGTATGGTTAATAACCCCCCCTGCTGTGAAGTTGGACATTTTAACATGGGGGCTTATGGAGAATGACTCATTCTGTAGCCAGCCTCAAGTGGACATGGAAGGAACTGCAATTTTTCATTTTTGGCTGAGGGTGTCACACCACCTTTTCTTTATGCGGTAATTCAAATGAACACAACATGACAGGAGAATAACAAATTCTCCTTTTATGAAACATCATTGCCTAAATTCACAAACATCAAGCAGTTCTGGTCTGCTTTGAGGCTGTGGCTTGTGGAGAAATTTAATAGAATAAATTTTCTTTTGTGGAATTGGATTGCATCATATTGAGAAGAGTTTTTAATATTGTTGGTCACAGTACAACGCAGTCAAATAAAATAAGAGCACAAAGTACATCTTAAAAACACAGCGTGACAGAGTTGAGGCGACACATAAGTAGTTTTAGTCTCAACAAAAGCCAGACGTTTTAGGAAAGGTAGCGATTTGAACAAAGGGGTCACACGGTATTTATTCTTCCTTTACCCCAGATTTTGCAGGTGAGCTGTTTTTGTAAAGCTCCCCTCTGCCATCAAGTGACTCTTCTTTTGTTTCCAAATGTCTAAATCTAAATCAAGACTCAATTACAAAGTGAACTGACTTCAAATCAATAAAATCATGGATTTTCTGGGTCATGACACCCCTGCGTTTCTATTTTTCTGGACACTAATTGAGCCCCTCTTTTTTTATTATTATTATTTCACTTGTGTAAAATGCCAAGCGAGCTAACCTATCTGTGAAATGTATTAATTTAGATGGGAAACTCAACTTAGGATAAGAGTTCAATCCCTGCTGACTTAACCCTCACTGAAGGCACTTAAAAAAAAAAAGTAAAGTTACTTCACCCCGGCACTCACCAGTTGCAACATGAAAGGGAAATAACTTTATCCCATCAACTTTGAAGTGAAAGTTGTCATCTCTGCTCAGTCTCAGTACTCCCACTTCACCTCTGCCAGCTCCACACTCAGTAAGATGGGGAGGGGGGGACTGGGGAGAGATAAGGTTTCCATGGTGATTGTCTGTCCCCCCCTCTCCCAGGGGGCCTGTCATATTAGAAACTGCCTTCTTTAGCGGTGACTTCACCGGCCGCTCCCTGTCATTCCTGGCACTGTGTGCCTATTGTACGCTGAGTCTGCATTAATGCGGGCTGACATTTAGCTCTTAGGCCGCGTGAACAGATAGGAAATGACGGCTTTGATGGGCAGCACCGTAATACTGCACACCACTTTAAGAGAGCATCCCGCATGAGCTATCACCGTCCCACTGCTTTGAGATTTTAAGGGAAGCATCTTGAAGAAATAAAGACTTATGTTGACTTTATAATCTGAGCCTTGCTTTGAAAGTTTTCATATTCTACAAGCCTTAGCAGGCGTCTGACAGACGCTTGCTCCTGTATCTTATTCTGACAAAACATGAAGGGATCTGCAAACAAAACCCGCTGTGATACTCTTCACTGGGTGTCATTGTGAAAGAGGCTAATGGTCTCATCTGCCAAAGACAAGCGTTTGTCTTCAGATTTCTAAATATATACGAACAATGACATCAAATCACGGCTGCGGAAATTATTTTTTCTCTTTTGTTTTCACTCCTGAATATTGTTTCCTCTCTTTGGGTTACTCTGGGTGGAGATTCCATCCTGAAAAGGCTTTGAGATCATTGTTTTCTTCGAAGGTTATCCTTCGAAGAAATATTTCATGTTTCCACGTCAAATAGGATATTGGGGTTAGAATTGTGTCAGGAGAGACTGGATGTGAATATTAGAAAATGTTTGTCACAGAGTGACGGTTTTATATTCTGTTCAGACATCTATTTGTCCCTCTTGTACTGCAACCAACATTTTAAGAAATTGAACCACAAACCACAAGAAAGAGCCACAAATCGGGCAAGACATTTTTTTTTTATTTGTTTATCTGAAAGTGTTATTGAATGGTCATAGAATAACCTCCTACCAGCCAAACCAAAGCAAAAACCAAGGGTCATTGTTAGTAATATTTGGCCCTGGTCAAGAGTATTATACTTACAAATTCAGCAGTTAAATTTACAGTAAACAACCTGACGTTTTTTGTGTCCTCACATCTGCAGCTTAATGTGCCCTATGAGCCTGACAGAGGGGAAATAATGTTATTGACTGGATCTAGAAAAACTTTTTGAAAAATAAAAAAAGAAAGAACTAAAGAAAAAGAAAGACATAATCCTTAAATAAGAGAAACATGTGGGCCAAAAAGAGACCTCCAGAATTCAGAGTGCACTGACATAGAAGAGAAGACATTCTTTCATACTTTATATTCTTTTTCACCAAGAAGATTATATAGCAAGGGTTAAATCTGGGGCAACTAGACTCGGTTATAGATCCGTGGAGACGTGTCTCATCCAAGAGGCTTCTTCAGTTCTTCGGTATTTTATAGCAAACCTCTAACTTCAACCAACGTGACCCTGATGGCATGAAACATCATATTTTCACAGCAAGATGTGATATGTCAGCAGCCTGAACTATGACTCATTTGAATACGTCTGTTTTGCAACATGTCTGAAAGTCATACTCTGTCAAAGACACATGCTGTCATTCCAAGAGTCAGTTGTAGAGTTTCGTCAGTGCCACCGAGCATGCTGTGGAGAAAATGTGTTAAGCAGGTGGTGGTGGCTGAAGGTTGGCTGGGGTTGCTGGTGAAGTAAGGCAAGCACATCAGAGGATTCGCTGGCTAAAAAAAAAATGAGTCACAGTGGAGGACTGTGCACGGGGAAATGAGATATTCTGGCCCAGGACTGGTGACTTGACCAGGCTTTTATGCCAGGAGTGATTACTGAATGAGAGACAGGTGAAGCTTGTTACAGCCAGCCACACCCTCTGCCGCATACACACTGCCAGGGAGAGAAACAGCATTCGAGCAAGTCTTTTTCTCATGCATACACCAGTGTGTGTGTGTGTGTGTGTGTAAATGAGAGAAGGCAACAGTGATCAGCTTTTTATTTGCATGATCAAACTTGGGCTTAAAGGTCCAGTGTGTAGAATTTAGCGCCATCTAGTAGTAAAGTTGCAGATTGCAACCGACTGAATACCACTCACCTCACCTTCTTGTATCAAGTGGATGTGAAACTCCAAAAAAAAAAAAGTCAAAGTTCCTATTTAGAGCCAGTATTTGCTTTGTGCCTTCTGGGTTACTGTAGAAAACATGGCGGTTCAACATGGTGGACTCCTTGGAAGAGGACCCGCTCTCTATGTAGATATAAAAGGCTCTAGGCAACATAACAAATCTTATTTTCAGGTAATTAAACACTAATAAAAACATAGTTATAATATGATATTCCATTTCTGTCAATAGATCCCTTTAAATGTTACACATTGGGCCTTTAAAGTCCGGTATTTCAGATTTAGGGGACTTTATTTACAGAATATGGAAGAAATATGGAAGAATATAATATTCATTACTATAATTAGTAAGGACAGGGTGAGAAGTGGGGGTTACAGTTAGCAACTAGATACCACTAAATCCTACATGGTGCTCCTGGTGGTAGAAATTCACTCATTAGAGTGCCACATTTCCCAGATGCAGGACCCAGACAGCTGTCAATCAATCATTCCTTGCTCAGAGGATCATATTGTTAAGTTAGATGTTGTGTGGTACTTATAATGATTCACTAAGAGACGACATAAACAGCTGGAGAGCTGACTCTGTTGTTTGTTTGACATCCTTTAAGTGTCAGTGGTCACATAAAGTCAATGAGACAAACACATATGATGACTTGGATCCACCGGGAGTCAGTGATGACGTAGGCTGAGGCTGAATAACCGGAGCGCACAGATGATGAGCGGAAGCGCCTGTGCGCACCTCCCCATAATAATCCGCCTGAGCAGCGTCGCTGTCTTTTCAGCACCACTCACTGACAATCCAACCAACCGGAGAGGCAAGGCAGGCAAAGCTGACTTCTCCGCAAGCTTCTGTGGATTTTCTTTCTTTCTTTTTCTTTTTTTTACTCGAGATAACAAATCAGTGCAACTTTTTGTCCAAGTAAAGGAGCTATCCGATTTGAATCTATCGAGTTTTACCTGCTGAAAGTAAGAATTCAGATTTATTGCTGTATTTTTCAAACAGGTTCGACCATGTGGTTGGTGGATGTGTGATTTTAGGATTTTTCACTGCGGATTCTGGTTTGTTTTTTTCCCCCATGGTTGCACTATAAACTAAGTTTGGTCTTTTTGTTACACTTTGAAAGTCTAGAAAAATGTCCGCCACCACTTGAGTTAATTGTTAATACGTTTATTTCACGGGAGACTTCAGGCAGACGTTAAGGAGCCTTTCTGTTTCCTTTAATACGTGGGATCTGTGTCTCCAGTCGGGATGCTGGTTTTAGTAGCTGGACTTTTGTACCTGGTCAGCGGACGCGCGGTGCGGAGTCAGGATGCTACAGGTAGCCGCTTCGTTTGTAACGCCATTCCCCCGGGCGCAGAGCCGGGCTGCGGATACGGTCCTACAGGGAACCGCGTCCAAAGTACCAGCCCCGTGGAGGACGAGCTGCGGAACACGATCATCCAGCTCCGGGAGACCATCCTGCAGCAGAAGGAGACTATCGTGAGCCAGCAAGGGACCATCAAGGAGCTAAACTCCAAGCTGGCGCGCTGCGAGGCGGCAGCCGACGAGTCGTCGCAGGGCAAGTCCCGGGGTCAGGGCTCCAGACTGAAGGAGTTCGGTAAGAACACCATGGGAGACCTGCCCCGGGACCCCGGCGAGACTATAGATCAACTGGGAAAAACCATGCAGAGTCTCAAGGGTCGGCTGGAGAACTTGGAGGTAAGATGGCACAAACACGCAGCTCCTGCGTAAACGTGCCAGAAAAGCGCATTTGTTCGGTTCCACCTCCAAACCAACATCATCCATCATTAATTAGTGACATTAATGCTCATCAACGCAGCCAGATGCACGCTTTCTTTTATCAAATCATGCCCCAGAGTCTTTTAGCATTTCGCCAGTAGTGTGTCTTTTTAGAGCATTGCAAACACGTCCAATACTGTGCGCTGCTGGAGACCTCTCAGTGGAATCATGAGATCAAAGGGTCACGTAACAGACATGTCACATCAATACGTTTTTAATCATTGAAAGATAACTCTGGCGGTGAAACACGCTGCATCAATAAGATATGAGCAACAAAAAAATATATATAAAAAATCTTGTCCAAGGTGTAACCGTGCGTGTGGTGCAGGGAACTTGAAATGCAAACCTTAAATAATAAATGAGCACCAAGAGAGTGTGTGTGTGTGTGTGTGCATGTGTGTTCTATGTTTATTATTTGCAGTCATGTGACTAATTATTCATGGAAGCTGATGAGATTAACTCCTGCAGATTTCACCTACATTAGAGGAGTGAATATGTATGATTAATACAATGCTTGATGTTTTAGTCTTTCACATTCCTGTTGACCTGCCAGCCCTTTATCCAGCCCCAGGAGACCTCACTTCAGCTGTGTGCACTCACTCCACCAGGCTCAGAGAGATCGCTCCTGCACGTTTATGCAAGAGTCTCTATGATCTACGCGTGTATGTGCCTTGTGACGTTGGTGGAAAGTGTGTTGTGTTGTGTGATGCAGCAGCTTACGGAGTCCAGGGCAATTTTTTTTTATTTTTTTCCCTGTAGGACATTAAAGTAGATCTGATCTAATATCGAGGTCACCTATAGTGGAGTGCTTTACATACAGCAAAAGGTTGCTTTATGTCTTTATCTCTTATGTCATATCATAACAGTGTAGTACATTTTTCACCATCTGACAGCCCTGATACAACAAGCGACCACAACAATGTTTATTTAAATTCAAGGTTGTTTCCATATACAGTATGCTGCATTGCTGATCCATCCATCTCTCTATCCTCCCCACCTCCCCCTCGTCCTCTCTGCTTGATTGGAAGCTTTAATACCCTGATCAAATCAACCGTATACCGCTGCTGTGAGGATGCATATTATTTTGCATTTAAGTCTCATATCTATTGATCTGCATCTGCTTAACATAATGAATATTGCAGGACTGGTGTTGCTGATATGCATATGGCTCCCCGGAGTGGGACCTCTCTCACTAATCAAAGCCATCTCAACGGTTACGTTCAGGACCTCGCAGTTGCTTGCTTCGATTTTCGGTGCCATTTTACCAGAGATTCTTTCATTTGAGCTATTTGGACGGCTCGTTTTTGTCCAAAAAAGATGAACGCATCTCTGTGGATATGTCACAAAGTGCCAAATGAACATCTGAGGGCTGCCCAATGAAACCACTACCTAGAAGCGTAGGCCGTGTACAGTTGTTGTCCTCCTTTTTTTTTTTAAAGAACCATTTGCAATCACACCCAGCATGAGCTCTTGGTGACGTCACACGCTTCACCTACCTTTTTAATACCCGGCCCAGCCATGGGTGTTTGGCAGGTCACCAATCAAAGCCCGTCACAGGGACACACTGTCTTTATTTTGATATTGCTGTATCAAAAACAATGCCGCTAAAAGGATATCAGACCTAAAAGGTAGACAAGATCAGTCATCTACTGCAAATTTAGGCCTTCATGGAGACGCCTGTTTGAGTGCACAGGATTAACTGGATTAAATGTCTGTGTCATCTATCTATCTATCTATCTATCTATCTATCTATCTATCTATCTATCTATCTATCTATCTATCTATCTATCTATCTATCTATCTACTTTCTGCTGTTTCCTGCCATCTCTCCCATTCTGCCTCGCAGCAGCAGAGTTTTCGTCTCCCCAGCATAAATGTGTCAGCTGGAGGTGTCTCGGCGCTGACTCCCCTGCCACCGGAGCTGCGGGAACTGCTGCGGCAGCGTCTGGGGGCGCTGGAGACCCAGCTCCTCCGGAAGGTGGCCGAGCTGGAGGAGGAGAAGAGCCAGCTCTACAATGAAACTGCGGCCCACCGCCAACGCACAGAGAGCACTCTCAATTCCCTCCTGGAGAGGATCACCGAGCTTGAGAAAAGTAAGTGATACAATTGGGTGCTGTGAAATGCTGTCCATATTTAATGCCAGATTCTTTTTTTTTTTTATGGATGCTGGGGAGGAAGGGGGGTGTTGTCTGGCAGATTTAAACTAATTAGTCAATCCCTGTGCAAATTTCTGATGATGCAAAGGAAAAACCTTCACAACATTGGGGCTTTTTTTTCTCAGAGTCATTCTCGGAGCAGCTCCTGGTCTTGGAAAATTCAGCAACCCCGAATGCTTAATTAGTTTAAGAAATATTGGAGGGATGTCCACACTTCGGGGTATCACTTTGATCCTAGATGTCAAAATAATACCAAATATCTCTTGCAAAGGAAAATTATTTTAGAAGATTATCTAACTCACTCACTGGACATTTCCTGTAGGCCCAAGTTCCCCGAGGCTCAGTCGATGCAGTCAGTGGTTGTTTGAGGACACGAGGTTTAACCAAAGTTAATTGTGCAGATTTAAAGGAAGTGCAACAGCACACCCTCCCCCCTGTACAATATAATGAGCCAATACTATATTCGAGCAATAAGTGCGATCTTTGTGAGCTTTATTACGTTCAATTTATGTCAAGACGACGCTAGAGAGATGTTGATTCAATTCAGTAACTTTTTCAGGCTGGAGTTTGAGGTGTTGTCTTGTCAGCTGAAGAAGTGAGGCTTTTCCCACCCAATGATAGCGCCACGATGAATTTATAACATGTTCTGGTTGTCTCTATGATCTGGGCTTACAGTAAAAAAAACACTGGGTAGAGTCCTTTCTTAAAAGCTTGAGCCTGAGCTTGTAGAGGATCAGAATGAGAAGCTCAGCAGTAGTGGCAGAGTACATTTTTTATTTACATGATATTCTTTCTTTCTTTACTTTTGTGTTGAGTTGTGGGACAGAGTGGTTGGACTGGTTTGGCATGGCCAAACTCAGCCTCCAGCATGAGCCCCCACATTATAAACCTTTTATAGAGTTATACAGCTGCACAATATTGCCATAGAAATGGTGGTTTGAACAGGAGCTAAGCTTCAAATACTCTGCTCGACACAGATAAAACGGTGGTTGAATCCTTGAAACCCATTAAAAATGCGTCATGTTTCCTGGGTGCAAACCCACTGCAAAGTAGTGTGCACCTGTGTGTGAATTCCACAGCTCCTTTTCCCCTATTTTATTTCTCTTTAAATTTTCACTACGCTTCGGTCTCTCCTCCTTTCTTCATCATGTATGATTTGGCGCCCATGTTTGCTCACTTTTTTTGTTCATTTCTGTATTCAGACTCTTTTAAAACATTAAAACTCTTTTAATCTTTCCTTAACTGACCAAGCTGTGATGCATTTGGCCACACATTCCCCAGTATGAAACCCCTAAAGCATTAACATGGAAGCCAGAATATAGTAATCATAGTCGATTTTGTATTTTAAGCCATGCTAGAGGCATTCGGTGGCTCTAGGGATGTCACCTGTCTGTCTGTTGGTAAGTCCACCACTCTGGTCCATTCTGAAATATCCTTACAATAAATCAATGGGTTGTTGTGACACATGCCACGTATATTCAAGTTCCCTCGAGCAGGGATGTCCAATTTTGCAAAATGACAGAAGGCAGGGGCCATTCAATAGATAAACACAACACAACATTAGATGAAATGAATAAACATCAGATGGTTGATGCGGCACAATAAGACAACTTCTCTTTTCGTGCAGTGCTATGTGGTGAGATCACTTGAAATTAGCGAACCTGCATACATAATAGTCATTTGGCAAAAATGAGGCAAATTCATCCAACTATTTCTCGTCACATTGTCTGGTTTCTTTGTCAACCTCCTGATGTTTGCTGTCCTCGCTCATCTTTGCCAAGAGATAAATCCACTTCCAGGAATCTGAAATCCAGAGTGTTTACTTCTGTGCACTGCATCAATGTTTATTGGCTAGTATGCAACTTCCCAAGTAAAAGCCAAGGGATATTATTGAACATTTTGGTACAACAATTGGTACAAACCTGGCACCCTATCACGTATCTCTGCACCTGATGATGAGCAGAAATGCCTAAGATTAATGACTTTGTTGAATAAAACTACTAATGATCTATTACGTGGTTTAGTTTTTAACTATTATGTATTGCCATGGCATTTATCACAGGCATTCATGGTCCCCAGGGGATGAACTGTCATATTTTGTATGCTTATTTCGAACTGATTGATTGTATTTTGGAACTCTGCTAGAGCTTTGCATGGTTCATGAATCAAAAATATTTATCTCATATTTATCTTTATGCAGCTTCTTAGTTCTGTCCGAAACAAACCATCGGAGGGAAAACCTGAAAATAGCTGACGTGCCTGCAGCAGATGACCAGCTGAAGAGCTCTGTGACAATCTTACATTGGCTCGTCACATAAAGTAGTCTGAAAGCTGACCTTTTTGCTCTTACATACATTAACCTCATTATTTGAAATGATTAATATGGAGCTCCGAAACTGCGACATTATATATATGAGAGAAAAGAAGGGAAATCATAATAGGTCAATGACCCAACGTGCAAATCTACATGACAAGTCTATTAGACTCGGCTGTATTCTGTTTTTAACGTTAATTGGCAAATGTTAGCATGTTTGCATGCTCCACTAAGGTGATATAATATGATATAATATATAATACAGACATTATATATCTGCTAAATATGAACATGCTCACAAAGCATGCAGATGTGAGAGTTTAGCTGTAGACTGTCAGTCTTCGTGTGTCCTGTGTGTGATGTGGCCCATTATTTCCTCTTGCAGGTGACAGCCTTGATGTCAGAATGACACACATACACATCTACTGTACGCCAGTTTTCTCACTGATGTTATATTAGAAGCAGCTGGTCAAACCTTCACCGTCATCCGAACCCATTTTTACTTTGCTAGCAGAAATTGATCCTCATCCATTCGGCCTTGCCTTCTTCTTCCTGAACGCCCTTCAGTGTTGCTCATTGTCCATCGACAGGTAACAACGCCTTCAAGTCGCCCGAGGATTTCAAGGTGTCTCTCTCTCTTCGTACCAACTACCTGTATGGACGCATCAAGAAGAGCCTCCCAGAGATGTACGCCTTCACCGTGTGCATGTGGCTCAAGTCCAGCGCTAGTCCGGGTATCGGAACCCCGTTTTCCTACGGCGTGCCAGGCCAGGCCAACGAGATTGTCCTCATCGAGTGGGGGAACAACCCCATTGAACTGCTAGTTAATGATAAGGTAAGTCTATGAGGAGAAAGTGGTGCCTTGCTTCACAGTGCTCTTTAATTATTTGTTGATAGATTCTTCCAGTCTGGCCTGATTATTTTCAGACTTGAGTCAGAAGCTCAGAATCATTTATTATTTGCCTGGCAACACTGCTGGCTGTAAGGATGGTAGTAAATGTACATCTCCAGTGACACTCATTAAACACATGAAACGCGTGCATGTGCAGGACGATCTTCACGTTGTTCTGCTCTGTGGTGGGAGACAAGCAGATAGCTTCTGTATGTCCGTGTGAGCACAATAATGATACACCCGAGAGGAGAATCACTGTCCATCAGCTCTGAATATTTAATTTTGTACCTTATAAACATTTAATACCATTGACCCACATTCCTCACACACCCAAGAATAACAGTAATTCATTGGAGGACTTACGATGCCATGTGTGCTGATTTAAAGGCCTGCTCTTCTTTGCTTAGCGTGGACGGTATATCACATACTGTGAGCTTCCAGTCGACTAACGGGATTTTAATTAACCCAACAGAAAACAAAGTGGCGGAAACGTGCATGAATATTTGATAACGTTAAGCCTTAAACAGAGAAGAATTGTAATTTTTGTATGCTTCCTGATGGCACAGTTGCTCCTGCAGCCAGCGTAATGTCGGAGGTTTTGGTAAAATGTTGCACCACTGGAGAGGACCCCCACACACTCATACACACTGTCTTGTTTACATTTGGACATTATTGGCACAGGCAGGTCTCCCCACAGCTTTCCCTTCACCATGCATTATACATGTGTTCAAGGCAGACAGATGAGAGAGAGAGATGGTGTGAGAAGAGGGTGAGAGTATGAGAGGGAGAGAAAAAGAGAGAGAGAGAGAGAGAAACGGGGTAGGAAATAGAAGAGCAGCAGAGCGTTGGAGGTGATGGAGTGCTGAGAAAAGAGTGAAAGATCAGAAGATGCCAGCAAAAAAAAAAAAAAGGAAGTTAAAGCGTACTACGGAGTAAAAGCAAGAGAGCTGGCAGAGCGTGAGACAAGACTTGTGAATATGATTAGCGTATGTGCAGAAGCACATCCATGTGTTGAACTTGTTCACAGTGATAACAGGGTCCACTGGGGCACATTGTTTATGCCGTTGATTTGGCTGCATACTGAGAGGGAAGCAGATAGCTGCCTCGACAAAATTAAAAAGTGCAAACGCCGTCTGTATTTTGTATTTCTTTGTAGCTATGCAGAAAGAAAGTCTTTATAATTCTAAACTAATATCTCACATTTGGTTAGTCAGTTTCTGCTCAGGAAAATTGCAGATTACTGGTGATTTGTCGAGTAGAATATGCAATAACATGTGGCTGCCACGAGTTTCATCTGTACAGGATTCAAGAGGTCTTGTATAACATTATAACGTTTTTTTGGCAAGTGTGCACATGTAATCTGATGCTTATAAACCTTATCTGGAAGCTTTACGCAATTCTATGCAGATAATCCTGTATTATTCCAGAATATTCATCAAAATGTATATGTTTGTCTTTGACGTCATGCATGCAAGCTTATTTTGTTTTGCCGCTCTTTGCTGGAAGCAGATAATTCACCGACTTCTTCGTCTTTTTGTGTGACCTTCTAAAAACATTTAACACTTATCTGCAGAACGTTATCTACAGCTTCTTGGAGCTGGAGAACAAGATGTCCTTTGGACCATAAGTAAAATAAATCACGAGACCTTTTCACAGCAGACATTTTGACATTTCACAGCAAGTATAGATGTACCTACAGTACTTACACCGTCATTAATTTTAGGCACCAGCTCCATCAGACGCGTCGCATTCATTTATAAAATCATCATGTGCTGCAGAATTTATTTTTCATTTTCACATTTCATTTTTAAACAGTGAAGCTCGGGCTACTCCGTCTTAATCACACTGGCAGCGTTCTCTGCCGTCCCAGTGGCATTAAAGATGCCACCTGGCGTGCTTAACCAGGTCAGTTGCCTCTGTAAATGCGAGTGACTTGGATTTTACTTTCTCTTCGTCTTGCTTCTTTTTTGAGGTTCATGTGCATCTGCATCAATATACTATAGGAGAATGAAGCCTAATGAGTTAGACGCTCATAATCTCATGTGTTGTGCTGTATCCTCGGAAGACTGTGATGTCATTGGTTGGTAAAGTAACTAGTTGTTTTTCTTTGATCTATGAACAAAGCTCAAAAGCACGAGAGGACACTGTTTTGCTGTTAGCTACCCGACTGCTTTGAAGGATGCTCTATCCCTTGATGTCACCTGGGTAATCTAAATTTTATATGTCGCGCTGGCTCATCTGGAGAATTATCTGCAGAGGGCTGTCTCTTTGAAGCCCCAACCCTTCTAATTGCTGTCCTTGTTTCTAACGTGCTGCAATTAATCTCAAACCTCTCTTGACTCTTCTTATTCCGCCCCCCCCTTCCTTGCTCTTTGCTCTTTCCTCCCTGCCCCTCGTGTCACCAACCCTTTGCCCTGAACTCCCGACTAGGTGGCCCAGCTCCCTCTGTCAGTGAGCGATGGACGCTGGCATCACATCTGCATCACCTGGACAACCAGAGACGGCTTCTGGGAGGCTTATCAGGATGGAGAGCGACTAGGCACCGGGGACAACCTGGCCCCCTGGCACCCAATTAAACCTGGAGGGGTGATCATCTTGGGCCAGGAGCAGGTAAGAGCGGTAGGGAAGCCGAGGCGGTAAAGAACATGTGTGTGTGCATGCGGGTCTGTGTGTGTGTGTGTTCTTCCTCCCGGTGTGTATTCTCCCCTGAGCTCGCTGCCTGAGGCACAGAGAAGGGAGCAAGGGAAGCGAAGGCAGAGAGGCTCTTCTCACGCTATTGTGGCCCTTTCGGCATTACCTCATTCATCTATCTCTAAACTGCACCTTTGTGCCCTTGAGAGCCGTGTTAGCTTACTCTAGCAGTTGGCTCCATGACAGCTCCATGTATATACTTAAGTAATGTACAGTGACGTGTGAATGTCCACAGAGAGCTGTTAGCTCATGCTGCATTGGGTTTGGAGCGTATGGAGGGCTGTGTCGTTTTATGTCATTTTTATGTCATTCACACAAGGTGAGATTGCTGCATGTTGCACAATATTTGAGATTGCACAACGCATAGGCATTTAAAGCGGCAGCGCTCTGAAAAATGTGCGGGCTTGTTCAGCGCCTTGATGAATATCAAACAGAATTGATTCGTCCTAATTAAAGCCTGTTTACGTTTAACTCACTCAAACTTTTCACTTTCTGTTTCTCTGTGAAGGACGTGGTCGGAGGCCGTTTTGACGCCACCCAGGCCTTTGTGGGCGAGCTGAGCCAGTTCAACATGTGGGACAGAGTACTGCGGCCCGTGGACATCATGGGTCTGGCCAACTGCTCAGCTTACATGCCCGGAAACGTGGTTCCCTGGATTGACGCGAATGTGGAAGTGTTTGGTGGCGCAGTTAAAGCTCCCCTGGAGATCTGTGAAGATCGCGTTTTTGATTCCTAAAGGACGCGGCGCGAGGAAGTCCGGTATCGCGGCTGGGATGGAGAAGCTGGTTGTTTTGACTGCTTGTTGCTTCAGTCAAATCCCAAAGGAAAGGGTATAGTGCAACATTTTTACATATTTATACGCTCTGACTGCTCAAAGACGTCGATGTTTATTGGACCACGATTCACATGTAGATGTGTCCATTCAATTTGAACCCTGAGGACATTACGGGAGACTTCAAATTAGCCTGCTCGTGTGAAGAAGATGTGCCGTTGCATCAGTCTACTGTAATGATATGACCTACTGTCACTCTGTGTTTTCTCTTCAGCAGATCAGCTTTCATTTGACACCCCTTTGAAAACAGCTCTTTCTCTCTTTTTTTTTTTTTTTTGGTTGCATTCCTTATACTGACAATGCTGCACTGTATTTGTAGTGAATGTGAGCTCAAACAGGCTTTGATGTGCCGTGGAACACTATTCCTGACTTATAATATGGTAGAGTACTAGACGCCGTGAGCCTCTGTTGCTCCTCAAAGAGCAAATGAGGCACCGAACCAGAAGCGCCGTCAGATGAGGGTGATGCCCGTGAGTGCCGAGTGGACACGAGCAACCCTCGCTGTTGATTATTTTGAGACAAATATTATGCATGAGCCTGAGTGGTGTATGGGAGTCAATGCAGAAGTGACAATGCATGCTATCTGTCAATACACAGAGCGCGTGCGGTGCGTCCACAAACAAGCTAATGCCGAGCGCTGCACAACATTACATAAGGGTGTGTGTGTTTATGCACGTATGGCTTGTCTTGTGTGTGTGTTGAAAGGCCAGAGATTATGAGGGAGGGAGGACATTTTCATTCTTGTAAATCTATGCTTAATACCTCTCTGCCCCTTGAGCAGCTGCCATGTCCCAAACAGCTTTATGGATGGGCTGGCTCTGCTCAGGTTAATAGCGATGTGGGACAGCTGCCCGGGACTGGCGTATCGACAGAGGATGTGGATGCAGCCGAGTGTCCATTGGGGGCAGGGATTGGGCCTGACCTTCAAGGACAATCCTTCATTCCTCATCTGGGTAGCGATTATCTGTGTTTATGAATGAGTGTGGAGGGGACGTCAAACGAGAGCAGCACTCTGCAGACGTTATGAATGTTGCTATCAGACGGACTTAATTGCCTCTCGCTGGGACGAACAGCTTTGATCGGTGGATATATATATTTTAAAAAAAAACATGTAACGAATCAATGGATTTCGGCGCCGCTTAGTGAATAAAACTGACGCTTTTTGCAGCTTCATTTATGTTACTCCTTAATGTCGTGGTGGACATTTGTTTGAAGGCTGTTTGTGTTTTACATAAACAGTAAAATATTGATAACAAGCCCGGTGCTGAAGCCTCATAAGGAAACAATGTAAAAGAGGCGACAAAGACAGTGACTGTCTTTTTTTTTCTCTCTCCTTAATGAATAGACACTAGTTCCAAAGCCATTAAAAGTTTCTGTTCACGTTAGGAGGAAAATACAGTTGAATACAGATAATATAGAAAAGATGCAGTAGGTTACTGGACAGCGCAGAATGTTATAAAAATGAGGGTGCACACTCATATTATAAGGACCTGTTGGATATGTCACCAACATGTTGTGATTGTTCCTCTTTTGAGTGTCTTTGTTAACAACGTGTCAGTGTAAAATCAAAGAGACGTCTTTCCTGTAGAAAGTGTATTTTTCTTGCTTTTTTCTGCTCATGATTTTTGTCCATTAGCAGCATCTTATGTGGAAGAAGAAAAAAAAAAAGGACACAAAAAGCAGATGTACTTATAGAAATGCTTCGTTTAAATGGTGAATGGCCTTTTTTTTTTGTGAGAACCAAATGTGCTTTTGCTTGTGGACGATTCTTCAACTTTTTGTCAGCTTTTAAACAGCTCATAGCAGCACAACGAGGGATGCAAGAAAACAGAGACCTTTGTTTTTTTTGCTGTCGTTTTAACGTCACCTTTTTTTTTTTCTTTTTTTTGTTCGCGTGTGGTGCCCATTTTAAGTTTCTGCCATGTGCTTGAATGTCCTTTTGCACCCAATAAAAGAGTGAACAAGCTCCAGAGGTGTTGGAAGTTAAAGCAACAGCTCAATAACGTGACAGAATAAGTAAACGGCTGTTTGAATATCATTGCACACATAGCGTAACCCTGCCAAGGCAGCATTCTTCACCAATGTCACTTAATGAGGAATACATGCATTCATCTTAGATGTTTGTCTGGCTGGTATCGCCATTTGCAGAAGTAGCCATAACACACATGGAAGGATACGTCCTCTCATCTGGGCGACGTAATGCCAGCAGCAGAGAAATCCTCAGGATTGGCAGGCGTCCAGGTGCAAATGAAAAAATCTCCCCATGTGGATTACGGGAGCTGCTACAATGTAGGACACTGTGAGCCTTCTTCATTCTTCTACGACGCTTTCTGTTGATGCTACTGCTTCTGTTTTTTAATAGAACAACAACAAAAGGCCTCCGGTAGACAGCCAACAATGTGAAATATCTGTGTGTAACATCCATATCCATACTTCTAATTTACTTTTGCGTTGCCTCTGTAACATTCAGTGCACATCACGATGTTCTCAAACGTTAAGCACAGATCAATTATTAAAGACGAGATCTCAACTCGCATTTAAATAAATGATAAATAAGTTTGTGGAAAAGACATTCTTTTCGAAGAAAGTGGCTAGTGCGTGCAAGAAAATAATTATACATCTGAAGAACTTGAAGAAAGCCAACTTTAGACGGTTGAAGCCACCTTTAGACAGCTGAAGACACCTTTAGACAGCTCTTACCTCTATGACTGCTGCACAAGTTTGATCTGCATGAAAGGTCTGTTTTTTTTTTTTTACTCCATGTTCATGTCCTGTTCAATCTTCATAACATTATTAATACAGCAGAAAGAGGAGGGTGTGTGTCTGCTTGTGACACCCAACAAAGATTTTTGTGCAGGAGTTTTTATGACAAACCGATTCCTGCTGCCACACCATACCCTCCACTTTAATTGCAGTTGCTCTCCCTCAGGTTTGTTGGATATTGTGTATAAGACAAATTATCTTTCAGAAGGTGTTGCGTGGAACTAATCAAACCTAAGTGAGAGGGGAATTGAACTGAAAAGCGTCATCTTTGGGTGTTACAGATATCATCTGTCTCTCTGACAGTGGTATGATTCAAGTGGATAAACAATTGTGTGTCAGCGCACGTGGGCGTGTGACAGAAAGCGACACTTTGTCGGTGTATTGGGTCTGAAGCGTAGATTTGTCGCAGTTATTGAGTTTTTCTCCCACTGCGCTGGAGTCTGAAAGGGAGATTTCCAGCCAGTGAGATCCTGGAGGGTTCGCGAAGAAATGATCTCAGCAGCTGCCGTAGACGTAATGATAACAGTACATCACTACAAACAAATTACCAATTCAGCGGCTTGTCCATTTATCCATTACACATTACTGGATAGAGTGACAGTGAATAATTATTCGGCACATTTTTTAATAAAGCTTTCTTTCACGTCCGTAGACTCTTCTCTCCGCGCTCGAGATCGTGTGGCTTTCTCGTCATCGCCCAAGGTTGCGTTACAGTGTGTGAAAAGCCCCATAATTAAAATCAAATCGCGCTGTGTGTATTTGATTTCCACTGGATACACGGACAGATCTGCAGGGGGTGGAGGAGATAAGTGTGGGGGGAATCGGGGGTAGAATTAGTGTGCCATTCTGCTCCCAGCACCCTCTGTCACACGGTGACAGTAGACAGTCCCTACGGAGCCCCAAAAGAAGGAGCTCTGTAAAGACTCTGAGAAAAACAAGTTTCAGAATTGAGATGAGAGAGGTCCTTTGGCTTGGTAATTAAAGCCTGTTGGAAGAAAAGCCCGCGCAGACGACGAGGCTCTCTGAGGCGTTTGAAAACCGCTGTTTTCTTGGATGTCACAGACTATTAGTGAGACCCACAAACCCCCTTCAGCCTGTATCACTGCCTTTATAAAATTATGCATCAAAAATGTTATATTCTGTTCCCTTCTCTGGTTCTGTCTGGCAGCCATTTCTGAATCAGGCACAGAAGTACTCTCACTTTTCATCACAATATGTTGTTTATTATTATCTTATCACCATCGGTACAGTATTATTCACTCATTTTAAGGGATTCATGCAGACAGACGCACAGTTTTTCCTCCAGACGGGGGAGGTTAAACATCTCCGCTCTACCTTTTCACACCGTTTTACTTATTTATGCTCAGCAGGTCGAGTGGAGAAACTTAAATGTTTTGGGGGGGATAGTGGAGACGGAGATGACGTGAAGGAGGGATGAACAAATTAATCAGCACAGGAGAGGAAACAGCTGCTGTGTGACACTTTGTAATGCCACCTCTCTAAAGATCAAAGAGCCTGTGGATGCTAGATGAAGATGTTCATTCATCTTTATTCTGTTAAGCAATTCGCAGTATTTCCAAGCATGGTAGGAAATCATAAATCTGACACTTCTTCATGCTCAGATTACAAAGCGCCGTAAATTCACCGCCACACTTTGTTCTTAATGTCTGAGGATGATCTAATGTTTTACTACTGAGGCCGTTTAGCTACATTTACAACAATAGCTAAGATTTCTAGAGAAGAAACTATTCTAATGAGGATGGGTTGTAATATAGACCTTTCTGTCTGGAAAGGTGGCAGCCTAAATCTCCGTCTCTCTCTCTCTCTCTCCACAGTCATGCTTTCTAGCACCTGTGTGGACTGCAAATTTAACACAGCCCTGTGCTGTCTGACTTGCAACAAGCAGTAAAGCTCTGCAGCTACAAATCTCTCTTTGTGCATCACTGGTGTGACGCTCTATTATTTTCCCCCAAAACATCTGTGTTCCACTGCAACAAATAAAGACGTTGACTGTAAAAAGGCTCGTTTCCGTCTCTCTTTTCTTGCCCGTAACAAAACTTAAAGGGAAAATGTGTGAGCCAGTTGGGTCACCTCACATTTTCGAGGTCATTAAACGCCCTTGAATGCGGCGTTTTGGAAGAGATGGAGCTGTACAACGGTATCTTTTGAATGTCACCGTGTTTGCAGACAGTTTTCTGTCTGTGGAGAAAATGCATTAAAACTCTGTGCTAAGTTCATTCTCGTACAGAGGTAGTACCACATTTTGAGGAATATGTGTATTTGCGTTCCTGCTGAGAGCTAAATGAGAAAATGAGTCTCACTTTAATGTTCACTAAACACAAAACTACAGTCTGCAGCATGTTAGCGTAGCTTAGCTTAGCAGAAAGACTGGAAACAGGGGGGAACAGCTAGCATGGCTCAGTCCAAAGGTACCAAAATCATTATATTTTTACATATTGTGTTTTTATGGATGATTATGCGTCAGACTATAGCCTGGCTGGGCTGGTTGCCTGGTAACCACATTGTGATGAGAGTTCCAGGAAGTGACGGCACCAAACTATGAAACAACGACAACAAAACATGGTTAGCTTACCTTAGCAGCAAGATCTTAATGAGATTTTGTGGTGCTGGAAGGCTGATTTTATTATCTTTGGAGGTGCTAAGCTAACCTAACCTACAGTACAAACAGTGACAGAGTGATTACAATCATCTCATCTGTTGGAAAGAAAGTAAATAAGCCAGTTTCCCAAAATGTCTTTAAGATACAAATAAAATATACAGTATTATTAATAGATTTACAGAGGAGTGTGTTTGTTCTTAATTCACATACCTCAATGCTCTTAACATCAAAAGAAAAGTGAAAAGTGAGAATCAGGTGTGTTTCAGGTGTTATGGTGTAAAAATGTCAACTAGGATGTATTCTGAGTTAATCAGGTGTAAAAATAAAACACCTTATTTCCAGCTCAGTTTCTCGAGATAAAAAAAAAAACAAAAAAAACCCGAGTGCGATAAACAAATCAGTTTTTCTTGACTAGAGATTAAACACAGAAAGTCAACGCTTTATTATCCGATGTTGATTCATGAGATAGACTCCCAAAGTCACCCGGTAATAAACTAGACATGTGACTCGTCATGATCCTTTTATCTTTGTGGAATCTAATCAGATGTCGGTGCCTCGCCTTCCCCCAGAGGGGCCGTGGATAAGTGTATTATCTAGATCATTCCACCGCTGCTAACGAAATCACCACCAGCCAACATTTCCTACCCAAGAGATGAACCCACTCTCCCTTCAACCAGCTTGCGCAGCATGTGCGCACACATACACACACTCTTGCTGGTGTGATTAAGCCCTGCTCTCTACTGACATTAGCAGGTCATGTGACTTTCATCAGGAGAGGGATCTGGGGACATAAAACCATTTATTTGTGGACATAAATCCAAGCAGGCTCTATTTATAGAGCACACTATTTATGAATATGAACTTCCTGTTCCCACTGGCTGAAAGTAAGTTCATCCTGCTTTGGATCAAGCAGCAAAACCCTAGTTTATTACTTCCCTCCGCGCAAAAGACAGACGAGGCTACAGGTTGACGGGACAGATGGAGGAACATGGCGGAGCATGTTTCTGTGAATGGTCTGAGAAAACAACAATAGTTTAAGCTTGATGTCTGAGCCTTTGACACCGCGGAGGCAAACTGCAGAGCACTAGACAGCATGAAAAATAAGCATCTGTGTGTCTGAGAGCAGTGTGAGAGGAATGGTTATTATACGATAAGAACGAGGCGGCCTCGATCAACAGCTTTCCCTTGCCAAAGTCGGTATCATCACGTTACCCATATATCCCTCCTGTGAACTCCACGTGCCTGAGAGGATGCTGGGTAAAGTTGAAGCAGATGCACGCTGTCCTCTTGCATGCTAAACAGAGGAAAACCAGAAAGTTTGTCACACAAATGTGTGTGTTTGTGTTGATGCGGCTTTTAAACACCCTATTAGCGGCTGGATGGATTGGTTATTTGTGCGCCCGCTCTGTACAATATTTGTCACAGCATTTGCGGAAACACTGTGACATTTGTTCAAACTAAACTTTGAGCCGTGCACAGATGTACAGCTAATGAGGGTTTTCTGCACACGAGCATGCATCACAAAACAAGACACACACACACACACACACACAGCAAGTGCGTGAGGTAGTACTCTGAATCTAAGGGGAATTGCATAATATGATTATTCCGTAGCCTTGTTCTACTTTACTAAATGCAGTTCTTGTTAACAATGCATCATGACTAAGCAGATGACACTACTCGATAATCAAACAGTCATTTGTCCCGTGAAGGCAGTGAAATGCCATTGATGTGCACAGTGGAGGGAGATTTAGAAGCAGGCAGGCACTTGACGCAGGCAATGGTTTGTGCCAAGAAGCCCATCATTCACCTGAGTTACAGTGGCCCTGATTGATCGCAGCAAGAGTTTAAACTGACTCATTGTGCCAAAGCCCCACAAGAGTTTCAAGGTTGTTCACATTAACAGCAGTAAATTTTGCATAATTGATAGCAGGCTTGTACTAGACAAGTCATCCCTCACAAGGCTACAGATAACGAAAAAGCCCATCATTTCCTGCATTAATAGATTTTTCAGCTCCAGATGTAATCCTGCTAGATATGAATATGGACGTGAGGTTTGCAAACTTAAGTTTCTGCAGCACGTTGTTATGGATGTCATTTTATGGCTCTGACGGCTCGTTCTGCGTCTGTTTTGAAAGAGAGTGGTTTAATAAAAAAAAGTTTGTGTCACAAAGAGCGGGTTTATAAGCGGGCTGGGGGACACTGCGTTATTTCCGCTGCCTTCCACAAGTGCTCACCCTTGAGGAGGGTTTCAAATCCTCTGTAAATACGCACCCACTTGAGTTTGAGTTCTGCGTTCAAGCTTGATCAGGCACAGAAAAATGCACGGACACGCGCGCAAAGACACCTTTAAACATCCTTTTTCTCGTGTGCGCAGAACACATGATTATTCTCTCTCTGAATGTGTCTATACGACGATGACGCAGCTCAACTATGACTTAGACATGAAGGCTACTTAGTGAGTTGTAAGTCACAGCTTACACAGCCATAATTAATCTCTACTTGAAGATGATACAAACAGACCGTGCAGCTCATACAGTGAATAACGTAAATTCAAGATATCACGTTCACATGTAAATGATATAGACTTGCTCGCTGTGAAAAACTCTCATGTTCCCACATAAATTATAAACACACGCACGAGTTGTTCGTTTAGCTGCTGTGCACTGTGAGAGAGGAGAGGAACAAAATGCAACACTTTTAATACCACACAGCTCCTAATGTCTGTCATAAGGCAGATTCAAACGGCAAGTCATAGATTCAGAGGGATTAGGAAAGTGTAATTAACCCAGATACAAACCTTATTTAGGGAAGGCACAGTGATGACAGAGACAGCAATTAATGCATGTGTGTGCGTGTGTGTTTGTGTGTTTGTGTGTGTGAAGAGCCTTCAAACGCACTGGATCAAGGTCCCTGTGCGCAGAGCTTTGTAGCTAAAGAAAATGACAGCTCCTTGTCTCATTCGAGACAAGATTCGTGGGCGAGATGTCTCGGCGCTGCATTACGAGCGTTTGCTAGCTTTGAGATGTTTTGGTGTGATCTCAAATGTCTGAATTCCGCAGGGAGTTCTGGGTAAACACAATGATTACGGGATCAGTGTTCGTGTTAATGGTGGCAGCCATGAGGCACAGGTGGGTGTGAGTTTCAACGTAGTAACTGCTTTGCGACTTTTCATGTCGATCTTAGTAGTAGCAGTAGCTAGACCCCGAATGAGGCCCCCAGCCAGCTGTGGATAGAGATTTACATTCAGGCTCATTATCCACTCGTGGACCTGAGGACAAAAATGTAATTTGTGATATGTGACATTTTCAAAATTACATCAGTTAACCCAATAATGTTGCAACAACTGCGGGTCAGATTCTGACTTTGACTGATGATGGTCGTGTACTTAAGCACACTGCATCCAGATTTCCAGCTCGGAACAGGATGAGCCTCCGATTCGTCCACGTCCTGAAAATCAATTGTAAAAACACTCAGCTGCCTTTAACTAACACATATAAGACCTCTGATGGACGAAAAAAAAGACCAGTTATTGCTCATACAAGGATCACGACTGCTCTGTTTACTGTTTGTAAATGTTTTGTGGTGTCACTGAAGCATGGAGAGCTCATACATGGCTGTTTTACCCGATACGGCTGATCGAGAGAGATGTGGCGCCTACGTTATTAAATTTTTACACACTGCTGACCGCAATATCATCAGGAGCAACTGCTCATTGCAGTGTACCCATGGGTGCGCAGGCCTGTTTATTTGTGTGTGTGTGTGTGTGTGTGTGTGTGTGTGTGTGTGTGTGTTTGTGTTTGTGCCTGAGTGTGTGCTCAGTCATTTTCAAAAGTCCAATGAAACTATTTCCACCTCTGCTTTCCTGATGCATTTTACCCATTTACAAGGTCAACACAGACCTGCATGCTCATGGCCTGAAAGAGATTAGTTATTAAATGCCTGGCACACCTTTGAAAGAGTACGTTATTTGACATGAGTGCTGAATAAAACGGCCAAAAAAAGTGTGATATGCAACGTTTACAAGAATCTTCCTGTTACTTATTAGCTCGCTGTAAGCGTGCCGGACATTAAATCAGCTCCTGTCTTCCTCAGTATTATGTTGAAGAATACCTGCGCAGATGACTCAGCAGTTTTGTGAAACAGCCGTTTCTCCTCATAAGAATAAAAATTCAGACCTTTGTTCTCGTCGCTTTAGAATAAGAATGAGTTTAGGAATACGCTTCTACCACTGAGGGATGACAAAACGGACATTTTCATGTCTGCAGCCCCTTAAAAATAAAGTTTTACAGCCGAGTGAAATAGTTTTGACCCTCCTTAATCCATCCATTTAAAAATCTATTTTCATATATGAAGTTTTCCTCTTACTCAAGTACTTCCAGCTTCCTCCGGGCGCCAGCACATCATCTATTCAAGTTTTATTTTAGACTGAGATTTATGTCTGCCTCGACTTGGAAAATGTTTCTGGAAATAATTTGGTGCAGTGCAACCCAAAAGATGCTAAAAATCCCAGCTTCTGTATCCATTGCAATGAGATTGTCAAAACTCGGTGCCTGGTGTTTACTGATGATTTGTACACTGAAGAAAACGTAATGGATTCCCTCTTGTATATACGTTTTCTTTCTGCCAAGTGCGCCATGGTTCACTATCTGTCATACTCCTGATGCTTGAAGCTTTGCATGACAAAAGCCTGTTGTGATTCCTTTTCTTTGTGGTCAAGCTGTTACTTCAAACAGTATTGTGTACAAGAATTAATTGTTTGGCTTTAGGTCTTCAGTTTGCCTCACAGATTAAGGCTGGATTTACGATCGACGCTTGGTGAAACAAGATCCAGCGTCGCAGCTCAGTCAGGAAATCGTGCACACTGGATCAAAATGGATGACAAGTTTTGTACCTTTATCTTCTTTGGTTTTATTCCGTCCTTGCTCTATTTTAGTAACAGTTTGCCTGACGTCAATTAAAAAAAAAAAACTAAATGAAATGAAAAGATTCAAAGAATGAGGGTTAAAAATAAACAGATTTTCGTTACTTTTCAAGGACGAAAAGTAAATTCTTAAGCCGTCTCCATTGTCTACTCACCGCTCCTGTGAAGCACTGCTGGGGGAAAAAAAAAAAAAAAATGGCATGTCTGAAAAGGGAGGTGGCCTTGTTGGCACGGCATAAGCAGGCTGTATTTTGAATGCCTTGTTGGACTTTGCTATTCCATCACAACGGATGGGAGGCTGACCGTCCTTGAGAGGGCACGCTCAACACAGACAATGGATGAGAGGTCACACGTGGCTTTCGAGAACGCTGGCAGAGAGTACAGGACATGCAGAGCTACAGCAGATGTGATGTAATGTTTCATATCCTTTATGTTTAGCATTTTTCCAGCAGTACACAAACCAACACGAACCATTTTACATAAACAGAAGTATGTTGACTTTGTGTCAGAGTAGTTTGATAGGCTTTAGGACTGGCTGACTGAAATAAAAGGGTGGATGATGGGTGCTATGAAGTCTATTTAATAGCAGCTGGTGTGAAATTTTAATGATGGGAAAGGTCAACTTTGAATAAAATAGATGTCCACTGTCAAAAAGATTGTGAAGATGTGAACTCACTAAGGCCGAGCGTACTTAAGTCGGAAGATTAGATGCACTCTCAGCGCTCCAGATCATCTCTATCTGACTTTATTTTATTGTACTATTATTCTAATTCTAACTCTCATTATTTTTAAGTAGCCGCTTAAGTGATCCAGTTGTTTCCAATTAAAGTCATCAGATTTCTCTCACTCTGCATAGAAAATGAGTTAAATATTTTCATAGTTCCTGCTACAAAAATAACCTCGCGTCTGCCCAAATATAAGTTAGTGCAAGTCTGAAGTTACTTTTCAGCCCTTCAGAAATGGGACTGGTTATAATTGACCCCCATATTGCTTTATTTAGCGTCACATTCTTTTACTATTGATTCCTGCCTACAGGAGCATAACTCAGTGGGAGGCTGTCAGAGCGGCCGTGATGCAGGAGATAACAGCAAGAGAGAGAAAAATAGAATAGCGCTCACACGGTGGCTTTGGAGGCTAATTTCGTTGTATGTGTCACCTTATAGCATTGTGATGCCTGAAAGCAGTGGTATGTGTTCAAAGCCTGAGGGCACAATCTCATTTTACATTCAGCTCTGTTTGTAGCTCCCCGTGCTGCGGGGAACTTTCCACAGTTTTAACATCAAATTGACATTTGCAAAGCAGAGGCTCAGCATATTTGCTCTCTCGACTGATACTTGTGATATTTGCTTTTGTATGATTTGTTGGCAACGTGTCCAAATACCACCCCCCCCAAAAAAAGTTGTGCACAGCATGTATGTGAGGCTGTGTTGATGGCAGCTGATCGTAAAATATATATATATATATATAAAAATATCCACTGAATATTGAAACATGACAAACAGCTAAACATGCATGTCATTTATTTTTTGTCTCAAAGGTTTTGAAACCTCTCTATGAGCCTGAAGGAACATCAGCTGACCATGAGGGACATCTAGTGGTAAATTATGAAACACCATTATGTGCCATTTCAAACATGGTGCTCCCACTTGTTGCTACTGAAATCAGAAATACAGTAACTCTGTGGCACCTGTTGGAAATAAATCCTTAATTGGCGTGTGTTACTTGTCATGATCATGTTACTGATCCTTTAATTCTTCCAGCGTATCACTATAAGGTTGTGGTATATCTTAGAAATATAGATCAAATCTATCAATATTTGAAGCTGTAATCTGTGGCAATGAAATTTAAATTCAAACACATCCAGGTGTAACAAACCAACGAAGAAATCAATGGATGAAACAACTTAAAAAGAAGATGAACGCTTGTCTGTGCAAATTACTGCATAAAGTTGCAACTTTCAAAATATCTCCTTCGTGAGGTTTACCCCTCCCTAAACTCGAGCTCAGTCAGAAAGGCTGATGAGTGCAGTAGGTGGCGTGATGTGTGCTCTCATTGTATTATGGATTAATTGCCTCCAGGGAGCGCCCGTCTCCAGCATGCAGCCTGTTGTCCACCTTTTCCTACCTGCCTGCAGCAACTGTCAAGTCAGACAGAGCCATCCAGAACAATGCTGGAACGAGGCCTTCAAAATAAAAGTGTAAAAAAAAAAAAAAGAAAAAAGCTCAATAAATAAATAAATAAAAAGACTGAGAGAGAATCTTTAGTGAGGTCATAAGAAATAAAAGAGAGACACACAAATACAAGGTTGAGCGAAAGTAATAATAAAGGATGAGAGTCTTGTTGCCATTTAGCCAAAAAAAAAAAAGTAAGTGACGGGACAGTTTCTTTCCACTCAGTGAGCAGATAAATAATTCATATAGTGTCAGAAATCAACCTCCATGCAATAATCCTGTTAGACTAAAACACCTTCTTCCCTATAAATTATAAATGATATGCCGTATTAAAATAGTTTTCTCTAAATCTAAAAATGCTGTTCTGTCTGTTGTTTACATGCACCTTCACAGGGATGTGGTCATGTATAGTAGTAGTAGTCAAATTGCTTATGGACGCATTCGTTGTCCCTGTTTATAGCTGTATGAGAGCCATGAGTCCAACCATTTGCATGTGCACACATACATGGCCAATAAAGCTGGTTTGATTTCAAACCATAATAATAGCGGAGGTGAAATGACAGAACACAGTATCCCGAAATTGTTTGCTCAAAAGTTGTTGTTTTTTTTTAACAGGATAAGGTATAAAATAAATATAAGGTACGTGCAATTCAAACATTAAAAGTACAGCATAAGATACTTTACATTATCGTGACAGGAGGTTTAATTTGAAAGTATCCGACCGGAAAAAAGTGTTTTATTCATTAATTACGGCTGACTTGACACCTGTGCACCTTTCCCTACCTCCTCAGGCCTCCTCCCCTTCTCTCTCCTAACTAACCACCTACAACAAGTTTGACAGCTCAGCCTGTTTCCTGCTCTTCTCTTCTCTCCCTGCAGCCGCAGACAGAGCTCCTCCGCCGGGCTTACTCCTCTCCTCTCTCTGCCTCTACTAGTTTTTGTTCAACATGTGTGCGTCTTGCGTCTCCTGCTGGCTATGAGGACTTTCATGTGCCCGTAGCTTTTTTTTTTTATTATTTTTATTTTTTTTGGTCACTTCTCTTTTGGATCTTTTTGTTGTTGTTGTTTTTGTAATTTTTTATTATTATTCTTTCTTTTTTTTTTTTTTTTGTCGGACGTCGAAAGGGACAAACCATGTCGAGGAGCGCGGACGAGGTGTACAAGCTCACTGAAAGTACATACAAGGTGGGTTTGCTGCTGTGAATATAACAGGTGTGAGCGCGACGCCAGACAACAGACACCTGCGTGCGTCCATGTGTTCAACTTTCATCTGACTTTTACCTGGCGAGCAGGTGTTTTTAAACTGGCGTCGTTTGAGTGGTCAAGCCGGCTTAATAATGGATGGATGGATGGAGGGGATGGTGAACTCAGCTTTGGCTTATATCCATAAAATGAAGTTTTAACATTCTTGTGCCTCTGCATCAGTGAAATACAAATAGTGTTTACTGATGCAGCAGGGTTTAAATGGAGTAAACTGACCATTAGTGAGCTTGGATCATTGGTTTTAAAGAAAATAGCCCCACCCTAGGAGTGGAGTGCCATTTCCTCATTAAAAGTGCTGCCTGGGTTCATCAGCATCATTTCAGCTGCTCTTAAGTGTGCTCTGGTATCTGTGCCTCCCTGTAATTGACCTAAATGTGTTTTCTAAAGTTAAGTAGCTGCTTTGAAAGTCACTTTTCAGCACTGTCTGTCACTTCTGTTTTAATAAATGGTCCGCAACGTGAGGTTAAAATGCATATCAAACCAGAAATAAGCCATCACCACCCTGTGTAGCCAGGTCTGCCTGCTGTACTCCACAGGTGGTAAAGTGTGTGCATAAAGAGACTTTTTTTTCTCTCTCTCTCTCTCTCTCTCTCACAAGCGTTTAGCCCTCTTGAAAAGCCCGTGTCCACTAGCCTCCCCTTGAAAGAGCCCCCACAGCTCCTTGGTGTGATGAAATGCAAGAAAAAGACTCCAGGTTTAATTATTTAGCAGCTTGTGTGTGTTGTGTGGTAAGATTATACAGCAAGCTCCTCAGCAGCCATCACCTCCGGCTCACACTTATATTCAACAGTAGCCGGAAAAAAAAAAGCTCCCAGGAAGCTTGTTTGTTTACATGAGCAGCACAGCAAATAACAAGCCGACGCGTGCTGTCTTTGTTTCCTGTAAGGAAAGCTTACATGTGGCGTGAATCTGATTCAGAAGTTTGCGATCGCTCCTCTGCGCCTCATGAAACTCACTGGCGTTCACCAAAAGTTGTATCATTTCCTGCATTCTGGGCTTGGGTGTGAACCTAAGCTGAGACCTTATCCTCTGTAGTCATCACGAAGAATAGTTGGATAATTTACATAATTACAGGAGATAAGCGCTGAGACTAAGGCAGGATAATAGTTCTGTGCTGTGGCATTGTTCAAAGTGCGCCTTTCATTAATTACAATTGTGCTTTGGCAGCACAAGTCAAAAGAAAGTCTCACCGGCGATGCCTGTAGAAATGAAAGATTTGTTTCCCCTCTCTCACTGTCACACTTTTATTCTTTAGTCCTCTGCATCATTCTCGCATCCTGCTGATCCTCCTGATGTTCCTAGTTCATGTCTCCTGTTAATAAATAGTCGACATGACCGTGCGTATTTCACTCTTCCCCCACCTTATTCACTCATTCAGTGAAGTGGACACTCACCCACCTGTTAACTCGGTGGTTTTCCGACCACACACCCATTAAAAAAAACCTTGAATGTGTTTATGACTAACTGTCTCTCCTCCTTGTCTCCGTCCATGCAGAGTGTGATGGAACAGTTCAACCCAGGACTGAGGAATCTGGTCAACCTGGGCAAGAACTATGAGAAATCAGTGGCCGGTGAGCATTTTTATGACCTTCATATCAGTTCAAAGTAGCTTAGAGTTTGGAAAAATCAGATGCACGTAACTAGAGGTTTGATGAGTGGCAGGGAGAGTAAAGGATGATCGTATTTGTCCGCTCCATTGCCACTTTTAAACTTAATATCGTGCAATCAGTGCTCATAAACAGTACTGTTTTAGAGAATATTTAAGTCTTCAACTCATATTAGGCAGCCTATATTTTTCTCAGATGGTTATGATAAACATTAATGGTTATTTTATCATTTTCCCAGCAATGACCCTGGCAGGAAAGTTGTATTTTGACGCAATGTCTAAGATTGGAGAGAGCGCTGCAGTGTCTCCTGTCTCCAGAGAATTAGGTAAGTTTCCATGTTGCGCTGTCCTCTGGCTCTCTATCTACTGGGATAAACTGTGGAAGATCTGCAGACTGTGGAGGCTGTTCTTGCTTTCCTGAAGTAGCTGTTTATCTCGCCTGGGTCTCAGAAGCATTGTTAGTTTCCAGCTCTGTGTTTACACTTTGTATATCTTGAAAATGTTCGATATAAGGTGAGGAAATGAATGGAGGACAGCAGTTTCTCGTTCTGCCCTTTTATATAAACGCTGTTTACATTTTTTTAATTGCAGTGTTTTTATGGCGGTGCCAATCAATAGCAAAAGATCAATGGGGTAAATTATAATAAATGCATGATGAAGCAGATTGATCTGCAGAGTCTCTCAACAAATTAAATATTTGCCATACAGTGGGGAATCCACGCAGAGCTTTAAACGTGGTATACTAAATATGAAAACAGACTAATCAGTTTGATAGACGTGGGCATAGCGTGGCTCTTGAGTTAAAGGCTGAGTTTTGAGTTGTAGCTTCTTTTTTTTTAATGGAAGCAGGTAAACAAGAAGAAAAGTAAGCGTGTTTACTGTCAAATCGTCTCATTATCTTTGAGATGCACAACCCGCGGGACACTGTTGCTCAAAGGCAGCAGCAGTTACACTTTGATTAATGCCGGCATGATGCTTGTGATGGATGTACAGTACTACGCCGCGTGTCCTAAGCTCAGAAATGCACTGCTGCAGAGGTTTTGTTTGGTTCTCTGTTTGCTTCAAGTCGACTCCCTAGGCTTTTATTCCCATAAGCTCATTTGCAGTCCAAAGATGTCTGGTATCCTAACTCATTGTCACTGGTGGCACACTTTGATTTAACTGCTGTGTGTCTCTCAGCTCCCCTGCCGATTAGCAGCAAAACTGCTAATTAAATTCAGCAGCACAATGGGGCGTGCCTGGTGTTGTGCTAGTATCAATTTTCAGACGCACTGATTCTCCCGCCCTGCAAAAAAAATGAAACATTTTGCCCGTGTGAACCTGAGGATTGGTTGTAAAGGTTTGCTCTGTAATAAAAGCTGCAAAGGCTGGTCAGGTTGAATTCATGCTGGTTGCAATGAATCTTAGTCGTGATGACTCTCAAAATAGTGTGATTATAAATCCACATCGCAGCTTTCCATCCCTCCATCTGCCCCATCTGTTCAGCATGTTGGAAACAGTCATTGTTTTTATTGCAAAGACTTGAGTGTTTGCAGCATATGAGAACATGGACAACTGCGAAGTGAATTATGCTGCTGGAGCGTTTTATGTTGTTTAAAGCAACTGAAAACCCAAAAGTCTGCTAACTATGTCAATATAAGGTCTTAAATACAGCAAAGTGTTAGTTAGGAATTAGTTTCAGTCCAGATTCAGAATATTTTGTGATGTCCTTTAGGCCTCATTTCCTGGTTGCTTGGTTGCTGGGATCTGGGGAATGGCTCATTAGGGTTGGCGTGACTGCTCGCCCAAATGTATGGGTGGCTCAACAGTCAGCCTCTCTCTCCTCTCTTGGTTACTTGCTTTGTTGACTTTTTTCATTCAAATTTTGGGAACTTTCCTGAAAGCTGTTTCAAATTGGCATGATTGTGCATGGATATGTATTACACGAAAAAGTCTGCAAACCAAAAAAAATCATATTGGTTGTCCTGCAAAAATCTTTATGTCTCAACTTAAAAGTAAGCCGGAGCCAAAAGAAACTGACTTCACTGTTTAGTGTAATAAATACTCATAAACTGTTAAAACAGGAAATATTCTTTGACCTGTCTTTCTTATTAAACATAAATATCTTCTGAAGTTTCTCTATTTTTCCAAAGATTAGCTTAATTGCCTTGATAAGTCATAAAACACACTTCATTCAAAAAGCGACAGAAACAAAATAAAACTTTCATCAGCTCCTCGAGTGAGATGTGAAAACATTACGGTAAAATGTTTTTGTCAAAGGAGTCTGGTCTCGTGGCTTTGAAGGGAACATTGATCACATCTTCACTTCTCTGTTGGAAAGGGCTCTCTGACGGCAAAGTAAAACAGTGAAAATATTTTCTAAATATAGCTACACTGAAACTAACATTTTTTTTCGGTGGCTGAAATTTGTTTTGCTGTTCTCTGTCCACAGCAGTACATCGCTCAGCTTTCGTGTCGGTACTCATGAGGGAGAGATGTCAGTCAGTCCGGGAGGCCTACACAGTCTTGAAAAATAAGTCTGAACGGCAAAACGAGTGGTTTATGAACTAGGTTTTCTAACAGTTATGAGCATTGATTTTCCTCAGACTTGTGCGGATGCTTGATGAGACGATCAGCTTTAATGTCAGAGCTGCATTTCTGCTAGTTCAAGCCTCATCTCCAGAGGCTTTAATAACCTAAGCTTTGCCTAAATGTGCAGGTGATGATCGCAAAATAGAGTGTGACTGTATTTTAAGATACTCTGATCTTCCCACATATTTGCTTCTAAGCATAAGTGGGGCAGAAACACTTTGGTTTGTCATCTGTGGGCGTGTAGGTGAAGCACTTTGAAAAATAAAGTGCCATGTCATGACACCTTGCCATCATGGCAAAGGCTTGACACTGTTGGGTTTCCACCCCAAAATACCCAAATAGTTTGAAGAAAGCCCATCTGCCTGAACAGATTTTCACCTGTGAAACTTATTGTTAGTTCCTTGTGTAAGAGGATATGCAGTGTGTAGCCTGGAAAATGCTTCCTGTAATAGGAAGTGAAGAGGAAATGAGGGGAGGGACACAAACAAACTGATTATTATCAGTATTCATCTAAAAGTCCTGTTTTTTTCCCCAGTTTTCACCTGTTTGAATAAAATGTGGAATAAAGACAGATGAATTCCCCTTTTTTGAAAAAGGATAAGTTCCGGGGATGACGCACCATCAGCATTACAAAACCGCTTTACGTCAGGTGAAGTCATAATGTCCAAAACTGAGTCACACGCTGACCCGTGGATAGACTCCCGCACCCACTAATCCCTGTATGAGAGGGACAGACAGACAGAGAGAGGGAGAGGCACTCTGGTTTCATGACAGATCAGTTTAGTCTGAGTCATTATGAGGGATTATGTAGAGCGGGGAGTGATTAAATACGCACTACAAACAGTCATCTAATCTAATGAACAGGGCCTGTTAACCCAAATGCATTGTAACCCGAGTCACGTCCCGATATCCAATCAGGATGTCCGACCTTGTGCCCCTTCTCCCACAATCGAAACTCTGATAAGGAAGCAGAATTCCTCGTTAGAAACATGAGGTGTTTCACAAATAATAAGAAAGTCTCTGCATCTTGTTCCCGAGCCTCACAGTGGCCGTAGTGAAGCTGCCCGTCAGAAACCTGAGCTTCAGTGACGCGTAGCCAACCAGAAACCAGATACTCTTGAGAGGCATTGGAGGACCGGTGCACCTCGTCCTCCTACCTTCTTCCTTTAATTCCTTTAGTCTCCCTCCTTCTCCTCCTCCTTCTCCTCTTCTGCCAGAGTTCAGATGTCAACAGTTGTTTCATTCAAGCACTCAGGTATCTGACTTGTTTCCTTCTCTGCTCAAACTAGGAGCAAGAATTTAGATCTGAAGGACCACGATGTACAGGCAGTCGGTTTTATATCTTCTTCTTCTTTTTTTTTTTTGAGGTGGCAGTGATGCTAGAATCTAAAATATATTGTTGGTTTCCTCAGACAATTTTGACAAGGACCTTGCAACCGTCACTAAAAAAAAACAAAAAAAACAAGAGAAGAGTATTTAACAGCATGTGAGACACCATAATTGTGCAGCATTTTGTTGTCCACAGGGAACTGAATCTCATCCAGTCTGGTCCTTTTATATCAGCAAGTGCTCTGCAGACACTTCGTAAACACACACACACACACGCACACACACACACACAGTGTCCTTTGATGGTCCCAGCTTGTTCAAATGGCATCAGGCCCACTTTACATAATCCAAGCATGTTTGCATGGTGTGTCAGGTGGCTCTCTCAGATGCCAGGATTATTTTGCCCACAGTCAAAAACATTGGAGGAACTGTGGGCTGCTTTGCGTGCTACCAGGAAAAATGTTGTTTTCAAAAAAAAAAAAAAGCTCCAAGTGCTGAGTTGTTTTTTATTTACATTTTTTTTTTTTTTTTTTTCCTAGATTCACTTTTTGTTTCTATCCCCTCCAGACTGCCACACACTCGTGGCCCAAGAATGGAGCTTGATAACATTTTTGCAATCAAGTGACGATTGTTCATACAAAGCATTTATAATGACGAGGCTGAGCTTTTCTACAAGCACACACACTCAAATGAGTGTGACCCTTCAATCATGGAATATGAAAGAAAATAAAGACCACTAGCATTTTTTTTTAACTCTTTCTTTGTCTCCCTCGCTCACCTATAGGCTCACACATCAGAACATGACATGTTTCATGTTTCATGCTTGATTTACGCCTCACCAGAGGCAAATAACAACTGATCTAAGTCACTCAATGGTTTTGTTCAAACACGCAAGCACTGCGACTTGAACCTGAGCGCCCTGAGGACAAGCACAAGCATTTTCTGCAGGTGCTGTGTGCTGTCGTTCACAATGCTAAGCTGTCTAGAAACCATAAACCATAAACCATAACCGTGACAGTTTGGTATCACGTCTGAGTTAAACAAAGGGTCTTCTTTTAGCAGTTTCACATTTGCTGATGCTACCTTTTGTGTTTGAGCAACAGCTAGCAGCCCTTTTTTATAATAATCTCCAAAGCTCAGTGTGTCCAGCCGCGACTCCAGGACCGTTCACGTCCCGTGTACAAAGGTCTTGTAGGCAGCCCGTTTGCATTGTGTGGGTTTATCTCCGTTTGGTTTTTGTTAGCTAATGGCGGTGGACTGCTCCTGGCGTTCTCCGCATCATGACACACTTTTGCTCTTGCACCGCGCTCGATTGAGAACACCTGTTGCCCGGCAACGTTTTCAACAGGCTGTGACAACAACAAACAAATGAGCGCGAAGTTCCAGAGAAAGACTGTTGATTCCTGTGACGTCACTGTCACTGAGACCCACGTCTCGAACATGGCACGCTGCATCGATTTAAATAACTTAGATTTTGTGATATGTGTTCATGACTCCACAATATTTGTGTCCTACAAACAAACCAGTAACATAGAATGGCTTTGTCTTGTTCTTTGCCGTCATGTACCTCAACTCTGATTTTCTCTATTCAGTTTCTGTCACTCTAACACACAGTCCATCCCTTCCTCCATTCCTTACCGTACCTTTTCCAGCCTCGCTGCCCTTAACACACTCTCTCCTCCCTTCCTATCCTCGCTGCTGCCCCACCCTCCCCCCGCCGTCCCTTTTCTCGTGCTCCGTCAAAGGACAGATTTACTGGGCTGATCTGTTGGCCTTTATCTGCCAAGCTGTTTGAACTGCGCCGAGAAAAGGAGACACTCTCGCCGTAAGGCAAGGTGGAGCAGTCATGATGTAGAGAGACAGAGTGGGGAAGGGCACTGTTTACATACTGATGAATGCACAGGTCATACTGATACATCAGCCTATTGAACATCTGTCAGGGATTTGCGCAGTGCATTTTTACACGTCAGAGCGCTGTTGAGAAAAGGAAACTAAGGCCCCACCTAATTTTAGATAGTGAGGGCTTGATTTATTTGAATAATCGTCGTCAAGGCTCGAGGACAGCTGTCCCATTTTATTAACCTATCTAAGGTTTGTGCAAATGGCTCTGATTCACATTTGTTGCAACATTTAAACCTCAACAAATATGGAAATATCGAATGATTAAAGTTGTTGTTTATTCACCAAGCCAACACCTCTCCTCTGTGATGGCCCAGCTCTTCCGATTGTTACGGATAAAATGAGCTGTTATTGGGCTCTGAAGCAAGAAGCAACTGTATCTGTTGAGTGGAAAATCTGCCTTTTAAAAAATGTCTCAAGGTTGCATCACTGTTAACACCCCTGCGTACAGTGCAGCTGTACTTGTTGGCTACTGAGGAATGTTTTTCGTTGTGACATTTACTCACTGTACACGGGAAATAAATGCCTGTGGGAAAAGCTCAGTGCGGGAAAAAGTCATAACACGCAGTATAAAGTTTCCCTTCTGACAATTTGCATTCTGCTTTTTATATCTAATATCACACATGATCTCATGGGACACAAGAGACGTGCTTAACATACACTCCGATTGAAGACTGTCTACCAAATTATTCAGAATCCGTTTTAAAGCGGAGTAAACATTCTTTGAACGGGCTGAAGTTGTGGTTCAGCTGCAGTAGTTTTGCTAATTCTCCGTCTTTCTTTCTTTCTCATGTGTTTCTTGCAATGAAGTGCCGCTCCGCCTGTGCTAAGTGAACAGAATCATTGGCCCACACACATTTTTGCAAACACACGCATTGTTCCTCTGTGTCTACCGTTCATCGAAGGGTTAAACATGGTGTTTGTCAAGGGACCTCGCCAGCCAAACACACACGGGCATATAAACACACACACAAACACACACACACAGGATCTTTTCAACTTGTGAGGAATATTAACTAGGCCACAGACGACAGCGTGTTAGAAACAGACTGTCTTATGCGCTTGCATTTTATATTCGTCCTATGGGAAACACAAGAATACCCAAAGTGCCGCGAGTTCAAGTCTGATGATGTTTTTTAAATCTCTGTAGCAGGGGGTCAATAGGAAATTTAATTACAGTTTTCCACATAATTATTCTGCTCCGTAATCCTAATTTGATTGCTTTTGAGAGCAACATGCAAAGACAGAAGGTTATAATTTATGGCTGCCTGCCTGCCATCTGAGCTCTTTTTGATTAGCCCGGCAGTAGGTGGTCCGGTTTTTCTGGTACTGGCTCATGTGTTTATTTTCCTTTCATCTCGCAGACGGGAAAACTTTGTAACACAATCCGCAGCCGGTGACATTTGATGGTTTTCGAGGCTACAAATGAGGCGCATCATTTTTCAGTGATACTTTTATCCGTGTTGTGTGTGTGTGTGTGTGTGTGTGTATAGTGTATACATTGTCATTGTACACTGCTGTCACTGTGTTGCACAATATCTTTAGAAAACGGAGAGACTGAAAGGAAAAGCAAACACGACCAGACAATAAGATTACTGATGGCCTGTCTTTCTTCTGACGTTAAACTCCGCATCTTTCTTTGTCCCTCTCTTGTTCTCTCTGTGTGGCAGGTGTCGTGCTGATGGAAATCTCCGAGGTCCACAGGAAGGTTCATCTTGAGCTGGAAGAAAATGTTAGTACTCTTTTTTTTTTCTTTTTTTTTTTCCTTTTTTTTTGTGCCCTGAAATCTCCTGTGCAGCCCTAATTGTTCCATAATTACCCTGCCTCACCCACATGCCCTTTGTCAGGCACTGTCACTCTCTGAACCTGTTGCTCAGAATATTTTCCAGACACTCTCAAAGCAAAGCCTCAATTCACTAAGCACCATTTAGCTGTTGACATAGTCAGCCAGTAGCTTTCTCTCTCCTCCTCCTCCCACCTTTTGACAGACACTTCCTCCTCTCCTCCCTTCTGACCTACATCAGCCGCAGCAGCATCACGGCAGAGCGCAGCGAAGGTTGGATGAGGAAGGGAAACAACAGGTTTGGGTTGTAGGAGCACCTGTTGGTTCATTTCCTTGCTGAATACACGGGGCAGGCCTCGACATGCCCCTGGAAAACAACAGCTGTTACAACTCGGTGCATTAAGAAAGTAGAGCCTAATTTAGGCTGTTAGCATGCTCGTACCACAGTAAAGCAGCAAATAATGACTATTAATCCGTCTTTTTCCAGTTAATTTATTGATAGAAATTAAGGATGAATGCTTATTAGAAGCTTTAGAGCACAAGGTTTCATCCTCCAGTTGTTAGCATTCAGTTTGTGGTGAAATGAGGTGGAAAGAATCTCACGCTGGAGAAACTAGATAATACAAGTGTTTGGTATTTTCATTTGATAAATTACTTAAAGCTGTTGTATATTTAATCGAGCCCTCACTTAGAGCTGTTAGATCCTCACACACGCAGTAACAAATAGATTTTTGCTCTTAATGAGCTTGTGTTTGAGCTTTGTGTTTGAGAAAATAAATAATGCCGAGTTTTAAAGTTGAACTTTGGGGCATAAAAGTTGCGGGGCGCTCCTCTGAGACATTGCTGGTAATAGCGTCAGTGAGTGGGTTGACTTGTTAATGGACTGCAGTTGGTGAGTCACGCCATCAGTTCAGGTCAGAGAAAATGATGGAAGAAAAACCTGTGTGTGTGTGTGTGTGTGTGTGACAAGGTCTCCGTGGTCATCCGTGTGTGTGTTCAGTAATGGGGGTCTTCCAATTCACTGCTCCGCCCCATGTGGGCGCCGCCGCCGCGTCTCAACAAGGCTTCGGTGAGGGGAACGCTTCAGCACCCTCACACTAATGAGCTGAAAGCTGGATAGAAAAAGGAGCGAAGTCTGTGGGCATTCCCACGCTTTGCTTCTGACTCATTCATAAGCACAACCTCGGACTTGGCTCTCACCCCCACGCGCGCGTGCCGATACACTCCAGATGATCGCTCTCCATTTCTCTCTCTGTGTGACTCGCAGTATTTTCCATGTTTGCCACTGACAGACAACAAAGCTGACAAACCGTTACACTCCGTTCTCCCGTCATTTCTAATAACCAGCTTGTCTTTTTTTTTTCCCCCCTCTCCTCTCTCTCTCCAATCCCTCCCCCTCCTCCTCCTCACCTGAAGTTTAAGAGGTTCCACAGGGAGATAATAGCCGAGCTGGAGAGAAAGACCGACATGGATGTCAAATACATGACAGTGAGTAGTTTCTGTGCGTGTGCTCTTGCACGACGGTGTTTGTTCATGTGTCTGAGTCATTCTGCGGCAGCACCCATCCATCCCCCCTCATGAGAACACACACCGCCATATGACAGTATGTCTTGTTATGTTTTTGTCGTACTAGTACATAAACATGCCTGTAAGTGAAAGGCCTTACCGTAAAGCACATGATTATGGACGGTCATGAACTGGATGAGCAGGTACATGAATGGAAAAACTGCAAACACTCAGTGACATGGGGGTTTTATTTACGACACGTGAAGCGTAACGCAATGCCGTGCAGCATTTCATTGCCATAATCTAATCTGTAGTCTGATCCGTCATTATGACAGCAGTCATGGCAATTACTTCACGTTCTAATGGGAGTTAGAGCTACAGCATAACTAAAAATATGGTTCTGTTTTGGAGCAGCAAACTTAGTCAAAGTGCCACACAAACTTGACTTGCGGTCTGCTTTGTGTTACATGCAAATGTACAGCAGAGCTGCACAAAGGTGGCTGGAAATTGTATCATTGTATCAACAAACTTGAATTGAAACTGAATTTCAATTTCAAATTATATTGGGCCAGTTATTCTGACAGGGTAAACTCACTCTTGATATCTGCCGCCTGACACTGTTCTGGCAAATATCAGATCGATGTTCCGACGTTCACACGGATCTTTCCTCCGCTCCAGGCCACGTTCAAGAGGTACCAGATGGAGCACAAGATGAAACAGGACTCTCTGGAGAGGTCCCAGTCAGACCTGAAGAAGCTAAGGAGAAAGAGCCAAGGCAAGAACGCCAACAAGTACGAGAACAAGGAGAGCGAGGTGAGATTGACGTGGACACACCTGCGTGTACAGACGGTGTGACACATCATACGTGGATGGATGCCTCACACACACTCATTCACAAGCCTGTTGACACCTGAGATGCACCTTGTCATCGCTAGTGTAACAGTAGTTGGGCACAATGTGTGAAGGGTCTGGCAGTCATGCAGGAGAAGATCTGGGTTTGTTTCTGGCTTCTTTTACACCCGCACACGCTCCTGTGTTGCAGCGACTCGCTCTGCCCGCATGGCTCACTGATGAAAGTAGACACATACACACACTAACAAGCAACCCCATTAAAATAAAAATACATATATACAGTTATCTCAGTTGGGTTGTTGATCGTGAGTGATGTTGAACTGGCTAAGACATACTTAAATATTCCTTTCTGGGTTTTTTTATCCATGCTCCAAGTCACTGATCTTGTTCACAATTATCATGGGTTGTTTACCTGATTGAACATAATTAGCCACTGTGAAATATGAAGTTATTACAGCCAGTTTAAGTTGTCATGACATGTTAGCACCACACCCTAACAATCAGTCCGCAGAGTGAATATTACTCATAGCTTTGACCCTGAGAGCACAACAGCCTCAGAGCTCATGTAACCTTGTTGTGTATGTCGTATGTGTGTATGTGCATGTGCATGTGCGTGCATCTGTGAATGTTTAAGGGTTTGTGTACTGTCAGCACGGCCTAACCTACCCCTATCCCGGCAGAGTTAAAGCAAGAGAGGCAACCACAAAGGAATCATTCGAGGAATTATATTTCCAGTACAGTAATGCAGCTTTAACCTCCTACATAGAGTTGGATTTATCATTATCCAGGAAAAATAAAATTATTTACTTTCTCCAGTTATATCAACTTGAATTGCAGATTGTCACCTTTTAATGTGAGTATGCTGTGAACCAGAGCTGGTTTCTTTTCCAATTATCTCTCCATCCCTCCTTCACCTGCCTGTGTTTCCTCTCCCTCACCTTCTCACCAAGACAAGAATGTTCACGCGCTGCTGTTCTCACTTATCTGATACAAGGCCAGGTATTACCCAGCAGACAGCGATGGGCTGGAAGACAGACAGACAGGCAGACAGGGCGTCGGGGCTTAGAAGCAAGAGTTTACAGACACCAAAGAGAGGGAACGATCTGTCAGAGAGCAGAGACAAGGTTTTTTTTTTTTTTAGAGAGAGTGCTGTCAAAACTGTCACACAACTGATTAAAAGACTCTCCAACAAAAAGTAAGACCAAGTTACAAAGCATTGACAAAAGATTGAGATATGTATCGAGTCTGTTACATGTCAAAGAGGGAAGAGTGCGATCTGTCTTCAGAGGAAGTGTGTACTTTTTTTTTTTTTTCTCCATGTCTTATCTCTCTGTTGCCATCCCTCACTCTTTCTTATCCATAGTTCTCGGGATAAACATAGGTTGTCCATAGCAACAAGCTTGCTGCCGTGTTGACAGATGTAAAGTGATTAAGAGGGTGTGTGTATGAGCTGTGTCTGTGTGCGTGTGTGTGTGTGTGTGTGTGTGTGTGTGTGTGTGTGTGTGTGTGTGTTGAAACAGCATTTCATCCTCCCCCTTTTTTTCCCTCGTCTATTTGTTAGAAGAAATTATGCCGCCCACTTCTTACAGTTCTGGAAAGGTATTCTCATCTCTCTTTCTCTGTATTTCCCTTAATTGTGTTCCATTCAAATGATTTTTATTGGCTTCTAGTGCTACAATATTTCATACCAAAACATAACACAAATGTGTAAAAACTATAGAACTGTAGGCGCGTATAAGGCCGTAATGAAATTATAATTACTGTGTAGAAAACAAATCAATTACTTGAATGAATCCATGTAATAAATCCACATAAAACTCAATGCGTACACGGCTTTAGTCTTCAATCTAGACATAAATATGCATGCAAACATCCCTACATATTGATAATTGTGCCACTACTCGTTAGACCTGTTAATGAGAAGGAGAAGCAGCACAGTTTAACCGATCGTGTCTCAACAGCACTAGAGCAACTGTCATATGGCACGGCACGACTGCAGCTATTTATATCGTCTGTATCACCAACTCAGTCCAAAGTGATCTCCAAATCATCATTCTTCAATGTCAGTAAAATTATCAATGATTAATTTGTAGCACTGATATTGAAACAGAATTGCTTTACAGTTCATGATAGAATTAAACGATCATTAACAAGGAAATAAAAGTTTTAATCACACTACATAATTAAAATAAAGTTTATAAAAGCACCTTTGACTGGCATTTTACAAAACCCTGTGTAGACTGCATCAACGCAAACAAACAACCTAAACAACGTTCTACCACCTTCATGCCCGCTTATCAAATCACCTGCTGTGCACACCTGTGCTGAAGTCCCATGCTTCTTTTATAAATACCAGTTTGTGTACAGAAAATGCCGCCACTGTGATTTTTGTGCATACGTGATGTTTAAACATCTGGCCACAGGTGTAGCCTGTATAATCAGTCGGTTTGCTGGAAACACAGTGTTACGTATGAAGCGCGCTCACTTTCCTCTCCAAGTGAAATTGTTTTTGAATTACATATCTAAAAGAATCTTGAACAATGATGGACCAATCTAATTTCAAATATTTGTGCTGCGTTGCAGAAGTAAGTGCTAGTTTACTGAAACCAGGCCCACGCCTCACTCAGCATCCTCCACACCAGTATGTGCAACAGAGGCAAACACTTTCTGGAGGTGCACAACACTCTGTATTTGTTTTGAATAACATGAAGGTCAGTTAAAGGCATTAAAACATAAAGGGCGATCAATGATGTAGGAAGAGTGCAGTTTCTGCTGTGTAGGTGTGCATGTTTGCATCACATATTCGTACCTGCTCGTTTGTTGGCGTACAGCTGCAAAGCTAAACCTGCTATCATAACATTGGGTATTGAGCAAGGTTATCGTCAGCTCTAAATGGACAGGTTCATGTAAGGACAGCCTGGCACCACACAGACAGATTGTCATTTGGTCAGGCAAACAGACGGCACTGTTTGGACAAGGATGACATCACTGCAGAGTTACTTAGCTTAATGCACACACACACACACACACACACACAGGTGTACACCCTTCATGTTGTTTTATACTTCCTATTGTTGCTGATGAAAACAATGACTTAGTCGGTGTTGGATTACACATACAGATAAAAGTTTGGCAGCTCTTCTCATTTTATATTTTTTCATTATTTTTTAAAATTATTTTCTATACTGTAGCTCAGCACTGAAGACAACAAAACTATGAAGTCACACATAAGGAATTATGTGGTGAACAAAAAAAAGTGTAAACAAAGCACAATATGTTTTAGTTTATTCAAAGTATCCACCTTAGGTTTGCACACTTTGGGCATTCTTTCAGTCAGCTTCATGAGATCGTCACCAGGAATGGTTTTTCAACAGACTTTTAGGAGTTCCCAATGTATTCTGTGCTGCTTTGTCTTCACTCTGCTATCCGACTCATCCCAAATTATCTCAGTTAGGTTTAGGCCAGGTCATCTGATGCAGCACTTAATCACTTGGTCAGATATCCCTCACATATCAGGTGTGTTTTAGGTCATTGTCCTGTTGAAAAGTAACTTTTGGTCCCACTAAGCACAAACAGGATGGGGATGGCTTGTTGCTGCAGAATGCTGTGGTAGCCATGCTGGCCTTGAATTTTGAATAATTCGCCAACAGCATCACCACCAAAGCACCTCCACACCATCACGCCTCCTCCTCTGTAATTCGTGCTGGGAACCACACATGTAGATACCATCCATTCAGCTTCTCTGCATCTCACAAAGACACAGTGTTTGGAAGCATAAATTAAATTAAAATTTGACACTTCTGACCAAAGTATAGATTGACTGGTCTAATGTCCATTCATTGTGACTGTTCTTTGATCAGTGGATGTTGAGGTGGCTCTATTGGAGCCATATCAGAAGCTGGTAACTGTGATGAACGTATCCTCTGCAGCAGAGGTAACTCTTCCTTCCCTGGTGTCGTCCTCATAAAAGCCAGTTTCATCCAAGTGTTTGATGTTTTTGATACATTCAGAGTTGTTTGTTCATGTAATAATAGACTGCTGTTTTTTCTCAGCTGAGCAGTTCTTGCCATATTATAAGGCCATTTACTGTATGCCAACTGATGGCCTCAAACACATTAAGAAGGCAAGAATCTGTGCATTAGAGATATCTATGCTATCACCCCATGCTGTAAATCATTACTGTATTTATTTGTAATCTTCTCTGAGTCTTTTAGAGAAATAATTCAGTAGTATAAGTGTTGTGAGGGGATGTTTACTCTGGGTATTTTACACCCAGAGGAACAGTTGCTTAAGTAATTAAATGGGAGGTGCTGAAGCATTTTTATAATCTTCTTTACTCCACATTAATTTGAGTTGATTTCACTGACATTCTCCTACTAAACGGCTGCAACATTTTCAACATGTTTCTGGGCATAGGTTAACACAGAAGATGAGAATTTGAACCTTTTACACATAAATGCACTTACCACAGCTTCTTGGTAAATAAAGCCCTCAGCCATTTAAGGCTTTTATCACAAGGGGACTGTTGTAAGAGCTGAATAGAGAGGGTGTGTGCCCTTGTATTAACAGCCGTTGCAGGCGTGCCAATTCCAGTTGGATGAGGACGACGATATGGATCTCACGTGTAGCTTTGACAAGAAATCGGGAACAAAAGACCACGTTAAAAGAAGTTCACTTAGTCTTTTTGAGTCATGTGAATGACTAGTTTCACTGTGAAATGTGCTTAGAGGATGATACACATGCATGGCATGAGCCAGAATTTAGATCCATAGAAATATGCTGGTAACGTTAGCAAAACTGAGGGGAACAAAACTGGAAATGTGTCTGTATGAAGCTTATTATATTCAGTTTTGTTCACAAAATAATGTCAAATAAATCAAGTTTAAGTAAAAAAATAAAAAAAATAAAAAAAATCAAAGCTGTAGATTAAGACCATGTTCAAGAAGGACACATACTAATAAGATCCTTTCAGCAACCTTCTGACCTTTTTATACTTCAGCCTGTCCGTGTAGATAAGACATCCCCTCTCTGCCCTGTCCCCTTTTCCTTCTGTCGCTCTGTCCTTTCACTAAACACTCAATGCAACCTAATCTGTCAGCATAGTAAACTCGAGTCTAAAGATGTCTCCTGCAAAAGTGAGATTAGGATATTCAGAAAGGAATCCTTCCCCTTTCATACCATTTGGCCTTGTTGGGGTTGTGTATAGGTTGGCAGTGAAAGGGAAACCTTGTGGCTGGGTAGATAAGACCTGATGATCTGTTTGAGATGGTACTTTGTAAAACGACTGATAACGATGATTCAAATTGACATGTTGCATATGTGCATGTGTGTTTGTCGTCAGTGCCTGGAAACGTTGACAAGCCGTCAAATGGACATGCAGCTGTTCATCGCAGACGGCTGTAAGGAGGCTCTGCTGGAGGAGAAGCGGCGCTTCTGTTTCCTGGTGGACAAACACTGCATGTTCTCCTACCAGTTCGCCTCCTTCCATGACAAGGTACAAAACGCTGCTGCTCCCATATTGTGTTACAATCAAGCAGAACATTTCGCTTCTCCTCGACTGGTGGTGAAAAGCCACCTTTCAGCCTTGAGCAATTTAAATCCGTTCAAAAGACCAGCCAGAACAGTTTCTTCCCAAACCCGTAATCTCAGGACTCTCGACGTATCGCGTTACCATAGTGATGAAAATCTTTGTGCAGTATTTCCACTGATTACTCAGGTTTTCTTTAAATATCTCTTCTTATGTCTGTGCCTGCTGGTCAGGCCAGAGACATTCTGACAGCAAAGCTGAGCAGCTGGCAGGACCAGTGCAACGATGCCACCGACATGCCAGAGAGTGTCTTGACGATGATTGAGGGACTGCGCACGCCCATCTCCATCACACCTCTGCCCTCTCCGTCCCCGTCACGGCACAGCGTGGTACGAAGGGACAAATATCTCACGATTGATTCATGATCTACCTAATAATTACGCCACACTTTCCTCTTATAGAGTAGATGTTTAGATTTCATATAGATTTGCTTAACATGCTAACGTTACCATTCTGTTCTTTCTCCAGAACATCTCTGCTCCCCCGGCCCCACCTCTGAAGGCCCAGACCAGTCCTCTGGCTAACATGTTCACCCAGGACAACAACACTTCCAGTGTGACCACTACTTCCAACAACAGCACAGGTATCATGGCATCTTACTATGGCATTGGTTTTCATTTGGCACCGTCGTGGCTTTAAGCTTGTGCTTTTCAAGACAGCGAGTGGGACCGTTTGCTCTCTCCTAAAACGTGAATGGCCTTTATCTTGCCTAGAACAAAAGCATCTGCTTCACTCTGGTTTGGGTGTCGCCTTTTTTTTTTTTCTTTGCAGTTTCGGTTGCCTTGCTACAAAAATCCCTTCCAGGATGAAATGGCTGTATTAAATAAATGTTTAGAAATGATTGACAGTTGGTCCAACAGACTGAAATATCTGAACAACCATTAAATGTGCTGCCTTGAAATGTGCTACAGATATTCAGAGTCTGAGGAAGCATTTTGATGCAGCGACACTTCATCCTTTCTTCCTCCCTCCCTCCCTCCCAGATCACGGAAACAGCGAGGAGAACAATCTTGCCAGGTCTGTGTCTGTTGCCACAGGCCTCAACAATATAGTGAAGAGGCCACGTGTGCGCACCATCTTCCCCCACACCGCCGGCAACAACAGCACGCTGCTGAGCTTTGACGAGGGAGACGTCATCGTCCTGCTCATCCCCGATGAGAGAGACGGGTGGATGTACGGCGAACTGGAGAAGAATGGAAAGTGAGTTGAATCCCACGTGTCGCATTTGTGCGTTACCGAACACTATAATTACACGGATGAGGGAAGGCGTGCGCACACGCTCCACATATCTGTGCACAAACTGACAGCTGCCTTATATTTAAATGAATGTGAACAAGAGATCCTCTTCTCCTCTTCACCTCATCATTTTAAACCTGCTCATGCTCCATCCACCCGCCCACCCATCAGGTGAGTGAGTTGAAATTCACTGTCCTAACTGGCCAGACGGTCCCTCGTCTGATTGTTATGCTGACCACGCACACAGCTCAAGGCTCGTCGAGTGTTGCCTGAACTGGAAGTCTCACTGATAAGGAAATCAAAGTAAAGTAAGGCCTGAGGGTGGGATGTACGATAGCGGACTGGAGTGAGAAGAGAGGAGTGCAGCGTACCACCTGCTTTCCCACACAGACAGGCACCAAGTCAGCCCGCTCTCCCCGGGATGTGTGACTTTTTAAAACAGGGATTTGATCTGAAGCTCTTGGAAGTGTGTTTTTGAATCTGAATCATTCATCGGGTTTGATCTTTATTACTATCAAGAGAAATTACCTGGCAAATTTATCCACAGGAAAAAAAAAAAAACTGATCAAGGGCAGAAAGGAATTATTTCTGAGTTGCTTTCAAAAATGAGGCCGCCGCAAAGTAAAAACTTTGGTCATGTTGCCTCACAGCTGCAGGCGGGGTGAGCTGGAGTGCCTAAAGGCTTAAAATGTATATCATCGTCTTCATCAGAGCACGGCGTCTGACAAGTCGGACTTCATGTCCTGCAGGAGGCTTGGCTTTGATGCTTTTGGGTCCCTCGCTGAGTTTTGTCTTATATCAGCTTTGATAGTGTATCCCAGCAACGTGCTTGGCAACACCTGACTGATTCAGATACCCACACAGCACTGGTGGACTGTGGAATAAATGTCAGCAAGACAGAGACGCCCGTGAGGGTTAAAATGCGGCGGTAATGAATAATACACCACGGCAGCATTTGACAAACTGAAATATGGCATGCGGCTACGTGTAGCATTATCAAGGTCACTTTCCCGACTTTCCCACAGTCTTATCATGTGAGCTGGCTTGGTTAAGTTTTGCTCGTCCGTGCAGGGAAAAGTCCGTAAGGGAAAGCGAACACACCCCCACTGCTACTGAGCTGTCCTTGAGCAAGTTTTCAGTGGCCAGCAGTATCTATAGCAGTGGAAATGAGCATGTGTTCTCAGTGGAAAACCGTTCCCTAAATAAATAAAAGCTGTTATTATTATGAGTGTGATCGAGTGAGGTGTATTTTCCAGTAGGGAGTCTTTATCCTCCGGTCCAATTGTGCAAATATTAACATGTATCCACACATGAAAGGGGGAGAGGCTGACTGGCTACATACTGATTACGAACAATGACACACAGTCCTTGGTCTGAGCTTGTGATCCAGACTTTTTTTGTATTCTCTCATATGAAGTGTGTTCTCAAGCTGAAAGAAATCATTTTTCATCCGATCAAGGTGAGACACTGTTGGAGCAGAGTCGCCCTTATTTAATTTCATCATTCGAACTTGTTCTCTCAGTGTTTTTCAGCGCTATATCGAAGTCAAGTTTATTTTGGTGTGTGTGCGTGTGTGTGGGCAGGAACAAATGGCTGCTTGAATTCCCATACTGAGGTCAGTAGAAACCTCACAGGCCTCCAGCCCGACTGAGACGTTAACTCATTTAATAAACTGAAGATTCATTTTCAAGTTCCGAGCAAACAAAACTTGTGCGTTAACTCCGACCGGTTTGAGATAAGCCCTTGACCACGAGGCCTCGATTCATTAAAGTCATCGGTTTGCTTTGCACCCTTTTTTAGAAAAGATGGAAATAATCCGTTTCCAACCGACAGTTGCTAAGGAAGATAAATGTGAGGGCATTTGAAATAAAATCTCAACTCACAACTCAAAGGCACCCATTCATCAGGATGTCTTTTTAGTGATGAATCCCAGCCTTCTGCTGCCATAGTTACCACAGGCATACATCCGCACAGTGTATATACAACGATGGAGTGAACAATAATAGCTCTTGAGTTTCTCAGCGATACTAAATGTGGGAGGGGAGGGGAAAGAAGTACATGTGCCTGCATGTCTCTGTATCTTCTGATTAAGAGATGGCGGATGTCATTGAAGCTGATGGCAGGGCAGATCTTCGCTAATCATGTAGAGAAGCTTTCAGATTCCCGTGCAGTGAGAGCTGATAGGGAGGCTGGCAGTAGGATAGACCACAGATGTAATCATCCCTAACTTGGCTTCTCTCTCTCTCTCTCTCTCTCTCTCTCTCTCTCTCTTTCTTTCTTTGTCCGTGTCTTGCAGGAGGGGCTGGTTCCCTTCATCCTACTGCCGTGCACTCTCCGAACCTCTTGTGAATAACAACAGGTAAGGAGACTCCACGTTACACACACACACACACACCAGCAGGTTTCATGTTGCAGCCAGCTGTATTGTTGGCAGTGTTTCCTCTAGTTACTCCTGTTAGTGATAACCTTTCTAATCTTATGGGGGACTCTCCCATTCCTCAACCTTTGATTCCTGGTAAGCCGAAGTCACATTCTCCTTTTCAATCTTCTTAATCATGTAGCCTGACTGTTTTTAAAGTGTTTTTCATAGACCCCAAAAGAGACTCTTGAATGTCTCTTTGCTCTTATAAATATTGTGTATCCCTCAGATCTGTCTTAATTGAAATGAATCTTCTTCAAACAAATTCAGCAGAATCTCAGGAAACAGGATGTTTCGTGCTGGTGAATAGATTTTGCCGCTGATGACAGAGCGCGAGAGAAGGTTCAGTGAGTCGACTCCAGTCCCGTCTTCAAAGAGATGAATCCCTGATGGATTAATTTATTAGATCTTAGCGTGCTGCACATCCCGCCGAGAGGCTGCTACCAGTCAGGGAAACAGGAAGTTTAAACTATAACCAGCACTGGGGGACACAACAGAGACCCTCCACAGACCCTGTTTAGTCTAAATCCCATAACTCGAATCTTGACGTCATGCCTATAAACCCAACTTCAACTTTTCGATTAACTTTAATCTAATTCTCTCAGTAACCCTAAACCAAACAGCCCTCGAAGATAGAAATTCAGGAGCAGACACACATGCCAGGAGACTGATGCGGAGTCATGTAATTAGTTTGATTAAGTGGCCTTTTTCTTCCCTCCTCTCCTTCCTTTTTTTCCCCTCACATTTCCCTGCTCTGTTTTTGCCTTAAACCCGTCCTCTCGTCTTGCCTCGTCCCCCGACTCTTCCACAGCGTGTCTGCCGCCCCGTACCGCAGCAGAAGCGTGGTCAACCTCCACCACCAGGACACGGAGACGGACGAGGCGACCATGGTGCTGCCCCCGGCGGACTACTGCGACGGCGCGCAGCGCAACGCCGTCAAGCCCAACGCCTCGTCCATCGCCACCAATAACAACCACCATCACCACCACCACCACCACCACCACCACCACTCCCCCACGCCCTCTGCCGCCTCCTCATCCTCGTCTGATCACAACACGGTCAGTGATTTGGTTTAAGTGCATTCACCTCACAGTTTAAATCGTGTGTAAAAATGTCCCGGGAAGCCTCGTAGACTTAATCCCCTCTCTTAAAATGATTGTTTTAAGAAATTTAATCACCCCACTACAGTTTGACCTACTGTCTTCTGCCAGACCTTTCTGCAGCGCTGGCACAGCTCTGCCGTAGTGTCGTGACAGGATTGGCAACGTGAGGCTACGTCTCACCTGATACCTACTGCGGCAGGGCTACTGTACCCTCAGCTGTGCAGCCTTATCTTGACTGCTGATGACAGCACATTTGTGTGCGTGCGTGTGTGCGTGTGTGTGTGTGTGTGTGGAGGGGGGGAGGGGGTCAGATGAGCTTTTTATGTCTGCTTTGGAAACCTGACCACACTCTGATACGCTCTCGGTGTCCACTGACATACATAATAAAAAATCATTTATCGGGACTCTGGGACAGTTTAAGCCTAAGTGTGCTGCGTGTACAACTTGCACGGTGTGTCGATGTCATGAAAAAAGGAATCTGGGGCACAAACAACACTGATAAGTGCTCTTTCTGGGTATTTTCATTCTTGCCTTGTACAAACTATACTGATTTCATTTTAGTGTCTTAATACGGTGCGAGATAAGGCAGCACACGCAAGTCTTCTAGAAAAAAACAGTAAATTCTGAGAAGTGGGGATCTTCTCGGGAAGGTGGTACATGGCGTTAGAGGTTGGTTCATTTTTAGATATAAAGACAGCATCATATGTCAGGCTTAGGCTGTGTGAGCTTCAAAAGACGCCTCAAATCAAATGTATTGGAAATTTAGAATTCTCTGCGGTCGTTAATTTGAGTAGAAACATGTTTTCTGTCCGTGTTGGCCCAATTTTAGACAACCAACCTGTGTCCAGAGTGTACACGATGCATTTAGGGTCCACATGACCCCTGAACATAAAGGCCGACCTCAGATTAAGCATAAACACAGAAATGAAATGTTCATAGAGCTGTTAGAAACATTACAGTCAGCTTTACGCCAAAGAATTGTGGGTGAAAGAGTCATCGTCGCAAGTTTGTAGGGGATGAGGACACACTGAAATCGCCTTTGTTATAACAGACCAGCGTTTATGCAGCAGCAACAAGTTTTTGAATATGTCCTCACAAATGTCGACAATAGTTTTTTTAATATATATTATATAACATTAGCTCCATCAGCTCCTATACTAACTTGACCATGGTCATTACTTTACGAACGTCCGTTTGCATAGCATGCAAAGCATTGCAGTCAAAGTTGCGGCTTTCCTCTGCGAAAGCTTTTGTTGTTCCGCTGTGCTGGATCAATGTAAATGTGTTGTGGTACCTCAGCGTCAAATGCACCTGCCTGATTCTGCATGATTACAGACACACACACACACACACACACACACACACACCTTCTGTACTACGACACACTCCTCTAATCCACCCGTGGGGATGTTGGTAACACTAACTTGAATGGAAATGAATTGTAGAAGCGATAATCACATCTACGAGTAAACGCACATACGCTGTACGTGCCAGTCAGTTGCATTCATTTCCTGAAATGCCATATGAAAATTTCAGATTTGGTGATATCAATCTGCTGTTTTGAAAGTCAAATCAAGTCGCATATTTAAAATTTTGTTCTGTCCAAGTTGTGTACACGAAAACATCTTCATAGCATTTGTTTATTATTGCACCTTTCCATCTTAATGTGTGCATGCAAAGTCTAGTTAAACATACTGATCCAAAAACAGTGAAGTTATTCACACACACTCTCTCTCTTACACACACACACAGGCAATGTGGCTATTCTGGTAGATTGTGATGTTTGACCCAGTTAGAGGTTCAGTGGTCAGATGGCAAATGGAGATACTTTTCTCTTTCTTACCTCGACAGTGTTCATTATTTACCACTCATTTGGGCCCCGGCCACAGATCGACATACAGTAGTAGAGCCATTACCATGCTTTTGTGTGTGTGTGTATATGTGTGTGTGTGTCCACTGTCAGGCCTGTCAGTCTCCATCCAGCCCACGTCTCTCCACTCACTGACTCGGCATTATGGTGGAATTCCACTCTGTGTGAACCTGATACCCGCCTCCCCTCTCTTTGTCGCTCTCTCTCTCTCTCTTCATTCTTCAGCTTCCCTCGCCGTTGTTTTGTCCCTCCACCTCTGCACACTCGTCATTCACTGCATACCTCTCCGCTTCCGGGGGTAAATAAGGGCCACTTCCAGGACAGTTTATCTTCCATTCATTCCTAGCGAGTCACGAACTCTTGCTTTAACTGCTCAAAACAGGCATACACACACATCCCAGAATAGACGCGTGTGGGAAAAAGTTGTCCACTGCTACAGCAGACTATAATACTTTTATGTTCAGCACAGTGTACGAGTGGGTGGCTGAGGTTGTGTGTCGGTGTCCTGCGTTGGCTAGCAACTTGCGGCTGCACCATTAATGTACATTATCGTCAGTATGATGTGTGTGCGCTGCATCAGGTTCTTCTCTCTATTTGTTGATCATCAGCCAGCAGCAAAGCCGTTGTTGCAGGTTGGTCCAGAGACGGAAAGGTGAGAGGAACTGGAGGAGGGGTTACTCAGGAATGCATGTCACTGAGAGACAAAAATGCACCCTCACTGGTTTGGTGCTTTGTGTTGAGGAAAAGATAATGACCGAAAGGAATGAATATATTTAGAGGATGCAGACTGACGGAGAGAGAGTGAACTGTGAGATTGAGATCTACCGACAAAGTTAAAGGAGCAGAGGCAGTTTTGACCTCCAAGCTGAGTATCAGTGTGAAGGGAGGGGGAAAAAAAGCAGTGTTGATACTCGGAGTTGAGCAGAACAGACACAGACAAAGACAGTAATGGCTCCCTCAGCACAAATGTGAAATAAACTGCGGTCCTGGTTTGACAAATATAGAGAGACAGTGCATGTTTATGAAGAGAACAAATTATGACACATAAATGATGAAACGTGCCATTTATCAGCCACGACTGCAACTGCTACGTGATTTGTACTCCAAACATCTGTAGCAGGAGGACAGATGTGGAACTCTTTATGTCCTGTGGGAAATAAAAGCCATCACAGTGAGAGGGGACCGTGCCAAGACAAGTCAGTCTATACACTTCTGACCTCTAGTGGAAACTGTGCAGTGCTGCAGGGTGATAATTAGATGACGAAAGGAAGGATCAACAATTTATCTTCAGCTCTGCTGCTGACGGTTTACAAAAAACAGTCGCCGTCTCTGACATCACTCCTTAATTTAGTCACGCACTGCTCCCTACGTAACAGACACTCCTAACTGTTGATTCACTGCCTTTCACACACATTTTCTGTTTGAAACTTAAATGAAACAATCCAAACACACACAGTAGAGTAAGTAGATTCATGATGTCTTTCACAGGAGGCTAGATATATTTATTTTTCTAGCTGCAGCAGAAAACTCCGTACTCAGCTAATATGATTATGCGTGTGTGTTTCTATTTATATTTGTGCATTTATGCTGCAGCTCCTTCTAGCTTCCACTTCCCGGGCACTTTAGCTATTGTTGTGTTGTCTTTCTCATACAGTTTCTAAGTTATAACCATAACCCAGAAAGAGTAAGGCTGGGGGGGTTATACATGTGGTATTTTAATCAAGGGTGCATATTAGGATGTGAGGAGTGTCTTAAATCTGTAAATCCATTAATTATCTTTTGAAATTAAAGTTGCATATCTGTTAAAAAATGCCTCGCGTTGCATATCTTCTCACTGATCTTCACTCGTCGTAAGAAAACTTTGTGGAACAGAGTTTCCAGAATTTCCAGATGGTCCAGATTCCTGACACTGTCTCATGATATGACACAGCACGCCGTCTTTCCCACGCCTTCCCTCGCTTGTCCATTCAACCAGTGTGTGTGTGTCTGTGTGTAAACGCATCAGGGGATGATCGAGCTGTTCACACTGCGTCATGGCTATACACTGTGCGACAGATTGTATTACAGTGAATCTGTGTTTTCTCCCCACAGACCATGCAGCCTAACGGCGTCTCGAGACCCACGCCTGCTTTCCTCGCGTAAGTCACATGACCTGAACGAGAGGATCTGCTTTTTCTCTCACTCTGACGCTCAGCACTCATCTCCGCTGCGTTTATTCCACAGGGGAGGGAACCCATTCGCCACAGTCCGGCTACGTCCAACCGTCACCAACGACCGCTCCGCGCCGGTCATCTGATCTGTCCACCTTTCCACACAAGCCCTTGTCGACCTTCCTGTGTCATCTGTCCCGGGACGTGCAGCAGGTTCTCCTGGTCTGGATGGAACCAGACAAAACTTGGCCAGTACTGATGGGGGGGGGGAAAAATGCCATTTGAATCTGGGATGAACTGAACTGCTGCAAACTCTCATACGGAAGTATTTTGGGACCGTTTTATTTTACAGAAGAGATGCTCATATATTTAATTAAGATATCTGAATATATATTTTCCATGTCTATTTTTGTCCCTCTGTTTGTGGTGGTGATATTGAAATGACCACATTCTTACCTGCACTTGAGAACTGGATGAATAAAAATGGTCAAAGAAAACACTGCAATGTATTTATACCGTCGATGTTGCTCGTTCGCCGTCCAAATGACTGTTAGAAATCTTTTCTGTTGCCATAGGACAGTAAAAGAATGTACTTTGGAGGACCTCTGCATTTCATCTTCAGGTCCTTCAGGAAAAGGACATCGCAGCGTCGATGCTAAAATGATGTCGACTGTCTGCGAGGAGAGATGCATCCAAAAAAAAAAAGGCACACAAGTGATCTTTACCCTTCTTGTATATATGTTTGTACAACTGATGTAATAAATATCGTCCTATGCCATCTAACTTAACTTTTTGTAAAGCTAGACGATCGTGGAGACAGGACATTTGCCTTAAAGACACACACACAGACACACACACCACCTGTAAAAACGTCATGTACCTGTTGCATTCTTCAAATAGTGAACATGAGCTGTGACGCTCGCCTCACGTTCGCACCGACAGTTTAATCATTACACATTTTAAGACCAGTGTGTGCATTTGTTTTGGTCTTTGGCCCACGTTACACCCTCAATAATTTGCTGTATGGAAAAAAAATAAAGATTTATTTCTTCAACACGCTGTTTAATTTGTTATCATGCTCACAGTGTGTCAGTTTGAATGTTAACTGTGTGTTTACTGGGTGCATGCATTTGCAATGAATGACAAACATCAAGCCAAGGAAGTAGCATTCATTTTTAATTACAGTAACTCATATAAAAAGTAAGAACCTCAATCATAAGAGCGTGCGTAGTGTGTTTCTAAAGCAATATGTTTTTTTTAAAATCCCTCCCACCCAGTTACATCTCTTTCTCTTCTCTTCTGACAGTTACATAACATCTTGCTGTGATGGAAGACGTAGACATGGCGATACTGCAGATACAAGGACATAGACATTCTTGATTGATTGTCTGGTTGGGAGGAATGGGGCAGGGTGACTTGTCACAGAGTACTAAGATAAAAATCCAGAGATTATACACGTTATTGAGAGATTTCTTTAGCTTTTGCTCTCAGCATGCTTCCTTGAAGTGGAACTCCGCACGTTAAAAGGAGTCTGACGAAAAAAGAGTCCTCTTAATGAAGGTAGAAATCCGAAGTCAAACAGTGATTGAGGTTGTAAAGTCAAGGGCATTTCAGATTGTATGTACCTGAGGTCTGCATTGGCCCTGGAAAAAGCACAACCCAGCAGAATAATCATCAAACAAACGGTCAGTGCAAATATGGCCCCAAGAATTAATATCAACAAAAACAGACAAAAAACGGTGCAGGCTTTCTGTCTGAGGCGAGTCCATTGTTCCAGCCGGGACAGTTCACGTCCAAGGATCTTTACACATCTTTCTTTTATACACATCTATGTGTTATTCCATGACACACTGAGCCAAAAAAAAAGTTTGTATTTTCCAGAAAAAGCTCATACATCAGTGATCTACATGGAGGCTGTGGTGAGTACAATGTTACTAAGCACAATGTTAACCAAAAAAATATATATATATGTATGTATGCAGCGGGCAGCAAAGACAAAAATAAAGGAAAAACAAAAAAAACTCAGGCACAAATACTACACGTGCCTCGGTTAATTCTGGCTTGTCAAAAAACATAAAAGGAATCTGCTCAGATTCTTGGATAACTGAGCTAAATCTACAGACGAAATCGTGACTGATGGAATCTCTGATGATCACTCAGCATGTAGTGAAGGCACACCTGGACACTTAACATATGCTAGAATATATCCGCAACTAGCAGATGAAAAAAAAAAAAATCGATTTCTACACGCGCCTCTAATAAAAACTCACGTCATAATTCATGGTAATATCTTGATCATTTGTTGTACATAACATAATAGCAACAGCAATATGTGCAATATTAAGAAAAGATAAACAAAATGAAAGACGCAAAGATGCTGGATTATGTGTGCGTGCGTGTGTGCGTGTGTGTGTGTGTGTGTGTGTGTGTGTATGTGGTGGGAGCACGAGCAGGTGTTTGTCAGCTGTGGTTTGGTCCCTCTAGCCGAAGGTGGCGCCACAGTTGGGACACCGTCTCTGACGCAGGGCGAAGCAGAAGAGGAGTCCCAGGGGGAAGAAGAAGATGGCACACAAGATCCCCAGACAAGTGAAGTCATCCTCCAGGACACCGACTCTGCAACACAAACGCACATACACACACGCCACAAAACATCAGTAAGGAATACAGACCGAACAGAAATACTGATGCAGGATTTTCATCACAACATCTCTCCGGATGGATTACTGAATGGGAATACCAGGTACAGATCCAAGGACCCTAAACCAGTTGAACTATTGAAGGTACTTGGAAAGTCGAACGAAGGAGTTGCATACAGAAATAACAACAAAAAAAAAAGACAGAAAACTACTACAAAGAGACAGAAAGCATCCACAAAGATGCAAAAAAGGGAACAAAAGAGATGACCCTCATACAAACCTACTAAAAAGAGATGTGAAACAACTACAGAAGACACAAATAATAACCACAAAGATAAACAAATAACCGCCGGCACAAAACAGTAGATATAAAACAAAGAAGATGCAAAACAACCACTGAGAGAGGCAACAACAAAAACATGCTAAATGACCAGAAAACAGGGTACAAAACTACAAGAGATACACAAAATGGCTGCAGAGACACAAATGCAGCCACGTCGTTCATAGTCTTTTTGTGTCTCTTGGAGTCTGCCTGTTGTTGCCTGTTGTTATATAATCTGTTCTGTTATTTGGGGTTACAAATAACAGCCGTTCATTCATGCAGTTTGATATCAGGCTATATAAGTAATTCATTCAGTACACTGAATAAATAATGCTGTTAATAATACTGTTGCTAAGATTTGGGGCTTCAGACATGATTATCATCACATTTCTACTCATGATGAGGATGTGTCATCCTTTAAGATGCACCCGAGGCCCTCATTCAAAGGTTTCTAAACTTGCCTCTGCAAGCCACGTCCGCGAGAAGCATCATTAAAAGTCTGACCGGTATCACACAAGTAATTACATTATATAAATAACACTTTACTGAATGCTTATCTGCAGTCATTATCTCCAGTCTGAGCCGCGTCTGTGACTTTTCACAGTAAACAACCGTCAAGATGAGACTGCTTAGTTTGATTCTGACCTCAGTTGCAAATTCTTTTGAGATGTGCCGTTTCCCCTTTTTCTTTTTCTTTTTTTTTCTGTCTCCATTTAGAGCTCTATCATAAGCTGACTGGTCCGAGATCGGACAGAGAGAGAAAGGAAATCATGAACCAATCACTCAGATGAAACCAGTCAGATATTTGCCTCTCGAATCCAACCCAGCCTCCCGTGGTAAAAGACTAAAAACATCTCGCCTTTAAATATCTTTAACGTTTCCATGTTTGAGATGTAACAAACGTTTATGATACTTTTCAGATCTTCAGAGAAAAGTAAGCACAATCAATCTAGAAAAGGAGTTTTTGTCAGGACATGAAGCACACTTGTTTTGAACTGGGAGTCTTGAGGGCCGTGTGTCGCAGCAGCTTTAATCCCGAGTCACGGTGAACAAAGCGCTAACCGTGGTCTCATGACCGAACCACGCCGATCAGCGTGGACGGTAGATTTGCTGGAGGCCCCAACAAGGAATTAACAAATGAAATGCATCAACTGAGATCCTGAAGAGATGGGACATGAAAAGTTACTTTGGGAAAGTACCTCCTGCTAACGTTATTAGTTAGATAAAATAGAAATAATCTTGATGAAACAGGCCATGATGAGCTGGGTTTAACTTTATTAAAAACTGTTATAGCAGGCCGTGTTTGGTCCACCGTGGCACCACTCTGTGTTTGTATTTGCACAACTTATTTGTACGCTGGTGCCGGGAACTGTGACTGTCATTGACTGAGGAAACATGATGCAAATGCTGACTCAAACTGTATGGGACTCTTACAACACTTTGTGTTTTACATACACGGCGCGCTGCTGCTGTGAGTCTGTCGGTGCACTGTTAGCGTCAAGTGGAAGATCTGTGCAAAGTTTGCTCTGTGGCACGAAAAATGATTTAATATTTGATTCATTTAGGTCTTTCCAAGTTTGTGAGTTTTACTCTGTAGTCACAGATAACATGCAGGTTTTACTGCCGCTAATTAGCACGTAGTTTCAGTTAACAGTCAGCCTTATGACTGAGCTGTTCCCTTTTTTTTTGTAACTCTATAATCATAAAAGTTAATGTTAGTAAGACTGTCAGTCATGATTAGTCAGCAGGCACACACGTAACCATGGAGGCTTTCACCTCAGATAAAACAGAACTGTACTTGTGTGTATTCATTCACCTCTTGACATTTACTGTGCCTGTTGATCACATCCTGAAGCAACCTTAGGCCCTGACCGGGCCTGTCACATGTTTGAGGCTGAAAATCATCTGACTGACAGGATGTTGACTCAAGCACAGTGAAACCGACATAAAACCATTTTCCAAAACTGAAAGTCACGGCCGCTTGACATGACATGAGGTCAGTCTGCGGATATGACTACATACACGCAGGAAGGAAGGACAAAAAAACATGTATAGGTGGTAAAAATATATGAAGACAGATGAAGACACGAAGTGACAAAAAGAGGACGGTGCACAGTCACGGTGTGAGCATGTGACGCTCGCGTTTAACCACGAGCTCATCGAGAAAACGTCACATTTTCACGCCAGTTCTCCTCAGAATTATTCACTCGCTCTTTGTCTATAAACTGTAAATCAGTGTTAGACATCATGTGACCATGTAGTCCTCTGTTATCTGGTGTAACATACACTCCGATATGTGTGTGTGTGTGTGTGTGTGTGTGTGTGCTCACCTGCAGGCAGGGCAGCCTCCCACCACCACTACAGAGGGTTGGATGATGGTGTAAGTCCCCGCATAAGGCTGCTGGGATACCGCAGGGGCCATTTGGGCTGATGGGTATCCTGTGGACGACAGAAAGGAGATGAGAGACACTTCATATAAACTGTAAATATATCATTTGGGTTTCATTCGGAGGGATTCCAGTATGAATATGACCACGCATGTGCAGCAGGCTCACAATCAGAGGCTGCACTTATCTGTGTGAACAGGTTCTGCAACGCAGATAAGACCAGAGCACGGCACGAGGTTAGAAAACTTCTTTAATACGATTAAAAGGAAGTGACACTCTGGGATGTTGGCATTTTAAAGTCGAATGCAACGTGAAACTGATCTGCTGGTATGAAAACAAGTTCGAACAAAGGGGACTCTGTGTGTCTGCGTTCAGATTTAGGGGATTATGGAGAAGGTTCAATCATCAGCCGTGCCTTTCAAAAACAAACACAGCACTCAAAGGCCGCGTCATATAATCAAGTTGCTATAAATAAAAAGCGTCCCGGAGGAAGTCAAAGAACAGGTTATGGCACAATCACAGCTGGTTCACTTCAATCTCAGGCCATATTGATTTTTTTTCTCTTCTTCTTCTTCTTTCGATCACCTGCGTACATGTGCGGTGATATTTGTGTAACAGAGTCAACTCCAGATTTCTGAGAAATGTTTGTCTCTGAGAGAGAGAGAGAGGGGGGGTGGGGGGATGAGCTGAGCTGTACATGTACTGTTTTATAACAGTTACTCATCTTCTCATCAGAGGAGACCAGAACCACGTGGCTGAGCAGACAGGAAATTACATGAAAGGTTAAGAAACCAGACTTCATTTTAGGAGTTTCCTTGCTGTGCACACACTCTGTGCAGGTGAAGCAGCACAGCTCCTCCACATGATGGTGCCTCCTATAAAAAACACATTCATGTTTAATTAAGCACTCATGGTGCACTGTCTTTTTTAAATATAATTATTATTGTTTATGCAAAAACACATGACATCAACACAGTGCGCATGCGCACCTATGGAGCACCTGATAAACTAATGACTCTCTGACGGTGTTTATAACTTAAAGTGTCAGACGCGGTGCTCCAACATCCACCTTTTGACTCCATGTCGCTGCGGGGGCCGACGCAAATCGACCCGCAGCTTTCACGCAAAGACGGAAGTGGGCACAAGTGAGACTACTTTCTGGTTAAAACCGTGACAACAACAATAACCCGGGATACTTACCTTGGCCGTCGGGGTACGGGTACGGCGGCGGGGCCGGTGCAGGGATGGCCCCATAGTTGTGTTGCGGCTGCGGGCCGTACTCATAAGCCCCGGGGACGGTGGTGTAGGCAGGAGGTCTGTCCTGGAGAAGAGGTTTGCTGTCCACCATCTCTCGCCCCGACGGTGTCGTCCTCAAGTTGTCTCTTTAACTTGATAAACTCGTCAACACAAAAAAAAAAAAAAAAAAAAAAAAAAGAGTCACTTGTGTTGTGTTGACCGACGCTGGTTGACACGCAGAGGCGACGAAAACAAAGAAAAGACGCTGCGCCAAAATGAAACTTCGTCCCTCTCCATGCGCCAACTTTGTCCCCCCTCCCTCCCTCCCCGCTCGGCGCAACAACCCCAAATCTTTACCAAACGTCCACTTTTGAAGACGGGAATGGGCTGAATCGGTGCGGTAATGGTTAACTTAACTCCATGTCCCTCCTCGCGGTTGGTCCTGTGGCACCAAAACAACAATAATCTGTCATCGCAGCACCATGTAACTCAGCTGGAAGTCAGAAAGGCTTTTCCTTTCTGTCTGGATTGTCACAAGAGAAGAATCATGTGATGAAGCTGCTGTAGCGCCTCTGCGCACTGAAGGCTTCTTAAAGCGACAGGACGCGGAAAAATAAAAGGCTGGAGGTGGGAAAGTGCTGCATGCAGAGAGCAGACGGAGCACTGCAGAGCCCTCACAGCAACACCGCTGGATGTGATGATAGGCCTGTAGCCTACATAATGCAGGCATTGTACGTCCACGCACTGTTTATTAGGTTATTAGTGCACGGCGTCATGTGTGTGTGTAAACTTTTACAATGTAACTTGCATAATGGCTGTCCTGATTAAGAGGGAGCTGCCTTTAATGTTGCATAATGTTTAATCAACAGAAGAGATGATGCAGGTTTGGGCAAAATCAAACACGTTAAAGGTCCAGTGTGTCACATTTAGAGACACTTCAGGTCCTCTTCAACAGGGTCCACCGTGTTGTGCTGTCACATTTCTACTACACACAATGTAAATAAGGACCGAAGCGGTAAGCTCCAGTGCTGGGAAATGAAATTCAATCAATGCGGTAGAGCGAAGAGAGATCTGTAGTTCCTCCAGTGGCCACTTGAGACAGGCTGCAGAAGTGAGTCCACCTCCATAAGTGTCTAGCTTCACAGCAGAAATAAACATGTTCAGTCAACTGTTTTGGTCACTATAGCTCTCTAAGTCACCCATTCAAATTATATTAAGGCTTAAAGTTGTGCATAATTAACATTGTCTCCGCTTGATTGACAGGTGGGTGCTGTTACAGATGGCTTATTAGAGCATCCAGGTGTCACTTGTGCCTCTGATGATCCACGTCTTTGCCGATATTTAGATTTGGCCGAGAGGTGGAAGTATCAGTTCATCTAACATTTCCAGCTTCAAAACAGGTGACTCTCACTCATGCTCTGTCTATTCTTTATACTGTCGCTGGCACCGCCAGACTTAAAAACAGGTCTTACCATCAGGCCAACAGACTTCTGAACTCATAACCTAACAGGACTGCTGTCTGCAAAATATGCACCATGACTGCTGCTGCCGCTATGCCAGGCTTTGATTTTATTGATTTCTTGATTTGTTTTTTTTTTTGTTTGTTTGTCGTCTTGTCTAAAACTCCAGCCACTTTACGCTGTCTGCAGAAATTCAATCAGCCAGGACTTCTACTATAAAAGCAGGACTGATACACTGTGCAATACCCCTGTGTACACGTGTCACTTTACTCTTACTATCAATTTATAATGTTATAGTATTTATATAGTATGATCATATCTATTCATACAGCGATACAGCAACTCCAACACTTGTATATGTTTGACACAACCTTGTCATACTTACAGTGTATAGAACAGTTACACATATTATACATTTTATTTTATTATTATTATTTTCTATTTATACTTGTTTAGTTTATTTTTTGTCTTTTATGTGCAGTGCTGTTACACAATTACTGCTCTTAATGCTGAGCTGAAATTAGCTATAGAGATCAAAGCTGTTTTTGTACCAGGCTGTTAACATGTTTATTTCTGCTGTGAATTTGGACATTTTAACATGGGGGCTTACGGATATTGGCTTGTACTGTAGCCAGCCCCAAGTGGGCGTTTGAGGAACTGCAGTTTTTGGGACTTCAGCATTGGCTTCACTTCACAGTCACGGAGGTTGCTGCTTAGTTTCAGAACAAACAAATCAAACCAAACCAAACACTGGCTCTAGTTTGGGCGTTGTTTCTTAACGCTAGGAAGGAGAGGGTGAGGCCAGGTGGTTACAATCAACTACACTGCTAAATGCCATTCAATCCCACATACTGGTCTGTTAAATATTTTAGTTTAGGCTCAGGTCTTAATTAGATGTTAACACACGCAAACACGACAAACTGATAAGAAGACCATAAATGACACTGTACACCTGTAATGCTTTAAAGCTGTTGAAGAAATATCATAATCTTACATTTTATTTATTTTTTTTTTTGTTTTTGTTTTTAAAGGTGATTTGGAGCCACACCTTTCTCTTGTGTTTTGTTTGAGCAGCAGCTTATTATATAAAATCACCAATCATTTATTTGACAGGAATAGTTATAGTTTAGATGTTTGGATGTTTTACAAGCTTATAAAATACCTGTGTATGCATTGTTACACATTAAACAAGTGGTTTCTGATCTTTTCCCACGCAGCTTGTCTCGTTTCTGATGTCTATGAATTGTGAGCTGCATATAAAAGGTCATAAAAAGTAGCAGTAGTAGCAGTAGTAGTTACATTAATCATCTAATATTTATTCCAACACTCTTTGCACTGTCTTGTACTTGAAATATTTTGACGTTTGTGTGTATATATTTCTTTTTATACAGTATATTTACGTCTTTTTCACCTACTTGTGATGTAGCTTGCATTATAGTTAAATGTTTACATTAGTTTGTTTGTTTGTTGTCCTTATTGTTCTTAGCTGCCTGAGAGCAAATCCCTTGTATTTCCTGTGTGAGTTCAACCAGCTAGACATATATAGACATAAAACCTCTGAACTTCTGAACCTCTGTCTGTTTCGGGTTCAAAAAGGTCAAATGATCAAATATTAAAAATACAAATTGACCCCTCTGATTCATCTTGTGGCCTTTTGCAGGAGGCTCAACCACAAGCTTGGACAACCACTGATACTTACACAAAGATGCATCAGTATTCACATAATCTAATAAAGTCATATATAATATGATGTCACAGTGAGGTTCTTTCATCTACTTCCATTCATTAAGTAGCTCTCAGAAGAGTTGAGTAAACCTGCTTCTGGAGGCGATGGTTCAGAAACTGCAGACTCAACATGGCACACGGTCCAGATGGTCTGCAGTCCACCTGGACTACAGCTCAGGTGGATCATGATTCAACAAGCCTGTGTCTAAGGTGTTGGACCCTCAGGAATGAGGGAGCTGTCCCAGGTACTTGTTGTTCCCACTTGACAGGCGGAATAATTGTGCTTACTTCACCAAACAGCTCTCGGTCTGGTAGATAGAGACCAAAGTGGCTTCAGCTTTCCCCCTCTGCATTAAATATACTGTACGAAAACAAGTTAAACCAAACCTGGTGCTTCAATAATTCATTTGGCGCTGAATAAATTATTGAAATATGCGCGTCAATCAGCGTGTGCACGTCTGGTGAAAAAAAAAAAAAGACCCAGTGTTCCACCAATAGGAAAGCAAGGTCCAACACTCCTGCAGAGTTTCCACCAATGAGAGCAACACTTCCTCCATTTCCTGTTGTGGACTCGGGAGTTGTTGGATCCGGCTGTCCTGTGGTCCAGAATGTGAATTAAAACAGCGGAGCAGAAATGTGCATGAAAGTCTTCACCTGCCGGCCGCACAGGTGCTGCACGTGACATCCATGCCTCATATGTAAGTAACCGTGATGCGTTTAAAGACCTCTGAAACTGCCCGCCTGCACCCCGAGGATGTAAACAGCTTATAGCCGACTTTGCGGCATCCATATCGGCTATGTGCGTTATTACGCTGCGTGCCATGTTTCCACTCGTGCTGTTGCTGCTGTTTAAGGTGGATTTTAATGTTGTTGTTTTTTTTTTTTAATGTGTCCTAGCATGGGCCTCGGAGACGGCAGGTGTCCGCTGATGTCATGACACGTCTGTTGATATTCCCTTGACAACCGCGGATCGGATACCAATATTCAGGTGTGTGTATGTGTGTGTGTGTCTGTGTGTGTGTGTTTACAGCTACACTGCAGCCTATCAGCAACATTAAGTTTATTATAGGGCATTTCAGTCCTAAAAAACTATGTAATGTGATTACTCCAGGTAATATCTCTGTATTCACTGTTTCCCTTTATTTAAATTAGAGAATAAAGTTCAGCTTTGAATCATATATTTGTTTAAAGTGAAGCAGAATAAAGGCCTGTGTGAATGAAGAGCCGAGCCACAGTGACAGTCAATATTGTAGCGGATTAGTATCAGTCGATAAAGCAAGTGTCAAGCTGGGGCAGCCAGAATAAACGTAAGACTTCCGGTCAGAAATTTCAAATTAAAACACCATCGCTGCTTGCTGCTCTAGTGGTCACGTGTGTTAGTGGACCTAAAGCTTGGGGGATTTCTTATGAATGAAGTTATTTTTATGGCACCAGTTGATCTCAGGTGCTTTGGAGGGCACACAACAAAAACAAAAGAGGAGGAAGAAGAAAAATCAGAGTGATAATAATGAGCAAGAATGTTAAACTTTCAGAGTAAAGTTGGAGTGAAAAAAGGAAATACAAAGTTTTAATTGTAAATTTAAGTTATAATAAGTCATAATGTTGGTATTAAAGGTCCAGTATGTCACATTTAAGGGAGGTTATTGACAGAAATGAAATATAATATCACAACTATGTTTTTATTAGTGTATAATCACCTGAAAATAAGAATCATTATGTTTTTATTACCTTAGAATGAGACTTTTATATTTAGAGAGAGAGCGACTGGATGTCACTAAATTCTACACACTGGACCTTTAATCACCGAATTCTGATGATATCAATTATTGTCATGATACAACACAGGATTACACAATGAAATACAGTTGTCACCCCCTTCATGCCACACACACTAAACATGTTTAAACAATATTTAAATAGGAATAAAATAAAACACATATATCCATCTCAAGGCTCTTATGGTGATGCAGGCTGCCCGAATGAGGAAAATAACTATTCAAGAATGAATCTAAATGCAAATGTAGCCTTTACTTGTGGCTGTACCACTTCAGGATATTAATAATGCCAAAGTACACACAGTCATAAAGCAAATATCAGACTGCTTGGAAAGATGAGTGCTGTCTTGCTGTCCCTGTTCAGGGGTCATCATGCCCATCACGCTGATCTGGGCCGTGGACGTGTATGGCAGGGTGTACAGCCTCTCCACAGCTGGCCAGCGGTGGGAGCGCGCAGACGACATGCTGCTGGAGCTGAAGCGCGTCACTGCGGGGAAGGGGCGCTGCTGGGGCATCGGCTGTGACCACCACGTTTACCTCAACATGATGCCCAGCGAGACCCCCATCCGCTATCGGGAGGAGACTTATGAAAACCAGGTCGGTCCAGGCTGCATGTTGTCACACTTTGGAGTCTTCATGTGTTTTCTTAATGCTGACGTGCTGTTGCTGTTTTCAGAGGTGGAACCCAGTGGACAGCTTCACCGACACGCTGCTGCCCACCGACCGCTGGCCGTGGAGCGACGTGACCGGGATGAATCCTCAACCACTCCACAGCTTTGAGCTGCCCTCCCGCAGCTGGGAGTGGGAGGGGGACTGGTATGTGGATCAGACCTGTGGAGGAGAACCCAGCCAGACTGGAGTAAGAAACAACACACTCACATAGACTTTTATTTTCTAATTTTGATTCATGAAACATAAAACATCTTATAATACTCTTCAGGGCTGGGAGTATGCGGTAGATTTCCCAGCCAACTTCTCCCCAGACAAGAAGTGGAACTCTTGTGTTCGTCGCAGGCGGTGGATCCGCTACAGGAGATATATAGCACAAGGCACCTGGGCAAAGGTTTGCACTGGTTTCATTACATACATGTAAGATTCTGTGATTCAAATACTGTCAGCGTAGAAGAGTTGAGAACAGATCAGACTGAAGTCAAAGTCACTGTCGTCCTGTAGATCCCTCTGGACAACCCCAGCAAGCCCCCGCTGCCGCTCTGTGACATAAGCTGTGGTGGTTGGGAGATGAGTGACCAGTCTGGAAGGTATCCCTACCTCTGGGGTGTGTCTCAACAAGGACAGGTCAGTCTACTGCACCAACAATTACGCTACTGTTCAGAGTTTTTCCTCTTTCAATGCCAATTTTAATAATTAATTTCCATTTACATTTTAAGATAGACAGATCATTAAATGATTAAAACTTCCAACAGTATTGCACAACAGGGGAGAATAATGTTGTAGTCAGCTTTAAACTGTGATTTATCAGTCCACGGTTTGTTCAGCTCAGTGATCCGACAGCGCTAAGACGCTAAGCATCTATTTCTGTTCTGAAGTTTTTACAAAAGCTGCGTTCAAAGCCGCACATCTGTTAATTGCAGCGTGTTAAAGGAGCACTTGACACTGAAACAGGAACCCGCTCATGTTTAAACCTTAAACAGACTTTGAGACTAAACTTCCAGCTTCTTTTAACAATGACGGCTGATTCGGATGTTCTTATTTAACTGCTGCTCGGAGGTCTCAGTTGTCAGTTGAACCGTTATACAACATTTTGTACAAAACATTTTTTTTTTTCCAAAGCCTTCATATGAAACAACAACAGTTTGTAAAGCCTAAATCCATTAAAGATCAGCAGAAATATCGAGTCGTCCTTTCAGCCTTTTTGACTGTAATGAATCAAGCTTTTGTAGCAGGCACACAGGACTTTTGAACAGCAGTGTATGTGTGACTAAGGTTTTAGAGCGCGTGAAGCCATTTTAATTCTCTCTTTTTTTTTTTAAACCGTAGATGAAGGATTGCATGGATTACATGCCTCGCTGTGACTGTCAGAATTTACAATCCTGAGACTTAAAAGCAATTACACGAATCAAAACAGTGAGGAAAAAAGTTAAGATTGTTAAAAGTTGCACACGGAAGTGCGTGTTTCCCCCTCAATAACACCCCGTTTACACAGCCTAATGTGACTTAATCAAACATAAATGCTGCACATTCAGGTCAGTCAGCTCGTGTACCAACACATGAACTCACAGCGGCCACCAGAGGGCAGCATGACGTCACACAATTTCCTGTTTGACTTGATGCACCGAATGTCAGTGTTTGAGAAAACAGCTGAAATTATACTTTCAATAATGATGATTTATGTTGTATTGCAAATCATTTTAACCCAGGGAGGTTTATCTTTTTAACTTTTCTTTGCAGGTGTGGTTCAGGGAGGGCATCCACCCTCGGGTCCCGGAGGGCTCCAACTGGGAGGAGGTAGAGGTGCCCAAAGAGGTGGCTCAGTTATCCGCCGGCCCCGGAGACCTGCTGTGGGCTTTACTCTGGGATGGGAACCTGCTGGTCCGTACTGGCCTCAGCCTGGACAGCCCGACTGGTCAGCATCATTCGTTGTAGTTCAGATTATTTTCAGTTAAGATTAGGATTGTGGGTATTTTGTGTTTCTTGTTCTTGTGTCGTAAAACCGTAACAGCAGCAATACTTTATATTTTCAAACAAGTCAAATACGATGGTTAAAGCGTACGCGTGCGAACAAAAGGCGCCGTAAACGTCACTTTCTCCTACCAGGCACGTCGTGGGTGGAGGTGGAATCGCCAGGGAAGGAGAACGAAGCGCTTCATGTGGCTGTTGGAGTCAGCGTGGTCTGGGTGGTCACTAAAGACTATAAGGTGAATCAAAACTGCTTGCGCGGGTGAAACTCAATGACGGCTGCTCCCCCGCTGTGGTCGTAACATCATTTTATCTGTACGTTTATGTGTTTGAAGGTGTGGTTCAGGCGTGGTGTCAACTCCCACAACCCCTGTGGCTCCGGCTGGATCAGCATCGGAGGCGAGATGATGATGGTGGATGTCGGACTCAGTGACCAGGTCATACAGTTCCTGTTAATTATCTGCTTTAGAGAGGGAGTGGTGAAATCTTTCAAATATGTACAACATTTATGCCAATTAAATGTTATTATTAAGAATATAATGTAACATTCCAGCCCTTTTTGAGTCCTTTTAGACGTTACTGTAGCCTGTTTCCTCCTCAGCCAGCCTCCTCTAGTCTAGCTGCGTCCCCTCTGACCGATTCACTTTACCCTCCACTTTGGATCTGGTTTCAAGGCAAGCCAGATCAGGGCTTGGGGTCAGGGGTGGAAAGTCTTCACTCTGTATCTCACTGCTGAGGACTTTGCTAGCACTGCAAACCCACATCTCACACCTCCTCCCCTTCCGTCTCTCACCTCCTCCTTCTCCTCCCCCCCAGCCCCTTCTACCTCTAGTCTTGCCCCGCTGCTGCCCTGTAACACGAGTACAGCCAGCCGTTCCAGCCAATGTCCCAGCAGTAGCACCCCAGGCCCAGCCTTATATATCCCCAGGCTATATCCCTACTGGCCTGACATATGGGAGACTCCCTAATTAGAAGCTGGCTATGCCGTCGTCATCATATCCCATATTTCATATTTCAGGGCTGTAATTATGGGTATGGCTTGTGTGAGGTGGCAGGCGCCAGTGTTACAGTATATGGCCTTATAAAGTAACAGTTGCCTGCGTCCTACTAGTGGCTGTGATACATCTTTAAAGAGTGACTAAATGTTTTATTTGACATTTAGTTGGATCCTGCCACATTCGTCCTTTCAGTTTCCCTTCTCGTGACGTGATTTTGAAATGTCTCGACACATAAAATGAGATGTCAACAACAGGTATCTGGGTGTGCACCTGCGATCATTGTTTCGCCTTTGTTCGACATTATTTTCTTCCCTCTTTGTCGGTCAGGTGTGGGCGGTAGGTGAGGATCGCGGCCTGTATTTCAGAATAGGTGTGACCCCGTTTGAACCAAGTGGGAACGGTTGGATTCCTGTTTCGGCCCAGTGGGGAAACAGTAAAGAGGTTGTTCCACCCAGGTCTGTATGAAGTAACCCACGTGAATCCTCTTGACGCTTGTCATGAAACCGACTTGTTTATGTCCATGTGTGCTTGTTGTTTTTTAGGAATGAGTTCAGTGGCCAGCTGACCGATGCCTCACAAGGCTCAGTCCTGAGCTGCACCGACTCGGATTCAGAGATAGGTCCATCTGACCCGCAAAATAGCGCTGATGACACCCCGGTCGTGGAGGCAGCGGCCCCCTCCGTGGTCCCTTTAGGGGGAGCCGACACACCTTCACCTCCCCCGAAAACAGAGCATACCCCGTCAGCCCCCCAGCAGGATGCTCCCAAATCCTTCATCCCCACCAGCGACAGCTTCATCAACAGCCTGGTCTCAGACCGCGACAAAACTAGCACACCCCAGCCGTCCATCACAGAGCTACCGCAGGAAGAAGTCGAGGAGCCGGCCCCGGCTCAGATACTCCCTACCCCTGAGGCTGTAGGAAATGACGTCCCCTGGATGAATGTGGATCTAGAGGGGGCAGAAGCGGCTCGGAGTTCCCAGGCGGGGGCGAGGCTGTCTCTGAGCGACGGCAGCGCCGCCGCTACCTACGCCCTGGGGACTCTGGAGACCTCTCAGGGTGTTGGAGAAGAGGACGGGCCAGTGTGGACCTGGATCTCCGGTGGAGGTTGCGACGTGGACGCAGAGGGGAGTTCACAGATCAGCTGGCTCAGTCCCACAGGTATCTGGACTTTAATTTACAGTTTTATGTACAGATATACTCTATATATATATATATCTGTCTGACATGTACGTGTTTCTCTCAGGTCCTCTCACCAGCTCCCTGTCACTGACTCCAGTCCAGTCAGCAGCCTGGAGCGAACAGCAACAGCAGGAACACCGAGAGGAGATCAGCAAGAAGCCACTGGAGAGAAGCAACGTAAGGCTGGTTTTCATCCCTTTTATAAAAATATCTGATTACACTCTGTCTAATCTCATGTTTTACATCTACATCCTGCAGTCGGTGTGGGTGCGTAAAGGTGCGTTGCGCTGGTGGAGGGACTGGAAGCCTCAGCGTTGGGTGGATGTCAGCGTTGCGCTCGAGCAGTCCACCAGGTCTGACGGCAGGAAGGACAGCATTTTCTTTGTCTACTACACACAGTACGACGAGAAGAAGGTTGGTTTCGCCGTCGGGCTTTACAATGTGCGACAGAACCGAGCGCGAGTGAGATCACCTCATGTCTTTTATTATCTATTTTTCAGTACCTTCACGTGTTTATAAATGAAGTGACGGCGCTGGTCCCCGTGCTCTGGGACTGCCACTATGCCTTCGCTGTGTACACAGCCCAAAGGACCAAACAGAGGTGGCCTCTGGTTCTGGCAGCACAAACTGAAAAGGACATGAACGACTGGGTATAACACAGAAACACGAACAAACCGAGCATGAAACGTACACGTCAGGTACAACCTTTTTTAAAAACGTGCATTCCATGTTGTTTCCTGGTCTGTCCTGTGTTGTTTAGCTGAGTCTGTTGTGTGACTGTTGCTGTGAGTGTCGAGGGATCACAGGTCCACCATCCAGGCAGGCCCTGTGGTCCACAACCTCAAAGGGGGACATCATGGTCCATGAGCCGTCCTTCTCCTTGGAGGCAACCGCGAACACACTGGCCTGCGACCTCATGTGAGATTCATACCAAATAGTTGTCAGCCGACTGGTTTTGTGTCTACATCGTCTTAATTCTGCTTCGTGTTGGTTAACATGTCACTAATATAACTGCTCTGCATGAGGGAATGTGGTTGGTGGTGGTGGTGGGGGGGGTGGGATTACTTGTGCTGCTAATCTCTTTTCTTACCGTGTGTGTGCGGCAGCAGCAGCACTTTGTCTCTGTGTGATCACAGCAATGGTGGCTAACGCTGGGTGCTTCCGCTGTATGGTGCTGCAGGTTCTGGCGGCAGGTCCCGGGTCACCTGCGCTGTGTAGAGTCTAACAGTCTGGGTGTGGTGTGGGGCATCGGGTGGGACGGCACCGCCTGGGTCTACAGTGGGCACTGTGGGCAACAGCCCAACCTGGGTAAACATGCCCCTGTAGACGTTTCCCCTTACGACTCCCGCAGCATCACATGGTCTATTTATTATGGCTTTGAAATGTGACAGGTGTAATTATTCTGAACATATTAATATTTTCTGATGTCAAATATGTGACGCTAATTAACAGTAGAGAGAATCAATGCCCCATCTTCTTGCTTACAGCTTGTAGTTTTTGTGTGCTTGGCATGATTCAAGACTATCTGTTGCAGCTGTAGAGACATACATGCACACCACTGTCTAATTATTTATTTGCTAGCATCACATCTGCGTCCTTGTTCGTGCTCACTGCAGGAGATGCGGCTCAGACGCACCAGCAGACCGACGTCAGGAGCGTCCATGTGTATGAGAATCAAAGATGGAACCCCATGACGGGATACACAGACAAGTAGGAACATTTCATCTTTGACACAAGTCTTTGTAGTTTATTTTGATCTTTTGTTAAAAGTTTTTTTTTTTTTTCTTCCAGAGGACTTCCTACAGATCGCCCGATGTGGAGCGACGAGAGCGGACTGAAGGAGTGCACCAAAGGCAACACGCACCCGCCCTCTCCTCAGTGGTCCTGGGTAGGTGGGATGAAGTCAAAATCCCTCCGGCGCAAACTTTTTATTTCTTGTTTCGAACTGCTTGCAAACTGTGTTTCAGGTGTCAGAGTGGGCTGTGGACTACAACGTCTCCGGAGGGACCGACAAAGAAGGCTGGCAGTACGCCGCAGACTTCCCTGTGTATGTGTTTCTAAAAAAAAAAAAAAATACATCAGCATTGCAAGAAAGAGAGGCGCGCCTGTATCTGACTTATCTTCCTCCCACAGGACGTTTCACGGCCACAAAACCATGAAAGACTTTGTGAGGCGCAGAAGATGGACGAGGTAGTCAAACGCGCGCCCTCACACGTTTCTGTGGTTTTCGTCTGCATTAATAATAATCACATATTCTGTGTGCAGGAAGTGTAAGATCACGGTGAGAGGTCCGTGGCAGCAGGTCCCACCCATTTCTCTGAGTGACATCTCTCTGATGCCGTGCCTGGCACAGAGCAGGATGGAGCAGATCCCGGTCTGGGCACTCAGTGATAAGGGAGATGTCTTGTGTCGTCTAGGAGTCAGCCCCCAAAACCCTGCGGTGAGAAACAAATTCTGACAGATTGAACCCAGAGAGACGTACGGTGAGAACAGCGGGACAGGTTTCCAAGATCCGCTGAATATTCAGTGTGTTCACCGAGCTGTCACTTTGCATTCGCGTCTGCAAACCATATTTTGAAAACAGCTCTCGAACTCCGGTGTGTTTGATTTAAACAGGGCAGCTCCTGGCTACATGTGGGCACGGATCAACCCTTCAAGTCTATCTCCATCGGCGGAGCCAACCAGGTGTGGGCCATTGCCAAGGACGGAGCTGTGTTCTACAGAGGATCCGTTTCCCCACAGAACCCGGCGGGTCAGTTAAAGTTGTGAATCTCCGCAAGACAAAACACCTGAATGTTCAAACAGAAATATGTAATGCATCAACTTAAAGTTCCCATCCTGTATGCAGCATTAAAATCCAGTGTTGTTTGCGAAGTAATAACACCAAACAATAAATGGTCCCTCCACAGGAGAATGCTGGTACCACATCCCGTCTCCCCCACGACAGACTCTCAGACAGCTGTCTGTTGGACGGACCTCCGTCTTTGCTGTGGATGAAAACAGTGAGTAGCAGTTAAAAAAAAAACAACTTGAGACTGTTCACAACTGAAGATAATCACTTAAAATCTAATCAACCATTTTCTCTTCTCAAAGGTAACTTGTGGTACAGACAGGGTCTCACCCCCAGCTACCCTCAGGGCTCCGCCTGGGAGCTCAATTCTAACAATGTCACCAAGGTTTCTGTGGGGCCGCTGGACCAGGTCAGTGTCTGTCATGTCTGTGGACAGGAAGTCGGGCCAGGAAATTGATTTACCCACCACGAGTGGGAATTATTGCGAGATCTGACATGTGTGACCTGTTAACATCTGTCTAGGTGTGGATCATAGCGGATGGAGTTCCAGGGTTCCCTGCTGAGACACCTGGAGCCGTCTGCCACAGGGTGGGGGTGGGACCCATGCAACCGAAGGGCCAGTCGTGGGACTATGGCATAGGGGTCAGTCAAAAAACACACATTATATTATATTATATTATCCTTTTAAGATACTTTTTGATTTCTCCACCCTGTCTGTGTTAATCAGCCTACCTGCTCCAACTGAAGATGTAAATCTTTTAAAACTGCTCAAAATATGAAGTTAAACATTTAAAAAAAAATCTCAATGACGTCTTAAACGCAGCAGATCACTGCAGCTTTAAAAAAAAAACTCAAACAGGTGGAAATAGTGCATCTGTTTGGAACTATTTTCATTGGAGGATCAATACACGTTTAGGGCTTTACTGGGGACGATGTGCCTACGACTGATTCCGAATAAAGTAAAGATATATCCATGTGCATCCAGTGAGGCTCACTGATTTGTAATTCATAGTTTCTGGATGATTTAACTTTAAATTTAAAATGTTTCCTGTTTATATTAAGGCCCTGTTAGTGCCCTCTAGTGCACAAGTTAAGTAACACGCATACTTATGAGAACTGTGTGTTTGACTTCCAGGGAGGATGGGAGCACATCAGTGTGAGAGGGAACTCAGCAGAGGCTCCTCGCCCCCCTCATCCTCCTCCCGTCGGATCCCCGCGCAGCCCGCTCCCACAGCGACCTCCGACACAAGCGAACGGGAACGCCGTGGGTGTGTAGCACCCCCCCACCCCATCTCCACGTCTTCTTCCGCCTCCTCTCCCGCCCCCCAGCCCTGTTTGTGCCTGGATCCACATCAGACCGTCCCCCACAGGCTCTTATCCCTTCATGGAAAGGGAATGCACAATCATACCATTCAGTTTTTACCTGTATACTTTGGTTGGGATTTGGCACTTGATGACTTGATGAATGAATGTTACTCACTGGGGCTCGTTTCCCAGGCTGAAATCGCGTCAGTATGCAGTGATGATGAAAAGAGGAAAGGGAGCACTTAAGAGCATTTAAGTAGAATGGATCTTGACGTCTTGCGGGATCAGAAATTTCAAAGTGAGTGCATGTGTTTGCTCTTACTAGGCTTACTGGGTGTTTTGGGATCTAGCAATAGCTTTTATTCTTATATACAATATCCTGTGAAAACCTAAGAGGGGGGGGCTTTGATAAAGGGCTAAGGCTTGGGTACCAAACTCACTTCAAACACAGTCCCACAGTAGCCTAAATTGTCTTGGTTTCTAGAAATCTTGTTTTTGTCTGTCATACATTCGCATGTGATTTCAGTTATTTATTTATTTATTTATTTATTATGCATTTGTTGAATTTTGATTCTCCATAAGTTTTGGCCTATTATATGTTTGCAATGGAGTGTTTTTCGCCCATATTGCTACGACAAGTCTCCCCAACAGCGATTGCTTTTTTCAAAAAAAAAAGTCCAAATTTTGACATCTCCGACAGAGAAAAACACGGACATGACCAGATGATACCTCTCTCTCCGCCTGCAATAAAGAAAGTTCTTCCAGTCGTCTCCATCCACATAAATGCTATGACCACGATATGACCGTGACTGTTGAAACTGCGCCGCAGGTCTGAATGTCACCGTGACTCGACATTCATCTAACAAAGGCACTCAAATGTGAAATAAAAGTCTAAAGATGTCGTTTTATGTTCTGACATTCATTGAGTCGGTCTGGAAAACCAGCTGATTGCAGTTTGTTTTAAACTTTTATAAGTCTTTATTTTAATAAATTGACTGCGAGGATGAAAATAGTAGTTGCATTAAGCACTGATGTCCATGGGACGTGTCTTTATTTGATAGGCTCAGTCGCTTCCTGTAACCATCAGTCATTTTTTTTACACCTCTGTAGTCTTCTTTTGTAACTGCTCCAGATCTTTCAGGTTTGATGGGTTCCTTCTCCCTAACGCTGTTTTGAGATCTCTGCACAGGTGCTCTGAGGGGATTTAGTTTGGACTCTCTTTATTGTCCTGCTGTAAGACCCATGACCTCTGACAGAAACCCAGCTTTCTGACACTTGGCCCTACACTGGCTAAGCTATCCCAGGATGTATTGAGTATCTCAGCACAACCTTCCTCACACCGTTAGAGCTCAGCTGAGATCTTCTGCCTCACCTCCCCAGAGCTCATCAGCCGAGTTTGTGTGGTGTGTAGACAGAAACTATATCTAAATGACACCTCCCACGCCTATTCTTCCCAGCACAGAGATAACAAACCACATCCTGAGAGCCAGTTCTTGTATCCAGGGATCATTCCTTCGCCTGGCTGGACGACTGGCAAGACACCACGCACGAGTTAGAAGTTCATTTGCATTTATTTTCATATTAAACAGTGTAATTATAAACATTTCATTCAATTACACTAAGCATGATAAATATGAAGTAAAAATATTTTTAAAATCTACAAGTTTAAAGGACAGAATGATTTCACATCTGCTTTTTGTGTCTTAATTTAACTGCTTTTAGCCGACAACTGTGATATGTTCCTCTGATCAACTCAGTTTTTTTTTTAAGTTACAAAATGAAACCTCATACCTATAACTCAGTTACATCATTTCCCATTTACAGACAGAAAAAAAAAATTAACATTTACATACATCGGTACAGTTCAACATTAAGTTACATTTCTCAAATGTGCAAGATTAAGCAAATGTATACTGTAGTCAAATAAAACAAGATTTCCTTAAATAAATGTTCAAGTTTAACTGAAGCACAGGCTGCTGGTTTTTAACAGAGGTTAACATTGTCTAAGATACTGTACAGTGCCTTCTGAACGGGGCGGGGGAGGATGGACAATATCTACTACAGGTGAAGTATAGCTGTTCATCTGTGACAAAAAAAAAAAAAGAACCATACAGTAACTGTATAATCTACAGTTTCAAAGAACATAGTTTTTATAGCTGTACATAAAAAAACTTGGGGAGGGGGGCAGAGCAGAGCATGTCTTGCTCCGTTAACTGTTTGCATTTTACTTTATACAGAAACCGAAACACACACACACACACACATCCCCAACCAACCCTGTACAGCCACAGAGACGATGCACGGCCTGCAAATGAAATGAAATGTTCTTAAGGAGAGGGAGAAAATCAGACACAAAGTTAAAAAAAAAAAAAAAAAAAAAGGCAGAAAACTCTGTTCATGACACTGAAGTTGAGAAAAGCAGCAGTGTTTTTTTGTTTCTTTTTTTTTTTGTTCTAGTAGTGAAGTTTAAAGTCCCTGCACGTTACCGAAGAAACGCCGCCACGCTCGCCAGGCCCTTCCCTGTGAACTCGTACTCAGATTTCAGCTGATTAATTAAACTCATTGCACATTTGTTTACAGACAGCTCATTACATTTCATCATTCTGACATTCAAAAAATAAAATCTCCCACTTTTTTTTTTTTTTTTTTACACGATCTCACTAAACGTGCGATTTGAAGTTTTTGTAGTGTTAATAAATGGAGGAATGCAGCTTGTTTTGTTTTTTTTACAGCATCACAGGCACTGTGATAAAAAAAAACAACCAAAAACAGTGACAAGTTAATTAGGACAAAACCATCAGAGCGACTTCCTGCACATTTTCAGAGCATACAATGATTTTTTAAAAATGAACGAATAACTTGTTTTTAAGCGTTTCCTCGTGACTGTCTTTCGGTTTGATCACCTCTACAAGGATTCATGACGACCCTTGTCTAATAACACCAACTGTTCTTACTGAGATGTCTCAAAAATATGAAACTACTTAGTGTACACATTCCTTTAAAATATAAATAAAGGAACATACAGTGTGTCACCTCCGTAGACGGGAGGGATTTCTAGTTAAAGTAGTGATTCATCCTACGCATGGATGGCCCTTCCTAAATTTCAACCCTTCTTATTCGAATGCTGCTACAGAAGGATACCACGCATAGTGAAAGTCTCCGAATCGGAGAGAAACTAACACCCGACGAGAGGTTATGGAAAAACAAATCACTCTTCCTGGAAAAAATAAAATAAAAGGCAACCACTGAAATAAACGCACAACATGACGGAGCAAAATGAAACAATGTTTTCGAGAAAAAAAACAAAACAAAACAAAGCTTGGATCTTCAGTTTTAGGTCTGCTGAAATCAAAGAGCTTATTCCTATTTGGCTGTAGTGATACGTTTGCCAGCCCAGTGTGTTGAATTCAGAACATAAAGTCATTCTTTTCTTTCTTTCTTTCTTCCTTTCTTTTTTTTTTTTTTTTTGGTGTTGCAGAAGTCCTGGAAAAGGAGTGCACTTGGACACACAACAAAAAGAAGCAGCCAAACACCTGGAATGTGCTTGATGAGTCTTTAAAGCAAACATTTAGAAAAACATTTTTGTTTTTTGTTTTTTTATTATATATATTTTTTTCCCCAAGTGGAATTGCACTGAACTGAAATCACGCACACTGATGTAGCTGGAGAGGTGATGTGGCTCAGACCGGGGACTGGGCCTCGTCTGTTTTATTTGCTCAAAGTCAGCTTGCAGCCATTGTTCTCATGGCCGTCTCCGTGTAGGTAAAGAACAGTTCTGCCTGAGAGAAGCATCCGCGGTTCGCCCTACGAACCGTGTCATCTGTCCTTATTCAGCAGTTCTCCATCCCCCCCCAAAAAAGTGCGAGTATAGGTTTATTTTTCAGTAGTGTGATGACGAACGGTCCCTTCATTCATCACACTAGTCCTTTTCTCCATCTTCACTGCTTCCTGTGGTGAACACGAGAGAGAGAGGAGTTTAACTGATTGATGAATACTACTCAAACATCAACTATTTCATGTTATTACAATGAGTGAGGTACATGTAAATCTGATATAGTGGTCAGTAACCAGTTTGTAGGATTTAGCGGCCTCTAGCGGTGTAGTTGCTGATTGCACCCCCCTCGTGTCACACTCTTGTTTTATCTTTTATATTTGGAACAGGAGCATGAGTGAAAGGGGCTGTAATCCGCAACTGCTAGATGCAACAAAATCCTACACACTGCACCTTTAAAAGAATAGTTTGACGTGTTTCATTCAATACCAATCTCAAATGTGTACAGTGACTATGAAACTACAGCGATTAGCTTCAGATTTAAAGTGGGTTATATACAGGAGCTGTAGTCACAGTCAGGTTGCTGCCAGATATCACCTTATGCTAAGCTAACCTGACACCATAGCTAACACCGTACAGACATGAGTGGTATGGATAATCTCATCCAAATTTCAGCAATAAAGCAATAATATAAACATTTCTCAAAATGTCAATCTACTCCTTTAAGCCTGTGTAAAAACCCATACAGGTTTGGTGCATGCTCGACTTGCCTCCTTGTTCGATGTCAGAGTCGGTGAGATGCGTAAGGGAGAAGCTGGCGATGCTGGCCGGGGAGATGGAGAAACGGGAGTAGTTGGAGGAACTGGTCCAGCTGGGTTCCATCGCGCGCCCTACTGCAGGGGGCGGAGAGGAAAATCGAGATGCTGCAGATGAGGACGTAGCCTTTGATACGGGGTCTTTATCCGTCTTGGGCAGGAAGGCGGGGGCGGAGGAGAAGTCGTCGTCCCACTCAAAACCGCCGCCTGTAGGGATTTAATGAAGGAGTCAGGACATGAAGTGGCAAAGAAGATTTTCAGCAGCTGCATATATTCAGCTGGTCGTTACCTTCTTCATCTGTGGAGCTTTCAGAGTTGGTGAACCGGTTCAGGTAGCTTGCAGTGGGCCCTGGGCTGCTGAACTCTGGTACCTGACTGTTTGAGCCTGAGGAGTGGTCACCCAGTTCCTTTGTGGGGGTCTCCTAAATCAGAGTGAGTTGTATTTTAATAACACTGTCCACATGAAAGTCTATCTACAATAAGTAATGTTAAACAACAAAAAAAAGACAATACTTTACCTGGTCAAACAGGTAAACGGTGACATCATCAAAGAATGACACCGCTCTTCTGGAGTTATCTGCATTGCTCCTCGCAGGAAACGGAGGGGATGACGCCTCGATGTTCAGCGTGGTGGGTTTCAACAAGCTCTTCAGGTTCTTTGCACTGCTGTCATCTGAGATAATAAGTGGCACTGTATGCACGGTGTCATCCTCACTATCTGAGCTAGAGCTGTGCAGCTGGTACGCACGGACGTCATCCTCAGAGTCGTCGCTGTTCTCATCCTCCTCGTCCGCATCTACGCCGTCCTCCTGTCCATCTAAACCTGAGCCATCGCGCCTACCCAGGTAACGCCCCTCCATGTCTGGCTCTTTTATTTTATGACCGTCACTTGCGTAGGTCCTGGTTAGTTTAGCATGAACCGCATTCTCTGGCGGCGGCTTTGAAGGGGGAGCGGAAGGGAGTGGGGTTGAAGTTTCGAGATCTTCTGATGGGTCTGGTTGATCAGGAGTTGTGACGTCTATCAGCACCTCTGGTTTGTTTTCATCTTCATGATGGTTGCAGGTGGACTCTGTTGCCTCCTCCTCACATTTCTCTGTGTTGTCTGCCTCTGGTAATATGCCCCCGACCTGAGGATCAGGTGTTTCTCCATAAGCCTGTGCTTCAACCTCTACAAAAGATTCTTGCTGAGACAATAAAGAATCTACATCTCTCTCCACGTTAACCTCCAGCTCAGGACCTCCGGCAGCCCCGCTGACCATGTCGGTAGAGTTTCTCAGCCATGTGACGTCCCCAGAACCTCCCGCAATCGTTTCTTCAGACTTCTTCTCAGGTTCGGATTCATTGTCTGAGAAGTAGGCAGAGTCTCTATAATTGCTTCCCATAAGTGGCTCCTCAACGGGTGCTACAGGATCTGGTTGCTGGTCCTCGCTGGGATCCTCGCTTTGAGCATCCAGCACACCCTCTACTTCAGAGATAATGATTTCTGGTGGAACCAGATTTGTTGCAGCCATGGGCTCTTCTGTCTCCTCCTCTTCTTTGGCAACACTCAAGCCATTTTTGACAGGGGATTGATCTTTGACGTTAGGCTGAGAGTTCCACTCAGGAGACTCCAGGTTCTCCGTCTCATACCCACTGTCTGATATTTTGTATGGAGGCTGGAGTTTGTGTTGGGCTATTTGAGGATTTAGCTCTTCTCCTTGTTCACCTAGCCTGTGGATGTCCAGAGAATCTAAAGAGTCTGGTGTCTCAGCTGAATTATCTACAGTTGGTACAGTGGTGGACATACTGTCTTCCAGTAAACTGTCCTGGCTGATCTGGTCCAAAGATGGCCCAGAGACCAACAGAGAAGATCTGACAAGAGGACGCCCATTGGTATCCATAAAGGATTCTTCCTGGTCAGACAGAGTGGTTTCCAGTTCTATATCTGCATCTTCAATTAGTTCACTCAACAGGTCGTTACTTGTTAGGTCCTCACTCTGCCCATTGTCTGGGGACGTTGCTTGGACTTGCGGGTTTTCAGGCATTTTATCTTCTATGGGCTGAACGATATCCTTTGAGGTTCCAAGGTCATCTTCAAGGCTGGGAATTTTGGCATCTGTGCACAGTAAGTCTGTAGTGGCACTTTCAGAGAATTCAGGGGTGTGGTCATCAGTTTGACTGATGATAATCTCAAGCCTCTCTGAGGTAGAATCAAAACCAGAGTCCATACCTCTGTCTGAGGATTGCAGCAGACCAAAGTCTTCAGTGGAAGAACTATTTCTAACTGGCAGCTGGTTGCTTGTGTCATCTTCTGTGACCACTGTAATGAAAGGCACCAGTGTTTCATTTTCTACCAGAGACTGACGCAACTCTCCCAAACTGGCACTTGGAGAGTCTAAAAGTTCCTGTCTTAAGGATGTGCTACTCGCTGCAGGTTTTAAATAAGTGTCCGCTGTGGTTAAGCTGCCTAAAGTCTCAAGATTGTCCCAAGAACGCATTTTGAATGTGTCTTCTGGTTCGTGGGCTATGCCAGGTAAAAGAAAGTTCTCCTGCGGACTTGAGAAACTAGATCCATCTTTCATCAGACTCTGGTCTTTGAGAAACATGAAGTTGTCAGATAGTTTTTCAGGGTTCAGAAGCCTCTTCACGTCTGTGTTCTCCCTCTCCACTTCCACAGAATCCGCCAGGTGAGGGGCTTCTGAACCAACCCCTAAAAAAGGCTCCCCGTAGCTTTTATCTGTGTCCACCTCCTGGACATCAGCAGTTGCATCTTCAAGGAAAGGGTTTCCATTGCGCTCTGGAAGCTCCATGAAACTCTTTCTCCAGGAAGGAGACTCCTCTTGCTTGGACCCCCCTTCAGTGAAAATGTTGGTGTGGTATGGACTGTCATTTTCAAGAGATGACCAGATGTGACTGTCTGGTAAATAGGAATCCTTGGAGTCAATACTTTGGTGGAAAAAATCAGCATCAGTACTGGACTCATCCAGACGGACATCTTGAAGAACAACAAAGTCTTGCTGGCCTGAACTAAAGTCAAGGTCTTGCCCTCTGTTCCCATCTTCCCCAACAGTGCTCTCCCCTTGTTCTTCTAGTTGTATGTAATATTCGTTTCCATTAGATGGTTGCTGTGCGTCAAACACTGGTACAATCCCATGAATTCCTGAAGGAGTGTTGCCACTTTCTTTGCCCGCTGCTCTTGCTACAGGATCAGGGAAATGGGCCTGGATATCTTCACTGGAAACAGGAAAGAACATGCTGTGATAGTTCAATGTTGTGTCCATGCCTGAACGTCCATGGTTGCCTTCGTAGTGGTCGTGCTTGGCAGCCTCCCAAACATACTCAAAACTGAGACCTTTGCTTGTTTCAGTAACAGTAAGAACTTCGTCGATCTCTTGTCGCAGGGCATCGTCAGCAAACTGTTCCAAGATTGGGAAAGAGGAATGGCTAACTGTGGTCTGCCGTGTAGAGGGGTTAGGCTTGAGAGCATCCCAGCGTTGTTCAAAATCTTCTTCTATGTCCTTCTGGCCTTGCATGCGCAGGTAGATAAGCAAACGGTGCACTTCCTCTGCTGTGGCCCGCTTGTCTGGAGACAGCCAGCAGAACTGCAGGACTTCATACCTGCAGGGACAAGAAAAACATACATCTGTTTTTCAGACAAGGTACATTTTTAATGGCTAAATAACTTAAATTGTGATATAGGCAACACTAACATTGTTTTTGCATGTAATTTGTCCTAATAGACATATTCCAAAGACTCACCATCTGTCAGAATAAGGAAGCTCCAACTGTGGTTTAAAGAGTTTCACTTGTTGATCCTTGATCACATGGTTGAGAACCTCCCGGTCGGACAAATGCGGGTACGGCTGAGCAGAACTCTCAAAGAGCTCCCACAATGTGACCCCCAATGCCCTACGGACAATGCAGCATAAAATAGATGTTGGAATTTACTGCAGGACAAAAGTTGTCTTGGCACTCCAAGTTGAGCAAATGGCCTTCACCTCTTGACCCCAAACCATAAACTTCATCAGGTGTTTTTGTTATGAACATCCAAACCAACAAAAACAGTACTGTAATATAAATAACTAGCATGATTCATGAAGCAGCTATGACAACAGGAGCCAAATTTAGACCCTTCACTAATGATGATCAAGTTGCTCTTTATGTGGGCAACATTTGGAATCTCAATTTAATCTTATTCAGGAGGAAATTTGGCTCTTGTAACTACAACTACCTTACGTAACTCAGCAGTTTATGACCAGAAGGCATTTGGGCAATGAGTCGTGGAGTCATGGGAGGGGCTGAAAAGACCGTACAGTGCAGAGAGATGCTTCGTTGGTGCAGTGTCAGTGTCTTTTTGCCCTCTTTTGGAAATGATCCAGGTTGTTTGAGATTTACAAGCTCTGGAATTAGCAGAAAGGTCTTGTCTTCTCAGCAACGGGCCAGATGTGTACTGCAGAACAATTTACTGTCATTCTTTGTCTCATTCCAAATATACTTCCCATGTATATTTTGATTTCCAGACATAACTCTAGCTGAAACATCTTTTTTTTTACATCCTTCGATCTGCAATAAAAAGAGTAGAAATCTTTTCTTCTTTCTCAGGAGGCTCATTTTAAAATATATTTGGATCACATTCAGGTTCAATAAGTCATTATGAGTAATGGCTTTTTGAAAAATGTCCTCTAGTGTCAGTGAAGAACTACAATCTGGTACCTACCACACATTACTGGGCTTGGTCTGCTCCATAGTAATCACACCCCCATGGCGCTCACCCACCAGCTCAGGAGCCAACCAGCGAAGGGGTGCGAACACATCATCCTCTGTGATGATGTAATCCTCCTATCGCATTGTAAAAAAAAAAAAAAAGACAGTCACACACGGCATTTGCTATTTTTTACAAACTATAACTTTCTATAAAACACAGCAAATAGTTGTACAAACACCAGATCATTAAAAAGCACTCTACAATAGGAGATATTTGGTTGTTTATTAGCCCTCACTGAGGCAGTGCACTCTCACGTTGCCTCTCCCTTTCTTTACAGAAATAGATTCAGTGGGTGACCTTATCTTATGAGTATTAAATTCAGACAGCCAAACTGACAGATCAGCAGTATTTAAAGAATCCACCAGACCGAACTGCCTTAGGACATTTGCAGCGTGTAAAGTTACAAGACAAGTCTATCTTAATTCTTGAGTGAAATATACAGTTGTTCAAAAGGCAAACACCTGCAAAGCCTACGCTGAAGATGATTTATTTTCCGCCTGGTCATCTGAAGCTGGTTGCACTAAGACAGACTTCGACAGTGACTTCAGGTCAGCAAATAGCTGGACGTCAGAAAGGCAACTGAAGTTAATCAGACGCACAAAGTCAAGTAGTTCTTAACGATTTTAAGAAGGAATGAAAAGAAGAAAGAAAACAACATAGCTAACGTAAATAACTCATTCAACAGCTACAAGAACAGAAAAACTGTGCTCTCTAATAACTTTTTCCTGTCTAAATTGTTTTGATTTCTTTTTTGGCAAACCACTAATTGTGCATATTTTCCTCATATCTATCTGGCAAATTATTCTCACTACGGCACCTTGTTCCAAGATAGTCTGGAGTAGGGTGGCTAACTTATAACGCTTAAAATGTGTCCAAGAGTAGATTCATTTCATCGGACAATTTATTAGAAGTGGCTTGATCAGTGGTCTCAGATCACATCATAAATTAGGCAAAACAGACAGAAATGTTTTCACTGCCCGGTCCTTCATGGATGCCCGGTATACCTCACACATCCTCGTAAGTCCACAAAGACTCCAGATGGCACAGTTAACCTTGGCAGGATGCGAGATGATGTTTGTACTGTATATCATTGAGTGGCTAGTGCCCAGCAGGCACATGGGGGCTAAAATGCTACAAGCAATGAGATCTAACAGACGTGTGAACCTTACCAACATTTGGTATGCACTTGGATATGTTTTTCTTCATATATCAGTGTGGTATGATGTGTCTGTCTCCTCTAATTAGTGACCACATAAAAACAGCGGACCCAGTGAGACCTATTTGATTACCACTCGTAATATGTATCAGACCAGAAATTTTTTTAAATAACCACAGTATTTATCAGTATCAGCCCCAAAAAGTTCAACTGGATCATGTCCAGGGTGATGTATAATATATATTTGTGATGAAAGAAAATGCAGTTCCATACATCAATGATGAAATTACAAAACTCTCTAAGCAGAAAATGGGTGAAATTGAGATTCATGCTTACTTTATATCTGTAGGGTCCAATTCCATAGTCTCCTACTTTGACTGTAAGATCTGCAGTCAGGTAGCAGTTCCTCAGAGCCAAATCACTACGAGAGCACAGAGGAAAAACATCAGCATGACACATAGGGATAGATTAAATACTGTGCAAATTCATATTGAACATATCATACACTGATTACAAAGCCAGCGGGCAAGTTTGTGATCATCACTGGGATGGAAATATTCAGCTGACGCTTGTTCTTGTCTCAGCCTGTGTTTTGTCAACGTAAATCAAAAGATCAGGGGGAGGTGACTACAAAATCAGTCTGAATCTATTATATGCTCTTAACCTTAAAGGCTATGATTACCTCAAAAGAATCGAGAGCAAAGGAGTCTGGCAAGGATCCCAAATGACTTTGGCAACTATGGGAAATTCTTCTTGTCATTGGCCTCTGCTCTTCGCCTTGCAACAAGGCTCAAAGAGGGGCTATTCCTGACTCGTGCATACAGCAGCAGGATACAGTTTCTAGAGGGAAACACAGGCTCTGCAAACGGTTTGCGGGGCTGCCAGAAGAGGGCGTACAAAACTCTCTCTCTGCACATTAAGCAGCCATATGGTGGTTCATTCACTCTGAAGGAAGAGGCAGGCTTTGGTTTCCCTTTAGCCCCGCGGCAATCCCTGTGTGCACAGGATCCAAGTCGCTTTTACCCGCTTGAAGACAAACACTGCTGACACTGTGTTTGCGCATGTACATGGCACAGCTGCTGTCAGACTCACTGAAACCTCTATAAGATAAATGGAGATTTATTTTAAACTCTCCTGTCTCCTGTCCTCTGCTGATGGCCTAGGGCCCAATATACAGTAACACAACCGTAAAGGTCCAACATCGTAACCTTACAAGGCTAATAATACATGCCGTGGTGACGGTCGCTCCTATACCATCAGACACCAGTGCTGTTTGGTGTCGTTTCTACAAGCCGCTTCTTGATTTTATTTCTCTGATCAAGTGGGAAAAAATAAGAACAAGAACTTTTTCTTTCAAAACTAATTATGTTTAAACTAAGAACAGAATTTGATAAAGTAATTGATTGATTGATTGATTGAATTGATTCATGATCTGTAATGAATCCAAATAACCAGCTAGAAGACTAAGAGCCTTCTTGAACTTAATTGAGCCTTAATTTTCTTTGTATTCCACCTTTAAGACTTAGATCAAGATACCTGATCAAGTCAATATAAGTACTGTCTAAGAACTATCAAGAAACAGAGTCCTTAATGGGAAACCACACACGTCAGAACATCTAGGATGGGCCAAACAACTGAAAACGAATACCGGACTAGGACTGAAAGAAAGTCAGAGTTTAAAACTGGAAAACTGAAATTTGAGGAGACAGCCAAAGAAGAAGTTAATGCAACAATCAATAAAACCTGTCAAGCACAGCGATGGAAAAAGTGACAGATGGCACAGAAAGGCACAGAATCGGTGTTGGCTACAGGGAAGTATCAGTCCAGCATGCTTTGTTAAACAGGACTTTAACCTATAAACATCTACAAATCATACGTGTCAGCTGCTGTCATGATGTTGAAACTTATAATCTGTTGCCATAGGTGTGATTGGCAAAGGACGAAAATTGCAGGCTCTTTGGTGGAGCTCTGCTTTGAGTGAAGTTCCATCGTTGATAGCGGTGAGCGGTGACAGCGGTCATTATGTTTACCAATACCCGACCCGTAGACCCCCGCCAAAAAAAAAAAAAAAAAAAACCCTGGTTGCTCTGGACAAGTCCACCATGTGAGCTAACTATAAGCTTCTGAAAAGGAAAAGTCTTGGTAGAAGATAAAACCAAGTGAATCGTTCACAAACACGGCTCATATTATTTGAGCTAAACTCCATTTTGAACACTAAACTGAATTTTCAGTGCAAGTGCTGTAAAGTGTGTCTTCTCTCATTGAGCTGAACCATACCTTCACCCCTGAATGAGAATATATTCATGGCACACAGTACAGTATGTGTTTTGCTCTTTTGCAGCACAATTCTCACCCTCGCAATGCAATGCTGAGGTTTCAGTTCTGGATATCAGCCCACACAGCACTTGCCACGAGAGTTTTGTGTCTGTGTCTGCACCACCATCAAATTACATTGAATTTTTTGCCAGCAAATGGCTCCGCTCCGAATCATTCGGCTTGTGTTGACTACTCAAAAGCTTGTTTGTTTTTTTTTCGTGCAAATTGAACTGATCCACATGGAGGGAAGCTTGTAGAATCCCTTTAAGTTGTAACAAGGATTAAAACACAACGCCCAATGTGAGGCTATCCTTTTACATGCAAAGAGCAGAATCATCATATCCTTCTGGCAGCGGACAGCTGACACTGTGGCAATGCATGGGAGCTGTGTAATTGGAACCCTCTGAGCTTATTCTGAGCATGCAAAATAGAGCTGATGAGCTGAGCATCGTATGTTGCCCCCAATCCATGCATGCCCAACACCCCCTGTGCCCTACTGGCTGCTAGTAGCCAGACATCCAGTGCTTGCTGGGGGTAAAAATGAAAATGAAACGCAGCCTCTCTGCTGTACACACCTTTTTTGGAGAACACCGGTACTTGTGAGACTGGTTGGACAGTACGCACTAAAGTAAAACTAACAGTTGACCGAAGTCTTTACAATCATGTTTTATGATGTCTGCGGCTGTATATTCACCGGGTGACGTTACACGCTCATATTGTGTATGTGTAACAACATATTAATCAGATATAACGTGAAAATTGTATCAGTGTGTATTGATCCAACCATTCAGGACAGCAATATTTCTGTGTATTTGATGTGTTGGTGACGGGATTCAACATTAACATGCAGAAATGTGTTGAATACATCAACTTTCAGCCATATCTTTAATTTAAATGATATCATTATTTATATTTAATTAAGAAAACTACAAATGTAATAAATTAAACTACCGTGGCAGAATAATGTAAATGTTGACTCAGACAGTCAACAAATACCTAATTTGTTGAATACCTAATCACAATGTTTTTGTGTCTCGCTGGCACCGAGAGCGTGAACCATAAACAGCAGCTGTCTTCTTTGACAGACAAAGTGTTATGAGAAGCACAACGCTCAGCTTAGTGGGGCCTGAAAACCTGTGAGCTTTGCCTAAGCGTTGCGATTCTGAAGTGCTACCTGTGCAGGAAGTTGTGTTTGTGGAGGTGAGTGACACCGGCAGCAATTTCACAGGCCATCCTCTGCAGCTGCAGCAACTCGGCGTTTCTGAACATCCAATCCTGCTGAGACAGATAACCCCGCAGGTCCCCCTGCGAACGCACACACACACACACACACACACAGACACACAGATCAGTATCAAACATAAACATTCGATAAACAGACAAGAATCTGTATCCGTTTGTATTACAGCAATAGGAGGAATTTTAACAAGTGGTTCTAGTTGGATTGCAATGCGGGGAGTCCGCCACACGGTGGCAGTAGACTCTCCCGTTACTGTCTCCTCAGCACTTCTCACGGCTGATGTGTGACAGGACCAAATAAGGGTAACGCCGTTTAATGGACCACTATGCTGTGTCACGGAGATTTATAAATAAAAGAGTCCAGCTCAGGTCAGGTGAAATAAACTCTGCTTCTGTCCAGTTGGGTTTCAAAAGTCACGAGCGGAGGGAGGGGGGGACAACAAGAAGATGTCCCGTGAGGGAAGTGAGACAAGGTATTTCGAGATAATTAATGACACCCCAAGATAATAAACAAACGCACACAGATAGACAGCGATGCTAAGTGTTAGGTTACCAGCGTGACTGATCACGGTGGTGTGAAAAGTCAATATAAGAAAGTGAATCTGGACCAAGACGGGCTCTTGGTGGTTCAACTGAGTCCTGAGGGACGCTTAATTTGAATTACAACAAGTCAACTCAGCTGTGCGCAGGTTCACAACCCAGAGCTGGTCAGGAATGTCTGTGGACACCTGTAGGTATCATTCACAGATAGGTACGTATGTTACAAGCGTGAGAGTATGTGAGTGAAACCGTGAAAGCAAATGGCTGTTTAAGCTACGTGCTTCTGTTTTGAGATCATGTTCACCAAAGCGAAGCGAAGGCGATTTCCGATTAGACCAACAGTGCTCCCCTGAGGAATGAGCTAATATGAAGACACTGCACACACACACACACGCACACCAAAGTCACATAATGTATGAGACGCTTTTGTTAAAAACGTGTAATCACTGAGCGTGCGAGCTCGTGCGTCCGCTCGTTTAATACGGGTTTATTTTTCCCTGAGCTGTCTCGCTACGAGCAGCTTAGATCAGTCGACTGACATAAGCAGCATAGCTGGACTCTAACACATTCACCCCTGCGTGCACATGCAGCTCTGAGAAGGGGTCTTCAGAGAAGAGCTATATTCAATGTATGGTAAGTGATACCCTCTGTGCCTGTCTTCATTTGTGAAGGCTCTGCAGCAGGTGATCAGGTCCGGGTTTCGGGGGAGGGGAGGGGAGGGGAGGGGAGGGGAGGGGAGGGGAGGGGGTGCCGTTAATGGTAACATTAACTGTGAAGGCGAAAACAATTAAGCCTTGTGTCTGACCCGCAAATAAACAAGCCAGTTCCCAGTGCGCACATTCATGTCTGTCTCAGCCACCACATGATCGAGTTATGTAAAAGAATATATATTTTAAAGCTATTTCATGTGTATCCTCCATGCTACTAGTAGATATTAGCTCTTAGAGCCACCAGAAGTCAGCAAGGACACTGACCACAGGAGACAGCACACACAAGGTAATATTATGCCCGTGGACTGAGCAAAGTCAGGACAACTTAATAAATGCTGCGACAGTAATAAGTGTATCCATAAAAAAAAGATTTCTTGTTTAACGACCGTAATAAATGAGAGATCAACGACTTTTGGGCCAAAAGTAAGCTGGCTCATGTCTGAGACCCTGAACCAGAAGGGTCTGACTAACATGCTGGCCCGGCACCAGGAAGGAGATCCATGCATTAGAAGCTGTCACTCACACAATGGTATGTGACATTCTGTGGCCCCTCCACCAGTTGCTTGATGTATTTTGATGTCGAAAATGCTTTGACTCAGGGTTACCCGGCACGGGTGATACGGGACAGAAAAACCACCATCAATCGCAGGCTGTCAGAGGAAGGCACAGTATATTGGCTTTTGAGAGTTCATGTTGTCCACTGCGCAGCTGCAGTGTCATTCGTATTTTGGCATCTAGGGGATGATCGACACGGCCTGAAGCAGTCACTGACAGTCAGCTTTTACTATAAATTCAACATGGCGTACGAGTCGTTTCGAAGTTTCATGCGCAAGCATGTAAATATATTTGCAGGAAACACACATTGTGTGAGACAAGATCCCACGTGGATGAAGTCCTCAGAAATCTGTATCCAGTGCGCTGCCCTCACATTATCACCTTCAACAAGCAGAACCATGTCTTAATCACGCTAACTTCCCCAATGAGTCCACACACATGCGATAAGTCATTCACCTTGACTCATTTCCATCTCCTGTCAGACGTTACTAGACTTGGCTGGGAAAGACCACAATGCCGGACCCAGCCAGGCCTGGGCAGCTGACAATGCCCGGCTTAACAAAGTTATGCAATGTCTGGCAATGTGAGACCCAAGCGCTGGATTCTGCTGGACGCGTTACCGGGTCGGAAATGGGAAGGCAAGGTGGAGAATTCAGGGGGGGTGGGGGGGGGGGTGGAGTTACTTTTTATTTACTATTTGTGTCACCTAAGCAGCATGCATTTCCTTTTTCCTGCAAGTAAATAAAACGTGGGTCAACATCCGAGGAGGGGAGATGCAAAGCACACTGCAGACTGCACGTTTGCACACAAGCAACGAATGCATTACATAAAACAGACAAATGTTAAGCTTCCCTCTAAAAACAACTGTGAAGTCAAACTTTATTGCTCGGGTTGTGCCAACTTATTCGTGGTTGCCACAAAACGGACATCCCGTATCCTGGCATCAAGCAGACCTGTGCTCCTCTTTTGCACCCAGTCACATCTGGGTATGATATGCTCACCGACAGACTGCTCACAGTCTCGAGATTTATCGCTGCCCGAGTGGGATAAGGTTCATCTGAATCAACAGTATACTCGTGTTTACTCTCTTTTAGCTCTGTTTTGGTCTCTACCAGCTCCTCAGGAAAATATCTGGCTTTGTAGCCGCTCGCAGAAAAAAAACAGCTGCCGTGTGTGGCCCCGAAAAAATTGCGACATAAGAGTGAACCAAAAAGGAAACGTTACGGAGCGAACAGCTGAACCGAGGTAAGCTGCAGAGTCGGACGATAATTCTCTATAGGTTCGTCACCATGAGCGACCCCTTTCACACTGTCAGCTGATGTCATTTTATCATTGCATAAATATTGCTTATAGAAGCTTTAAAGACTAAAGAAAATAATTACTAGCTGCAGCTCTATTATCTAGTCTCTTGACAGACCCGTAGTAGAGGCATGCAGGGAGCACTTAAGGGGTACAAACATTGGCTCAATTATAAGGTGTGTTTCGTCGCAGTACTTCAATGGATTAAATCACATTTTAAAAAGGTATTGATAATATCTTTGTGCCAAGTTTTTGGAACAAGACAACCCAGAATTCAAACACCTTTAATATAATATTAACACTTCAACAAACAACAGTGTCAAATGTTAAATCAGCAGCTCTCTGACTGAGCGTTAGTACGTAAGACCGGTCGGATCGCATTTAAATGAGCGATGTTTTCTATTTTCTTGGTTACCCGATAAAACAGACACCAAGGTGGCGAGTGTGTATTTTTAGGGAAACATTTTGGGCTCCTTGCATTTCGTCACCCACCACCCCAACAGGTTTCTTTAGGAACGGCTTCGTTTACTTTACACTGAACTGAACCGAAGCCTCCGACATACACAAGGTGTCGCCCATAAAAATGCACAAACACAGCAACTGGCCATGCTGACACCAGAGGAGCGTAAATGGAGCCTGTTGCTTTACTGGGTGAAGTGGGAATGTGAGAAGTCCCAGGCTTAGACTAGCTATGCGACTTCGACGGGGGGAGGGGAGGAGGAGGAGGAGGAGGAGGGAGCTCCTAGTAGTCAAGGCCCGGCCCACCCAGGATAGGTAGTGAAACAGTAAATAAATCAGCTGCCGTGATAGAGCCTGCGTCACTTCAACGTGGAGAAGAACAGAAGGGCTAATTTGGGATTGAGACAGCAGGTTTTCCGTCCAGATGGTCAATAGGAAGGGTCTGCTATGCGTGCATGCTTGCTGGACAGTATTTAACGGGGTCCTGCCCTCTGAATTTGTGAGCTTAACAGACTGACAAGAGCTAATTCTCAATTAATGAAGCCTTCTAAGTGAAGAAGAGCTGTGAAAGCAAATAGTAAACACACTATCTCTTAGTCCCTCCACGCGTCTCCAAAGACATGTAACTGGCACAATATTGCAAAATAAAATGACGCATTGCAGCTTTAGAATGGATCGATTTATTCCAGTTAATGTGGAATTATTCATTTTTGCTGTAATTAAAGTTTCTTTAACACACTTGTGTACACTGACAAGTGTATTTGTGTCTATAAATAACATTTAGCAGAGCAGGTGGTCACTCACCATTTCACAGTACTCAAAGACGAGCAGGAAGGGAATGGCCTCAACACACTGCCCCAGGCATTGGAGGATATTCGGGTGCTGCAACACTCTGTGTAGACAAAATAACATAAAACATGTTAAATTAAGACAGCAAAAGGAGTTTGTAGAGGAGATTAAGTCTAATGCAGTGTGTGAGAGGAAAGGTAGAGGGTGCTGCTAACATTACACTGATGTCATATAGTTCTGTCCACATGCACTGTATGCACGCAAAATAAAAACACCAGAAAAATTAGAATCGGTTTCAGTCAAAGCGGGTCGGGGTGTGGGGAGTTCACCTGTATGGATCCCCCTGCTGCAGGAAATCATTCTGCTCCTTGGCACTTGCATTCGCTTTTAACTCCTTTACCACCACTCTGGCTCCACCTGGATCTGTGTAGATTTCACTCAGGAGGACCTGGTCACACAGGACAACACTTTAGACTATAAAATACAGAGAATGAGGTCATACAGCGTGTTAAAAGAGGTCAACGGATGCCAGCAACAGCCGAGGAAAAACGGGTTTAAAGAATGAATATTTCACTGGAAAAGGCTGAGGCGAATATGTGCCTATGCCTTCAGTGACAGACCGAGCATGTAACCAGCCTGTGGTGCAGATAACAGCCACCTTCAGCACTCTCTAGTTAAAGGCTGTATCGAACAAACACTAATATAACATGTGTATTGTTTCATTCTGTGGGAAAACGTGTACATTAGAGAAAACTATTATTACCTGGCCAAACCAGCCGTTGCCGATCTCTTGGATGTAACTCAGGCTGTGACGTGCTACCTGGAAGCCTGTAGATCCCTCTGTGACACCAACCACAAAACAATGTTAATTAAGACTGCATGTACTCGTTAACAAGTTTCACCTTGTGAGCACAACAAGCACCAAGTGCGAGGACTTTAAGTAGGTTCATTTGTACACGTGATCTGTTGAAACCGCCGCTGTATATGTGAACATGATTTGACAGCAAATTGACCTGCAATGCGGGGAGGAGGTTGGAGGTGTGGAGGTCCAGGCAGGGCCACAGGGGACACAGCGAGGGTGTACACCTCAGCTGGGGACTGCATAGAGGGTGTGTCCTCTGCCGGTGGTGTGAAGTCAATCTCATCATTGTCAAAGTGGTCCTCAAACTCCTAAAGCAGCAACAACAGCAACAAAAAAAAAAAAGAAGAGTGGATAAAGACAGACAACAGAACGCACATTTGCAGACACCGTCCAGTACAATCCATCCAAACTCTGCACTCATTAGGTGTGGACTGCGTGGGTGCAGGTGGAGCTGGTGCAAGTCTGGCTACCTGCCTGTCGGGACTCTCACCTTGAAGTTGATCTCCCTCTCCTTGCAGCAGGTCACACAGTTCACTAACAACACCACCAAGGCCACGAGCGCTGTCAGCGACACCACCAGGGACAGGTAGAGAGACACAGACAACGTGTCCCCTGTGTTTCCACCTGAAACGGAGAAGAAAAACAGACAGAAAGTGTGCTGGATCATTTATAGCTGGGCTTCAAAATTAATTTGGAAGACAGTGAAAGAAGGCAGGCACCAGACAGCCTTGTCACAAGCATAAACATGAGTGTGTTTGTCAGTAACACAACACACCAGGGGTGTACTGGCTCTTCTTCTAAAATCCACCCACAACAAAAGCGCCACAACAAAAATAAACTGCACAGTGCACTCACAATGCAACTTCCTGCTCTCTTTCTCCTCTGCAGAGAAGAGGACCTGCCAAGCTGTAACACCACGCTAGAGACACAGCAACTCTGATCAGACAAAACACTGATTTCTTTTTAACGGTTTAATATTTCGGCAAACATGGCGTGACAATAACTGTGACTCTTCAGACCTGACAGGCCGTCCTCGATCCCTCATCAGCCATTCAGAGAGACAGCTGTGGGGGCTTCCACTGGCTGATCAGCAGCTGATGGTGCAGCAGCAGTGACAGCAGGTGTGGGCTCGTGTCGGTGAGGATGCTGCTGGCCCAGCAGTTCGAGTGTCAGGGCTGACAGCAGCCTTGCAAGCAACCCCCCCCCCCTCCCCTTACAACCCCCCACCTCCCACTCTAACTCTCACTCTCACTACGCCGATGCTGACCAACACACACACACACACACACACACACACACACACACACACACAGACAGCTGAATTTTTCACTTTAGTGCAACCAATGTTTGTTCTGGAGACTGCTGCACGCACAAAACTCAAAACTATTACTACTGTTAGCCAAGATTCATTCAAGCCTCTGTGTTGTATCTATGTAATAAACAGATAATGTGCTATTACAGGATATAAAAGTGTGCTGCAGCAGATTTTAATTTGAAATAAGTGACTGAGTAGGGTTGCAAAAGTCTGGGGGAATTTTCAAAGTTGGAAACGTTGGAATTTATGGGAAGAAACAGGAAGAATCTGGCCCATAACAGAGAACTTAAATATAGTTGGGGAAAATATATTTTAGCCTAATCTTGACTAAAACAACTCCTCACTTACATGCACGTAGCACACTGCTTCCTGCAGGGAAGCCACGCGACATAAAGTGTTGATGATATTATGGCGTAAATATATTTGATGTATGGTATTAATGTTTAATTAATTAATTAACTGATAAGTTAGATGCGAGATGAGGCAAGCTTACCCCCAATTACTAAATTTCCCCAAATCTCCAGTTAATTCCCATAAATTTTCATAATTCCCATGGAAAAATTGAAAATTGCTGGAATTTTGCAACCCTACTTAGTCGATGCAAGTGTCCATTTTTACAAGCCTTCAGACTTATTTCAAATTAAAATATGCTACAAATACGGTTTTGCAGGCTGCAGGAATATTTCCAAAATTCCCCCCATGAAAAGTTTCTTGCAATTAACCTGAAATGTTCCATCCCTTTGCAACCCTACGACTGACTATTTCATATACAGCTGTTTATTTCTGTCAAAGGCTCAACCTTTTGTTGGCAGTAAGTGTGAGCCTGTCCCCACATCCGCCTCGTCTTCTCACGTCCTGTATGTCACTGCTCTTTTCTAAAAGGTATAAGTGCTGCTCACTCGTGTCTGCTGGAGTCAAGATCTCTACTCCTTGAAGCTTATATTGTCATTCCACCGTGTCGTATCACGCAAATAAATATTAACATAACCTCAATGGCGAGTGTGTGTGTGTGCTCAAAGACGAGTGAGCATTTGTGGGAGACTCTCCTTCCCCGTTCTCCCCTCCTGTGTTTACTCCGTCTCCCGCTGGTTGCAGCTTTGTCAGGTACATCCTGTCTGCTGGAGGGGGAGAATCAACACCTACCGAGTCTCCTTCTGCTGAACTACAAATTCCTGACAGATGAAAGCGGGTGCTGAATAAACCCCGAGTACAAACCTGCGTCTAGTTGTCCCCTGTTTTTCACATTAGCACATGAAGGAGAAACAGAACAGACTTTGCAGCACAAACAGACTGAGGCCGATACGTTTACACTAAAGCTGCTCGAGATGAAAACATCGTTTCCTTTCCAGTTTTGGCATTTTATTCCAATAAACTGTGCTTATCCAGATGGGATCAGTTTCAAAGTGGTCTCACGTTACAGCGTAAGCTTAGCTTAAATCTCTTTGATCGCTTATCCCACAATACAGGTGTCGTCATTAATCTGCATTTATGCTTAGCTTGTTAGAGGATTTCGCGGGCTTAACATGGTGAATTGATGCAATAGATAATACTGCTGTTTGTCAACAGAAAGAGGGAAAAGGAGAGCAGATTTTTCTACTGTGGATGGAAGAGGTTTGTGTGGGCGCATGATGTTTTCGCTTATATTTTTAGATTTAACGTCGCCCAAACTGCAGCCTCAGTAGCAAAAGGTCTTATGCAGAACTGATTTAATTAACGTGGCATCAAAGTCCTGCCTCCCTCCCCACCCCCCAAAATTATAAATAAAATATTCTCTTGAAATTAACCGGAGGTAAGAACTCGTAGAGGCTGAAAGCGCGTCTGCCGACAAGGCTGAGCAGTGATCTTGCTACAAGTCAGCTGTGGTCAGATGCAGCACATCAGATGAGCAGTGATCATTTCATCATCCCTGGGGGATCATTAGATGTGATCCTGAGTGTCAGCCATGATTGAGAGTCATTTTTACCGCCACCGCTGACAGAAATAGACAAGATCACTTAATGTGATCTTTTTGCATCCTGGCTGAATATCTCGAGTCTTGCTGACTGCTCTGTAAAAACCGCAAACTGACGTACATATTTGTTTTGACTGGCCCCCCGAGATGGCGTGTATCGTGTAACTCTGGATCGCGCTCGGTCAAAGACGCCGCAGCCGCGATTTCAGAAAAGTAAAAAGAGGCACGCTGTGTTACAAACTGTAAAGGATTCAAATACCTAAAGCATGTCTGTTTCCACAAACCTCTCCTCTGTGCTAACACAGAAACGGTGTCTGTGCTGAAATATTGATGAGGAGAGGATTAAAGCTTACGCACACAGTCACGACATAGGCCCGAAGCTCTAGCTCTGAATACAGATGTGTACTTACATCTGTTAAATTAAAGTGCTCCCTACTCAGCAGTTTGTCGTGGACATTTAGGAGGAAGGTGATCTGCCTTTTACACGGGCTACTGAAGGTTATGCACAATTCCTCTGCGGTGCGGCTGTAAGTGGAAGGGACAGGAGCAATGCGGCGATAAATAACAAAGAAGTGTCAGCGCTTGATATGTCATCGTCTTCAGGTGGGACAAGAAACGGCGCATCCACAACGACAAGAGGAAAACACACAAGAGAGAACAATCCAGAGGAATTAATATTACAAGGAGAGGAGAAACAACAGCCCGACAAAGGTGAGCAAAGGTTAAAAAAAAACTAAACAAAAAGAGACCAAGCGGTGCTGAGAGGTGAAGCCAATGCAGAAGTGCTAAAAAAAGTGTAGTTTCTCGAGCGGCCGCTTGAGACTGAGGCCTCAGAAGTGAGTCAACCTCCATGAGCACCTTTATTAAAATCTGCAAAGATACGCATAACTAACAGCATGGTCGCTTTGATTGACAGGTGAGATGGCTTATTCGAGCACCCAGGCGCCTCAGGTCCGCCAATGATCCATGTCTTCGTCGATATTTAGAATTGTATTAGACGAGGCAGCAAATTTCCGACGTCAAAACGGCAACCCTGGAAACCTACGGGTGACATCACTCATGCTCTGTCCATTCTTTATGCTGTCATTCTGGTGAGACACACCATGTGCTGGGCTGTTGAAGTCCATGCTTTATGGACAGCCTGCCAGATAAGAGAAATTACCCGAAATACGGCGAGATAAGCCAGGCAAGCAGCTTAGCATATATTAATAAATCTAACGTAGTTTGTCTAAAGCTCTTTGCACAGTTTTTAAACACTTTTACGTGCGTTGGTTGACCTTGTGAGGTTTAGAGCTACAGGAACTGTTCACTTTAGTAAACATTTAACCTTCATAAAGATTTACAACAAGAAAGTACTGCAGTCATCACTGTACTGTTGCCTTGTCACGCATCAGCCCACTCCCTCTCCCTCTCCCTCTCTCTCCCACCCCCACAGCCTCATATGAGCAAGGGAAACCCCTGAATGGGGTCTTCCCCTAAGCCAAGCATAAGACTCCCCTGTTATTAAATATGTTTTATAAATCCAAAAGTCTGCCAAGAATTTCTAAGAGTAAGCTAACAGCGTAATAGCCAGTCACATCCAAAATATGTCATGTGCCAACAATTACATAATTATAGCTCTCTAAATACGTGCCGTCGTTGGCAGGAGCGATCGCGTAGAGTGAATTCCAACCGGCTTTAATAAAGTCAAAGCTTAACTTCACAACAATCCGGTGGAAAAACACGTGGCCATAACTGCAGGCCGCTTTACTTTCTTGTTAATACAAATGTCTCCTGCGTGTTTCAGCAGAGCAACAGTGTTTCAGGCAGTGCTGGGCTTCCAGAGAGGCTGCAGCAGCAGTCAGATAGAGGGGGAAAAAAAGCTGGGAGCTGGGTCACAGCAGCTCTACATGGGATCATTTCTCCTCAGTTAGGCCTTATCTGAGTCATGGGTTCATATTATGACTTGGCCGGCACCGCCAAATGACTCAACTGGTTTTTTGGGACCAATACGACAGGGAGCTGCCAGGTCTTATTTCGGTTTCGCTGCATATTTCACAAGGCTTTCATGCAGAGGGGGAGCTGACCCACTTTTTGATGATTTCACCCACCAGTGTGCACAACAGTGGATGTCCTTACTTTCATTTAGGCTGCACGCCTAGGATGAAGGATGGCATTGTTTGGCTGACGTGTACGGGTTCGGCTAAGAGTTGTCTGGCTGCTAAAATAGGAAGCGCTAAGCCTCGTCGATCATCAATTATGCTTGTGGCTGCTCCTTTAAAGATCCATATTGGCACATCAGAAATGTTCACACTTTTTAAAAGCATATCCTGGTCATAATCTGCATTTATTCTCTCGTGTTTGTGACAACAAATGTTTAGCGTAGAAGACTTTAAATCAAGCAAACCAACTGGATTGAGGTGAAGATAAAATCTAATCTTTATGGAGGGTGCACCCCGTACAGCGTGGGCTGGTAGTCACCGAGTCACAGAGCAAGTGGTGGAAGTTTAAGTTCAATGTCCACCTTGACTTAAAGACTACACGCACTCCTATCACCTGGCTGTTACTACAGTTCAAACTTGCCTTGAACCTGACCTATATACCTTTTTTTTTATTCACATCTGATGCGTGTAAACAGAGTCTATGTCACTGGAAGACCTGCTCTGCAACTCTCTTTGCTTGTATGTTCTTACAATTCATGTCCTTGGTACTGCACCACGCCTGGACGCCCTGCTAATGTGGGGCAAAGAACTGGTTGCTATGTTATAAAAGCATAAAATCCATGCGCGCATTGCAACATCACCTTTTTCCCCGTATGCTGTATTATGATTAAGCAAACACGGCTGCTGCTAATCATTGACTGGTGCTGATAAGCTCGGTATGTGTTACAGTTACACATTAGCCGCTGCGTGTTCACGTTTGCATCCAGTGGTTTCGCACAAGGATGCAGATCATGTTAAATCAAAGAGAGGTCACGATGACCGAGCCTCTGAGAAGCTGCTTTTCAATTTATTTTTTGCGGTGATTCATCTCCTTGGATTGGTGTATTATTTATTTATTCATTCATTCATTCAATCACTTATTGATTTATTTATTCATTTATCAATATAAATTCTTCATTTTGTCTGGAAAGAGTCAAAATAATTTAAAACCTTGAACCTTGAAATTGACTGGGATATCATACTTTGAAGCAAACAGTTATGAGTTGGGTTTGGTTACTTGTTTGCACATGTATGAATGTCTGAATATGTATATTTAATTTCATATATTTAAATTGGAGTGGATATTTGTTTTTGTTTGTTTGTTTGGCTTCAGTTTGCCTTATTTGCTTTTAACATAACTATAACGTGTACAACTGTTGTCTACAGCTGGATGGAGCAAAATGTATATGGCTACAATGTTGTTGAAAACAGAAGTTTAAGAAGGAATAAAACATTAAATTTACATAATTTGTCGTCTTTTGGAGGCTCGGCTGTCACACTGTAATTCTTTAACTGATAAATGATCTAAATGATTGAACCATCAACATAAATGCCAATTCATTTTCTGTTGATCCATTGCAAACGTTAATCACATTAGCATCCCAGATAAAACTGCTGGAATTGAATTATTCCATCAGTAAATTTCCATGTTCTGTTCTGACCCTGAGTCTATCTAAATTTCCCCAGTGTGGGATCATTAAAGATTATCTCATCCTATCTTAATCGACATAGGATATGTGTTTTTTAATCACGCTGTTTTATGATAGCATGGCAGTGTCATTAAACCTCCGAGAATCAAATGATCACACCCGTGACACAACCTGTGATGTAGCAGATGTAGCAGGAAAAGTGCCAGCACACTCATCATCATCATCATCATCAGGTTATTCATGGTTCACCTCCACACAATAAGAAACAGTGTTTCCATGCTGGCAGGCCAAACATCCATCCTATTGTCCCATAAACTTGGTTAAATGTCAACAACTGGACTAACTGCAGGGACAGGTTAAACACCTCTGTACCTGCAGTTAAAATGGGCTGTTATATAAACTCACATGACTGCTACCTGGAAACTGGTTTACGTGTGTTAAATATCAATCAGAATTGAATGAGACTGGGGTTAATAAGTATTTCCTGGTAGAGTCAAAGTGTAATATTTGTGTTTACTAGTTTACTATAAAACAAGTTAGCTGAATCGTGACTCTGACATGCTGTAATTTTCCATTACAGGCTTTCTTAACAGTCCACATTGAGAGGAAGTAACACTGCTATCCTGTAGTATATAAAAAAAATAAATCAATCAATCAGTACAAATATCAATACACTGATAACACACTTGTTACTGGTCAGCTGGGAATGCAGCCAGGTTGTTGTGTTGTTAGCTTTTAGCTGCTGGTTAGCATCAGCTACGCGCTACAGCTAAAGCGGTTTCAGAGAGGAAGAGTTGTGGCGAGTGGACAAACAACCTCTTAGCTGTGTGTCAGCCGTCTCACCTGATTTGTGGGGATACAGAAGAGGAGCACCTTCAGACACGCAGAGCACCGACAGAAAAATCCCACCGGCCAGCAGCAACAAAACATATCCATGGCGGCTCTTCATCCTCCTAGCTCAGCTAACAAAACGTTAGCTAAATTTGGACTCGTCGTTCTAAGCAATAAACGGCTGATTTGTAGCTGAGCTGAGTGTTTTAACCATTGATAATCCGTCTAACGTCGGCGCAGGGCTACACAAACAAGCAACATTTTCTGTCTGTTTAACGTTAGCGACTCATCTATTAGCCAGCTAACTAGCTTCGGCTAGCATATCAATGCTAACAGTTTCAGCTGACGACAGCAAACACCGCTACAGAATACAGTGTTCCGTTGCCCATGGAGACAAGAGGAGCGATCACCTTTCACGGCCTATCATACTCGGTACGTGTACCTCAGTGTTCTTTAATTAACCATAGCTAAAGGAAATTAATCAACAGCCCTGACTGTCATGAAACACCTCTCATCCAAAGCGCCATGTTCCTGTACAACGTCACATCACGGAATGAGGCGTAAAAGACCTCAAAATGATTGACACGCACACGAGCCAATCACGGAGAAGAATACCTGGCCGTTTAGCGCGCGGAGCCAATCAGCTTCGAGCTTTATTATCAGTCATGTAAATCCAGTGCTTTGCATCAAAGCTTGAAGAAAATCTTTACAACCAGTCATCTGGGAACCAGGTGATGATTCACGCGGTGCTGATTATAAAAGATGACCTGTCTTAGTTAAAGATCTATCTCTGGGTTCATGAACAACCCAGCAGCATCTGATAGGTGGGCATTGTGATTTGGCTGGTGCACCAGTGGTGGCTTATGGTCTATTTCTTGTGTATTTTTTATTTGATTTTATTCCTGGTGATCTTATATGAAGATTGCTGGGCGTTAGCCTGATGGGAAACTTTGACATGTGAAATTTTGATCACGATAGCAGAACAGGAAAGATGCTTTTCAACTCCCAAGTTGTTGCAGGTTATTGGTGCCAATTAAAGACAGCCACACCTCTGAATACATGCAAGTCTCCTGATATAATGTTTTTTTAAATGGCTTCCAAGCACATAGCAACTGATTATTTTACGAGACCCAGTTAAACCCTCATTTAGAACATATTAACAGATTTAACACTCTCTGTATCCTGGCTGACAAGACAAACCAATATATTTCCCTTATGGTCATACATACCCAAGAAATATGCCAGTTAAATAAAATAAATATGACAACTGCATATTCATGTGTTCACAGTATCTTTATTGCATGTTTTCAAAATGTATTAATACTCAAATTAAGACCACACATAGCTGATAATTATCACATTCAGTATGCTTCAGTATTTTATTCCTTATTAATATTAATATGAACATTAGAAATAGCATAAGTACTTGTTAAGCAGTAGCAGTCAAAGCAGAAATAATGGGATAAATATTCTATGAAAAAATTGCACTTACACTTATATTTATATTTCTGATTTTCAGATTGTATTACCATGTTTGTTTGTTTTTTTTAATGTGTTTCTTAGGTCTGCAAAACAATACGTACGAGAAAATTATCTGCTCTGATTAACTCATGAAGGAGGAGGAGGCATTGTGTGGCGTGGAGGAAATCTCCCTGGGTTTGAGGACAGATACGTCAGGTTGCTTCTTACTCTCTGGATCACGAAGCTGCGAGAGAGTGTCAGTGGCTCGTAGGCAGAAAGCAAGAGAGGCAGAGATCTGCACATCATTGGCTCAGAGAGCGCAAAAAAAAAAAAAAACCCTCACCCGAAGCACGGTGAGTACCAAGCTTTTTTGCAAATTCATGTGCACGCTGATGTTTGTGTGTGACGATAGGTGACAGTTGTGTGTGTTTGTGTCTTAGTGCATCTCAGTTCTTTCCCTTTAATAGACGGAAAATAGGATGCTCAGCCTTCTTTATGTTTAAGTTGCAATAACTTTCTCTGTGGGGAAAAAATCTTTCATGTTTAAAACAAAGCTCAGACCATCAGGTAATTATCATACGATGAAATATATGTGGTCATCTCTCTGAGACAATCAATACAAAGGTGTGTCTTTTGTTAACATGTTTACTCTGAAAATAGCACAGCCCTGCTGATAAAAGGTAACTCAGTACCTCGTTTTTTTTGACAGTGCTGATGTACCTGCAGACTACCCACAGAGGAATGATCATGCTTATTCTGACTGTTACCTGACAGCCGAAAACACCTGCACCACTTTCATTTACTGTCACTTTGCATTACCTCTGTGCATGTACGTGTGTTTGTATCCCTCAGGCAGCTACAGAGGACCATGGCATTTACAGGGATGCTGAGCGACGAGGACATCAAGGCTGCAGTCCAGGCTTGTCAAAGTGAGTCATGCAGCACACACCGGGAGACACACACTTTACACGCATCTAATTGTTAACACATTAGCGCATACTTTGCAGTAGGTGAATATACGTCCACACCCATTTTACAGAAAGAAAGAGAGAGAGAGTGAGAGAGAGGCTTTGTGTTAAACCCACTCCCACAGGGGATACCTGCGAGGTGTGTTGTTCACAGGGGGGACAGGGAGTCTGCAGGTAACTAGGCAGCCATGTGGCAGGAGAGCAGTTACCACCCGGATACCAAAGTGATTATGTTGAGCGTTCACACAGAGAAGACCAAAATCACACAAGCTATACAGCCCTCATATCCCAAAGCTCTTAATCATTTATCTCTAGCAATTATGTCTGCATGACAAGGCAAACACAGCACAACCGCTCTGATGAATATCAAATGTCAGCGCTTATATGCCCTTTATTCAGTAATCCCCCCCCGTTGGCAACGTTTTAGGCAAAATAACTTCAAACTTTGCCCGTTGTACTTCTTGCAAAAGGAGGAAGTATTTTTATGACTTATTTGTAGACGGACGGCTAAACTAAAACATCTGATGAAAGCCGGGATAGCAGACAAATCACATCCCCACCTCCTCCTAACTTATTCTAAGGTTATGTATTTTTAAATCAGAGCATCAGTCTTTTAATTCCTCAAACAGTGGAGGCAAATGTCATCAAATCATTTTCACTTGCTTGAATGTAAGTCACTCTGAACAGCTTTTAACATTTAAGGTTTGCATTAGACCTGCGGGGCAATATGCAGTGTGCTTTTGCTGTTTCAATGGCACAGTGACATAGCCTGTGATGGTATAAGACAGTGATGCGCTACAGGGTGTTTATTGGTAAATGTCATTGGCTGAAGAATGAAAGTCATCTGAGCAAATGAGCAAATGTGACATCTCTATTCAGCCACCCACTATACTTCTTGTCATTGTGTGATTGACCTCTCTCTCTCTCTCTCTCTCTCTCTCTCTCTCTCTCTCTCTCTCTCTCTCTCTCTCTCTCTCCCTCTCTCTCACTCTCTCTTCCTGTAGCTCCGGGCACATTCGACTTCAAGTCCTTCTTTGCACGAGTGGGACTGACTGGCTCATCTGAGGCAGATGGGAAAAAAGTGTTTACAGTTCTGGACCAAGACAGGAGTGGATACATTGAGGAGGCGGAGCTCAAGTAAGGATGTGTACGATACAGATGGATGTGTGTGTTTGGCAACTCCCTTGTTCACTGTATCAGTGGAGCATACAGTGAGGGTTGGGGGGGTGACTGGTGAGTGAGTGATGGAGGGACAGTTCAGAAAGCCCCAGAGGCGGAGAAAATGTCATCAGCAAATGATATATGGTTTAACTTATCGCTGATATATATATATATTTTTTTTTTGTGCACTCGTCAGACTGTTCCTTCAGAATTTCTCTCCGGGGGCGAGAGAGCTGACTGTGGCTGAGACCAAGGCTCTGATGGCTGCAGGAGATAAGGACGGTGATGGCAAGATTGGGATGGAAGGTGGGTGCATGTAAAACATCTAAAAAAAAAAAAAAAAAGAAGAAGAAGAAGAAGTTGTCGGCAGAGCTGATGAGAAAAAGGAGCCATGAGCCCGGGGAGCTGTCCATCACTTAGTGCTGAAACTGCAGTCTGAAAAAAGGCACATACAAAAACACTATATAAGCACTCAAACAAGCAATAAAATTATTGTTTTTGTCTAATCATCTTGATCAATGCTGTGTGTGTGATTGCTGACTGAATCTCCTCTTTCTGTTTCTCCCACAGAGTTCTGTGAGATCCTGAAATAAAGAGAATAAACGCAACATGTTCACGACTTGTCTTTCCCTATTTTTTGAATAATGGGTTTCTTACGGAAATGCTGACTTTCCAGACTGTTTGACGCAAGAGACCAGAAACCTCAGATAATCTGTACCTGCCTGCTGCTCTTCCCGTTGATGTGATACTATAATGCATAATATGTTTGGTGGACCAGTTGGATATTAGTTTGTGCGTGTGTGTTTAATTAATAAGGTATCCGGAATGGATTAATAAATGTGTTTGAGGTGTGATATCAGTGTGTGCTGTGTCTCATTTAATTTTATGGCAGAGTATATGATGAGCCAATATTTCATGAGGACTCAAACTACTGTATCTTTCAGTGGTTTCAATATAAAGTCACTGTATGATGACTACATTTATAAGAAAAGTTAGATTAGACAAGTTTAGTCCATGATCAGATTATCTTTCACTCTGCATAAAGAGAGCATATTGTGGCTGAGAGGGTGATATAAATCAAGAGTCTCAAACTGGAAATATTTAGTATAAAATATAAAAATATATATATAAATATATAAAGAAATATAAGCATAGTGGGTACTCATCCCACTGACACTCATGGAAGTGTGTCAACTAAAGAAAATCCCATTCTGATTCCCTGCTGCAGATTCTACCGCAAATGAAAAGTTATATTCTGAGACAATCTTTGATTTCAATTTTTTTTTTTTCAAATTTTAAATAAATGGGACCCCTCTTCAAATTTTAAGACCACGTGTTTTCCTTAATTGGGGCTAGTACTGCCTTCTGCTGGACGGATTTCGAATTCCTGCAGAACCAGGTAAAAATATCCACCACAATTATGGAAAATACATGCAGTTTACAGAACTATCCGAGATGGATGTCCCATGTAGGCTTAAATGACTTAACATGATATGGGTTTACATTTCAGGAGGGGGGAAAAAAAGGCCACGTAGGCCACAAAAACACATTCATCAGTGACACAAAAAATGGGTGGGGCGGAGGGGAAGAAGGAGAAGAAGAAGAGAGGGAGAGGAGGGGTGAGGGCTTCCTCCGTCTTAATAAAGTTCATTCATCTGTAAGCAAAAACGAGCTGCGTTTTGTGCCAAGGAAGCGTAAAATGAGTTGTCAACATATTGCTAACCTGTCCCACTCGGTGCAGTTCAGATGAGCCTTATAGAGATGGACGGCAGCCTATAGAGCTGGTTGATATGACGGGGACAGCACATTGGCTGAGACCGCAGATATCATCTATCATTCGAGACCACCTCAGGGAGGTGTTGCAACACCAATCCTTCAGATGCAAAAATGGAAAGCCTGACTCTAATAATTTACTATCAACTCTGGATATAACTAAGAAGCATAGTAACCTACGTGGGAAATAACGGAACAGTTCAATAAACATAACCCTTGAACAGATTACACAGACTGGTATTAATAAAGATAAACATATATTGAATATATGAAGTAATTATGTTGGACTGCTGATTAATAATGATCATATATATATTTATATATAATATTATAGTGATAACACAAAGATGAAAGCAGTCCTTCCAACTTTGAGTGGCCTGCCGGGCTATTTCCTTTCAGATGGATGAATTATGTCTAAGGCCGTGACTTAAATGTTTCCTCTGTTGATTAACAAAGTGTTTAGCAGTTCAATTGGCTGGGACACTTTGCTGCGTGTTCGTTTGGCTCCCGAGTGGTTTCGCATAAACTAAAGTAGGAGATATGACCCATGGCCTAGAGTGACTTCTTCCCGCTCACACGTGTCGATTCATTTCATTTATATGCTCAGACGAAACTTACAGCATTGGCATCAGCATCTTAAATGTTGTCCATAAATCATATGAGTGTAACATGTCCAGTGAGCGGCGGGGTCTCCTCGGGTTTCCACACGTCTATAGGCCTCCTCACATATGGTAGCATCCTCATTTGTTCGCCTAAAAATAGGTTGAGACTACTAGACACATTTTTTCGAAACCCATGCATCTTGGTATCTGATACTGAGACTCAAAGCTCTGTAAATGGTGTTGCTCAAGCATATATAAGAGCGAGGGGCCGAGGCTTGTGGCATTCACTCGAGTCCGCCTTGGTTTTCACTCGCCTCAACGCAGCGCAAAGGTGAGTGGGATGTGCGGCCCCGCAAAAGCCACACTGACGGTCAGATTGAACTGGGAGGACAGGGATTCAGACCAGCAGATCCCCGTGGACTATAACTGTAGAGAGAAATGGAACCAGCATACATAGAAAAACAACCACACGGAACCACAGGACGATTTAATCAGTGCGCAAAGGAAAAGCCACTTGATTTTTTTAATTTTTTTTTTTTTCTAAGGAGCAACTTTGTGGATGATAATTGCGCTAATTTACAGGATGATAGAGAGAGAAAGAGAGAGAGAGAGAGAGAGAAAATCACATCACTGAGCTATCGACACGATTTGACATCACTGCCTTTCCTCAGCCGCGTTGTGTATTTGTGGCAGTGACTCATGTTGCTGTGATTTGGCCCTCTCAGCGGGAGCATCTTCTATTTAATGCTATAGCAGCATAACGCGGTGGGATAAACAGAGACGGGCCTGTGTGTGACACCCGGAGGCAAAGAGTAAATCTTTAGCCAAATAAGAAAATTAAAAAAAGAAAACAGGAGGAACACACAGGGCCAGTGATGCTGCTTGACTGCCTTTCAAATTAAAACAATTAATTAGTTGAATTAGACCAAAAAGAAACAAGGGAACATTTTATGCCTCTAGATGCTTTACTGTTATTAATGCCTGAACTTTCCTTCTCTTGTGAAGCTAGAGGAAGAATTAGCCTTGTCTAATACTTGAGAGTTATCTGGACACTGGTGCATGATTTTAGCCCACAGACCTCGGGCAGTGCTTGATATATGGTGATTTAAAGTTAATTAAGAGCACTTCAGACCCTTAGAATAGAAGCCATTGTAGACAGATGTGCTTTTAAAGGAGGGTATTTGCAACGCAATGATATGACCACTGTGCTGGATTTGAGATGCTCGTACTGACCTTGAGCCTTGTCTTCTCTCCTCTCTAAGAATAAGAAAAAATGGCCTTCGGTAGTGTCCTCAGTGATGCTGACATCAAGACAGCCCTGGATGGCTGCGCAGGTGAGCATACATAACATACGGCATACACAAAATTCAATTTTCTCTGCAATTTTGCTAAAAAAAAAAAAAAATGGTGCTAATGGTGCTAACATGTGTGTTCCAGCTGCTGACAGCTTTGACTACAAGAACTTCTTCAAGGCATGCGGCCTGAGCGCCAAGTCCGAGGCTGATGTCAAGAAGGCCTTCGCCATCATTGACCAGGACAACAGTGGCTTCATTGAGGAGGAGGAGCTGAAGTAAGACACTTAAGAAATGCACACTTACACAAGAAATGCCTCCTGAGGCACCAAAACAATACACCGGATCTGCACTCTCTCCACTCACCTGGACACTTGCTAATGAAACTTCACATTTCTTGCACTAAAAAACAATGTTTAACGAAGCCTGAAGATTTTGAGGCATTACACATTTAAATCCCCATTTGGACACTTTGGCACTTCTGTCTTAAAATCTCAGACTGTGCTCTAAAGGATAACTTGCACAGTGACTCACAGCAGATCAATCATTGTAGCCTGAGATATTCATATTCATAACTCTAACTCCCGCTGTCTTATCCACCTTTCAGGCTGTTCCTGCAGAACTTCTCTGCCGGTGCCAGAGCACTCACTGACAAGGAGACCAAGACTTTCCTTGCCGCTGGTGACAGTGATGGTGATGGCAAGATTGGAGTCGATGGTAAGACTTTTCCTGCATATCTTTCAAATGTAGCAGAGATTTTATACAAGATCAGTTCTGATGCCTTTTGGCAGTGGACGCATACTTCTAAGATCTGCACAGACTCAAAGTCTTGGTCAGAGAGTGGGTCCAATTAGTCCAGATCATGATGGCATAAGAATCTGACTAACATTTTGTTCATTACTAATGGCAGTTTTATTCTGTCTTCACAGAGTTTGCTGCCCTTGTAAAGGCATAAATTTCCATTGACCAAGATCTACTTCTTTTCATGGAACTTCGAGCTCCTTGCAAGATTCAGTAATCATCAGCTGAAAGAATATTTTTTATACCTTATTTATGAGTTGCCTGCGATTATTTTCTCAACATGGAACACATACTATACTGTGAATGCTATTCTGGTGTGTTAAATGTTCTGAAAAAAATGACTTGTGCAAACTGTACAACACCATCTGCACTTTTGAGGAAGAGTGAAAAACCAGGAATAAATACTCTTTTGGTGTAAAGTGATCTCCCTAAGGTCAGTCGTCTTTGTATCGGTCCACTCCTTGGTATTACACAACCCAATGTCTTGGCATAGCTCTGGCTATGTCAACACAATGGGATGAGGAAGAGGCGGTGCGAAAAGTGATTCCACCTGCCAGGGATTTTAAATACTAGAGAGGTGATGAGAGGTCTTGAAATGACCTGCCCAGCACTTGTTTTGATAATTGGTTAATAGTAGGGGGAGTTTAGCTGGACTCAGACCACAAACTAGCAAACGCGGTGGGGAAAGGCCCTTGGGTTTTTTTGTTCGCATGCTTCCTGGATCCAGCGAGGTTTGCAATGGATAGCTGTCACACATAGTGTAATTAGCTGGTCTGTTCCAAGGTCTTTTTCTCCACCAACTGCTGCGTAGTCAATTAGATGATATGCTGTGGCAACAGGAGGGCTATTAACAGCCACTGTTACATCAGCAACCTTTCAGCAGGTTGCATAGATGCAGATATTTAGTGGTCTGAGGGCTTCGCAGCAAACTATTCCATTCATTTATTCAGTTTTCTTGTAGTGATTTGGGAAATATTCAGACATATTTGGCAAAGAAATACATTTAAATAGGTTAAACAGTTAAATTACACTTCCAATGTTCGGGGGGGGGACTGCAAGTCAGCAATATGTAAACCCTCAAGTCTATCAGATGACAGCTTGAGCTTGTTACCATCAACCAGTGGTCAAAACAGTAAAGTGACATCGGTGTTACCCTGCGAGACAGTGCTGCCACCTACAGGCCAAAGCTGCGCTCAGCATTACAAATTGGAGATATTATTAATAGACTGTACTGTAAAGATGAACCATTCAGAAGTTTACAGAAACATCTCACAGCTTGGACGTTTTCCTTGTAAACAAATTTTAATAGAATCACGTCTACAAATGAAAAAAAAAAAAGAGGTTTATATGCAATCAGCGACTGAAGTTTTTCCAAAAATCTTTCAGACTCATTTGGACAATAATAAATACTTGACTAGGACTTTTTTTTTTTTTTTCAAGTCGAAATGGGACTGAGTGAAATGTATCCGGTTTCTCTGCAGCATAGTGATGTGATGGCATGTGCTTGGTTTAATTGTAAATTAGAAACCTCTCGAATACAGGCTAAGTCTGACAAAACACGACACTAAATACAACACGACACATGTGAGGAACAACAAAAAAAAACATCTGTTTCTCACAAATAAATATAATCACTGATAACATAATATAATATAATTGATCTTTGTACAGTCTGACACAATCTGGGCTAATTTAGTCTAGGACTCTTATACCCATACTATACTCGGACCCTCATTAAAATATGAATGACTACAATGCTCCATGCTTTACAAATCAACAATGTAACGCGAAAAGAGCGAAAAGAACCAATTAGCGCCACTTACACCAGCTCTAACGCATGCACGCTCCGTATCCACCCTCCTGAATACGGTTGCGCGGTGCCAGCAGCACTTCCAATTCGCCCTCCTCAGCAGTGCGCAGGCCTATTCTTAGCGATGGGGGGATATGAAAGACTTCTTCAAACGCACCTTTTAAGCGTCTTCATTTGTGAAACTTAAAATAGACCGCTCTCTGGCCACAAGACGAATTTTCGCCACCCACCCTCATCCTCCCATCCTCCCTTCCCTCCCCCCTCCTCCTCCTCCTCCTCCTCTCCTCAGCGGTGTCAGTTGTCTTATGCTTCAGATTTCTGATAGAGTGGAACTATAAAAGGTCATCAGGAGCGCAGGGAAGATCACTTCAGTCGACTGGACGCTTGTCTGTCTCATCCGTAGCCCTACAAAGCAAAGACCTTAGCCAGAGGTGAGTTTGAATGAACGGAGGAAAGAAATCCGGGATCCGCACTGATCCGCAGCATCACGCATGGCATCTTTGAAAGATTTAACTGGACTTTGCGGTACAATGCAGCATCTAAAGAAAGAATAAGTTTTATTTTTTTGCGGGAGTGTCAACTGCGTGGAGATATGGATTACTGGTCTGAGCTCCCAGCATCTATAACTATAAGGAACACGTCAATCTCAGCCTCTTGAGTGGGATTTGGAAATGCAACACCAGACATGCCACTCAGAAAGAAAGGGACTGAATGATTTCTAATAGGTTTCCATTCTAATCTATTTCAATTTGGGGATGATTAACAGTTTGCTGATGCTGCTGCTCTGTTGTTTTCAGTGTCATTACTACTACTTCTTAAAGATCCATGCGATCAACAATAACGTGATGCTGCTGCAATGCCCCAAGCGACTATTACTTGACATGTGCTGCTTTAAAAGTCTAATCAATCGCTCTGATTTGATTTCTGCAGATCAAAATGGCCTTCGCTAAAATCGGACTGACTGATGCTGCCATCGCTGGAGCCCTGGAGGCGTGCAAAGGTGACTTTTTAAAGCTACTCTTACAAAATCACAGCCACGGCTCTCTCTCTCATTGATGTCATTTTAGGTGGGTTTTATATATGGATAAATAAATATGTATACATATATATATATATACCTGCATTTATTTCAGCTGCTGGATCATTCGAGCACAAGAAGTTCTTCGCTGATTGCGGCTTGCGTGGCAAACCCGATGCTGACCTGAAGGAAGCCTTCAACATCATCGACCAGGACAAGAGCACTTTCATTGAGGAGGATGAGCTTAAGTAAGACACTCAAGAAATGCACACTTGAATTTGTCCTTAACAGATAACCACACACATTAGAGCAGTGCGTTAAGACACCCTGGTGCACAGGGCCGGACTCAGGCTGTTTGAGGGGCATGGGCAAAAAAGTAAGGGGGGGGGGGGGGGGGGCACCAGCTCTGAGGAAGTCATAAAACAGTTACAAACCCTTGATAAAGTTAAAAATAGATTTATTATGTGAGTATAACTCTGTGAAAAAAACAAAAACACAGGGAACCATTTATTTCACAAAGATACACACACAATGATGTCAGTAGGAATGAGCTTAGTTAAGCACGGGGCATCTAAGAGGGTATTTTTGCTGCATTTCTGGGGCCCCACCAGCCCACCGATGTGTGCATCTCCTGTTCTGACATCAGCTGCAAACTATAGTGAGTTATGTCTGTAAGAACTTGGAGAGGAATGAAGGAGCCACAGGTCAAACTATCTATAGCCACCTGTTTTACATAAATGTACATAACCCACACAGAACCACCCTTTGGCCACCTGGCCGATGAATCATATTTCTTAATAGGTGTACATATTTTTAACTTAATAAATGATGAATGCTGCTCTTAATCGAGATGTCACATCACACATTTGTAGTCCAGTAATACTTGAATGGACCGTCTGCAATCAGGTTGTTGAAGACTCACTTGGAGCTCAGGGACTAACCACCAGTTGTTTGTCTGTGTGTGTGTGTGTGTGTGTGTGTGTGTGTGTGTGTGTGTGTGTGTGTGTATGTTAACAGGCTGTTCCTGCAGACCTTCAGCCCAGGTGCACGTGAGCTGACCCCCACAGAGACCTCCACTTTCCTCAAGGCCGGTGACACCGACGGTGATGGCAAGATTGGAGCTGATGGTATGAACTCATGCAGTTTGGTTCTAAAAGATCTTTGGATAGTTTTGTTGGAAACAGATACCAACTGTGCGCTCTCTTGTCTGCCTACAGAGTTTGTTGCCATGATTAAGGCATAAAAAGTCAACTGACCAACCACACCTGCTATGATGGAACAACAAAGCCCACGTAGACCTCCCCCCTTTTCATCTGAATATAAATAATTTTTATACATTTGCTGAAGAGACGTTTCCTCCTATGCAACACACTGTCCAAAATGATGATTGTGAATGTCGCTCGGTTGTGTTCATGTCTTAAATATGAATTTTGCTTACTGTAAAATCTATGATGCACTTTCCAGGAACGAAAAAGAAAGAATAAATATTCTTTTGCTACGGTCTTTCTGATTGTTTGCGCTGTATCTTTTCGACTCATAGCCCGTGTCTCACAAAAACACTCAAAACACCCTACCTCTCTCCCTCTGCCTCTCAAATGATTAAGTTATTGATTAATGCATTCATTAATTATTCAGTTATTGAAATGACACATGGACACATCAGTGTTGCAAAAGCAGCTGAAGAAAAGGAAAATAATCATAAACCGTTGACTCACCCATGACTATAGGTCTATAAATCTGCACATAAAATGCGCACACATATTTATACATGCGGCCGTGTGTGTGTGTGTGTGTGTGTGTGTATACAGTCATGCAGCTCCACCCTGCAGCCACTAGATGGAGTCAGGTCCATTGACAGTAGGAGATGGGACAGACGCACCAAACAGAGATGAGGCGTTACTGTAAATCATCTGGCAATAAAAGGGGACAGCTGCTGGACATTTGATTCCCTTTAAACATCCCTCTGTGCGTGCCTTTGAGTTATGTGTCTATTCCCATCAGGGGGAAACTCATCCACACATCCAGGACGGGAGAATAATACATGTCAGAGCTAAGATTATTTCCAAGAAACCAAACGTAACCGAAAGAGTGCAGGTGGGCCAATCGATACGTCCAGGAGCGAGGCTCCTAAAGAGCATTAGCAAATGTAAATGAATAAATGATCAGTAACAGTATAGTCTGTGAGGTATCAACATTGCGCATGACATCATGCACCGGGTGTGGGTGAAGTCACATCAGCGCTCTCGATCCGGTGTCCTCAGTCTCTTTTTCACACACATGCTGCTGCAGGAGATAATTGAGTTTCTTTTTTACCTGCTCGGGGGAGTCCAACTTCACGACATCCTTACAGCAGACTATCGGACATCACTTGTTGTTGAGGGGCCCCATTAACAAGTTGGCGCCGGGATTAGGTTTAGGAAAGGTTGACAGTGACAAAGCGCCGGAGATACAGGGCTTTTATTCAGTGAAGAGAGACGCCAGGGTGTGCTGCCAGAGAGTTCAACAAAAAAGCTGCAGTGCGTCCACGACGCGTAAAAGTCGTGTCCAAAAACACAACGACATAAATAAAACAGAATAAAATGAAATGACTGATTTCTGTTTTCTGTCTCCAGCCCTGTAAATAATATTTAAAGGGGTCTTTAGCGCATGTCATGACACCTCACCGGGCCAACATCCCCGCGGCTCACGGTCGCCAGCTGACGCGTGCGAGCTCAGCTCTGCCTAAAGGGCCACAAGCGCACAGTCAAGCGCACCAATTGTCTGACTTCTAATGTGAGAAAGGTGGCCGGGAGGGCCTTTGGTTATATTCAAGGATATCCCTCAGTGTCCGGTTGCAGCACATCCTGCGATCCGAGTTCATATCTCCACATGACCTGGCTGTTTATTAAACTCGAGCATCTAATAAACGTTTGTCTTTCTCATCCCAACACTCACACACACGTTTTGGCTGCATATGCACACCTTCAACTAACCTTACGTCAAGGAGAGGAATAACCTTCTTTTTCCATGCATTGCTGCAGCCAACACTCTCCCAGGAATGAGTTTAATGACCCCTGGATTTGTTTGTGTGTCAGACCCGCCTGGGGCCTCAAATGCCCTCAAAAAAAAGAAGACAACCTGAATTTGTTCATTCTTTGCAGCTGGACAGGCAGAAAAGTGAAGCCGGCAGCTCTGCGCTTAACTGGACGAAACACGAAATGATCCAGCAGAAAATGAAGCCAGCGCTCTGCCCTGCATGACCTCTGACTGTTACGCCTCCGTTTAAATGGTGCGTTTGAATACCTGGGGGCACTGCACATAATGCATCATCATCACCATCAACGACGGGACGGCACGGCAGAGGGTGACCTCGGGTCCCTTAATCAGCACAGTTGACAAAGCAGTTTAGCAGGACTGTCCCCACCTCTGTCAGTATGATGAGTGACAAGTCTCCAAAACGTCCCTGAATTTCAGTGACGAGCAGCTGTGTTGTATTGTTGTGTTTTTGGGTGGGGAGGGAGGTTAAATTAGATTTGTTTGTGCGTAATATGAACTCCGCGTGTTTGTGTGGATGTTTTTATATCCAGATCTGGGCAGGTGAAGCGCCACAGGAAGCCAGTGAACCAGGCACAAAGAGGTTGTGACCTCTCTCCTTTAAACTCTTACCCATGCTGTTGACACGTTAAACACATTAAAGGTTCAATGTCAGTTTTTTTTTTTTTTTCCCATAACTCACCTCAAATGTAATGATAGGGGCACATTTGGGCTTGGACGTGGCTCAATTGTGCTCGTTTTGGGACTGCTGCCTGTAAAAGGATATCTACATGGAAGGGGTAGGGGTGGTGAGTGGGGGGAGAGGGAAGGAGGGAGGCAGAAACAGCAAGAGAGGGGGAGAGATTGCAGTTACAGTTACATTACAGCCTCCCCGCATTTACCGTGCTATATAATTCTAGAGGTGAGAAGAGGAGGAGGGGTGCGGGGATGACAGGAGGGAGTGTCGGGTGGGGAGAAGAATGCTCTTTTTTTTAACTTAATTTGCTATTTACAAGGGCGTTACAGATGTCCACGGTCCGGTCTCTCTGTCCCTGGGCGTTATAAATAGTAAAGGTTAATTAGTTAGCTGAGAAATTGGATCAGGGGCGGGCAGTTAGAATTTGATCCATAGACAGGTAACTCAAGCAATCCCTATTGTCACTGCAATCAGACCTATATAAATCCGCCTTGACAGACAGCAGTCACCACAGAGCCTTACCTCTCCTTGCTGGATCATCGACCGGGCGAGAACTCCCCTCCAAACAAGGTAAACTGCTGTGCGGACTCCAGGAGGCTGATGGAGAGCGACTGCTTCTTCTTTTTCTTCTTCTTCTTCTTCTTTTTTTTTTTTAATATTTGCTTTTGTAGAGACGCATTCCTCGGTCTATTCATCGCACTTTAGAGGCTCAGGTGAAATCATTTCGTGCGTAAAAAGAGTGGCGACTTATTTGCGCTGGAGATGACAAAAGCCAGAGTGAGTTTTGTTTCTATCATGTTTAATCTGCAGGATGAGACAGTAAGTAGTTTGGAGCTCATCTCTCATTCTCACTTTTAAGAAGTCTTATTGAGAGATTGTATGGACGGTAGCTCTCAGTGTCAGCACGGACACCTTCTGCTCTCCATCAGTGTCAGCGTTTTGTTACTTTGTACCTGGCTCCATGTGTTGTAACAATTCACCGTGGTTGTTCCTCCTACAGGAATAAAATGTCCCTCTCATCTATCCTTTCGGCTGATGCCATCGACAGTGCTATCAAGGAGTGCCAAGGTATCATCTTCCACCGATATCATTACTGCTTTCTTTATTCTATCAATATTTTCATTGGAGTCTATGCAGTCAGCAGAGCGGTTGGATCTATTTGATGAAAAGAAACATAAATGCATATAGGGCTCAGTATTGTATGTATATATATATATGTTTGTGGCTTTGTTAATTGATTTTATGAGCATAAATTGGTCCAGGTGTGATGTTAGTGTTATCACTGGAGGTTAAAATGAAAATATCTGTATATGTTCTTCATGCTGAGAGAAGAAGGTCACACCTAATGATACCTTGTTATCATGTCTCCATAATTTAAACTGACATGATGATTTGCTAATATCACAGAGACCTTCCCTTAATACTAGACTAGACTTCTTGAATTCTACCTCCTGCTGTTCCTGACTCTCTGTTCTTCTGCAGCACCAGACTCCTTCTGCCCCAAGAAATTTTTCGGCACATGCGGCCTCTCCAAGAAATCTGCCCCGGATGTGAAGAAGGTTTTCGGGATTTTGGACAACGATGCCAGCGGGTTTATTGAGGAGGAAGAGCTCAAGTGAGTGACCAGTTCACTGACTTTTGGCTACATATGCAGGTGGCTCAGTAGAATAGATGAACAGGCTATCTTCTTGGAAAATTACATTTCCATTGTTGAGCTGAGAAGGGGACTTCCAAGGGCTATTATTCATGACACAAACTCACATTGTTTTCTTTATGACATGTCAAACAGACCTAAGTGAGCAGCATCTTTATATGTATCACCCTCAGAACATAACAGATGCAAAAACACATTGGAAGTTGTGTTTTCTGGCTGTACAGCAGCACCAAAACCTGAAAACTGTAGGAAATTACATGTTGTATCCGGACAGATTGGACTTTTGTGGTGCCTTTGTGGTTATAGCTGTTTGCTTTCTTCTTGTTACTGACTCGTTGCCCGTGGCTCTGTGTACGTCAGGTTTTTCCTCCAGAGGTTTTCTCCTGGGGCTCGCGTTCTGACAGACAAGGAGACCAAGGGCTTCCTGAGTGCTGCTGATGACGACAGCGATGGCCGCATTGGAGCAGACGGTGAGCGGATCCACACCTGTTTCACATGCCCATTATGCAAGACATGCATATGTGTGATTAGAAAAAACATTTTACGCCACTAATAGACAGACTGACAAAATATGTTGACGTTCAGGGTCTGTAAAGCTGGAAACAGAAGTAGTTATAAATCTCAGTAATAAGGTAAGACAAGAAGCTATCATGTCTACCTCCACAGCAGGTGCTCAAGAGCAACGTCTGCATAATGTTCCTACGGACCATTTGTAATATTAGATTTGTGGATTCGTTTAATTGATTAGACAAATCGGGTCAATGTCATACTGTAAACTCGAGAGCACAACAGCAGCAGCAGCAGCACTGAAATCATTACAACACAAGCTCTCTCTCCCTCTTGTTGCTAAATATAAATATTTCGGCATCACACTGAGGCAGGTATCATACAGATGAGGTAAATAATCAGCTGTCACATCGAACTAATGCAGTTTCTTTTCTCTCCACAGAGTTCCAGGCCATGGTCTTGTCCTAAACAGCTGGACTCCATCACCCCAACTCAGTCTGAGCCCCCCCTCCCTCAGCCTCCTACCCCTCTATTCCACAGCTTCAAGGGCTTGTAGTTTTAGTCGATCATTTTCCATCTGGTTAGATAAAATGTTTTGATTCTGTTTTTTTTTTTTTTTTTTTGGCAAGGCTCGCTTCGGTCCACACACATATACATCATCTCGTCATGTTTTTAGATTTTTTTTCCACCCCCCCTCAGTTTTCAACGTTTTAGACAGACCATAAAGCTGTATTCCCCCAAAATAAATGTACAATTTATCAAATTACTGAGAAAATAAAAATAATAAAATCCCCAAAAACTGTGGCATCTTTGTCTATTTCTATCCTCTACACCTGGCTTAAGAGATGAGAACAAATATATATATATAGTTATGAGAGTGAAATGTTTGATGATCCTCTGTGTATACTGATCCAGATGTGCCTATGCACAAAACAAACACAGTCATACTGCTTTCCTCTGTGGTGTCCTTAAATCTTCACAGCTCCGCACAGTGTGAGGTAACAGGACATGTCCTGAAAACACAGTGTTTCTGACTGAAGTGTATATACAGTACAGTACAGGTGTGTGTGACTTTAGGCAGTCAGTCGAGCTAACGCAGGGGGAAAAAAAAGCAGAGGAGGTGACCTTGATGGCCACCTGAGTGTCACCAAGGCTGGATCGAGTGACACCTGACCTCAGCTTTGTAAATAAACCCAGCTGAACTTTGGTGCTACTCAGGATGGGGCAACAAATCATACACACACACACACACACACACATAAACACTCACAACACACAAAACCCAGCACATTTGCAAAATTCAAATAAGAGATCAGACACAGACGAGCAACTATGCAAACACGTGTAATCTCAAGCATGCACATGGGCTAAATACACGCACATCAGGCTCGGTGCATCAGTGCGAGTGTTTGTGTGTGAGGCACATTAGGAGATGCAAACCCTGCAGAATGCTATATCGGTGAGGGCTAGCCTTACATGTACTGCTTTGCCAGGTATCCTCGGCAGCTCAGGAGAGCTTGCTCAGGATATGCCAAAGAAGAATGATTTTATTACGCTCGTCCGCGTTCTCGCAGACAGAGGACTGATCATCTCACAACACTGCATCCATCCCGCAAGACACTTTAAATAGCATGCCGTGTTTTCATTCTCTGCACTTAGAGGATTCACGGGATTAAAATTAACAACTACCTCACTATTCACCCGCCCACTAGAGGCGCCAAAATACAGAGTCCCACACGCACTTCCAGTGGTTCCACCTCGGTGTCATTTCAATTACCTGTATATTACAGGGAGAAGCTGGCTATTACGGCAGACACCTGCTACTCAGAGTTATGGGGCATACCCTGGCATTAGCATGAGGTCGTGGTCACAAGTGTAGGATGTGCAGTCATACCTATTGCTGCTCGATTCAGATGCAGTGCTGTGATAATGATAGAGGTTTTATGAGTGCACCTTGTTCCAAAACTGCACGTGAGAGGCCTCTGTGTGTTTTGTTAGAAATGTCACTGCTTTGAAGTGAAAGAAAGTGACAAGGCCATACTGATTTATTTGAAATTTAATTTAAAAAAACGGTGACTATTTCATACAATATCAGTCAAGGACATTTCTTTACAACAATGAAAGACAAATCCATTAATGTTTTAGTACAAATGACTGAGCGTTCTGCAATGAAAGTGACTGAAGCCAGAGGCATTAACAATAAAATACACACGAGTTAAAGCATTTAAAGGTGCAGTGTGTAAGATTTGGGGCCTTGATTTTCAGAATAAGGCAGACACAGAATATAATATTCATAACATATCACCTGAAAATAAGAACCTTTTTATTTTTGTTACTTTAAAACTTTAACTCTTTAAACTGAGCCTTTTATATCTACAGTGGGAGGAGGCCGCCATGTTGAAACACCACGTTTGTACAGTAGCCCAGAACAGACAAACTAAATACTGACTCTAGACAAATGTTGCTTCTCCTTTAGACTAGGAAGGCGAGGGTGATGTGAGGAGATTGCAAAACTAGATGCAACTAAATTCTACACACTGGACCTTTAATAGTTAGTTAAACACTACCACATACACAATACTACCACAATTTACCATATAAAACCATAGTATGTTAATATGCTGTGTTGTGTTTTGAATCGTATTCCACGTTATATTTATGTCACACGTCGATATCAATACAGACGAACACTAAGTACCATTAAAGTATGTAGAGCAGGTCATCCACTAATCAGAAGATCTGTAGCTTGATCCCCAGCTCAGTCTGCATGTTGTCCTTGGGCATGATACCGAACCCCAATTTATTCCTGAAGGCCGTGCCATCAGTGTGTCAGTGTGTGCATGAGCGCCGGTGACTTTCAGGTGAGCAGATGCCACCTTGCATGCACTGCCATCAATGCACGAATGTGCGTTGGAATGATGAATGCAAGGTGTAGCGCAAAAGCAAACTGAGCGGTCAGGAGACCAGCCTGGTTAACATAGACCTGCTGACTCTGTATAGTTTCTATTTTATTTTGTTCTTCTCTCATTATTTATTGTTCGTCCTTGGGCTGTTGTAACAATGAAATTTCAATAATCAATAAGGGTTTATCTTATCTTATCTTATCAAATACATTTGCAGTCAAAATGTTGTCTATCAAGACAAGAGCACAGACAGACACAGGACTAATTAGCTCATCATGTATCAAAATCTGCTGTTATCAGCTTCTGATACTCTGCAGACATGGGGGTGGAGGTGCAGGAATGGGAGTGGGGCGGGGTGTATGACTGAAAGCGGGACAAGGTTGGGGAAGCCAGTTGGTAATACAAGCCAGGGGACACACAATGGAGCTGTGACCCCTGCGGGTCATGAGAGGCGAGTGGTAAACAGGAAGGAAACGTGAGCCAACAGGTCGACGCTGACTGCTGGATGTGCTGCGTTGGAACAGCGGTACAAGATAACGTGACAAGCAGATTACGTGGACTTAAGGGCAAAGGAGGGAAAGAGAGACTGCAGCTCTGATGTAGATCTGACAGGCCAGTGATGTCCAGGTGGGCTGATGATGTTGAGGACAAAAAAAAAAGAAAAAGAAGAAGCAGTTGGAGGACTGCAAGGTGAAACATGGAGGAGGGCTTGATATTCTTTACTTTTTTAGATGTAACATAATGTAGATGTTTCATTCTGTCATCCATCCGTCCATCCATTTTCTATCCTCCTGACGGTCGCAGGGGATTGGAGCCTGTCCCAGCCGACTTAGGGCAAGAGGCAGGGTACACACTACCACAAACATTACGGTAAATCAAAATATAAAAATATAATTTCTGAGTTTAATAAGGAGAGAAAGAATGAATTAATAAACACATTTCGGGGATGAGGAATATTCTACACCATGTTATCTATTATGTTATCCAGCGAGTTTATAATTTTGCATTCTCATAATTAAAGAAATAAACCGAGTTTACATAAAACAAGACGTCAACAGAGCTGAATGCAGCCGTAGAGGTCATACTGCCAGCGGTAGTAGTAACAGTAGTAGCAGCTGTAGTCACTTTGAAATGTTAGGATGCAGCATTGGGTAACAAACAAAGGGACCAAACGTAACTTAACTTTTACTTTACTTTATATATTAACATTTTATGGGAGTGCTAATGCTGCACCAGATAGGCGCTTTAGGATGGACACATAGGCCGGGCCTGCTTGTCTGCTTGGCACTTCAATAATTGATGCCCCTCGCTTCATTGTCACCAAAAACTCATATCAAGAAAGGAGTGTCAGGCTCACCTTACTGATTAAGTCTGTGTGAAACTTTAATGGGCACCCCATCTTCAACTGATAACAAACGTAAAGTGCTCAAGCAAACGAGGTAATGGGACGCTGAACCACTTGAACGTCTGTTGTGCGGTCCAGCACGGTCTGCTGTGACTGAACGCTCATCATATTTTGACTCATTCCCGGCGTTTTGGAGGCCGGAGTTATCAGAGATGTTGCTACCTGATAGTCTGAACGGGGAGGAACGTCGTAAAAGATTTAACTAGCGTGTTAGGATGACTGAAAGGGCTTTGTGAGCTCTGTGCAGGAACTCTATCCATAATGCAGGGGATGACAGCACTGCCACTGTTCCCCAACAAGCATTAGTCCTGAGCCTCTACTTATGATGTCTGTGTGAAGCTTCCTTTCATTAATGAATGATAGGCCATGCACATATCAATGGCTGGTCCTGCTGCACACTCTGAATTTGTGGGAGGCGATTTCTCGAAATCTATTTCCAGCCTGGTTTGAGCCCATTGTTTACATATCTGTTAATTGTTATTATGCGCGCATTGAGCTGCGTCTATTAACCAGACTAATGCAAGTTTGCAATTTAAACTAAAAGCCACACCCTGCTTAAAGCCCTGAGCAGCTGCTACATGTGCTGACTCACCCTCAGACTGAGTAATGGCTGTCGTGGAGATGTAGACAGGTACTTTACAGACTTTTCCAAATGAGAAGGCACAATCAGATAAGATGGCAGGAGTCATCCAAGACAACTTACTTTAACTAGCTGAATAATGGGAGGCAAACTGTCTGGTTGGAGAGAGGACAACTAAAGAATGTTTGTGTCTCGTTGGAGTTTGGCCAGTAAACACCTTACAGCATCCATAAATGTAAAAGTGGAAACACGGTCAGCTAAAAAGCACTTTCACGAACTTGAATTACACCCGTGGTGCATTCCAAAACGCAGACAACATTACGTACAAGTGTCTGCATCTGAAAACACAGTTTATGATAATAGTAACATAGTACGGCAATAACATTGCACCTCCTGCTCTCTTAATGTCATATTTTTGCTTTTGCATTATTTTCTGCTCCTGTGTGCCTTTACTTTGTAATCGCCTTATAGCATTAACATAATCTAGGCTAGGTGTTTCCCTCTGTTTCTTATCTTTGTGCTACACGGTAAAAATGTTGTAGAAACTACAGTAAACTGTCAAATAGCAATAATAAAAGAGCATAAATGCAAACTGGTTTAAACAAAAAAAAAAAAAAAAAACACAAAACATTTACATTTTACTGTCATAATACACAGAACTGTAGTGTGGTAAAATTATAAACTAATGGGAAAAGTACTATAATGTCACAAACAAGCAATTACCCTGAATTTAACTGTATTATTTTCTCTAAATTACAGACTGAAGTTTAACTGTTGCAAAACTGTTTAGCAAACACACACTGTTTACAGAAATAAGATGTTAAAGTTATGGCATATCTTTCTTAATAATAAAAGAATAAAATCAGAATATGTAACAGCTTTATTGTCTTGAATCTTGAATCTTGAATTTGTCCTGGTGTTTTGGTGCATAACAAACATTAAGCAAAAATGTAAAGAAATATAAGCAAAAGTTCACAGTATGCAGAATATTGCACGATATAACGTGCATAAAATATGTATGTTTGAATATTCGATAATTTACTGCGATTTTATGTACTGTTCTTGTAAATATGGATCTAAAGTGACAAACAAAGAAAGAGAAAAACAGCTTCTGGTTTCGGCCTTTAAATTAAAAGTGGGATCAGTCGTCTCTTGTACCTCTGTGCCAAAGAGTTAACTACTACTTTACTCTACTCTACGCAAAGACTATCAGTTCACACACTGTTTATCAATGTCACTGACCCAGTAAATCTGTATGTGAGTACGACAACACTTAGAAGCCCGATGTCAACCTCCTATCCTACACCCATGCTATGTATAACCTGACAGACAGATGTAACTTGTACCTACATGACTTAAAGAACGACGGTGTACTGTCAGGTTTCAGCTCCCTCTGTAGTCTCAGTTTCTCGCTCGGGTCTTAGTCTGGCCATCAGATCCGACTATTACCTCAGTAAAGCTGCCAGGTTGGCCACAGCTACCTCCCCAACCCGACTCTTCCTGCCCTCTATCAAAGTGAATTATTCAGGGTTAACAGGCTGTTGGAACTGCAAGCTCTATTGTGCATTTTCATTAAACCTCTCTTGCGGTGGCTCTTGTAGCTGAAGAGGAGAGGATGTGGTCTAAGTGTGAAACAGTACTACACTGATTCCTCTGACAGTAAAGAAGAAGATGACTGCAAGTGAGATGTCAAACAAGACAGCCGTGTGTCAGGCGGCCGCTTCAGTTGCTTCCTGGTAAAGGATTGTGTTGCCAGATTTCATTGAGTCAAAAGATTTGTGAGCGTTAACACTGGCTAGACTGGGCTAATTGATTTTGATTGGTTGACCGCTGTAGAACTGAAGCGGTCTGATCTGAAATGCTCCGTTTGCGGCTCTTTGGCCACAAGGGATCACAAATTGATGTCAGGCACGACACAAGAAAACAATACAAGCAGACAGACTGCGTGAGTCACAAGGTACAAAACTCCACTGCAGGGCGAACCAACGTGGCAGACTGTGGAAATGTATGTGTGAAATATCAAGTTAGCTCACACCCGGATTCCTACCAATGCGTGTCTCTGAAGCTGAAACTGAAGGTGATGAGACCGTTGACTCCACTTAATAATACAAAGCTCTTGCATGCTCACACAAACACGCAGGCGTGCCCATGCGAGCTCACGTGGTGACAAACAAAAATGTCAAAGAAATGAATGGCTTAGTGACAGCTTGCTAAAACTGCACCTGTGACACAGAGTACATCTACTGTATACTGTAACTGTACCATAAAAGACTACAACTGATTTTTACTTACTAACTATATACTGAGCTCAGTTTACAGCACACTGTGGAGAACCGTGCATTCATGTTTGACTCACGGAAGAAAATTAGGCAAAGTAAATCTCCACTGACTGCAGCACTTTTTCTCTTCACAGGGTGTAATTCACAAGAATATTGAACCTCAATATTGAAAATCAATGAAGAAACAGGAGATGTAGAAACCTCAGAAAAATAATCACGGCTTGAATTACATATGGTCAATTGTACTTAAAGCAAAGCAGAAGCAACATTTGATCTCCATAAAGGGTCAAACTAAAGAGATGATGACTGATTTTTTTGTACTGAATGCAATCACAACTTTGCATATTAAACTTCAGTTAGCCTGGCTTGGTTTAGTTCATACCTTTGCATTGCACTTATAAACAGTGGTGTAGTGGTGCCTGGAGAAGTGGCTATACTCACAGTGACCTAAAAGAGTACTTTTGCATACCCAAAATGTGGCAGTAGTATTTGCACATAGCAATGATCATTATGGAATCAACACTGGCCACAGAAGAGGTGCAGATTTTTCTATGCTGAGCCACAGAAAGGTGAGGAGAGACCACCAGGTAATTATGCATTTTGAAGTGTTCCTTATTTCTTATTAACAGTTAACACAAGACACGCAGTGTCAGGTGTACTTCCTGTGCAGTTACCCTGTGTCTCAAACATCCCCTGTGCCGGTAAATTATTCATTCTCATTGTTAAAATTCAGTTTTTGTTCCTTAAACATGTAAATATCATATACAGTCATACACATGCTCATGCTGATCATGCTGTGTATGTTCACTGTGATATCTACTTAGCTTATGTAGATTAACTATATTTATTTTAGCATAATTTGCACTCTGCACCATTGCACTACATGTTTATGTATATTTATTACATATATTATCTACTACATAGTAGTTTAATGTTTATGTTTACCTGTCAAGCTCCTTGTTTCAGCAGTACTTAAGTCTATATGTCTGTACGTATATTCAGAGCAAAATGATTCTGATTATTCTTTACTCCATCCATTCATGAAATTTAAAGGGCTATAAGTCATGTCTTCACCATCCTAAAAAGAAATTCAGCTTGCAGAACACCTCGGATGCACAATAGGATGGGATTAAAAGTAGTTATATTTAATGATGACTGTGGATATACTCTGCACTGCAGGCGCTTTCAAAGATTGGGATGTGAGAAATTATACTGTGACGCCCCCTACTGCTTTGGGATGGTACACGCAGAGAGAAATGTAGATAGATAGATAGATAGATAGATAGATAGATAGATAGATAGATTATTAATATGAAATTAATATGAAATAGATCTAAATGTAAATATGTTCAGAAAAATTGGCAGCAAAATTAAACATTTGCAGAGAAATTAAACATTTTCATAGGATTTGAATATGTACAGAGGAATTAAAAATATGCAGTTAAACTCTAAAAGTTAGATAGATAGATTTTCTAGGATGCTGAAGGCATGACCAATAGTCGTTCAACTATATAAATTAAGTTTTATTAAAGTAAATTATCATTATTATTATTATTATTATTATTATTATTATATAAATAAATATAATATATAAACTATATAAATAAAAATAAAATTAATATATAAACTATATAAAAAGCAATATATAATAAATAGCCTTTTTTTTTTTTTTTTAATCTTTTTCGTGCTTTTACTTTTTCAACTTTTACGTGCCCCGGATGTGACGTCAGCGCGGCCTCTTTCCTGTGTGACCCGTGGGAGGAGCTGCTGGTAGCCGCCGCCGCCGCCGCTGCTGCTGCCTGTCAACATCACACATCCCCCCCCCCCAGAAGACATCACCACCATCAGTGTCTGGGACTTTTTGTTTTTAACTGTTTGTCTCTGACAGTAGTCCACTCACTGTCCTCCGTCATGCCCATGTACCAGGTAAAGCCCGTCTGTGGCGGTCACATAGAGACCGATTTGCCAACCTGCATGTACAAGTTACCAAATATCCACGCGCAGAAAGGGAACAGCTGCACCTCCGAGCACGCGCTTCAGGTAACTGTTAACTGACTTCATTTGGACACGGATGATTTGATTTTTTTTTTTGTTTTTTATCAGCTGATTAGTCTGATTAATAAACCCGCTGCTCGTCTTTGTTTCTCACGTGCTCATACACGCGAAAGCTCGCACGGTGTCTTAGCTGTCTTTAGCTAAGCTAAGCTAAGCTAGGCTAGGCTAGGCTAACTTAGCATGTCAGTACAATGAGTAATCTCACTTCTGGCTGATGCAACAATTATTCCACTGTCCCATCGACATTTAAAGATTATTAAAGCATATGAAATGACGGTGACACTGTTAAAGAGGCTTGTCTCCACCGTTTGATGCATTTATGTTGACGCTGTCGTTAGTAATTCTGATTAAAATGCATATCATGCCGGCACAGAGGAGACCTTCACTCCAGCTGTAACTGAGTACTTTTACTCAAGTACTGTGCTCACATACAGCTTTAAAGGCATTTTCATGTGATGTCACTTCATACTTCTGCTTCACTTCACTCCATTAATCTGACAGCTGCAGTTAATTTACAATTTAATAATCACACACAACCTTTAATGAATTTATATGAAAAATATGATGCAACCACGTATAACACTGTAAAAATCTGCTCCACGTCTTCAAACTACCATACCGTAAAATGCTACTTACACACTAATGCATCATGTAATACAATATTATATATATTTATACAACACATGATAGTACGACACTTCAATTGGCTGTTTATTTGCATTGCGTACATTTATTTATGATACTTTGTGTACATTTTGATAATGTTACATATGTATTAAGTAATGTTTTCAGTACGAGTATTTGGATACTCGCAGCACTGCAGCATAGTGTTGACTTCCATCAGGGGTAGATATTCAAAATCTTCATTAGACGTCTTTTAATGAGTCAGACTACGAACATGTTAAATACGCTCTCAGTACTGTCTCAAAGTTAAACGTAGGGACGCCCGCTTACACCCAAAACCGTTGCGGCGTTGCGCTTACGCCGTCAAATTCCCCTGTGTCGTTTGCGCCCAACTGAGCGTTTCTCTCTTGTCTCACCAGAATGGCGAGGTGGACCCAGCGGTCAAAGCTCTGGAGGCCCGGCAGGATGAAATCATGAGGAAACTGCACGAGCTGAAAGCAGCTGTGGAGGGCCTGGCCAAAACGGTGACCACCCCAGATGCCGATCTGGACCTGACAGTCAGCAGCAGCCTCTCAGAGAGCGCCAGCTCCACAACCTTTAAAGGGGTCACAGACCTGGACACTGTACTGGGAAAGGTGAGGAGCTGGGAGCAATACCAGTGTGCTCCGGAGACGTTTTTTTTTTTATTAGTGATCCACTTACAGTTTGCTTCTGTATCTTAAACATGCTTTGACAGCTGCTCTTCTCTGAGGCAGTAGCAGTCTCGAGGTGTTTTTCTGATCACACCTATTATAACTCCGTGTCGATAACCTGCACAACCAGCTCTTATTGGAATTTGTCTTGAAGCACACACGAGAGGGTGTGTGAACTGATCACAGCCAGTCTGTGCCTGCTGTCGTTGTTATAGTACAAATGTTGTAATAGTATACTTTGGATGCTGCACCTGTTTACACACCTACCTCTTTATCCTGTTTATGTCACAAGGACCTCGGTGCTCTCCGTGATATCGTCATAAACGCCAACCCGGCACAGCCTCCCCTGTCTCTGCTGGTTCTCCACAGCCTGCTTTGTCAGCGCTACCGGGTGCTCTCCACCATCCACGTCCACTCCTCAGTTAACGGTGTGCCACCACAGCTCCTGTCCTGCCTCGGTCCACGCCATGCGGACAGCTACGCCCGTCATATGTTCCAGCTGGGCTTCACCCTCATATGGAAAGACGGTAAGGAAGAGTAAGAAAAGTAGTATGTGTTAGAGCAAGGGTCAGCAACCTATGGCTCGCAAGCCAGATGTGGCTCTTTTGATGATTGCATCTGGGTAGCAGACAGGAAAGAAAGTAAGCCGGTACAGTCCGGTACTGCGTACCAGTAAGAGATTTGGTGGCGCTACGGAGTACCAGGAAAGAGTGGCTGCCTGCTATAAAGCCCTCATTCAGAACCAGTCACGGCTGCACTCTGGGTCAGAAAATGATCCGCTAGCAGTATGCAGTCTTAAACTACTTTGTCTGTTTAAAAAATCATTTTAACTCATTCCCGAATAGTTTCTGAACTGTCCGTGCTGGATGGAGCCTTAGCCGGGCATCTCCTCTCTCCCCCTCCCCTCGGAGAGCCCAGTGGTGGCCTTCCAAACGTGTACCACACGTTTAATATCTTTACATTCGTTGCAAAATGTCCCAGTTATGGGCGTTAATGCGCATCTACATCAGAAACACAGCGGTTGCTATGGGGATCAGTGAACGATTGGGACCCTGCAGCACTAGAAATATTTTATTTATTGGTGGTTAGCTTCAGTATACCAATCTTATTATGAGACTTATTATACTCTAAAACTGTTGATCTTGCTTAAAAATGCACGCATTTATTTGTATTCAGTGTTAAAAAAATATGATATGGCTCTCACGGAAATACATTTAAAAATACGTGGCTTTCATGGCTCTCTCAGCCAAAAAGGTTCCCGACCCCTGTGGTCAGAAGAAAGGCGTTGAGGATTAATGCTGCCAAACAGAAAGGACATTATAGTATATTCATTCATACCTGAACCATTTTGATGTGCTGCTGCTGGCCGACTTTATTTAATTTGGATGTAATTTCTTCTGAGTGTGTGTAGGTGGTTTGCTACTTGTTGTTATCTAAGATTATAAAAACCAATTACAATACCTTCCCCACCGCCAAAGTCATTACAACAAACGATAAACAAACAATAATTTTGAAGAATGTCAGTAATTTAAAGGAACATTTACTTCCAGGGTGCAATTTATTTTTACCCCCCAGTGGTAAATATGAGCAGCTGTACACGTGCATAATCCAGTCCGGGCAATACAGACTGAGCTAACTATCTCAGCCACAAGAGGCGGCAGTTTACAAGTAAAGATCTGAGACGGAGTTAAAGTGTTACGACAGGCAGAAAGCAGGACTGACAGAGGCACCATTCACCTGGTTACAAGTAGACACGTTACATAATGTTGCTTTAATTATGGAGAACAGAGCTTTGCAGCCTTTTTAAAGTGAAAAGAATAATTGAAAGAAAATCACCTTTGGGTCAATAAAGGCTTTTTTACTGTGGAATATATCATGACCAATATATTCAGCTCTTTAAATAACATAAAATCTAATCAGTGTCTTTGTGTTTAAGAAGTGCTAACCGTTACAAACTGTGATCTGGATGTTCATGAGACTTGTTTCTGCTTTGCCCTTTCCATAGTCCCCAAACTGCAGATGAAGTTCAGCGTCCAGAACATGTGTCCCATCGAGGGTGAGGCCAACGTGGCGCGTTTCCTCTTCAAGCTGCTGGCTCCCTACCCCAGTGACCCTGCTCTCGCCACAATGGTGGACAGCTGGGTGGACACGGCTTTCTTCCAGCTGGCAGAAGGCAGCACCAAGGAGCGATCCACAGTCCTGCGGGCCCTCAACTCCGCTCTGGGTCGCAGCCCCTGGCTGGCCGGCCAGGAGTTCTCCTTGGCTGACATTGCCTGCTACTGCTGCGTACTACAGAGCGGCTCAGCCTCCGCCGCTCCCGCTAATGTCCAGCGGTGGATCAAGTCCTGTGAGAACCTGGGTCACTTCAGCCCTGCCAGGCTGCTCCTGCAGTGACAGGCGGACGTCCCGGGACCAGACACAAGAAGGGTGTCTAACCGAAGCAAAGTGAGAGAAGGGCATTAGAATATTAAACTATGTCAGCCATGTCTGTAACAACTTCCAGTGCTTCCCTCCTTACTAGACTATATAACAGAACTGACATAGACAAATAGAAGCACTATGGTTGATGGTTAAATTAACAAATATGTCTCGGCCATGCTGCTTTTGTATATTTAAGAGATTCTAACACTATTTTTTGCAAGGGAGGAAGCACGAGAGGACGGTAAAGACATGGGCTAGGATTAAATCAAAAGGTACTGACAGATGTTGTTAGTCTAACACACTGTACACCTTCCACCCACTTTGTGCCTAACATGATCCTGTTCTAAATATACGTGTTAATGTCTGGCAACGGGTATTACTAGATGTTTTCAAAAGTAATACTTTGTACCATTTTGTTTTTCTGAAATCATTAAAACTTTGGATCAAACTTTGAATTGGCGCCTGAGGTTTGTTTCACTCGCTCGCTTTAAAACCAAATTTCTTCATGCAACACAAACAAGTGATATTTACTCTGCGTCCAACAGGTGGCAGGCTTGTTAATTATAAATGGGGCAATGTCAGAAGTGAGTCGCTCATTAACTTTGTTCACCTGCTGATCCGACGCAGAGTCACACGGCGCTGCGCCTCGTCTCACCAGACACGAAGTGGAAGGGAGGGAAACAGAAAGAAGTCACAACAAAAATCTTGACAGTCCTCAGTCAAACCCTTTGACATTAGCGTTTAATTTCAATATGCAGAACGCTTCTTACCTTTATTAAGAGCAGGTGAAGGTCCCCTCTGAGGTGGAGGAACAGAAACCTTTTCAACGGTGTGAAACTTCAGTTAAAACGCCACGTCTGAAATCGTAATGCGAAACAGGATAAATGCGGTCGTTAAACCACGCGTTCACTCGTGCATTGCTTCAGCCACGTGGGCGGCATATTAAGCGTGTGGAGGCACGTGTGAGGACTAAATTAACGGATATCTTTTGCACAGGTTTAGATTATTGCATTGTGCAAAAGCTAGAAGTGATCTTTAACATTCTAGTTGACAAAATACGACCAAGTCATTTAAAATCTGACAGTAACTGATCGTTTCTTTACTCAGTGTGGAGGTACTAAAAATTCTCGTAAAATCCTGTATAAAAAACATATTTTAAAGATTTTCCTGATATGTTGTAATGGATACGTCACAATAGTGTGTAATATAGAAAACTTGTGTTGACTTCTCATCTTCAAACAGTCAACCAGATTATTTCAAAACGTATTCAACCACAATCTAGAGCTACTTTTAAAGTCCATGTGAAGTAAGAATAAATGCGTTCTGAGTTTGTCAGGCCAAAGAAAAAAGTGTTATTAACCACCCAGCCAAATTTGAATGATTAAAAATAGACAACTTTATGAAATTAGGGGTCAAAATCAGGTAACAATGAGCAGTATTCTCAGCTCCAGGACTGTGGGGGGGGTGTCTGCTGAATGCACTGAAGCAACGCCCACTCGTCGAAGCAGTCAAGCAGCAATTTTGAAGCGACTGAAACGTGTCAGATGAGTTCAGACTAACTCTGAAACACTTTGAGTGAGATGAATTCATCTCTATCTCTCTGCTAGGGGTGCAGGGGTACGCTCAGGGTGGCCTCAACGTGTCATCGAGCCACCCTTTAGGACCGCCCAAAAAATCCCGGACTGAAAACTGTTTGAACCTTTAACTCTAATATATCGTTTAAAGTCTTTTCACGTTTTCAACAACTATTCTCCAACATATTTTATGTATTTTGAAAGAAACTGCCTTTACACGGACCTCAAACGTGATTTAGCCGTCCCGTAGGCAATCGAACGGCAGTCCCCTGTTTTTTCTTCGTTTAAACTTGTTCAGCTTTGTGCAGTTTCCACCTAAAATCCCAATCGCAGCTCAGCCTGGAGCCGGTTGCGTGGCTGTTTTATTCTATCTGAAGGTGACAAATCTATTTTCTGCAGCAATCCTTTAGCGACGCACATTTCCTGTGTTCTTTCTCAGCAATCAGTTGTTCAAGCTGTGTTTTGTTCTTATCAGCTGACGTGTTGTTGAACAGAATCCCAATGCCCGGGTCTGTCGGGCAGAATAGATTTTGGAGCAGTGAGGGCAGTTTCACAGTCGTCCACTGCTTTGGGGAGTTTTTCTATCTCTGCCTACTTCTTTCTTTTGCTCCTGTAGGAGAAGTAGATAGGAAAAAAAAAAATTAGAGTATATATAGAGTCATACGTGCAATGATGTTGAAAAGAAGGAAAAAGCAAATCCCAGGACCCTTCATACTCTCTCGGGGTTGGTTCTGCATCTTCAGAAGTGTCATGTTTTTCGACAGCACGGGTCCAGACAGAGCCCGGTGTGTGAGCGTGTGTGTTTGTATGCTCTGACAGCCTCCTCTTGGTCTCCAGGCACCTGCCTGACAAGACGAAAGCTCTTAACTGACATCTGGGTACACGGCAAAGAAAAACACCGGGGACTCTGCAGCGCTGGATATTTGGCATGTGTGTGCTCACACACACACACACACACACACACACACACTCGTGCACACACTCACACTGACACACACCAAACCCTCCTTTGAAACGGTAATCATTCTTCGCTGATGCAGTCGGGAGCTGCATGAAAATGAGGCGGCTGATCGCGCACTGTTACTAATCGAATTACTTTTGGTGTCCAGACGTTTTTAAAATAGAATAGACGGACAAAAAAAGAAATGTCTCTTTCCTTGTCTCTTTATATATGATATAAAACATACAGACAGGAGGTGCATTCTCACTGAAGAGCTGTAGAAAAAACAAACTAGCTGAACTGAAAGACAAAAATCACTTCAGTTTAACCCTGTGGCTACTTCAAATCACAACAATAGCACAGATAAAAAGATGCTTTTGTCAGTATATTCGGTCCTTGAATGCCAGTGTCAATGATTGTCAATTTAGGTATTTTCCGTTCAGGCCATTGATGAGTGGAAGATATATGTTATCAAAACCAGGTAGGCGAGGAATATTAGAAAACAGAAAACACATCTGGGCTAAATTGTCTGAAATGAGATATTACTCAGGGTTTTTTCTGTCATCGTTTTAGCACAATATGGTTCGATTCTGCATCAATTAAAAGGCTGAGAGAGAGAGAGAGGGAGGGAGAGAGAGAGGGAGAGTCACCAGGAATGTATTCACTCAGTGACCAAAGTGCACACGTTGCTGTTGTATCTCAGGAGCTGAATGCGTTCAAAGTAGTCGTCAGTCAGAAAGTTCCTCTGCGACGTCACCAGGTTGCCTTTCTGACTGAAGAGACGCTGGACCGGCGCCGTGGACGGCAGGGTGGTGTTGTATTTTAGGAAAAGCTGCTTCACTCTGGGGAAGTCCTGAAGGCACTCTAGGCTCTTCCCCGTCCCTTCGACGTACTTGCGGATCTCCTCCATCACTCCCCGTTGCTCGATCTGGATGGCGGGCTTCACCGGTCCGTAGCTGAAAAAGTCGTCTTCGGATTCGATGGTCGACAAATTGCGGCTGGGGTTCGCCTCCGTCACGTTGGAGGGATCCACCTGGGACGCCTCCGTAGCCAGCAGGGTGCACATGTCCTCCCTCTCGGACGCAGCGAGCCACCACAGACGAAACTGGGGAGTTGTCGCCGTCGCGAACTTGGCCTCCGTGCTGGCAAACAGCTCCTGGAAACGCACGTCTATAGCCACCACGATGGCGTTGATGACGTCGGCGAAGTAGTTTGCCGCATCTTTCTGCTCATTCAACTTGTTCTTCAGACTGAGTACCGTCGGGATGACCAGCCCCAGGTAGCATTTCTGCTCCGCTTGGAAAAGTTCAAGTGCAAACGCAAGCGGGTGGAACACAGTCACGTACTCCTTCAGGAAGGCCATCTCTTCGGGCTGCAAGCGCGGGACCTCCAGGCGGGCGCACAGCTCGGTCAGCTCCCGCTCAGTGAAGGAGACAATCTTCTGCACAGCACAGTACTCCACGTTCCAGCGTATGACCGCGGGGACAACAAGCGCCATCTTCCCTATCTCCTCCGCCGCATCCATGCCGACCTGTAGATGATGGCACTTGCTCCAGATGGCGTACACCTTGGCCATTGCGCTGTAATGCAGCTGACACATCGGCCCCTGCGACACAGCCTGCCAAAAGTCCTCAGTTACAATCAGCTCTAAGGTGTGCGACGCACACCGCTGCACGGTGGGCAGAAACAAGAGCATGTCCTGCTCCGGCTCGCCCTCCAGGACGGCGCTCACGTTCTCGTAGAAGCCGATGTCGTCGTCGCTTTCCGTGCTGTCCATCGCGAACTCTTTGAACACGCTCATAAAGGGGCTGCCGTTGTCAGTGACCGTCGTCTGAACTTTGCTTTCGATATTGTACGCCACGTGGATGTCGTGTATCCGCCCGGCAATGGTGTCATACGTGATGCGGCCCTGCAGCCGCGCGAAACCCAGAGCGGCAGATTTCCTCTCCAGAGAATCCGGGTCGATCCAGTGACACGTCATCCCGAAGAAGCTCCTGTTGTGGGCTGTCCAGATGTCAGCCGTGGTGCACACGTACTGGATGTTGCTGAGTTTTGCCATCAAGTCTTCCCGCATCCTGGAGAAACCCTGGTCCACTTTTGTAAATAAGGTCACCCTGTCCATGGACTTTAACCCTTCAGTCAATCCCGCGATCAGCTTCCTGAAACCAGGCTGCTCTAGCACGTAAAACGACTGACAATCCTCCACGATGAAGTTGAAAATCAGATCATCAGTCTTTGCTTGGGTCATGCATTTTGAGATGATTTCGGCTTTAAGTTTTTTCAGCTGGCAGTGCCTACTTTCTTCACCGTTGTGCTCTTCTTTCTTCCTTCCCCTCTTGGCATCTGGCCTGGCTTCACAACCCAAATGTGTTCTCTAAAAGAGGAGACAGAAAAAAAAAAACAAAAAGAAGAAGGTTTGTGTTACTTGTTGGAGCTGTGCCATTTGAGTTTCTAACAGTTTCAAAACTTGCAAGTGCAATAAGAAAAAAAAAAAAAAAACTCAATGCAACACTTTAATGACACACACGGGGAGTGAAATGATTTGTTTTTGTACCAGTGGAGCTGATCATAAAGAGCCTGCAGCGCCATGAGCTGGTAATAGCATGCAGCTATAATGTAACGTTATTAATCACGAGGGAGGCTATTCATTCATTGACTCTTTCAAACATTAACCTCGAGGCTGTGTGGCAGATCAGCACGGGGGACATTCACTTTGTGAGACTTACGTCTAAATGCTTCTTTAGGTTTGATGTGGAGGTTTTCGACGTGGAGAGCAGATTAACCCTCGGCAGACATAGATTACACTGGACGATGATATTTTTCCCTTGATCTGCCTTGTACGTGAAATGGTGGCGATAACGCCAAGTGTGCATGGCCGATTTAGTCTCGCCGACGGGTTCATGGTGGTCCACATCCATCCCGGACGCTATCATTGCCGTTACGGACGTCTAGAAATATAATAAAAGTATCGTAATCCGATTTAGTAATCGTGATTACACGTAAAGTAACGATGGCGGTAGAGAAATCCTCATGAAAAAGGGGCAGGCCTTTGTTCGGGTGTTGCGCAGAAAATAAACAAGGAGGCGACACCGGCGTCATGTTTACTTCCGCGCATGCGCGTGGAACTCCGCAGTTAAAGGGCACAGTGGCGCAGTACGCATGCGCCCTCACGTACACGGGCGCCCACGCCGGAACGTCACCGTCCGCTCCTTGTAATCTTTACCCATATTCGTGGGAGTACTCTCACCAGCATTTCCTTTTCCTCCAGTGTGGCAGCGAGTTTGGCGCCACCGTCAGGCCCGCGGAAGTACAACAACGTCAGTTATGTTTGTACCGTCAGTGGTTACAACTGAAAAGAGATAAGCACCGTCTGAGTCCATTATGGAAATCAGCCATACGAAGAAAAAAAAAAAAGGAGTATCAAATTACTGCTAATTTAAATACTATATCACAGATATGTATTCTAAATACATAAAAAAAATGTTTATTTTTTTAAAGTTTTAAAGGTCCAGTGTGTATGATTTAGGAGTATGTCATTGCAGCAATTCATCAGTATGTTTTCATTAGTGGATAATAACCTGTTGTCTTATAATGAGACTTTATATCTACAGTGAGAGCAGGTCCTCTTCCATGGAGTCTGCCATCTTGAACAGCCATTTTTTCTACGGTAGCTCAGAGCAGACAAACCAAACACTGATCTAGATTTGTCAGGAATTGAATACAATATTCATTAGAAAGTTTTCATTAGTGTATAATTGCCTGAAAATAAGAATTGTTGTGTTTTTGTTGTCTTAAAATGAACCACACACTGATCTAGTAACCAGAGCTTTCACTACATGCTTGGGAGGAGAGGGTGAGATGCGAGTATTCATTTGATTGCAATCTGCAACTTCACCGCTAGCTGTCGCAAAATCCCACACATTGGAGCTTTAGACATGTTTTTGGTTTGTTTTGAGGGCTGATTCTTACATCAAAATTAAAAGCTTGCACCTTCTCAAACTGTTCAAATATTTTTTTATGACATTTAATGTGTCCCTCCATTTAAAAAAATGTTGAAACCTCACGACTATTACAAGTTTGGGAGCCAATAAAATAAGATAAAATAAGATATCGATCCCACTGTTGCGTAATAGTAGTCAAGTTTGAAGCTTTGAGTTCACATACAAAATCAATTTTTGAAATTAATAGTTTTTGTGCATATATATTATATATATTATATTATTTATACAGAGTAGAAATAATTTTAAGGACACGTCACCAATTTATCATAGGACTGACACAAGATAATTTAGAGTCACCAATTAACCTGCATGTCTTTGGATTGTGGGAGTAAGCCAGAGTACCCGTATGTAAACTCCACACAGAAAGACCCCAGCTGGGTTTGAACCTGAAACATTCATTTTAAGAATCCCCAACAAGGAAATTGGACTTTTTTTGTGAAAAAACCCCCAACTATATTAGACACAAATGAACCCACCCAGGGGACTCACTGAGATGAAAAGAAAACAAATGTGAAGAGCTGTCCTAATCTCAGTCTTGCTATATAGCTCTTATAATATGACGCTGTATTAGCATAACATTAGGCCATGGATCCCATAGCCATTACTGCTCAATTAAGTTTTGCACTCTCCTGAGGACATGTCATGTTTTGAGGGACGTTGAACTGGGCTGAAGTGATTTCATCTCAATTTGCTTCGGTTTGTTGAAAGCTGTTATATCTGTGTATTGTTAGTTTTTAGAAATCTGCAGCATTCACTTTCATTTAACAAACACAATATAGCCAGTTCTTATTCTAAGACGAGCGTCATGGTGAAATTTGCTGACCAGATTTCTCCAGAAACCGGTCTGGCAGCATCATCAAGAGCTCTTTATTTACTTTTTTAAAAAAAAATGTTTTATCGAGCCTGAGATGCCGTGCCAGTCGGAGCCACCTCCCACCGGTTTGAAAACCTTCCATCTGGCTCAGAGATGCATTAAGCATGTCTTTAATCGGATGTTCATATGGGCATGAATGGCAATTTTTTGTTTTGCTTTGCATGTTTAATGAAACCAATTTGTCAGCCGTGTGATCAAAGTGAGAAGCCGGGGAGGAATGAGTTTATGTGGGCATGACTAAGAGATGCAAGTTATTCACATGTTTTATTTATTTGGCACTGACATTAAGCATCAGAGCTGAGCAACAAGTGTTTCTATCTATCTATCTATCTATCTATCTATCTATCTATCTATCTATCTATCTATCTATCTATCTATCTATCTATCCTTAATTTTACTTTCAGCATCCTCCTATCTTGTGACAGTCTTGGGAAATCCAGTGAATCTGGGTGATTTACAGGCACTCACCATGCGTCTAATTGCTTTTTCAATCCTCTGTTCAGCAGGGAATTGGTTGTTTGGCGTTAGTGCATCATCACAGAGAAGGACCATTGTGTCAAATCGTCTCATTTGACACCCACCTCCATCTTTACCCTTGTGACAGCTAACTGTGAGTTTGGTAATATTCATAGCTTTGCAACTCAGTGGAGAGTGTCCGAATGTCTCACATGAGAGAGACAGATTGTTTGGTTAATTCATATCTCCCTAAATATAGATTCCAGATGTTTAAATGCATTAGTGACCTAATTGAAAATTGTAATGTCACAGACAGCTTTTTTTCTTTCTTTATTTAACTGCACATCTTCTCCATTGGTTAGATTTGGTGAGGGTGGGGTCTCACTTAAGAGCCATTGACGTAGTCCTCTCTGACAACGGGTTTTAACAGAGGCGCAGTCTGTGTAGGAACAGAGAAAAGTGTTCTGAGACAAAGATAAAGGGGAGGAAACAAAAGAATTAAGTGGCGAGGTGGCTTCAAGTGTTTTGATTTGGTTTAAACGATGTTGCTGTCGTGCTGTCCTGCGCGCTTCGAACCTGTGTGGAGCCTCTGGAGTGGCCACAACTGGTGTACTCTCACATCTACATCCACGGCATCCGCAAACAGTTGGTTTTGAGCATCAGGTGAGCGTCTCAGACAGCATCTCCACACTTCTTCTCCCTCTCTCTATGAGGCGACACTATAAGCAGGGGAGCAAAGGGAGCGGACGCGTCTAAGCAAGTATGACCAGAGGATCCGCGCCCTGACGCGCTCCGGTGAGTTCATGTTGGACCGGTGAGAGTGTGGACTAGTATGAAGCGCCATGGCTTGGTGTGACCGCGGGGTTCAAACGCTGCTGGCCACCGTGGGGGCTTTCGCTGCCTTCAGCCTGATGACCATCGCCATCGGCACGGACTACTGGCTCTATTCGCGGGCGTACATCTGCAACAGCACCAATGCCACCACAGACGAGACCCAATCGCAGCCCAAAACCAAGAAGGGCGACCTCACCCACTCCGGACTATGGAGAATCTGCTGTATTGAAGGTAAACATGCTCCAACTCATGAAAAGCGTAGTTTACATATGTAGGACTCTGCGTGGTTATTTAACTACACGAATCTGCGCGTCTTTTTCTACAACAAATAGTTTAACATTTCTCTTTTTTTCCCGGGGAGGAGTCTTTTTGTTTCTCAGTGCGCGCAGACACCAGAGCGCACAAAAGGACTCTCTCCTTTTACGCGCGCCAAATGTCACAATGAAGAGATCGGGACGCTGCGAGAAAATGATCACACGAGGTGAACGAACAGTCTTCAGAGGTTAGAGGTCAGAAGGAGAGAGGTGACCCGATGAGGTACTGATTTCAACGCCGCTGAAGTTGTAGATGAACGAGAAAGAAACGACCGGCGACCCGCGTTAAACTCAAGCTGTCTGCCAACTGTTACATCGCATTGTTCGAGCACAGGCCCACACAATAAACACGGCTGTGTGCTGTAGTCTGCACGAGAATGCGATGCCAAGCCGACGGAGTCTGAGCCCATTCACTTTTAGACCAGTCTCTGCCAGGAAATGTGCACGCTGTGGGTCTACTTTCATTCATGTCTTCGTTGTATCCGATGCTGTTGCTTGGCAACATCAGTGAAATTGCTATGGAAACATGCCCAGTGATTTAAAAATAGATGACTCCGGGTTCACGTCATGTCCGAGTGAAATAGAAAATGTAGTTTTTGTTTTGAAAACACGGGGTAAACGTCTCGCATTGTGTGTTTTCATCCCTTTTGTGTGGCGTTTTCGGTGAATTTTACGCACTCGGTGTTTGAAAAGGAGGTGCGCTGGCAGTGACGTCTTACTTCAGAGGCAGACAGACGCTCATTCATTGACCAATCTTCCTTCCGGCCACCCCTTGACTCTCTTGCCTCAGCTATCAATGAATGAGTCGATATGACTTGATGGATTTGTTCAGGTCAAGAAGAAACGCATGTACATGTCCTGCTACAGGAAAGGAAACCAAATAAAACTCACCGTGAGAAATTTATTTCGAGATGTTTTGATAACACAAAGCTGAAGCCAAAGAGGCAGTGCTGGCTTCAGTATATATCCAACAATACAAAAAACATGCTTGTTTTGTTCTGTGGAAATATAGAATATGCAATCATAGAGACAGTTTTCTATCAAAACATCTCCAAACATCAGTTTGACTTTAGTAAACTGCAGAATTAAGAAGGATTTTGGCCAAAGCACTTCAGAGATATCCAGAGACATACATGAGCCATGACACACAGCCAGAGTGTCATTTCTTGAGTATGATTACAGAAATATATATATTTGTATTGTGAGAAAGAAACAAGATCAGAAACTTTTGCTTTTGTCACCTAATAACTAACTCGAGAAAAATCATCCCTAAAATATTCTTTTATACATTTTCTTTAGAGCGTATAGATTTGTTATTGATTATTATTTATTTTTTATCCATTTAAAGGCATCTAAATCCGTTTTATTTCTTCTCCCACAAAAGCGGCTGAATCATTTTACACTTTCTCCCCTCCAGAAAAAGGCAAAACTTTGCGCACACGTCTTCACAAACTGCTTCTTTGGTGTTGGATCAGGGTTATTCTGCTGATTGCTTACATTTCATCCACATTTTTTAAGATTTAATGTCATGATGAGCCCACGTATAAAGAGACATTCAGCTGTCATCGATGATTAAACCGTCTCTGGCCTCGTCCTGTGGCGATGATGGACGCTTTAGACACATGTGAAGAACATCCCGGTGTGTTATGACACTTGCAATTTACCGAGAGTCACGCTTGGCTGGGTACCTGTCTGTGATGCAGACAGACTCACAGTCTGGATTACATCCTCGGAGACCCAAAGAAATTAAAATAAATTATAAAATGCCTGCCAACTATTAATGTCAAGCATGATTTCCCATCAGTGCTTTGAAGTAAATAATCAGAGTGGATTAATGACAGTGGAGACTGAACTGGTGTTGATGAGGTTGGGGACAAAGACTGTCTCCGTGCGACGAGACCTTTAATAAAAGCAAAATTTGCACAAACAAAGGCCGGCCTATCGTATCGTACTCTCCGGCGCTAATGGTTTCACTTCTGCGCCTCTGCTTAAAACTACAAGATGCTGGACGGTGGCTCTGTTGTCATGGAGACTCATAAGTATAGAGGAGAAGACAAGGAAGGAAGACTCAACCACCACCACCCACCCCTCCACACACACACACACACACACCCCTCTGGTCATAATGACAAACACACTCTGTTATTGACGGGGATGGCTTGGTGTGTATCACAGCTACTGGGGGGAAACATCACCACGTTTGGCTGACCAGATTGCAGCGACAACATGTCTTTCCCTCAGCGACAACACGCAGGGCAAGCCGTTCAACACTCCTCAACCCCTTTTCTCCAGAGTGAATGTGTCGCCCTGCCCAGCAAGCGTTACCTGCATGACATTTCAGGAGCAGGCATGAATATTCGTGACAAGACTACTTCGCAGTGAGGTCAGCGCTGCCCTCATTTATGGAGCCCTTTGTGTTTATCAACAGTTGTTTTGATTTCGGCCTCATTTGCATCCGAATCGGTAAACGCATCGGCCGCTTACGTGCGACTCCAGTAAATAAAACCAGCTCCAGACAACAACGAGGAATGACCTAATGACTAATCCAATCAGCAGGTACACATTTACAGTAAACATCCCAGCTGGAGGTGCCATGCGTGCGCAGCGTGGCAGCCCTTTTTTTCTTAAGGAGGGGACAGTGGACGTGTGGGTGTGTTTGTGAGGAGCTGGGATTTGTTTAGGCGAGGCGGGGGTCACTTTGCCGTTCCCACCATGCGCCGCCTGTCTGTAATTAAAACCGAGAAGCCGTACGGGGGCACTAATTAGCCAGCAGACCCCAACTTCCACCGCAGTCACTCCGTCCTCCTCTCCCCTGCTTCATGTGCACTCTCTTTTGATCGGTTAACTTCTTCATTCCTATGATTCTTCTATCTTTTCTATCTTATCTCTTCTGCTAGTCTACCTTTTTCACTGAACCCACGCCCAGACCTTTTAACTCTGGATGTATTTCTCGTCTCTTTTTTAAAGCCCCTACATTCACAGCTGTTTGCAAATAGGTAACCTTGAAGGAAAAAGTTGAACACCCTGGGAAATACACTTCACGGTTAGCCAGCTTACTTAGCTTAGCACAAAGACTGGAGAGAGGGACAAACAGCTAGCTTCTCTGTTTGTTCAAAGGCAACAGAATCGACACAACGGTGAATCACTGTTTTTACTCTTCAGCACACAACCGAGATATTATATGTTGATTCATAAGGTTTAGAGGTGCTGGCAGACTGGTTTATTACATTTGGACAGCACTAGGCTAGCTGCCTCCCCCTATTTTCAGTCTTTGTGCTAAGCTAAGCTAACTGGCTGCTGGTGTTAGCTCCATATTTGCCGTGCAGATAACAAAGTGGTGTCAATCTTCACATGTAACTCTCTGCAAAATAAGTGTCAAGACAACCTATGTAGACCTAACCTACACTAGTATAGCTTCATTATTATCCTGTAATTGGTAAAAATGTTTCAAAAAGGTGGCGTTGTTCCGGATGAACACCTGGATTACTACTTGAAAAGTCTAATCTAAATCAATTCTTGGCTTTATAGGTGATGATGATTTGTCCTGGCAATTTTATGATACACACAAAGAAAACTTGAACAGATTGAGACGAGAAAAAAAAAAGAAACAAGAACAATCTATTTTAATAGATTTATAGGCTAATCGGTGACTGAATCACCCGTAGGTGTGAATGTGAGCGTGAAAGTCTCGACGTGTCAGATGTGATGAACTAACAGCCTGACCTGGGTGAACCCCGCCTCTCACACACAACGCCAGCTGAGATCGCCCCCAACCACCCTGATAATGATAGGCAGTTATAGTAAAGGATGGATGGATGAATCTATTTTTATACGTCATTCAAGGTGTCAGTCGCACAGGAAATGCACAACGGGCTGCAGTGCAAAAGATCTTTTGTCTTAATCCGTGCTTGAGCAATCAAATCTTAAGTATTGTGTTGAGAATCTATTATATACGTACATTTTTATATGTAAGTGACAATGCATAACGGGCTTCACAACAGGCTGCACGGGGCGGGGGTAGATCTCAGTTTTCTTCCAACGCATGTATGGTCTACCCCAAGCAGAGCTATGTTTGAAGAAATAGCTGCCTGGTGACAATTTAATTAACCAACTGTCAGTCATATCAACACTGAATCACTGACGTCCTCGCCAAATTGCTTTTCTTTCATCCTCACTTGGACTACAGGAGGAAAAAAAAAAAAAAAACTGGAGGGGTTTGTTTGATTACACAGATGCTTTTATATGCTGCCGTCGCGTTCCCCCACTTCCAAAGTAATAAATGTATGTGTTGCTAAGTCTGCGCGAGCGGCGCGCGCGTGTCTGCGTTTGATATCAAGCCCCAGTTAACAGTGCTCTGTCTGTTTACACCTTCATAAAACCTAATCATCCCACCTGCTTTAAACCTCAGCACACTCTCCCCCGTCGTGGCTCTGAAAGAAAAGCAGAAGCAGGCTGCTGCTTCGCTAAAACTACGTCACCCACCGGAGGAGACAGCAAGGTTCTCGTGAAATGCAATATTGAAGTCACTTTTGATTGTTTTAATCATCAGTCCATTTGGAGAGGTATTGAAGTGTGAAAATGAGGAAGTGGGGGCGCGCCTCGTGCTCCCGGAGACGCCAAAGTGAGGAAGCATTGGACTCAATGAGACAACGCTATTGCTATTCCGCTGAGGCTGCTCCCTTATTGGCTGAGCGGCGTTAATTCAAAATAATGACAACGTGCATCATCCTGTTGCCAGTGGCGCCACGGCTATGACAGCTGCTCCCGGTACAGTGTGCGCGTATGTTTGTATGTTCACGTGTCTGCGTTCGCGTCTGCCGTTACGTGGCGACAGATCCGTCAAAGGGGAACAAGGAAGCGGCCGTCTCTTATTTGGTGGGTATCAGAACACAATGAAGACGTCAAAAGCATCCTCGGAGATTGTTTATGTAAATGAGCTTATTAAAGACTAACAGGGGTTGCCATGGAGAAGAGGAGGAGATGCTCAGCATGGGGCTTTACAACTCCAGTCGGGCCCAGGGAATCCATTATTTCCCGTGTAATGTGTTGACTGTGTAAGATTAATTCTCAATTTGTCACAACATAATCCCCGAAATTGAGGATAAGCCTTTTTTTTTTTTTTGTTTTGTTTTTTTTTTGTTTGTCACAACACTTTACACGTAACTCAGGCGGCCAGCAGTTTCTACACGTCCGTTCAGTTTCACAGCTTCCACCGTCCCCCTGACCTTTGTTGCACATTTTACCCTTTAACACTGTCTTCCCTGCTCTCTCTCACGTGTTGATTCCCCGTTCACCTCCCGTGTCTGAGTCAATCTGGCCTCCTATCTTTTTTTTTCTTTTCTCTCCATCCCCATCATTCCTCTGCTTCCCCGTGCTTTTGCTGTTTCATTTCCTTGTACCTTCTTCCTGTGTTTAATCTCTGCTCTGCCCTCCCCTCTTCTTCCCTCCCAGCTAGTCAGTATTCAGACTTTATTTCATTTCATGAAAGACAACCTGCACACACACACACACACACACACAAACACAAACAAACGTAGACATTGAGCTGATAACTGTCACTCATAAATCACGAACCTCGAGGCCCCGGCTTATAATCAGATTTCCAATCAGTTGCAATATTGTCTTTTATGTCTTCCATTCTCCATCACACACACACACACACACACACACACACACACACACGGCGGACAGGGGCGTCAGACTGGCTGGAGTAGCTGGGGTCTGGGTTAGAGCCGTGGATGGAGAATATTGCGCATGAGTCAAAATGAATAGTAGGGCTCTGGGTTCACAGTGAAACATGTGTTCTCGGTGCAGACTCCAAAGTGTGTAAAAGCAGTTTGACTTTTCAGTCACACACACACACTCCTGCACATATAAAATACAATCTGAGAGCTCCGCAGCATGATTAAGTGTTTACACTGCAATTAACAGCACAGCAAAGGTGTCTGTATTTTTGTTATCTTCACAGTTCTTGATCAAACTGCAAGAACCAGATGTGTTTTTTTTTTCACACGGCACAAAATCTCATATCGCTGCTTAAAATAGTCCGTAGCCTTTTTTTTTCCATCAGTGACTAGACACAGAAACTTGTGCTCCATTTCCACAGACTGATTTGACGCTAATTAATTTGATGTCCCTTATTAAGCAGCAGACCTAGTTAATGGAAGCAGGCATGGCCTTAAAGGTCCAGTGTGTGAGACTTAGGAGGCTCTATTTACAGAGTGTGTTAGAAATAGAATATAATATGCATAACTGTGTTTTCATCAGCGCATGATCGCCTGAAAATAAGAATCGTTCTGTTTTTGTTACCTTAGAATGAGCCTTTTATATCCGCAGGTCCTCTTCCATGCAGTCTGACACGTTGAACCTGTTTCTGTAGTCGTGCAGACTGGACAAACTATGCACTGAGAGCCTTAGTTTCTGCTTCATGTTAGGAAGGTGAGGGTGCAGCAAGTGGGATGCAATCACCAGATTCATCCAGATGTCACTGAATCCTTTACACTGGTCATTTAAAAGGTGTGACACAGAAAAAGAGAGTTGTTGATCCTCCAGCACCTTTGAAACTTATATGACACTTAGATGGTGGCGTGGCCAGTTTAATCTCTACTTACAGAGGGAGACAAAGCATTATTGAAGCCATTTTCATATATTAACACAGCAAACATACACGAAATCAGTATTCCACACCATCCCCCGTCCTCAAACATGGTACGGTAAAAATACACAGTTGAATGAGTTCACATCTATGTGAATCTATGAGGTCCCAAATAATCGCAGAATCACAAGTGTTTGGTAGAGAATATTAAAGGAGAGCAGGTTTTATACTGACGTACTAGTTAAAGTGATGAACTGATGAAGAAAAGAGCCCCATATCTTTTCATATTTCTCTGGATTCATGCTCACACCTCTTCAGCTGTGCTACAGGCTGTTAATTTAACTATTGTCTCTGTCCAGTTCTGCAAAATACACTTTATACCAGCTGTACCCGCAAGTAATATGAAATCCTGAGAGAGAGAGAGAGAGAGACAAAACTGAGGGTTAGCCATTTGACCATTTGCTAAACTCTACTACTCCAAACACTGACTGTCCAATCATAGCATATAAGGGCCATGCAGGTCTGTCAAGGTTTGGATCTATCTCTATGCATGCGGCTTGAGTAAGAAAGATACTCGGCATTTAATGAATGAGCAAATGCATTTATCTGCTCTAATGTAAGCTGCATTTGTTAATTGTTATGTCTATAGCTAACTAGCTCATTACCTTAGTGACCAAGCCTTAGCTTCAAAAAGCAATATAGCATTGATTTCATGTGCGTAGCCGTGTTTCAGGCTTCTTAATAGTCAATTAAGTCACCGTTTTAAACCAACTGGAGCTACCATTAGCTTAATTAGTTAGCAGGCTAGCTACAGCTGATACATCGGGCAGCAACAGTTGTAAACAAATGAGAAGACTGCGTTTATCCACACAAAGCTCACTGGTCAATCGCTTTCCTCAGCTGAGATGTAAACAGATGTACAGATGCGCCGACATAGACGTGCTCATGTAAAAATATGCAAGTGAAGTCCGCAGTCCACCCCGCATTTAATTATGTGGGTGTTGTTTTGCAGAACGACTAAATTGTTGGAGGTATTCACAGCCCAAATGGTGAATGAGTAGCCAAAGAGCTCCCAGCATTACCGCCGCTGCACTGAGCACATCCATTAACCCCACCCCCAACCCCTTTCTCTCTAGACAAGGTGTTGTTTATACTCCGGCTCAATTACAGCTACAGGCTTCTCTCAGCTTTAACCTCCATCTCTCTCTCACTCTCTCACCCTTCACGCTATCCCCCCCCCGTAGCACAACTCACCTCGGCATTAAAAGCTTCCAGCGCACGCTCTTTTGTTGTTCAAATAGGCTTCTTGTTCCTCGTACCACTCAACCATTCACCTGAGCTGAATTTGGACACGCGCCACAAACCCTCAAATCCCTCCGGGCAATGCAATCTTAATCCCGCCGCCGCACGGCGTATGCGCTGATCCTCGAAACACAAACTAACACTAACACAAACGCTGCTCACGTTGGCTTTCTCTCCTCCGATATGTGTGCAGTGAGCCGTGAGCTATGGTTTGCCAGTCTCACGGCGGACCCAACAATAATCCTCGTCTGACCCTCGGCTCGCTTTTAAAACGTTTGGTTCAAAGGTCGTGGTTGGAGATGTTGCTAAATTAATCGTAGGAAATATGTAGCAGTTCCACAGTATAAATTGCACTTATGGGAAAGAGGTCATTGATGTCTGCCAAGACAAGACTAGACAGAATTTTCAGTCCCGCTACCACCCGCGCCCGCCATATTTTGTCCCGCTCCCGCCCGCAAATCCCGCAAGATGCGGACGTTATTTCTCACGAAAGTTCTTTTCATTAGCTTGGGAAATTAAACACGCTGAGCTTAGCTGAGCTCTCCACGGACCTCCACCAAGCGCACGTAGCGAGGGTGCGCGGTGCCAGGCGTTTCTGCCAAGATCGGAACACGGAAGAGCGGAAACGAATTGTCTGAAACGTACGCCAGATTAGACCACATCCGCAAATTTAGGCATCTTAAAATGTTTTTATTAATTTAAGCACAAATTATATATGATAGACATAAATGAATCATTTATATATTTTATTTTATACACGTTTTTAGTTTGCAGGGCTGCAGCTTATCACCTTTCCCGCCCAGCCCGCAATGAGCTTTCAAAATTTGTCCCGCGTCGGGTTCCGCGGGAGTGCAGGGCTCTACCTGGTATGTGACTGGACCCTGTATGGTCAATGTGCTCACGATGACGTAAGTGAGGACCATCATATTAGAGACTGACTGATACTGGATGGAATTTTGGGGGGCGATTTTGGGAGTAAAATCTTGATACATCGATACATATTCGATACAATTCTTGAAACACATTTTTTGCAATGATCCCTCAAACATGGTTATCGAACACGGACAAAGATATGTCATGGAAACAGTTTCACTGGGAATATAAATAACTATACATAGAAAATAGAGCCTGATTAATATATTTAAATTACAATGAGGTTCTTTTCCAGCATTATATACTATAATATATCGATGCTAGTCCAATATTGGGAGATATTAGAAATTGGACAAGCTATATATCGGCAGGCTCGACTCTCAAGTAAGTAATTCACTGTGCTTATTAATTTTAGGAGGAAGCTCCAACACTTGACTGACCAATGTATAGTCATCGCTTAGTAAGTCAGGGGCAGACTTTAGTGTATATATGGCTGCTTTGCTGTAGTCCAGCCAAAAATAACCAGCAGCCACCCGAGAAGTGACTTCCTACTCCTTCCTCTTTTATCAGAGACAAGAGCACAAGAGCGTCTTACTCGAGTGGACACAGTTAAACAAAGAACAGGTCACTGGGCAGGCAGTGACCGTGGTTCCAACTGCAGCACCCACACATCCTTTAGCCGGCTAAAACCATGTCAAAAGACAAATCTCCCAAGCGTATCTGTTTTTAAATGCAGGTAGAATTGGAACCAAACAAGACAGAGCGATAATTATTTTTGCATACAAAACCGGAGGAGTTGCACTTACATAACGCACATGCATCGTGTCCAAGAGCACTGTTTCCTTTCACTAATGGGTTTGTAAAAATCCAGTAAATACAGCACAATAAAAACTTTATAATCTAGACTGCGTTGGAATATTCATTTTTCTTTCTTTCTTAAAGGGTTAACTAGTCTCAAAACGAGATTAATGTCTATATTCTTGATCCTGTTTGTTGGTTGAACAGTCCTCATCTCTCAAACGTCATATCAGACTCTTGTTAACATGGAAACTTTTCTCCGTCCTGCAGGCATCAATCAAGGCAGCTGTTTCAGAATCAACCATTTTCCCGACGACAACGATTACGACACAGACAGCTCTGAATACCTGCTGCGTGAGTCCTCCCTGCCTCCTCCTTTGTCTGGCATTGTTAAACTGCTCCTTTATTTTTAAGGGCACGCCGCACGAAGTCGACTGACCTTTAACGTTGTTTACTCTGAATGGTGGCCCAGCGTCTCTTTGGCTCTGGAGGGGTGGGGGCACAAAATCCTTGTTAAAACGAGTTTGAACCAATCTACTCCTGTTTAAAATACAAGCGATTTTTTTCCTCTGAAAACTGATTAAACGGAAAACGACAAGGCTTTTACACAGATTGAGATTAGGTTGATATAAAATGAGGATATTCAATTAGCAAAGAACCTTCATTCAAGGCACAGCCAATTCAGTATCTGCCTAATATGCAGAGAAGAACAAAGAAGACTTGTCAGACTTTGGACAAAGTCCAAACTCAGTCCATTAGCCAGGAGGGCTTATTCAACTTTACAGTTGAATAAGCTCATCCATCCTTGGACACTTGTAAAATGGCACAGTGATTCATTTCTGGGGAGGTGATAGTCAGTGAGAGCTCTTGTTACATCCCACAGCTGATTAGCAAAGCTTTGTCACAACAAGGCCCCGATGTATGAAGATAATGGAGTTCTCAAAAATGGATGGCAGAAGAGGTGGAGGACTGGATAGATGAGGGCTCAACAGGGTAATGGAAATTCAAATTATTTAAAAGAGGCCATCTTTCTTTTTAAAAACTGTGCTGTTAAATGGATTTACAAACTCGACACGTCCTGTTATCTTTGTGTTGTTTTATTTTGGTATTTATAGACTGCTTTATAATTTGATTTAGTGTACAATCGAATATTGAAGCACTGAAATAAAAGCTTTCTAATTGGTTAAAAACTAATTTACAGTGACTCAATTTCTTACTCAATTAAAGATCTCTTTGCCATGCCCGCCCTCCTTCATCTCCGCAGGTATAGTTCGTGCCTCCAGTGTGTTCCCCATCCTCAGCACCTGCCTGTTGATGCTCGGCGGGCTGTGCGTCGGGGTGGGCCGAGTCTACAACAAGACGAACAATGTCCTCCTCAGCGCAGGCATCCTCTTTGTAGCTGCAGGTGAGCGGGAGGATTACACTGTCACCCGTGCTCCCAGCGAGGAGCAATCATGCAAGGGGGCTGGGGTTTTATAATGAGGAAAGGCAGCTTGATGTGGCACCTGTGGTCACATATTGTGCTTCATCAATGGCGCAATCATAAAGATGGACGTCATTCCCCACTGAAAAAAAAGGTCAGAATCTCCATTCAACTGTGCGCCTCGCACACATCTGATGAAGCCACATGTCATTAAGGGCCTCTGTAGTGATGCGAGTCCTGTAATCATTCACTGATGATCAACTTAACTCGGTAGGAGTTCATGGGTTTCATCGTTGTGCCTCAGAAAGTCATGGATGATTGATCATTGTCGCCTCCATCTCCTTCTCCTGTTCCTGCAGTATTTCGTGACTCTGTTGTCTTTCTGTTTCAGGTCTGAGCAACATAATTGGCATCATCGTCTACATCTCCAGCAACGCGGGAGATCCTAGCGACAAACGCGACGATGACAAGAAGTACACTTACTCCTATGGCTGGTCGTTCTACTTTGGCGCCCTCTCTTTCATCGTGGCCGAGACTGTGGCCGTCCTCGCCATTAACATCTACATTGAGAAAAACAAGGAAGTTCGGTGGAGGGCGCGGCGCGAGTTCATCCGATCACTCTCTTCCTCTTCGCCGTACTCGAGAATACCGAGCTTCCGCTATCGCCGGCGGACGTCGCACGCTAGCTCTCACTCTACGGAGGCGTCGCGGGAGAACTCGCCAGTGGTCGGCCTGAAGGGGGCAACATCTTCCAGTGGAGCCCTGGATGAGCTGTCCATGTACGCCCTGGCCAGGGACAGTGTGACGGAGAACACGTACAGCCCCGAACATGAGGCGGCTGCCGAGTTCCTCCAGGTCCATAACTGTTTCCCCAATGATTTAAAGGACGGGGTGAATCGCAGGACCACACCGGTATGAGGGGCACAAGTCCGGGGCTGAGGTTCACCTGGAAGTGGGCTAATCTGTTGGAGTCTGAGTGCTTGTGATAGCCTGCCATGTTGGAGGCGTGATTGAGACTGTCCTTTTTTTTTTTGAAAGGACCAGAGGAGAAGAGAGGACGGTCAGCTGGGCAGAAGATGAGCCAATTAACTGTCAGAGTCATTTATCTGCTTTTAGAGGTCATCAAAGCAGAGTAGAGTTAACGTTGTCTGTGTTGTAGCCGATGCGAAATTAGTGTTAACTTTCAACTCGTCGAAGCGCTTAAGCGAGCTGCTCATGTTCATGTAAACGGTCACTCAACATTGTGGACAAAGAGTCGGAGAGAGGGAAGCGCTGACATGTGCCAATCAGCAGTGTTCTACCTGTAAAGTATTTAACAAGGTGCTAACAATGAAATGTACTCTTCAACTTGAAAGTGTTTTCGTTTGTGTGTGCAGTTGCTATAAAGTGTGAATCTCTGTCCAAAGTTTGAATTGTGTCCTCATAAGCAGTTCGGTCTTGCCTTATGCTCTGTCAAAGAGACAGCAGGGGCTCTGTCTCTCAGCACTGTCCTTTAGAAGAACGTTCGGCCCCTTACATAGGCCACTCATTGAATTACTTGGAAATTTAAAATTTTAACCCTGGAGTGTCACAAAAATATGTGGATAAAAGATTATTTAAAAAAAAAAAAAAAAACATATAAAGTTGAAGGAGCATTTATTTCCAAATTAACAATCAGCGTAGGTCAAAATATCACGAATGTGATGCAGTGCAAAAAAGATGGGGAGATCCTGGATTCTGGATAAACGAGGAAGTTTGAGATGCACTGGCTTGTAGCCTGACCTTCGCTGATTGGCTGGAGAAAGCGACCCTTCATTGAGAGACCTGGGGGGGGCGCCATTTTTAAAGTTACCATATACGATTCCTCGCCCGATGAAGGGTTAAACAAACTCGCATTTTATTTAACATGTCTTTTTCTGCATGAGAGTGTGGTGGAGAGTGTGCGTCATCTAACGTACTGAATGTTTCGTATCTGAGCAGAACGTGCGGCGTGACAGGTTTTCTCTCCCTCGCCGTCTCTTCCTTAAATTCTTCGCCTCTCTGACATTTGTCGGTGGAACAGCTCTGTTCAACGGCCCCTTTTTATTCACTTCCATATCAGTCCGCCAGCCTTCCATCACCGCCCTCCGATGGATGTGACATTGTGTATGTGCCCGTCACAAGAGAGAACAGCAGCTGACAAAAAAAAAGGAGGGGGGGGGGGGTGCCCAGAACTGTGAAAACAGGCACAGGTCAGGACTTCCTTTCCCTCTGAATGAAACCTCGGCATCCAGAGTGTTCAGCGGATAAGATATCAGAGCCAGGAGGCGAGTGTTTGTCTGTCTGTCACACCCCATGTGAGTCCATCTGGTTGCCTTTTGCGAACAGAGGACCCAGACAGAGGCAGAGGGAGCTGTCTGTGACTGCATCCCTGAAGGATTTGGCTCTATTAACCAGACTGTGTGTGTGTGTGTGTGTGTGTGTGCGTGTGTTTGAATGAGTGTGTGTGCCGCCGTCTCGCGCGTCTATCACTGCTCTTTCTTTTAGTTCTCTCAGGAAATACTGTGTAGTTACGGCAGCGGGAACACTTTGAGGTCCTCTCCCTATTTTGTGGCAGTGCTGGGAAACGGACCGGTGACAAAAGACGAACCTGATAACGGTTTGAAGGGGCAAAAAAAAGAAAAAGAAAAAAAAAAAAAAAAAGGCCATTACTGTATTGAGTAAATGCTGTGAGTGTTTGCTTGAGCTTGCTCCAAGAACCAGCTGGGGTGGGGTTTTTTTCAGTCTTAGGGCTATTCGGTTGGTTCTGGTTTGACAAGCAAGCTCACTCAACCACAGAGTCGTATTTGATTGTGATTTTGTGTGTTTGATATGCCATTAGAGATACCACTAGGCTGAGCTCATGTAAAAGAAAGCCGTCAGTATAATCCATCCGACTCTTTTGTATCACAGTTTGGGGGAGGGGGGGGGGGTTGAAAAATATCCAAATGTGTTTGTAATGTAAAGGTGTAAAATTGTATATAAAAGTACAATAAAAAATACAAAACAGGAAAAAAAAAAATACTGAATGTGCAAAGACATGAACAGATGATTCAAAGCATTATTTCATGGAACGACGTCTCAGTAATAATGCCTTGATGCAATCTGCCGTCAATCATACAATTAACCATTTTATATTCAGATAAACGCACACTGGTTTTGCTGTTATCAGTCCCAAACGTTGAATATTCTGTTTTGTAAGGTGAAGTACAGTAGGTACGTTTAGGAGACGACGCTAGATTTTATATTCCGTGTGTGCGGCAGCTGTACTTTACTGAATGTGCTCATATTGATTGATTTGCTTACTATTGTTGTGAAATAAGCACAAGAAAATAAATTAACTATAGACGTTTGATTAGAGCTGTTCAGACGGGAGGTGCTAATTGGATTGGAGCTGCATAATAAAAAAAAAAAATAATAACAGCGAAAGAAACTGAGGCACTTGTCTTATTGTATCAAAACAATGAACTTTTTCATGTTTCAGGAGCAAAACTTGCTGGAATAACATCACTATTGTACACGTATTTTCATTTTTTTGATATTGGATAGTAGAGTGCCTTTGTTTTATTTGTAATATACTGTATTTTCTGCTTTTAGTGTTCCAATCAAGAAGCATTTTTATTTAATCTAAACTGTTTTTCCTCATCACTTTCTAGTTACAACCCAAGACATACTGTACATAGACAAATAAACTAAATCAGGGTTATATTGTCGTGCTTTAGTGGTGATTTCTTTCTACAGTCATGCCAGCAAAGAGCTTGATGCTAGCATCAACATGCTAACATGCTTCCCATATAGATTGTCCACCATCTTAGTTTAGCGTGTTAGCACGCTAACGGTTGTTCATTAGCGCTAAACACGTCATTTGAGGCAACAACTTTTATACAATTAATTAACATCTCCGTCATTCCCACTAGTTTACTGATTTTGGAGAAATTGGATCATATTTCATAGAGAAAATGTTTTCTGCTTTCCCTCTGATGTCCTCCGGCTGCTCCACATTAACTCTGTGATTTACAGAGTTTCCTGATGGACAGTAAAGTAAACTGCTGCCAACTGTAGCTGCTGTTAGCTAATGCTAGCTAATGCTAGCTCAGGTTGGCAGAGAGTCAGTGTTTGTACCACAGGTGCAGGCGAATGCTGCCAGGGAGTGGAGCCAGTGTCATGCCAGAAGTGGAGCTGGGCAAGCAGGCTATGTACTTGATGACAGAGGTGAAAAGACTGAAAAAGACTTTGACAGAGGAAACTAAGAAGAGAAAAGAGCAAGAAGTCCCCAGACGAGTAAATCTGAGACTGATTTTTAGTCGCTGTCGAGAGCTTGGACACCGAGCTGGGCTTCTTGCTGTTGCTGTTGGATTAGTAAGTAATATTATCTGGCTGCTATGTCTTGTGTTGTTGATGTTTGGCTGTTAGCGAAGTTGTCGATTTGCTAGTTTTTGATCCCAAGTTATGTAATCATAACAAATACACATGCTCAACTGTCCATATTTATGACAGTGGTATTACACTCTGAAACTGAGGGCGTTAAATCACGATCAAAAATATCAGTTTCTATGCAGTGCTGTTTTAATTGATCCAACAGTCGTTATGTCGGGAAGCGGTGGATCGACTGACCAACAGACTGATCTTGCCACCACTCGAAATCCACCCATCTGCTAATGTGATGTAATAAGGAAACCCTGATGTGTCCGATTTTATACCAAATCATTGCAGACATAAGCATTCATCTCCGTGGAGGCTGATTCCAGTTGAAGACCTCTGATTGCAGTTCTTCACTCACATTTCTGCGGCTGACCTTCTCTCAGTCCTCAGTGCCTCTTCAGCGCGGCCGCATGCGACTGAATCACTGTCATCTGTGAGCTATGAGCCACTTCAGCCTCGGAGTCTCTGCATTGTTTGGCAAAGAAATAAATCACTCGGCGTCGCGCTGACGGCAGCGCTTTTAGATCAAAATGTTAAAAACCCGTCACTCTTGCTGGGAGGAATGGCACCTGTTCAAATGAAGCCATTTTTAAAATTTTTTTTATTCCTTGATAGTCGCCCAGCTGATTCAATTAGTGAGCCTCGCTTTTCTTAATGCGTACGACGCATATAAATATAACCACTGACGAAGATAAGAGATCTTTTGCTAGGTCAAAGTGTTTCTACATCTTTGTATTTGGTCGTATGCAGCTGTGAACCTGCAGAATATCACCTATATTAACACGGCCTGTTTCAAAAGCACACTGCTCTCTCAATTTCAAACGCCAGGTATGCAGTGAGGTATGGCGTGTATCTTATGAGAGAATAAAAAACTACATTACTCTTTCTGATACATGTAATCATGCCGGTGAGATTTCATTTAGGCCAAAAGAACAATCAGAGCTGTTTATCTAGCAGGGGAAATTAGCTTTTGACGGTAATATCTGGTGTTGCTGTACAACAGCTACATCAGCTCCTTGTAATTTCCACCTAATTTCATTTTTCTTCAGCATGTGCTCGTTAACTCACAATTCACCATCCCACATCAGCTCACCTCCTGCGTCGTGCAGATCGATGGCCTAAGCTTTTTGCCCGAACCGGTCGAATGAGCGCGGATGGCACCTCCGAAGCGAACATGTACGGTAACTGATCCTGTTGTTTTAGAGAAGAATATTAACATGACCCTCATAGAGACTGCCTCGGGGCACGGGTAATCTAATTTAGCTTGAGTAATGTTGCCTGTCATTAGCAAATGAATACAGTCAGGTCCCTCTGAAAGCTCCGCAATCTATTCTGCTATGGGTAAAATTAGCCACCAGTTAAGGCTGTTTTTCTTCCTGGAATGAAATTTCTAACAGGCAAACTGGCAGCCGTAATTGAAGTTAATCACTGCTGAGTTTAGATGTGTCAATCGTGATTTCTGCAAGTGATTTTGCATGTTTCTGCCGTTGCTCTAACCGTTCCAGCACTGAGAGCCTGCCGGCGGTATTTCTTTTGATCACAATCCAGCGAGTGGCACTCGCGCAGGTGAGTCAGAGCTGACTCCTTGCCAGATGCTGTCATCTGTTTTCACTTCTTCTTCTCCATCCCCTGCTTGGCTGACACGAGGTGATCCCTCCAGTATGACACACTCGTATCGTCGATTACATGCTGCCGCGGCCGTCGTCCTGCCCGGCTGCCTGTTGCTTGGAGACTCTGCAGCTGTGAGGTATTTGGTCTCTGCACAGTCACCAGGGAACCGTGAGCAAATGAAGCGGGCTGTGCCAAAAGACACTATTATTACACACTTAGAGACAAGCGGCCTCTCTCACAGCCTCAGCGAGGGGGGACTCCTCCTCTGGGAGAAGAAGCAGTTTTTGCTGCAAACGCATCCAGGTGGAACGTGATAATGAACACAAAACTGCCTCTCATCTCCTCTCAACCCCCGCTGTGGGGTTTTCTTTTCTTTTCTTTTTTTTAAAGCCACTGACTGAGATGATTTATCTTTAATGATCAATTTCCTGGTTCAGTTAGCTACTGATGGTGTTTACAGAAAGCACTTTCTCACGTTACGTTCATTTTTAAAAAAAAAATGCGGTGCCTTTGTCCGCGCACGCAGACACCAGCCCGCACAAACAAGTTCAAACGCAACCCTGTGCTCTCCTTTTACCTCTTGCTCTTGCTTTTTAAATGGCTTGCCATGCAGCGTGTTAAAGAAAAACCCAGAGCTGCATGAGCATTGCCAGGGATGAAAATGGGCCAGAGTCCTGTCTAAAGTGGGGCGCAGCGATTTATAAAAAGCATGCCCATTTACTCAAGTATTTCATAGGGAAAAGGTTGATTGTGCCTTTGAGATGTATCAGCTTTTTACATTTTTTTCTCTTCCCATCCTCAACCTGTGTGGCGCCGTTTCTTTAGTAACACTCTGCGTCCATACAGATTACTATCTCTGTGTATTGTTAAAGATGAATTCATTAATTAAAGGTCTTAAAAGGCTTGTTTCCAAAAAGAACAAAGTAAACATTCACGTGCAGGACAGCCACTTGTTGCATACTTGTTTAGAAGTTCTAATATTCTGAAGAGCCTTCAAAAGACCGAGTCATTAAACACAGGCTGAGTTATAAAAAAATCAAGATCTTCTCCGTCCCGTCAAACATATTCAAACTTTCTAAACTGAATATCAATTTCTAGAGGTCTTATGTCGCAGCCCCCTTTCTCCATCTTTCCGTATCTGGATCAGCTGCTGACATCAGGTGGGACCGTTGTCTCCAGCCCGAACTGCTGATTGGCTGACTAAGTGGATCAGCTCATTGAGACGACAACTAATAAAGGAAATCTCTTCCCCCAGGAGTCCCCCCGGCACGCGGCGCAGGAGACAATTGAGCTGGAAACGGACGGGACTGAACAAGAATACGAAAGAGACGTGACAGAGGGTGTTTCAGACACATGATGGATTCATAACATCAGTGTTTGATGACGAAATACTGGAAAGCACAAAGCCGAAAACTTGCCAGAGGTTTTCATTCAGTTGCCTTTGATGCCGTAGTTAGTAGCGCACGACTGAAAACGCTCACAATCAATAGACTACGTCGAAACCTTAAATAAAAGTGTCTGATCTTCACCTGTCTCTCGCCAGTGGTCAAGTAATGGGAGCTAATAGGCGCAAGCACTTCCCAGTACATCTTCATCTCGCAGCTGAACGGCCTCAGCTCACCAAAGGCAACTAGGGAGGGAGAGGAAGCGAGACAGAAACTAGGGCACTGTTATCTGGCCCCCTTTTTACCAACCACCAGGCACAAGGCAGAGAAAGAGAAAGAAAGAGCTGTGGACAGGAGAGCAGACGAGAGGACACCAGGAGTGTAGTGAAGCTGTAGACAACACGGGGGGAACCTCTGGAGTCTGGAGAGCTGAAGACAAGCAAGACAAAGGCAACCTTGACCGTCCTTACACACACACACACACACCCACTCGCATTTCACTCACCTCGTGTCACACACACGCCGACACGTGCAAAGCGCAGGCACGTGCACGCACGCACGCACGCACATCAAGCAGCAACATGTTCGAGGAGCAGGCGACCAAGGTCAAGATCACGTCCGTGGTGATCATCGTGGGCATGTCGTCCATGTTGGCGGCGGTGGTGACCGACCACTGGGCCGTGCTAAGCCCCCGGGTGGAGAAGCTCAACGCTACCTGCGAGGCGGCCCACTTTGGACTCTGGAGGCTCTGCAAGAAGACCATCTTCATTGTGGAGGAGGACCCCGAGGGCAAAGGCTGCGGCCCCATCAGCTTACCTGGAGGTACGGAGCCTCTTGATGTTACTGTTGGTGGATAAAAACCTGCTGTTTAATGTTTTTTTTCTTTTTTTGTATTTCTGTGCTTAAGACTAACCGTTTGTTCGCTTTGTTACCAAAGTGTGGTTGCTCGTGGAGTTTCAAGGGATGGGTAATCACAGCGAAGAGTCTTTTTTTTTTGCCAGATTTTGTTGACTTTTGTTGCTGGAATTGAAAAGAAATATCGCACTTCTTTATTTATCCGCATAAACATGCAGGACACACACACAAAAAAAAAAACGATTTAAGCGCTGAATGTGGCAGGTCTGTGTGGCGGAGTCTCTTATATCACAGTTAGGATTAAGCTTTGACTTTGACGTACGAGGGTTTCATCTATGCAGAACTTCACACTCTTCCATTAATCCCCGCGCACAACAAACCCCGAGATTTTGCTGCTGCGACGTCAAAAAAAAAAAAAAATCGTTTTAACGACCCTCAACTAAAGCGAAACAAAGGGAGAACAGAGGGCTGGTGTCTGAGGCTGCAGCCTCTTCTTCCATCTGTGTGTCTGCTCACACACATACCACCACATATGTTGGCATGTGCATATGTGTGTGTGCATGTACACATACAAACAAACACACACACACACACACACACACACATGGACATGTGTTTGGCCTGAATGTGTAACAGTTCTGCAGCCAGCTTTTTTTTACTGAACCATCATTATCTTCCACAGAGGAAGTCTCTGAACAGACTGCCAATTAAACACAGCGGAACAGCTGAAGTCAAGGGCGTAATGGAAGAGTATTCTTCACCGTTCGCATGACAAAAACACAAACCTGTTCTGTCTGGGCTGATGGACCCTCGACGAGAAACAAAATCCTTATTTTAACTCCCGGCGAAGCCGATGTAAAATGTTACATCACAAGATTTTATTCGACTTTTACATCTCTTCTGGCTCACGGTGTCGGAGCACATCTGAGGTTAATTTGCTTTGATCAAACCAGCTGCAAGACTTGTCTCGAGAGCAGTTTGAAAGGAATGCACCTAATTTGAACTATTTTCTGATGCCACAGATAAACAATGTTCAAATGCACCAATTTGTGCGCAAACCATCGCTTAAAAAAAAAAGAGAGAAAAACTAGATAAAAAAAGTTTAAAAAAAAAGTTCTTTCCCCTCCTTGCGTAATATTGCCGCCAGTAGGTGATTCCGAAAAAGTAAATCAGAAGCGGTCTGCCTCGTGTTTTAAAAGTCTGCTTCGCCAAAATAACCTTGTAGCTTTAATTATAAGCACAGAGCCAACCCTGGGGTAAACAGTGTCTCGCTGGCCTCTGGCCGCGTGTGCGTGCTTTGCAGCCTAACGGCGAGATTTCGCTCTGACTCTATCATTGACTTTAGCCTCCAGCTCCGGCACCTCAGGATCAGTGCAGGCCTTAATGAAGTGTGGCTTCCCGCTCTAGCTCATGAGTTAGAGTCCACCTGGGAGACTCAGGAGGGATGAAGGAGATTGGAGGGGTGCAAAAAAAAAAAAAAAAGAAGAAAAAAGGAGTCTGGTGGGTGGATTGAGGCAGGGATGCCACGGTGAGGAGGTGATACTGTACTCAGATTTATGCATTACCTGTCATGGGAATCGGAAAGAAGACGGCTGACACGAGAGTTGTGACAATATCGAGGGCCTTCAGAGCAACTCGTCAAGTTGTTCTCAACTGTTAAGACAAGAGTTTCCATGAACAAGTCAATCACCTGTAGGATAACATATCTGAGCATAATGGTGGCTCACTTGTCGAGCGTGTGCCAAGAAATGCCAGCTGTTTTGTCAGAGATCCCCTTTTCACAACCACAGTAACCACAGTTGTGTTTCCACGCTTGGCTTATGAGGGAAAGTGAGTCATTCTGTCATAATGCCTGAAAGGGTCTGCCATTTGCTCCCACGCTTGGCACAATAGTTTAGTTATACAAGGCCATCTCCTCGCATTTGTGGTCCCGGTGGCCGTCAAAAATGGATCTGTGGGTGTGGTAGTGTGTGCTGTCTTTTGTGCTATGTGATAATGAAGATGACATTTCGTGAATTTCGGTGACCGTCAGCTCACTGTACTCCAGGAGCCAAGAAAAGGCGTCTGCATGTTTTCTTTTTAACGGGTGCTTTCTCTTCTGGCACCCACTTGGTCAATCTTCCAGGCTGGTGTAGACTGACAGCAGTGAGGAAGAGAGAAGAAATAGAGCCGCTATCTAGCTTCAGCCCTTTGCTTTCTCCTTGATGGAGTGATATAACGGCAGTGCGGCTGAGTGGCTGAGACTTGGATGGATTGCACAGCTTGTGTGCAGTTTCACATGCATAATGCTGTTTCACATGCGATAAAATCACAGGTGGTTTTTTTTAAGGGAGTCAGTGTCAGCCAACCTTAACACTGTCATTAACACCTCATGATAGCAATCAGTAACTCTTTCAGAGTAGATATAATAGGTTATACTCCAGTGTTGTGACTTACCGATCATGTTTTTGCGGCTGATTCTAATTCCTGAACCACTATGAACCATATCGGCCAGTAGCATTTGTTTTGTTAGAGCATCCAGTAAAGCATATTGAAAAGTCAAGCACTTGAAAATAGATTACGTGAACCACATAATAGAGCCCTGCACTCCCGCGGGACCCGATGCAAAGCAGTACAGTGCGGGGCAAATTTTGAAAGCTCATAGCGGGCGCGCGCGGGAGGGGGAGTGCACAATGCAGGAGCAGGCGGGAGAGGTGATAAGCTGCGGTCCCGCAAACTAAAAACATGTATAAAATAAAATGTAAAAATGATTAATTTATGTCTATCATATATAATTTGTGCTTAAATTAATAAAAACATTTTAAGATGCCTAAATTTGCGGATGTGGTCTAATCTTGCGTACGTTTCAGACAATTCGTTTCCGCTCTTCCGTGTTTGAGATCCCCGATCATGGCAGAAACGCCTGGCACCGCGCACCCTCGGTCCGTGGAGAGCTCAGCGTGTTTAATTTCCCAAGCCAATGAAAAGAACTTTCGTGAGAAATGACGTCCGCATCTTGCGGGATTTGCGGGCGGGAGTGGGACAAAATATGGCAGGTCGCGGGCGGGAGCAGGACTGAAAATTCTGTCCCGCGCAGACCTAGACACTATATTGACCAAAGTTTTGTCCATCAGTCATTATAATTAAATTTCTAAGAATCAAAAATTACATTTTATCTTTAAAATTTCTCTCTGGAAATGAATCTTTATAGCTTTTTTTTTTACTGTTTCTTACCAGCTGTTGAGTCCTCGGTTCGTCTTGATAACTACTAGGTTAAAAACGAGGCCTAACTGGTCTGTTGTAGGTCCTTTTGTCATGGCTGAAAAACTGACATCCATTGAAACGTTTGGTCTTAATTTGAACCAGAGCATCTGCAGATTAATTCCATACCCAAGATATGTACGAGATGAATACATCTGTGTGTTTGTTAGTTTGATTGAAAGGGAGGCTGCTCTGCATCTTCCTAGTCAAGATCTGCTGGTAAACAAATACCATGTGTGTCATCAATCAGAATTCAAGATCAACCACAAGAGAGCATTAATGCTGATCTACTGAACGCATATCTCTGCTGATGGCTGATCGATTTGTACTTCTCTAATCCAGTATTCAACCAACAGTTCTGAACAAATATTCAGATAATTTTGGATCAATTAGCAACAAGTCAGTGGTACAGAAATAAACTCAACATCTACTCCTACTGCTGTGTTTCATAAGGTTGTGAGGCTCTCTAATTTTGATGGATCTACCAAAGTAACTGGCCACTGAGTTTAAAGCCTAATGGAGTGGCTGACTGGCTGACAACATTGTAGTGTTTAGCACATAAGCCGAGCTGATAGAGAGTGCATTATAACAGATTACATCCTTGATGAACAGTATATCCAAGCAAGCAGCGGTGATTGGACTTAATAGCACACATTTGCATTTTCCCAAACAGAGGGGGAGTTGGTCGTCATGAGGCGCGTACACAAACACGGTTTCGTATAGGCACAATTACACTGCTTTTGTGAAGGGGTTGCATAACAGTGGCAGTAAAGCGCTGAACCCAAATGACTTTTGAAATGAGCTTCCCACAAATGACGCATGACAGCTTGAGTGCTGTAAAAAAAAAATCAAACAAAACCTTCATAGATCACACCGCGCAGCTCGACTGGGAAATAAAGAATAAATGGTTCTTTTGTGGGCACGCGTGTTTCCTTATACATATGTGCACAAAACAAACAAGGGAGGGTAATTTATTATCAGAGATGCTTTCGAGCTTCCAAGTGGTCAAGCATTACATTTTCTAATCTAGATACTTCCACCTTACACCTTCAAAATAAAACGTCCTCCTCCTCCTCCTCCTTCGGTGACACCGTGCCTGGCTGGTGCCCCCAATTCATACCCTCAAAAGCTCCGATGTCACCTTGAGTGAGCGTTTTCTGTCTTTCTAGTCTGTCAGGCTACTGCTTCAGGTGCAGAGCCAAAACTGCGGAGGTGTGGCGCTGATTTGGCATTCAGAAAGCGAGGTTCGCTGAATCTGAATCTGAATGAATCACTCCCCATTATGTAAATTTTGAAATAAATATTCGGAGATTACCTACAAAATGAGATGCTAAGATGTAGTTTGTGTTGACTGCGACGATGATGATAGTCAAACAAAGATGTTGACGATGTGAATTTAAAGATAAAGGTCAGGCCACGCACACGCACACACACACACACAATACACACAAAAACACACATATATGCATATACAGGATTAGGCTGTGAGGACTCTCCTGTGCTGCCGTGTCCCAGTTATCAGAGCTCCTGGTGGAATAGTCATTCAAATACCAGCACCACCACCACCACCACCACCACCACTACCACCCATCCTATTCACATTGACCCAGAATTAGTCGGTCATTCTGCACGGCTAGAAAAAGAACAGCCCACCCCCCTCAATCACCTAAAAAACTCATCTTCTGTAACACTATTTGTCACAATAGGTTTAGGTTGTTGATGCCAGTTCATATATTTCAAACTTTTAAAGGCTAAACGGGAACAGAGACCAACTGGAAAAGGAGAACCACGGGAATATTAAAACTGGAAGAGGAAGTTGAGGTGAAAAAGCAAAGAAGGAAAGGAGAGGCTCCATATCAAAGAGAGGAGGTGACTGCAGATTTAAATGGAAAGAGGCAAAACTAAAATGACAGACGATACGTCGCTCTAATCAAAGTCCCCCCGGAACTAAATCTCCCCATTAGCCAGACTGCAAGGTCAATTATACGCACACAGATGTTCTCCTCCTCAGTAAATGTTCACCATATAAAATTATGATACAAGCTAAATTTGTTTTTTAACCATTTCTGGGCAGTATGTTTTCCTTTCCTACCTACACCATGTCAGTGTTAGGCATTTATATTGTAGTTCAGCCAGTACAATGTGCCATAATGAAAGAATAGAATAACTTTTTGGGAGCAACAAGTTGCAGATTTTCTTGATATTTTCTAAATCTCGTGGCTAGCTCTGTCACGGAAAGGCGGTAACGTCACTTCTTCAAACTGAAAGGTGACAGAAAAATGCAATAACCAAAATCTTGAACTAAGAACAAAACTGGGAACAGAGGCGGGGAACACGGGTACGTTTCAGGCACATTTATGGATTTGTTGAACAGCAGAATCAACTGTACAACTAAACCCCTCCATAATCAGAGACCATGGGTTACCAGAACCGTCCGGGATGCCATGAACTCATGCACTGCAGCTTACAAATTAGGTCTGCAGTCTGGCAACATGGACAATTAAGGAAGAGCTTCTACCCTCAGGCCACTAGGATCCTAAATGAGGACCCTGTCTAGGGCTATTTATTCCTCATCACTATTATCATCGTTAGTATATTATCATTATTACTTATTAAGAATTAGTAAAGTCACTTATCAAGAATGTATAGTAGGAGCTCATGGAAATACATACTAAAATCTAATTTATGGTTATATGCGTCACATAAATATAACTTAATTGAAATCGTACCCTTAAATTCCTGTTCACATTAACTTCATGTGTTTGCACAGTGCAGTGCAGCGGTGACCTCGCTCCACATTAATTGCATGTGTATAGTATTCTGTGTGTGCTCATATCTGCGTATGTGTGAAAACCGCTAACAGATTGAAAAAAAAAAAAAAAGAATTTCCCAAAGGGCACAATAAAGTAATTATTATTAGAAAAGGCTCTGGCAGTGCGCTCATTAACTAGCCAATTAATCACCATGGCAACGCCAGCAGACAGTCTCCCCAGTCTGTCACTGTTAAAGGACCTGACTCAAGTGAACCATAGACGAGAGAAAGTCAGTGAACTTTTATAGAAACTGTATTTGCGTTGACGTTAAGGAGATAGTCTGTCAGCTATGGCCCTGTCAAGTAATTAAACTGCCTTTTCTTTACTGCTTTAACTTTATCGTCTTTTTTTTTTTTTTTTGCTATTTGGACTTGTAATTCTTTGATATTTCTTTCGTACCTTACCTTAGTAATGAGGATCACCCACACCCCCGCATCACGGTATACAGATGGATATGAATGTGAATGTAGGCAATTGTGTGACTTGCAGTAAAATTTTTATAAATCCAGCAGTCTCTGTGTCATGACCACGTGAGAGAACGAAATCCATCAGTACATCGCGCATCCTCAAATACTTTTCCCCCGTACAAGTCAAGTATACAGTTAGAAAATAGTGATTTATTAAAACATAAATCTAACCTCTGTGTTGCTTGTCAAAGCTTCCCACGAATAACATTATAATTGCACGTTTATTTTCTTTTAGTGGCTCGTTACACTAGCTAGCAACAGCTGAGAAAATCTCGGGCCACAACCAATGACTGGACGTCGTATACGAGACAGCAACCACAGGTTTCTGAAGAGCTGTTTCGAAGCTCTGGCCGCCACCATGTTGGCAATCCTGCCTCTTCCATCTCGTGGCTAATATAAAAAACGGCAAAGACGTGGATCGTCATTGACATTTTGAACTTCAGTTTTTGGCACTTCTGTATAGGCTTCTATAGGCTTTCCATTGGCTTAAACTCCAATGAAAGCGACCTCCTCAAACAGGAAACAGACACAGCTAGCAGCTAGTTGCAGAGAGTAGTCCATTTCTGAAGCCAATAAAATCAGTCGCTATCCCAACTCTCATTTTCTTTCTCTGGTATCTAAGTTATCCTTTGTGATTCATCAGGATCCAGGGTAAATCTCCGGGTAAATCAGAGGTCTTTCTGTCTCGTCTTTGTGCGTTGAGTAGATAATAGCAAATCTTTAGCTATACACCTGAACACATATTAGTTTAGATTAGCTTATCCCCAGAGATAAAGGTGCACGTAATGAGAGAATACTAATGAAAATAATATATTTACTGATCCAAGCTGCACTGTGACCCCGCCTCTGCTTCTCCCTACCACCAGCCTGTCCATCCACTCACACACACACACACACACACTCATACATCCACAATTGCGTACTATTAAACGCACACACACACACACACACACACATGCACGCACACACACTCCTCTAGATATGCCTTTACATGGGTAAATAGATAGGACTAGGCAAGACCTGCAGCAGCCTGTTGCTAGGTTACCTTTTTAGTGATTCTTTCTCATCCTGGGTAACAAACAGCTCCTCTGTTGCCTGGCACACACACACACACACACACACACACACACACTTAGTATGTGCACACACACAAACATTGTCTGTGTCTCTGTGTGGACAGAGAGAGCAACCTGTCTGCTTTATGGGTTTAATCTCAGCGAGAAAGGATGGTGAGCGGACGGAAGAGGGGACACTTACTTGGCCTTTGCGTCCTTTCCTCTCCCCTCCCTCTCTCGTCCCAGCTGCCCTTAGAGACAGCAAATAGATAGATGGAGATAGATGGATGGATGGATGGATGTGTGGATGTGTGGACGTGTGGGCAATGGCTGCATCCAGGAATCGTTTTTCTGCAAGGGGCTATCTTGAAGATTGTGGTCAAAGGACGACAGTTCGGACAAAGCAAAGTGCAGAAATGTATCATCCCTGTGTAGAAATTGGTGTGAACTGATGTCCGAGGAGTAAACACATCAGCCAACATGGAGGACAGTGAAGGATCTGACTTTAAGACTGTGTGGAATACTTATTTGTAACTAATATCAAAAATACAAGAGTGTATATAGATAATATATACATATAACATATATTAGCTCTTCCCATTTTAAAACATATTGTATATATTTATATTATTTTTATGATTTTTTTTTTTATCTTCCTTATATTTTTAGTAATGTTTGTTTTGCACCAATAACACCGAGACAAATCCCTTATAAGTGAATTGTAATTAAATAATGGTTAATTCATGAAATTATAAATGCTCAAACAAATTAGTTTCCATACATGTTTATAAAAATCAGAACTTTTATCAAGTATAATGATCAAATATCTTTGCCAGCTTGAAATTGGGTAACTGAATACACGATAATCGTCGTGTGTCTCATGGCATCTCTTAGCTGTCCAATTTGGCGTATGAAGACATTTAACGTTTACATTGATTGGAGGTGCAGACTCATAGGGGTACAACCTGAGCCACCTCCCCTCTCTGTGTCTTTCCCGTGTTTCATCTCGCTCGCTCATCCTCTTGTTTTTCTCTCCCCGTCTTAACTCTGCAGCGAAAAACTGTTCCTACTTCAAACACTTCACCTCGGGGGAAGAAGCTGAAGTTTTTGAAGTCAAGACTCAGAAAGGTGGGTGCCTCCTCGCTGCCACCGCCAGACTACATACTCCAACATTTATTTTTCCGCAACTGTCTGTCTGTGATGATAGAGGAATATAACGAGGACCGTTTCTAGCGAAGAAAGAGAAAAGATGTACAGTATATATGTTTGGATATTACATACCCATATTATACAACATGACCCAGGTCTTCTCCACATTCCTTTCTTACACAGTTTGATGTCAATTGAATGAGGAAACGTTTGAACACAAACTCAGTTATACACGCGCCGTCCCTCCTATCAGATAAGAGAGAAATCTTTTCTAATATCCTCTGATTTTCATCTCCTCATCTTCTCCCGCTGTAGCGAGATTGTTATTTTCTAAGTGAACGTATTTTGAGTAAAACGGCTCCTCTGTTCCCGTGCTGGCTAACTGACCCTTTGACACAGAGGCGCACACGAGGGAACGCACAGCGAGATATTTGTACGGGCAGGCGATCACAGATCGTTGTCAGAGTTTTAGATAAAATTTAGATTTTTTTTTTTTTTTTATTTCTACACTGTGGTGTCACTACTTTAGTAACAAAGCTGAGTACTACATAGAATAATATACAGCACATAAATGATCAAAACTGGACAGTCTGGATATAAAACATAAAAACACAGACACACACACGAATACTACTCGTGGAAACCACCAGTCGTCAAACTGACACAGAATGAGCCCGACCTGCACAGTAGAGGCTGACTGTAAGGTTATTTTATACCTGGCGTTACTCCACAGTCTGGAAATGGAGGCTCCGAGGATTATTTCTATCACAGCTGGAGTGTTAGTGAGAAGGAAAGACTAGATTATCTTTTCTTAACATACAGACGAGAGGAGGGGGAGGTTGACAGGCGGGAAGAGATGTTGGGATCATCTTGTTATAAGCCTGCGGCATCTTATCTGTCACGCAAATGGCGTTATTGCCAGTTTGGATGAATGACTGTTGTTTTTTAAAGTGAGGCTAATTTAAAGGCTAATTATCTGTGTCATAACTCGCCTGAGTGCAATATTGAAACAATTATTACGGAGACGATACGGCAACCTCCCCTTCTGCTCCTAACCACTCGCATCTTTTAATCACCACTGCTCTGCCGTCTCTCGTCTCTTCCGTCACCTCTTTGTCTCCTCCTTACTGTCTCATGCTTTCTCTCCGTTTCTTCTCAGAGTACAACATCTCAGCAGCAGCCATCGCCATCTTCAGTCTGTTCTTCATGATCCTGGGCACCCTCTGTGTCATCTTCTCTTTCGGGAAGGGCCGGGACTACCTGCTCAGGCCTGCTGGGATGTTCTTCGCCTTTGCAGGTATAATATGAGTGTCGCAGTTCAAACACACCTTTTCTTTTAGTGATGAATGTTATTTATGTAGCTGAGCTGACAAGGCTGATTTTTTCGCTGAATTTTTTTGTAGGTGACAAGTACTGGGTGTTGATATCAGCGACATTTCAAAATATCCAAGTGTGACATTAACTTTGATACGTGTGAGCTCACGTCTAGCATCATTTACATGTCATGCACTGGTACAAACTACCTTACTAGCGTTGCATTCTTTCTTTCTTCTTTTTTGGCACGCAGGCCTTTGCATAATCATCTGTGTCGAGGTAATGCGCCAGTCCGTCAAGCGCATGATTGACAGTGACGAGACCATCTGGATTGAATACTACTACTCCTGGTCCTTCACCTGCGCCTGCGCCTCCTTCACCTTGCTCATCCTCAGCGGAGTGGCCCTCCTCCTCATCTCCATGCCCCACATGCCGCGTAACCCCTGGGAGACCTGCATGGACGCTGAGCCTGAAACCTTAGATTAGCCACAGGTGACGCAACAGGCACGTCTGAAAGCCCTGTTAAAGAAGAAACAAGTGTTTTTTTGTTTGTTTGTTTTTTGCATCTTTTAGCCCTTTAACTTCCAATCCTATTCCACATATTTATCATTACTGCAAGCTATTTTCCCAAAGCATTAAGGTTTTCAGCCTTCCATGTCCATTGATTTGAGTTCATGTTCGCAAAATATTAAAATCAACTCGACCCGGATGACCAGTCAGAGCAAAAACAATAAAGTTCACCCTAACTTTACCTGGTAAATCAGTTGTTGGTGTGTTTAAGGGCTGAGGAACGATTATGTAACGTCTGAGACTTTTTTTAAAGCACGAATTTCTCACATCATTTTTTAAAAGTTCCATTCCAAAATACGTGCCCTAAGTCTAAAGTTGTACGTGGTCATTAGTGGCTAATCTATAGTAATCTATAGGCAATAGTACGACAACAAACTGGTGAGACAAGATCACAGATTAAGGCTTCATAAATCAAATTATAGGAACACAAAAGATTAAAGAAGTCTGGAATAAAAGTGTACCGACCCAAGCCAGATAGAGATGGTGATCAGCTGCAGTGTACTGCTTTGTTTTTAGTGAAGTAGTGAATCGTTATAATGGGTTACTGTCACAGCAGTCCTTTCTTTTCTCCAAGGACTTTCTACAATCAATCCATGGCATTGATTGTCGAGAGAGAGACCACTTGCCTGATACTCCCTTGTTGACATCAGTCATTTATTTCAGGTCAATGTTCAAGACCCCTGGTAACTTAAGTCCAGGATCTCCGATCCATATACACCGATCCAATACTGCATATAGTATTTGCTTTCCCCCGGGGTTATGCTTTATGTGTTAGCAAATATATTTTGCTTTTAGTGGGCATTTTTGAAAAATAGCTACAATACAGAGAAAGTTTAGAAAATAATTGACCATTTGCTAAACCCCTACCCTTAAAAGCTATAGCCATAGCTTAGATACAATACGTATGGCAGGTCAGTGAGCTAAAGCTAAAGATTTCTCCACGTTGAAACAATGAGTCACTGGTGGTTTCTTTTTTAAGATCTCACCAAAACCTACAAGCATAAATGTGTAAGACAGTGTTTTGACAGTGTTTATCTTCTCTTACGTAAGCTGCAGATATTAGCATACCTGGGTAACAACTACCTACGGTACAATAACAGTTAGCTAACCCAGTGCTACTTCAAAAGCCAGCAACATTTCATAATTTGTGGGATTACAGGTTAAATAAAAAGAAGCCTTGTTCTGCCCTAACATATCCACTGTATAGTATTTCCCCATGTGTGTCTGCCTACGTTTGGCATAAACTTTATGTCTTGAACTCCAGCTAAACTCAAGAGCAGAGACAGTGTTGCGTTCTCCAAATTCACTGGTTGCCCCTTCTCCTCAAAGCCTTTTAACTTGTAGCATTGAAAGTGAGTGAATTTAACAAACAATAAAGCATAAATCTAACATGTTTGTCCACATATTATGCAGCTGAACAGGGATTATGTTAGAATGGATGATTTGCTTTCTGTTAGCTTAATGCGTGACGCTAAAATCAGCAACTACTGCCATTTCAGCCGACAAAATTGACAGTCGGCAGCTAAAATTGAGAAACCTGCCTTTGTCTGAAATCAAGAACTGGACCACTGCTGTGCACATTTTGAACTAAATTCAGTAAATCTCTTTCAGTAAATGTAAAGTTTGACATGCGTAGCAATAGTAGCTAACGGGGACGTGACTTAGTAAATGGTCAATTGATGTTTTGCCACATAACTGTGGGTTATGAATCAAGCCTATAGATTCATAGAGTATAAAAATATAGATATTTGTGACACTTTTATTTGCAGTGCTGTATTATATTACTTTTTTTTTTTCGGGCCATATATACCTAAAGCTAAAATATTTAGGATAAGTATGACACAGATGATGTTTTAGTACTGCCTATGATTGTAAAATGGTACCTTAAAGCTTAAAGATTTTGTAGACAACTATATCGTTGCTGTCAGATGAAACTCTCATTCAGATGGACAAGCTATCTTTAAAGTGGCTTATTTTCATGTTCAGATCATAGATGACCTTTTTCAGTCCTAGTGCAGTCAATAAAAACACAAAAATCCGTTTTTATCTGACAGCAGTACTTTTTATTTGGTTCTTTTTCCTTTGTAGGTTTGACACAAGGGTCTTATATATTGTTAGCGAAACAGTCTACACCGTCTAAGATGTTATTTCTCAGTGAGTCACCCTACCCCCTGAAGTCAATCAGCTGGTGCAGGTGCAGCGAAATTAAAGTCTCATAAATGACACTGTTTCACAGGGGAACACAAGAGGAAATTATTACATTTAGCTCTGAGGTCCTTCTGAGAGGAACATTCTCCATTTTTCTTATTGCAGTCACAAAAATTACTTGGTCAGTGTACAGGTTTGTATTTTAGAAAGATGAAACAATACCTGTATGTTTTTTTTATCTACAATAAACCTGCCGTCATATCCAGCTGGACAGGAACCAGCTGTGGACCTGAAATTTAAACAAGCAGCTGAAAAATAAGAGATGTTTAATAATAATAAAGGAGGAGTTTCATACACAAAATGCCCACATTTTTGTGAAAAAAGACTCTATTTGTATTTTATTTTAGATTTGTAAATGCTCTGTATATGTTCTTGGTTGTCCTTTTTCAGAAGAACTATAATAAAAATTAATTTTAAAAAAGGTTAATATTGGTGTTTGATGTTGGTATGACTTCTTATGGACAGTATATATACAACAGTTAGTTCCAATCAAGTAATTTGATTCATGAGTGTTGATATAGAGCATAACATCACGGGGACTGTTAACTACATGTATCACTCTGCGTAAATTTGTTTCATGAACGGTCATTATCGAACTTTGCTCCTCAGAAATGAGCATCCAGAAGCCTGGATACTTTGCAAATATTTAGGTGTGCTTATAGGACATTAGCACATTAGAGAAGAGCAAAAACGAAGCCATAAAATAAACAATACAGGCTTTGAACTGCTTTCAGACTTTGCTAAGTCTCAGTAATATTAACATCGACTGGGCTGTGGTAACATGTAGACTTACCCCAAAACCCCACTGGGCAGGTTTCTGTCATGTCGTGGCCGTGATGCTGTTTTGGCCCATTCTCCACGTGGCTTTAAACTGCACCAGGGTGATTAAGTAAATAAAGCCTGTTGTATAAAAACAATATGGCACTCAAGCTTGTGATGTTATAATGAATATCAGAACGGCTGTGGTTAGCCTGGCAGCCGTGCTGATATTCAGTATAACGTCACTCCCTCTCGTGATATTGCTAAATGACATCTGTTTTCACGTCAGTTCCCTTTTGCTTCCAACTTTATCAACACACTTCAAATAAAACAGGGATTTCTTTGTTTTTTTATGTTTTTTTATATATATAGATAGAAAGAGTCAATGGATACACATTTATCCAGGAAATAAAAATGACATTTCAAGTTTTTCTTTATTAAGAATTCGACTATCATTGCGTCATTGCTCACACATTCACAGAGTTGCTATTGTCCAGAAACCTCTCAACCAGAAAATGTGGTTGAATTGAAAGACAAACCTATTGGAAATGCTCCAGAGACCTAATACACCACAGGTCAGGGCTTTTCAGGAGCGGCTGTAATAGATGCACAAAGGTCCCTAAATCATTCATGAGACTTTTACCTTAGAGCAATGAGACCAGCATGAGCAGAGGGTACACACTAAGACAGTCAGATTTATTCTCTGCCGCCTACATTTTGACCCCTAGAATTCCCTCATTACATGTGAGAAACAATATGTGTTTAATAGTACACCAATTAAAATAACATAAACACAAAAATGTTGTGCTTTCGTATCACACATTGAGCCTTTTAACGTCATAGTGTAAAGTTGCTGGAGGCTTACAGATGACCCCAACCCTATGTGGGGATATGATATTTATCTGAGTATCATTTTAAACCTTATAATTTCTCCTTGTGCATTTTGTTAAATGTAATTATTTTGTGCCATATTGTTTATTATTTGGCATGATATTACACACAACATTAGATTGCATAGATTAGATTGCATTATACATGACATAGTGATCTCTACAGACAACATTCCTATGTTTTATTTAGACCGTTGCCAGCCAGCTAACGCCATCTTAGCTTCCATAACAGTTAACTAGTCGTCATTTAATTATCATTTATTGTTGGCTAAAATCATTAACATCATTAAAAAACTGTTAAAACTGACTCTGTGATGGACTCTTAATGGATTTAAGTTAATGTTAGCTAGTGGAAGGTCTCATTTTTAAAGTCACGTTACAGTCTGTTCACCCATTTCCAAAAGGAAAAAGTGAAATAAGTGAAATAAAATCAATGAAATTAAATGCCTCACACTTACAATTTTAACTAGCCAGCTAGAAAATCTTTTATTGTTGATTAAAATGTTAGTAGAGGTACCAGAGCCAGTGGTTTGTGTCACTTTGTCAATGGGAAGAGCTGACTTGCAGGAGACATCTAGTCCTTTGAGTCACTGCTATGAATGTAAGGCTGTCAGTCCCTTTCCTGACCTCTGACTGAGTGCTGTCAAAGCTGTTACTATTCTTTACACACAGCAGTACAGTACAAGCAGTTTTCATTCAGTCCTGTCCCTCAGAGAGTGTATGAGCTGGCAAAAATATTTAAAATCACAGGGTTAGATTTCAGTCTGTTGGACAGGGAAGAAAAAGAACATCAAATGAAATTGAACTGATGGATGCAGGAGTGGTGACAGCAGCGGAGAGACAACACACGACATTGTGAAAAAATAGAGATGGATGCCGTATCCGTGACTTTTTGTACCAGGCTGTAAACATGTTTATTTCTGCTGTGAAGTTTGACATCTTAACATGGGCGCTTATGGAGGCTCATACTGTAGCCAGCCTCAAGTGGACGTTTGAGGAATTGCAGTTTTTGACACTTTACTTAACAACCACGGAGGTTGCAACTGCTTCTCTTTCCCTTTGACAGCAGTTTCCCTTCCTCATCATGTCACTCTCTGCTGCCCACAATATATCTTTCTCTTTTCAACCATTTTTTTTGTCCTTCTCTTTCTTTGTTTTCTGATCTTTTCCTTGATTTTCTTCATCTTTATCTCTTTGTGTTTCTGTATTGCCTGGCAGCAGATCGCTCCCCCTTCCTCCTCCTCTGCGGTCCTCTTCATTAATCACCCCTTTTCTTTGTTTTTCCTCTTCTGTGAGTCAGTTTCTCCTCTCTTCTGTTTTCCTATATTTCCTTTCCCCTCTTTGACGCTATCCTCTGCAGGCAGTGAACCATTGGTCCATCTCCACCTTCTTTTTATCAGCCGTTCCCCTCCTTCCCTCCCTCCCTCTCTCTATCTTTCTGCTCCAGTGCTCTCTCAAGCAGGCACTCTGCTGCATAATGACTTGGATCGGTGGTGACTGTTGAGAGGAGATAGACCTGTAATAAGGCAATACAACCCAGTGCAACGTGCTACCACCACTTCATCTGTACATACTATACGATGCATACTGCACTCTGGCTCAGAGGAAGAGGAGCTGATGGAGCACAGATGTAAGCTGAACATGAGGTGAAACCTCCTGTGGGCTGAGAGTGCTTGGCTAAATCATATATACATTTACTGTGTTGAGAAGAGGACAAGTGATACGATTTTAGCAGGAGTGGAAGTGGTATTTCAACAAATGAATGTTCAGAAGAGGAGAGGTAAAGAAGCGTTTCTACATTTGATAGAAAATAGCCCAGCACTTTCAAATAATTAAAGCCATGTTTGATTTTAAAGTAGTATATAGTATAGTAGTATTTCTGCAATTAGAGTGTCTTTGTGTCTTTGTAATAATTATATTATGTATGATCAAAAACTAGTGAGTTGCTAATGGCCAAAAATCAAGCAAGTGCAACAACAATAGACATAGCAGCCAGCTAAAGCTAAAGCTCAGCTTGGTGTCTGTCTTTCAGCCTTTTATTTCACGAAGCTCTCGCCAAAGACTAAAAGTCAGTCCCACATGCCGTCTGACAGTCTCTTGTTCAGTCTCGTCTTAGCTTCCTCTGTCAACGTCCTCTTTGGTCTTTTCGCCTCATTATGTCCATAGAGGCTGTTATGCTCGGTTGTATTGCCCAGCTCTGGTTCTGGCACGACACCAGCTTAAAAATCCTCCCCATGATCTGAACTCACAGTCCGGGCAGCCCAGCTAACAGACTGAGCTAACATTAGCTAACAACAGCTACAGTTCACAGTAGTTTACTTTACTGTCCATCAGGAAATCACAGAGAGTTGAAGTCGGCGTAGCATCAAAATGATTTAAAATCTGTTGTTTATGGTGGAAAAGTTATGCAATGTTGCTTTAACATCTTTGGTCTGGTCTAAGCTTTTTCGAATAAAGACTGTCATTTCTGCAAATGTTCATCTCAAGTAAATCTCAATGATATACATTTGGTATCTATAGAATTGTCAGATATCGTGTGAATCAGACATTTCATGCCTGTCGCACTGTGGGATGTTCTCTGTAAATCCATCATCTGAATCATGGCATCTGATTTATTTATTTTATATGTGCTATTAGATATCCAAAACAGTAATTTGGCTCTATAGAAGAACCTCAGAGTACTGCATGTTAAATCATATTGAATCTTTGTTCCCAGAAAATGCTCTCCGGAGTGAATAAATCTGAGAATGCCAGCCTTGTGTTTCAGTGCGAATGGGAAAAAATGAGCTTTTGGAAAGTTACGATGTAAGCATGCTCAGACCGTCTGCTGTTGAAAGTAAAGATAAGAAGACAAATATCTGCTCCCAGATGCAGCATGCTTGAATCAAACTTGCAAAGCTGGTCAAACATTTATAAGAGCAAAAGTGTTTGTAATGGCCGCCCTGAGCCGCGATGTCCCTGGTTGTGGAGTCCAGAAGTGAGCCTTTAATGCATCTCTCTACTACTACTTGCATGCCTGGCCATTTGCTGTGTAAAGTGCACATGATTGTCTGATTGTTAGTTGTGGAAAAATAAATAGTGGTTTGATTGATGTCTAAGTGCAGCTGCAAAGGAAAATGCTTTGGCAGATCGTGACCTTACATCCATTAAGATAATGAGATGAAGATGTTTGCACTCTCCTCAATCAGGTTCAGTCAAAAGATTAATGTTCATGGAAACATATTAAATAAAATAGATGCTTGTTCGCTCTCTTGCCAAGAGTTACATGAGATGATTGACACCGGTGTCATGTTAGCACACAGTGCATATGTGGCTTAGCATAGCTTAGCATAAAGATGGAACAGGGAGAGACAGCTAGCCTGGCTCTGTCAAAAGCTAACAAATCTGCCGAACACCAGTTAACATGTTCATGTTTGTGTAATTCACACAAAAGTGGACATTTAAGAACTACAATCTGTCGTATTAGTAACTTTCTCTGCCCAACAAATTGTGGTTTTTACACTTTTACACTTCAGTCTTTGTACATAATAATAATAAGAAGAAGAAGAAGGAGAAGAAGGAGAATAGTTCACAGTGTCCTCAATTGTGGATAGTTTAGCTTTGACCTCACTGGTTAAACTTAAAATGCAATCCAAAAAAGCTTATTCATAAGTATTTAAACTCCTCTCCTGCTTCAACAGGCCGATTGTTAATCAAAACAGGTGGAAATTAATTACAGGCATTGCGGTGACTCACAATTACCGCCTCCTTAGTCTTACTTTCATTAATGAAAAAGGCACTGTCTTCACACCACCCAGTAAGATCACCAGTATGGTAGGCTAATTAGCTGTGTCCCCTGTCTGCATAAGTCCAACTAACACTGTATCATCAGCATATTTATGCAACTGGTATGCTGAATTCATCCATTTGCATTTCATTAGCGTACAGGGAAAACAAAACAGGTGAGTGTGCGCAGTGCTGAGGCGCTCCTGTGTTCAGGATCATCACGGCACCTCACGCTCTGTGATCGATTTGTGAGGAACTCTTTAATCGACTGTATAACGTGACTGTTGTTAATCTAAATTGATAATAAGTCAAAGTCAGTCGCAGATTTACTCTTAGCTGGCGGCTTCGTCTGTGTTCCAGGTTAGCTGTTTTCTCACATTTCCATCTGTTACGACCCGTCTTGTGTTGGGAAAAGGAAGCAATATATAAGCAGTTGTACTTGGTGGAACAAAGTTATTTATTGCAGGGACTTTATTGGATTTTTTTTTTAAGGATTAAGGAGTTTTAGTATTAATAATACAACAAAAAGAGGGGAGGTAAACTACAAAGGGAACAAATGGTGAGTGGATGCTGAATAAATCAAATAAATGAATATAAAGTCAGAGTCTTAACTAGATAAACAAGATCAAAAAGGAGAGACCTTGTGGTTCTGAACAAAAAGTGAGTGATGTAAGTGCAATCAGCAAAATCAACTAGACCTGGTTGGACTGGGTGTTGTTCCAGTCGGGATCCTACTATCCAGAAAAGGCTTTCCTTAAGCTAGCTGCCTTTTTTGGATAGTTACCACCACTTTGATTGACAGGTAAGTGCCATTACACATGGCTTATTAGAGCACCCAGGCATCATTCTCAAATATCCACATCTTTGCCGATATTCAGATTAGCTGGGAAAAGGAAGAAGCAGTACAGCCAATGTGGCAGCGGCCATATTTTCGTCTTGAAAACACTGCTTCGGAAACCTATGCGTGACGTCACTCAGGCTCTGTGCATTCATTACTGTTAAGGAATTTCCTATCCTTAGTTTACACGGGGTCAGACGTGGGCCTTGAGGTCAGAGAGAGTAACAGCACTAAATCTTAATAGAGATTGTTTCTCCTTGGTATGCGAGGCAGCTGTTTGGGTTGCTTGAGGACGGCAGGTGTCAGCCTATCTCAACATGGCCTAGTCACTGATATTCCATTAATATAATCAGACAACAGTGGCCCCAGACACAACCTGATGTAAATACATTCTCTTTGACCATTTCTGGGCGTTTGTTATCTGTAGGTCGGTAATAAAGTCTGACCACCAGCGTGAGTTGCCAGAATGTGAGACTTGTGACTCATGCACCTACATGATGTGCTTGAGAGTGTCTCTGTTTCTCCTTTGCCAAGCCATAAACACTTGGACCTCACCATGGATCAGATCACAACAGTTATACTGCACACTGAGCTCTGCACACAACGCTACAAGCAAAGAGCATCAGCAGCCTTTATGCTAAGCTAAGTTAACTAGCTGGTTGCAGCTACATATTTACCAAACAGACTGAGAGTGGTATCAAATTCTTCATTTACCTGTATTCCTTTAACAGCATTTGATCGCAGAAAGTGGATCTACAGATCCAGGCAACAGGTAGCACACAGTGGCAGCGCACAATCTGACCCATTCATTCACACATACAGTATTCAAAGGGAACGCTGGACAAACAGCAACAGAGAGGATGAAGTGCCGGCAGACTTGTAAAATATACATTTCAAATGCAAGCACGCCTGCAGGTACGCACAGATACACATTACAACACACACTACACAACACTCAAACGCTAATGGATACACACACACACACACACAAACATGCAAACACATGCTCTTGCTGCCATGGGCAACAGGAGTAGTCAAAACTCCCACTGTTTTTTTGTGAATTATTAATCCAAGTCTGTTTTCACAATCAATAGGGAGGAGAGGTGGAAGAAAAGGTCAGGCGATAATTGCCCAAAACACACAGATACACACACACACACACACACACACACACACACACACACACACACAGGAAACAATTGTTAAGAATGATGAGCATGGAGGCGTTATTCAGTCCAGCCCTTGTGGAATAATAGATTTGAGCACTGCCATAATGTGTTTTCTATTATGTAAGAGAAGAATAGAGACAGGAAGAGAAGAAATGAATAGTACTCGCACTGACAAAGCCAGCGATGGGTAATCACCGAGACGACAACCTATTTTTGAAAAGTTTTTTTTTTTTTTTTTTTTTTTTTTTTTTTTAGGAACTTTCGTCAAACAGCAATTTCTTTGTTTTCCCGTTGTCTAAGTTTTTCAGTCTTTCATTTTGTTGTCAAACCTGTACTTTACTTTTACCTCTGAAGACAATGAAGCAATATCAAGTAATGTCCCGGAAGAAGTGGATAATAACGGCAGCAAGAACAGGAAATTAAAAGAGAGAGAAAAAAAACCTGCCTGGTCCTGTTCGTCTTTCGAATTTTGGTGTTTATTATTTACGTCACTCCGGTTATCTAACTCCTGTTAAAATAGATGGTGCTGGAAGAGAAGCAAACATAAAGGGAGTGAGACGTTTCTACAGTAAAAAACTCTCGAGAATAAGCCAGAATTTGTTTTTTCCTCTGAGTTTGGTGCTGCAGTTTGTGAACAGACAAGTACAAGTTTCACAAGAAGCGAAAGTTATGTTTCATTTGGTTTTGATAGTTGAGCTTTTGTCACAGAGGTAATCGACATTTCCAACTGCAGTCATGCCCCCCATGCAAGTTAGGAGCGGGGGTAAAAAAAAAAAAAAAGCGGCAGCGCCATGCTGCTTGTCTGCTAATTGTATGTTTGAATGACGCCTGCAGAACAACCATTTTTCTCACTCGCTCAGTAAAAGCTCTCATCTCCATCATGCAGGCCTGTGACTCACTCATAGGCAACGTGGGAGGAAAGCACAGAAGTACAGCCAAAGTTTTCCTCAATCTTAATTTCAATTTTTCTCATTATACAGTATATGCTTGCTTTTTAGTCTGGAGCTTTGTTGTCACCATGGTGACTGTGAAAAAGAAGGAGAATGAAAGAAGGACACTGCTGTGTTGAGAGAAAAGGGCACAATTGGTCCTTTTCCCTCCCAGACGTTATTGTTGGCGCTGTAGGTGAATGTATGATTTTTAAAGTAGAACACTGAGCGTCATTAGCGGGTGAACGACTTGCCCGCACACACACTGAACTGAACTCTCCTCGGGGTCAAACGCAACGCAGCGGTTCGTCGGTGCCTTCAGCTGATCAGAGCTGCTTGTTACAGGAGCTGACACAGTCTCTGGATGCTCCGTACTGATTCAGCTTGACACGCTCCTCCTCACGTCCATCAGACGTCCCAGAGCCTCCTCTGCTTCACAAGGCTGTGGCAACCACGGCTAAAGGGCATTTCCTCCAGAACACATGCATCTGATTCAAGGTTCAGATGAATTATGTCCAATAAAGGCATTAATGCTGGCTCACTCATCATGCTGCTTTAGCTGTCCACCCACCTGTGATCAATCCTGTTTCTGCTCTGCTTTTATTTTTACTTCGTCTTAATTTGCATCAAGTTTGTGCGTCATAGTTATGAGTACTGTATGTGCGCAGCGCCTTGATTTATATGTATTTAACGCCATCTGTCTGCCTCTGCCTCTTCAAGGTGTTTTTTTCTACGGCTGTCACACTCGCTCTTTTTTCTACTTTTTCTACGATCTCAACTCTGTAACCTTGAAAGGAAACAGCCGTGACATTTTGGGTTTTAAAATGTTGGCTGTCGATGAAAACTTATTATTTTAGACCGTCTATTTACAGAGTTATGACATCTGAACAAAATGTGCTGAGCTGAAAGATAAATGTAACCTCTTAGGTGCATTACCTCTGTAACTGTGGAAAGTACCTATGTGCATTTACTTATGTACCATTCTGAGCTACTTGTACTGTAAGTATCTTATGCTATTTTATGTATCTGACCGTTGTTAGTTAGTAACAACACGATACAAAACTCTACTTAAAAAAGCAGTGTCTGCTCCTATTTACATGTGTATGGACTAAGGAATACTTCATTCCAAATAAAGCTTTGTGTAGGTGTCTCACCATTCCTGTAGCTAGTGTTGATTTCTCAGTGATCCTTACTCCCTGAAGTCAAACGGCAGAAGTGAAGGGACAATGTTCAAGTACGACCCACGTCAGGCTGAGCTGAATATGTAAGAGTAATCTGACGGGTAATTTATTTTAAAAATCCAGTGCAGAAATACCCACTTCTCCAGGCGCCTCTACACCACTGCACACATCGGATACATTTCTTAGCTAAGTCCAATCATCCTCTCTCATCACAAAATCAAATTGAAGGATTGTGTTGTACCCGTGTAGAGGTCAAGCTGACATCCTGTGACAAATGAGACTTTTTTTCTGATCTGTTATGCTTTATTATTGGTGGACATTATTTTAAATTGTGGTCAACTGAAGAGCGATACATGGGGATGTCTTTTGTGTCATTATTCAGCTCAGTAATTCCACCGGATGGAAGAAACGGACACACGTCACCGACGGTGACAGTCACATTTGTCCGTGTGCGGGTACACTGTGCGTGTGTCACGTGTGTTTTAACTTCCTCACGTCTCTGTTTCCAGATGTGACATGCATGTATGATCATCTGCATGTGTGTGTACAGTATGTTTAATTAGACTGCACAGGAGAGGCGGAGCACATCGAGCAACGGCTCCATCCAATCATGCGTGTTCCTCAGAGGATCGAGGCGCCTACATTATTAATCCACTGCATTTAGGGCTGACGCAAGTGAGTGAGCTGGCTATCAAAGACAACAAAGCGTTTACAGTGATGAGATGGCTGCAGTATACCCCATCACCACCACCAGCAGCAGCAGCAATACCTGCCTGCCTGCCTTCCACCTCAACATCTAAGTGTAATTTCAGAAGCAATTTGGAAAGCAGAAGGTGTGCTACAAAAAACCAATTCCTCACTTGAAAAATCTGTGAGATTTTAGAAATGTTATTCTCTGAGTTTCTTTGCAAATCCGTTACAAAGAAACTGATAAGATAAGGCAATGTCAGGTAAAAATGAAAGCAAACTGAGGTGCAGTGATCCAGAAAGATACAGAAAAAGGTGGAACAAAGCTTATAATATAGTGTTAAAGTCATATTTATTTTCTCATCGCAACATTAAAGGTCCAGTGTGTAGGATTTAGTTGCATCTAATGGTGTAATCGCTGCTTTGCAATCTCCTCACATCACCCTCACCTTCCTACTGTAACGGAGAAACAACACTTGAAAGGCCCTGTCTAGAGTCAGTATTTAGTTTGTCTGTTCCGGGCTACCGTAGAAACACGGTGTTTCAACATGGCGGCCTCCATGGAAGAGGACCTGCTCCCTCTGTAGATATAAAAGACTAATTTTAAAGTAACAAAAATAAAAAAAAAGATTCTTATTTTCAGGTGATTATACATGCATGAAATCATAGTTTAGATTTTACACACTGGACCTTTAAACAAGGAAAAAAGGGGGTTTTTAAACTTTAACGTGAATCCTGTTAATAAGAAACAGGAGTTGTCTCTGCCCGAGCCTGAACAGCTAGACAAGGTGTTAACATCAGTAATACCGGAGGAAGGAGCTCATCAATTCATGCGTGTCTTTGTTCCCGCTCCACAGGTGAGATGGAAGTGTAGGGGTGACAGGAGGTGTGTGTGTGTGTGTCTAACTTTCATCACGGTCACAGCACCTTAGAGCCCCTCAGATATGAACTCATTAGCCTCCATCTGAAGGATCATTAACTCACCTTTCCCTGTCTCTTTCTCTCTCACACACACCTTCACTTTTCTGACCTCTTCCCACTTCTCCTTTCTCTTTTCTTTTCTTTCTCTTTCAGCTTCTTTCTGTTGTTGTCCTGTCCTGTCACTATCACTCAAGAAGCGACCGTAATTCTCTTAATGGTCAGTTTAGATAAAGTCTGCATTCCTCTTTTGGGACATCCGTCTGTTTCCTGCAGACACGTCGCAAAGTATATCCACTTGTAAGTGCAGGTTAAGTACAGTTGGGTGAAATATAAGGCAAACTGGAGTAAAAGGCTGAGTCACTTTTAAGGTGATCTGAATTCAATGGGCACAAAACAGACTCCGGCATCTGTAAATAGGACAGAGACACACATAGAACGAAAAAATATATATTTTTATCCAACCAGAATTCAGGTGAATTTTAACTTCAAACTGAACCGTGCCAAGTCGCTCATCATTTATTCAACAGAATGTGGCGTGCTGCGCTTTTTTCTAAAAGACTCTTTCTCCGGCAAAACAACTCTTCCCCCCTTCAAGTGGAAATGAAAACTTTTTTCACGACGATGAGAACATCGTGTTCAATTTTGTCCCGTCCATCCATCAACGGAGAGGAACAGGCACCGACACAAGCTGAGCATACACCCGACAACACGGGGGCAACTTTTTTAACATCTCCCACTCTGCACTGATCCAGTGTCTCCATAGTGACGTGGAGGCAGCATGCAGCTTAGCTTGCATCTGACATTCTAGCACGCGGTCATGCACACACGCATGTATAGTATGCGCGCATACACGCACAGGACACGCGTGCACAGGAGACAAACGCGCGCGCGTACGTACGCGCCTCTGGAAAGCGGTCTTGTCCCTTCCAACATCACACCCTAATAGCTGTGATATTGAGCGGTTGTCGTTTAATCTTCGAGGAGAAATGCAAGCTGAGCCCCCAAGATGAAAAAAAGATGCCACATCTCTCACAGCAATATCTCTCCACTGGCAATAAGTTCAGATTTCATTATACATTATGCAAGAGACAATCTTCTGCTCTAAATGAAATGTGCATGACACCAAGATGGCTGTCTGACCCACTAGATTGGGAAATGGGAAGTTAAAATTACCTGGATAAGAAGACACGTTATGGGTGCCTCATTTATAGAACTGATGCATTTCTCTTTCTTGGTAACACGAGGCCTGAAGCACCACCACTCCCTACTGTACATGTTTGGGTTTTAGACCAGCATTGGGGAAAACCGAGAAGTGGATTGGTTCTCAGCGTATCCATGGAAACAGTCTTGACACCGAAGCGTCAATCTCCGCTCGAAAAGGTTGCATGTGCATGATTGATAAGGATGAGTGCAGATGTGGCAAAAGAAGAAGACGCTCCTGTGAGCGATGCGTCGGTAAAAGCTCGCCTTCAATTTGTAAAATGTCCACATTCGAAAGCGACGGAGGGCGTTTTTGTTGTGTTTTTTTTTGTCTACGGTTCTTATTTCTGAATGTGAATGAGTGCTCTGCTGTTCCTTCTTCCTGTGTTTAAATCAACACAGCCATCCCTAAGAAAACTTTTCACTTTCAACTGGGGAAAAACAGAGAATCATCCTGCTTGCCTTCAACACTTCAAGATGCTTGTTATACTGTACTTTTGATTTTGACGTCTGTTAATTAACAACGCGTGTTCGTCTTCCCTTCAGGCCTAAAGGTGAAAGGAACAAGGTACTACTGTAGAAAAGTGCCCGACGTAGCGACAGAGACAGACAGCGATTTATGTGCAGGCAGACTTTGTCACCTCACCTCATAAAATCCCTCAAAGGTGTTCCGCTTTCAAATTTGCTGTCAGTGTCGCAGTTAATGCCGTCTCTCAACTCGCAGTTGCCACCTCACGGGTGTGCGTCGGAACAGCGCGCCTTAGAGAGAGTATGTCTGAATAATTGTGCTGAAGTCCGTGATATAGTTTGCGAGTATCCGTGCGTCCGCACATGCATTGTACACCGATGAGCGGCAGGTGCATCTGTGTGTGAATCCCTGTGGTGAAAAAAAAAAAAAAGAGAGAGTGGCACCCTCCATGTTTTCATGTATATGTGACATAATCGCCTTTACACCCTCCTGCCTCTTTATAACCTGTTTTCTCTCACAAATGAGCTAATTCACCAATTCAAGCCCGTTCATTCCTGTTAACAGCTGCCTTCATACATAACGTGAAATTACTGCATTTGTATTTGTGTGTATTTTCTTCTTTTCTTCTGAGACAAAACGCCATACAAATGAGTTGTTGTTGCTGTTATCATCAAAGCCTGTTAACATTTGTGGAGGGACTTTTTTCATTTGTAGACTGAATTCAGGGACTGACAGTGGATTTTTTTTTTTTTTTTTAGGGGCAGCAACATCATGAAAATGTTGTGGCCTTTCCAAATATTGTTGCTAAGGCACAAAATATAAGACAATCTACTTTCCAAATTTAAAATCTCTATACTTCTGTTTAAAACTCCTTGGGATTGTTATTTTATGTCATTTGGCGGCCTGCCATGACGGAATAAATGTAATTGATAAAGGAAACACTGAATTTTGTAATGATAATGACCAATAAATGTGTACTGGTCCCTTTTGGCACTACTTTGTAATATACAAAGGTTCAGTATTCATTTTTTTTTTTGCCTCCTGAATGAGTCACAACTCAGGAAATGCAGAGCTAGAACCATATGCAGACAAACAGGAAGGCAGACAATGATTTATTGATAAAGAGCAGCTCACACACTCAGGTGGCAAAAGCTCAAAGGCAAAAACATAAGGCAAAGAAAAGTAACATTGCCACTAGGACAATGAGTGGGAATGGGCTGGTTAAGTATTGAGGAAATGAGATGCAAATGAGGAGGTGGGCAGGCACCTGCAGGGCAGATTAGGGAAGTGGGAAGGGTGGGACATTCACAGGAGGGAAAAAAGTACGAGGGCATCTGTTGGAAGGGAAAAACTTGAGCTGGTCTGACTTCATTAGCAACAAACAAAGTTTAAGTTTTGAAAAGAAGCATCGCACTTATTTCATAGCTTTACACCAAAAATCTAATCTGCTCCATCAGGGCTGTGTAGTTGTGGTTGTTGCGACATCAGTTTTATCCAACCACACTGGCTTGACGCCAGTGCGTCAAGTACAGACAGAGTAGATCAGAAGCACAGAAGTCTCTCCTGTAGAATTACTTCATCAAAACTTTGGCAGAAGCTTTTGTTTGTTCTTAGATGACCTCCTCGGTCTTAATAAGTGAATTTATACACATTTTAGGGCCTCTAGATGTCTACGGACAATTGTCCACGAAGCGCTAAGAGGATTTAAGAAGTCGTAGATTTCTCTAAAGCAAAATCCTTGATGTGCACGCTGAATAATTTTGAAAAACTGCAGTCCTATGTTGAACTTCGCATGGAGTGGCAAGAAATTTACTGTTATTCCCTTATTCATTTTGGGTCCAGCCCAGCCCCCTCTACTGAATAAGTGGGCAAAACAACCTCCTTTCCCGACAGTAACCCTGGATTGATTGGGCTGAGAGGTTAGGAAAGTGACAGTAAAGGCCAACTAATGATGCTGAGCGGCAAGAGGCGAGGAAGCCAGGTCTCTTAGCAACAGTTTCTCCTCTCTGCCGACACTCTGGAATAAACAGAGTTATGTGTGTGTGTGTGTGTGTGTGTGTGTGTGTGTGTGCAGATAAATGTGTCTACTGTAGCGGGCGTCATCAGTTTGACACTACAAACAGTTTAGCATAATGTCTTGAGTGAACGTGTAAGCATGCTTATGCTCGTGTGTTACCTGTAATAAAGAGAGTGCATGTGTTGCAACTTGAATATTTCATTATATATTCATTGTTACATCCTCACTAGCTGTTTCGGCTGCTAAGCACACTTCTGACTTGACTTTGAACTTGTTCTTAAAATCCCACGCGGTCCGTCAGCGCACTTTGAGTAACAGCGTGAGAGTCGCAGTTTGAATCTTGGCACATACAGATGTTCATATTTGGGGTAGTGTGCATACGCAGATGTTTGTGATGCAACTGTGCACATAAATCTCATTACATGTCTTGTTCTGTGTCATTGTGAGAAATGTTTTTTCAGATGTATAACATGTGAGTGTATTGCGCCCTCTTGAGTTGAGACAGAAGAACTTCACTTTCCTTTCTTCACAGCAGTAAAGGAAAGGTTTATTTCACCAGCTCTAATATTAATATATATTCATATTTATATTAATATGTGCCTTTCTAATTTAAGGGTGTAAACTCCTGAACATGCTGTGCTGTGCTGTACTATGGCTTTCTGGGGGGAAAATCATCAGTGTTAAATTAAGTAACACAACAGAATAATACTCCAGCACATTAAAAATACACAAAGCATAGTAAATTATTTGCAGGAAAAATAGTAAATGATATGTTTATACAGCATTATTTTATACGTATTAGATTGACACTGAAGACATCAGAACTTTGAACTAGCACATATGGAATCATGTGGTAAACAAAATAAGTGTAAGCAAAGCAAAATATGTTTTATATTTTAGATTCTTCAAAGCAGCCGCCTTTTGCTTGCTGGCACACTCTTTGCGCATTCTCTCAGTTCTTTTCTAGCATGCCACATTTGGGGGTTACACACGGGTCAGGCATATATTTTGGGGTCACCATAAGGACACTGTTAGATGTAGATCTTGAGATACAGAGCAGTGGCATGCTTGTGTTTACAAAAGCAGGTGCCAGTCATTTCTATAGTAGGTTTAAATGTTTAGCTAGGGTAATCGTAGAGGCCAGGTCTGATGCTGATGCGGTTGGATGTTTCTCTTTACTTAATTGAGAAGTTCTTGTCATAATATAGATTACTACAACAGTCAAATAAGGCTATTTACTGTATGCCAGCTGATGGCCTCAAACACAATAAGAAGGCAAGAAGAGCTACTAATCATCTTTAGACAAGGCATATTTGTGAGGTGAAAATTATTGCAGGTGACTGAAAGAATGCCAAGAGTGCGCAAAGCTGTCAAAGTAAACGGTGGTTACATTGAAGATTCTAAAATATAAAACATAGTAGTTTTGATGTCTTCAGTGTCAATCTACTATGTAGAAAATTTAAAAATAAATAAATATAAACATTAAATGAGGAGGTGCGTCCAGACTCTTGACTGGACACGTTATCAGTGAAAATATGAATTATAGCCTAAACTTAGATTAGTGAATTAAACTATTAAATTGTGTTTTACTTATTTACTCACATTAATTAAATAATAATAACCATTATTGTTTATTTTCAAATGTCCTATTCTTATTACTTTCATATTTCATAGTTCATAGCAACAGTTTCTCAAGGCATTATTTAAAAAAAAAAAAAAAACAAGACTTTTGTGACGTGTTGCAAACTGCTTCACACTGATCTGCTGTTCAAAGTGTCATTTTTAAGTTTTTAACTTATAATATCCGAAATGATATGTTGTTAATTGCGAGCATTATAAGCTTTTCAAATTGGCACCGCATGTAACGATATGTTAATTTAATTATTTCATATATGCACAGTTTAAACGATTTATAAATGTAATATTGTTTACATCAATACATGACTGTACAACAACTGGAGGAAACACCTCTGGGTTTTACAAATACTTGGTCAAAATAATCAAATCGCGGTCAAAAATGATGAATTTAGACTGAAAATTACCAATATTGACAAAACATCAGTGAACGACTAAATGGTAAAATACATAGAAAATAACAGGAATTAAAAATATATATATAAATCTCACATCTGCCAAGGAGAAAGGGGTGTGCTCGACGCCTGGAGGTTGTAGATGATTTTTCAAGTGACAAAAATCGCCAGTTGGTGTCGTTTTTCCGAAGAAATGATATCTGTGAGCCGTGTATCTCTCTCTGACCGTCTGAAGTGTAGTTTGCCTTCAAATGAGCACCTTGTCCGAAAGATGCGTGGAACTATAACATAGCAACCGTGGAATCTTTCAGGTGAGGTCACTGCGCATGCGCAAAATGAAGCCTCTCACCTGGTCAGTCACAGGTTTCATCCGCTGACTGCTGACCACCTCAGACGTACCTGTCTGGCCAAGTTCACCTCCTGTACAGACTCATTAGTCTGGCTGTTTTCTGCCAACCATACATCTTCATTCATATTTTTATTTTCAGCAATGTGTGTAAAAAAAAAAAATGTGTGTTGTCATTTCAGCACCTGGTCAGATAAAATCCATCAATCAGCAGTTTGTTTTGTTAGTTAACACATTTTTACTAGATCAAACACTGTAATAAACTTTTGCAGATGATGATCTGCATGCTTGTTGATTTAAAAACAAGAATAATTATGATTTATGATTATGGACAGCTGCTTATTACAGTAGTGCAGACCCCACCAAACAGTAGTCTCACACACTCTCATACCCATGGAGTAGAAAGCAGAATATTTCCCTCTGAATATTGTGGCGTGGTCGATGTTTTAAGTAGCATCAAATTAATCAGCCACATCGGGTACAAGTGCCTCAATTTGTGATTTGAGTGAGCAAATTTACTACCTTTACATTTACTTCTTCTTCCTCCTCATCTGGTCAGACATATAGACCTCTACTGACATCTGCCGTTTGAAAACAAGTTATACTTCTGCTGTGAGACTGTAAAGAAGTTTTTTTTTTTAAATGCCCTGAGACAAAGTTTCACAATTAATTAAATAAATAACGTGTGTATTACCACCACCACCACCACTGAACTTCCTGTTTGTCCAATAATATTATTTAACCGAACAGGTTGCTAGGCAACGTTAGCTAGCTTAACGTCAAGTTCAAAAGTAGCTTTCAACCACCGTAAAAGAAAACACTAATATATAAAATATATCGATATGTATGGTAATTATTGTGATATATATCTGAAGATAAAATGAGAAACTAAACATACAGCTCCTGGTAAGTGACCTAACTGTGCTGTAGCTCCAACAGAGTCAATTTCAAAACAAGCTTAGCATGTTAGCCTTTGACTGCTAGAAAAAAACAACAGTGTGAAAGGGCAAATTGTGAATACAGTAGTTACAATACAAAATAATAAAATGGTAAGTTGGCTAAATATAGTTTGGGAATATATACATCAATATGAATTATTAGTCACAGGTTGTGGCTGATGTCTTTCCTCCTCCACCAGGACACTTGCTTTGTCTTTTTAACTCTGTAATTCATCAGGAGGTTTTTCCTTTGGCCTTTTGGGAAGCCAGCTGCAAAACATCTGGACCAGAATTCATTTATGAACAACTATGTATACCTAGAAAATGAGTTACTAACATTTACATCACTGCCTTTCAAGTTTGCCTTATTAGTAAGTGAGAAACTTACATGTAACTTAACCACTCATAATGACTTACAGTAATAACTTATAATTTTAGACGTGTTTGCTTGTTAAAAAGTGGAAAGACTTTTTATCATTAATGTCTCAATTAATCCATATAGAACAATATAAATAACACAGCAGCCGGAGGAAGTTTCCACAGACTTACAACCCAGAAATTGTTATCATAATAATCATATCATCAATCATAATAATAATTATGATGATAATAATAATAACTAATAAGAGCAAAAAGAAGGCCACACAGGTTAAGACAAGTCAATGCCACAGAAACAGACACGAAAAAGTAAAAAACAGCTATCCAATGATGGTCTAGAAATATAGAAGAAAAAGGGGAAATCTGACATGTAAAATAATGAAAAGACAGTAAAAAATTAGACATGACAAAAAGGCAGGTCTGTAAAAATGAGTTTTTAAGAACTTTTGACTCATATATTATCTCTAAGGAGTTATTATTTTGTGTGTTTGTTTGTATGAAAACCATTGTAGTTGTATTTAAGCAGCGAGGTTAAATTTCAGAACCATGGCCAGCTCCAGTCCAGAACCAAGGTCAGCTCTACATCTGGATGACCTGGATCAGAACCAGTGTTCAGAACCATGGTACTGAGAGGAGAGCATCACTGCATATAAACTATAGACAAACCATCTATATGTATATATGATCATATGTTTTCTATAAAGATCCGAACCACGTGTGATCCAAATAAAAGCGTTCGCGTTAATTATGAAACATAGTTGAGATGGTCAGGTTCTGTTCGGGGGACGAACTTGTGTTAAACGAGCCAGAATGACACACACCACTTCCGATCGTGTTATTTAAAAATAAGATCTCGTTTACTGTTTGACGCAAACGCCAGCTTTGACTCGGATCAGTCAGTGTCATTCAGATTGAGTTACATTACACTTACTGCCGCGTCTATTTACTGTACAGTAGGTGGGTGTTTGCCCTGTTATTGCACTGTGCTTGTGTCTTACAGTGAGGCTCGGATGCTCTTTGTTTCCTGTCTCTCTCTCGCTCACTTGACGCAGCTGCTCCACACGGCTGCGCATCCCTTGGACGGAGCTGTCAGGAAAACTCCCCGGAGCAGGAGGCACGCTGATAGGTTTCGGGGGAACAAGCCTCCAAGTGAAGACGGTGAAACAGAGAACTGAAGAGCCTTAGAGGGGGGGCCGACGGAAGGCTCGATCTCTGTCCGGGACGCGAGGAGAAACCGAACCGCTTCAATCTTTGTGTTTTTGCAGGACTTGTTTCCGGAGTTTTGATCTGATTTATTGACACTTTCCACACTGCAGACGTGATCAGGAGTCAGAGACTGATGCTTTTGGAGTATTTCTCATAAAACTGGTGATTTTGCAGCAGTGTTATTGTAGCCCCGAGAAGAACCTTTTGTACTTTCGGATCTAGTGTGTGTACAGACTCACGTAGTCATAGCGAAACCGCTGCAGGAGGTGTTCCTGCTGCAGAAGTGAGGACGGGTTTGTAGTGGATGTGTGCACCTCGTTGGTCTGGTTTCATTGCACAGCTCAGTTCAATTAAAACACCTTTCCTCCGTGCTGCGTGTCACCATCCTGCAAGGACTATGTTGATGAAGGAGTACCGCATCTGCATGCCTCTCACAGTGGAGGAGGTAGGTGAAGTTTTCTTGTTGTTTTTTGCATCCTGCCCTGTCTGCTTTGAACCACAAATCCGAGCATAACAAGCCAGCAGAGCTGCAGGTCAGCCCGTTTTCTTTGTTTTTTGACTGTGCACCGATTATAGTAAAGTTGATGCGTTTATCATTTTGCACCAAAGGACCAAATTGAGCTGCTTACAACCGAGGTGCGGCCAGGCAGCCACCGCGGGGTGGAGCTGCTGTAGTCTCTCTTACTGTTTTATGTTGAAGTCGTGCGATATAGTGTGAGGGATTTTGTGTAGAGCAGCAGCAGAGGGTACGGTGTGATGATCATTTTAAGCATTGAAGGACAAGTCGTGCATCTCTTTCACTCTGAGTGTTTGGATTTTGAGCGTGTGCCCTGTGATTGGTTAAAAGTAATGGATGTAGATGTCATTTTGTTTTTTAGATTTGTAACACTCCTCTTACTCAGTTTCTTCTCTCACCTCTCTGCATTTTATTATTCCACAGAGTCAAGGGCTGTTACCTTTGCACTCCTTTTTTTTGGTTGCAGGCATTGATGCTTATGCAACCACTGCATGCATTATATCACACTGTCTCAGTGTGAAAAAGCTAAAAGATGCAGCTTTAAGGGTCCAGTGTGTCAGATTTAGGGAGCTCTGTTTAGATAATGTAACAGACATGAAATATAATACACATAACTGTGTTTTCTTTGGTGGATAATCACATAAAAACAATAATAATCATTATGTTTTTGTTACCTGATAATACATTTTTTATTTCTACAGATCTCTTCCACCACGTTGAACTGCCATGTTTCCACAGTAGCCCGTAATGGACAAACGTCGGCTCTGTCTTTTCATGATAGTTTTTTTTTCACGCTGGGAAAGAGAGGGCGAGGCAGTGGTGTTGTCATCATCGGTATAAAACTTACACACTATTCATTTAAAGGTCCAGTGTGTAGGATTTAGTGCCATCTAGTGGTGAAGTTTCAGAATTTAACAGACTGAATACCCCTCACCTCTCCCTCTCAGTCCAAGGGCAGAAACTACAGAAGCAGTGAAACTCGTGAAAAATACAAAACGTCCAGTGTAGAGCTAGTGTTTATAAAAGTCTCATAGTCTCAAGGTTACATAACCATGACAACTATTATTTTCAGGTGATTATATGCTAATGGAAACATAGTTATGAATATTATATTTCATGTCTGTCAATAGATTGTCTTAAATGTTACACACTGGACATTTAAAGCACATTTCTTTTCATGTTTTATTTGTGGAGGCACGTTGACACACAGTATTTAGTGTTTGGAGATGGGTATGGTGAAAGAGAGGATGAGGGAGGGAAACATCTGCTGGCTGAAGGTCCCATCGGGTTTCAGAAACAGCATGACAATCAAGAACTTCTGCTGTCTTTTAACATTTTATGATGCAAGTACGACACAGTATGCCCCAAATGGCAGAAGCACTTGAATAGTCTTCCAACCATGCAAAGCGCTTCACACTATATCACATTCAACCATTCAAACACTGATGGCTGAGGCTGCCATGCAAAGTGCCAACTGCTCGCCAGAAAGTAACTAATGCTCACTCACACACTTTCTGACTGATGGCACAGCTTTTAGGAGCAATTTGGGGTTTGTTGTCTTGACTGAGGACACTTCAGCTTGTGGACTGGAGAAATCCTGGGATCAATGTTTAGATTAGTTGCCCCTTGAACATTCAGCGCTTAGTGTTGCTTGGTTCTGCCTCTTTCTCTACTCTATCTCCTCTAGTGTTTCCTTTTCAGTGATGACTTTAATCACATTAATGGACATCCACATTTCATGTCTAGACTTGTGACACTTGTGATGCTGTAAGAGCTGGAACTGTGTGCCTTTATTTGCAGTCCTGCTGCAAAGGCAGCCAGTCTTCACATGATTCATTCCAGTGTTACCTGAACCTAAACAACAGATGTTCCAGCTCAAGTGTTTTATTGAGTTTACTCGTGTCATAAAGGTTCCACACACCATTTCACCCGGTCTATGATGCGACATTGAGCCACCGCTCACAGGAAGCCTCTGCACCTCTGAATAAGTGTGTTACCATAGTGGTCCACGGAGTCACTGCCATTAAATTGTATCTTAGTCAGCTGTGCTATTTGAGGACACAATTCTTGACTGCAGTCAAGCAAAGCCCATTGTGTTCTCAGGTTGGCTGAGGATGAAATTGGAGACTTTTAATCAGAGGCTTGAACTGCCTCTCCCGAAGTCTATTGATCCTTATCTTGCTCAATCGTCCTGCCATGGACCTTTAAGTAGTTTCCTAGAGTTTCATGTTTATAATTACCAGGATGCTGCTTCATCACGTCTTGTCCTGAGGCTGATTGGCTCGTCTTCTGGGCTTCACCCCAGTGGTGATGGAAGACGCTGTTGTCCTCTGTGGCCGGCTAAAGGCTATCGCATCTGCTGTTGTAAGGAAACCTAATCTATTGATCTGTCATTTACTTGACAAATGAACATTTGTAATCTATTAATTTTTGCAGTAATGCAAGTACACGTTCGTACAGACAAAGACGCATCAATCATCATCAGTCATAATCATTACAACTTGAAATGACAACAGTAATTGGGAGTGGATCTCTCCCCTTCTAGACTAGAACATGATTGTCAAATGAAATGAAAATGAAGCAGAAATCAATGACGTTTTGAAGTGTTCAGTCTCCCTCAGTGGAGCTACCATCTAAACTGCTGCATATTACATATTTATACTGCTGTGTGAAGATGTGAAAATTGGTCGCGTGATAAAAAACATCTTCATCTTGCAGTCAGTGTACTACTTTTCTTGGATTCATGATGCATAACGAGTCATTTAGTGCTCTGGTGTCCTGCTTGTATTGATTGCATCGCTTATACAATGCATGGCAAGAGTCAGTAATCAGAATCTCCCTGAAATAAATCCTCTTCAAATAAATACAGGTCTCTTAGTGAAGTGGACTGTTTTGTATTGTTGCACAAAGACATGACCAGACAGTTAAAGCGAAGTTAAATGATTTCACCGGCAATCTTTAACTGGCCCTTCAGGAGATTCTCATCTTCGAATGGCGATTAAGTTGAAGCACTGCTGAGGAAAGAAATTGGAGACGTTGATGTCGTGCTGTAGTGCAATTCAGATCCTTTTTTTCTTCTTCATCTTTTTATAGTTTAGTAAATCTGCCTCTGTCTGTCTGTGTCTCTGTTCTTTTTTTGTTTGTGTGATTCATATTGCTGTTGGAAAAACATCTAACTCTTCATTGTTATTCTCTTTAAAGTCTGTGTAAAGTATTCTGTGAAGGTTCTCAGTCATCCAGGTCATCTTTCTTCAAAAAGGGTGAAGTCTGGGGCAGCTGGACTGTTTGTAAATCTGTGAAAATGTTTCGACTCTCATCCAAGAAGCTTCTTCAGTTCTGACTGACTGGAGGGGGAGTCTGTGTATTTGTACCAGGAAAGCTGAAGAATGTGTGAATGTGTTCTGAGTTTGTCAGACCAAAGAAGAAAGTGTTATTAGCCAATAAGTCAAATTTGAATCATTAAAAATATCGACAAGCAGTATTCTTAGCTACAGGACTGTGGGGGCGTGTCCTCTGGAGACGCTGAAGCCACGCCCACCTGTGGGAGCAGTCAAGCAGCCATTTTGAAGTGACTGAACCGTGTCAGATGAGTTCAGAAAATAACTAACTTTGAAACACTCTGAGTGAGATGAATTCATCTCTATCTCTCTGCTCGGGGTGCAGGCGTACGCTCAGGGTGGCCTCAGCGTGTCATCGAGCCACCCTTTAGGACCGCCCAAAAAATCCTGGACTGAAAACTAGTGAAAAACTCCACATTTCAGTAATATGTCGTTTTCACATGTTTACAGCAACTATTTTCCAACATATTTAATGTGTTTTGAAAGAAATCTCAGAATTGCCTTTCCACAGACTTTTTTTTTTTTTTTTACAGTCAATTTGAAGGTAGGAAAATGAGGTCATTGTTGTTGAGGTTTCTCCTGTTGTGTGTGTGTGCAGACCATTTATTTGACTAATATACCATCTAAAGATTGAGGACAGGTACTGAATGTTCTCAGAGTTATTTTGTCTATCACAGTTATAATGTGTTTTTGAGCAAACATTGCAGTCAGTAGAGGGAAAAAAAAAACATTTGGAGTGAACAAGCTAAGAATTTTAAAAACGGATGAAAAATGCATAAATCCTAAAAAAATCTTGTTAGACATGAACTTGGATAGACGTGGATATATAAGCATTTCTCCTGCAGCAGGCTCTGCATCCTTGCATGATGTATAACGCTTTACGCTACCGCTTATTTTCTACTGCTGCATGAGAGACAGACACCTGTTTTGATTAAGGTGACATCAGCCAGTCAATGTAAGGTCAGTCTCTGGCTGTTTCCATATGTTTGTTTGTGTCCCTGCATACTGAAATGCCCCACAGCACGTCTAGGCCCAGACCCAATATCTTGTTTACATCCCCAGAGTGGAGACTCTGTGCTCTGACTAATGAGAAGCCTGTTCCTCCGTTGTTCCCCGAGGAGCTCGTAGCTCAGCCAGACAGTGGCCAGGCTCACACACACCAGATGGAGAGAAACATGCTTACTCATATGATCTGCTGGACGTCAAAGCATGAGCCAGGGAAAGAGAGAGAGAGAGAGAAGTGGACTGATTGATCTGTATGTACAGAGTATATAGACACTGAGAAAGTTTTAGGACGTGGCATCTCAACACCGTGGCATCATCATGTCCTTAGCTTAGCTTAGCATAAAGAGTAAAAGTGACAAACAGCTGTTTTATGTGGGTTACGCGTTTACGCTGTTTCCCTCTTTCCATTTTTAGCCTTCTGCTTTTGTCTTACAGTGAGTCGTTGCACCTTGTCGCTCACAATTTTGTTTATACTGGCTTCCCATATTGCTCCCAAGATAATCTTAATGGTGTGCCGCAGTGTGTTCATGGCTAAGATGAGAGAGAAGAAGGTGTTTGTTCTCCACGGGGATACATTACTGATTATTGTCTAATGATATCTTAAGTACAAACTAAAACAACATACGGCTATGGAAGATTCATTCTGGCATCCAAACTACACTGAGCAAAAGCTTTTACTGCCTCGTCAATTACCGTGCAATTTCCTCTAAAATTAATCAACCATTCGCTGGTCGTTAATGTCTTCACTGCACCTGAGCAGCAACTGAAATTACTCTCACCACTTGCTTGATCAGCTCCTGAGTAATGAGCTTTGAAGCATGAGTTGAGGGAGCATCATCTTTGCTCTGTTAAGAGGGGAGGAAGTGTATGTTTGCCCTCATCATTTACTACAAAGCACTGGTGTAAATTGGTCTCCTGAGTCATTAAAATGGAGCTCAGGTTCCACTTTCAGTCCGTGCTAGCATGTAAGCTACTTATCACATTGGCCTTGGATCTCTAAGTCAAACCAACGGAGCCATCATAGTTCATTCACTTAACTGTTGTAAGCTCATGATATCTTATGAATGAACGATGTAGTACAGTAACAAGTTGTATTCGTCGCCGCCTCTGTTGATCTGTGTTCAATTGTCTGTACTCGCTGTATGCAGTCACAAACAACAGTCACGTCTATATGGCTTTGATATGTTACTGATCAGTTCGATACCTGCACTCTGTGTGGTTATTTATCTGTTTTCCATTACATGAATTGCTTCCATTTGCCTGTCTTCTGCCTGTTATCCAGCTGTCAGCCTGCTGGCTCATAGGACAGCACCCGCTGTACAGATAATTGAAACTCCCGTATTTTTCAGCTCGCGCACAGGCTTTGTGTCAGATTATGGGTCCTCTATTAGAGCTAATTTTCTGTGCTCTCCAGCTAAGGACCTTTTTCTCTCCGCGACTGACTGCTCTCTCTGTAATACATTATTTTGGGCTCCTGCAACATTGGCATTACATCCATCAGTGCATTAAATTGTGTTCAGCAGGTCTAATATTTTGGGGAACTATGGACATTTGAAGGCAATTTGTTTTAATTTATTTGTCTTCAGGCTAAATCATTTTAATAGGGTACATGCCTGTGTTTGTGTTGGCATGTTTTGTGATCCTCTGATGAGGTTGGAGGTCGGAGCTTTGGTGGATTCAGATGAACCGGATTAGTAAAGCAAATAATTCCAACCTATTTCGTATAATATTGTTTTTTTTTTTATGACTTGGCCTTCAAATGGATGGTGTGTAAGTGTTAGTCGTGACCAGCAGCAATAGCTTGTCTCTCAGTTGGATGATCCCAAAGATATCCAGTAAAAATACCTGAAGATGGCATCAAGATCTGGCTGTGAACTCTGATGTGTCATTATTTTGTGTCGTGTCGTGCATTTTTCTTTCAGCTTTTGCAAAAATCTCCGTTTCCTTCCTTTCTCTAAATTGTGGTGGCTGTCTCTTCTTCACATGGAAGGTGGAGAAAGACTTGCACTACTTTCTTCTGCACACGAGCAACAATATAGTATAAAGTAAAGCTCATAAGGCATCCCAGACACAAAAATATACTCCTAATAACATACTTTTTTCTAAACAGAGTTTAAAAGTAGACATCTGAAATAGTAAAGTTTAATAAAGCGTAAAGTTTTCAATGCATTTTACGGAGGAGGTGCAGCAAGGTTACACAGCGGAGCTGACAACCAGGCAGAAATGGCCTGAATGCAATGGCTACATAGCAACATTAATGATCTGGTAAACATCTCGGGTCAACAGTTTTCTATTTATGGAAGGGCGCTGAGGACTAAATTAAGAGCAGTTGTGCAGGAACAGTTGGTCAGGTGATTGGAGGTTGTGGGAACCGGGGTGACCAGGGGACAGGTGAGAATTGATAGCGTCCTGAGGGGGCAGAGAAAGTCCATGCCTGTGCCACCACGACACAAGAAATATATTGAAAGGTGATTTAGCCCGGTTAGGCTGTATAACACTACACATAGTGCATGTTTATTCATTTAAAGGTACACAGGCAAGGAAGAATAACAGTCAAACATGATGACTAATGGAAAGAAATCCAAATAAATTTGCAACTGGTTCATAATTTACTGAGTACAGAGCAGTATAGAGTTTGTGCGCTGTCTACATGAAATTTGACAACTGAACCAGAGTTAAGGGAGAATATTTTTAGAACATTTTAATATCTAAATCTGTAGCTGCAAACCAAGACAAAGTGAATGACAACATAATGTGATGCCCATCTATATCTGCTTATTCTTTAACAATCAAGAGAACTAAGGATACGATGATGGTGATGATATATTGAAAAACAGGCACTAGAGATACTGTACATTCAGTCATGGTGAATTATTGAACTATTTAGCTATGTCAGAGGCCTAAACCTTTAAACATGTGATTGAGGCAAATAAATAAATTTCAATAAGGAACAGAATAATCACTGATGATGATAGATTGTCTTGGCTCTGGCACGCACTTGAAAAACACTTGGCTGCCAATAAAATGCTTTCTCATTGGCTGCTCTTATTGAATATGATATATTTACTTGAAAATAAACTTCAAACTTCAGCTAGTAACTCTTACCACAGCCCACGTCAGAGCAAAGCCTGACATATTTGCGCCCTGTTGCTGCTGCCTCTAGCAATGTGTCTGAAACGTCACAGCGCTGAGCTTCAAAGAATGGCCCTGCGGGGTTAGAGAAAGCAGTGACGCATTTTTAATGGTCCTTTGCACTCACAGCAGATGCAAAAACACATTGTTGGACATTGCTTTAATTCCAAAGGATGGCACCTTGTTGATATATTATTTATCTTGAGGTATCTAGGCAGAAGGCCTGCTGAAATGCAGGCAAGGTGAGGAAAGCTGACCCAAACCCCATTTTACAAAAAGAAAATACATAAATCAAGGAAGAGACTATAATGTTTACTATGTGACAAGGTTGTGGTTAGCTGGTTTGGTTAGCCATAGGCATAAAAAGACATGGTTATGTTTAGGGAAATATTGTGGAGACTGCTTTGCTAAGGTTAAGGGACCTTCATCGCCATGGTTACAGTTACAGTTCTGCCTTTCTTAAAGTATTTATCTCTGCCGAGAATACAAATGTACCCTCAAGTAAAAAGAACACTCCTATATGATGTCTGAGTGTAGCTGTAACTGGTGAAGTGTAGCTCTTCTTACCTGAGAGTTTGTTATGTAAGAGTTCAGTGAGGCTAAAGCTTTTAGCTTTTTGAATTAGAAATGATGGAAATTTCATTGCTGCTTTCAGAGTTATAGAGCTGATTATTTTATTAAATGTTTTCACTGGAATTGCCTCGGTTTGAAGTTGAAGGTGAACATTTGGAGGACTAGTAGGCAAAATTTATAGTTTCTCTGAGGTCTCGTCCACCTAGTTAACACACCTACACTACACTACACTCTGGACTTTATATTTCGCCTCCTTCTCTCCATATGATGTCCCAGACTTCTAAACAGCATTAAGTAGCAGTATCACAGTATTAACTGTGAATCTTTCAGAACAGCTCATTGGGGTCAAGTGTGTCTTTGCTATCAGGTTGGTCTGAGAAGAAAACATAGGACAAAGGAAAAATAATTTACTGATAGCGCTGGTGACAGAGAGAGTGAGAGAAAAGGTGTAGCGTATTGAAAGGAGGAAAGGGAGGTAAGTACAGCTAATGGTTAGGGATAATAATAAAAAAAAAAAAAACATAGTAGGAGCTTCATAATGTCCCAGACCCTTTCTGAGTGGATTATATGTTTTAAAAAAACAGATAACTGCCATCATCACGATGGATGAAAGAAAATTTGTGTAGCAGAAGACGGATGGAAACCAAATATCTAAAAGCTCAGGTACCAACAACTCGTGATTTCACTCGAACGTTTGACTACAACGCCGGTGTGAAAAGTGCAGCGTGTGTGTGCCGCAGAGCAGGCCGCACTTGCACCAGTTTAATGGGAGGCTAACATCATTCACCTTATCAGAACAGGAAACTCTTAATAGGCTGGCCCTTTGATATTCCTCGTACCCCACCTCCTCTCTTCCTGTTCCCCTAAACCTCACTTACTGTCAACATCCTGTCCAAACAAGGAGAAACAATAGCTACTGAGAATAGACGCTGCGCTGACACATTGTGAATGTGTCAGTCGAATTATGGGACAGGTGTTAGGAAAGATTCGGCATGAGAAGGGGAGCAGCTGGCCGTGCCACAAGATAATGTAATTGCAATGTATCAGGACGCATCGGGTGGGGGTATTTCATCATATGACGATGGGGAGTGACGTGGATCAGTCATTTTGCTATATAAGCATCCTTTCTCCAAGAAGTATGATTTCAATTTGGACTCTCAGATCTGCATTATTTTCTTGCCGTCACATGACGCATGCTAGCGCCTTTATTCCGGTGGTGGTGGGTGGGCAACAAGTGCATGTGCCACCAATTAAAATGTTTCCTTTCAAAGCAGCTCAAAGCAACAGCTTCAACTAATTCATCTGATCTTTTGAAAGGGTTTGCTTTCAAAGGGTAATTGGGCAATGTTCATGCCATACTCCACCGGTATAAAATGTATAATATGCGTGTACCAACCTTAACCTTCTCAGCATGTCAAAGGGCTGGCTGTGTGTAAATTTTGTCTAAAAAAAATTTGTGTCGATTTGCGTATGCGTAAAAGCCTGCAGAATAGATATTATTGACCATCACTCACCTAAATGTACGTGTGTACCCGTCTACACTATGTGGGTGTATGCACAAATACACCGTGTGCGAGTACAGGAGTCCCTGGTTGCTATAGGAACATCGGCAGCTCACGACTGATTAGAAATCTCTTTGATGATGAAGTGGTCTTCAGTGTGTGTGTGTGTGTGTGTGTGTGTGTGTGTGTGTGTCAACATTTGTGTGTGTGTGTCTGTGTAGATTTGAACCCAATTGACCCGCACAGCTGTTTGGTATTCCTGAGAAACAACAGAGGAAGAGAGTTTGCTAAAGGGCACACAATTAATAACATTAATAGTCATCTCACATTAAGGTGTTTTCATTTGAATATGCACGCGCCTTTAATGATTTTTAATGTGTTTTGAAGGACCCGAGCATCTGTTCATTTGTAGAAATGGATCTATGTAGTGACCGTGTGGATAGAAAGTTAAAGCATGGCAATAGAGGTGCATCTGAAACACAGCCGGTCACGTTTAGCTTTAAGCCTCGACTTTGGAACAGCCAGAAGGAACCACCTGAGGTCCTATAAGGCTGCAGGCTGGCTCATAAGGTGTCAACATGTCTGCTATGTAACATGGAGCCAGACCCTGCCGTGCTTTAAAGGTGATCAGTAAAATCTTAAAATCAATTCCAAAACGAACAGGAAGCCAGTGAAGAGAAGCTAAAATCTGTGCAACGTGCTGTCGTCTGTTAAAACCAGTAAGAACAGGCTTCTGCATGACAAATGTCCCTTTTTATATTACTACAATCTCCTGTCACAATATTTTCTTCTTCTGTATTTGTTCCTGCCTGCTTTCTCTGACTCAACATTCCTGGACAGCTAGTTATAGTTAGTGCCATGAGTGCAGGTGGCCGGCAGCATGGATCCTCTTCTCTCTCGCTCTCTCTCTCACTCTCTGGCATCTGTTGCTTTTGTCAGCAGACTCTAGTGATCTGAGGAGTTATTCTCTCTCCCCGGGTTTTCAAGCAAGAGCTGCTTTCAGCCATATTTTTGTTATATTTTTCACCATCTCAAAATTATCTTTGTCCGCTCATGTATGACTTGAATTTTTCAAATCTTTTCAAAGACAAACAAAACGCATGGTGGCGTTCTATATAGGATCTATAGCATATGGTCTAAAGTGCATGGTGCAAATGCATTTAGGGCATGTCCAACTTCACTTTTTCTCGTTATGTTGATGGAAATCACGCAGATGCTGATTCTCACATTGATGATGATTTTGAGCAAATGCACCAACATTAAACTTGAGGATGACGAGTGTTGCTACATCTCTCTGTAAGCAATTTATGTCAGTTTTGGAAGCATTTTTATTGACATACATTTCTTATGTGACAGCTAGTGTTGGCACAGCGGTCATGGACGTTCCCATAGTAAAATATCATTGGCTGACTGCCTGTAAAAATCATGTGAGTGATTCTCAGTGGGTGGATGAAAGGTGATCGTTTCAAAAGAACCTCCATCCTCTGAATGAAACTGAAACTAGCCCAAAGCGGCCTGTAGATGTCTGAATAATCTTATTTTATTTGAACATCATGATTCACTTTTAATTGACAGTAGCTTGTCTGCACCTAAGTATTTCGGTAGATTATTTTTTTTCATTACTCGAATGATACAACATTCATTTCATTTCAGGGTCAGAGGGCTGGAGCCAATCCCAGCTGACATTGTGGGGGGGGGGGGGGGGGGGGGGCGGCGGGGGGTTGCACCCTGGACAGGTCACTAGTTCATCACAAGGCTGACACATAAAGACTAACAGCCATTCACGCTCACGTTCACACCTACATGCAATTTAGAGTCACCAATGAACTATTAACCTGCGTGTCTTTGGACTGTGGGAGGAAGCCGGCGCACCCGGCTGGCAGGTTTGTACTTGAAACTTTCTTGCTGTGAGGTGACAGTGCTAACCACTGCGCCACTGTGCCACCAGTGATATAACTATTCAGACAAACAAAACTTGTCTCGTTAATTCAGTATTTTTCATCATGATCATGAAAAAGAGAAAAACAGATGATGCCTGATTGTAAAAATACTGGACCTGGAAATTCAGTAAGATTCACTGTATGTCAAACCTTTCCCTGAACTTTAGTCTCAGTGTTGGTTATGACGTGATGTCACTAGACTAATGTATTATAGTTAAGACAGTCATCAGCAAATGCAGCCTACTTTGTGAGGGCCAAGGAAAGTACACTGACAAGAAAAACCAATCATTTTATCTCGCTTTTATCATACAAACAGACATTGCCTCGGGTATGCAGACTCTAATTTTAATCTTATTGCAGATCCATAGTGATAAAGGCTCTGTGTGTCTAACAGTCTGTCTCCACTCTCCTCTCACATCAGAGCTGCGAATCATCAACAGTCCAATTCCTACCTGATTAAATTCATAAGCGCTGCTGATGAAGATTCACTTGGTCATGCAAACATGTCTTTAATATGAAACGATTTCAGACAAACAGACACAGATGGCTCTTGGCTGTTGTAGTTCACCTCTCTGAGCTGCGCTCATGCTGTGTGTCTTCTCCCATGGGTGCTTCCTGTTCCAGCCTGAAGGGATCCATGCTGGTTGCACATTCTGAGCAAGGCCGTCGTTGGCGTTTCGTCAGTCCAATATGGTTCACAGTTTTTTTTTTTTTTTTTTTATTCATCTGTGATACATGACAATGTGTGTGCTGACGTTTTTTTTTTTTTTCTTAATATTAAACTCAATTTTCTCATTTAAAAAATTATTCCTCTTCACCAAAAACAAACAGATCAGAATTTCTGTGTGACAACATGATCAAATTTACTGTTGCTATGCTAACATTTTCTGGTCAGCGACCTGCTTGTATTTGTCGTTGCTAGGCTACATCACATACAGCTTTTATCTCATTGGTTGCGCTTTGAAAGGGGCAATGGCACCTGAGGTCAAAGTTGAAATAATTTGAACTTTGAGTGCCCTGTGGCAATTTTCGAGTGATGTGCACCGCCGAGGGTAACGTTTCACCTAGTTCAACAACAGCCGGGGCAGACCGCTGATCATGTGTAGCGGCCTTTACATTCAAAATGGCTTCATTAACCAATGTAGTTACTAAAATCCAGAAAATGTTTGAACACAACACACACAGTTTTTGTGTCTGTCTTGTGCTGTGTTTGTTCTTTAGCATGCACTGTGAGATATCTCCGCACTGTCTTCTGAGTTCTTCAACTCTGCAAACAGCAGAGAAGAGTTTATTGCTTCTTCTTCTTCTGCTGCGTGTTGAGCATTCGCTTTGCCCTTTCGCAGTTTTCTCTCCCAGGTTGCAGGCTTTACAAAGACAGAGAAAATATGAGGTGGTGGGAAGTATAAGGGGTGGGCTGTGGCTCAGGAGGTAGAGCGGGTCGTCCACTAATCGGATGATTAGTGGCTCGATCCCCGCCTCCTCTGGTCTGCATGTCAAAGCGTCCAAACTGCCCCCCTGTAAGTCACTTTGGATAAAAGCGTCAGCTAAATGTGAAAACGGAGAGTGTGATATTATATGCAAGACCAAACCAAGATAACATTTATGGTCAACCCTTCTCTCTCTCTCTCTCTTTCTCCCGCGCTCTGCTTTTCATGCTCACTTTTTTACAATCTTCCTCTGTCTCAGTAGGGCTGTAAGAACTACACTGTGCTCTCTCTATCTATGCATAATAAATAAGGTGGTTTTCCCCAAGCAACCATAAACTCAAGTTGTACCAAAACACTCAAGAATGAAACAGAGGGGACAAAAGGCTTACGTAACCTAAAGGGAAACTTGTTTATCATCCAACTGAATGAGGCCTGTGAAAAAAAATAAAAATCACCTGCTTCTTGCTCCAGGCGAAGCATCGACTGTGGACTTTCTGTTTTACCAGCAGAGTAAATGGACCTTAAGTCAGCTTGCAGTGTTTGTGTGCGCCCACACGTGCATGTCATGTTTGTGACACAAATGACATCAATCAGAAATCAGCATCGCTGCGCACCTCCGCATCCGCCGGTGGGTTTTGCCTTCTTCTTTATTGTCCACGGGGGGGGGGGGGGGGGGGGGCCTGCTGCCACTACGACTTCAAATTACGTTTTTGCAGAGAGTGATATTAAACAGTCTGGGTGGTTGGGTTGAGTGAAATCCTCAGTGTTCTCGGTGAAATTGCTCTAGTCAGTGTGTGAGTTGACTCACAACATGTTTCTCATGCTGCAGTCACCTGAACATCACAAGTGATGTGTGCGCCTTACTGTACCTGTGTGACTTTCTTCGTGTCGCCATTTTGCCGCTAGCCACAGTTTCGGTGACATGTCAGGCTGACTGTGGAGGGGTTTGCCTGATCTGAGCATCTGATTGGCAGCTCCAACGCCAGGCTGGGTTTTTCCAAAAAGTTGGATCCAGCTTAACTTCTCCGCAGCAAGTTTACGGAAAAGCCATGCCACCGACTTAAAATGAATTGAACAGCCATAATATTCTTTTGACAAAAAGTTTCTGCCATATTCTGTGAATAGACCCCAACAAAATCTTACACAAAGACACTTGAGAGCTAATTCCTCTATTAGACATTACTTAAATTATATATAAATACTCACGTTTGTCTCCCATTGCGTCCTTAAAAGCAATATGATTATATACTGCNTTACTGTACCTGTGTGACTTTCTTCGTGTCGCCATTTTGCCGCTAGCCACAGTTTCGGTGACATGTCAGGCTGACTGTGGAGGGGTTTGCCTGATCTGAGCATCTGATTGGCAGCTCCAACGCCAGGCTGGGTTTTTCCAAAAAGTTGGATCCAGCTTAACTTCTCCGCAGCAAGTTTAAGGAAAAGCCATGCCACCGACTTAAAATGAATTGAACAGCCATAATATTCTTTTGACAAAAAGTGTCTGCCATATTCTGTGAATAGACCCCAACAAAATCTTACACAAAGACACTTGAGAGCTAATTCCTCTATTAGACATTACTTAAATTATATATAAATACTCACGTTTGTCTCCCATTGCGTCCTTAAAAGCAATATGATTATATACTGCTGCCACTGTCGCTGCTACTGCCAGTCCAGTCAAGGACCTAGTGTGTTTTTATCTCTGAAATGTTGTCAAAAGTATCATAGTAAGGATTGAAATAAGGAGTTGTGTACTGGTAAAAAAGGGGTGAAATGCTTTCAGTCACTATAGCATCAGAATGGCTGACATAATGACGCTCTCAAACCCCGGCTCATCGACACAAGAGGCAAAGACAGAGAGCGGAGGAAATGAGAAATACTAGGAAGAGGGAAAGCAGCGGTAATGAAGGGTAAAAGTCGGCGATGAAAAGGCTGAAGGAGAAAGTGACATGCATTATATTAATGGAAAGAGGAACAGGAGTAGTCTGGAGCGCAGGAGAGAGACAGCTGTCTTCAATCAAGTCTTCTTATGTAATGCTTCAACAGTCTGTCAGTTTTCTGAACATCTTTATCCTGCAGCGCTGCCTTCCCCTCGCTCTCGTCTCTACATCTCCCTAAGACTAAGTCCTCCATCCACTCTTCCTCCCTCCTGTTTGCAGTGCATCCCTATGAACACATTACTCCAGTAGGCCACCCAGTGCGCTGCCAGGCGGGGAGCAGAGATGATGCATAGTAGAGTGATCTGTAGTGAGCGATCCTGACGTTATGTAACCTTTGGTTCAGTGACCTCGGACACTGCAGGAGATGCAGGATGGGAAGATACGGGTGGAGAGGAACAGAGGGAAGGACAACAGGAGAGTGATCTCTGCCACCCACAGCGATTCAGAATTAATAAGTTACACCGCTCCACTCGTCTTTGACATAGTTTATGTAATCTTTTACTTCTGGCAAGTGGCTTTAAGAAGACCTTTCTGTGCGTGTAAGCACCGGTGTCATTTCCACTTTGATCCATTCATAACAGCGGTTGGACATTTCATTCATTCCCACGATTCAAGTGCAAATGGATGTCACCCAGCGATGCTCATTTGAGAAAAACAAATTAAATTGTGTTCACCTTCATTGTACTGAGGTGTAGGCAAAAAATCTGGTTACATAACACCAATATTTGCACAGATTTTAATATTGTTGTTGTATGATAGCCATAGAGCACCTTTAAAAGGTGATTTTTGGAGATTTACATTTACCACTCTGATGTTTCCATCCATGTTTGTTTCAGACTTTTTTTTGTTGGACTGCACATGAAGGACACCTGACTACATCTTGTTTCGGAGGACTTGTCATATTTTCCTCAAGATTAGAGAGAGTCAATAAAATTCTTCCCTTCTGGTTAAGTTGACTTAAGCAGACACAATTCAAAATGCAGGAGGCGTACTCTCAGACTCTTGGGCAGAGTCTGAGACTATTCTTCCTGAATAAAAAGCATCGACAGTAAGTTATCTCGCTCTCAGATCTGTCACGCTCCACTTCTCTTGGCCGTCTGACGGAGGCAATGAAATTTTAAAAAAAAGGCGATTGTCTACTTGTGTGCCACGGGTTTACACTAGTGCTGAGCTATACCGCAACCACTTTGCTTCCCCCGTCGAGCCAACAGCAGTTCTTGGCATCCTCCTACATTGCAGATGCGACCCACGACACGTGACATTTATCAAACCATTACAGGAGTTAACGCTCACCTTCATATTTTGCTGAATCGGCGCGAAATGCGAGCAAATGCGGTCGGTCATACGGTGTGCACTCGATCTCAACAGCATTTCTGCTGAGACAGCAGTGTGTGATGTGTGTGTGTGTGTGTGTGTTGTACTTTAGTCCTTGTGGGGGGAAAGTTTGAGATTAAAGAAACTTTATCGTCTAAGTTAAAAGTTATTGTTAGGTTGGGAGAAGCCTAGAGACAGAGTTAGGAGAATAATGTCAATGCCCTCATACAGTGTGAGAGGGTAATCATTTGTGTGTGTGTGTGTGTGTGTGTGTGTTACTCTCTGACTGACTACTTGTCTTGATTAAGTCAATGACAGTATAAAGAATGGACGAAACTTGGGTGACTTGATCCGTAGGATTCCAAACTATTGTTTCGAAGCTGAAAATACGAGCTGCCATCTTGGGTGTACTGCTTATTCTGCCTCTCGGTAATCTAAATATTGGTGAGGACGTGGATCATCGACGGACCTGAAACGGGCCGGATGATGCCTGGGTGCTTGAATAAGCCATCTGTAACGTCACTTATCTGTCAATCAAGCAGCGACGCTGTTAATTATACGTAACTTTAAATCTTATTATCATTTGAACGGGTGAGTTCAAATTTTTTTAACCCCCCTCACAGGTGTCACTGCGGTGAAATTAGCTATAGAGATCAAAACTGTTGTCTGAACCAGACTGTAAACATGTTTATTTCTGCTGTGAAGTTGGGCATTTTAATAATATGGGTACTTATGGAGGTCGACTCACTTCTGCAGCCAGCCTCAAGTGGCCGCTCGAGGAATTACACCTTCCGCATTGGCTTCATTTCCCAGCACCGGAGGTTACAGCTTGGATTAAGTCCAGTTAATGATATGAGCAGACATCGACACACACAGTTTTATTTCTTCAAATGAGAGGCGGTGGGTGAGGGCCAATATTATATACAGTTTCTTTACAGGTGTGTCCTGAGGTGTTAGCATTAGCAGAGCGCCGCAGGACAACTTGGCTGAAACCTTGAGCGGCGCAGAGTTGAAGCTGCTCTCAAGTTCTGTGCCTTAATAAGCTCAGCGGGCTGTTGTTGATTTCTCTGTTGACTCATGAGGTCAAGCAGTAAGTTCTTCTGAATTACTTAGTCCAGGAATGTTTTCTTGATATTTAAAAAAAACTTCTGAAACTCTTTTTTTCATGTTACTTGGAGTGTATCCCTCTAAGATCCCTCTAATAAACAGCCTGGCGTGATTTGATCATGTTGCACTAATATAATCTAAAACTCTCGCTCCAAGCATTTAATAACCATCTTCTGCATGTGCTATCTACAGCAGTGTTTTTTTCCTAGAGCACAGATTTACTCTCTTGTTTACTCTCACTACTTGTCATATCTGATACACAAGTAGTCTCTTTTTCACTCCTTTTCTTTCTCACTCGCTCTGCTCTTTCACTTCTCCTGCCACAATGTCGACTCTAATGCTGTGGATTCATCCTGTTTGCGCATTTCTTTATGACAGAGGTCCTGTGTCATAACAGTTCTGCCCTGGAGCAGGGTGTCATTTTACGGCAGTGTACTGTATAAGCTCATGCACCTCTGTGCCAACCACCGAGCCTCCCGGTTGTATTTTTTAATGGAGTTCTGTGATCTGTATGTTTGATATTTAACAGTTCTCTGTTCACTACAACGCCGGCTGGTTCCATCAAGTCTGAGAGATGAAGAAGTAAATGGAGGTAGCTTATTCCACACTGCCTGAAGGCACAACGCAGTGCTGCAGTATGTGGCCGCTGTTGTTTGTTTTATTTTGCCTTATCAACTGGAGGATTGTGAGTCAGTTTGTTGCAGCTAGTCCAGTATGTACTGATTCATACATGGAGGTACAAGGGAACAAGATGTGAAGTTTGGGAATACTGAGTGGAAATAAAGATGAATTTTCAGTGTTTTCATTCCAAGTATCGAATGAATTTATGGTCCAAGTTTTGCAATATGTTTGTTAGCATATGGTTCAATAAATTAGGATCCATCTATGCCAGCATATATAAATATATCCTGTTTACATTTGGGAATTTTCATTTGGCGGCTGTTTGTGTGCATCTGCTGTGAGAGGCAGCTCATGTTAAAATAATTCATCCACCATATGAGCCGATGAGATAAAACAATATGTCAAAGACAACAAAGTATGTTTTCTTGTAAGTAATAACTGGAGCCTGTGTGTTTTACACATACAGTATGTTGAACTCCAGGTACACTGTAAAAAAATAAGAGTAAAAAACTGGCAGCTGTGGTTGGCAGAATTTTACATTAATAAATACAGTATAACTTTTTCTAATATTACGGTAAAAGGATATTAGTTCTGTTGATTTCATGTTTACGGTTGGCGTTTTAATTCATAATTTAAAATGGGATTTTATGGTGAAAAAACTGCCAAACCATGACAATGCACCTCAAAACATGCCATTAAATATTACAGTGTTTTACTGTACAATTAGCAGTCTTTAATATAAAATACTACGTTCTTTTACTACGGTCTTTTATTGTCATGATTTGACAGTTTTTCACTGTAAAATCTACCGACATTTTTTATTGTGTACTGTAAAACCAAATCGCTGCTAATGAATAGATATTCACATATAAATGATGGCAAATGAACAATAATCGCAACAACAATGTGAGAGTATTGCTCTATCCTCTGTGTGAGTACTGAGTTAGACTAAGAACAATCTGCCTATGCAGAGAGACACACACTCTCATTCACACACACACACACACACACTCTAAATGCAGGAGCTATGTATCTCAACAGCAGTGCAGTCATTTATCCAAGAATACGGAGCGCTCACAGCAGTAATTACTCTGTCTGTGGTTGAATTTTAATTACATGTTAGCGTCGCGCCCAGCATTGTGTCAGGATTCTTATCTCAGGCTCACACTAACACACTACTTTGCTGTGGCACAATGACCACAACTCCCCCCCCCCCCACACACACACTGCCTGCTGTTGTGTTAGAACAGACAGTCAGAGAGACAGAAAGAAACACACAGTTTGATGACAGTATAGGCTCGCTGCTTTCATCTTTAAATTGTAAAGCCGTGGTGATTCGGTGGAATATATTACTGGCAACCAGCAGGTTTCTTGACTGCACTATAGTTCTTATTTTTATTTATTTATTTATGTTTTGCATATATTGTGGAAATCACTCCCAATTTCCAAAGGACGGGTGTGTAATTAATTCATATGTGTGGGGGACTACATTGAAATGTAATTAAGTGAGTAAAATGTATTTGTGTAGTGCTTTTCACAGGCACAAAATGTAACCAGGAGATTGCTGCTATTGCCTTAAACTGACATTGTCATGTAAATGTGTGTTGTGTGTATTCACTTGTTGACATTGTGGGAAGTTATTCAGCTCTTGCCAGCGGGTGAAGGTGATATTATTATTTTTCTGACTGTACGGGAGTCGTTTGGATGTCTACCTGGTTTGTTTTATACTTGCACTATAAGTAGTAAGTCAGATTTGTCTGTGTTTCTGCATCGCAACAGGAGTTGAATCAGTCAATCAACCTGCTCGACACACAGGTTCGCACAGCGTGTTGTTGACATTGGCAAAGTGTGCGCATTAGCTCTGTGCTGTACGGGTTCCCAAGGCACCTTTCTGAGAGTCATAATTGCAGCTTTAGGTCAGATGATTGATACCATTTTCGTATCTGTCCACTGAATATAAAGGCTGCAGCTATCAGCTGGTTAGCCTAGCTTAGCATACAGACTGGAAACAGGTGGAAACTGCTAGCCTGGCTCTGTCCCGGAGGTTACCAAATTTGCTAGATCCTCTTAAGCTCACTAATTAATACGTCTGCCAGACTTTATCTTGGTGTCGAGGAATAGCGGTGAATTGTCACCCTCTCCCAAGTTTATTCCTGCTTCATACTTTCTGCTACACCATACTGTAGAATTTATGTTGTGAGAACAGGAGTTTCACAAAGGGCTAGAAAAGAGGGCAGTGAAGGAACCAAAATGGACCAAGATGTGTTTTTGGTTTCATTTCTTGGGTCAGCTCGCCCTGACAGTCTCCTTCTTAAAAGTGGTCTTAAAAGTGTGGCAATAACTGGTGCTCAAAGTAGCTCCATGTGCAGCGATCCTCTGCCATTAATCAGTTTCTATCTACTGATGATATGCTGAGTTGTGTAAAGAGGATTTGGCAGAGGACAAAACTGGACGCAGGGGAATGGCTAGCAGAGCTTCTGAAGCACAGGAAGATCAAAGTTAGACTTTGATCAAAGTGGAATTCAAAAAAACACACAAGAGTAGTTATCATAATGGCGACTTAACAATCTCTCGCATCTGGGGGTATGATCAAATACTCAGAAAAATGACCTCCTTTCCTAACCACAACTTCTTGACCTCGGTGGAAAACCTCATGAAGACAAGGAATAGATGTGGAGGAGAATTCATAAGAGTTCAGAGAATCTGACTGCACACTCGGCTACCTCATGATGCGACAGCGGATGTTACTGATGTGATCTGTGGTAAAACTACAAAGTTCGGAAGATGTGAAGTTCTGGATCTGGATCTGTTACAGTTAGAACAAGTTTTTACTCTCTCCTGCAGTTTGCATCACACTTTTTAAATACATTCATGTTTTTTTAAAAAGTCTGGTTGCGCTAGGAGCCAGCCTTTCTCCTGTGCAGGCTGATTGGATGATGGTACTCAGGTGTGGTATTGATTAGGAAGGTGAAGACGTAAACCAGCGGCCGCGTCCATCAACATGCACAGAGAGAGAGAGAGACAGGAGAGACACGCAAACACACAAGTGGTGGGTAAAACGGCAGAAAACACGGGACGGGAGGAGGAAAGAGCCTCATCCTAACAAGAACAATGAAAACGGCTTCTCATTCATCAGCCACAGCTCTCAGGTCGTCAGCAGACAGGAATACAATGGCAGGTAGGAAGAACACTGCAACAGCTGGCGTGTTTGCACAATGTGTCTAAACCCTGAATGGGCCGAGGGAAACAGGAAAGATGGTGCTTAATGCTAATACATTAATGTTGTCAGCCATCAGTGTGATCAGAGTGGCACTCAGGGGTCCTCTTGAGTGGGTACTCTGCCTTGATGCTTTTCATCTCGCAGGGACATTGATGTTTTCTGTTCAACCGTCTCTCATCCTTGTTTTGTATCTCTGGAAATGTAATTATTGATCGACGTCCTCCTTTTAGCCGTGTGAATGTCATGAACTCACTCACTCTTCATCTCTCTCGTCCCAATAACACTCGCTGTATATTTATACTGATTGTCTGACATATTCAAACAAATAATACTGTTAGGCTGTAGTTCATCACACAGGGTGGACAAAGTAATGTAAACCCTGTGACTGCTGCTCTGTTCGTAAAATGTGTTTGGCATGTGTTGCAGTTTCACACAGGCGGCATTATACTGACATGGAACACAGTATAATCCATCTATACGCCTATAGCAGTTTTACTAATTGTTTAAAGCTGTTTTAATACATTCCTCGGCCCCTCGGGTGCAGCACAATAAGCTGTAACCACAACGCTGATATATTATTAGCCTATAAAATTGATATGGAGAACGTGTCAGCAAACCGGGGCTTATTTACATATCCAATAGACACAGAGCAACATTAGTATTCATTTTTGTGACAAACGTTAAGTCCAACGTTCATTTTCATTAATTCCGTTTTGGTCTCCACCCACTCCTGAGGGAAATATCTGTCCGTTATGTTGCCAAATGTTCACCAGATAATCACTAACTTTGTCCATCTGCTGTTTGTTGCTGTGCAGGTAACGTACAGTATATATTTTATTATTTTTTTTTAAATCCGAACTGAACGCTTCGTAGAGCAGAGAAGAATTCACATTCGGGTGATGTTTTGTGTGTCTGTGATGTGTGACTAAATACAGGTTCCCCCCTCTATTATGCCTGGCCCGTGACTGTGTCGTTGCAGCGGAAAAATTATGCCAGACTCCAACAGCTGTTCAGTCAGAAACACACCACCATCAACATTCCAGCTGGGAATACTCCGTCTCAGCCCCTTGCTTTTCTGTCATGGTCGGCAGATGGAAAAATTTGACATTGTGATATAAGAATTTACGGCCTGAGTTTGTTTACTGGCAGACGCTGGCTCTGCTTTTTTTTTTTTTTTCCAGCCACTACACTATCACATTTCTCTTCCCTCCGCTGTTTGGTTTTTTGTGGTTAGATGAGGAGTCACGAGCAAAGATCCCAGGCAGTCCCTTGTCCTTTTTTTCCATTAGCTTAACGCAGCTATCCTTGGTTGGAGCTGTGTGTATCTGTATGTGTGTGTGCTTGTGTGGCAGTTGAGTCCTACATGAACCCTTGGCATTCCAGCAGAGTGGCATAAGTCACCATCGGGGCCGGATTGATTTCCCCACGGCCCGGAAATAGGCCGACAAGCAGTCGGAAATCTCCGTCCTGGAGCACTCTCACTCCGGCGCTTTCCAAATGTATGGAAAATAGTTTCCATGTGACGCCCCCAGTCCAGCCTGTCAGGGCCACCAAAAGTGACACAGTCATCGGGCCAAGTGTGTCAGTCAGTGATGAGTGAAAGATGTGGGTGCTGACTGATGTGTCGCAAGAGGCCGTGGGATAGGGTCACCTAACTGGCTACCGCTGCTGCTGTTACTATTGTTGTGCTGCTTGGTCCTAACCTGATATGATGCCATTGTCACTATGCTGCAGACAGCTCTTAATCCCGCAGCTTTCTTTCTGCTATGGCGACTGTCCCCAGGTGTCAGGACCATGCAGTGACAGCACATATCCTGGTATTTACACTTCTGCGTTTATTTTTACGGCTATACCGTCGAGTCAGGCGTTGAACTTCAAGCAGGAACGTTTTGCTTCCATACTTTGCTGCTATAACAACGTTAAGATGTCAGTGTGACCTCTCACTAGATTTAATAAAGCATCGATCAAACTTCTTCTTCTGTTTGTTTGTTTGTCTCCTCTCTGTCTTTCAGTACCGGATTGGCCAGCTGTATATGATCAGTAAACACAGTCATGAACAGAGTGAGCGTGGGGAAGGAGTGGAGGTGGTCCAGAATGAGCCGTACGAGGACCCCGAGCACGGATCAGGCCAGTTCACAGAGAAGCGAATCTACCTCAACAAGTGAGTGTCTCCCTCTTGCCATACAATACGTCCATCCATCCATCCATCCATCCAACCATTATGTGCAGCTAACGAGGGGCTGGAGCCTATCCCAGCTCCATATAATATATCTTAAATTCAGTTAAATAATGTACCTGCCCAAATATCCGTCTAATCTTTCATCTCACAGTAATAATACTCTGCAGTCTGTCAAACTCACGCTCTTTCCTGAGGGATGAATTGTGACTTGTGATAAAGAAAAGATGATGTGGCTCCTTTTTTTTTTTTTTTTCCCCGCATAGCTGTCACTGACACTCATCATTGCCACTTTGTCTTTAAGACAAAGATTAGCTAAGATGTCTAATGACGCATTCACATCATCATCTGAGTTCATATAGCCACACAAAGAACATAACATATAGGTTTCAGATATCAGCAGGATTGTTGCTGTGTTTCAGGAATGAGTGAGGGCAGTGTGCAGTTAGGTGTCCCCTCTCATCTTTCGCCGAGCCTTTTTTTGTCCAGCTCAGAGCTGGAGCTGCGCTTTGTTAAACTTGATAAGCGTGAAATTGAGTATACGATTTTCTGTTATGTAGATTACAATTGAATCAGCCGCTGCATGCAGTCGGGAGTGCGGTCTCCTCACTCGCATGTATAAAATATCAATAAATATCTATAAAAATGAAAAGGCAGAGTGCCCTTAATATTTTCTACGCATGTATATATACACACATGCACGAAATATTAAGGACACTCTGCCTTTTTCATCGATATTGACTGAAACTAATGAGGTAAGTCCAGGTGAAAGCCTGGTTCAGCACCTTATTGATTTCCCTTATTAAATCTATAACGATCGCGGAGGCTGGGATGTGCACAGAACAGAACAGATGAGCTGGAGATGAATTTTAAAGCTGAGCTTGAGATAATTGAAACATGATGATATATTGTTGATATTTTATACACTCAGTGGCCTCTTTTTCAGGTACAATCTAATGCAAGAGTTTTTTAAATCACAGGTTACAACAGCACCACTATGACACCTCTATGAACAACAAAATCAACATTTAACATCGTAGGCATCATGAAAGTAGATTGTACTGCATATAAGCATCATCTGCAGACCTCATACTATTCACTGCTTCTCTTTTTCTGGGCGGGAATCATGTATATTTTTTGTACATTAATCAGTGCATGGCTTACTTCTACAGCAATAATTCAGCTCAGCTCATGGCCAGTCGTATACTGCAGGCATATCATCGTCCAGTCAATGAGTTTAATAAATCCACATCAAACACTTGGCAGGAGCACAAATCCATCAGCCCAACCAACTCTTATCAAAGTAATGTAATTTAAAACTATTGATTTCCATAAAGCGTTCAGAGCTCGGGGTCAGCTGCGGTGCACTTGAGCTGGTATGGATTCGAGCACTCCTCAGTGTGGACTAGTGAACCAAGGCGGGACATGTGTGTATTTAGACAGGACATAAATGATTGAAGGTTTTCACAGTTTAGTCCTAAGACATCAGACTTGACTTACTGCGTCGTTTCCAGGACTGTCAGGCAGAAAACTGACTACAAAGAGGAAAAGAGATGAAGGAGAGGCAGAGATGATCCTGCAGGGTAGCTCACTGCAAGAACAGGAGGCTGATATTTTAATGAAGAATTTATTCTTCTTTTGATGTGATAAAAATGACGGCTCCTAAGATGACTCAAATACTGTCAAGTGGACAGCTCATTCCCATGTAAGACAATGAGATGAACAGACAGCCACACGGAGAACGTCAGGGGCATGGAGGGTGAGGTTTAGTGGTTTGAAGTGACAAGTAAGCGGGCGCTTGGGAAATGTGGCGTGTCGCTGGCAAACTTAAAGGAGAGAAAGGTTTAGCGCCGTGTGTGTGTCCGCGTGTATGTGTGTGTGTGGGCAGAGAGAGATGAGGTCCGTCATGGATAATTTGAGCGGTTACTGTTGGACGTCGCCCCTCCACCCACGAAGCACCTGGTACCATGTTATACAGTTGGCACATGTATGTGTACATATGTGTGTGTGTGTGTGTGTTTGTGTGTGGCTTCTATTGAAGGTAGTGTGAGGACATGTAACCAGTCTGCTGTGTGTGTGTGTGGACACTCTCCTGGCTGTTTGACAGTCCATTGGAGGGAGACCAGGGGGAACCGTCCGTCTCATTTCCCCAGTGGTCCATACAGACTCTGAGCATAATCCCCACACTCAGTTACAGCTGCTAGACGCTAGAATAAGAAGGCAAGAGCTTGATAATGTGGGAGTTTTATTAAAAGGCTGGCTTGATTGGCCGATATTAAGTTTGCAGAAACCTGGATCAGCTGTGATTTGGGACTCAGTACTGAGACCGTCACATTTTCTCTCTATTCCCAGCCATCAGGATTTACCGTCCCTTTGTTAAAACTATCAAAGTTTCAAAAGTAAAATCTCCCATATTTATCTCTAAAATAATTTGTGTAGCTTCACAATTTTCCTTCCGGCTAACCAGTGCTTGCCCCCCCGTTGTTCCTCTTCCTCTGTAATCATTTGCATTTTGATTGGACGCCCAACAAGGTGCACGGCTGCTTGGCCGCAACTGTCAGCGCTTTGAACCTATTTGTGCAAAGTAATAGCTAGTTCTCTGTACTTTCCGCCCTCCACGTCCCTCTCTGTATCTGTCACAGTGTAAGCTCTGGTAAAACTCCAACTGCAGGGTGCAGGAGGGTAATCAGTGTAATCAACTTCCCCAAGGGCCATCATGGCTGCCTTGTATGGCCTTCATTATGGCTGCACACAGCTGGATGCTTGTCATTGACTTTTCTCTGGGCGATTGGGCCGAAGCAAAGGAGTGCGAGCAACTTCAGGTTACTTTCACTGTATAACAAACAAGCTGTTTGTTTCATCAGTCCTCTAACGTCTCTGCCTTCTTTCCTCTTCCCCTTCAGTCTCTTCACCCATCCCCTCTCTTTTTTCTCTGTGTTTCAGCAAGCTGCCCAGTTGGGCCAGAGCTGTGGTCCCTAAAATTTTCTACATCACAGAGAAGGCTTGGAACTATTACCCGTACACCATCACAGGTAACGCTTTGATTACACACCCTTCTACCTACAGTGTTCACTCAAAAGCTGTGTTTGCAAGCACGTTTGTCCAAACAAAATATTATATACTGTATATTATGTAAAAAAAAAAAGATGCAGTGGTTTAAAAAAGTAGACAGCCTCTTTGCCTTTAAGCAGTATCTGCTAACAGTAGTAGCATAGATTCCTGCTTAGTTGTACTATAAGAACATACACACACACTCTGTTTTCTGCAGCCCTTTGTATAAACACAGCTCTCTTCACCTGCTGGCAGCCATTATATGGGATCACTGGCAGGGCAAAGGTATATGGAAGCAATAAGGTTCAACATAGTCCACAATGAGCAGAGGGCAGGGAGGGTGGAGGACAGAGGTCAGGGCATATGGTGGAAGTGATGGGAGGGGGACAGGTGGGATTAACTGAAAAATAATGATAACAAACACGCTCACAACGCGCGTTGTCATTGTGGTGTGTGTCTGACTAACAAAACATGTTTTGACTCTATTCTCAATAATTTGCATCGCCACTGCACTGCTGACACGTTCAAAAGGGACACTTGTGTTGCCTCGCAATGAGTACAGCATAATTTGCATCGTAGAGTACTGTTTTGCAACACCAATTACATCAAGTTTGTGTGACGTGTTACATAAGACATCACTGAGCCTGTTAGCGGCAGCTCTTCATATGTTATTGTGGCATGTTGAATACACCTGACACTTCGAGTGGCAGTTCCAGGATGAAATATCCCTCAGGTCTTCCTCAAGGTGTCGGTATATGTGACACATCAGACAGCCTTAAACGTGTTGTGTCGTTATACATGCAAATTACCAACAACTGGAACCAAAACACGTGTAGAAATTGGAATTTTTGTGATTTAGCTCCCCGAGTTTTGTAAGGCCACTGTCATAAATATGGACGGATGTACACGTGCATTTGTTACAGAATTTGTTGGTAATGTGCCGTTAAACACCAAAATGAATGAAATCAGAGATTTATTTTGTAAACTAGGGCAGTTCCAGTCCTTGAATTAATGCAAAATATATATCAGTATTAACACAGTAATAAACAAATACATGTATAGGATAGCTACATATATATATAGATACACAGCAGTGTATATCTTTATCTCTTTGTGCGCCGGATCCATCCCTGGCAGTCTTCTACAGATATGTCCAGACTTCCAGCATTCATTGCGTCCAAGAGGGACATCTGATCCCGTGGCTGGTGGTCGTAAACTTTCCACCTCCATGGGGAAAACAATTCCTCTGTGGGGTTGACAACTCTCGATGGAGTCTCTCCATGTCCGTCTGAAAAACCAGTTGCACGCCCCTTTACAGTATGTACGTGGTGTGAAATTGAAAAATAAAAAGGGAGGGCTAAAGTGGGAGTCAGCTGCGGTTGGTCATCTGTGTTTTAATTTATTTTTTTAGGTGTAAACATAGCAGAAAGTAACAAAACGCAAATTCTCATGATGTAGTCATATTTTGCGTTTTAGTAGGTTTTGAGCTTCCATTTGAGAAATATAGGATACAATTATGAAAAACTCAAAAAAGCATCGACACCTGTCATGATAAACTATAATCAGTCTGCAGATGTCACGTTGCTTCGTGGTTATGACTGCAGCAGCTGCATTGGTACATGCAGCTCTTCTGTACGTACAGTATGTCCATGTGACAAACATGTGACTACATACGCCCTCAGCAGGATCATGTATTTATAAATAAAAACATCAGCGGCGCACCTGAAGTACCATTGCTGAGGCTTCATGACCCTGTTTCCATTTGAACTAAATGTTTTTTTTCTCCTCTGTTGTTCTCTTCATTCCTCTCTCAACCCGTTTCATTCCTTTGTTGTCTTCTACCTGTCTGCTCCCCGTCACACACCTCCCCGTCTATTACACTGATGGCTTCTGCCGGGAATGTGGCCAGAGTACACGGTGAGTAGTTTCAATGCGTCTGCACCCTCAAAATCACACATACGCACAAACAAACACTTGGATCCCAAAAGCTCACATGTAAATGTTTGTGCTGGAGGTTAAAGGGAAGAGTGTCTCCACTTCTTCAGCAGGAATTAGCGGTCACTTGAACCGTGACATACAGATGTCTCGCTGTACCATCTGTCACACTGTGCACTGCGCAAGTGTATTAGCCCTGCAACACACCAGTGTATTGCAATAACATCTCTTACAATACGCCAACTCCAGCTCACTTCACTGGAATGGACTGGCTTTGTTTTTTTTGGCACATCAGCCTTTTGCCTGTTGATAGCCAATCTCAGTGTGATGATGATTTAGCCTCTGGGGGCAACGGCTATCCAGATATCTGGAAAACAAAATGTCTGGGACATGGTGGTGTGTGTTTACATTCAGTTTAATACTGTACTAGTACATCCCCCAGATATCTTCAAAACATGAGAAGTCACATCTGAAGCATTGCATAAATAGCATCAGGATATCTGTGTTAAACTGATGACTTACATAATTTATTAAAGTCTGTGTAAAGTAAGAATAAATGTGTGTTCTGAGTTTGTCACACCAAAGAAGAAAGTGTTATTAACCTCTCAGCCAAATGTGAATGATTAAAAATATCAACACGTTTATGAAATTAGGTGTCAAAATCGGGTAAAAATGAATTCTCAGCTCCAGGACTGTGTCTGCTGAATGCACTGAGGCCACGCCCTCAATCTGAAACGTGTCAGATGAGTTCAGAAAATGACATGACTAACTTTGAAACACTCTGAGCGAGATGAATTCATCTCTGTCTCTCTGCTAGGGGTGGCCTCAGCGTGTCATCGAGCCACCCTTTAGGACCGCCCACAAAATCCTGGACTGAAATCTGGTGAAAAACTATTTTAACCTCTAACTCCACATTTCAGTAACATATTGTTCAAAGTCTTTTCACATGTTTTCAGCAACTGTCCAACATATTTAATGTGTTTTGAAAGAAATCTCAATTTCCTTTACATATTGTGATATATCATGCACCACGACCTTGCATGTTTATCTTGTAGCACAGGATGTTGGGACAGCATTACATGATTTCCATCCTTGCACATGTTTGTGACAGTTTGCTTATTCTGACCTTCATTCATCAGATTGTCCTCACACCTAATCCAAACAGAAAATCTTGTCTCAGATTTCAACATTTTCCATGCAGTGACATTTAAATACAGCGATCTTTGAAACACGTCACATCAGTCAAAAAGCAATGTGATGTGGAGGCTTGAATGTTGAGGTGTTCCCAGGCCAAGTGGTATATCTAATTCCTCCAGTGTGTTGTGGATCAGCCATCACCATGACTGGAATACCTCTGCAGGGAGGTGACCAGGATGAATCCTGATCAGAATCCAGATCAACCTTCACACAATGTAGCACCAGTTCTACTCTAAGCTCCCTCCGGATATCTGAGCTCCTCACCATGTCCCTGAAGGTGAACCCAGACACCTCGCTCCTGCATAGGAATCTCATTTGGATTGTTTTGCTTAATTTACGACTCTAGAGCTCCTGACCGTTGATGAAGGTTGAAATGTAAAATCGACTTGCAAGAGCTCCATTTTCAGGCCCAGGTTTTTCTTCACCGCTTGACTAATACAACACCTGCATCCCTGCTGCACCAATCTGCTTGTCAATACCAACCAATCAAACAAATTTCCCTTTATAAACATTAAGAAACCCCACAGCTCTCAACAGGAATAACCGTTTAATTGACTGTCACTGAGAAAAAGCACTAATGATTTGCTCTGGGACATTAGAGGAACATTAACATGCCCAGCTTATGTCTAAGGCGGCAAGGAAACATCAATGAAACACAAATAAAACCAGCAGCAGGCTGATCTTTTCTCAGTCTGTATAGATACATGGAATGGTCTGGATGTTTAAGGAAGGTCACACCAGCTGATGTGATTTTTGGGTAAATATACTGTAGCTGTACGAAGCTTCTCACAGTATTCTCATATCATCTAATCATCATGATTTTGATAAGAGCCTCTAACGAGACAGAGGTCCACTCATGAGTGAAGTATTTTTAGCCTGTGTTGATGGTGCTTGTGTGGTCACGCTGCATCATGGGACTGATTAAGATGGAGAATGTTTTGTTATGACTAGCCTAAGGTGGGTGGCGACAATGATGCAAATGATGAAGATTATGATTGGCGGTGGCAAAGACAATGACTCTGTTCTTCAGCATACGTAGTCATCTTACAAAGTCGTGTCTAACTGTTAGATTTCAAGGGATGGAAATGTTCATCTAGAGAAATATCTTCACCTCAGGGTGAATTGTAATCACCTTGGTGATAATCTGACTTTTTAACTGGCACTGTCATCAGTTCAAAAGTTTAAATGTGTCTAATACTTTGACTCACAGTGTGTATGACAGCCTCACGGTGCGGCCTCTTTCAGTGAGCGGTGGCTACATTAAATGCAGGCACTTCAGTGGACAGTATTATAACAGTAAATGATAACCGATTAAAGAAATTTAAAGAGTAAGCTCTTTAAAAAAAATGCTACATACTCTATTATGAGGTGTGTACTCACAGAGACTTCTGAGCAATGAGAAATATGACGTGGAAATGAATAACAAAGACTCAGTGATGATGTCAAGATGACAAGATGAAGGTTTATGTGTTTATCATCTGCACATGCACACCCAATTCTTTCATAGTGTCCTTCTAAGACTCCCAAGGCCAGTAAGACTGACTAACTAGGCACTGACAAAAAAAAAAAAAAAATATATATATATATATATATATATATATATATATATATATATAATTAAAGATACAACCCCCCTGCCCCCCCAGTCTTTTTTTCTTTCTGTCAGAAGACAGACACAAACCTATAGATTCACCTATGTATTCACCATTAGCTTGAGCCCTATAGCTTTTTCCTCATCCATCATGTTGCCTCTGTCCTGCTGTGCCACATATAAACACACACACACACACACACACACACACACAAACCAGCTTGTACATCAACAGCTTATGTAACCAGTATTCCACATTTTGGTTGTATAATTGTAAGTGTTAAGCTTTAATCTAATCAAACTGTTGTGTTTAAGAGCTGATGAATAGCAATGTCTGAAGGCAGTTGTTTGTGTGTATATGTGTGTGTGAGCGTGTGAGTGTGTGTCATCCTCATGTAGAGAGTGAGCATGTGCGGTACAGTTGTAAATCTACACAGCGAGAGAATAATCATTAATGCTCATCTGTTTTGGGCAATAAAACACAGACGCGCGTAGAGACGCACAATAACTCTCGTCCTGTGGATCAATTGACAGAAATCAGACACCTTCTCAAACCAAAGCTGTGTCATTATCATCTGACAAAGTTATCACTGTGAAAAACCAATTTCTTTTGTCTCACCCCTCCAGTGTTCCTTCCTGCCCAAGTTTTCCATCCACATAGAGACCAAATACGAGGACAACAAAGGGAGCAATGATAATGTGAGTCTCACATGGCTTTTTAACATATTTACATTTTGCTTTTTCCTTCAAGTGTTTTGCACAATCTTATTTCTTTTCCTTTCCCGTGTCTCCCATTTTATTACTTCATTTTTTTCCTCCCATATTCTTCTTGCTTCAAAGCCTCCAAATCAGAGCCGGTGAATGCAATGCTTTGTTCAAGGAGCATTGCATCACCGTCTCATCATTACAGCGTGAGATTTTGCTCATAATTCAGTCCTTTTATGAAGTGTAAGAAATGAGTTAGCACTCATTTCATTTTGCACACACTCTAACAACATTATTATCACCCAATTCACTGATATCTCACGCGAGAGAGAGAGAAAATTAGGAGCGCTGCTGCAAACAGTATTCATTTTCGCTCACACTCACATCTGATGTCCAACATAGAGATCTTTGTGGAAAGTCGTGGCAGAACATCAACAGCGAAAATCATAAAGAAATCGTGCTCTTGTTATGTCATACCTCCATCAACAGCTAAAAGTGACAGATGTCACATGTTTCATTCAGTGTTTATTAATACTTAATATATTAGCAGATTTTTTTTTGTTTTTTTGGGGCCTTCTCAAGCTTGATTTTTGATAGAGACAGCTGAAGAGTGACAGGAACGTGGAGAGAGAGAGATGGGGCCCCGGGCCGCTGCTGAGACTTTGTACATGGGGCGAATGCTCTACCAACTGAGCCTATCGACACCCCAATATATTAGCAGATTTTAATAGGGTTGTGTTGCATAAGAAAAAGTAAACATTGATTGTCTCCAGCAGAAAGAGGACAAGCTGCTTTAAGTTTGGTTGCGTTACAGTTAAAAGCACTTAGCGTGATCTCCATCTGTCCTTCAGTGCCACTTCACACAGCACTAAGTCTGAAGGTTATGCAATCCTGCCTCAGTCCATGCTGTACCTGAAAACTAAAGGCCGCAGCTCCACTTAGTGGTGACTCATCGGAGTTGCAAACCCATGACGACGGTTTCACAGACGGTCATTATTTCACATTTGAAACACATTGTAACAAGCGGGGGTGTTTTCAGAACTGAGTTATATAGAGGTGTTTGCTCCTTCCGCTCTCCACTTTACACTTTCTCCCACCGCCCTCGCCGTTTCTTTCATTTCTCTTCTCCCTCTTTTCTTGTAACAACACCTCCATCCTTTTCACCGCCCTTCCTTCCTTCCGTTACACCTGTATGAAAGTTTGGAGGATTCAGGAAGCGCGATCAACTCTCCGTGACGCAGGATCGATGAAATCATTCTCAGAATAACGGATAACGAGGCGACGCTGCTTTTCTGTTCCTGTGTGAGTCAGACGCAGGAAGAAATCTCTGACCACACGGTGTGTCACTGACTGTGTGAGTCACGTTTATCTCCACAGTTTGTTGAGTGTATTGAAGGAAGGTCAATCATTTCATCAGGAAATTATCTTGTTGTCAAACCCCCCTGACCTCTCTGAATTATGGCAAGTGACACGGGAAATCGCAGCACATTCCCACGACATTTGTCAACCTCCCTGAAGTGCGTTATTGATTTAACTGTCCTCCTCGCATATTGAACTGTTCCCTGTTTGTCAGATCTTTGGCAGTGAGCCCAGGGACGAGGAAACGGAGGTTTGGTTTGTGGACATCGCCTATGACGAGATCCCCGAGCGGCACTACAAGGAGTCAGAGGTGAGTCAAGTCGCTGAAACAAGGACACACTTTTATGAATGAGTACACGCACACGTCAGAGCTGGAGGAAGCTGGAGTGAAGGATGTGTGGAGATGAACAGAAGAACAAGGGGAGGGGAGAAGAATGAGAAATGGAAGGGAAGAGATGGTGTGTGAGCAGATAAACACAATAGTGTGTTAACTTTCTCGAGCAGTGCAAGCTCAGTTTTGACCACCAGCTGGCCATCTGCCTCCTCGGAGCGATGGAAATGCATGTTAGTGTGTGTGTGTGTGTGTGTGTGTTGTGGTGATTTGACATTTGTATGCATGCGTGTGTGCGTGTGTCCATCTATCAGGGTGTGATGGCGATAAAAACCCGAGCTATTAATAATCAAGAGGGGTCATGATGTCACTGCAGTGGTGTTTTATTATTGACACCCACGCATACACACCTCCCACCGGGCTTTACGGTCTTCTGCTTTTATCTGCTTAGAGCTAAGAATAGCACAGAGATGCCGTCCAGAGCTAAAAATGGACGTCACATGGCTGATGTAAATATCACCGGCTCCTAAAGATGGATGGGTTTTGGATACACGAGAGTCAGAAAGCAGCACCGCACATGAAAGAACCACAGTTACCAAAGACAATGGTCTCAGACACAGCTGTTTCATACTCTCCTGACTCAAAAACAATAAAGATTTTTTAAATATGGCACCTTTCATACACCCACCCGCAGGGAGACACATAGAGATCAGTTGCTTTGCAAGCTGAAAGGCAGGTACAGGCAGAGATCTAGCCGTGCTGACTCCTGGCATCACAGACTGGTCCTAGGGATGTGGATGTGTGGAGGGTGCGTGATGTGGAGCAAAACCAACTAGATAAATCTGGGCTCACCTTTACACACAGTGGGGGTTCTGGTTAGGGATGTCATGAACAGCGGAGAGAGCTCTGAGGACCTCCTGAACCATGACCAGAGTCAGACTTACCGATGTCTGTGGCAGACGTTGCCATGGTAGTCAAGAGCCTCCTTGACAGCAAGGTACCAGATGTGAACGAGAATCGCCTTGAGATGATGCAGACGTTGTTAGTCTCGACTAACGCGCTTTTCAGGGTTTTCATTGTCGTGTGGAGGGAGGGAACAGTGCCTGTGGAGTAGGTAGGCCGGGTTGGTGGTTCCCGTTTTCAAAAAGTGGGACTGGAGGGTGTGATCCAACAATTATCACTACTTGCACCGCTCAGCCTCCCCGTGAAAGTGTGTTCTAGGGTGATGGAAAAGAGTCCGAGTGTTGACCCTCAATTTTCCAATTCTTCAGGAGGAACAATGTGGATTCTGTCCTGGACATTGAACGGTGGACCAGCTTTTCACCTTCACAGGGGGGCCAATGGGGGTCATGGGTATTTGACCGTCCTTGTGTTTTGTGGTCTTGAAAAGGGCTTTCAGCTGTGTCACCAGGTCCTTGTAAAGCGACGGCTGTGCCTTAATTCTTGGCACAAATACGTTCTCAGTGGGTGTTGGCCTCAACCAAGGTTGTTTCTTGTCTACGATTCAGTTTGTGATATTCACAGACCGGATCTCAAGATGCAGCCAGGGCAAGAAGTTTGAAATTGTGTATACAAGCAGCTAAATTTGCTTCAGGAGCTCCAGAGGAAGCTCGGAGGAGAGGCGTTGCTCCTTTGCGTCTAAAGGAGCTAGCTGAGGTGGTACCTCCTTGGTGAGGAGGAGCCCATCCAGCTGGCAGGAGCCAATTACCTTAGCTTAGTACAAACACCGATAACAGGTGGGAACCAGCTAGCCTGGCTCTGTCCAAAGTAAACAAAATCCATCCACCAGCGCTTCTAAAGCTCAGTAACAAGCGTGTCATATCTTTGCTTAATCTGTACAAAAGGCTGAAGTACAAAAGCAACATGTGGTTTTAATTGTCAGGATGCCAGGTGACCAGCAGTGACTCCAGGAAGTGTCTGTGCCCAGCACAATGTCACCCTGTAAAACCACAGCAGGTTTTGCTGTTCCCTCTTGTTTTTAACTGACCAGCTGCTGGCTGTAGCCCTAACCCTAACCCTAACCCTATTTCCCAAAATGTCAAAAAATCAACATTCGATAGCACCGTGCGTCAGTAGTGATAGTTACTGCAAAAATACTGTTGTATAAACTTTTTAAAGGCTCTGTCACAGTGAAATATTCAGCAAATCTGGAAGACATCCAGGTAAAATATTTGTTTGCATGGTATTTTATACAAAATATATGGAAATATAATATAATTTGTAAAAAAAAAAAAAAAAAGAAAGAACAAGCTCCCATTTCCCATCTTTTCCCTCTTCGTGTACCAACAAACTTTAGGACACATTTAATGTCTAGACCATGCATCAGGCCTCAGCAGGGATGAAGAGGGTTGTGCATCACCCGGGCACACAGTCAGACACATGACCCCAAGACAAATGAGCATCACAGCATAATTAGTCTATAGGGAGAGGTGATTAATGCACGTTAAGTTTGTGATTAGGGACTCCCGCTGTGCAGCTTGGCTCCACTCTGCACGAGGCTTGTAATGAGTGCAGGTGATCGTGTCCTATAGGCAGGTGTGTGTGAGAGAGATAAATGAGGGGAAACAACGTTTTAATTATGTTAACACTTCACCAATCCTTTAAGATGATTTGCGGTCTTCCCTTTTTGGCTTCTCCTGAGGAGGAATGTCTTATTTTTCTGTCTCGTGGCCTTGTAGGACCTGCGGTATTTCAAGTCCAAGAAGACTAACCGAGGCATCCTGCAGGAAGGATGGATCAACAACCAAGACCCCATCATGTGCTCCTACAAACTGGTCACAGTCAAGTTTGAAGTCTGGGGCCTGCAAACACGCGTGGAACAGTTTGTACACAAGGTCGGGATTAAAAAAGTTCTTCTCTCGAAAACACCCTTTCTTTACTCAGTCAAACTTTTTGACCCATGCCGATTGGTGTCATTGCCAGCGGCCAAACGTCTGACACACAACCAGTTGGCCATGAATCAAATCAGATGTTCCATTATCTGCCCTGTTCACATCCTACAGATTGCCTTGCACTGCCTCCCTTTACCTTGACTGCACAGTTTAAACTTCATATCTTCTATTTCCCAAATCCATTTCGGCTAGCCCTCTACAGCATCTGTCCCTGGGGTGAACTGTCCCTGTCCTCTCCTTGCCCGAGGCGCACACACACAGACGGGGTCATTACTCACATAGTAACTCAGGAGTGACTCGTATTAATCACATTCCTCCAGGGATGGACAGAAACACTTCGATATGTTTCAAACCTCTCTCCAGCCTTCAGAGTTAACTCATTCTGATTCACATCCTCTCTCCTTGAACTTCCGTCCTTTACCTTTCTTCCTCTGTGCTCTTGCCTCCTTGGCTTCCTTTCTCTCTCTCTCTCTGCTCAGGTGATTCGAGATGTTCTGCTCTTAGGACACAGGCAGGCCTTTGCGTGGGTGGATGAGTGGATCGGTAAGTTCTTTAGAGATGGCATGAAACAGGTCGATTTTTTTTTGCGTGTGCAGACACTGATTCCTTTCAAGATTGCGGATTAATAATGTGGCTGGGTCATTTTTGATAATGGTCACTACAGACAAATGGACGTGTAGGCAGGCAGCCAACCTGTATGACTCATGTCGAGAGTACAGCTAATTAGATGTCTTTAGCATTGCCATTTCTATGCTGTAAATCATTACTATTCAATAGATTGGTTATTATGCCTCAAACAAATAACAAACTTTGTTATGCAAACAGAATGTGTCACGTTTTACCTTTAGTTTACACATTATTCATTAATACAAGGCGACGGTGCCACACGTGATGCCACGGTGTCGAGCTTCTAAAGGCAATGCGGAGGTGAATGCAGGAGTGTTTCGCAGCTTCACCTGTTTTTGTAATTACATTTTGGACCGGTTGCTGTGGCCATCACACTATTCATACGTACATAGCTGCACCCGGGGATCTTGTTTGTGGTATAGTTGTATTTTTTTAGTATTTCATGACAGTGAAGCATCTTAATGAGGCTGTCTAATTTCAGCGTCTATCTTCTGACGGTATGGAAGCTGCATAGATTCGTTGGAAGCGCTCATACTCTTCATCTCTTTGATGATTCACTTTGTGTCTTCACTGAGCCGTTATTTCATTTTTTTTAACCAGGCAACTTATCATAAATGTTTCCTTTAATTATCTTTAAACAAGTCACCGCAACAACAGACGCACGCACGTAACCCTGTAGTTAATCACAAGCACACGTACAGCACGTACGCTCAGCCGCGTGATGGATATTGTTTTTGAACCTTCTGTGATCTTTGGACTCAGAAATGTTTGATCCAGCGCAGCTTTCCGTTTGAAGGATCACACAGTTTATGTGTGTGTGTGTGTTTTATAGAGATGTCAGAATATTTAATGTAAAATCAAAGAGTGTGCAGCAGGGTCTACAAAGCTAACCATCAGTCTAATGTAATGCACAACTATTTCAAAGAGACTATTTACTGCTCAGTGTAAGACAGTGGGGATGTTTCTGTGTTCAGAAGTGCTGCATAGTTCTTCTAAGATTGTACAACCTTTCTTTGTCTGTTGTACGCCCACAGACCTCCAGTACACCTTCACGCAGCGCCTCCTGTCATGCTCCAAATATGGATTATAAAACGGATGTTTACTATTAATTACATAAAAACTGTAACTGTATTTTCACACAATTTCGACTCTCAATGTTTAGTCAAGTTTGTCTTCGTTGTAATACCACTTGGTGCAGCAGAAGATGGACGTTTGAGCCATTCAGTTACTTTTAGCTAACTAGCTAACCGTCAGTTCATCACTACAGTAAATATTTCAACCATTTAGTCTTTTAGCTAACAACCGCTCTACTCACTTGCTAACTAGTGTTTAAGCAGGTTGGCGGGCAGCTTACTGGTTATTGTAAATATAACATCAACATTATACTAATTTGTAATGTTTTGGCTGTTAATTTTCCTCCCCAACACAAATATAAAAAATATTTCTGGCCTGAAGAATAGACATATACTGTATGTCCACACTGTGTTGTCCTAAAATGGCCATATTTCCATCAGTCATCATCGTAACAATAATTAGACTGTTTATTAAAGTGCTGCCTTATGTTTCTAAGTGTGTAATGCCTCCGTCCTGACAGACATGACCATGGAGGAAGTCAGAGAGTACGAGCGTGCGACACAGGAAGCCACTAACCTGAAGATTGGCACCTTCCCCCCGGCCATCTCTATCTCAGAGACGCCCCTGCCGTCCAGCACCCGCAGCGGCCCCAACAGCGCCCCGTCCACTCCCCTCTCTACAGAAGCCCCAGAGTTCCTGTCGGTGCCAAAAGAGCGTCCCAGGAAGAAGTCAGCTCCGGAGACCTTGACCCTGCCGGATCCAGGCCGCAGGGATTCAATCTTCAAACTGCCCAGCTTTTTCTCCTGGAACTCCAGTCCACAGCCAGAATGAGAGCAGCGGCGTGCCGCTGGTGAACACCCTCGACCTGTGGATCAGTGGAGGATGCCTGCCCTGCACATCCCACAATGCCCCCTCAGCCAGCTGAAGTGAAGGAGACTTTTCAAAGTCACGGTGATCCCAGCCCCTTCAGCAGACCCGCCGGTGTTACAGCAAAGCCAACAGCTCTCAGACTGCCTTCACAGGTGCAGACAGGCAGCCTGACCTCCACAGCAAAAAGTCCTGCAAGGTGTAAAGGTGTAGTCCGTCCCATTAAGAGTCTAACAAAAGCAGCTGGAGGCTCCTCATTCTTCTCTCCTCAAACAGCACCATGCATCAGACAGTATGAGGCCCAATTAGTCAGACTGAGTGCAGTGTACATTCCTGAAAATATTTGATCCCACAGAGCATCACCTCACTTTCATCCAAGCTCAGGGTGTGTTGATATGTTGATTTTCAGTCACTGCACATAAACTTTACATGTACAGCATTTCTTTATCTCTGCTTTACCTTTAAGCATCATCAACACTCTCTGGCTTTGGTAACTGGAGCTCGTGGTTTGACGTAACGTTTTATGTGGTTGGGGCTTTTTGACAGATTCATGTTGGCCACTGTATCGGTTGAATGTTCTGATTTTCACAGTCAGGTGTAAGGTGATTGTGTATTCTTGTATATACTGTGTTGAACAGCTACAACGTCTTCAAGTACTTCAAAAAAGAATATCATATCCAGTGATGATGCTGCTATGAAATCGCTCGTGTATTTTAAAGTACAGGACTTCACTAGACTACGTCAAGTGTTTGTTTATTAAAGTGAGTTCTGTCAGACTCGATGTCTGTAAATGACTTCTGTATTTGCATGATTTTGACTCCGGAGGCTGCGTTCAAAATATTTGTGAATATAAATATGTTCTCTTTGTTATCTCAGCCTCATACTTGATGTTGTGTTTTTACAGACTGGTCATGTGGTTTGCATGTTTTTCTCGGCTTGATTCAACCGTATTCATTTTTTTTTTTTTTTTAGTCATACTGTTGATGGTTTTTGTATTCAGTAAATTAAATTAAATTCTGTTGTATCCATAATCGTGTGAGTAAGTCTTTGTCATTCGAAGGAGATGCAATGTCACCACTCAAAGCAAATAAACTCAGCCTAATGTATTTATTCAAACTCAAGACCAGTTTGAAGGACTAACACACTTATCCTCTTTTAACTTTGTGCCCCTAATGCAATAATCCAGTTACATCAATAGCTTGGCCTCTTTTTTTTTTAGGCCTCAAAAATGACATGCCAAAAATGAATATATATCTCTGCAACTACAAAGTCTATTTGAATAATTTTGTGTCAATCTGGTGTCATAAAAAAGGGAAGACAAGCATCAGGATGTATGTCACTGGCTCGGAGTAAATTAAGATAGCACAAAGTGTAAATGACAGATTTCATTTCCGCCATGGCTCTAAGAGTGAACCGCTCTATGTGATGGAGCATGGAGACTTCTGCAATATGAAAAGACCACGAAGTTCATCCTTCAAATATCATTGGCAGTAGCACCACACAGAAGTACTTATAAAAACTTTTATTTTAAAAATACAGACCCGAAAGTTACAGTGGTGGACAGACATGGAGGCACAAACTATAGTCAACAGGATGCTGGGGTTTTTTTTTCCCTAACACAGTACAAGTACACAGAGTGTTCATGTTTTTGTCCATACGACCACATTTAATTTAAAAGAGCTGTGAGTCAACAATGGCAAACATATGACTCAAAGTCAGAGCTTGAAATGTGCAAAGTTCACTTTAAACATAAAATGATATTAAAAGCAAGCATCCACAAACCTCAGAAACCCAGACTAAAATGTTAAATACATTAAAAAGACAAATAAAATGACCATATATGTTCCTTTATCATATATGTAAACACGACAGAAGCCACCACCGATCATTGACCCAGCTGACAAATTTGTCGAGTGCAAGCGGAGAACAAGATGTGCGTGATTTGTGCCCTCGTTGCTTTCTTCCTTCATTATCTTTCCCGTTGGTCTTTGGCGAGGCGGCTTGTTCTCTGTTCCTCTCTGAGGTTACGCATGGCATTGAGGAAAAATTCATACCAAAAAAAGGTGAAGCCCGTCGACAACGCGGCCTTCACAAGGCTCGGGGAGAGGCCTTTGAAGAAGCCTCGCACACCCTCCTCTTTGGCTATCTGCATCATGCAGTCCAGCAGGCCTCTGTAACTCCGCACCTGCGCGGGAAACACAGGAGATGATGCCTAAATGCCCAAAATATGTTCCGCCGTGAACGTGAAACATGTTGAAGGAGAGCTTACCTGTCCAAAGTGAAGTCTGGCTGCCTCAAAGCCTCCCACCTGCAATCTCTTCTTGAAGAGGTCAAACGGGTACGTGATTGTTTTGCTGATAACTCCAGCTCCACTGCCGCAGATCAGGCTCCTAAGATTTCCTTGAAGGGGGGGGGACATAAAAAGTCATGAGACTTCTGACTGTGACGTAACATGGTGAGGTAAACACGAAGGGCAAGATAATGAGTTCGACCTCCACTGACCTCCTGAGTTTCCAGCTTTGGGTGGTGGAGCCAACAGCTTTTTAAAGACGTTGTAGGAGAAGAACTGCAGCCCAGCGTAAGGAAACACCGCCATCAGTGTTGGAGACAGGCCACGGTAAAATGTCAGCACTCCCTCTGAGCGGCACATTGTAGACACGGCATGTCGCAGGTTGCTGTACACCTGAGAAGACAGATGAAGCATATTGCAAGGAGTTAAAAAGCAGCCAGAGGAAGCCAATTATCACATTTTTAAGAGCTTCTACTTATTCTACTTCTTATTTTAAAGGAGGTGGGAAACAAAAGACTTACAAGGACTCTGGGACAACCAGTCTGTATTCCCACCAACATGTTCATTGCATTTCTTCCTGCCACATTCACAGTGTGTTGGACATGAAGCTTTAAACAAAACAAACTCATCAAATCAATCCAAGAAAACTAGAAGACCATGTTCACTGGCTCACCTTGGGTTCTCCCTGAGCCGCAAAGCGTGTCCGCAGTGTGTCCAGAGGCTGGCAGACCACCGTGGCTGAGCAGGCGGCAAAACCGCCGCACACAAAGTGAACGCCTGCTGTCTGGCTGTCATACGGCGTCGCCTTGTGGACCACCTCCGTCAGAAACTCGAAACTGGTAAACTGCAAAGCACAGACGCACAATTACGTACGTCCTGTGAATAAAGGTAAGATAGTTTTTGAGGAGTTTTACCGTTTACAGGCTTTACCTGAACAGCCCCAAAGCAGATGGAGAGGAGCTGTGCAGGAGTGTGGCCTTTCCAGAAAGCAGAGAGTCCCTCCTCTGAGTAAATGCAACGGGACGCCTGAAATAATCCAGAGTATTTTCCCACCGGCCTCCATGAAGACACACTCTCAATCTGCAGCTGTAGGGAAAACAATGCAGACAGCATATTTCATTTCTGCTCTAATTGTTTTAATACATTAAATCATTTTTTAGTACACAGACACGTCTTTACCTGAAATCTAATTTTAAGCACATCAAATGGGCTGATGAGGGCTCGGGTGACCATCCCAGCAGCTGACCCAGCCAGGGCTGCCTCCTCTGGAGTGGGAGCTACACCCTGAGCCCCGGGGTCGTAGCCCACCATGTCTCCACGACCTCAGAGTCCTGTTAACGCTGCAGACATAATGTTAGCCAATAATTCAGATTATTATATAGATATATTAGATTATTATATATAGAGCTGGCAGCCTTCCTCTAGATACTGGCAGGTTCAACAATATGTGAGCTGCGTGGTTTCAAGTGCAAGGTGAGTCAATTTCTTTTGTATGAATTCATGAATTCACATCCTGTACTGAGGCAGAGGTAGGCAAACCATAGTGTAAACAGTGTAAACAACAAATCTGCCACTAGCATTATCAACAAAATCTTGCAGAATGGGCACTTCCGGTGTGTTATATTACTGTATATGTATATATTATGTTATTGCATTATTAGAGAATTTGATCTTTGTCAAATTCTATAAACCGATCATGTGTTTTGTTTGTAAAATCTCAACCTACAAAGTAAAAAGCTGTCAGATGATTACAGAAGCATGTAAAATGCAAATTTAGTTACTGGAGTTAAAAGTACATATTTTGACAGAAATATGTGAATTTTGCTGTAGACATTAAGTTAGAAAAATATGATCCGATCTGGATTATTCAAAATTGTATTTACTAACATGTGAAAGCAGCTTCGTGGATCAGGGTGGTATTCATTTGTGGTGTCTTGTAAGCCCAGCAGTTGTTTCCATGACACACTATAAAGTAGTATCCAAATCAAGACCAAATCATGCTGTCACGACCATATTAAGATGATACTAACACCCATGAGACGCTGTGAGGGCAGCATGGTCCAGTAGAGGACATGCAGTGACACCTTGGGGCTAGCTGTGCTAAGCTAACAACAACACAGCAGCTGTTTACATCACTACAGACAGGCAAACTGACACTTACCTCGCAATAAGCCTTTCATAAAACTACAGCTACGGTGCTGAACTCAGACACCTACAATTCAGCGCTAGGAGGAGAAGAGGAACATGTTTTAATTGCAAATGCGCCTAATTCCTCTTTTTTACTTCCGGGTCAGAGAGCGTCTGCTCCACCTTTCAAAGACGAAACATTGCAGCAAGATGAACCCCCTCCTTATATGGACACACCGGAAAGCCTCAGGATAGGGTTTTAGGCGAGTTGGCGAGAGGGGTTGGTAATCATCTCAGCGTGACACTTCATCTTTGAAAGCCTGTGTGTCGAGTAACGTCTACGCTTACTTCCCGAGTTGAATGAGCACCTTAGATGTAAATAATCGGCGTAAAATTTAGGCAAAAACATTTTAGACGTTATTGTCGAAATGTAAGTAACTGATTTATTTGCTCGACATGTAGTTAACGGCAACCGTTTTCACGTTTTTTGCGCGAACGGTTGTAACGTAAACGTAGCTCGGGTGCCCAACTTGACGCTAACTCGTCTTAACATTAACGCTACATTAGCTCTGCACTTCAGCACAGGCACACAAACGATATAAAAATATATATAATAGTTAAAATTAGTTGACAGCAAGGTAGCAAAAGTGTGCTACGTTTCGTTAACCCGTAATAACGTTTAGCTGACGTGAGCTAACCTCGGTGTAACGTTAACAAGTACGTGTGCGAGTTACTTCTGATGTGGCTAATGTATTTATCTGACCAGCCCACCATGTTGGTGTGTTGTGTGTTAAATCGGAGGATTTAGGGTATCAGGTGACCCTTTGGTTGACCTGTGTGTGCCCGTGTAATCCCTCCTATCCCTCCAGTGAATGAGCAGCCAGTTTGATGACCGCACAGGATTTATTGTTGTCACGCAGATTGTTCTCTTGTGTCCAGGCTTGAGGCAGTCTAACAAAACACTGTCTGATTTTCACAGTGTGACAGCTCTCAGGTGTAATCTATGATGGAAAACTCGACTGACGACTACAGGATCCAGTCATTTGACCTGGACACACAGATGTTGCTGAAAACAGCCTTGAAAGGTGAGCACGAGTTTCAGTGTTTATCGCCTCAGCATCCAACTCTGTCAGTAACAAACATCTCAAACCATCTGTTTGTGTGTTTCAGACCCAAGTTCAGTCAACCTGGAGAAAGTTTCCAATGTCATCATGGATCAGTCTTTAAAGGACCAAGTGTTCAGCAAAGAGGCTGGACGCATCTGCTACACCATTGTGCAGGTCCATACTGTCTGCTGGTTGTCCATGTTAATTAACAACGAACTGGCATCCACACTGTCGCTCTTCAAATCTTTATTATTATTCCTACACCTAGGTTTTTTGGCACCTCACTACTGTTACATACTTTGTCCTACAGAAGCCATTCAAATATCACAACGTTAAGCTCATTTAGGACATGTTGGCTATTATTTAACTAATTCATACCATTCATGCTTTTTAAAATATTCAGCTTTTTTCCCACGTTCAAATTTTACATTAAATTGAATGGCACAACCTTCAAATCTTTCTACAAACCTTCATCGCTTTCAACTTCCACTGCTCCCACGTACTTTAAGCCACAGACTTCATTCAAACTTTAAACTTTGTTAAAATATTCTACTTTTATCGACATTTCACACTTTATTACACTATTATACGGTATTTCAGATTTTGGCTTTTCAGCAGAAGTCATCCACACCGCATTTTCCGCATGGGATGCAGTTTTCTAGTTTTATTTGATCAAGGCAGATGGTTTTAAGAAACCAGAGCAGGACTTAAACATCTGATTCTTCTTATCTTATTAATGCCTTACTGGTAGTTTACACTCAAGCAACAGGAGGCTTTTAAACCAGCTTACTCACACCTCTGTGTTTTCCTGACTTTTCTTCTATCTGACCTCTCTTGGTCACCTTCGTGCAGGCCGAGGCCAAGCAGAACAATGGAAACGTGTTCAGGAGGAACTTGTTGAATCGGCTCCAGCAGGAGTTCAAGGACCGCGAGGAGACGAGAGAGCGCTCGCTGCAGGAGTGGGTCTGCTATGTGACGTTCATCTGCAACATCTTCGACTACCTCAAAGTGAGTGTTGTTTTATCATGTTATCATATTGTCTTAATCATTAACACAGAGCGGCATTGTTATCTGACTCAGGATCAAAGCATCTGTGAAACAGCTTGAATGTATTTTATTTTAGCGGCCACCTTTTGAAATCTTTGATTACATCTTGGCTTCAGTGTAGCAGACAGTACTGTACACATGCTGCTCTGAACATGTGGCTTGTTTTATGTAGTAATAAAAGTGTTTAGTGTATCAGTTGTGGGAAAATGAGACAGGAAAGTGTGGAGCCACTTTCACATCCACTTTAGCTCGACTCAGGTTTCACTGGAACAGTATGCCTGTGAATCTGAGGGACTCCACCTCTGTTTATATTATTGAAATAAAATTGTGTGTATTTATACACACAAATAAAAGTTATTTGCTTTTATTTATATATATATATATATATTTTTTTTTTTTTTACCATTTTATTGCAGAACTGTTATTTTTTTATTCAAAAAAGTTCTATTAATTCTTGCTCTGTGAAACACATTTTAGTCAGCTCTTTTTATGGAGACAGTCATTGCTCGCTCCTTTCACTTTTAACCCGGTCGCGTTGATAAAAGTTTTATTCTTGCACTCTCTGTGTTGTCTCGACATTTAGGTGAACAACATGCCAATGGTGGCTCTGGTCCATCCTGTGTTTGACTGTCTGATGAGGCTGGCTCAACCAGATGCTCTAATGAATGAGGAGGAGGTAAGGAGGAGCGTGGATGTGTTTCTCTTTTTGTTTTCTTTCATTAAAAAAAAACAATACTGATATTAAACATCTCCTATCATGCATGTGGGGATATTTGTTCAACTTTGTAGTAGCAATTTTAATTTCTAAGGCCAGTGCCTCCACTCAAGGGTGATTGTAGCAATATTCTTTACTTTGAGAAAACACACTGCAGAACTCTTCTCCAGTCTTTTTCTTCTATCGTCTCCTCCACCTCCCTCTGCAGGTGGACTGTCTGGTGCTGCAGCTTCATCGCATTGGCGAGCAGCTGGAGAAGGTGAATAGCCAGCGCATGGACGAGCTGTTCTTCCTGCTCCGGGACGGCTTCCTGCTCCAGGAGGGCCTGACCTCCATGGCCCGTCTGCTGCTGCTGGAGATACTGGAGTTCAGGGCTGGAGGCTGGTTGCTCAGCAGCACTGCCCACAAGTACTACTACAGTGAAATTGCGGACTAGGGTTGTTGCAAGGACAAGGGTGCTGACCGGTCGTTTTGCAGGTGTGTTAGCCAACGTGTGAGCACCTTGGATACCTCTCCTTAGTCACCACTGATTATAAAACCAGCAACATCCTCTAGGAAATCAGTTTTGTGAAGGGTGCGGTTCAAAAACTGTAAAAAGACTTTTTGATTTTGCTGGATTGTTCCCTGCGTTTGATAATGTTACTAAGACACGGTGCCGTGGATGTGGAATGTGCAATAGTTGAAGTTAACGAGGTTTACCCACATTCAGGTACACTTTGTTTAGAGTTTGATCACAGCTGAAGAAGCTGAAGATATTTTTATGTTGTTGTTTTTTTTTGTTTTATTCTTGCAGGCATTCCTGTTTTGAGAAAACATTTCAAAGTCCAACTTATTTTTTACCAGATCCAAAGGGCTTGAACAGACATTCCAGTCAGATGCAAGCTGATTTGGTCTTTGCTTTAACTTTTATTGTTGTGTGACCAACTTTTAATTTAAATAAGAATTAATATTTTACATATTTTAGCATAGAATTAAAATTTTACAAAAGGTTTGAATTGCAGTTCAGAGGAATGTTCTGCCTAATCTGTCCTGTGGATCCTGCGTTACTGTTTTGTTACATCTCGTTCTAGGAGGCCGTTTGTTCAGATGAAGCATTGTGTCTTAATTCAGGGATGTTCTTTTTATTTTATTTTTTTATTTTATATTTTTTTGTTACAGCTCAACTTATAAATAAAAGACCAGTTAGAGTTCATATTTAAACTGTGTTTCTATAAATAAATCAGTCGGATATTTAAAGAAATTTCCAGAAGTTGTGCCAATGTAACAACACAGGAGACGTGACAAAACTTGTGGTGGTGGAAAAAGTACTTGGATCATTTACTTGACAAAAAAAGTAGCATGAAACACTACTTCAAATAAAATTTGAAAAAAAGTAGTGAAGTATTGGCATAAAAATAGATTTTAAGTGCCAAAAGTAAAAGTAGTCATTATCTAGGAGAACCCATTTCATAATATTATTATTGATGCATTAACTTATAAAGTAGCAGGAAACAGTACTTCCTCCACCACTGCTGGTAGTTTTCTTCCCCTCACGTATACGCAGGTCAGTCACAAGTATAAAGTTACCAGACAAGTATTTCCCTTTTCCACCAGCATTAACAACAAACACTCTGTAGCTGAGCTCAGTTTTTACGTTGTTACCTTTGTTGATACTCATTGACGGCTTTACGGTCTTCAACCAAAGCTGTGCCTTTTTGAATCAGACAGACACAAGCATAGGACACACGTCACACAGTTAAAATATTACACCTTTTTGAAGTGTCATTTTTGAGAAGCTGCACCTGTAACTGTAAATAAGTTGAGCTTAATATAAAATTGGCTTTCACGGCAGTCAGACAAATCAACGATGAAAAGAGTTTAATTAAAAGCTCCGTCGTGGTGAGGATGTAGGACATTTTATAGTTCCCAAATTCCTTTTTTTCTAGTTGGGTTTGAAGGTTTGTGTATAAGCTTTAGTATTTGTCACCACATTCAGACCAAGTCGAGTTAAACCTTCTTAGTTTGAATGCTGTAGACACGAATAGTCCCTAAAGGGCACAATACTGACTGCAATTTCTGTTTATATATTTTATTACACTGCTGCAACATTTTTACATTACCCAGTTCCATTTTTTATGCTTGGGTTGTACATTTAATGCAAGATTATTTGTTCTAATAAACCTTGGACATTTTTCATGAAGTCAGTTTTATGTGTTTATTGGGTGTAATACTACTGAGCACAACTTTATTGTACAGAACACAGTTTCCCAATACAAAAAAAAAATCCGTTACCCTTTCACTGTTGTCCTTCCACCAAAGGATTTTCACTATTTACAATAGTGCTTTGAGCAACAAAACATGTCCTTTGTGACCAACACCACATCTGTCCAGTCTGAAGAAACATTCGAATTGACAGCGTTCCAGTCCTGTGGTTTTTCTTTCTACCACCAGCGGTAGTGAGCGTAGGCTCTGTTGGCTTCGGCCATCTTGTGCAGCTCAAGCTTCTTCTTGACGACGTTGCCCTCCTTCGCATAAGCTGCCAGCAGTTCCTGGGAAAGTTTTTCATACATGTGCATGCGTCGGTGTTTGTTGTCCCTGCACTCTCTGATCATCCACTTCATGGCGAGGAAGCGACGTCTGTTGTCCGAAAGAGGGACGGGCACCTGGGTACGGTTGGAGATCAAACAGAGTATAATTAAACTTTTATGTTCGTGCTTTATTGGCACATTATCGCCAACAAAGAGCAGTGATCTGCCTCATCACTGACCTGGTAGTACTTTCCACCCTTCTGTATGCTGGTCAGCCCAACGATAGGCTTACAGTTCTCCAGAGCTTGGTGAAAAATGGTGTAGGGGTTACACTCGATCTCTTTCTTCTTCCCTTCTGGAGCTTTGTGGTATTTCTCCACCTGTTTCCTCTTTATGTGCTCCAGCGTCTAGAAATACAAAGAGTCATTTGTATACAAGTAGGCCAACAAGAAATCTCGCATCGCTTTGAGGCTGTGAACAGTGTTCCCTTTCGTACCTGTGTCAAGATCTCTCGGGCCAAAAACTTGTCTCCGTGTTTCATCGTCATGTTGATGAATTTACTGAAAAGCAAAGGCAGAAATGATCACCTGACATGCACAGCTTGGATTAAACATCCTCCTGCAGTGAGCTGGGATCTTTGTTCGTTCTACCTGATGACTGGGTCACAGAAAACAGAGCTGGTGACTCCACTGCTTGCTGCCTTGATGGGACTGATCACTTTGAGCTGCCGCTCCTCTTTCTCCTGAGCACTCAGCTGTGACTCTGGTTTGCTGTAGGCCTCCTTGCTGATCTCCGGCTCCAGATAGTACGGGTTGTATCTGCTCCATCTCACCAGGAACACTCTGCAACCAAAGAACACGTGAGAGAGGTTCTCATATTGCTCAGAGTTTGTGTGTGTGATGAATCAAGAATGAACTGTTCTTTTAATAATTATATTTTTTGCAAAGAAGGTCACACAGTCATACAGAGTGTGTGGCAGCCTGCAGAGTCAAAATATTATTGTATTATCTATAAAATCCAGATGTTTTGAATGAATGAGTCAATAAACAGTTGGTTGCAGTTTTATAATCACTGTAAATTGAATAAATTTGGATTTTGGACTGTTGGTCAAACAAAACAAGGAAAGAAAAAATTTCCTTTAAAGATCTGGCAACATTTTTTTTGCTGTTTTGTAACATTTTATAGTTTTTAATAGATAGAAAATGTGTAAAAACAAAATAGTTACAGCCCTGTTGAAGACATGTTGCGCTGTAAACATATTATTATTTTAGACCAGGCATGTCCACAGCCCCGCGGTCAGATTTCATGCAGCCTGAATCTTCAGTTTTATAATATATCATTTATGGCCTGCTAGGACTGTCAGACACTGTATGGATTTGAACCTTTAAGGACATAACTGCTGTAGATGTGACACGAAATATCACTTTCTGAATGACTTTGTTAAAGACAAGAGCATGAGTGACGCGTTTTAAACTTAAAACGTTAACATAATAAGTCATGTTTAAAATGAACAGGTGAAGATTTGTATTCATGCAAGTTTAACGTGTTCCAGTTTATTCTTTGTTATCTGACTCCAGATGTGAAAGAAAGGAAGAGCTGGTTTTTAGATTTGTTCACGGCTGATTTGGCTGCATTGTCATTTTAAAAGAAAATGATAATTGTGACAATAAAAACAAAATTGTTACAGAACAGTGCATTTGTGTGTAACCTCTATTTTTTGAATGTTAGTATTGGCCCCCGGGCATCTTCACATTGTCAAATCTGGCCCTCTTTAAAAGAAGTTTGGACAGCCCTGGTTTAGACAGTCTTTTAAATAAATTACTAGCTAACGGATTAAATTAAGATTAATCACATTATTACAGTTTAATGCTAACGTTAGCTCACATTTAGCATCGAGGGCTAGCTCGCTTTCTATCCACGTAAATTATCATGAATGACGCAGTGACCGTGACCGCAGCACAGTGACATCAAACACGCAGCTAACACTACCTGTTAATTAATCTGCGCGTTTATAAAAATGATAGTTACCTTGGTGACCAGGGTTTTAATAATCCCGTGATGGAGGCCGCCATCTTGACAATGTGACAGCGGCAGTTGGGACGGAAGGTTAGTACGTCCTACAGATGCCTGCAGAAAAAAAACATTTAAAATTTGCGTTTCATATGGCAAATTTTTAAATATATTTTTATATTAATGAAACATGATTTTTAATAATAGTAAATACATTGTTTGTTTTTTTAATTTTAAAAATATCTTCGAGCAATAATTTCGGACTCTCGCGCGCGCACGCCGGTGGTGACATCACGCGATGTTTTCAGTGCTATGGCGTACCAGGAAGGGGAGTCGCTTGAATCCTGGCTCAGTGAGTGATTAATCCCGTTTTATGAATTAAATAATGCGGATAATTAGCTAGATATATAGCTCCGGGGTGACAGCGCAGTAAATGTGTCAGTGCAGGCGCTGTCAGGGCTGCTGAGAGCCGCTCATTCACAGCTAGTTAAAGAGGCTGACAGGCTGCATCATGAGCAGGATGGGTGGAGAGCTTTAATAAACTCTGTCTGGGTCACATTTAGCAGTGACAGCTCTGTGATTGTTGAAGCTCGACACATAGTTATCCCTCAGCTTAATACTTGCAGCTGTCTCGGGGGCAGAAAACAGATGAGCAGCACAATGAACAGTGCATCAGCAATCACACAAAAGAGGGAGAGTGATAACAAATGCTGCATTGTTATGTTGGTCACAAGACTCACAGGGAGACATATCCACAGCGGGGTGTGATGTGCATTTAATGCTGCAGTCTTTTCTCTGACAGATAAAGCCACCCATCCGACAAACAGGCAGGAGGACTGGGAGTACATCATAGGCTTCTGCGATCAGATCAACAAAGAGCTGGAAGGGTACGTCTGTGAAATGTTCACACGCCTTTTTCTTGGTCGCCTCAGAAAAGGGTCTCACATCTGGATTCGTCCTCTGTTAGCATCCTCTCCTGACCTTTTCTTTTATCTGTTGGTTTCACAGCCTCACGGTGAAAGACAGAAACGGTCTTCCCTTCTAGCAAAGGGATCTCAATTATTTTTATAACCCAACAAATCCTCCGTAAAGAAGCAAGTATTTCGGCTTCTTCTGGACTTATTCTTGCAAGTTCATTTTCTCTGTTGCCATCAGCGAGGAGTTACGCCTTACCTGCTCGTTAAACTAACCGATTCGTTCCTTCTTTCTGCAGCCCAATTGCTAAATGCTCTGTAATCTTGTTCTTAATTGTCTTTATCTTGTCCCTTTTGTAGTTTATTTATCAATAATTTATAGACTTTTCCACATTAAGCTCCCATGATGATTTATCTGTATGTCTGTAAGTTTCTGTGTGTGTAAAGTAGCTCCAAACTAATTGACCCCAGTGGGATTGATAAAGTTGTTTTGAATCTGGATTTCGTCTTGCAGTCCTCAGATAGCTGTAACTCTGCTCGTCCACAAAATCCACTCACCTCAGGAATGGGAAGCTCTTCAGGCTCTGACAGTAAGAAATGCTTCACCTGCATGTCAGCAAGCAGATTTTTTCTCGACTATTGAAGCAAACACTTCATCCCAACTGTTTTGTTTGCAGGTATTGGAGGCATGCATGAAGAACTGTGGGAGAAGGTTTCATAACGAAGTCGGAAAATACAGATTTTTGAACGAGCTGATTAAAGTGGTGTCTCCAAAGGTGAGCAGTCTCCAAATTGGTTTATATTTAACCTGTATGAAACGTGTGCTTGACTGTCTCTTTAATCACCTCTTGCTTCCAGTACATGGGTGACACTGCACCTGAGAAGGTGAAGCTGAAGATTGTAGAGATGTTGTACAGCTGGACGGTGGCTTTCCCAAACGAAGCCAAGATCAGTGAAGCCTACCAGACGCTGAGAAGACAGGGTGCGTTGAGATGATAGATATAATGCATGTGAATAGACGGGGAAGCTCATTAATCCAGTGCTCGCTCTTTTCAACAGGCCTCGTGACGCATGACCCGGAGTTACCGCTGGACAGGACTCTGATTCCTTCTCCTCCGACACGACCTAAACATCCAGTGTTTGACAACGAGGACATGGGCAAGGTGAGAGCTGCACTCCTCATCCTCTAAATAACGATGTCTGGCTTTCAGTGAAATAAATTAGCATGATGTGAACACCATCATCACAAAATCTGTTGCAAAATCGTTCAAGTGTGTATTTGTGTACTTATATAACTGACATTGTGGGGACATAAAATAGTTTACACACTCACATTGTGGGGACTCGCCTTCCTTTTGGGGACAAAGGCGAGTCCTCGTAATGTAAGTCATAAAATTTAGGGTGAAGACTTGATTCAAGGTCGGGTAAGAATTTTGATGAGGCAAAGAGTGGTTGTAGTTCGGGTTTGTCTCTGGGAAATTAAAGCAAATCAATGTAATTTCCTGTGAAATGATGAAAACATGACTCTGTGTGTGTGTGTGTGTTTAGCTGCTTGCTGAGCTTCTCCGGAGTAAAAATCCAGAGGACCTCCAGGAAGCCAACAGGTTAATCAAAAACATGGTGAAAGAGGTAAGACATGTCAGGAATGTACATGTTGCTTAATATCTATTCATCACTTCAAATTGATATTCATCCAACTCTTGAGTCTGTGCGCAGGTGATATCACTATAATATTCCTCATATACGACCATTTCTATGTGTAGTAAACAGTTCATTGTGTGTTTTTTGTCAGGACGAGGCTCGAGTGCATAAGGTTACGAAGCGTATACACACACTGGAGGAGGTGAACATCAACGTCAAGTTGCTGACGGAGATGCTGACCCATTACAATAAAGACAGCTCCACTGAGTCAGATAAGGAGATCATTAAGGTGCGTGTGTTATGCACAGCAAATATTGTGATATTATATATTATATTATTGTGTTGTCTTGTTATTTAAAGGTCCAGAGTGACAGATTTAGGGGGCTCAATAAACTGAAATGCCAAAAGCATCAGCTGGTGTCACAGCTTTGTTTAAACGCCTCCTTTGTATTTCCTTTCAGGAACTTTACGAGCGGTGTGACAAGCTGAGGCGTGCTGCTTTTAAAATGGCCACCGAGACAGAGGACAATGACGCTAGTTTAGGTTTGTACGTTTGGTATTTTCCTCATCTGAAGGCACATTTTGATCATTTCATTGTGTGTAATCTGTAACGTCTGTGACAGGTGAGATCCTGCAGGCGAGCGATGACCTCTCCAGGGTCATCAACTCCTACAAGAAGATCGTTGAGGGGCAGCCCATCAACGGCGACAGTGAAGAGCCTCCATCCACGGCTGATCACAGGGAGAGTGGTACGCGACTTTTTTTTTATAAATATGCGGTAAACGTGCATTTCACATGATTGTTTTATGCTCAGATATCCTGATATCCTCCTCTCTTTGTCACACAACAGAGACCACGGACACGCTGATCGACCTCGCCGGCCTCGACACTCCCAGCCCCCCTCAACCTGCTGCGCTTCCCTCTCAGACCTTAAATCTCATCTCCACCAATCCCACGATTTCCCCCATCCCCGTCCTGCCTCCTCCTCCCAAACACCTGGCCGGCTCTCATGGCAGTCAGAGCAGCAGCCCGAGCCACCCGCCCCTCGACAAGGCCTCCACTGCACTCTCTCTCCTTGATGATGAGCTGCTGTCTCTAGGTAGTACATCCCGATTATCCCGGACGGAGTTAAAGGAACAGTTCATCCAACTGTGACACAAATCGTCCTAGCAGCACCTTTAAAACTCACTAGAAAACACGTAAATTGATATTTAATAAGTGAGATTTGGAGGTGCAGGCAGGTCCTTTCAGGCTTGTTCTTTCCTCATTTACAGTATTTAGGCTTACTATTATAATCCTTATTATTATAAAATTATGAAGTTGCCAACCAACCGAACAAATTATATTTTCAGATTTAGAATATTTCTGAAAAGTTGAGCTTAGTTTAATGTAGCAGTTTCCTTCTCAAATAAACTTAAAGATAAAAAATTCTTTCACGTATCTTCTTTCAGGACTGAACGACCCCCCTACCTCCCTGAGCAACCAATCAAAACCCAAGTTGAGCGACTTGTCCAATCAGTGGACGTCCTTACAGGTACATCTAAAACTGTTCATGAACAGCAACGTGTCAGTCAGTGTGTGGAAAAATGGTAAATCATCTTGTCTCCGCATCTCCTCTGCAGGCTCCAGCTTCGAGTGTGGATTTGTTTGGCACCGTGGCTTGTTCAGGTCCAGCGGTGCCTCCAGCTGAGCCAGCTGCTGCCACACACTCTCTCCAGAACCTGCAAGACCTGGCCATGATGGGCTTTTCAGATCCCAAGAGGTACTTTCTCAGTGGATTTCAGCAGCATTCACTTTTATTATAACCTTGTTTGTGACATTATGACAGGTGTGAGGTTGTTTTGAATTGATGTTGATGCTCTTACTTGACCAGTCTTCAGTACTTTTAAGGTCCCATAGCGATCCATCAAGTGTTATTTTCAGTTTGTCCAGCCAGATGACGGCCAGAGGAAGCAGCTTTGGGATGCCTGCAGCAGTACCCCCCCTCTTGCCCGGACAGGGCTGTCCCTCCTCACCCTCGCTACTCCAGAGTACAATGCCCGGCTCTCCCGCTCTATCTCATGCCAAAGCCCAGAGCCTGAGCTCAGCCCCGGGCAGCCCGCTGTTCCGCTCTCTGTCCCCCTGCCACCCTCCCCTACAGGGCAGCCCGGCCAGAGCCGCAGACATCTCCCTGAGCAATGTGCACATCCCTCTGGAAGCCATCAGACCGAGTAAGGACAGGAGAGAGAAGGGGAGGGAGCGAGGAATGATGGGTTTGACTGGTTAATGGAATGACAAAATGAATCTGAATAGCTCTCGTCTGCCCGTTCCTGATTGGCTGCGCCCCGTCTGTCCTCAGGTAAAGTGCTGCCTGTGACGGCCTACGATAAGGACGGTGTTCGCATGCTCCTCAACTTTGCGTCTGACTGCCCCCCCGGCAGGCCCGATGTGTTGGTAATGGTGGTGTCCATGCTCAATACAGCACCGCTGCCTGTTCACAACGTGGTGCTGCAAGCTGCTGTCCCCAAGGTAAAGAACTTTGCTTCATCCATATCGCCTTTTATTTGCTACGTTGTCGTTGCACAAGCCTCACCTTTTGTTTGCTTTAGTTAGAAGTCACAATATATACACAAAGTTTTTCACAGCATCACCCATGTGTCTACATAATGGCTAAAATATTTCACATTTTAAAGAACATATTTTAACTGACAGAAACTTTAGAAGGGGTAACTAGGACAGGACGTTAAGTCATCTCTTCCTCGTCTTCCAGTCGATGAAGGTGAAGCTGCAGCCCCCGTCTGGGACAGAACTGGCGCCGTTTAACCCCATCCTACCTCCAGCCTCCATCACCCAAATCATGTTGCTGGCCAATCCAGCAAAGGTAGGTGACGCAGTAACACCGCCAGCCATGTTACATTCTGTCGTAGCCGGCAGCCTGGTGCTTAAATATTAACATCTTCACAGGAGAAGGTGCGTCTGCGCTACAAGCTGGCTTTCACGCTCGGGGACCGCCTGTGCAACGAGGTTGGAGAGGTCGACCAGTTTCCTCCACAAGAGACATGGGGTCATCTATAGCAGCGTGCACGGCTGCTACCGCTCAGCAGGGACAGAACGGTTCATCCCAGAGAGAAAGGAAGGGAAACTCAGCCGCACTCTACCTTTCAGCTTCACATTCCTTATAGTCGTTCTTTGTTTTTTTTGGGGGGGGGGGTATTGTTAGAACTGGCAGCGAGAAGCTAACAGCAGACACTTATTTACACAGTGCTTGTTTCTGCAGACCGCTAACAAACTAAAGATATACACTGGCAAGTAAGACAACCGCGGTGTTTAGAGGTCGACGGCATTGAGATTGAGATTTTAATGACTACTACAGTTTAGAATGTACTATAAATAATCCGTGCATTAGGGTTCGGTCTCAGACTGACAGGACGCATTATGATATAAAGTCGTATGACAAATAACCTCAGAGATAACAGAGCCTGAGAAACAACAGTCGTGTTTTTATTTATTCCTCTGGCTGAGCAGCAGACGGTATACTTGAATATATTCGGAAACTAGTCGACGCGTTACGATGGAGTTAAAGTGGAAAATGCATCTACTAAGTGAGAAGTACTGTCACATTGTCATTGCTGCAGGAGGATAGATGACTTTATTTATTTCATGATTATTTCAGACATCAAACTTTATTGATTAAGTGACCTGTGATCAATGCTACTTAATTTAGCCCTGTTTTAGAGTAGTGGACCAACAGTGTTTGATTTTGTGTTGTAAAGGCAAACAACTGCACTTTAGATGTTTTTTTTAAATTATTATTATAAATATGTGGTTTTATTTGATGTGATTTATTTTATATTTTTAAAAAAAAAAAGGTGATTAGCTCAGATTGTCATGATTTTAGCCGTGGTCCATTTCTGTTCTGTATTTTGAACACGTTAACTCTTCTAGGAGTATTTTTATTATTTTTTTTTTTTGTCATTTCTTATTTTCTGTTTTCGTTGTTTCAGTGCATCACTGAACTTAGAAAATGTGAACTGGAAAAATCAAACATTTGGAAATATACTTGTGCAGTGTGCGCGCAGCAGCGGGAGAGAGCGGAACTGTGCCGCGAGTCAATTCGTCATCGGTCAGTTCGCCCGATCCTCCCTTAGTTCTCAAACTCGACGTCATGTGGGATGTACAGAAGTGCGTGTTAAATGTACATAGTATGTAATGTACTTATTGTTTGTTGTATGACAAGTTATGTGAACATGTGACATGTAGATTTTGGGAGAGTGTTAGGTCTGTACATACTGTATGATGTGCCATGTGTTCGCTGCATGACAATAAATATTTCTGTTAATGGATGTCTGATGTTCTGAAGGCTTTTTTTGTCAAAAGATACAAAAAGTGATACAACATATACCATGAAAAGGGTTTTATTATCAAAGAGCACATTTTGATCACTTCAACTTATGTACAGTACAAAAATGCAAAAGAAAAGATCTCTTGAAAGTCGTCGCTCATGCTTCAACAGTTCCCTCTTTGACGATAGCCATAGCCAGATTCCTGGCCAGAGCGAGTCTCAGGAGCTCCACTTTGGTCACCTCTATGTCTTCATCCTGGAACGACAAACGCAGTCAAATAACAAGTATAGGCGCTTGTACTGTGAGATTGTGGCAGAGCGTTGTGGAAGAAAATACACCCCAACCCCCCCCTGTAGGGGTCGCCAAAGCTTTGCACAGGGTTTCATGGGGTGTAAGACAACTTTGCAACGTCCTCCCGACTGCCAAAAATGACCTCACCTTGTTTGACTGTTATTTAAAGCATCGTGTTGTCCTGGGGTCATTTTGATCCCCAACATGAGGGTTACAGTCGGCCTATATCTCAGCATTTTATTACATTATGTGAAGTTACTGTACTATAAGTAGTGGAAAGGGCACAGTGAAGACCTGAACGCAAACTATATTCACAGACCTTCACGCTGCTGAACAGCCTGATCCGATCTGCAGTTCCTGCAGTTATTGCATTCACTATTTGGGTTAACTGCACTGTTTATTTATGTTATTCTGTAATGTCATTGTTACGCATTGAATAGAGTATGAAATATCCATGAATCATGTCAGGGGTTGTCAGTTTACTCAGTGAAAGTTGACAGTTTCCAGCTTCTCAAAATGCAAACTAGAGAACAACGATAGAAGAGCTTCATTCAGACCGTAGCACCAAATTTACATGAGCAAAGCAAATGTTAACCAAATTTTGACTTACGGTCTTACAGCTGCTGAGATCAACACAAAAATCAGCAACAGCAGCAATCTGGTACATCACCTGAGCAGGATTAAGGCTGTGTGAGGAGATGTGTGTACCTGCATGGGCCTGTCTGCGCCGGGGGTGGTGTTGTTCAGTGAGGAGGTGAGCTCCTCTAAACAGAACATCAGCTCGTGGGTTTGGTCTGCTGAGAAGATCACCTGAAAAAACAGAAAAACCAACCAACAAAGACAACTTTCAGTCAAAACGTCTCCTGGTTTGTTCACGCGGTCAATCATAATAACCTGGACTGTACAGTTTATGGTGTAAGTTTGAAGTCGTGCTTTGTTTCTGTTTAGCATACAGTAAACTTTATGAAATTCACTTTGACGGGGAAAAAAAAAAAGCATGATCCACTCTAAGATTCAGTCTTGTGACTCGTAATTGAAAATGCATGATCGGACACATGTTTATTATCTCGTCACAGACCTGCACTGAAGTTTAAAAAAAAAAAAAAAGAGCAACGCACAAAGTTCTGTTAGACAGTTCCCAGAGAGGAATGAGCACAAGTAAACAGATTAATGAGTGAATCTGCTTTAAATCAGACTGATGATTTATTTGGAGCCATTTATGCAACTAAAAAAAAAAAAACACGCCGAAAACGTGTTTTTAATTTACCAACTATTAAAACTTGCTGATTACTAATGCTAGCATAAGCCTCAAATGATTAGTTCATAAACAGAAAAATGACAAATATTCTCCGGTTCCAGCTTCTTAAATATGAAGATTTCCGTGTTTTCTTAATCTTGTATGACAGTGAACTGAATATGTATCGGCCTTTTGACTGTTAGTAAGACAAAACAAACATTTGAAGATGTTTTGAACAGAACGTGAAGGTCACTTATAATAATATGAATGTGACTGACCTCTTTCTGCTCCAGCAGCGGCAGGGCGTCGGTCAACAGAGTCATCCAGAAGCTTCGGGGGGCGATCTTGGCCGTCATGAGGGAGAGGAGCAGCTTGGCCGCCTCGCTGAAGCGCTTCTCTCCGTACAGCTTGTGGAACTCACGGTACTTCCCTGCGAAGGATGAGACGGCAACGTTTTCAGACGGCAACACCGGCCCATGGCAACGCTTGATCAAACTAAACCTGACGTACATGTTAGCACTCAGTATTAAAGTGCTGTTTGATGGACATCGATACCCAGAGACTCCGTGCTTGTGCCACTACGTCAAACACTATTTACTCTCCTTTATTTATATAGATCTGTTGACAAACCAAGAGTTTAATAGGCTTTACATTAAGTCATAATCTACAGATAGCCTATTTCTTTAAGTGTACTTGCATCTATAAATAGTTGATCTCTTTTCAGTGATATTCTTCCAGTAAAACACGCGGTCACATGCTGTTGCATTAAGCACTTTGTGGCTTTATTTATATCTCTGCGTGCACTCATGTCTGCGGCTCATGTGACAGCCTCAAAGAGTCTTTAAGAGAAGCAGTCCAGGAGCCAATCTGCCCTGACTAAATGTTCCCCTAGCACTAATGTGTGAATTTAACTTGGCTGAGAGCGGCTGAGTCACAAGTTGAGTTACCCCAATGCTGTGCAATGTGTGTGTTCCTTGTTCATACCAAGGAAAGTAAGCCTGTCGCTGAGCAGCATTGCTGGACCCAAGTTGTCTATCAGGTCCAAATCGGAGAACGTCCCTCTGGCGCAGTAATCCTGTAAGAACCTGACACACACACACACACACACACACACACTTTAAAAAAAGTCACTTGGAAAGAGGCAACCTGACAACAAAGTGCTTTCACAGCGAGCCCAATAAGTTGTAATTTATCCAAGAGTTCAGACTATAATGCTGGAATTGTTTTGAATCAGCCATGTGTAATTCTTCACACTGCTTTCCCCGCTGTGTAAAAGACCACCCCAGAGAGCTTTTTCTCATCCTCACCTCAGGAAATATCATCTCAGAAATCATCTTAAAAGACAAAAGACCACGTTCAGAGACCCGCTGAAGTATGAATGCGTCGTTAAGGGAACCAACCTCTCTGAAATGAGCGTGGCAAAGGCAGCATCTTTGGCCCTGATGCTCCAGGAGAGAGCCGAGCCCAGCCTGTTGTTCCTCAGGGCCCGCATAGCCATGATCTTACAGATGCTCCGCACTGGAAGAGGACGGGGGAAAAGAAAAAAGTTTTAAGCGCGCGCTTTGCGGATTCGGGAGAACAAGAGAAGGATGGAGGAACAGAGGGCTACCTTGCTCTGACATCTGCCTCTGCTCGCAGATCCTGAGCACCTTGAGAGCTTTGCGCTCCGTGTCCAAAGGAACGTGCTCGATCTGCAGCTCCAGGTAGACTCGGCCGAACTCTGGGCAGTGGTCAAAGTAGTCCACGGCCAACTGCCACAGACTTTACACAAACACACACACACAAAAACATCCTGTAAGGTGACGCATTTGTATGATGATGCTACGTGTTTTATGACACCTTCAAGTCAATTAGCATTTGCAGCTCCAAAGCCATGTGTATAAAAAGTTTCATAACTCCATCCTATGTAAGTATAGTTAGTATATAAACATACCTGTGATGAGTGAAGAGACCAGAAGCATATTCTAACAGGAGAAACTCTCTCAAGTTGGATCCAAAGCTGAACACAAACACACACACACACACACACAGAAGAATGACACGGTAAACAAAGTGTGCAATCTTGTTATCTCCAGATTAAAAAGGTGTATTACAACACAGCCGCGGTCCTTACTGCAGATTGTGAGACTGGAGGAGTTTGCAGTGATCCAACAGATCCGTCAGATGGGCCACGAACCACCAGTTGTTGAGAGCGATGCTGAAGAGAGACACACGTGGCGGAGGAATTAAAGCGAGCGACGCGCTGAAAGATGTACGCGGCTTGTATGAACGTGTGTACGGATGGGATGAAAACACTGCGTGTTACCTGCAGTCTTTGATGACCTGGTGGATGTCAAACTCAAAGGCAGCCAGTAAGATGCTGTCCAGGGGCTCTGGGACGCTCCTCGGGTCCAGAAACATGGTCATGCATGACTGAAGCGCACACACACACACACACACACACAGAGTAAATAACAAGAATGTAGTAGCAGCGAGTATGAGCGCTGATGGCTGTTAGTGTAACGTACCTGAGCATAGTAGTGCAACTCGGTGGGTTTGACTGTAGGGTGGCAGAAGAGCAGTCTAGTGACCAGGAAGTGGTACCAGGTGCTCAGCAGGTCCTTGTGCGCCAGCAACGTGTCTTCATCTCCCACAAGGACCTAAAAATAAGTCTTAGATTGATACTTTTCTCATTTTAAAAAAGCAGATATCATTTTACACATTCTGGCCGAGGGTGGGGGTCACTGACCTTGCAGATGAGCTCCAGGTGTTTGTTGCTGGAGAACGAGTTGTCCTGGAGGCAGCGGTCGACCTCCTCGTGCCAGTGTCTCCACTTCACGTCAAACTCTGTCAGCGTCTGGGTGCCGCCAGGCTGAAGGATCATCACAGGAAGATCAGACGCGGCTCGTTTATGAGATCATGCAAAAGTCACTGCTGTGTTGCATGAATGTAAATCTAATAATATCTTTGAGTGCCAGTCAGGAAGTTGTTTGTCTTTTTATCCTCAGCATGTGGAGCCTGTGACTGCTCACTTACACACCACCACACACTGTGCCTATTAAATATTTAAGAGGGATTAAAACAGGTAAGTAAATGTATTTATAGTATATCAGGGTAAACAAAGAATCTGGTGGATGTGGAGGACCGCGTACATTGTAGAAGGGCATCTTGCTGAGCAGAGTGTCCATCAGCTTGTACATTTTCCTGGCGGCGGGCTGCAGCGTCGCCTGCTTCACCAGCATTTGTCTGGCTTCCTCCAGCCTGCCCTGCAGCACGTAACTCACCACCTGCCAGACACAAGACGTGTCACAACTGAGATTTCACACTGAGCTCTGCAGCAAAACATCTCTGCACAAAGTGTGTGTGTGTGTGTGTGTTGTACCTACCACATCCCAGTAGTCATGGTGCTCAGCAGGGCTCTCACTTTGCAGCACCTCTCTGGCCTTCTCATCCACATCAGCCTTGTGTAACCTCACCCAGTCGAGGAGGTGGAGCAGCAGGGAACCCGCTGAGGACACATACACACACACACACACACACACACACACACACACACACAAGTCAGGTCAAGTTATAAAAACATATTCCTAAAGATAAAGAGGGAGATTAACCACAGGTACAAAGCCAAGCTCACCAGGAGCAGCTTCGATGAACAGCACTTCACACAGATTCCAGATCAGTTCTATGGCCAACAGAATGGACACCTGTCAGAGCAAAACAGACGCTGAGGTTAGGAGCGTGTCAAAAATGAACATGTGTTCCTCTGCATTAGCACCTTAGCAGGTCATGCTGTATCTAATAAGTAAATATTAGACATAATAAAGCAAGTAAACATAATCATGTGCTCCTATATCATCACAATGCCATTTCAACTAAAAGACAATAAACATCAAAACTGAATTATTGTCCAGCTCTACTCAGAAACAAATACACAGGTGGTGTTAGTCGGCAGCAGTACATGCCTGATTTCCATATTGCAACGCCACTTGTGAAACTTTTGTAGACACTGCAGAAAAGAGAAGAAGGTACATTTTTATTATTATTGTTGTTGTTGTTATTATGCATAGCCAGTATTAAATATGAAACTTATATTTCAAAAGGCTCACCTGCAACTTGCTGAAGCTCCTCCATACAGGCTCGGATCACAGATCTATAGTTTTTACTGATGCTGACAAATCTAAGGGGCAAGACAAAGATACATCATGATATGCAACAATTTATGTGCTCCATCTGTCTTTTTTATGTCACTGGAAAACAACAAAGTAGCATGCACAGACAGAGGGAGCTTACTGGGGTTTTTTGTTCTTGCTCGGGAGGTCCTCTCTAATCGTCTGCAGGCCCACAAAGATGTGATGCGACTCGTTGAAGAGTTTGCGTAAAATGGGTGAGTATATGTCCTCGTCTTTCCTGACCTCGTGGATGAAGGGGCATCCCGACCCTTTAGCACCTAAAAAAAAAAAAAAAAAGACAGGAGTAGATAAAGGGGTGCCGTTAAACAAACGAGACAGAGGGCGAGAGAGTGTGAAACTTTTAAGAGATGGGCTTGTATTAATATAACAAACCTGATGTTTTGTAAAGGGTCTCATACACGAGGATGTCTCCAGGTCCCCATGCAAATCCCAAATGGGCCCCATCACTGGCTGCAGGGATGTTCTGCATTTAAAGACAGACAGGTTAAGGGGGCAGCTGTGGATCAGTAAGCAAAGAGGGGGCGTCCACTAATCAGATGATCGGTGGTTCGATCCCCGGCTTCTCCAGTCTGCATGTCGAAGTGGTACTCAACCCCAAATTGCTCCCCGTAAGTCGCTTTGGATAAAAGCGTCAGCTAAATGACTAAATGTAAATGTAAAGACGATGCAGAGATCAACTTCAAATGTATTTAAACTCATAAATCAAATAATAAATCAAATCCATCTCTGATTTCTTAGCACAGGTTTCATTTAAATTCAGATTTATCTTACCTGTCCATTTTAATGTTTGTTTAATGTATGTAATGAGTGTATGTTTGTCTATTTTATTATCCAGCTATTAAGTTGCCACACTTTCTAATCAGTCCAGCTGCCCCAGACTTCACTTTTTGAAGGAAGATGACCTGGATGACTGAGAACTTTCTAACGAGTCTTGTTGTGCTGCCTCTGTTGTGTTCTCACACTTTTGTCATACTTTAAGAGACATGTTTGTCATCAACTCAACTTTTTGACACGTGTGACCTGCTTTAAATTTGACATTTGTGTTTTCCCGATACAGTTAGCTCGCCTGTTAGCACTGCTAGTCCGTGTGGAGACATTAACAGTGAGCTACAGCCGTTACTTACGGTGATCGCCGGCTCGACGTCTACCTCCTCCATCGCGGTGAGCAATGAAATCAACAACGATAAAACACAAACCGTCTCTAACTGTAAACACCTTTTTTTACGCCATGAACTACAGGTGCGCTGCTGCTCGCGCGCCTCTCAGTCTTTCATTCAAGCCGCTGCGTCGCGGCGCGTGGGCGATGACGTCACATAAAAGTGGGGCTGCCCTTCCTGCTGCCTGTTTGACTAATGCTAATGATGTAGTTTTATCCCGAAATACAGATAAAAAACTACATAAACACGTAACCAACAAGTACATTAATGTATAAAATCAATAACTTTGAAGCAACAGGGAGCCTGGTTCACTTACACAAGGGAAGAAATGAATTATCTGAATGTGGGAATACTTTTTTCCTCTTATCCAACATTTTTCCTGCTTGAACGTGTAAAGAGTCGCTGTTTTGATTTGACCTGTGCAAAAACACACTTCATTAATATGTAAAAGTGTTAAATTATATGAGTTTTATGGCTCCTTCTTCATCAGACAGAAAAACAAGATGGCCGCTGGGATTTATAGGGTTAAAAAAAGCGGGGCTGCAAAATGCTTCATCCGCAGGCGCTGTAACATGTTGTGATGATGACTTCACCATGAAAACACTAAAGGGGGTTCAGCGGGGTGATGAGATATATGTTATATACCCAGTGTATCTCCACAAACCTGACAACAAAAGGAAAAAACATCGCCGTGCGCGTTCATGTGGCTCTGAGTGTCTCTATAACGCGCATTGAGACTCTCCCGCCCATGCCCAGACCGCGCTTTCACCCCACGTGATCACCCGCAGCCAGTCAAAGCTCGGCAATGTGGACGCGCACCGGCTCGTGGCCGCGCACGTTCGGTTCGAATAATTTAACCGGGAACGAGCACGTGCGCGTACTCGTATTCTTTGTGTGGCAGAATAGAGAAGCGCCAAAAGAGTGACCATGGCTGATGAAAAACCAAAGGTGAGTGCCTCCACGTTGTATCAAAATACCAGTTTGTTTCACCGCATCTGTGGCAGAGGGGTCCGTGGAATAATCGGACATTTCCTCATGTTCTGTTCACCTTGTTAAAGTTGATAGTTAAAATTTAACTACTAGCTAACGTTATACCTACTTTGATAGACCGGAAGGTTTGTGAACGCGCATCCACAGGCGCGCAGAACGCTTTCTGCTTCATCACACACAGCCAACCAGCTGGTGTCATCCTCCCTGCATGCCTCAATTTACCAATGCGAGTGTGTGTGTGTGTGTGTGTGTGTGTGTGTGTGTGTGTGTGTGTGTGTGTGTGTGTGTGTGTGTGTGTGTGTGTGTGCTTGAGAGGCTAATTGGTGTCAATAGCTTGTGTGTATCTGTATCTGTATGTGTGTGTGTGTGTGTGTGTGTGTGTGTGTGTGTGTAAGAGAGAGTGAGAGAGAAAGTTTGAAAGTGTGAATACGTGCAAATGGTAGACAAACTACAGTATTTTCTTTTTATCTTGGTATATCTGTGCTTGTATCAGGCTGTGGACAACTTTGCATGCGCTGAAACAAAATGTAAACAAACAGAGAATGTGCCCCGGGAAATGTTTTTTTTTTGTTTGTTTGTTTTACTAATAGTGATTTAAAGATCAACTTTTCTTTATTTATATAGCAGCTTTGATGCAAACATGGAGCCCAAAGTTCACAGAGCAAATAAAAACAGAAATAGACATCAATGAATAATGAACCCAGCAGAATAGATAATACATAAACAAAGTCAATAAAACGACGCTGTGTAATTATAGCATGTTATAATAAAGGAAAAAAAACAGTATTTAAGTACAATTGCATAAAAATTATTTTAGCACGGATGCAGAGGTTTATAAGTCAACCAGACGTACCGCAGGCTATAAACTTGGTAGCAAAGCTGGTTTTCAACTCTCACATTATATAATCAAACTGCCCTACTTACCTTTATCTACTCTGAAGTCAGCATCTGTTTATTACCTGTTAACCACTTCACTGTGGCTGCTTCCTTGTCAACAACCACAATGTCTGTTTCACTTCATTTTTACAAGAGCCCAAACTGCAGCACCTGGAAAAAAAGTGTTCAGTTTATATTAATGCATGAAACATGCAGTTCCTAACATCTGTGAATCTGGAAATGAACAGTGCTTGTGCTTGATAACACTGGCACGCTTTCCTGAACGAGGCTTGCAAATATGTTTTTTTTTGTTTTTCTTTTTGATTGATTAAGCTAATTGTCTCAGCTCTGCTTCCCTCTGTGCCGTCATTAACTGTTTTTCTCTCTCTGACTTCATCCCGCAGGAAGCAGTCAAGACAGAAAACAACGAACACATTAACCTGAAGGTAGCGGGTCAGGATGGATCTGTAGTGCAGTTCAAGATCAAAAGACACACGCCGCTCATCAAACTCATGAAAGCCTATTGCGAGAGACAGGTGGGCATGGCACCGTGTCGGCACACAACAACCGTCGCTTATTGATTGTGAACAGGTTATTTCCTAAACGGGGAGGGCACAGAGAGGGCGTGTTTTTCTGCAGGGTAACTACGGTTGAATAGGTCGTCAGATTTTAACAAACGGCATAATCACCACGTTGCCGTCGCATTGTAATTCTCAGCACATGAGTCTATCATTGTGTTGAGTGTTCTCTTGTGTATACAGCCACTTGGTGACTTAAGAGTTGTCTGTAATGAAGCGAATGGCCCACAGTATGTGTGCTTGTAGTCTCAGCTCTTGAGAAAAAATGTCAGAGGGGCACTTCACTTTTGTGTGAGTTGCCACATTTTAGAGATATCGGCCGCAGAGATGTCTGCCATCTCTCAGATATGCAAGAACTTGATGGCACTGCTCAAAGCAATGTCTTTTTTTTCTAGAAATCATTGTGTAGGAACTATTTTCTTTCTATAGAACTACATCCCCCAGCTGAAACGTAGACAAAAGGCTCATGCTGAACTAGCAAACGTTACAGCTCAGCCGAGGAGGACACACCGTTAATGTTTACATCCCATGGTGTCACAAGCCTGTAATCCAAACCAGAACTCCCAAACACACACCAAAACAATCTAGATGGATACATTGTACTGCAGGTACTGCATCAAAAATATGTGTGTATATTTCATTTTGGGGTTAACTTTCATTTTAACAGTGTAAACGTGAGCATGCGGCAGGAGTAAAATATCCTCTGGTCTCATTTTCCTTTCCTGAATCTCAAATGGAACAAGCATTATAGTATTCTAGTCATAAAGCATGTTTTTCTGAGTCTGCCTTTAACGGAGCTGTAGTTTTAGACTGCTTTAGTCCCCTGACAGCTTCTTAAATCTTTTATGCAGTGGAAAGCTGTTGCACCTCCACTATTAGTCACACCCACTGCATCTAATACATCCGCTTTGTTATTGGATTTTAGGAACAATATATTGGATAAATGACACATACAGTCCTTCTTTAACAAAACCCCTGCTGGCCCTTTTCAACATTTGAGCAATGACTCCTTCCATTTAAGTGTCCCAGTGAGTCAGCACGCATAATCCCAGGGCTTGGGAACAGGCGCACCTGACTGTAATGCAGCCATTATTAATGCTTTTAATTATACCTGAGCTTTTCCTGCTCTTAAATGTCAATATGTCCGCCATCAATGTAGACCTGATTCATTTACTGGAGGAGTATGTTTCCCCATGTATGGGCAACGTGGTGGAGGAGGGCTTTGAAGACTTCTGTCACTAAGTTATGCAGCATTAACATCATATGGAAATGATTACTGGAACGACTTGAAGGTTCAGAGCGACAGCTTTGAAGTAAACACATGTTCAATTTAGTTTGAAGACAGCAAAGATAGAGAAAAAAAATGATAAGAGTAATTATTTTCAGCCCTTTCATACTTATCGCACGTGCACTTGTAAGCTTGACCTAATCGCACTTAGTGACTGGTCATTTGTATTTTGTTGCACAAATAATGCAGCGTTAACCTCAAGCAAACGGGTCATTATATCTGGGCAACCTAATGATGATGATGCGGTCAGAAACTTTTACTGTGGTTTTTGTTTGACATGTAGACTTTTAGTTATATTTACTTAACGGTTAGGTCAGCGTATTGAAGAACTAAACACGTAGAAGTCACCTAAAGATATTGCGGTATGCTAAAAGGTCAAACCTCGAATAGAATCCAGATGATGCTGATTAAAGAGTCATTCATCGCGCTCATGCTTTCAGTCATTCTTTCCTGAAAGAGTTATTGTTCATTGTTTATTGGCCATGATCCAGCTCTGCTCTACGGCTCTTGTCTTCCTGCTTGAACGCAGTTATCGCTCCGGAGTCGATGCAGATCTATCCCGAATAGCTGAACGCAGCTTGAGGCTTTACCTCTCTCTCAGCACTCCAAACCTCCTTATCTACGCGTTCATCTGATTCCACATATTAATCACGAAATGAATCTCATCTTTTCCATCAGCGGTTATGAGCTAAATCACTTGTGAAGTTGTCCTCCGCGAGGCTTTTTCATGGGACACAGGAATGCTGACTTATTCTTGTGACTTCTTCTAGTGAGTTAAAATTGGGACGAGAGCCAGCTCAGTTCCTAAAAAAAAAAAATTGCACTTATGGCTACAGAAACAATCCTGAGGTTTGAAGATGAGTTTTACATTCTGAGGTATTCCGTGTATAGGATATCTAATGAAACACAACTTCCTTGACATTCCTCCTCATCTGAAAGTCAGACGAGAGTTTCAAGCTGTCTGGAAGAATGGAAAATCCAACGCCAATATTGTCTACTCCTTGGACTGCTAGCAGGGGAAAAAAGAGACATGTTTGTCATGCAGCTCATTTTTAAAACTACAGCGAGAACCAGATGTTTTTCATTACTCCTTTATATCGTCTTTCACTGCAGACAGTGTAACTCCTGACCCTCAAACTTCAGCAGGTTTACCTCAAAGAAGACAATACTTGCCCTTAAAATATGTCAAAAGTATAATACTGCTGTATGTGGCTGAGAATTACATTTACATTTAACCCTAACCCAATAGTTGAGGCCCCTCAGCTGTAACAAATAAACAAAACAAATAAAAAAAACTGTATGAAAAAATGTTTTTCCCTCATGGTGAATCTCCATCTTTGATGGCGAAACCATCACATCGACATCAAGTTCGGAGAAGAAAGTAAAGTTTTAAAGTGAAAGAAAAACATCTGTGGTAGCCATTGACTGAGGCAGTTAAATGTGCACAAAAAAGTCTGCTTAGTACTGTCTTGTTTAACAGTTTTCAGGCTTTGATTTACAACAAAACTTTTGTGTTCTTCTCTCCAGGGACTTGCAATGAGGCAAATCAGGTTCAGATTTGATGGACAGCCAATAAATGAGACAGACACACCAGCACAGGTAAGTCTGGAAACAGCAACTTGATTGTAAATACCTAAAACAGACTGAATAGGGTGCTTTAAAAAACAAACAAAAAAAATTACACATCCAGGGGGGCACGCTGTACCAGTGGTTTAGCGCGGGCTCAAACATGCTTCCTCTGCTTCAACACGCGTCATCACTTGCGCCGATGCATTTGTGGCATCCTTATCGAGTAGGGTATGCATATTTCATGCATTCTTTTCGATGTTTGGTATTTCATTTTTCTCTCTACAATGTTGAATGCAGTAATTATATTCCACACACACACACACACACACACACACACACAGCTCAAAATCTGGCCAGTGTCTGACCAAGTCTAGATAGTTGCAATTGTAGGACATGCAGGCACTCAGAGATGTAGCAAAACAGTCAAAAAATTAATTACAGAAGTCTCTCACAGTGTGTGGTAGGAATGTCTGTGGGCCGTAACAAAACACACACCAGCTCTTTGTGCTCACAAGTCACAGTAGAAGACATGTTGACATTGGGAGCATGTAGATGCCTCAGGCTGGCAGAGCACACAAAGCCGAATTTTGGTTGCCGGGCTCTCAAACTTGTGTTGAATATAACACTTAAAGCAGATGGCAGTACTCTTGTTGAAGTGAACGGCCGGAGCAGACACGGCTTTGCATGTTACTGCGTTGTACTGCGATGCTGTGCAAGCCTTTCTGTGCATGCTTCAGTCACCAAAGCCAAACACAGCGGTTTATTTTAGTCACTGTGGTGCCTTTTTGGCTATGCAAACGACAAATTCGAGTTTGTGCAGAGCATACTGTCCGCTTTGTCTTGACGCGACACATGCTCTTTCCCCCCTCTCTCTCTCTCTATACGGTTTACACTTTTTATTTAATAAAGCCATACTGTGCCAGAACTTCAGTCATGTGCCACATGCTTAAATAACTTTTTTTTCTGTCTCTCAACAGTTGGAAATGGAAGATGAAGATACAATTGACGTATTTCAACAACAGACGGGAGGCCTGATTTAACGAACCACGTGCATCACCATTTTCCTTCTTGACAAAACCCAACCTTGACGGCCTGTGACACACAGCGGCTGCTTCTTTGCAACTCTTCCTGTTGTCTCGACAGAATTCCACGCAGAAGAAGTCGTCATTTCTCTGCCACACATAACTGCTGTATAGTATTTTCACCTTCCTTGCCCTTGTTACTTTTCTGTTTTTGTACATAAACTACATCCATTTCACCCTGAATTCAGGTTTTTTTTTTTTTTTTTCGTTTGTTCATGCTGTATTGTGGTTAAATGTTAAGGACTTCCCTCTCCAGTTCGAAGGGCTTCTTCTGAGCTTTGCAGACCGATGGGACTGGTTATAGGGCGAGAATGAATAAAACTGACTTTACTGATCAAAGGTTGTTGGGCCGGGCTTGTTCAGTGTCCAGCAAATGTGTTCTTACAGTGTACTGTTTTGGGACTGGTTATCACTTAGTGAACCACATGCCCAGTTTGGGAAAGAGGCTGGATCGTCACTTTTCTGTTCAACATCAGAAAAAAAAAAGAAAAATTGATTTTAAACATTTTTATATAGTAGTGGATGTGTAGAGAAATGTTTTGATTAATCTTTTGATTAGGCAAAGCTTCAAATTTTGGAAAGCCGAGAAAAGATGTTTCAGTTAAATAAACAACTGTATTGTCTATTAAGATGCCTGTTAAAAATAAAGCTATTGTCTTTTTTCCAAACTTCCACTAATTTTGTCTGGCTTTCCAGAGTGATTGTCTCACCCATCAAATATTTGTAGGACAAGAGCACAAGTCCAGGTAGCATTGGGTCAAAGCTAAACTCTTAACCTTTTTTTTAAGTCTTCTGCAGGTAGCCCTTGGGGCAGCAGTGGTGCAGTGGTTAGTATGAAGGTTCTCTGGCTTCCTCTCACAGTCCCACAGTCCAGAGACATGCCCTTAATAGGTTAATTGGTGCCTCTAAATTGCCTGTAGGTGTGAATGTGGGTGTGAATGGTTGTTTCTGTGTGCCTCACTTTGACCCTGATGAGGATAAGAGGTCACAGATAATAGATAGATGTTTTGATTAATCGTTTGACTAGGCCAAGCTTCAAATTTAGGCAAGTCTATGAAGATGCCTCTTAGAATAAAGCTATTGTCTTTTTTTCCAAACTTCCACTAACTTTGTCCGGCTCTCCAGCGTGTTTATTTGGCCCTCTACAGCCAATATTAAAGAGAGCACAAGTCCAGATAATATTTTGGTAGAGGCTAAACTCTTTACCCTCCGCAGATCGTCCTGATCAGCGCTGTAATAGATCAGGTAACAGTGAAAGGAGCCCTCGGGGATGTGGACTCTCTCCACGTCTGACCACTGACATGAAGCACAAGACCTGCCATCAACAAGGAGAGGCGAGCTCTGCCGGTTCTGTCCAATGAGAGGCGAGTTCTGCGACGTTCTGTCCAATCAGAGGGGTCCGAACGCTGACGGGATGGGGCTCGTGGGCTGGCACCGCAGAACCAACGGCTCTGGTGCTCATTATGTTTTTCAGTGTCGGGTGGAGTCTACATCCTGTCGCATCTCTGCGGGGGAAGAGCGGAGGACGGAGGGTGTTTTTTTTTTATTAGTTTCTCCATTGACTACTCCTTAACCACCAAGACTTAAACGCTCCGTCAAGATGACGACGACCACTACTTTTCAAGGAATGAGCCCTGGTTCTAAGAGCAGTTCCAGGTAAAGGAAAAAAAAGGAGCCGTTTTCTCACGGAGGAACAAAAGAAGTGTGATGCGGGGCGAGCCGCTCGGCTAGCAGACGCCTCTTTTCTCGCCTTGAAGGCAGCAGCCTACCTTACATTAACCCGCTGCTGGCACAGCCAGGGATTTTTCTGGATTTAGCTAAACTGTCACATCGTCTTGCTAATTAAGTTAATCTTACTGGGTGACTTGATATAGCCTTTAGCTTCGCTAAGTTAGTTAGGCTAGCTGTATAAAAGGGGGTAAAAAAAAAAAAAAAAAGAAGGTGTTTTTAATCTTGTTTTTGTGGGAGAAATAGTCAAAGCTACCTAATGTTAGCACTCAAATGGCTTTGGTGGACTGCGAAATAACTTTTTTTGGTGTGTGTGTGTGTGTGTGTGTGTAGTTCAAGTCGTGCTACCTATCCTGCGGTGATTTCCAGGGAGTTGCAGATATATTTTAATCTTTTATATTGAGGATTTGCGGCGTCGTTTTAATGTGTAATAGAGAGTCGGGGAGGGGGCTATAAGCTAAAGAGAAGCAAGAGTCCAAAATGTGTGATTGATTGCAGGAAGAATCCCAGACCAGACTTTGGTCTGCATATGTCATTATCACTGATAGGGCTCATTGTTTGTTAGAGCTGGTGTTGGTTTTAAGTTTTCCATCTGTAGCATGGGTGAAATGTGTGTGTGTGTGTGTGTGTGTGTGTGTGTGTGTGTGTGTGTGTGTGTGTGTGTTAGAGCTTTACATTGAGGGGAGAGGGGTGAAAAAACACCTTAAGAGAGGGCCACTCACCCTCCAAGCACGCAGTCATCGCTTTCCAGTAAGTGATGCGTCTCGTCTGGATGCATTCCTAACCCCCACCCGCCTCCCCACCCCCTTTTTTGCAGTGAAAACACTGCGAGGAAAATGACTTTAAATTATGTCTGGCTCGGTAACGAGGCATGATTTTAGGGCATATGAACCACACTTTGAGAGAGAGAGGAGAGAGAGAGAGAGGGTGTGCTGTCATTAAAGCGGTCTGAAGTGCTGATTTCGGATGATGCGGGGGCTTGGGTGGGGGCTTTGAGCTAGCTAAGCCTGTAAATCTGTCCTTAGCTCTTTGCTTTTGCTCCTTAAAGCCCCCCCACCCCTTTTTTTTTATCACAAGCTGCTGGTCATTTCTGCTGCTGGCCAATCCAGGAAAAAAAAAAAAAGGATCCGTACAGCAGCAACTTGAGTAAGAATTGGGCTACAATCTTAAAATCTTCAGTAGGCCATCAGAAAGCCTCCCACCCTGCCTTATCCACACATGCCATCTTTCGGCTTCCGAGCTCGGCTATATCTGCCGTGGCTCCACCTGCCCTTAAGCTCCTAAACATTAATGCCATTTCATTGATATTATTTTGCAGTTTCATTCTAGGGTGGGGTCTGCTGCCAGGCAGCTAAAAGCTTTTCCCCCCTCATCGCAATCCATGTGGAAAGCATGAGCTCATCCCCTCTGGCCGGGAGGTGAAGTCTGGTTTAGGCATCACTGTCACAGCCAAGTGTGACGGACACTAGTACTTATACAGGAATTGATTGAGGAAATTTACGACGATGCAGTCAACGCTGCTGCCGCCGCCGCCACTGCTGCTGCTGTGGATTTTTTTTGCCCCCCCCCCTCCTCTGGTTGCTTTCTTTGTGGTTCTGCTTCGATAGCGGAGTTGTTTTTTGGACTCCCATCTGCCCGCCTGGCCCTTGGACAGCTGCACAGTGTGTCAGCTGGTGGCTTCAGGGACTCTGAGGAGAGAGAGAAGAGTTTGCTGGAAAGAAAAAAAAAAAAAAAAAAAAAAAAAAAAGAGGGAGGGGTCCAACAGGGGCTCTGCACAGACATCAGTTTTTGTCGTCCACCGCGCGACTGTCCTTCAGCACAGCAAGGGAAAAAAAAGGGCTTCCCTACTCATTATCGCGTTCCTTTTGTTCAGCTTGTGGTGGAAGGAATGTCGGCGTAAAGTGGGCTTTGTTTATCATGCATTGCGCCGCTCTAGAACAGTCTGTTTATTAGGTGACCTACATTTTTGCTGTGGCCCGCAGACTTTTCACCTCTGCTGGGGTATATTGACCCATAAGGGGGGGATCAGATTTGATTTACTAATTTAATAAAGTAATTACAATGCTACCAGGAACTGACACCAACCCCTTTTGTGTCACCGCAAAGGAATCTGTGCTGAGGAGAGGCAGCAGCTAGCCAGCTAACTCTGTGATTATATGCGACTGGAGTCAGCTGCCGGGCAGAGATTGTGACTGTCTGTCTGAAGGGCTGACAGCCGGGGCTTAGAGAGCAGAGACCTTGCTGGTAGCCTGTATGTTTATGTGTGTGTGTGTGGTATGTATATGAAAGGGTTAGGGTGGAGTAGGGGGAAGGCTGTAAGTAGCTTGAGGCATCCTCATGTTATATTTGACTATTGATTTTTTTTTTTCTCTCTCTCTCTCTCTTTCTGTTTTATGTGCTTGCACAGCTGATCAATGGCATGTGACATGAAGCCCATGTGTTTTAGTTTGGCCTAAAGAGAGGGCGTAGCACGATGTCAATCAGACAACGTTATAATCCCGTCATTTGTCGCTCTTCAGGGTACTACGACCGCCAGGCGGGGACTCCAGCTTCACCCTCGGCACGGACGACGACTCGACCCCCCAGCGCAAGAGCAAGATGGCCTCCAGCATTTTTGCAGAACCCGAGGATCCCCATGCTCATCGGAGGAACAATCCACCCAGTAATTCAGCCTAACATCCTTGTTTAGTTGTTTTTTTTCTGTGTCACGATAATCAGTGCCAAAGAAATGAAAACAATTAGGTTTTGATTTACAAGATAACATTAACAGTGACCCGGAATTTTGCGCATGGGAGGGGCGGGTAAGCGTTTTTGCAAGGGCGAGTTAAATCTTGCAAAACTAGACAGAACTACAAGAAGCCTTAAGTAAGCAAAAGTCACCATGGAATTAATCCTTCTAACTCGAGCTCGGAAAAGATACAAACTGGAGTGTTATTTAGTATTTTTCCATTTAGGTTGTCAGAAAGAACATCCCACAAGTGTAATAGCCAAAAAGCCCTGGAGTACTTGGATAAGGGTAATTTGAAGCTAGGCTTTGTTAAATGGGATGAGGATCGGCCCTCAATGGAAAGAAATAGGTCAGTTAAAAAAATGTGTCAGTTGGTGAAATGTGTGGCCTCGTATAGACACGAGGGGGAAGTTTTATTTCGAGTACATGAGGAGAGGCTGACGTACGCAAGCAGCGGGGGGGGAAATGGGACCTGTAAATGGCTTTGAGATGTCAAGGTCACTGCAAACACACACAGAGGTTTGGATGAAATATTAATGTAGTCTGACATTATTGTGCCTGTCCGTGTGTTTATAATAATCCAGATAAAGCTTTAGCCAAACATAATTCAGGGTTTTTTTTGTAATTAAGGTTGGATATTTTCACTCAGCTCTTCAGTGTTTGCTTAAGGCTCAAAGATTTGATGAAGTGCATGAAAAGGAAAATTCCAGCCAACAGCTCGGTGCCATGAAGTCACTCACAAGCCAAGGATCACATGTTTTCAAACTGTTTACACGGTGTATCACATTTTCTGGTTGTGTGGACAATGAAGAGCTCACCCTAAAATTATTGCTCCATCCTCTGACCCCTGCGGCCAGCAGCTGCTGACTGCAAAGCCTCTTCCTGCTTGCATTGTTTCGCTTGAGTTTAGGTGAAGTTCACGGGAGCCTTCGCATAGTTGTCCCCGTTTAACGGATACATCTGAGTGAGGATATTTTGTTTCTGCCCGAATTAGCAAACTTTATTACTCCAACAGCTTTCATCGTCATTGTCCTGTCCTGTCCTGGCCCGACGTGAACTCACTTGTTTAGATGAGCAGGTTTGTTCGCTCGGGCACGCCGTCCTGTGATGATCCTTTTCAAAATACCTTTTTTATTTGCTCAATACGCGTCTCGGCCCTCTCGAACAACACGCGCTTTGTCATGCGGTACGACCTGTTAGCTTTGTTATGATTATGCACTCTCTCTGAATATTGTGTACAGTAACAGAGCTTGAGATACGACTCTGCTGTTAGCCTTTTTCTGGCATTAGGATGACATGAAACTGCTACAGAGGTCCCAGAGTTGATTCAAAGTTTGCTTTTCTGGAGGATGCATCATATAGCACTGAGCCACCAGTCTCCATAGACTGTAATTTGTAGTTTTTGGTTGTTAGATTTATTTTAATCGTGTTGGGGTGACCCTAGAAACTGACGTCTCAAAGCCTTAAAGTAAAACTGAAAGTGTCTTCATCCCTACCACGAGGAGTAGGTTATTGTTATTCATAAAGGCAGGTTGTTTGTCAGAATTTAAGGTTTATTTGGATACCAGAGCTGTTGGTTTGTTCAAGTGCTCTCGCTTCTGGCCACATGAGAAACACTCTGTAATCAGAGAGGAAGCCAAGAACCATCATCAGCAGCATGATTGCTGATCCTGTCTCCGAGCTTGTTGATCAGTGCCGTCAGTTATCATAAATTCATATCATGGACCCAGGAGATCTATAAGGTTAAGCAGAGGGCTATGTGTTGCAGTGATGATAGCATAATGCATCACTGTCTTGCAGTGCTGATTCACTTCACTCCATTAAGAACAATGGCCACTCCTCTGCTTCTTCAGCGGCGTTGTTCGCCTCATGACAATGACGGTCTGTCCCCTCCCTGGCCCTCGGGGCTAGAGCTGTGCTGTTACCTTATGTGGCTTTGGTTAGCACAGTCTGCTTCAGCCGCAGTGTGCCAAACACACTGTGTTTTAACGCTCTTTTTCTGCTAAAGGAGAATGCAGGCGCTTACAGGGTTATGTGAGTTTTGGCATTCAGGTCGTCTGCCTGGAACTCTTCCACCGCGTTTCTGGGTCTGTTGCAGACGCCCAAGCGGATTTGGTGATGTTTGCCGTTGGTTCTCAGCGAATTTGTCTCGTGTTATTTCAGTTCAATTCCCTTGTAAATCTCATTCTGTCAAATCTGAAAAGATGAATCTTGTGGTGAGCATGCTGGCCTCGTGGGTTACAAACATTGGGGTTTGGGGTGGCTTTGCAGCTAATTGGATTAGTGTCCATATGGTATGACTCGGCTGCTTTGAAGCCTGAGTCATGTTGTGTCATTTGTCTCCCGTGTTTCCTGTCTAGCCTCAATACCATCTACCGGCCAAAAGAGGAAAAAAAATAATAGTGAATAGGCATGCCAGCTGGTGTATTACACCCCGCTTAAATAAGTTTGTCGCTCTTTCCATCTGTGTCTTACCTTCCCAGGCGGGGCACCCACAGGAACCCTGTGCGGAGAGCCCTCGGCCCCACTTAGGCGCTGCCAGCAGCCTCTTCTCTTCCCCAAGAACCCTCAACCGGAACTGACCACCATCCACAACTCTGGGGCAGCCTTGGTTTGGAACCAGAGACAAGAGGTACCTCTAATTGAGTCTGACAGGCGCCGTTTCCAAAACAGAGCCACAGCACACAGCCGTAGATTAAGTATAATTCTAAACAGTGGAAAATTCGTCCGGGGAGGGGGTGGGAAGGATGACATTATCCGTCTATTTGAAACTGACCCAGGATGTTGTTTGATAGATATTCTCCGCTGACGTTTGTAATCCCTGTGGAGGTTTAATTTTTTATTCTGGGAGCAGGCCAGTCCTCGCTGCTTGACATGGGTGGAATGTTTTTTTTTTCTTTAAATGAACAGTTTGACAGAGATATAAAGAAACAGTGAAACAGGATATCTGTTAAACGATATAATGAGAGCGGAAGGGTCCGCCTTGTAGATGAAGGTGTGACTTTTCTCCCACAAATACATAAAATCTCAAGGGTCAGCGAGCTCAGGAGGGTTTTCTTTTTCGGACTTTCTTTAAAAAAAAAAAAAAAAAAAGTAATAGGATTGACATATAGCACTACAGGAGGAAGAAAAAGTCGCCTCGATCCACTGACTGATGTTCCTCTCTTGTGTTCTCATCGCAGGTTGAAAATGGCGAAGAACAAGCAAACGATGGTAAGCATCCCTGAACTGTTTATAAAGAGGCTTTTAAGTTTCTGTCACACTCTCACTATGTCTAAACAGCGGTGCATGACTTGGATTATTCAGTGAATAGCTCCATGGTTCACCAGAACAGATAAGGTCCACTCTCCCTGCCTCTTTCACAAAAAAAAAAATCAGATACTGGTTACTGTTCTTGTCCCATATGCTGCCAGCATACCATAACTGTTTTTTTTTTTTCTTTTAAAGATACAGTACACACAATCTCCCTTTCTAAGTTATCATGACATGATCTCTTTGATGTGGTTTTCCTCCCTGTCATGATGGCCTGAAGGTCTGCAGTCGAGCAGCTGTTCTTTTGATGGCAGGCTTCACTTAGTATGAAAAGCTTTTTATTAAGCTCCAGGTGCATGTTTGTAAGACAGTGGCTGCCTCCTCGGATAATGGAGGGCTTGGCCGCACGTCTCAATGGACGTTTCAGAAAATCCTATCCAAAAGCAGAAGTGAACTGGCTCGTTCACTTCTGCTTTTGATGATGATGATGATGATGGTTGGAATGTGTTCATCCCGGTGACTAAATGTCTGTCTCTTGACACATTTCTGTGAAAGAAGCAACCAAAAGTCTATATTTAAATCTCTATTGAATTCATCATTCCACCATCAAAGAATGTTCTCCACAAAACTGAACTGCACGACCTCGGCTAATCCAGCAGAGTGCATAACACATCCTCTGTTAACATATCTCTTCCTGTTATTTGCACAATCCTCCCTTAAATACATATGAAGTGTGGAGAGAGCTGCACCTGGCACACACTCGCACAAATGACTTGCAAACTGCAGCTTCACCCCGGTGCGTCTGTTCAATAAATACACAGTAACGGCATGTGTTTGGGGGTAGAATATGTCACACATTGTGATACTGGGGAAAGAAGGTGCAGAAGCTGTAGGAAATCTAGCCCAGGAAGCCTCACATGTCTACCATGTGCAGATCTAATGTCTGCTGCAGTGGCAAATCATTTATTCAGGCCCTTTTAAATGACTCTAGCCTTAAAACCTAAAGTGCAGTGAACATATGAGGTCAAAATTTAGTTAAGATCAGAGTCGGACCCAGCTAAAACAAACCAGAGACAAAGCAAAGCAGCTAAACCCACTTCAACTCAGCAGTTAGCCTTTGCTAAAGCTAAATTTAGTTTCTTTTCACCCCCAGCTATCCATCTTGGTGAACTAACATCTTCCTAATCAGCCACCGTTAACATGCTTCGGATTAACGCGTCGTCCTTTTTGTTTCGTCCGTAGAATGTCCCGACGATGCGGAGCAACAAGCGCCGGAGCAGCAGCAGCCGCAGCAGCAGAAGGAGATGCCACAGCCCTCTGACCCATCGGGAGGTGCCAACGCCCCCACAGGTGGCCGAAGAAACCCACCTGGTGGCAAGTCCAGCCTCATCCTGGGTTGAGACCACTTCTTTGTTTTGTTTTGTTTTTTTTTGTTTTGTTTTGTTTTTTGTTTTTTTTCATTCGAACGCTTTTTTTTTTTTTTTTTTTTAAAGATAAATACCCCCCACCACTCTCTTCCTCCTCATCAACCTTGTCCCCTCCTCCTTCACATGCACTCATGCTGTCACGTCCATGTCCTCTCCCTCCACCCTCAAACCTTTTGTTTTGATCCTTTTTTCTATTAAAAGAAGAAAACTGTTGACAAAAGCACTTTATGTATCTCTCCCCTGCCCACCCCACGACCATTTCAGCCCATCCTGTAGTGCATCGCGCCTGCTGGGAAAGGCATGACGTTTAGCTTGTCCCTCATTCTTCCCTGTTGTAAATGGTAAAGGAAAAAATAATAAAAAAGATTTGATGCGTGGATTTCTAAATACAATAAAGATTGATATGAATTTCTTGTGGTTGATTCTTTTTTTTTCTAATGTACTAAAAGTCATGTTATAGTATTGTAGGGACATTTAAAGAATATTCCAGTTCAGAAGTGACGTGCATAAAATAGATAAAGGCACGTAAAGTCTAAAAATATAGTCATCAAATCAACAGCTCTGCTGATTCTCCTCAGTTTTCATGTGCATAAATGGCTAAACACGCAGCCATGAGTATTATTCATGTACGGCGAGGAGGAGCCTGAAGACTGCAGCCGTTGAGAGCAGAGACAGGCTCTGTGACTGGAAACCTGCCCAGCCGAAGTAATCACGAAAGCTGCCTCCAATTCTGCCAAAAGAGAAACTGCACTGCACTATCTTTTCATGACATCATACGCTGGATATTTGGCTTCGGTTCGCAGTGTTTCTGATTTAGGATAGGCGTTTCATTTTGTTGAGAGTAGTAAAGATTTTTAGAGCGAAAGTCAGAATCAAAAGGTGAAGTGATTCATACAACATGTAATGTTAACTAAACTTACGAACTTCTGCCGTCAACAGAACTCCTCAAAGATGGCTTTATTTGGAAATGCTGTAGTCTGAGCGCTTATCTGCCTTCTTATGAGGAACAGAAGTGAGCACAGGACACCATTTATTCTTTACCAGCACCTGTTGCTCTGATTTTAGTTAGACTTCTCAGACTAACAGAGACTAGACACATTGTTATCTATAGACTAAAAGTTCCCTGACACAAACGTTGGCAGATCGTGGCTATAGATAAAATTTGTACAAACATTTTGGACAAAGAAGCAACCAAAACTTTTCTCTAAATACAGTTTTCAGAATTACAATTCAGGACTGTTGTTGTTGCTGCATCTATTCAACCATTAAAGCCAGAGAGAGAAAGAGAGCACAACACCTATATATATATAAAACTATTATTATTAGAAATACTGACCTTTAAAGTCAGTTAATATTCTGGCTTCTTATCATTAAAATGAACAGCGTTGCCACCTCTGATTATAGTTATCACCTCTGATTCTACACGACGCTTCAATCATTTGTATTTAAAGTCATCTTGTCTTAACCATGACTTGATTTAAATGGCAGTGTGTTTCTGATTACTGTGGAGCTGGAGATGCCTTCAGGGCAGATCGTCTTTTAGCGGTCGTAACACATGTTCCTGTTCCATATGTTTACATGCCAGCTACGCGCTGCTGTAGGTGTCAATCAAAAGGAAGACCTGAATAAAAGTAAAAATGTTCCCCTCTGCCTTCCTGAGCTACAGCTCGAGCGAGTGCTGTGGCATGGCGGTGGGTTTAAGCCCTCATCTGTAATGAAAGGCATGCAGAGGTCACTCAAGACCGGGAAAAGAACTTCCTGTCCTGGAGAAATGCCAGGATGTTGGAGTGCAGTCAATGAAGGCTTGTTTTCAGTAAGTGCTGTACCCACAGGGAAAGCCCTGTGCCTTTTATTATAGTCGAGGACACAGAGTCGGCCTGGATCTCTGGTGCTTTCCTCGGTCTTGCTCTGATGTTCGTTTGACCTTTGGAAATATGTTTGCAGTGTTGGTCAAACTGCTTTGAAAGCACTCAAACCACAGCAAAGCTACCCTGGGAAGAAATATAGTTTGGATAACTGAAGCTACTTCAGTTCAGCTCAAACTATTTAATAGAAAAAGAATATACTACCCTGACGTTGATGCATTCGTGATATGAAATATAACAAAATAACGCTGTCTGTCTGGTAAATACACAGAGGTCAGGATGCAAGAAAAAGGGTTCGAGTCTGGTTAAAAGGGGTTCAGCTAGAGAAGAGAAGCAAAAATGTTTGTTGTTTTAGTAGTTAACTGCACAAGAATGGCAAAAAAAAGGAGCAATTTAACTATTTTAATCGACTATTCAAATAGTTTAATTAAATGTAATTATTTAATTGACTATTAAAATGTAGTTAATGCTTGCAAGACGCTGGAAAATGTTAAACTACTAGTTTAATTACATTGTTTTGCAAAGTGTTGACATTTGGTTGGTTGTATCCTCTTCCATCTCGTATTGGTAACACTTTACTTTATAAGCATTTATAAACTCTACATAAATATGACATTTGTCAACAATTTGTACTTCTCCTCTGAAGACGTTTTTATATTATTACAGCTTTGTTTTACCATATTATCATTGGTGCCCACATGAGGAGTTATAGCTGTTGACTGCAGCAAACAAATGCAGCACAGCAGTTTGCTCTTTTGTCCCGGTCAAAAGCTTCCCAGTAAAACCACATTAGAAACAGACTCTCTTGTCTTATCCCCCCCTTGATCATCCTTCTAATCTTTCTAGAAAGACGGGAGATTACCATTTTCCTCCCCCCGCAGCCATATGCCGAGCCGTTCAACTGATGTCTGTGATGAATGAGTAAGCATCCTCATGCTCATTTGCAACTTCAATTTATTGACAGGCCCATTATACCATGTGCAGTCCAGATGAGGCCCACGTGTGCTCCGGGGAGACGTCTCCAGAGGAAAAAGGATGCGTGAGTCTGTAAACGAACCGGGGAAATGAGGTGAGTCATCTCTGAGTGACATGGCAAGCAATCAGTCAATCAATACTCCCATTCATACTGCACTGACTCAGCAACTACTCCAGGCAGGAGGAGGAGGAAGGAGGAGGAAGGAGGAGGAAGGAGAATTGTAGGAGGAAATATTTAAAATTAGATATTGTGTTAAGAAAAATAAAATGATGATGACCTCCTCGTGTTCTATTGTTGTTGTATTCCTGTCCTCTCTGCAGCCAGAGACAGAGCCTCCAAATTATCCTGCAGTCTCAAAAATATACAACGCCTCCCGCCCACCAGAAGCCCTAAACAGGAAGCACTGATTGGCAAATGGACAGGGCCGTTTCCGTAGCGACAAAGGGCGAGTAAAAAGCCCTCCTTGCGGCGTCTGCTCTGGCTCACATTGTATCTCCTTTAACTGGATGAGGCTGGAGGAGGGGAATGAATGATGGGGGAGCGGCGGAATGGACAGGGACCTTTTTTTTTATTCTGTCCCACAGGGAGGAAGAGAGAGCAGAAGCTGGGTGTGTTTTCTGTTAATGTATCCCCAAACACAGCCTTTTATTGACATTATTGACGCTGAGATTTGCAATTCTCAGAGGACAGCGACAACTTAATGAGTTTGTTGAGCTTAATTCACCTTTGGACTACAATGGCCATCATCTTACATATTTTCAGCAATAGGTACATGATATTTTGTTCTCATATATATTGATGCAAAAAAAAAAAAAGACAGTAATTAGGATATTGGCTGATCAGAGGTTTGACTGAATTTCAGAGTGATTTCATGGTGTTGGACCACCTTTACACTTTACTCCACACACACTTTGCCAAATTTGATCTCAGGTTTTGGTTCACAAAGAGGATCATGTGTGAAGATTGTAACTGCAAGATCAGGTTCATTGTGAAAGAACAGCTTAGTGTTTCAATCCCTTTTTAAAATTTCATTTATTATTGCTTATTATTATTGGAAATAAGAATAATTACATTAAAGAAATATTCTTGAAATATTCCCAGCATGTTGCTGTTGGATGTTTCATGCTTTGAGCACCAGTGACAAAATTATGTTAACTTGTAAATGGGATGATGTTAGAAATCTCAGCAGACAATGGGTGGGATCAGAGTTTCATAACCATCCCTTTAAATGTTCTTCATATAACTTGTTGTTGCTTTATGTCATCCATGGAGATATACTAATGTGGTTTATGCACCTTTAGACCAGCATTTTTCTGTTGTTGTCTCTGTATGAGTGCATCCATGTAATAATAATAGTCAAAGTCATTTTTATATTATTACAAGTTTTACTATATTGTCATTCATTATCAGCCTTCTCTTACTGGTGCCTTCATGAGGAGTTATAGCTGCTGACAAATATATGAATACATGCATACATGGAAGCCAAGCTTGTTAAATGCTAAAGGTCATGTTTCATCTAACTGGTCGACACCCAGACATGTTTTTTCCTCTGCCACGAGGGGGCAATGCAAACACTGTGAAAGGCTTCAAGCCTCTGCTCAAACAAAACTTTTGACCTACTTTCTGTGTTTGCGTTGACCAATACAAAAACATTTTGAAAGTGATGTGATATGTGTATTATTCATAACAAGATCATTGTAGGAACTAACTTAGATCTGCTGTGTGTCTGCTGCCTGGTTGAGGCTCATAACCACCATCCTTTGTCTCTTCTCCACGGCCCTGAGTGGCCCAGGTAAGACTGATTACATGCCTAAGAATGTGTTTTGTAGTCATTTATGTGAAGCTGGATGAATTCATAAAGTGACCCTGATTTCTGCATATGATTTGAATGCCATGAAAGATTATAATATATATAATAACTTTAATGTATCACTTATAATAAACAAATAATACATTTGTGAGGATGTATTGAAGATTGAGGATGTCTTATTGGGTGAAATTTATTTTCAGAATATGAGGATGTTCATATATTCTCATTCATTACCAGCCTTTTCTTATTAGTGCCCACAGAAGGAGATATGAACTGTTGACAAATACAGAAATACATAAAACAGTGCTTGTTAATGCTAAATTCTTTAGTTTTTAGCATAGAAATATATTTCCATCCACATTAGACATGTTTTTTTTTTCTCTGCCACTAGAGGGCAATGTAAATAATGTAAATCATTTCAACCCTCTGCTCAAACTAAACTTTTGACCTACTTTCAGTGCGTGCTTTGACACTCTGTCCCAGTAGTGCAAGCTCTGAAAAACATATCAACCCATGTTAATGTCTGATGCCTCAGAGAGGTCCAAAGTCTGGTGTTCAACTTCACTTATGTGTGACCAATAATAATTAAACAAACAAACAAACAAACAAAGATTTTGATCTGTTTTTTTTTTGTCAAAGTGGTGTGATATTTGTGCTATGCATTACTATTATTACCGTAGTGACTAATTCAGATTAGATCTGCCGTGCCGACTTCACATTGCGGTGTTACAATGAATAAACTGGGTGGTGTGGATTGCAGTAGACTTTATCTCTCCTAGATATACGTTCTAGATATACGTTTAAGTAACTCAAGTACTTCAGTTAAATTAAGTTTTGGAGTACTTGTACTTTACTTAGCATTTATTTGAATTTTATGCTATTTTGACAAGATTTATTTAACAGCTTGAGTTATTAGTTACTATTACTACTCTTAGAATTACAGATTAAAATGCGTATACAAGATACAATGTATTACACCTTTACAGAGCGGCTCCCAATCATAAACAACGAAAGATTTCAATTCAAAACTCCTCAAACTGTTTAATTTAAATAAATATGTGAGGCTCAAAGAGGTAAACCTCTCTTAAATATATATAAATAATGTGTGGCAGAGCGTTTTGTCTTCTTTAATTTGCTGCAGAATGAGTACTTACATGTAGCTAGTAACACTCGTACGCTGTGCTTTTACTTGATCAGAGATCTTCTTCTTCTACCGATGATTTCAAGCACTCATGATGTTTGTTTTCCTGCCACTGACAGGTTCTGCAGCTGCAAAACACTGACCTTTTTTTATCCTTTGCGAACACTGCAGCTGCTAGTGTAAAACACAACGGTAAAAATAGTCCAGTGTTGATCGACCTCTGCGAAAAGTTGTTAAATCACATTAAACTGTATAAGATGACTGTCTGATTAAACTTTCAACTTCTCCCCCACATCAAACGTCTTATGTAGGTCACGTGCCGTTTAGTTGTGTGGGTGATGTGGGTGAAAACCATACATGCAGCATTCGCACATTTCCTACTCCAGAGTTAGAATTCAAGTGAACCTTGTATGACAGTCTGTCAGCATGTCTGCTGCCCGGATAAAGCTCGTAACCATCTTTTGTCTCTTCTCCACGGCCCTGAGTGGCCCAGGTAAGACTGATTACATGCCTAAGAATGTGTTTTGTAGTCATTTACGTGAGGCTGGATGAATCCGTGTTTGTAAAGTGCGATGTAAGTGACTAACAGTGCAAGTTTTTGTGTCTAGAGAGCGGAGGAGTTGTATGGAGAGAACCTGGAGGATCCATCACTATCCAGTGCAAAGATACTGCTACAGACTCAGAGTACCTGAGTCTGGTGAAAGGTCTCAGCCAGGAGCAGATTCTCTATAAAGAAAGAGGCTCAGAACAAGATACTATCGCCCAAGGATTCAGAGAAAGGCTTCAGTTACACGGAGTATTCCCCAACGTGAGCATTTTCATCAAAAACCTGACCACTGATGATACGGGACTATACTGGTGCATCTACAAAAAGTACGATCTTAAATCGAGTGAACTGAAAATCCAGAAAGGCAAAGGGTCTGTGCTCCTGGTGGTGAGAGGTGAGTCTAAAGAAAAACTTCATCATCTCTCCGCTGGACAAAAATTTCTTCCAAATGCCATTTTAACCATTCAGAATGTAACTGATGGAATTGTTTTACTATTATAAGCATTAACAGACTGTTTGTTTTTCAGACCAGGAACAGATTGCAAATTCTGGTAAGTTATATCCCCCTTTTTTTTTTTTTTTTTTTCTTTTTTTTTTTACATATTTAATTGCAAAATTAAACTGTTTTTGACGCCACTGTCCTCACTACCTAATTGAAAATAATTGAATTGGCGGTTCAGGTTTCATCTAATAGTGATACATTTTAGTCTTTGTAACAAACAGATTTTGGCTCTCACCTCAGAGCCTTTGAGAACTGACTCAAGAGGATCACCTTCAAGTCTTTGGGGTTATCTTGGTCTCATACATCTTTTCCAAAAATGACACAACTTTGACACAAAAATATGAGTGCGGTTTCAATTTTTTGGTCCACACTTTCTACAGCATTTCCCTCAACTGGTTGGGGTCCACTCTGCTGTTATTTGAGGGGTCTTAACGTATCTTATTATACTCCCTCCAACTATTCGAACTGCTTATCTAATGTGCCTCCCTGTAAACTTTCCTCCACGTATTTAATGACATATGTGTGTGCAGCGAATTCTTGTGGCTGCCGAAGTCGGTCTGCGGATGCTTGGAAAGGAAAGAACCGCAACTCGTCTTGACTTGAATAATCAGGACTTTTATTCACAGAAACAAGCGAGTTTGAGATGCATCTCTTTGAATCTTCATGCCGAATGGTCCGAATCCTGTCCCAATTCTGGGTCCCAATCCCCTGTCCTAATCCTTTCTTTCTCCCCTCCTGGGCTAGGTTTTATGCTCACAACTAAGAATAACATTCTGAAAACTGTCCCTCTATGTCCCTAACTTGACTGTCTATCTGTTTCTTTACCAAAAGGGGTCATAAATACCATAGAATCTTTATTCTCTACCTTGGGAAGAGAGGGTCATCTGCACTTTAACCTTAGGGGTGACAAACGTAATACTATAGATGACTCAAAATATACTACATGTGTTCATTTTGACCCCCCTTTAAGCTTTTTTATGTTTTATCATTCCTGATATGTTGTAAGTATCTAAAGAAATCAGTTCTGGGCTGTCTTATTTGTTCCTCCATTGTGAAGGATTTAATACAAATAATTATACTGAATTTTAGGTGAGCGCTTGTATTTTCTCTAAAACAAAATGATATGAGGAAACTGAAAGAATTTTACTCAAAAGGGAAAGTAAGAAAAATTCCCCCCAACATTTCCAGTGTCACAGAAAACGGCAGTAACATAAAAAAAAAAACTTTTACATGCTGAGTCTCACGTGAACTGTCATTAATAACAGGAAAACCGAAGCAGTGCGACCCATCCGATAAGAATCTGGTCCTGTTGTCTGTCGTGATCTCTGCTGCAATCCTGCTTGGCATCGTCATAGGCTTCCTCATATGGATCGTCCTCAAGGTACCCATGTGTTGTGTGTGTGTTTGTGTGTGTGTGTGTGTGTGTGTGTGTGTGTGTGTGTTAGTGAGTTTATTTGATTGTATTTTGCTATGACTCACGAGCCCGGTTGGAACTGCGAGGGCTGTTTCCATGTTCCTGTTATTGTCAGCAGCACGCACGGCTGAATCATTTGTGGAGTTTGCAGCTTCTCACCTTCAAGGCTGAGGTTAATTGTCACTTCTCATTTGTGCTGTGCACAAAAATCCTCTTTGTGTAAACACGCACAATTGGCAACAAGGCACACCGAGCTAAAAATATACACACAGAAAGATCCCGTGTTTATTATGGAGGATGTAGTTTGCAGCGCTGTTGTTGTTGAGCTTATCTTGACAGGTGTTTCTGACATCATAGTTCACCACAACCAGCACACACTATGACCTCAATAATAAAGTATAACATACTACCTTTCTGACAGTGACACAAAACTGACATGTGATATTGCATATTGCATAAACAAACTATGACCTAAGGGGGAAAAAAAATCACTGAAAAGCTACCCCACTACTTACTGTCCCTTCATCTAAACATGTTGACAACAATGTCTGTTTCCAGACCAAGGCTTTGCGCAGCGCGCGCAGCGCAGTGAAACCAAGACGCACCGCCACAAACGATGTTTATGAGGACATGCGTGGAACTCTGAGACACTAACGATGTCAGCCTGCAAGCCACTAACATGAAACTCCAGCTCTGCACCACTGAAGTGCAAGTGATGCATGTGAAGCAGAGTCACAGCTCAGCATGTTCCCCCGACACTGCCTGACATCTCTGAAAGTATGTCAGTGAAAAAAACAGGTATGACAATAAAGCCTATTAACTGCTTAAAGGTGCCACGTGGAGTAGTACGATGTGTGAAAAGAAGTCTGTTAAAGAGAAGTCAAAAAGAAGAAAGCAGCAAATGTCAGTTTGATTTCTCTTTCAGTGGCAAAACTCCAAAATCGATTGTGCCCCGACATGTGACCCTGATGTATATTTTTAATGTAAATATTACTTATCCTTATTTCTTCTCTTTTTCCATTTTCGCATATGAATTATTGTATTACTAAACATAGCATACATTTGAATGTCATAAAAGATAAATACTGTGTATTATAACTGTAATTTGTCATCAATATGAATAAAACAGTAGATCTGTGAGCTTAGTAGCCATGTCTGAAATCATTAACATCTTGTCTTTTTCTTTGTTTGGATTCTATCCTAATCGGTGAAATTTATTTTCAGAATACCAGGATGTAAAGTAATCCAACACCTGGCGGCACCCCGACCAAACCGCAATGAAAGCCACACAACAGGAAAAAGAAAAGGCGAACGATAATTACAATAATTAAATGATCCGGAAATCAGTTCACGTCCAGGTTAACTTTAAATTAGGAAAGTGATGTTGGCAGGCTGAGTCCGCGGTGACAGTCTTATTTTATGTTGTTAACAAAAGGTGAAATGTCTGGACGTGAATCTAAATATTTAAAAACTCAAAACAAGTTTAACTCCCAGTCAAATCTTATCTCTGAGCTTCAACTTCAGGCTTTGGTGAATGACTAGCAGCAAAGTAGTAATGGTGGATAACAGAAAAAGTGAACAGGTGCTGACAGCAGTAACCCAAAAGAGGAAACAACCTTTAGAAAAACAGAGCAATAATTTATCACTGGTGCCCAAGTCAACCCTGGTTCACTCGTGCAAACACTGCGTCTTCAAACATTGTAAATCAGGGAACAGTTCAAACTAAATAAGTCAAGACGAGTTACATCCAAACTCTGAGACACACACTGTATGTCCTCATTAAAACAGAAGAAGAAGAAGAAGAAGAAGAAGAAGAAGAAGAAGAAGAAGAAGAAGAAGACAAAAGTTGCATCTGGCAGCAGCGTGCAAGATGGGCGACTGTTAACTAGTACACGGTGCCTGTGTGGTCACAAGCTGTGACTTTTTCTTTCCACTGCTCAGCCAAAGCATTTCAATGTGAATGTGTGTTTACACTTGTACATGAGTGTTGGGGTTAAAATAGTGCAACTATGCGGTTGCTGTTTTGTGTCGTGTGCGCGTAAAGGGGGACCGCTTAGAAGAACTTATGAAAGGTCCGGCGAGGAAATGAAACAGTGCAGAAACTGTCTTTTTTTTTTTTTTTTAAGTGACGGTAAGCAAACAGAAATTGAGTCCCCTTCTTACAAAAAAAAAATAATTTACAGCAACACCTACGAGAACACCTACGCCGTCAGTCTTACAGTTAATGTGAGGCTGATCTCTTTTGCTTCAGCATCAGCAAGAGCAGAAAAACTCCTGATTGTGCAACTGCCTGCAGTGTTCATAACTTGTCATAACTTGTAACAGGAAACACCAAATGATAAGGTACACAGGAGCCTGACGTACAGAAAAACTGTGTGACAGTGTCGAAGATCGAAGATAAGCAGCCAGTAGGTGCTGTGGTGTGTGTTTCCAAAAAAAAAAAGAAAAATGAAAAGGAAATGCCATTTTTTTCTTTGGACCCTCGTCTACAGACAATCCATTTTTAACCTCTCTAGCCTCAGTATCAGTGGTGGCAATCCACACAGACGCACAAACCCACACACAGGTGCTGTTGATCAAAGGTGAAGTCATAAAACCGTTGTTGAATTTATCAGAAGCAGAGGTGTGAGGGGAAACTGTGACATTCACTAGGTGCTTTTAGGAGTGCAGGGAAAAAAAAAAAAAAAAATTTGATTTGATTCAAGTGTGCTGATTAATGTTTTCCACACAAGTCATGTTTAAATGTTAAAATGAGCTCTAACTCTCTTGAAACCAAGGGATGTTTTCGGGGTAAAGCCAGCTGTGTTACCACAGAAACAGGATGTAGTTATGGCCTTACATATAATAGTAAATAGATCAAATGCTTAAATCAGCCATTTAGAGTAAAATGTAACATCACTTATCCTTATACTTACCCAGATCTTTTAGAGTTTTTGGCGTCTACACAAACTTTTAACAGATTTGTGTCAGTTTTAGCCGCTGGGTTACAATCATGATGTGCATGGTTTCATTATATAACTTTTCTACTATAAAGGTTTCGATTTTAATGCTGCATTGATTTGTAACCAGGTGAATGCTACCTCTGTCATCCCCACTTTGCGCTCCTGCATGCCTGTTTCTGCTTTATGTAACTCTAACTGTGCTCCAGGTACGATGTCATGCGAGAGGTATGTAAAGCTTTACAGCAGTTACTATGTCACAAACCACCAACACTTGACTTATGTCGGCGAAACTGAAGCCGAGGAGAGAAAAGGAGTGAATGGGCAAAATTGCATTGTCCAAGAGCACAGGAGTAATTCAGTGTCACGTTAACACTGCTCATGATGTTACTGGAATCTACAGTGGCTTGTTATTGTAACGGCACTGTGACATCTTTCCTGTTTCACTGATTGGTTAACAGTGTGGTTTTCTGATCTAATGATAGTGCCGGTATAGCTTATGCTCTTCCTCTTTGTCTGGATGTGGGCCAGACCATGTCTGCACTGAACACTGGAATTAATTCTCCCTGACATGAATACTACAAATCTTTGGGATCCTTCTTCTGCTACGGAGACCTTTAGTGTGTAAAGTTTTGATTTACGACTACTGATCTTTTTTATCTGTAACGCATCATTAGACTACAGATGGAAATCAGTTACTATATCTGGTACAATACATGTATTTTGCATTGTCCCTGCTAAATAAACAATAATAATAATAATAAAAACTCTTCAACTATGTCCAGACTCACTGCAATTATATATTATATTATAATATAACATAATATAATGTATTATATATTATAATAGCCCCTAACTATTGTTAAAGGTGTGAAGTAACCTGCAGTCAGCATCCTGTTGCTCGTGTTCGCCTTCGCACTCCGTAGCATCATCCTGGGCATCAGGTGCCACTGTTGGCCACATTCAGTGTCTCACAGCAGTCGTTAACTTTGGGTCTGCATGTTGTGAGAAACAGAAGAGAGAAAAGAGGTTGCGGTATTGAAAGGTCTATTGCAGTAAACTAACGCTGACCAAAAACCAAAAACAGGAAGTTTTCAGATGTCAAAAGTGCTTGTACCTGTTAAAGCAATACGGACAGCTGTACATCTGCATTTGTTATAATCACATTACTGATAAACAAAAAGTCATGAGACAACAGCTTTGCTGACAGCCAAACATCAAGCAACAACAACAGCAACTCGTCTTAGCTTCCTCCGTCAACGTCCTGTCCACGATGTTGCTTTAACTTTATTACAGTAACAATGAGAGTTAGGTGTTTATCCATGATTTTCAATACTTAGTTATACAGACTGTAATGTGGTGGCATAAATCTACTATTTGTCTGAGACCAGGTTGTTTTACAATATGAAAAATGTGACAATATCATTGTGTGCATGTACAGTTTTGCTGCATCTACACTTGCATTACGTTCACACCACACATTTGATTTATTTTTTTTTTTTTTAGAAATGTATATTAAAATATTTGTCACACTGAACAACAGGTTTTACTCAGCAACACTCCTGCTGCTTTGTGAACCTACAGCTACGCAGTCGCCTTTTGCAGCCGCCACTGTTTCATACATCTGGAGCGCAGAGACACTGAACCTCTGAATCAGCAGTTATGGAATATTATCATGATGAGGTGCCGTTGTTGAGAAGGGATTCATGTCATGACGTCGTGATTCAGGACACTTGAAGCTTTACAGAACACAAAGGAAACTAAGCATGGTCTCACTGCAGTGACGTAAGCCGTACAGCACCGAAGTAATTTAAAAGGTCGCCTGGGTTTCTTATTCAGGTAGATGTTTCTTACTTGTGTATCATGTTGGTTTTCTGGTGCTTATCCATCTAAAGCATTCAGTAACTACTTCAACTCTGTGGGTGAAGGGTTAGGATAAAAACAGCGTAAGCTGAATTTATCTTTTTTTTTTTTCCTCTGTGGTTGAGACTCAACCTTTCAGTCTCCAGCATAAGCTGAGCTTTGTCAACACTTGATCCATCTCTTGTCGCCGCACGAGAAGCACACTCATCTGTTTTCTGAGAACAGAGATGACTCACTAGACTTTATTTTTTTTTTTTTTTTTGGTGCCACTTCCTTTGCATTACCTGCATTTTGCAACTATATGTGTGTTTTTTTTTTTTAAAGCGGCTGCCCTACCTACCCATCCTGCCTTAATTCAATGCACTCAGGGGGCTTGCTGCTACAGCCTTATAAGGACTTGTATGACCAGTAGTTAATGGTGGCTAATGTTAACTAATGTTAGCAAAATGTATAGCTGTCATGACTCGACTAGTTTGCTGACTCTTTGCCACTTGTGCTACATGTTATGCCGCATTTTAGCATTTAAAGTTGCCATGAAATGGGAAGCAGAGTGCTCTTTGCCTCTGTGTTTACATGTTTCCTGTAAAAACAGGCGAGTTGTCACGGGTATTGATCAGCGTTTACAGTATCCAATAGCGCTGCTGAGTTTGTGTTGCCATTATGCATTGCAGGTAGTCCTATGGGGCATCTATCTTCCAATGAACATGGCCTGACCTGGGGCCAAACCAGTGGTGGACAGTTTGGCAAAAGATTTTGAGTTTGTGGCCATGTAGCAGGCCTCACAATCAATCACAGGTCACATTAAAACAAATCTTCCTGTAATTGTGAATCAGTGGGAGTCAGTGTTCACACCTTTGATTTCTATCTTATTCAATCTCTTGTTTATCTGAGTCAGACTCTTGCAGGTCCACCCCCACTTGTCAATGCTGATGTGTTTCTTTAGAACTTCTTAGTCAATGAAATTACTGACAAACAAGTTTTTGGTGAAAATTGATAAGTTAACCGTTAAACTGTCATGGCGTTTTTCCTGTGTCAAAAACCCCAATGAGTTCCAGGAAGTGCCCACCAGGTGACATACTCACAAACCTGAGCGATGGCGGTTGATTTCTGAATGGTCTTGAGGGACGATCTTAATCATGCTTTCTTTAACTCAATTATGGTGTCATTTATTTTAACAGGCATCAGAGTTCAGAACTGTATATGCAGGATGACACAAACAGGCCTATGTGCTGTGTCAAAGCAGACCACAAGAGGTCTCCGCAGCTCACGACTGCAGCCCCTTGTGGCAGGCTGTGAACTCAGATTTCATTTGAGTTTGGCACACGCCAATTTTTTTTTTAAAGGTTAAAGACCGGGAGCACAACTGATATTTGAAGAGATGTTGGCAACTCAACATGTGGCTCCGCCCAGGCACAAAGTTTAAACTACAAACAAATAGCACCCACACGACCCATGGCACACATATGCCAGCCCTCACAGTGCACGTGGTAGTATTGGCACAACCTCCTTGATAAATTACACAATTTCATAGGGAGAGAGTGATCCCCTAATATTATTTTATTGTTTAACTCCAAGGATGATTCTCATGTTTGATAATCTGTTGGATCATTCAAACGCGCGCATGCCCGCTTTGAATGTTGCGCAACAGACCAAACCTGAGCATTGCTGGATTCCAGGATTACTGAGCTGTCCAGTTGAATTAATTAGCTGCAGATTTTTTTTTTTTTTTTTGTCTGAAAACCCACAAACCCCCAGCAAACATTATTTAAACATGTCTTTATTCCACCTCACAGCTTCGATATGTGAAAGCCCCCGCACTTACAGTAACCACTCCCGCTCCTGGACTGGGCGTGCGTCAGGAGCGCAGGTGTGATTGTATCCACTTCCAACATACTGTCTTCCCAAGTAGCTCGCGGTGGATATAAGGACGGGGAATAAGTTAAGGAAGAAGTGAATTTACCTGCGTCCAGGTGCGTTTGGGAAAGCTGACCGTCCAGGAAAGAGGGGAACAAGTGAGAGAGAAAGAGAGTGCAGGAAGGAACAACCTGGAAAAGTTACAGATGCAAACGTCCCTCTTGACACATTAAGAAAGCGGAGCTGCTGCATCAACTCTTACCAATTCTAATAGAGCTTCACTACCGAGAGAGGAAACATCTATAATCATGAAGAAATCCTCATATACAGGTGAGTGCGTTGCTTTTAAATAGCAGGGACATGATAAGATATCATCATGTAGCTGTAGCCTGATTAGAGGAAAGGCTTGTAAAATATTGGTGTGTGCGTGCAGGAGTGAGGTAAATATTTAACAGCACTGAGTATTCATCAGGAGCAACCACCACAGATTTTCTTCTTTTGAATGTCCCCTTTGCAAAAAAAAAAAAAAAAAAAAGGCCCAAGGTGTGGTTGTAAAACATTTCTTGTTGGTTTTTGGACTCCAGATGATGCCTGACACATGACATCATGACAGAGAGAGGTGGCACACACACACACAGAGAGAGAGAGAGAGCTCAGCTCATTATTATCAAGTCCTCGGGCTAAATGTGAGTTTCTTTCATGCTCACAAAGAACGTAACAAAGAAGAATGTAAGGATCCGTGATAGAGGGTTAACTCCACTCATGAGACAGTTACCTTGTTAATCTGTTTTGATTGACAGTTTTATGGTACGGCTCCCTCACTCCTCCCCACTAATACCCAGAAGAATGACTTGATTTATGCATCTGCATCAAATCGACAGTACACTATTGGTTTATTCTGGGACAGGCTGGATCTCATTGTGGTTATTGCGAAATAGTATTTTTTTTTAAGACACAGAGGTTATCTGGGTATTAGACAGCTTGCAGCTCTCTCTGGAGGACTGTGCTGTGTTCATAATGATTGAAGTCTAATTTTGCTGCCTTGCTTGAGGACACCTTGACACCTTGTTGCCTTGAGGTTTGAATCGAAGTTGTTGATGGCCTCATAATCGCCGTCCTGACTGCCACTTCATCCCTCTATCTCCTCCTTCCTTCCTTCCTTCCTTTGTCTTTCTTCTCCTCCAGCTCCCCCTTTCTCATCCCCCCTCTTTCTTCACTTCCATCTTCATCTGAGTGTCCTCACCCTCCCCCTCTCCTCTCTCTTTCTTCCTCTATAAGCTCCGGCTCAGTCCAGTGTACACAACCGTATCCCGCGGAATGCCAGCTTTCCCGGCTCTCCTTCCTTAAGTCTTTGTGTGATGGAGCGTCCAACGTTTTTTTTTTGTTTTTTTATCAGAGCCAAGCACATGTTGGGTCATGCTGCCTCCTCCTCCACCTCCTCCTCCTCCTCCACCTCCTCCTCAGCCTCTGTGTGTGTGTTCTCCCTCTGCCGTGCGACGTGTGTGGAGCTGTCACATTCTTTGTCAGAGCTTCAACTCGGAGAATAGTCTAATAACAAAGCGTGTGTGTGTGTGTGTGTGTGTGTGTGTGTGTGTGTGTAGTCTGATGTGTATTATGAAAGGCCCTCCTCTCTAACGTGTAGGGGTGTTTAGACAAGCATCAGAGATGTGGAGGGGTGACAGAGAGGAAGGTCGGCCTATGTTTTGTACGCAAATACCTTGCACACACACACACACACACATATGTATGTGTCATTTATTTTGGGGGTGGTGGGTTGTGTGTGTGTGTGTGCCTTTGTGTGCCTGTGTTCACTCATTCGACCCCTTGCAGCTGAAGCCCCGCTCATGGAGCCAATCCCTGCCTTGTACACCACTCCCTCAAGTTGTCTGGATCAATGAGTAACCTGTATGAATAACAGTCCACTCCAGCACACACACACACAGAGTCATTATTTTCCCGAGTACACCCCCTGGTATGTGCTTTTATGTCCTGCTCAAACACACAACACTCGTGCACACCTAATTCTGCTTGTGACAAATGCCTCACTCCGTGCTGCATTACAGCTTTTAGCCTGTTTATACTGGAGAGTCAGCGAGGCTTTGATACAGAGCCTAAAGCTATTGTTAGATGGTAACTTGAAAGTCGGGCTATAAACTGTGTTGAGACATATTTGCCCTGTCATCTAGCAGAGCATGCCGAGGATGGTCTAACCCTCAATTTGGCTTCCTCGAAGCCTGTGAATAATGGGCTAATAAGGTATTGGAGCACGTGGACATGCACGTACAGTACTCTGGTTGTGGTATTGGTGCATTTTAAATTGTTTGATTTGACTGTGAGTTGTCATCGACAGGATATAATTTATGGACAGAGCCAAGCTAATGTGGAAGTGTCTCAAATCGGCATTGTTTCTGATGTCCAGCAGGGGGCAACTCTATGGCTGCAACAATAAAGTCTGATTGTATTTTCCTACTTCCTCCATTGATTTATTACCTTAGTCAACAGTTTCCTCAGGAGTTTCTGGTCTCAGTCACTAGTTTCGAGTCTTTTTCCGTACAGCATGTTGCTCATGTTCAAGGTTATGGTCCCATTTAAACTAAAATGGACAATAAAATTGGGTATACGTCCTTGTGATTGACAAGTCATTCTCAGTGAGTTCATCCAACGCGACACGAAACTCAGGTCAAACCGTAAAACTAGCCGGTGCTAAATTAAGATTCTGTGACTGCGTTGCCTATTTTTCGTCTCAGAAACATATTTCAGTGCGCTGTTTAGCTGTTATACGGGAACCTTTTTTAACCAGGCCGTCATTTGTTCCTGCTTAAAAAACGGAGTCAAAACCATAGACTGTATAAATAGTCAAAACCAACCGCAGCCCGAGTTGCAGTACGTCACCCACCAACTCCATGCTCTCGTCCAATTATGGTCATTTCTGGCACAGGAAAGACACGACGGCAGCGTCCATAATGTCAAACTCAAGGCTTCAAAATGGTTGTCTGCAAACCAGTGGGTGACATCACGATAGGTTTGCACTTATACCGTACGTGTCCGTGCAGTGTGAGCCACGCTGTTGGCAGCATGCAAAGTCTTGAGCTCATTCATAACAAAGATGTGTTCAAGAAAACCGCTCTTATAAACACTTTAATGACCTGAACACAAACTTCAGTTCCAGTTTGATCAGCCTTGTTATACACAATAGATCAGTGTAGCAGAAGAGAAACTTCAGCTAGCTTTGAATTAAACATCCGTTAGCATCACTGTCCTGCTTTGTATTAGCTTTGAGTTTACAGTTTAGCAACCTGAGCCATCAAAGCGAAACATACTGTTTGAAAATAAACAAAACTGAATAATATTGCATAAATCTTAAAGCATAAAGGCCGTAAGGTAGGCAGCTAACTGTGTGACGTCAGTGTGAAATAACAAGTTATGTCATTAATGCTAGGACTAGCTAGCTCCAAAAAGCAGTTCAAGAACAGTCTTCTACAAGGATGGTGTGAAGTTGGCTTCAGTCTTTTATCACAATATAATGTACTGTAAGTCCTATCAAGGGTATTTAAAAGCTCTTTACAGGGTTCTCATTTTAATATGACAGTTTTCAACAAAGCTTAATTAACTAGCCTGCTAAAGCTTTGTTTGTTGACATTAGTTATTTCAGACAAGAGGGCCGCTTTTCTACCTTTGCCTGAAACCGAGGATGCCTTGTTTTCATCTGCTCCTGTTTTCATTGTAAATATGAAGACCGACAGGTGTAACAACAGTAACCAAAGGGGGAGGGGCTTAGTGAACAGTAAATTTTGTCCGACAGGTATTTCTTTAGAGGCAGATAGGCTATTAATCACAATCCTCTCTGATTGTGTACGGGGCTCAAATGCATTTAACCTAGGCTATCCATTACCCCGCCGCTTTGTACTACACTACACCCGATAGTGTTTGCAACACAGTGTCATAGATATACTCTGGAATGTGGAGTTTCCCTGATTGCAGGAGACCTACAGTCTATGTCTTGTCTCTGCTGTGTATGGTCCTCCCCTCTCAGCCGCGTGGAGCCTGTTCTGAAGTGTCCACTCCGCTCTGTGTTTATTATCTGCAGCCAAGAATGCAGCTCTGTGATGCTGGCTGCTGTTGCTGCTGCTGTTGCCACTGTTGCTGGGGGTGTCAACTGATACAACAGACTCCCTGTACTGTAGGCCCGAGGCCAGGAGAGAGCCTGTAAAAAAAGATAATAGCAGGCTCGCAGTGGTTCTGATGTGCGGTTGAACATGTGTGCTGACATCTAGATATGGGTATTAGAATGATGAATTACGTGCACATGTGGATGTCACCATTTCAAATAGCTGATTAACCTAATAGTTGAGAGATTTTCCCGCTAACCTTGAAGTCCGTAAGAAGAAATATGCGAGCGTTCGCCTCCGCAGACAAAACTCGACTGTTTGGCAAGAGGAACCATGTCCTGTTGTGACAGGAATAATTTTTTTATTGCAACTAGCAATCACTTTAAGTGTTAGTGATTCATATCTGTTCAGAGAGCGTATTGGAGCGAGGCTAGCGCAAGCAAGATAATACGTGTCTGCGCCATGTGAGCCACGCTGCTGGCAGCGTACAAAGTCTTGATCTCATTTATAGCAAAGATGCGCTCAAGACACCTTTTTTTTTATAACAATTTAATTACCTGGGTGTTGAAAGAACATTATCTGCACTGGCTGAACGCAAACTTCAGTTTCAGTTTCAGTTCGATCAGCTTTATTATCCATGATAGCAGATGGTTTTTTGATATACTTAGGCCATAAACAAACACATGCAAGCCGGTGTTTTTCTGTGCGCCTCCATGCAAACATGGAAATCCCTGCGAACACACGGATGCTGACGCTCTTAAAAACATCAGTTAACCTGCAATCTCTTTTCTGAACTTGCACACAGATACAGCCGCTCCCTCACTCAGTGGTTCACCTGTGACATGCAGTAACGACATGTTTCCAGAGGGTGTTTCACGCCATAAAGCTCTATTGACTACTTAACTGACTCCGTCGGTTTTAACTGCCTCACAAGAAGGAAGGCAGATCTTTATCTGCCGCACCAGTATTGTTTTATCGACTGCCGTGGTATCCTGTCTGACCCTCGCTTAAAACACTTTTTGGGCTCGTGTTTGCATTGTGAAGAGAACAGAAAGGTGACTGTGTGTGTTTGGCAAAGCGGCGTTGGTTTTCAATAAGCGTGGTGAGTGAGGGATAGGTTCGCGTTGAAAGCGCGGAGGTAGGAAAAAGGTGTTGCCTTGGTTCATACCTTTGGTGCCAGAACAACGGCTATTCATTTGGGAGGAGTGCAGCTCAGGGTCATGGCCAATGTCTTTCCTCGACTATATGCGCACCCACATGTGTGTGTATGAGTGTGTGTGTGTGTGTGTGTGTGGGTGTGTTTGGTGTGGCCCTTCCTCATTTGGACGCATCCAGGTAAAGGCCTTATCTGGGCTGTAAAAACAATCTTGAAAAATGGCCGCCCAGCCTTCCAGCTTTGGTTTCTCATTCTCTTTCTCTCCACCCATCCACCCTCTCCTAGCTCCTGGGCAGAGTTGTGAAATGCTGCGTTTGCGGCAGACTCATAATAAGTGTAATGAGAGCCACAGAAACACAATGGAGCGGATGAGTGAGCAGAAAAGAGAGGGATTAGTGGTGTTAACATTTTCACATTAAGATATTATGATAATTGTCCGCACTCACACGTGAGAGGATTTATGTCAGATCCTTTAAGATCCTCTAAACTTAATCGAATCACTTAAAAGTGGCTGAGGAGGACTGTTGACCTCATTGGTAGAGCATCCGGCCCAGCGGTCCAGGGTTCGATCATTCCCCGTGTCATTCACCCATCTCTCTCTCCCCACACTCTTCAGCTATCTCTATACAGGAAAACTCAAAAAAATATAAAAAATATATCCAAATAAAGAATATTCATGGATTTATAAAGAAATTGCGATATCGTGATGTAGTAAAACTTACGTTATTTGATCAAATAACCATCCAGGAATGTTTGTTCTATGGTAGAAAAATGTAAATTGGTTTCTGAAAATATTTTGCGGTATCACGCAACCCTACTATCACACAACTTCTCTGTTTAACGTAACTAATGTAACTCTGTTTTTATCTATCTATCCCGCCCTGCAGATGCAAGAGAAGAGTGTTTAGTGTTGATAGTTTTATAACTGTGGGAAGAATGAAATGGCAGCAATTATTTTATTAATTAGGATAAATAAAAAAAAACACCTCTGCTGTCACAATATTGTAGCCACACATCGACAACGTCTGCCACACGGTCGATGTTTTAATCAAAACACCACCGAGCCCCGAAGGGGAAAAGTGGAAGTAAAGAGAGAAAGAAGATCCTTCACCTCCTCTGCCCTCCCGCTCTTATAAGACACGGTGTCACCTCCTTTTGCAAACACGGAAATCTCAGATGGTTGCTAAAGAGACAGGGCATGCATTATAGTGTGTGTTTTGTGCATCACTCCACCTCTGTGTGTGTGTGTGTGTGTGCTTGGGTATCTGTTTGCAGATCTTCATTCATGAGCGTGTGTGATTGCTCTTGCGTTTCAAGCACCTTCAAGTGCTGCACCCTCTGCCCTCCGTTCACCTTCCCCAGTCATCTGAGACGCCAATAACTAATCAGCTGACATGTTTGTCCAGGCATAGCCGTGCACTTGACCGGTCATGTTACACACACACGCACACATACATGGCTTCGACAAGCTGTGCAATTGACATCAATCAGTTGAGGCCTATAGTAAATACACAAGCAGCCATGCATTTACTCCGGCCCACAATATGACTTGAGGCGTTGTTCAAAGTGGGGTTTTTTTTTCCCGTTAGCATAAACACAGGTTTCATTCATATCATGTATCATGTGCACATTATGACCTCTGTTGTACACAGCAGTGTCATAAGACAAATATGACCTCAGAGGATTACAAATCGCTCCAAGTTAAAAAAAGACATGGATCATAGTGTCGGAGATCTTTATGAAATCTGTGCTGTGTGTGTTTTTTCTTGTGGCCCCGGACAAGACTGAGCAGGTGAGTACAGCCACGGACTCTGTATGTACACACACACACACACACACCTTTGTGCCAACACACAGTTTAACTTTGCAGGTGTCACTCCTTCAGTTTGTATTTACGCTCACTGCGATTGACTAATGCATATTTGCTTTCCGTCCGTCAGCGCTTTGCCCTCGCGTTAAACCGCACCACTACTGGATATGTGGAATTATATCACCTCAGTGCCAAATGTCTTATCAGCTCACACTTCGCGGTGTTGTTACGGCTCCTGTGGCGCGTTGCGTTGTTGCAATGGTGAGCTTTGCTTGGTCTGTTAGAGGCGCTTTTGTGTTATGAGGGTGTGTGTGTGTGGGTGTGTGTGTGTGTTCACCTCACCTCTCACAAGCTGTATTCCCAGAGTAAATAGGTACGGGCATGCTTTTTGGCTGCAAGGCTTGAAAGACTTAACTCAGCCTTATTTGTTCTGTCATTTTCCATACACTCAAAGGTCTGAAACACACGTAGATGTGTACACACTCGCATAATAGACTGACGGTGTTATCACTCAGCTCATGGCAGATTACTGAGTTGCACTTAAAGCAAAACGGGGTTGACTCTTTGAGTATTGCACTTTTGACAGTGATTCTCGCCGCGTTCCGTAACAGGACATGGACTTCTCCCGTTAGTATGACACGGATGTGTTTTCTGTTTCAGAGCTTGGACGTGGTGCTTTGCTGAGTTAATCGCTGTAGACAGGTTGTTCTGACCTGTACATGCTGACCAGTTCATGTTTCTTCAATATTCTTATCTTTACATGACATAAATTCAAAAAATAATGAGAGCATCTACACTTTTTCAAGCCTCCTTTGCCAATTTTAATCTCAATGTTCCCTCCTTTAAACCAGTGTTGGTCTTGTTTGTTACTGCCAACGATAATTCATTACACTACTCCTTATGATTTTTTAATACACCCCACCTCTGTGTGAATGTCAGGGTTATTGTCCAGCTAAGTTTTCAAACTAGCAGTTCTTTTCTGCGGCCTATGAATCCGTAAAAGTTACGGGCAGGTTGAGAAGCACGCACGGCTCAAGCCGATGACAAGACGCAATCTTTTAAACGACTTCCGTCGTTGGAAATTATTTTTTACCTGAGGGTCTTCTGCTGTCGGTGACTGGCATTTTCCCAAGAATCTGTCGAAACAGAGAGTCAATCACGGAGACGTTTCAAACAGCCATTATCCTCCACGGCCGCAGACGCCTCATCTTTGGTGCGGCGTATTTCCACAAGCTTTATGTTGTTGCGCTGCCATAGTTCGTAGTAGGTGTTTTATGAGGTTTGAGGTTGTGTTTTTTTCTACCGACACATGCCATGCAGTGTGGCAGTGTTAAGTAAAGACCAGCTAAACCGAAACTAAGATCAGACAGTATATAGCATATTTAGGTTTCTAACGTGGTTAATATTCACCATATCTCAAACGTATTGCGTCTGTCTTGTAGGGCTTGCAGAAATAGCAGGATAAAGATCTGTGTTTGTGAACAGAGGGGTCAGGCTGAATGCGTCATCATCACTTTCAGTAGTTTCTTTTATTTACTATCCTCTCTCAAGGAGTGAATGACTGTAAAACTCTCTTCCTCTCTCCCTCTCTCTCTCTCTCTCTCTCTCTCACACACACACACACGTCTTCCAGTCCTACAGTGGCACGTTCACTCCCTTTTCCTCGGACCAGCTGTCTTTGTGTCGAAAACAGTAACAACAAACCACTATGTTTGCTCGCATCATTGGCAGTCAATGAATGTCATGTAGCACCTCTGATATGTGGTCGGAAGTATTTCTAAGAACTTAAAAACAGGATGGGACGACTGACTCAGACAGGATGGACTCACTGAGCTGATGCTGGAGAGCGACAGAGGATGGTGGGGGGGGGGAGTGGAAAGAAAGAAGAAAAATATAGGACGGCTGACTCAGACCGGATGAACTTACTTATTTACTTGATGCAGGAGAGCGACAGAGGACGGGGGAAGGAGAAAAGAGCATGTGGTTAAACTAAGCGAGACGCAGCATCTTGTTATTGTGCCATCACCTGTTCCAGGAACAGCTAAACACTTCAACGTTTTATCAAGCTGGAAGATTACAATAGTAGGTCTGCATCTGCTCTTTGTTTACACGGCCTTATGTTGGCATTAGAGGAAAAGTTAACTAACTAATCAACAGACTGGCGTCAAAAATAGCACATCTTGGTATGAATATCGCCTTGAACTATTAAAGCACACAGTCATATTTAGTCAGATGCTTTACAGAAAACAGACATCACTGTTTGGAGCTGAGTCACCCATCTGAACAGACAGCAACACTTGTCCTTGTTTGGCTCGTTCCCTGCTCGTGCAGTAGCTGGTGATTCAGCAGATCTGAACACACACATTCTCTCTCTCTCTCTCACACACACACACACACACACACACACAAGCACAAGGGCAGATATATGAGAGATTACTCGGAGCATTCCACTACCGTCAGGAATCGGATCGTCGGCCAAGAGGAAGTGGCATTCCTCCGATTCTTCAACAAGTGTCCGGAAGGACCTGGAAGCTGTTAAACGAGCATGATGCCATCCGTTCGTTTTACTGGACGTTGACCAGAGCTCTAACAGTATCAGGCAACTGAGGTCAGCATTGTGACACATCTGACTGCCTCTTATCCTTAATTGTTTCCTGTGATTGTCGATACTTGAAGATAATCTCGGCTTATTTCCAACATTTTCCCTGCAGAGTTCAGATTGTTATTGGCTTTTATGATGATCGGCATCTGCAGTTATATTAACTTACACGTTGGTGTTTATTGGTGCTTTGTCTCTGCCTCTTTGCCTCTGACATATTTATCATAGACGTGACATTTATTTAAAAACAGTGGCACCATGAATTATGTGTATTACGTGGGAACTTTTTCAGTTTTATTACTATGCTACCTCGTGTTGTTACTTCCACATCATCCACACAATTCTAGATACAAGATATAAACAAGCCACACATTAAATTGAGAAAAACAAATGTCTGGCTTTGCTTTAATAGCCAAATGTCCTTCAAGTAAAATGTGAAGTTGGCACCATTTGGTGCTTTTTTTTAACATGTTTTGCTGCATTTAGCAGATGTTCCTACCCAGAGTATTGGATAAAATGCTCATTGATGGGACAGTCAAAAACCAAATCTGCCACCCAGACTGGTCCTTTGTACATCTAATAGGTCTCAAAGTCACCCCAGGACATAGAACTTTGGGCAGTGAGTTATTTATCAGTAGTATCAGTGATCTGTTTGTGTCTCTTGATTTTACTCATTTGTCTTTCTGTCCCTATTCACAGCGAGATCAGCCAGCGCTCGGGCAAGGAGAACAGAAAGAGAAGGATCTGGCATCACCAGTCCCAGTAAGTAGACCGCACCGGTGTCATTTCACTTCATCGTTTCATCCATACATTCAGCTCCTAGTGCAACTTGCATCCGTATATCGGAAAGACAGTCCACTGACAGATCCATGCCTATGTCCATATTTGCTCAAGTCTACTCTGCCTTTTCCAGCTTCTATTTAATCACTCACTATTCCTGTTAAGTATTATGTAAGTCACTGTCATTGACCTGCAGCAGAGGGATGTGGTAACAGTGAGGGCAGAGCCGGTACTGTTTCCTTACCTGACAACGGCTGATAGCAGGTAAACAGCAGATCACAAACACAGCAATAAAGACATGGAAGGATGGCGGACTGTCAGAGGACATTTATGTCTCGGTGCTGATATAAGAGTGACTGTCTCAATGTCTGTATGTTTGTTTTTAGTCCACATGTTCATAAATGTGTGCTTCTTTCTTGTCTACAGCTCTTTACGGTGACGTTTTGGACAAAAGGCGAAACAATTGTGTTTCTGTCAGCTAACTAGTGTCACAGACAGCAAGGGAACAGAACAGACTCAGATGCAGAACAACAGATAGTAACAATAACAATGGATTTACAGATCAGCCAGGCAGGCTCAGTACAAAAACCAGGTGAGGCAGTCCAAACAAATCAGTAAAGAGCAGGATACAGCTAAAGTCCAAGAGGCAGACAGGGCCGAAACACTTAAACCTATAGAATGAAGATGAACTGACACTGGAACCAAGGAACGCAGGGACTAAATAGGCAGGATAACAAGACACAGGTGAAACTAATCAGGGTGGAACAGATGATCAGATGGCGGGAAATGAAGTAAAGTAGTAAAGTAAAGGTACAGGCATGAGGAGAAGGGAGGATTACAAAATAAAACAGGAAACACTAAACAAGAACCTCAAGAAACAACTAGACGATGACATAATTAAAAGAGCAACAGTAGCTTCTCTGTCACTCTGGTAATGACATTTCTTTCCTCCTTATTTTACTATATTTTGTTACCAAAGGATCATCAGCCAAGTGTAAAAACATACTCATATATTCAATATTCATATTTTTGCTTTCTAAAATCTTCTGCATTTTCTGCTGCCTCCCTTCAGGGTTTTATTTATTTATGAAAACTAGTCAATGCACATATGTTTACGTGTGTGTGTGTGTGTGTGTGTGTGTGTGTGTGTGTGTGTGTGTGTGTACAGTGCCTGTGTCTGTGTGTAGCTAATACTCAGTATCGGAATGCAGGCTGAAGCTGTGGCTTACCACCGAGGCATCTTCTGCAGCATCAGCACATAGAGCGGGAGGGAGACGAAGAGAGGAGGGGGGACTGAGGCGCGCACAAAAAACACACAAAAACACACGCTAGGTTTGGACACACTGATTGCAGACTGTATGTCAAGACACACACACACACACACAGTCAACATATTAGGGCCCGTGTGTCGTGCAAGGGCTCGTTTCATCGAATTTGCAGCGTGCAAGCTGTGACTTGCAAAATGCATACTCACATTTCCTGTTTTGTTCATTTTAGTGCCTTTAAGTTAAATGTGTGAACATTCACGAGGGCTACGGGGTTAAACATAGCTTTTTTTTGTTGTTGTTGTTGTGTATTCATTCAGACAGCTGACACTGCACATGGCTGTGATGCTTGTTCATGTTTCTGCATATACAATATGAGCCAGCACAAAACAGGAAGGAGTATTAGGAGCAGACAGGGACAGCAACATGAGCCCAAGAACAATTTTATTGTTAGACTGAGTCACCTGAGTACTTCCTACTACCCAGACTTGTCTATAGAAACAGCTGTAAAGTATTTTTTTTTTAAAATCATTCTGACTTAACGTGGAGAAATCTGTAGGAACACTTGTATTGATTTTTATTCTGGATTCATTCGTGTTGTGTTTTCAGCATCTTGAGTTCTTGAGCTGCTGTGTTTTACTATCTGTGACTGTCATATACACACAAAAGCATACCAGAAACACTCACACACACACACACACATGCAGATATGCATTAGCGCATACACACACACACACACACACGCATACAGGTTGTTGGGAAGTGCTTAAGGCAGAGGATAAGGCCCTGCTTGTCAGCAGACCTCCCTGACATTGATGCAGTCGCCACAGGGCGTGTGTGTGCGTGAGTGAGTGTGCGTGTTTGTATGTGTGTGCATGAGTGTGTGTGTGTGTGTGTGTGTGTGTGTGTGTGTGTGTAGGTGTGTGTGCTCATTGGCATTTGGTGGGAGATGCCCCGTACAAAACATCTGCCAACGAGGCAGATTTACGAGCCGGCAGGCGGCTGTTTGGATGATGCTTTACTGTAACCTCAATTCATACACACACACACACACACACACACACACACACACACACAGGTCTATCCAACACTGTCCCTATTGTTTATCTAGGTGCAGTTAATTCCCATCTGACAGTCAGCAGATTCTGCTTTTGGACACACACTGCATTAGTGCTGATCATAATCTGAGGCGTGCACGTGTGCAATGTGAAATATTCTTTTGTTTTAAAGTTATTCGATAAAACAGTGATTAGATAATGCAAAAATGATCACTTGTAGTGCATTTAATAAGGTACACTTTCTTCTCACCTCATCCTGTATGGCTAAAGATTAGGTTTCATTTGTGATACACCTATAGGTTTGTCTTTACTTAGAGCAACTTACAAGCTGTCAGAGATACTTATTTTGGCCATTTGGGGCCGCCAGTGCACAACTGTTGCTTGTTTCATTACCCAAATTAGGCAGCTGGCTTTAATTAAAGAATTAATGAAGACAGAGACCGATACATAAACACACAAACGCACACCAAATGCTGACAGGAATTACACAAACACGTTGTACACACAGGTCAACGTGCAACGCGCAAAGCCGCTGGAGCGATACGCGTTGCACAAGTCAGACAGACATGTCTGAGTGCGTTTGATCTCTCTATCGAGGCTCAGACGTTTGCCATGTGACCCCTGACCCCCGGCGCAGTGTGAGGGACGTGCCAAAGGTCAGAGGTCATCCGAGTTTCCTGAGCAGGGAGACGCACACTCACCCAGTCCTCTTTTTTTTTCCCCGTCTCGAGTATTTGCTCTCGCTGTCATTTTTCCTCGCCAGTAACATGACGCCTCTCCTGCGTTAACCCTTGGAAACATTTTTGGGACGCGTGTTTTCATAGAGCCCCTCTCGCTTCCATCCTTTATTGTTTTTGCACGTCAGTATTGTTTCAACAGGCTATCATCCATCGTTTTCATCGCGAGGAAGTCTGGTTCAAGGAATGCTTCAGCTTGACAAGATTGCTCTTGGTATCAAATGAATCAAGGCCACTACACACACACACACACACACACACACACACACACACACACTCACACAAGGAGCATTATAAGTTAGCTGACGGAAGAGTTTGCAAGTCCAGTGGGTTATTTTCGTCTGTAAGGAGCCTGTCCGTGTCACATGGCGGAGCTAATGGTTTCTATTTTCAAGATACAATGCTGCTTCAGTCTTTTGGTCTCATCAGAGGGAAGGAGAGGGTAAGAGCGAGAAAAAAAAAAGAGCGAGCGGCGAATGCAACATATGATCAGCACATGGGGATGTCGTAATTCCGAATTCATTAGTAAGACACACTGAAGGAATCAAACTGGGGGTGAGGGAGGGAGAGCGAAGAGAGCCCAAAAGGAAAGAGAGAGTAAGAAGAGGAGGAAGAGGAACAGAGGGAGGGAGGGAGGGAGGGAGAGAGAGAGAGAGAGGGACGAGAGAAAGGGAAGTCCAAAAAAAGACAGAGAGGGAGAGAGAGAGAGAGGGAGAGAGAGAGAGAGAGAGTGGAGTCAAAGAGCAGACACTACATGTGGCTGTGGAGGGAGTGATCTGGTTATGGAGGGGGACAAATTCTCAGGTAAGACAAAACTCTCCGGAAACTGTCAGCCCCGATGAGTTCACACTTCTGACTGGAGGACAGAGTGTAGCTTCAGCTTCTTCAATCAGCTTTTTCACTGTGATCGAGTGTCTATTCTGTAAGAGCCTGCCTCTATTTTTCCCCCTCTATGGTATTTTCCACTCTCTCATTCTGTCCTGTTTGCTGACTGCATGCTTTCTTTGGGGTTTGGAGCTGGGAGCTGGGAGCTCTGCAGGGTTTGTGTAGCAGCTTAGCAGACCTGTTTTTGGTTTATCTGTCTTTATCTGCTCCCTGCCTGTTATTTTTGCAGGCTTTTCTGTCTCTTGTCTGCTGTTTGCCCACCACCATCTCCACCACCACCACCACCACCACTCTCTCTCTCTCTGTCCCATTGTTTCCAGTGAAGTGTTTTTGTCTGTGCAGGTTATTTGCCCAGTCACTACCTCTTTTTCCATTCTCTGTCTGCCTGTCTTGCTCATTTCTAATGTTCACTCCTTAAAAGTAAGACATTCATTGCAGAGTAAAAAAAAAAAAACAACTTTCTGAGGTTTCTCTGTGGTGAAGTGACACAGAACCAGCACTTATTTCATAGACATTTCTCTCTGTCTCTTTTTTCTCCATCTGCATTCTCCCATTCTTCTTTGGTGTGAAAACAGGAAAGAGCTCTGTTTGAACAGTACTACTCTTGTCCCTTGTGGCTCTGATCCCGCTTCGGCCATCAGTCAGTCCCTCCTTTAACTAACAGGATAAAGAAAGCACTGCTTTAGTCCACTAGCAAACAGTCAGTCGGCCGACTTTGCAAATAAAAATCCACATTTTTTTTTTCCTCCACTGACGTTATTTTCTTCCCCCGCTGGATGCTGTAAACAGTATACATATTGAATTGATAAGAGTCTGTGTGTGTGTGTGTGTGTGTGTGTGTGTGTGTGTGTGTGTGTGAGCGACTGTGTGTGTGAGTGTGTGTGTTGTACATTATGCTAAAGTCATTAGTGAGGCAATGCTGTCTGCTTCTTAATGGTATTTTTATGAGTGCTAGTGTGAGTGTTGTTAAAAAGGAACAAAAAAAAAAAAAGCTGGAGTGGAAATGAAGTGAAGTGACTGTGTGTGTGTGTGTGTGTGTGACCTAGCATAGCTCGTAGCACCTACACGGTGTGTGAAATCTGGATGTAGGTGAGACCATTGACATGTGTGTGTGTGTGTGTGTGTGTGTGTGTGTGTGTGTGTGTGTGTGTGTGTGTGTGTGTGTGATGGAGGTATCCCTCCTCCCTCCTCTCTCTTTCTTAGTGTGGCCTCTTGTCTCCAGGTGCTCCCACCAGAGAGTTGTAACAGCCTCAGCAGGACATACCTTGTGTGTGTTTCTGTTTCCAGTGAAAGTTTTTGTGCATACACACATTCATAGACACACTGTGTATGCCTGTGCGCTTTCGGGTCAGTGGGACGCGGACGTTGTTGCACACAAATTAGGTGGAATATGTAAGGGTGTCAAACTCATTTTAGGTCATGGGTCACATACAGCCACAACTATTTGATCTCAAGTGGGCCGGACCGGTACAACCACTGCAAGATAACCTATGAATAACACCACCAACACATTAGCATCCATTTACAGAACAGGTGAGATGTCTTAACTAGTGCACATCTCAGTTTTTCAATCTTCTGTCATCACAATGTGCAGATCACTGTGGAGCCACAAAGGCACAGAACATTTAGTCACATGCACTTTGTATCTGGACAACAATGCAGTATTTTACTTCTTTATAGGTCAGGAAGAACATTTTATTGAAAGCTCGTGGCCAAGCTTCAAGCCCATCACTCACTCGTAGTCTACCCTTCTGCTGACAGGTCAAATATAAACTGTCCAGTGTCATCGTGAGTGTCTCTGACCGAGCCGATTCAAATAGCTCCTTGCTCATGTTCCTCCCTCGCCCGGTGCTGATGCTCCCCCTTTGTTTCCTGTGTTTTCTTCTGACATGAATCAACAGTGGCGACCGCTCCCAACGGAAACCGTCAGCCACGCGGAGTTTGTGAATAACGCCTTAAATAAAAGGGGCCGACGCGTCCCATTCATTCGAGTCAGAATGAGGTCAGCTGATGATGCTTGGTCAGAGCCCGTGTGTCGTAGCTGTGGTCAGCTCGGACTGAAATTCTCATGACCGATGACTTACAGAGAAGCCTGAGCCATCTTAACTGACCTTCAAACCTTGGAAAGAAGCCAGGGAAAGATGTCGGTCATCTTCAATCGGTCTGTATGATATGCAATATATGCTTCACCCACAAGGTGGAGGTGCTGAGTTGGGCAATCCAAAATACTCTCTCAGTTGTGAACACTCACACAATTGTTGTTTTTCGTCACAGCCCTCTTGTTTTTGAGTGTGACTCTATATGTTTAAGGGTAACTTTTTATTAAAGGAAACGGCGGGCCCTGTTGCTTCCTGTTGTGACACGATTGGCGTTGTTAGGCCGGGTTGTCGTGGCAACGCGCAGAGCAGAACAATATGTGAGCGCAGCAACAAGGAGCAAACAAGGATGGCGATCACAATGCTGGCTTGTTGACGTACTAAACAGTGTTATTACCCGGTGGAGCAATGGAGCCGAGGGCGGAGGTGGGAGAGAGAGAGAGAGAGAGAGAGAGAGAGAGAGAGGCCTACTGAGAGTCATGTATGATGGAGGACAGCTGCTCTCTCTCTTTACCAAGTCATTCCAGCCCATGCGTGAGGGGACACACACACACATGCAGGCAGCAGCATGTGTGCAGACAGTCCATACACTCAATCACGCACACACTGCAACGAAAACCACCAAGCAAAAGCAACTGATGAGGGGGGGGGATGCCAGTGTGTGTGTGTGTGTGTGTGTGTGTGTGTACATGCAGTGCAGTCGAGCCATGTTTCCAACAGGTGCTGTATTTGATTAAAGTTAGCAGAGCCTGGCCGGGTGCTGCTGTTTAACATTTGGTTAAGGGCAGCTGCTGTCACTACAGCTGTGCATTTAGACAAAGCTACTTCACCATGTGGGCTCTGGGGCCACGCGAGGGGTTTTCATGTTTGTGTGTGTGTGTGTGTGTGTGTGTGCAGGGCGGTAATATTACGAAACAGTCTGATCTGCTGCGTCTTTAGTGCAGACTCTTACATCGAGTGTCTCTGCAAACATGCTCGGCAGTCAGCGATGCCAGCCGCGCTTCTTTCTTGTGCCATTCCCACAAATAGCTGAAAGCACAGTACTGTACTGTACTGTACTGAAAGCCAGGCACTTTTCTGCCTGTGTTTACACTACCAGTGCTGCTGATTCCATTAGTCATGCTAACGCTGCTCTCTTTTCTCTGTTTCTCACACACAGCAGGAGAAATCGTCCCGCTTCCTAGTTTCCACTAAGGCCCGCGGAGGGAACTGGCACACCTTTTCCCACCTTTCCCCTCCTTTCCATCACGTCTTGTCCATCTATCTCTCCTCTCCTCTCCTCCTCCTCCTCCTCCTCCTCCTCCTTGCTGAAGTCCCGAGCAAGGTACAGCTGCTTATTTTGAGGGTTGCCATGTAAACAGAGCTGCGGTAACCAGCTAGTCACGTCCAAAATATACACACGCGTACACTTATACACAAGCAGCCGATGCAAGTAATGCGCGCATTCGCCAAACACACAATAGCGCCGGTTTTACCTCTTCCAGATGGCTTATTTGATATAGCCTGACTCATGGGTGAGTCGTCTGCATCGAGGCCAACAAAGCTTTTGTTGTTTTAGGATGAACTCAGCAGGAAGCTGGGGTTTCCTCTGTTGCTGATACTGGTAATGTTTGAAATAACAATGACTGTCTTTAATCCTGACACGACCTGATGAAACACTGATCCACAATTTCATCACAATAACATTTTTTTTAGATTATTATTTAATTTTTTTGTCATTTATGTGCTTTAATTTACTATCTGAGTATTCACATAGTTACTGACGGTGCCTCGTTTCTTCCAACATATCTCCCCCTTTTCCATCTGCAACTAAACTGGTGATGAAACCCAGTTTATTAAATCTGCAGAAGCAGATCGATCGAGTGAAATCAGTGGTGATCTTGGTGACAGGTCAAAATCTGGTATTTATTTATGCGAGTAAGGCTTTTGTTTTTATGATTACAAGAAGTTGCATTTGACATAGCTGCAGTCGTGAATAAAACATTTCAGGTGTAACCTTGCATCCCACTACTCTGTGTGGCTTTGGTTACCACTGAAACATTTCTTGGAGCTGCATCTCAGATTCCAGACATCGCGGGACGTCTGTCCACTGGCATAGACCGGACCGCGGTGGAGAGGGGCAGGCTGGCGCCAAAGCATGTGGACCTGTTATGTCTTCTTTTTCTCTGTGTGTGTGTGCGTGTTTGCGTGTTTTGTACGTGTGTAGATTGAACGCTGACATTTGCAAGCTGCTGTTGCCCTGGCATTGCCCTAGCAACTGCCATGCCAGCCTGGCATCCGTTTATAGAAGTCATCCTCTCCTCCTCCCACTCCCGCTCCTCTCATTTTTCAGCTCTCATGAGGGCAGGACCTACTTTAGAGAGTGGTGGTGGTGGTGGTCTGGGTTTCTTTAAGCAGTGGGCGGCTGTTTCTGTCTCTCTTCATCTCTGTGCTTCGGTGCAATACAACACCGGCAGCTGCCTATTCAAATACATTACAATGCAGTAATGTACAGTAAGCCTGAGGCCCCAAGAGATTCATTATCTGACAGGCATTAGCTATTATCACTTATTTTAAAACCACTGCCAAAACTAATTTTACAATCAGAAATAGCCTACAGATCCAGCGTCTCTATCTCATCGTGATGAATTCATCCTCAGGATAATAATCCATATCTTTACCGTTACTATCAGCGACGATGCTTCTTAGCAATTCCCTCTCCCTTTACTCGTAACGAAGATAACCATGACACAGCAATAAAGCTAACCATAAAGAAGAGTCAGTGCGGTGGAATTCACACCACAATTAGATAAAGATATCAGTGCTGATAGATGACATCAACATGACCTCGGGTAACCTTTTCCACTCATACAGACATTTAGTCCATGACACGACGCGTATGTTCTGCTAATGGCAGATTAAAACTGTTTTCACAGCGGTTCATTGCACACTGCACTGCATCACTATCACTGCTATGATATGAATTCTTTACAGATCGGGGCCAAAAGCATTCAAGTCCCTCTGCCAGTGTCACAGTTGTTATAGCAGATTGGATTTGCGCTGTCCGGGCTTGCTGGAGCCTGCAAGGATATGCAAGAGAAGGAAGTGTTCTTTTCTTTGTGTGTGTGTGTTTAAGCGAAAGGGCTGGGTGTTAGTGAGTGCATGTTGTGTGTGCATGTTTATATATATATATATATATATATATATATATATATGCATACATCTGCTGTGAGCATATTTGTTGTCTGTGCTGGTGTGTGCAGCTCGGTGTGTGTCTGAATATGAATGTGTGCCAGGGAGTGGAGGAATCTGACGCACATGTGTTGGTAAGAAGACTGTGTGGGCTGAAGGGTGTGTCTGGAGCAGGATTCTCCTCATGTCTCCATCTTTATCTGTTTCCAGATCACATTACTGTACACCAGCGACACTGTTACCACTAACACTGTTGCCTATAGCGACGTGTTTTATTTATAGGAGCAACGCTGACCCCTGCTGGGGAAATCCGATATTGTAGTGGTTCATACCGGTTTCATACAGATGTGTGCGTATCTGGGGTGGGACAACTGGATGAGCAGGAAGACCTGTTAAATCTCTGCTGTCTTCATCGACGCTGCGCTGTGCTCTGCCACACAATCAAGACAAAAGTTATGCGTCCTGACAATCTGACAGCCCAGCCAACTACTCGAAACGTGTTCACCTGTCTTGACTTTTAAAAAATTCCAGGCACCGGTCCAGTTTTCATGTTAGCCAGACATCCATTGATGATCAGAGAGATTTCTCACACATTCTGTGGGTTACATACTTCGCATGGTTCGACGGCTGGGGGAATGCGGCGCAAGATTAATCTCAGGTTGCAGGTTTTGGTACAGTAAAGCCTCGCATTTGTTTTTAAATCTGCATGTTAGTGTGTGTTTGTGCGCTCGCACACATCTGTGTTTAGGATCGGTAAACATGCCTAAATCAACAGAAAATGCAAACTTCGATTCCAACGTAAGCAACAAATTGGCAGCAAAAGCTCGCAAGACATGCGGCGTCCCAGTCCCAAACACGTCATGATAAATCACGCGGCAGCAACTACTGAGGATTTTTTTTCTTCTTCTTCTTTACGGCCTGAATAATTTACCACAGCTCAGCTCCAAATCATTTTCCATATCTAATGCATTTTTCACCTGATGTATCTTTTTATTTTTGCCTCAGGTGTTGGTATCTCTCGGGGCTGCCCTTATTTTTTTAGCAGTAAATCTTTCCACATTAAAAAGAGAGTTACGTACGTCTCGTGTGTGTGTGTAGATTCTCCTAATACAGACACACACACTACTAGTACTGTCACTACTAAATGGTTAATTTTAGTGAAGATGCCAGCAGCAGCGGTTCATCGCCATTGGCCTGTGGCCTGTGACCAACGCCCCTGTCCACCCTTCCCCCTCCGCCCCCCACACACAGAGCCTCATTCACATGGTCATTAAGTCATTAGGCTACTTATTTATTGATGTCTGCCTCCAGAGCGACTGAGCATGTCAGACAATCTACAAACCAATCGACCGTCCTGGCCATATTAGTCCATAGTGTGCTTCAGGCCTCCACTATGTCTTCCTTTCACTCCATCTTCCCCCTGTAAGATGTGTGTTTGAACGCAGACGTGTCTTTTTCCAGCGTGACTCCCGATGTGTGCGCTCACAGGATGCTGATGTCGGCATATTCAACAGAGAGTGCGGGCCTTAAGGGAAAAAGTCACCGTGAGTTGTGTCATGCGTCATGTGATCCAGCCCACAGGAAGTGTGCTTGAATGTAGCACGTGTATAATTTGACCAGCCCGGTCAAAAATGAGAGCTTTCACCGAGGGAAAGGAAGCAGAGCCTGAGAAGGACTGCTGCAGGAGAAGGGGAGGGAGGAATGGAGGGAAGGAGGAATCGGAGAGGGGGGAGGAGGAGGGAAGACACTGAGCTAGAAGGAGTGAGAGAGAGGGAGGGAGGGAGGGAGGAGAGGGAGGGTGGGGGGTTGTCAACGCTGGCTCATTCCAGGCTCTGGAAGTTGAGAAGGAGGAGAAGAGAAAAATAAGTTGCTGCACTAAGAACGAGAGGAGAGATAGAGAGAGGGTTCGGATCAGTGAGCTGCTCAACTCTTGTGTGTTTTTTTTTTTTTCTCCCCTCCCCTCCTCTCCCTTGCACGGGCTCCTAATTTGGGATTTGTTTAAAAGCGGGACTGCGCCCCGGGAAGACTTTTCCTTGCTGGGGAAAGGGAACCCTTGCTCCCTCTCTCTCGCATTATACACACCCTCACATACACACTTGCTCCCCAAAATGTCTGATTCCACTGTCAACGCTCACTTGGAAGGGATCATATCAGACTTTGAAGGTTAGTTTTTTCTTCTTTTTTTTTTTTGCTCCTCTCTTGAGCTCTGCTCTGCTCCACTGCTTTTTCTCCTTGTCACGCTGTGAAGCGAGGCGCTCTTTAACCCTGCCATGAGGACACTATAGATAGTTTCCACATGTTTGATTGGAACCGAGCGGATCTGGAAAAAAAAAAAAAACGGAGAGCGAGAGGGGCCTCGTTGACATCCGCGGTGAGCTGTGCTGTTTTGAAAGGGAAGTCATGCTAAAAGTGTTGCTTTTCACTGCTCTTTAACTTTTGTTGAGATGCGTGAGTGTGTTTGTTATGGCTCATGGTCACGTATGTATTCGAGGCTGAGATGGGTCAGAAGAAAGTGTGATGATTTAGCCTCTAACCTGCAACATAGGGAGGCCATGTACTGTATTTTGAGCACTTTTGAGACTGACCGTACAGCTGTGAGGGGAACACCTGGCACACCTCCTCCCCCTCTGTTGCCTCCTCTTCCTTTTCATCTCTCTGCCCCTGGCCCACAGATTCCCCCTGTCATCCCTCTCCTCCCTCCTCCTCATCCCACGCCTGTGCTTCCCCCCTTTTCCTCTCTCAGCAGCTCGTCCATCCTCGGCCCCTCTCCCCTTGCCCGGCTGCTGGTGGATGCGAGGAGGGTGGGTTTCCGGGTTGACAGGCCGACACCTCTCCCCTAACCTGTCTGTCTATCTGACTATCCGTCTCCTGTCTCTCACAAACACACATAGCCATTAGGAACGCATCCACACTTGTCCAGAGCTGCTCCTCTGTCAACACCAGTTTGCTCGTGGTATGTACGGTGAATCTCTCTGCCTCCCTCTCCCCTCGCTCCCTGTCTTTAAACCACTGGCTTACATGGTGCAACAGAGCCTAAAGATAAGTGGCATTCATAAAAGAGGCAAAAAAAAAAAAAAAAAGTGCGCTTTAAGCATGTGGCTCAGTTATGCTTTCAGACGTCCCCAACATAATGGGCTACTGTTGTTATTGTCAATGATGTGTGTTGCCCCCGGTAGGGCTGAGTGTGTGGTAATACCTTGTTGTCACCACCATGTACCATGATGTATGGCCCTGTGTGGCTTAGAGAGTACAGCGTGGCACGGATGCAGCAGGAGTGTGAATCCTGTGAGGCAAGATTTGGAAAGTCAATTATTTAAAGTACTTGTCTTCCAATGAAAAAGGTAGCTTTTAAAGTACTTTTAAACTTCTTTTGAAAAGGCATAAATCACACGGTATTCTGCAGGAGGATGTTCCTTTGAAATTCCTTTGAGACTCTTCTCTGTAAAAGCTTTGTTGGACACCACCTTCACTCATATTTAAAAAAGTTACCTAGTAATAGTTAAGTGTCATAATGCTACCGGCCTTTCCACTGTATCCAAATCACTCACAGGCATCAAAAAACACTTTTTTGTTCGTTTAGTTGACGAGCTTTCATGACAGCTAATCTTAAAGTTTGAATATGCAACTTTTAAAAGACTCAATCTTCCTTTCAGTTGAATTCAGAAGCAACAAAACACTTTCTTATTGCAGTGCACTCAGAGGTTTTTGCTGCTGCAGCCTTACTTGGTCTGGTATGACTTGTGGCATATGGTGGCTAAAACTTTTGATTGATATTGCTGCGCAGTGGATAGCACAGTTCACCGACTTAATGACTCCTTTTTTTCTTTTTTTTTTTACTCGTGCTACTGTCACACCATGTTTTAGCTGTCTGGCAAATAATACACAGCATCCTGTTAATTCTAGCTGTCAGGCTGCTGCAGGATTTTTCTAGATTTTGCGCTGCTCGTGTGAGAGAGAGAGGGAGATCTGGCAAAATGCAGTGTGGGACTGGAAGTGTATTTATTTTGGATGAACAAAACAGATTGACTGCTGCATTTTTGGTGCTCTCATAGTTTCCACTGTAATGAAGCATACACTGTACTTAAATCTGCGAATAAAAGTATGAAGTGTTTTTTGCAAATGTTACTGTGTGATGCAGTCAGCTTGTGACGCCGGCGAACTGAGGGGGACAAAAGACAATCCTGTCTTGCCCATGAGGTTGATGACCCTACTGACACAGATCATCGACCGAGCCGTTGAACACTCATACATTCATACAGTGTAATTTTTTTGTTGTTGTTGTTACAGCTCCGCGAAAAAGGTCTGTTCTCTTGCAAAAGCCTTTGTGTTCCTATATTAAGTAATTTAAAATCCCATTAACCAGATGTGAACCAGATATCTGGCTTATGTTGATTCCTATTTCAAGCAATGGCACCGAAAAAGCTGCCACTGCTACTAGTCTCCTTCCTTTTCTTTCTGTGTCTGCATGTTAAGGGCATTGACTGGTCCAGTGAGAGGAAATTCCACAGGAGTAGATTTCTGTGGTGGGTGAAAATGTCGGGGTAGGCAGTGGAGGAGTGCATCTGAGCACAACCAGGCCTCTCTTTACAGATGCCTGCATGGCAATGACCAAGTTTTGCCAGTCAATGATGAGATAGAGTGAAACCTTGAACCACCAGACAAGGGCATGGCTGTCATATTCATTTTCATAGGTGCTTTTTAATTACTCTTTAGTTTTACACATTTTTTAACGGCAGTTTGCGACCAGGTTGCTACCAGACCAGCTGCATTTTAATTATATACCGGAGAGTTTCTTTTAAATTCAGGGGCCCACCTTGTTTTTAAGGACAAAACTGCTTTGTGGAAGGATCATGGTAAGACCTCAAATGCCTGTCAAAAGCTGTGGTTTGGGATATCATCAGGAACTCTAATATAATAATGCATGCGCTATTGAGATGTTAGTGCTCTTAGCATCTTAGCATTCTTTCTTTTTGGTAAAAGAACAGAAGTATGGGGTTAATGTGCTATTAATCTTAACCATTAAAGCTCAGTCTTGTGACCAAATGCCACAAGGAGCCTCATTGATAAGAGCTTGTGAGGGAGGAAGTGTCTTCTGGCTGAGGCTGGTGATAGTCATCCTCAGGAGTCTCCACGCTTATCTTCATTATCAGGGCGCTCTATACTCGCCAGCTAGGACAGGTTTCCTGCTAATGATGGCAAGCGTATTGGAGTTACTGGGAAGCACCAAGGGTCACTCTGAGTTAGAGCGAACACAGCAGGTCTTTGTTAGGCCTCAAATCTACTCCTTGCTGTTCTTCCTCTCCGCTGGACACGTGGGGCGAAACCGGCACCATTGCCAACCCCCGTCCAGACCCCAGAGTTATCAGCAGGCTCCATGCTATGCTAAAAACAACTAGCCTGCGATGAAAGATTGTCTTTTGTACAAGTGCATTTGACGGCTGTAATAGGCACCTTCAGGAAAGAGAGTTGGGCTCTAAGACTTCATGCTAAAAGCTTTTATTTCAGTGGTCGCAAGAAAGAGAAAAAGGCACAAGTTGGGCCTTTTTAAGCTAACGTGGTAAACTTAAAGTTTTATCAGAGATACGTACGAGCATGAGTGACTTTACTTGTGAGTGCTCAACACGTCAAACTGGCTACATTGTGAAGTTTTGATTGCTAAATCTCAGTCCTGGTTGATTTGTTGACACCTGTGCTGAACATGCTAACAGCAAGAGTGGTTTAATACTAGAAAACGCTCATTAAGCGGCTACTACATTAAGCGCAGCCAAACAAACTTGTTTGATACCTCGATGAGGAGCCGATGCTGACCCGTCGGAAACAATCACAGTGAGCACTATCTTCTGTGATGAATTCGTTGCATATCCTGCGACTGCATCACAAGAAAAAACGCTTTTAATGTGAAGCAGCAGCAGCAGCAGTAGTAGTAGTGTCGTGTTTGCTGCTAGCAGCAGCCTAACAGAGCTGCGATAAGGCTGTGGGAGAGTGAACAGTAAACAGTAAGGCTGATTGTGATGAAATGAAAATTACAAACAGTAAGGCTGTTTTACATGCATGCCTCGTTTCCTGGGAATCCCCCATGCATGTGAAGGCAATTTGACCCAGCAGAGTGGCGGACTCCGCCACTTATATTATAAACTCTACTAAATATGCTAACAAATGGTATCAAAAACAGGTTTATTTATAATACATACAATATAAAATGTATTGTTGCATGATGGTAGTTTGACTACATTCCTGATTAAACTGTCTGCTGTAGTGATCTCCAGTTTCCCTCAACAACTGAGGACAAGAGGCAGCTCTGAAGTGTCCGGTTCGTCTGCTGTCATGCTCAGAGAGGCAGAGAGAATGTCCGTGTGGTGCTCATCCAGTAACGTTACATGCTACACTGGAGAACAGAGTAGCATCATCATATGATTTTCCGGCATTTTAACCATGTTTCAACGCGTGTTAGTTGAAAAACATCACGCTTGGCCGCGACCGCCTCCTTATTTGGCAGTCCCGTCAAGTCAAGCAAGTTTATGGTATATCCAAAATGAATAGGGTTCAGACATCTTCAAAGCGGATTTTGCTTCAATTCCAAGTTAAATGAGAGGCAAAGACGGAGCGAGAGAGAGAGAGAGAGAGAGAGAGAGAGAGAGAGAGAGAGAGAGAGATTACTGGGCTTGACATTTGGTTTACATTGGTGCTCATTAGTATTATCTTTACTTGGTTGAAAGGGTTGTGATCACTGCTATCGCCTCACTGCAGCATACAGCAGCTATGAGACATCAAATGGTTTTATCCTTGATACACACACACACACACTGCTATGGCCCACAACTTGCACACACACACTACTGCTTGCAGTCGCACATAAACATGCAGTCACATTGATAGCGACTGAGATATTGCACAGGCAAAGTACCTGTGCCATCTTGCTTACATAAATACATGAAGAGAGAGATATTAGTGTGCGACCTCCCCTTCATTCACACACACACACACACACACACACACACACACACACAGATCCCAGGATGTAGTGTGGTATGACGTTAACAGAGCTAGAGAGTTTGGCTCCCACCCGGGCAGACCAGGCTGTGTTTGCTTTACCCTACAGCTGTGTTTAAACACACACACACACATACAGAGAGAAAGAGAGAGATGGAAACACAAGTGACAGGGGCCTCTGACTCCACTGTGTCTGTGAGGACCTCGCTGTGTTGGGCTCTGCTGACACACACCACACAGTTAGCACAAATCTAGTCAAACAGGTCATTATATCAAAATCGCAGTCAAACACAGCTTTAAGTGGTGTGTGGTGCGTTGGATATATTTCTGAAGCTCAAGCCCGTTGCCCTTAAAAAGCTGAGCGGCACACAGATAGCCACGGTATATCAGCTGCTCGAGTGGCGGTTCACTTCCTGTCCTCATTGGCAAGAAATTCTCCTCATTAGAAATTTCAGGCCCTCACCGCTGCGTCAAATGAATTTTACATATAACCTCATTGTGACCGGTGTGTCACTCATGTGCTAATTCCTCATACTTAAAGAAGAACAGAGCACACTGACAGCCGTGTCTTCCAGGAAAATTTCAACGCCCGTTTTCCAGTTTTCTCAAATAGAATTACATTACTCCATGTGAGTGAGACAAAGAGCTTATTGTCGGAGATGAAATGATCCGTGCTACGCGCATATACAATCGGGGTTTGAACTTAAGTCACAATGTTTTTGTCATTGTCTCGAAGTCATTCTCCCTCGCTGCTGTAAATGACGAAACGCCAAGATTGTCACATACAGTTAACATGCCGGGGTTTATGTTGATGGTTTTCTGTGTTCTAGAGGCTTTACTGGGAACATTTGGGGACACATTACACCAGAGAATGACATACAAAAGGAAAAGTATAATAGTATAGAACAGTGTCTCTCAGATGGAGTACTGCAGGGGCTTTCTTCATGTATACCAAACATCTTTTGCGTTGGTCACAGGGGGCTGAAACAATCTTTTAAAGAACATTATCATTTGCAGAAAAGAGTCATATACAGTATTAATTATTCAGTATCCTGTTTAAGTGAATGTGCTCAGGCTGCAGAGTAGGATTGCTGTCCTGCAATCAAGAACGACTGAATATTTTCTACACTGCTGATCAGTGTAGAGTTTTACAGAAGAATATTGGAGAAGCCACAGATTCAGACACCAGAGTTATTTCACACTGCGCTCGGGCTGCTTCTCTGATATCAGACACAAAAACCTGCTGAAACATATTAAGGATGTGAAAACACTGATTTCCAGGAAGACAGTGTTCTACCATGCTGTTGCTTGGCCTGTCAGCCGTGAAGCAGGCCAGAAGCCTACGCAGGCCGGGGTGTTTATCTGGGACAGAGGCCGTGTTGCTCCATGGTTTGTAGCTGCTCTGGGCTGAGCTGAAGTGTCAGCCTCACATCTGACATGAAGCTTACCAGGACAAGAGGGGGGAAAAAAAGTGAAACAACAATACTGGCACAATAAATTGAGATGGTTAGTTAGTGTTGGAATGGGTTTGACAAAATGTTTGGTATGAAAAATATAATAAAATACAACCTACCAAAACAAGAAAGGACCACATGTTTTCTTTTTTTTTTTTTTTTTTTAATATATTTTGTGTTTACTTAAAATCACATATTATCCGCACTTTACACAGTTATCCTTACTTAAAAGTTATACAGTGATTCAGCTTTACAGTTTTTTGCTTGTTAATAATTATAATTAGAATAGTTAATAGTTATTAATTAGACACCGACATCTTTTCTGACATGCATGCATGCACACCATTACAGGTCTGTAATGGCTGTTTTATTTCCCGCTGAATGAAAGTACAGTAATTAAGCTCAGGGGTCACGCGATCAATAAGGGCGCTCGCGAGGCGTGGTCAGTTGGTTCGTCGTCACGTGAACAGGTGTGCAGGTGTCCGTGCAGTTTCCTAAAATGTTTAGCGGTCTTTAGCCTTTTTTTTTTCTTTCTTTTTGGCGTTTTGTGGTCGTACCTGACAGTTTCAGTCTGACTTGGTGGGATTTACAGGAATATTTTCATCGAGTGGATTAACAAATTACAAACAACATGCTATCGAGATATGTGAAACGTGTCAAATCCGGTAAGATTAGCACGGTCAGTGGAGTTTATTTTGGGGGCCATTTAGTGGCTCCAGAAACGTGTGAAGTGATGTTCAACCACATTTTCTGTGAGACTTTCCTCTACTCGTGGTGGTGAAATGTGTTTGCATGCAGGGGGTTTGTCAGTTTGTTCATTGTTTGTGCTGATTTATTTCAGCACTTCAGCTGTTCGGGTGCTGACTGGCTTCTCATACTCATCTACATTGTGTGTTTGTTCCTACTCAACAAAGAATGAGAAAGTTTTTCACCAGGCAGGTGTTATTGTTATCTTCTTTTTCTAAAAAAAAAAAAACGATTGCACAAACTCTCAGAAGAAGCCCAGAACTTGCTGACCTGTAGTAATACTTGTGCTGATTTGAGTAGCTGTATCACTTGACTTTCTGTCTGATCCAAAACAAACATTTGAACTCTGTGCAGTGCCACCGCTGAATAAGAAAACCAGCTGCCGCTTTGTTTCGCCGAAGAGAAGGTCATGAGAATTATCACTGCTGCAGGCCCTCGCCGTATCTGATTTGTTCATCGTGTTTTTCTCTCCTTCTTGTCTTGCATAACAATCATAAGACGCTTTATTAATGAATGAAGTTAAATATCATACAGATGCTGCCGCTGCCGCAGCGCCAGCCAGCGTAAACATCTGTACGAGCTAAGAGGTTCTTCTGTTTCTTGTCTAACCACAAATGTTCTGTGTTTTCCAGCGCTGAAACGGTCATTTGAGGTGGAGGAGACAGATTCATCCACACACCCTTCTCCCCTGTCTCGTCGGACCACCAACCCCCTCCGCTCGTCCACCTCTTCCACATCCAGCCAGCGGAGCTACGACCTAAGCTCCCGCAACTCTGACTACTCCTCTTCCAGATCTTCCCCCTCGGAGTCCTCCAATCCACGTTCCCCAAAGACCGGCATGAGGCGCATTGAGTTAACAGGGGGGCGTAACCCTGACACAGCCTCTTCCCGTCGCACAGAAATCTCCATTGAGGTCTCCTCTAAGCAGATTGACAACTCACCAAGTGCTGGCATCGCCCGCTTTGGCCTCAAGCGGCCCGAGGTCAGCCTGAGCAGTCGGAGTACTCCCCTGGACAGCTCCTCCAACTCCATCTCCAGCTCCAGCTCCGCAAACAGGCGGGCAGAGCTCAGCATGACACGGCCCAGCGAGCCCCCCGCTCCTCCCAGGAGGATGGACGCCCAGCTGTCCACGGCCCCAGTCTCAAGGATCCCTGAGCCCCCTCAGAGAAGAGCAGAGCCCCCGTCCCCGATCGTCAGCCCAGTTGAGGGGGCCTCCAGGAGGCCAGAGATGCCTGTCTTCAGACAGCAGGACGGTTTGGTGCCAAGCAGCACAGTGGAGAACAACAACCACCCGCCTCCTGCACCCAGTGCTCCTCTGCCCTCCCTGGCAGAGCCACGGGTGGAGAGGGTGCAGTCGCCTGTCACAGAGCCGCCCGCAGCCCGACCAACAGAGAGTGAGTACCTGCTCGGCTCAGGATGTTTTATATTCTTTTACTTGTGTATAAAGGTCAAACTATTTGAATGAATCATCTGATCTTTAGTTTTCCACGTTGCTGCTGTTCACAACTGTTTAACCTAATATTACAACGAACCCGTCCAGTCCTGTTGAGGCGCTCAAAGATGCAGGCGTATTCACAGAATCGTACAACACATGTACCTTGATTCACACGATATTCCTCCTCTTTCTAAAACCAGTCTCGTCACACCGCACACCGAGCGCTGTCAGATTCAAGTGGAATTGATCGTCAATCATGAAACGGAGCTCTGTAATTCAGTTTGACACAAATTTGAACCTTGACAGACTTTATTTTGTATTTCTTCAAGAGATTTCTGCTCTTCAAAAAAAAAAAAAAAAATGTATTCAACCTACGAGGCAGCTGGGAAGCAACAATAGCAACCATAAAGAGCAGAAGCTTGCGTGAGCTTCAGTAAGTCTAGACTAACTGTGAATGTAGGTCAGGGAGGTTGATGATGAGAATCACAGGGCTGCTCCCAGGACAGCAGTTTAAAAAGAACTCATATAGGCGAGCAGCTGAAAAGGCGAGCTCACTCGAACTTGAACCAGCAACTGGTTGGATGTTTTGCATGTGTGCTGAATGTGCCGTAGATGCATCGACTTGTTTCTAACGGGAACGTTCATTTCACTGGTTACCTAAGAAGTTGTCACTACTATTCTTATTAAGGTGGCGTAAATTAACCTGTCCTCGTCTAGACAACACAGAGCTAGTTTGTACTTTTCAGCTACTACTGACTAACCTCCCAGACATGTGGTACAGAGATGATGCCAAGCTCAAACTGAGTATCAGATGTTTTTGTAGTAACTTAGCGCCATAACTTTTGGTTTTTACTGAGGCGAAACATCAAGAAATGCCTCATAACTGTGGTAAGATACTGAACACTGGTGAGTCATTGTTCTGCTGGACTAATCTCTCATGTAGCTCGGGTCAAGAGTGGAAGAACGAGGCTCTTGAATGTTCTCTGATTGATCCTGTTGTCCCACAACAAGGCATTATATGACTGGATGGAGGCGTTTGTATTTTATTTTATTTTTTTTTACCTTAAATCTGGCAGTGTGCAATGATGAGTAACTACCATGACATTCAGTAAGTGATTCCTAAACATTTTGATCTTTGCTATATGCTGTGGATATTTCTCATCCACACTGGATGAAACCTAATCTTTACACTTATCCCATGACCTTTCTTTTAGCGCCACCCTCAGGACAAATGCTTGCATGATTAGCTGACTCCCTAGGCATGCTCTATGAATGCCTAAATCGTCAGTGTGTTTATTTCAGTATTGTAATGAAATTGCAGCATGTGCAAGGCTGGGTGTTACGGCGCATAAGTTCCACAGTTTCAGTGGCATTGTTGTGTTAATTCCCAAGTGTGCTTCAGTAGAGGCTGAGCTTGTAATGGTAGGCAAATACGTTTGTTTATTTGTGCTGGTTTGTATGCGGTGGCTTTCAAATCTCCACTTTTCTTGCAGGTTATTTGTGCCTGTCTGTGGTGTGTGTGTCTGTGTGTGTGTGTGTGTGTGTGTGTGTGTGTGTGTGTGTGTGTGTGTGTGTGTGTCTGTGTGTGTCTGTGTGTGTGTGTGTGTGTAGTGCTGTTATCTGGAGATAGCTGTGCTCATGGGTTCCTCTCACTGGTTGAGTAGTATCCAGGCGTAGGCGGCTGGGAGGTGATACATTCCAAATCTGGAGGTCATAAAACATAAAAATAGAAAGCCTCCAATTTCCACTTTTTATGCTGCGTGTTGCCGCTCTGTGTCTCTCTCTCTATTCACTGCACTTCCTTAGCACACAGCTAGGGGTTTAGTTTTATTTCTGCCTCTTGCTGAAAGCATTTCTTTCCGATCTCCGTTTCTTAGGCACCGCAGCCTTACTGAATCTGTCAGCAAATGTACGTAAGGTAAATATCTGATATTGTGGGAGAACAGGAAGGGAAATAAGCAAGGAAAAGTGAGAGGATTAAGTCTCAACTTCTGCCACATTTGGCTCAGATTACTGCTTTCCTGCTCAGTCGTCCATGTGTAGGGCGGGAGGCCCTGCTAGAAAGAAGCTTAGGAAGAAGATATGAGGAGAGAGAGAGAGGGAGAGAGAGAGGAGGGTCAGTGGGCAGAAGGCAAGAGGGAGAAAAATGGAGAGGCACATAAAGTGTGCGAGAAAGAGAGATTTCCTGTAAAGTTCGTCTGCAGGGAGAAAACAAAATGAGAAAAGCCCACTGTAACCTCGAGTCATTTGGGAGTAAAACTGAACCGACAGACCACACGGCTTTGACGACGTGCCCAAAACTACAATTTACTTTCCATTTCCTCAGCAAGTACACACAGCACAGACTGAGGCAAATTCTTTTTTTAAAGTATTTATTTTTTGCGTAAACATTTTGTATTTTTTAGACGGGGAAAAACTGGGAATGTTTTCCGTTTCTATCTTTGTTGTTTACTTTTGTTCTAGCTTGTGTCAGCACTGTGTCCGGTGGGACGCTGGCAGTGTTTTTTACTGTGTGTCCCATTAGATTATTGCCTAAGTGCTCATGTGATACCTGCCTCTGGGCTCTTGTATTGTTGTTTGTGCATCAGTGCTTATTTGCATGTGTCTGTTCAGCGTATACATTCGTCCTCACACAGATGACACGGTAAAGACTTGTCTTGCCCGTGGGAGGGTGACGGACGACCACGCTGATAAGCGATAAGCAGGTTGTTTTCGCGGCGGCTGCAAAGCACAAGGCGCTGCAATGACATGCTCCGTTTCGGTTGATTTGTCGGCTTTAATGATGAGCAGCTGTATCCAGTTGTGTGGCGTTTCCACAGGATGTGAGCTCATGTTTAGACAGAGACACACACACACACACACACATTCGTTCATTTTGTACTATACTCATCTTAGTTTCCTGTCCCATGCGTTGACCTTGATTTATTTTGTCTTGGCTGTCGATATATCTGGCAAAGGCACTTTTATTTTACAAGCAAGAACTTGGCTAACATTAAATAAAGATGACTGGTCTGAGGAGTATGATTTAATAATCAGCTTTTGCTGTAGTGCAGCATCATTCTAGTGTTTATCACGTAGCATTGCGCTAATTTTACTGAGCAAAGTAGCTGATGTTTTTAACTTTCCAAAACTGTGCAGTGCCCTGGCAATGAATAACCCTTCAAACTGAACTTCATATTTCATCTTCTCACCAGTACATGTAGCCAGCACACCAGTGTAGTGTTTTGCTTTAGGTCTATGTCAGACTGAACATTGTAATAAACAGGCTCAAGTGAACACAGTTACTGTATGTCAACCACCAGATTAAGTCTGTGTTGAAGGAGTATTGTGACCTGACGAAGATCCAAGTGAATGCTGTTTATAGTTGACTTCCTTCAATAAACTCTTGGCTTATTAAACAGCATTACTCATAGGAAATTAATTTATTATAATTGTGTTATTATAAGTGAATCTATTTTAATCAACTGAAATAATACCATAATTGTCATTAATTTCAAGGTTGCTGCATTGTACAGGTGTTAGCTACAGTCAAAACAAACTGGGGTGTGTGTGGGTGTAACCCCACATTCAGCACTGGTTAGACCAGAATGTCAACCTCTTGCATCCCCATACCATCCACTCAAACCCTGTGTTTACTGCCGCTGACTTATTTTTGGTGTCAGAAAGTAATTAAAGTAATTATCTGTGCCAGTCATAAGACCGAAGGAGGTTATGAGTTTGGTTGTGTGTACTTGCGGGAATGTTTTATGTGTGTGTGTAATCAGCAACAGTTTTATACTCATTATAAGGTAACAAAAACATAATGATTCTTATTTTCAGGTGATTACACACTAATGAAAATGTAATTATGAATATTATATTTGATTTCTGACACATTCTGAGCCCCCTAAATCTGACACACTGAGTCAGCAACAGTTTTTATCGGTGACTCACTATGTTATGATCTGCTGGGTCTTGTGCTGGCCTGCTGAGTGCTATCCTAGTTTCAGCACATTAAAACAGTGTTCATCTCCTTCACACAAACAAAGGTCTTTTGATAGGCCTGCCGGAACGTGGTTGGAAGTGAGGACTTGTGCATGTCACATGGGATGCAAACCAGTTTGCACATTACTTAAAATAAAAACACTGACATGGATCCGACTGACACACAGTTTAATAAACATTCTCAAGAAAAAATACAAATTTATAAGTAAAACACTCCTGATTTTTAAAGCTAACTAGTTATCACTGATGGCTATAAATGTGTCCAAGCAATCATTTCTCCACCATGTTTCACTGATCACCTCCTCCTCTGTTGGTGAGGAAGATGTGCTGATCACTGATCGGTTTACTCTGGTCCTGACTGGGTAGGACTGAAACAGCACACAGTTTGAATGGGTGATCTTTAAAGTATTTAGCTCAGTTTTAAAGGTCCAGTATGTTGTAAGATTTTAGGGGGCTTTATTTATGGGATGTGGCAGGTTTTTTTTTTCTCATTAGTGTATAAGCCACCATAGAGGGTAAATTGAGAGGAAATCAGCAACTGCACAACTAGATGCTTACACACTGGACCTTTTTAAGTCGTGCCGGGTTTACAGTTCTCAACATTGTTGAAAAGCACCACCAACACACCTTTGTTTAGAGAATATCCAGGAAGATTGTTCTCACTTATTTCCTGTGATATGCATCGAAAGAAATAAATGCAAAAATTAAAATTACAAAAAAAAGTAAGACACAGCAGAATGCAAGAGCACGACAACAATCACCACAATCATTTTGTCTGCTGTTGGTTTGCCATGTGCTGTTGGTTTGCCGTCTGTAGCTTTGCAGTCTGTAGCTTTGTTGGTTGAAGGCGTACTTTTCTTCAATCACAATAAACAACAGCAGTCCAAGACAAGCAAGGTTACCCCATTTTTGTCTGATGTCATTACACTGGAAGTCATCAATGTTTATTCCATAGCAGATTCTGAGACACAACAGTGACTGTTGTTCTCTCACTGAAAAATCTCTGATCTGTCTTAAGAGGTTAGTAGTGATCTGGTAGGTATGATCTGGATCATAAAGTGTCCCCTGATAGTTGTGTGCATAATGCTGTGTGATATACACCTCCTCTACTCTATGCAAATCTCCCTGTCTGGTTTCCTGGACTCTAATTATAATCCTGTCCCTGTTATCTCCCACATGGGTGTTGTGAACATAAGATGGAAGTTGGCTGGACCTGTCTTCATAGAGATTTCCAATAGTGTAGTACCGGTATCCCCAAGGCAGTGGGTACAACATTCCTTCAAAGTTGCCGTAATGATGTGAGCCATAATCTCCACTGTTTAGGTCAAAGTCCAGCCATATGCCATTGCTTCTGTCGATCTCAACTATGCTGGCAAACCAGTGGAGCAGCACAAGACTGTGCTTGGGCACAGACGAGCCAAAGTCGATATTCTTCAAATCATCAATTGAATCCAGCTTTTTGTGTACAGCTGACACGGAGGTCAGGGCAAGCAGCAGAGCTACACAGCAACCCGTGACTCCTCCTGACATCTTCATCATCCTGTTGAGATATTTAAAAAAATATTGGCCACACAATAGACACTCAATAATCCATACATGTATTTCTAACTGGAGGCCATCAAATGATTATTTCTATGATTTGGTAAATGTATTTTTACTATCTACTTTTTATTTTGGTAAATGGGTCACTCTAACACCTAAAGGATGGGTTAACAATTTTTCATGTCTGTTTTAAAACAGTAGTCAGGTCATCTGAACACTGAAAAAGTTAATCTGAAGTGAATATGAGGCTTCATCAGTCTGAGTTTATTAATTTAAATTAGCGTCTTCCAGTCTTTTTAGTGCAAAATTCCCTCTGTTTGCTTGTTGAGTTTTGTTGGAGGGATAGTAACACAAAAACTAGAGAACTCTCACAAAGAAGAATTGACCATTCCTATAAAATAGTGTCATGATGAGTCAAAAACTAGCGAACAGAAAATAAGAGCTCACCTGTGTTAGTCTGCTGCCGTCACGTATGTGAATACTGCGTTTGTGTGAGAGCGGGCAATTATAGTTTCCTTGTAAATGAAACTGAAAGTCTTCCTGGTGGTTAAAGTTTGATAGTACAACTGTTTGGATGAAACTTTCCTCTGTATTCAAGAGAAGTAGTACTCCCTGTCAGTGTTTGTTGTCTTTGCAGAATTGCAAAAAGGTCATTTTTTTTATTCACAGATTTTAGTAGAAAGATTCAGAGTCAGTTGGGAATTTTATGAGCAAGTTTAGGATGCAAACTAGTCAGTAGTCACTAGTCAGACCAGAATGTCATACATCATCAACATAATTACCATCCGCCCAAACCCTGCATGTACAGTCACTGGCCTATTTTTGATCTCAGAAAGTAGTTATCAGATAGTAATTATCTCTGCCAGCCGTAAGCCTGAAGGACGTTTTGAGTTTGGTTGCGTGTACTCGGAGCAGGAATGTGCGGTATGCGTGTCGTCACAATGTTAATCTGCAACAGTCTTGAAAATAGATTTTGTTTAATTAAGCACACATGTCAAATAGTCTTTGGTCTAGTCAAGCTGTTTAAATGTGAGGATTTTCTTTTATAAATTAAACTGTTTGGGACTGTTAGTAAATCAAAACAAATTCGAAGATGTCGCCTTGAGAGAACTTTTTTTTTTTTAGTATTTAGCGTGTTTTTTTTTTTGCATTTCTGGATGAAAGGACAAACAAATCAAAATATATAAAACATGATCTTTATTTTGATTTTTTTTTTTTGCAGGAATAAGATGCTTTCTACAAACTACCATTGCATTTCACATCGACTATGAAACAAAACATGGACAGTATACACAACTTGTTGGAGGGCCCTACTTAGAGCCAGTGTTCAGTTGTCCATTTTGGGCCACCGTAGAACGTAGAAGTTCAACATGTTGGACACACAGTTTAAAATGGGTGATTTTAAAGCATATTATACTGAGGCTTTATCTCAATTTTTAAAGGTCCAGTGTGTAAAGATTTAGGGGGCTCTATTTATAGAATATGGCAGAAATTGAATATAATATGCACAACAATGTTTTAATTAGTGTATTATCACATGAAAATATGAATCATTATCTTTCTACACTAGCCCAGAAGAGACATACTAAATACCGGCTCTAGATGGGGCCTTATGTGCTTTCTGTGTGTTTTGTGGCCGTCATAGTGGGTGAGGCAAATCATCAACTGCACTACTAGATGCCAGACGCCAATCCTACACACTGGACCTTTAAGTTGTGCTGGGTTCATAGTCCTCAGTATCCTTGAAAAGCACCACCAACACAACTTTGTTTAGAGAATACACAGGAACATTGGTCTCCCTCATTTTTTGCCAGCAACACTGAAAAAAATGACTAAACCAACAAAAAAAATTAAGACATAGACGATTGTTGAAGCACATCCACCGCAGTCATTTCGTCTGTTTTCCGGTCTGTTGTTGATTTCCCGTGTTTTGTTGTCTTCCGGCCTGTTGTTGTGTTCCCGTGTTCTGTTGTTTTCTGGCCTGTTGTTTCGCTGGTTGAAGGAGTATGTTCCTTCGATCACAATAAACAACAGAAGTCCAAGGCAAGCAAGGTTACCCCATGTGTGTCTGATGTCATTAAGATGGGAGTTACCAATGTTTCTTCCATAGCGGTTTCTGAGATACACCAGCGGCCGTTGTTGTTCTTCTACCGAAAACTCTCTGATCTGTCTTAAGAGGTTAGTAGTGATCTGGTAGGTATGATCTGGATCATAAGGTGTCCCCTGATAGTCGTAAGTGTCATAATGCTGTGTGATATACACCTGCTCTACTCTATGCGAACCTCTCCATCCTCTGTCCTGGACTCTAAATATGATCCTGTCCCTGTTATCTCCCACATGGGTGTTGTGAACATAAGATGGAAGTTGCTCAGACGTGTCTTCAAAGAGATTTCCAACAGTGTAGTACTCGCATCCCCGAGGCAGTGGGTTCAACAACCCCTCATCGTTGCGGTAGTAATGTATGCCATAATCTTCACTGTCTGGGTCAAAGTCCAGCCATATGACATTGTCACTGTCGATCTCAACTGTGTTGGCAAACCAGTGGAGCAGCACAAGACTGTGCTCGGGCACAGATGAGCCAAAGTCGATATTCTTCAAATCGCTGATTGTTTTGAGCTTTTCTACAGCTGACACAGAGGTCAGGGCAAGCAACAGAGCCACACAGCAACTCAAGACTCCTCCTGACATCATCCTGTTGAGATATTTTAAAAGTTATTGCCCAGACTATAGACTCTCAATCCATACTTGTATTATTAACTTGAGATACATCAAATGATTATTTCTATGATTCAGTAAATGTATTTTACTATGCGTTTTCATTTTGATAAATGGGTCATTCTGATTGACAGGTAGTCGGGGTATATGAACACTGAAAAAGGTTTTACTTGCTATTATTCCTCCTGCCCGTAGTTAATCAGTTTAAGTGACTAATTTAAATATTTTTAGAGCAAAATACTTTCTGTTGAGTTTTACTGGAGGGATAGTAACACAAATACAAGAGAACGCTCACAAAGAAGGCCAAAAAAGGATAAGTACGTCACCATTCATGAAAAATAGTGTCATCATAAGTTAAAAACTAGAGAACAGAAAATAAGGGCTCACCTGCGTTCTGCTGTCTGCTGCCGTCTCGTATCTGAACCCCGCGTTTGTGTGAGAGCAAGCAGTGAGAGTGGGCAGTTTTGGTTTCCTCGTAAATGAAACTGAAAGTGTTGCCGGTGGCTACAGAAAGTTTGATAGTACAACTCTTTGAATGAAACTTTCCTCTGTATTCAAGCAAAGTAGTACTCCTTGTTAGTGTTTGTTATCTTTGCAGAATTGCAAAAAGGTCATTATTTTTATTTACAGTTTTTAGTTGAATAATTCTGTAAAGAAAGAAGTAGTTCTGTGAGTCATTTGGGAATTTTATGAGCAGGTTTAGGACGGAAACTAGTCAGTGAGTATGTCCTTTGGAATGCAGAATGAGATGTGTTTTCATTTATTTTATTTTTGTCACGACCTCCGACACAAATCTGGTAGACTCAAATGCACGACTCCGGGGCTGATGAAGATGTAACGAAAAGGGTATTTATTTGTCCAAAAAAGTAATCAAACAAAAGACGCTCTCTCAAAGAGGATAATAAATGCAAACAAAAAAATAACACAAGCTTCAATCCAAACATGAAAAAACCTGAACACCGGGCTGGAACGCTTGACAATACTTTTACAATCGGAACATGATGAACCGACAAAGACAAAGGGAGACAAGGACCGATTTATACATGATGTGAATGAAAACAGGTGAAACCAATCAGGGGCAGGGCAAACAATTACAAAGGCGGCAAAATCACACAAAGGGAGGAAGTCAGGGTCTGAAACGAGAGGTAAAAGTGAGTACAAAATGTTTAGTGTTTCATGCTTGAAACATGAATATGACTAACATTAACACAACTGACGAGACACGACAAAAAGAGAATTAAAAGAGTCACTTTGTAATTTTATGAGCAGGGTTTTTTTTTTTCTCCATTAAAATTCGTCTTGAATATTAAAGTTTATTCTTCTACCATAAATGTTCTACTGCCACATACATGTCACAACGTAATCACCAAATTGGAAGTATCGTTGCCTGAAAGTAAAGTAAAATATTTGCAATTATTTTAACGTCAGATTTCTATTTTTTGTTTTCCTTAATGCGTGTCTCAGTCTAAAAATGTGGTGAATTTGGCACTTTGACAACACACAGAGTGTGCCAGAAATTCTGACTTGAGAGACGGGCAAAAGACCTCCTGCTGGATTTGTGGTGGTTTTCGACCACTTCTTCAACAGGGCACTCAGTTTTTTAAGTTTAGTGCTGATTCATCCAATATCATCACATCCATAAAGGGAGATACCTACATCCTTTTTTTTAAGAGTTAAAATAGTTTTGATTGCAATGTTTACTTTTTCAGTTCAGGTTTTGCTTACCACTGTCACTGTCACTGTTCCGTCATTGAAAAGGTCCACCATCACACCAGCTTATGATATTACGATATATAACATATATTACAATTACACAATATTAATATTGTAGGATAGTCGCGGGGAGACCCACAGTCTCTGTCTCAGCCAAGACAGTATCGAGAAACATTGGTCCTCCTCTTTCTTTGGTCCTCATCACCGCTTTAGGAAATAAATTAACAAAAAAATTAGAGCTAAAATCAAAATACAGCAGATCACTTTACAACTAAAAAGACACTCTGTGTTTTCTGATCTGTTGATTTCCCGTCTTATATTGTCTTCCGGATTGGGGATTTCCAATCTGGTGTCTTCCGGTCTTCTATTGTTTTCCGGCCTGTTGTTTCGTTCGTTAGAGGCGTACTTTTCTCCAATCACGATAAACAACAGCAGTCCAAGGCAAGCAAGGTTACCCCATGTTTCTCTGATGTCATTAAACTGGAAGTCATCAATGTTTCTTCCATAGCGATTTCTAAGATACACCAGCGGCCGTTGTTGTTCTTCTACCGAAAACTCTCTGATCTGTCTCAAGAGGTTAGTAGTGATCTGGTAGGTATGATCTGGATCATATCTTGACCCTTGGTGTTCAGAAGTGTCATAATGCTGTGTGATATACACCTGCTCTACTCTTTGCGAACTTCTCCATCCTCTCTCCTGGACTCTAAATATGATCCTGTCCCTGTTATCTCCCACATGGGTGTTGTGAACATAAGATGGAAGTTGCTCAGACGTGTCTTCAAAGAGATTTCCAACAGTGTAGTACTCGCATCCCCGAGGCAGTGGGTTCAACAACTCCTCATCGTTGCGGTAGTAATGTATGCCATAATCTTCACTGTCTGGGTCAAAGTCCAGCCATATGACATTGTCACTGTCGATCTCAACTGTGTTGGCAAACCAGTGGAGCAGCACAAGACTGTGCTTGGGCACAGATGAGCCAAAGTCGATATTCTTCAAACCATTGATTGATTTGAGCTTTTCTACAGCTGACACAGAGGTCAGGGCAAGCAACAGAGCTACACAGCAACACAAGACTCCTCCTGACATCTTCATCATCCTGTTGAGATATTTTAAAAGTTATTGCCCAGACTATAGACTCTCAATCCATACTTGTATTATTAACTTGAGATACATCAAATGATTATTTACATCATTTGTTACATTTATTTTTGCTATTTTCTTTAAATAAATGGTCACTCTAACACCTAGAGGATAGATTTACAGTTTTTCATGTCTGTCTTAAAACAGTAGTTGGGGCATACGCGCACTAAAACAGGTTTTACTTGTTATTATTCCTCCTGCTTGTATTTCCCAAAAGAGTCCGTACAGTATTATAAAGGAATCCTAATTTTCATCCGGTTTACGAGATGGGGTACAAAATGTACAAAAAAGTTTTCCAAAGTTGATCTGAAGTTAATATGAGGCTTTATCAACCCAAGTTAATCAATTTAAGTTAGTGTACTTCAAAGTTTATTTAATGCTAAATTCCCTCTCTGTGTTTCCTTGTTGAGTTTTTCTCATATTGAGAGCTAAGAGCTAACAAACAGAAAATTAGAGCGGACAGAAAATAAGAGAGCTCACCTTGTTAGTCCGTCGTCAAGTATCACACAAACCTGGACTGTGTTTGTATTTCTGTATCACACAAACCTGGGCTGTGTTTGTCTTTCTGTATCACAGAAGCCTGGGCTGTCTTTTGTATTTCCGTATGACACAAACGCAAACACACCCTGTGTGTGATAGGATAGGTTGAGAGCAGTCAGTTCCAAGTTATTCCTAAATGAAACTGAAAACGTTCTTAGTGGTTACAGAAAGTTTGATCGTACAACTGTTTGGATGTAACCTGAAACAGTGAAAGTGTTTAGTTGTGGTTTCCTTTATCGGACAGTACACAGTAGAAGCTAAGCAGAAATGATGTGTTGGATTTGAACTGTGGATGTGGTGGCTCCCAGTTTAAAGGTTAATACTGATTTATTTGTCCAATAATATCCCTCACCCTTTTCTCTCTTGGTGAGGAAGACGTGCTGATCACTGATCAGTTTGAAGGCACTCAGCCCTTTACAGCACACAGTTATTTAAAGTATTTGGCCTTTCATCACAACCATGTCATACCAAGGCTATATCTCAGTTGCATCTCACAGTTGGCATCTCCCCTCTATGTCAAATCAGTGACAGAGAATTGAATCTTAAAATAGCTGACACTGAAGAGAAACTGTCAACGTACACAAATAAAACAAACTGAAGAAAAAGAAGATGGATCATTTTAGTGTTTAATTTTTTCAGTGGAACTTCTTTCCGTGTTAATACAATACTCTTTGAATACATGTGCTTTAATACCAGTGTTTACATTTTCAGTTCACGTCTTGTTTTTTAAAATAACAAAATCTAGGCTCACTGTGCCGGCTGCACACTTCTTCCTCACACGGCCTGATTCACTATTACAATGAAGTTGTGATTGACTGGCTCCTATTGTTCTGTGTATTGTTCTTGAAAAGCTACACCATTACATCTTGTACAGACCAGAGGTTTGCAAAGTGGGAGGTGGGAACCTTTATCCAAGCTATGCCTAGTGTTTATTTATGAAATAAATGCACAAAAAAATAATTAATATAACTAAAATAAAGCCTAATAAACAACAGATCGCCAAAGCTCGACAACGACAACGACTACGACTCTGTGTGTTTTCTGATCTGTCATTTTCCATTCTGATGATTTCTGGTATGATGTAGATTTCTGGGCTGTTGTTGATTTCCGGTCTGCTGTTGTTTTCTGGTCTGTTGTTGATTTTTAGTCTGTTGTTGATATCCCATGTGTTATTTTCTGGTCTGTTGTTGTGCTCTGGTCTTCTGTTGTTGTGCTCCGGTCTTCTGTCGTTGTGCTTCGGTCTTCTGTCGTTGTGTTCTGGTCTTCTGTCGTTGTGTTCTGGTCTCCTGTTGTGTCGTTGGTTGGAGGAGTACTTTTCTTCTATCACAATAAACAACAGCAGTCCAAGGCAAGCAAGGTTACCCCATGTTTGTCTGATGTAGGATTCATCCGCGTTACTTCCAAAGCGGTTTCTGAGATACAGCAGTGGCCGTTGTTGTTCTCTCACTGAAAACTCTCTGATTTGTCTTAAGAGGCGAGTTGTGATCTGGTAGGTGTGATCTGGATCATAACTTGTCCCCTGATGTTCCGATGTGTCATAATGCTGTGTGATATACACTCGGTCTATCATCTGCAAAGTGCCTCGTCCTGTGTTCTGATCCTGGACTCTAAATATGATCCTGTCCATGTTTCTTCCCACATACTCACTTGGAGGATTGCGAACATGAAGTGGAAGTTGCTCAGACGTGTCTCCATAGAGATTTCCAACAGTGTAGTACCGGTATCCCCAAGGCAGCGGGTCCAACAACCCCTCAAAGTTGCCGTAGTGATGTGAGCCATAATCTCTGCGGTTTGGGTCAAAGTTCAGCCATATGACACTGTTACTGTCAAGGTCAACTGTGTTGGCAAACCAGTGGAGCAGCACAAGACTGTGCTTGGGCACAAACGAGCCAAAGTTGATTTTCTTCAAATCGTTGATTGATTTGAGCTTTGGTACAGCTGACACAGAGGTCAGGGCAAGCAACAGAGCTACACAGCAACACAAGACTCCTCCTGACATCTTCATCATCCTGTTGAGATATTTTAAAGGTCATTGGTCACATCATTCATGCTGTAGATTCTCAGTCCATGCATGTATTTGTAGCTCAAGATGACAATCGTTTTATATTGATCCCAATATCTCAAATCATAATCACTGCCTGTACCATATACAACATCCTCATTTCTGCTTTCAAGGGGAGAAAATGGAAGAAACCTCTGAGGACCGATCCCTCTCCCAATACAGACAGACAAAATAGACCAGCATACTAAAATTACAATATGGACAGTCCAAATTCTGAAGGATTATAAGACAAAGACTTAGCAGTCAACTTTCACCAATCAGGTGAAATAGTGTCATGATAAATAAATCAAAAACTAGCATTTTGAAATGAATAGAGCTCACCTGCGTTAGTCTGCTGCCGTCAGATTTCTGTATTTGTCTGAGAGCAGGTGTAACTCTATTTAGCTGAAAAGGAAACTTGCAAAACAAACATTACTGCTGTAGTTACGAGAGGTTTTATGATAGAATGATTCTATAAAGAAATTAGTGTTATGCCTCATGTCTCAGTGAATGTGTCCTTTGGACTGTAGGGTCACGATTTGTTTTAATGCCTGAGTAATCATTAGCCAATCCTCATAAAAACTCTCCATACCAGCAGATCTATTTGGAATACACAAATAGCCTATCTGACAATAATTAATTTATTGTTTAGATAGCATGAGAGTGTATTTGTAAGGTTCTACAGCGCTCATTTTTGGAGAAAAAACACCTATACCACACTCTATCATGTCCTGTTTTACCGAAGACATGAAAACATGACAGCCATAATGATTTAAACATATGTTATTGACAGTGAAAATGGCAAGAACATTCTGGAACTTTTATAATATAATATATAATGTATAACCATTGCAACCAGAGTGCAAGTCAGATTGTCTTCATCATTTTGCACACTTGAGCTCATCAAGTTTCCTTTCAGTTAAAATAAAAACACCGGCATGAATCTAACTTACACATGATAGTTTATTTAACACAGTTTAATACTGCAGAAAGAAAGAAAGAAAGAAAGAAAGAAAGAAAGAAAGAAAGAAAGAAAGAAAGCAACACCAAATTAAATAAGTAAATTAAAAAGGCATTGTCTCAGTACCAATATTTTTGTAACAAAGACAGAATTCTCCTTATTATTGTTATTAACAAACTGCAATCTTATTAAAACAGCTATAAAACTTAAAATGTCCAACCCCTTAAACATCCATGGTGTAATAACAGGACATTTTGTAACTATGGAGCCCGGACAGTCTCAGATAACAGATTATTTGGAAATCACAGTCCAGTCATGCTCCTTCCACTTAAACCCCTCCCCTCTACAGCAAAACAGTGCCGGAGAATTGAAACTGAAAATTTCACTGACACTGAATAGAAACCGTCGTAAAAGCGTAAAAAAAACAGCTGACATGAAGAAAAATTAGAAGATTGTCGTTGTAAAACAAATCAGTATGCCACAAATATGAAGTATGTAGTCTGTAAGTCATATTCATTCTGTATTGAAAGTTTGTTGTGTTTTAATGGCTGTGTTTAATTTTTCAGTGGAATTAAAGGCCGATATAATAATGATAGTTTTACATCCTATCAGCAGCTTGACCTCAAGTATCAATACAACCTTTTTCCAATACAGTACCAATGATTCCTTTCAGTACCAAAGTTTTTGTTTTCATTGCCAGAATCTAAAATCACTGTCCTGGCTACCTGCTTCACTGTTTGCAAGTGTTCATGTTCCTTATCATCCTTGAACAGCTCCACTGTCACACCTTGTAGGAGTATTGCTCTCCCTTATTTGTTGTATTTTTTTACAGAATCAATCCACAAACAAATAAATATAAAAATAAGAAGAAGAAAGATCCAGTCCAAAGCACTATCACCAAACCGATTTTCTCTCCTTTCTGGTCTGTCGTTGTGCTCCGGCCTTCTGTTGTTTCGCTGGTTGGAGGCGTACTTTTCTTCGATCACAATAAACAACAGCAGTCCAAGGCAAGCAAGGTTACCCCATGTTTGTCTGATGGAGTATTCATCAGCGTTGCTTCCAAAGCGGTTTCTGAGATTCAACAGCGGCCGTTGGTTTTCTCCTACAGAAAACTCTCTGATCTGTCTCAAGAGGTTAGTTGTGATCTGGTAGGTCTGTTCAGGATCATAAGGTGTCCCCTGATGTTCAGAAGTGTCATAATGCTGTGTGATGTACACTTGATCAACTCTGTGCAAAGCTCTTCGTCCTGTGTCCTGGACTCTAATTATGATCCTGTCCATGTTTCTTCCCACATACTCCCTTGGGGAATTGCGAACATAAGATGGAAGTTGCCTGGACGTGTCTTCATAGAGATTTCCAATCGTGTAGTACCGGTATCTGACGTTTCCCTGAGGCAGTGGGTCCAACAACCTCTCAAAGTTGCCGTAATGATGTGAGCCATAATCTCCACAGTTTGGGTCAAAGGTCAGCCATATAACATTGTTGTTGCCAATGTCAACTATGTTGGCAAACCAGTGGAGCAGCACAAGACTGTGCTTGGGCACAGACGAGCCAAAGTTGATTTTCTTCAAATCGTTGATTGAATCCAGCTTTTTGTGTTCAGCTGACACAGAGGTCAGGGCAAGGAGCAGAGCTACACAGCAACTTGTGACTCCTCTTGACATCTTCATCATCCTGTTGAGATATTTTAAAAGCCATTAACCAAATGATTTATCCACGATACAGGTTCTCAATCCATACATGTATTTGTAACTTGAGATGGGGGACAAAATCCACAGTCTTCCAAAATGTATCTAAAGTTAATGGCTTTAATCAATTAAAGCAGGCATGTCAGAGCCGGCCCACAAGATAATTTCATACATCTGTTATTAATGGCTCACTGGTAAATCGCACTTCCACCGCTCGTACTACAAATCCCACAATGCACTGCGACAGCTGATCTCAAGACCTGTGCAGACAGCGGATGAATTCACAGTGACACTAAAGCCCCCCAGAAAATGCCCAGATGAAAAGTTGAGTTTGAGAACAGGGATTTTCAGAGCAGGTGGGAGGCCACTGACAAGGCACCCTGCGTGCCTTACCGACACAGGAGGTAAATGTTTGACACCCCTGAATTAAAGTGAGTGTCTTCCAAAGTCCTTTTAGTACACATTTCCCTCTGTGTTTCCTTGTTGTATTGTATTGGAGGTATAGTAAAAGAAAGAGGAGAGATCTCACAAAGAAGACTTGAGTTAAATATGTCACTTGTTAAATAATATCAAAATAAGAGCTCACCTGCATTAGTCTGCTGCCGTCTGGTATCTGATCTGTTTCTGTGTGAGCAGGCAGTCACAACTTCCCTGCAAAATAAACTGCTGAAACGAGTGCTGCTGGTGGTGACAGGAAGTTTGATAGATTGTTGAAAACTTCCTGTTACATGAAACTTCCTTTGTATTGAGGTTTGCATTTTACCTTTTTTATTGGACCGTTCACAGTAGAGTGTGCCAGAAATTATGAGTTGAGAGACAAGAATAAGCTAACACAGACTTTAATGACCCCACAAAACCTGCTGGTTTTATCCTGGCGTCACCAGGACCCCAGGTTTTTGAAGGTTAATACTGATTTGTCCACCCATAAAGGCAAATATTTTCATCCTTTCAGAGTTTAAGTACAAATTCTAGTGCAAATTAGTCTTTAAGACACCCTTTTCAAGATATTTAAGCTTCATACCACATCACAAAATGCCATTTATCAATATGTTATCAATATAAACAATGTTGAACTAATATAAAGTTGTTCTTCAAAGCTAATACCACCAAATGCTTATCAGCAGTATGCATGACTTTCCCGTGATTGTCTGTAGAATGAGAACTAGTTAGTTGTCTTCATGACTTTGCACTTATAACTTGAGCTCATCCAGTTTGCTTAAACTTGAAATAAAAACACTGACATGGATCTGATTGACACATTATAGTTTAATTAACACAATTTTCAACACTACAGAAGTAATGCACAACCACAAGTAAGATACACTCCTGTTTTTTTTAAGCTAAAACATTTTCCCTGTCATTACCAGGCCATACAGCCTTTCATTTCTCTGTTTCTATATCCGTCAAAGCAATTTACATTCTCCTCAGTTAATTAACAGTGTGTCACTACTGCGATTAGTCATTATTGCCTGAATGAGACGTGGAGCTTTAGTACCGTGCCGGAAAAAAGTTTGTTGTCATATACAATGAAAGCCATTTTCACAGTTTCAATACTTTAGTAATAAAGACAAAAAATTCCCGTTATTAACAAACTGTAGTCTTGTGAATAAAGGTATACGCTCAAAATGTCCAACCCCCTTTAAACCTCCCTTCGTCTTCATGTTATAAAATGTAAAACCGCCATTTTGTTTTTGTCATTTGTACAGCCAGATAAATCCATATGTCTTTTTACAGCAGATGTCGCAGAATCGTGCCATGTTGGTCAAAAGTCTGTCATGTCCAAGCAAAAGTTTCACCAGCATGATTCACTGATCACCTCATCCTCTCTTGTTGAGGAAGATGTTTTTACTCTGGTATATTTTCAGAAAGCTGTTAGAATATAAAACACAAAACACATGAGGGTAAAACAAAACAAACAGGAGAACAACTCCGGGTTGTCGACCAGCGGTTCTGAGGATTCTGAGTGGTTCTGAGTTCCATAACTTATACTGTTTTCCACTCTTTTTGTGATTTCCGGTCTGATGTTGTTTTCCACTCTTTTTGTGATTTCCGGTCTGATGTTGTTTTCCACTCTTCTTGTGATTTCTGGTCTGTTGCTCTTGTCTTCATAGAGATTTCCAACAGTGTTGTCTGGTCTGTTGCTGTTGTCTGGTCTGTTGCTGTTGTCTGGTCTGTTGCTGTTGTCTTCATAGAGATTTCTAACAGTGTTGTCTGGTCTATTGCTGTTGTCTTCATAGAGATTTCTAACAGTGTTGTCTGGTCTGTTGCTGTTGTCTTCATAGAGATTTCTAACAGTGTTGTCTGGTTGTTTGTTTTCTTGTTTGTTGTTTTCTGGGCTTGTTTTCTGTTTTGGTTGTTGTTTTTCTGTTTGTTGGACCGGTGAGTACTTTTCTTGGATCACGATAAACAACAATAGTCCAAGGCAAGCAAGGTCCTCCCATATGTTTCTGATGTGCCTTAAGTCTGAATCATTAGCGTTACTTCCAAAATGGTTTCTGAGGTGCAACAGTTGGTTTTCTCCCACAGAAAACTCTCTGATCTGTCTCAGGAGGTTAGCAGTGATCTGGTAGGTATAATGTGGATTATAAGTCCCCTGATATTCGTAATGCTGTGTGATATACACTTGGTCTATCCTCTGCAGAGTTGTCCGTCTTGCGTTCTGTTCCTGGACTCTAAATATGATCCTGTCCATGTTTCTTCCCACATACTCACTTGGAGGATTGCGAACATAAGATGGGAGTTCTTCGGCCGTGTCTTCATGGAGATTTCCAACAGTGTAGTAGCGGTATCCCTCAGGCGGTGGGTTCAACATCCCCTCATAGTTGCCGTAATAATGTGAGCCATAATCTTCACGGTTTGGGTCAAAGGTCAACCATATGACATTGTTAGTGTCGAGGTCAACTGTGTTGGCAAACCAGTAAAGCAGCAAAAGACTGTGCTTGGGCACAGATGAGCCAAAGTTGATTTTCTTCAAGTCACTGATTGATTTGAGCTTTTGTACAGCTGACACGGAGGTCAGGGCAAGCAACAGAGCTACACAGCAACTCAAGACTCCTCCTGACATCTTCATCATCCTGTTGAGATATTAAAAAACGTACTGGTCACTATTAAATTTCAAACCCTACATGTATTTGTAACTTACATCAGAAATACATCAAATTATCAGATTATTTCTGTGATTTGAAAGAAATTTTGATCATCAGTCAGTCTTTTATTTACTACTTTAATATGCAGTACGGCAATGATGCTGCCAAAATAAAATACTTTCTGACATAAGCTTTGACATTAAGCTTTTCCTGCTCACCAAGCCAGTTATTAAAGAATCTTAAATCAAATTAAAATATAGATAATATCAAATAGAAATATAGTTAAGAGATGGGGAGAAAATCTATAGTCATTTCTTGTACAGTAGATTTTTCAAAAGTTAATGAGTTAAGTTAATGAGGCTTCGGCAGTCTGAGCTAATCAGTTCAAGTGATAATCTTCCAAACTTATCGCAAACTTTCCAGCGGCAGCGTTGGAGAGATAATAACACAAAGAGTGGAGAACACAAAAAAGACCTGCACCAGTCACGTTTAAATCGAAATCTAGTGATGAGAAATTAAGGGAGCTCACCTTCATTAGTCCGCTGCCATCAGGGTATTTGTGTGAGAGCGGGCGTAACGCGGTTACCGTTTCCCTGTTAATGAAGTGGCAAAACAAGCATTACTGGTGCTTACAGGAAGTATGATAATGCGGGTGAAATTTCTTTCTGTATTCGAAACAAGTTATTACTCCCTTTTAGTGTTTGTTGTGTTTTACCAGTCATGTGCCTGTAGAAAGGTTATTATTTTTATTTTTTATATGACGCTGAGTGATGCACCTGTGTGAACTGTGTGATGCACCTGGGAATAATAAGAGCGGGATTAGGATGGAAACTAGTCGGTGCAGTTTGACAAACACTGAGGAACACGTTTATATTGGTGCCTTGTTTATTAGCCTATATTAACCTACAGTATCACATATCAGATTTCAGATCATAGTACATACATGTTTTTTGGTTGCATAATTATGCATTTTTATATATGAATATGCATGTAGTGCTGTTGTAAAGTTTTAGATTTATCCAATATACTCCCATATATAAAGGGTGATATTTTCATCCTTTCATCCTATTCAACTAATATGCTTAACTGTGTTTGTGCCTCTCCTGTCATTGTCTCTAGAACAGGGAAATTTATTTGACTACGTGTTTAAATAGCCCTGTTCATCTGTCTGCACTGCTGCAACACTACCAGCAGCCAGCAGGAGATGCTGTCACACAGGTAGTTGCTTTCACACACCTGGAGATTATGAGTCCCTGAGCTTGTAAAAGCTTTGTGTCAGCGCTGCAGTTCAACCCCGTTACAGTGCACATTTAGAAACACACCAAAACAGCAGATCGTCTGTGTCGCCCTGTGTTTGCATACGTACAGCATATGGCACGGCTCAGCGAAACAGAAAACCGTTTTCAGTGTTTGTTTTTTTGTTTGCTATAAATCATCTAAACCGGGAAAGTACTTCCGCTTTTCCCAGAGAAGTGGATTCATGTGACACCTCCTATTGCACACACACAGAGCCAGATCTCTTGATAGCCTGTATGGAGGCTTTGGTATTCCCTTTGGGAACGGCAGAAAGAGATTGAAAACACACAAAGGAAACATTTAGTTACTCTGTGGTCACCACCCACATCTTTCACATGGGGAGCACAAGAGCATCATACAGATGATTCTGTGTAACGATGCTGTGTAACGAATTTCTCTGTATTTCTCAGAAACCTCAGCATGTGCTGTTCAACAGTGACTTTTATTTATTTATTTTTTTGCATGGTAAAATGAATGCAGGATTTGACCGACTTAATTCCATCCTTCAATCGTCCCAAAGCCGTACAACCCACTGTGTGCTAATTTAGCAGACTTGCGGGGTACAAGCTGTCTCCTCATGTTCCCTTTCTGATATAATTACACTCACAAATGTTCATATATAGCGCACACTTCTCCCTGCACTTTCTGCAGAGGAAAAAGACTAGACAGTGATGTGCTCAATATAATGCGCCCAGTGAGTCATGCTCTTTCTATCCATCATGTTTCTGTGTTATGAAAGACCTTGGACAGCTGCGAGGAGCGTTGTCAGGGGTCAGCCAAGCAGCCCCATACTCCGCCTGCCAATACATGACACCATCTTGGCTCAGAGCAGCCCAGAAACATCAGCGCCTGCCATTGGCTTTCTGTCACTCCATTCCCCCTTAAAATGAAGATCTTTTTTTTTTTAATCTGAGAAGGCCATGTCCCCAGCAGGGCATCAACTCTGGAGCACGCCAAGTTATGTCGGATCAAACAAATGATGGTTGGCTCGCTCTGCGTGCACGCAGGGTTCACTCAGGAGTCAGCGTCGTTTAAGAAGAAGCATCAAAGTGAATGGAAATCTTTTATCATGCAAAAAGCTTTTTTTCCCAAGCTTTTAATAACATCTGTAAAGTTAACAGCTTACAGTACATAATTTTTAGAGTTCACACAGACTGAGCTCTTGCAGTGAATTGAGGTATGTTGGGTGCCAGTGGTGACTTGGGCTTGTTGCTTTATCTATGCAGAGATGCATGGTAGGAGTTAACACAAGGCTTGTGTAATATCTTCCTCTGGTCATGTCTGCATCACCCACAGGACAACTTTGTAAAGAACAGTGTGAGAAAAGGGCCAATTTAGACTTCAAGAACTCCAGCGGGATATGGTGTTAAGTACACAAAAATGGAGCTGAGGTTACTTTAAAAACCAGCGAACTCGCTGTAGTAGCTTCTAAACCCTCGCCTGTCAGTTTTATCTACATTTTAGTATCTTCAGTTTAAACACCAGGTTTTTTATTGGGGGCGATAAAGCAGAGTTTCAGAGAGAGGGAGATGAAAAGAGAGGAGGCAAAGGCCGAATGGTTTTAAGAGAGGGGGGCCCATAGTTTGGGGAAAATGTACCATTTCCTACATTGTAAACCTACGTATAACGAGGGTTTATTTTAACTCCTTATTTGGTAAGACCTGGTTTTGATCACACGTACAAGGACATCTGTATTTATGTGTTTGTGTAGTGCAGACTTTTGAAGGCCCACGACAGTGCTTCACGTCGGTTAGAGGGACCTGATATAAATTCTGCGCCGGGTTCAGGACGCTTTCAACACGGAGGTGCCAGCGTGTGCTGGGTTGATTTTGGCAGCCGAGTCTCTCTAATGAAATGAAACAAATCAATCTTTCCTGCCTGTTGTGCCTGCTTTTTCAGGAACACGACTCTTCATCTAGAGGAATGCAGGTGCTGCCCTGCTTGTGTGCATGTGTGTCTGCTCATGTGGCTGCGAGGTTGCACTCATGCCCCTGCACTGGGGTATAATTACACTTCCTGTGAGGCTGGAGACAGCTGTTTCCTCTCCTCTTTAATCACACAAATATACATACCCCATAAGAATAGTAATCAGCCAAAGTAATTGGTTCCCTCTTAGGTTTTAAAAAATAAGTGAAGGTTATATTTCTGAAAAATCTGCAACTGTTGAGGCAGTTTTTAGCTTTACTATCTTATAACTGTCTTTCTTCTTTAAAACATATGTTAATGTTGGTGTCTATATTGGCTGTCATGCAAAAGACTGCATCAACAAACACTACTGAATCAGTTTTTGTTGGAAATATCTTTGTTTGTCCATATCCTCTGCTCATTCTGCAGCACAACACACAAACTGTCCAGCCCCTGATTCATGGATTATACTGATATCCCAAAGTTGTGCAGAGCACCAACAGATGGGACAACAAAAGGGGGTCCCGGTAGTTTAATGTGATGTGTCTCAGGTCTGTGAGAGAGGAATGAATGGGATGCGATGAATGTTGAGCCCAAGGAGCAGATGAGAGGGTCAGGCCAGGTAATTAGGGCTGTAAATTTTCCGGGAGCTTAGCAGAAGGACGTTCAGCTGGCCCAAAGACTGCAGCCAACCTCACCGAGTGCCTGCTTTTTCCTCTTTGACACATAATCACCCTTCTTGTCTTACACCACGTTGAAACTCTGCTTTTTCATCGTCCTGTGTGTTGTGTCGTTTTTTTTTTTTTTTTTGCTTTTGCTTTGGTGGGGGGGGGGGGTTATTTGGAGGAAGTGGGCGTGTCTTCTTGCTTTGTATGAGTCACATGACAGGCATGAGTGGGAGGGGCGGGAGGCAGGGAGCTTCCAGAGCCACAGCAGAGTTTGGCCTCTCACTGGAGCGCTGCACTTTGGCAGGGGACAACTCATACACACATACACACACACACACTTCACACACGGTGAGTGTTTTGCATACCGGGAGAGTGTGTGTGTGTGTGTGTGAGTGTGTGTAAGTGATGTGTGCGTTTTGTCGGAAAGAAGTTGGAAGTAGTGGGAGTTAATGGTTTTTCTTTCGTTGCGTTTTTTTTTGTTTTTTTTTCATGTTTCTTCTGTTTCCTGGAAGAAAAGATTTGATCATCTGTTGTTTCCACATACTTTACTTGATAAATATCTCTGCATGCATTCCATAGCTGGCTCAGGAGCCCAGCTGTTTATATGTATCTAAGTGTTACTGTTGTTTTCAGCAGTTCAGTGTCAAGCTTAATATGTCTGCACGGCGAAATGGCTTTTGAGTTGAGGTTTTGCGGAGAAGCGTTTCAGTTTTTCGTACTCAGACTTAGCATATTTTCCATTTATGTGTGTGTGCGTACGTGCTTGTACATAATTATTATTGTTCAGGTTGTGCATTCCCCCTGTCTTTCATCCTGTGACTGTTGTGCGTCTGCACTGTGGCAAGCTTTGTAATCAATCTGTCTTTGCATAACACACTGTGTGTGTGTGTGTGTGTGTGTGTGTGTGTGTGTACGGAGGGATGTTCCATCATGTTTCAGCCCCTATGCTGTTTAAATGTCATTTTTTCATGTTTCCTCCCTCCTGACATTGTCCACAGTGATCCATTACCAGGTCACGTAGTGAGCACTCAGAAGTGTGTGTGTGCGTGTGTGTGTGTGTGTGTGTGTGCGTGCAGCAAAGTGAAAGGTTAGCTCAAACACGTGTGGTAAGTCTCCACAAAGTGCGGACGGGAAGCATTTAGTCTCTACTTTGGAAAGTACATCGAAGGAAACCTCTTAGCTAATGGTAATCGGTGGAAAGCAGTCCTTATTTCTTTCCAGTGGGAAACCCTATGTATCACATTTTGACCAGAATCAAAGGATATTCTATTTTTTGCTCTGTTTTGAGTTTGTTCTGGTCACCCCATACATCTTAAGTTCCTCTCACATGTTTATTTTTTCACATCTGCTCATCTGAGAAAGTGGTTGTGTGAGCTAACTGGCTGATGTGGCAGCAGTTAGAACAAAGCGGAGCCTCAGCATTGAATCATCCAGGCTTTGTTGTCTAGGGTGGTTGACCTGAGTTAATACAAGGCACTGCTCTCTGATGATATCAAACCGATGGAAAACAGCGCCCGCCCTTCACCTTTTTAGAGAGTCACCCGCCTCTGTTTTGCCTCACAAGCATGCACGCACACACACACACACACACTCTGACACACACAGAGCCGTTGAAAGGAGCTCTGTTGTGGCCCCTGTGCATTGCCAGGCGAGAACAGACAGCGGCCTTTCACCAGTGTTTGATGGGACGCTGAAAAGGTCACCGTTACCTCCCGTATCTTGTGTGTCTTTGTGCGTCGCTGCATGTTGTGAGTCAGTAAGATTGTGTATCTGTTGTGGAATTTAGCATCATGGCTTTGAAATGCAAAATATTTCATGAATGTAACTGGAGCTCTGTAATTTAAAAATTGATAAGGTTTCTTCTCTGTAGCTTGACGTGCTGTACATTCTCTGAATAGCAAGTCTGAGTTGTCTTGTGTGTGGAGGTGCACGGGCACGTGCATTTCACATTCGTTATAATGAAACATTAGCTGTAAGCTATTGCTGTTTTCGCTGTTTAAAGCCTGGGGCATGCAGAAACAATCTTTCCATTCAGTTGACATTTAGAAAAGTCAGAAAAGTCAGTGCTCATATTTAACAAGGATTTAATGCAGTAAGAGGAAGGGAATCGCACTTGGTCAGCTCTCAGTGCAGAAAATCAAATGATCACATTCAGTAGTTTGGTCCTCTGAAAGGATTGTCTGCTATTGTACTCTTGAGCTTGTATGTGGGTCAGTCCCAGTCCATAAATACTGCTCCTGAGGCCTGGAGAGGACCAGTGCGACAGGGTTTATATCGCACACATACAGAGATTGTGGAGTTCAGAGCCCAAAGACTCCCGCTGGTCGTGTTGTTGTTAGAATGATGGACGCGTGTTTACACGCATTCAAACACGCACAGTATTTTATTCGTTGCCTTGGAGACCTTCAGGATTCCTGTCTCGGCGCTGAGAGAAAGATGACCTCTTAGAATGAGCGAATGCATCTCTTTAGTCCGAGTAGATTTTGTGGAAATCTTTCTGTTTGGCTCCTTCTGACTGTCGTCGCTGAGGTGAGGTATGCGTGAGGACAGAGGTCAGATTCCTGAGCCCCCCCTGGCGCAGCGGACCCACGTTCGCTGTCAGCCAACCGTATCCCTGATACACTTTGACCCCCGCGCTGAGATAAAGAACTACACTGGCTAGCTACTACAGTCTGGTTAATGACTTTAAAGAGTCCTGTCAGTGAGCAGCTAGCAGATAATGGCCAGTTAACTCATTATTCCACTATTCCAGAAAATTGCCTCAGACAAATGGCAACTTCCGGATTCATTTAGGGGTTAATGTTTAGCAGTTGCTTTGGGCTGGAATATTGTTTGTGAGGCTTAAAAAAATCTGTCCATTGAAATGACACTTATGTAAGGAATGTAGTGCTATAGTGGAAATGGTTTCCATAAAAGTAGATGTTAAATAAATGAGCCCTGGGTTGGTCAGTTCACCATTCTTGTTTTTCATACTATATGGATTAAACCTGTAAAATACACACTTTGTTACAGTTGAAGGATCTTTCTTCTTGTGAGCTGCTGAGTGTCAGAGTGCAGTTAAAGAGCCTAGAAAGACAACAGCCCTCTTGTGCACCACCACAGTGTGGAGCCTGAACACATTCCTCTGGCAGTCTAGACAAACCTGTGGGCTTCTGCTGTCATTACTGCAATTTACAAACATTTCTCAACTGACTGCAAAGTAACGCTAACTGCTGAACGTGGATACAACTTGAGCTTCGTAGACTCAAAGCACCGTAAGACTCTATGAGGACTTTTACAGCACGATTAGCATCGTAGCATATCTGTGAGGAAGTGACACGTAGTTATACACCTTTCCAAACATGCATACAAAATACTGAATAGTCGCAATAATGCGTTACGATGCTGAAACCAGTTTTATCTATCGGACTAGAATCATGACATCAAAATCTATCATCGCTCATCCCTAACCGTGCCAGGTGACACGATGAGCAAGTTGGACCCTGCAGGAGGTCAAAGGGCAAATTTCTCCAGAGAGCTGTATGATGAGGACTCTGGGAACTGGGCCTTGCTGCACAAACAATGACTTTAATAACACAACAAACCATATTTGCACTGCCACCATCACTCCCAATTCCCCCTTTTATGAAGGGATTCACTGTCAGAGTGTGGGAAAGGGTGTTTGGATGTGTGTGTTTATGGCCCTCTCTCTTGGGTCTGTCCCAAACCCATGTGGTCTGGGGGTATCTAATTGATTCTGAGCCGGAGGGCTGCATGGCCACATGCACTTTTTTATTCTTTCTTCACAAGTTTCTCAGTTTCCTCCTCTTGGGGTAATTCAACTGTAATAAAGCAAGCTCGAGAATGATTGGAAGGGCCTCACAGATTTTATCACAATGAATATGATTTGCAGCAGCCCACACACTTCTGAAGAAGCATCTGGGTCACCACCAAAACAAATGTAGCCATGTTAAAATGAGATTAGACTGCAAACCTCTTTTGTCCTGTCTGGGAATGTAAATAAGGGACAAGAGAAGCAGATGTTACTTTAAAGAGGGCTCCATAAAAAGAGTTTTGGCCAGAGCAAATATGCAAACGACCTGTTTAGTTTAGTTACATGTGTTGACTAATGTGTGTTTGACATGGAGCTAGTAGTGGAATGACTTGACATAAACTCTGTGTGTTCAAGCCAGCTCTCCACTTGGAGGGACTGTGCCTAGTGATGGACCTGTGCTGCACTTAGCCACACAAACTTCAATTTCAGAGTGATTATTTATATTAATTTATAATCTCACAAGTTTTTAACTAAAAACCGCTATTCACTCTTACTCTTTGCAAGATGAGCACAGTGAAATATTGGGCTACGTTGGCTTGCAAAAATGATATTCGATTCATTTCATTAGCATTCTCTCTATTTCATGTGTTTTAACTCACAAAATCTGGTATTGGTAATCAAAATAATGACACACTTGTATATATTTTCTTTCCAATATTAACAAAAAGACTACAATAATAAATAAATGTAGTCCCCTCTAATAATCACAATAGCCTGACTCATCTTGATGACTCATCTTTTTGAGAGTGCTTACAGACTGTTGTTTAATTTTGCTTAAGGCAGCGTACTCCACTGGTAAAGAAAACAATACTTTTACATCTCATGGCTCATTAAAATAGTGGAAAACAGTTGGTACTGTCTATGTACTGTACGCATAAAGAGTCTAAATAAAGAGAGTTTGTAGACTGAAAGTTTTAAGGGTCCAGTAAGTGACCTTCTCTCGGTCCAAGTTTCCAGTCATTTTCTCTGGATTCCTCTCTTGTGATTCAGGTCAGTTTGTACAGAAGGTCAAACCAGTGGTTTGTCATAGAGGGACTAACCTCATCGCAATTCTTTTCCAACCTAAACCGGGAACATGACCTCTGACCCGCTCGCCACGCTGTCAAGATCAACACCCTGGACAGCTGAAAGCACGGCTCAGTGGTTTTGACCACATCTCCACTAAACATAGACGACACAGTCACAGTGTTCTTCATAGTTTCAGTGGCTTTGAAAAGACAACGAACAGGGACATGTTTAGCTGGTTTCAACTGTATTTACATCCCTGCGCTTGTGTTTGGAGGCCTGTGTGTAGTTAGTGAGGAATGGCACAAAAGTGGAATAAATCCCAAACGCTTTTCTCCACAGTTTTCTTTTTAAATTTTTCTTCCCCTCCTCCTCCTTCATTCCACAGTCCTTCTTCTGTTCTCTTTTTTCTGACCTTATCTTTTTTTACCTCCCCTTAGTCAATCGTCCCCTTCCTTTTTGCTGGTCCTCTTTATCTCACGCTTCCCCCCACACTCCTACTCCTGCACTCCTTCTTGTACTTCTTTTTCTTTTTTTTTTGGTTGCAACTTTGACTTATGTTCTTTTCTTCTCCTTGCACTCATCTTTTCCTCTTTTCTCCCCTCCAAAACGCTTTGTGGGATCGAAAACTGCTGGCCATATTTACAAAAAGCAAAGTAATCCGATACTGCTGGAAGCAAGAAAAAAAATAATTCTTTAGTGCCTGTAATTGAAAACAGAATCGCAGCAAGCCCAATGAGTCATTCTCTGCTTTCCAATTTCTAAAATTAATTTTGCTTTCTTACAGACTCGAAGGAAACACACTATCCATGCCAACCCTATAACTGGACCTGATACAGGGGAAAACCTTTTTAGAAAGTAGAGGCGAGGGGATAAATCACCCTTAAATCAATAATGTATGGCAGAGGTTGTTGATGCTTAAAACATTGTGAGGTGATTTATAGCCTCATGGTTTTAAATCTTAAGTGTTTCTTGGCAGCATAAAAGACGTATGACTAAATAAGCAACAATCAGTATTAATAATTATCCTCAGTTGTTATTTACTAAGAGTTTAACTCTCAAATACAGAGCTAATCTGCTCCACTAGGACTGCAAGGCCGTGCTTTGGTCAGATTTGACTGACAGTGAAGGCAACACAAGCAAACAACCCCACAACTGTCATCACTTTTGATTCAAATGTTGCTTATGTGAGCGTGTTTGGTGCACAGAAATAGATGACGTCCCACTTTCCCGTCAGAGCATACTTCAAGCCAGTGAGCAGAGCATGTATCCACACCCTGGCAGCCCTCTTTGCTGAGGCAGCAGGTTTTTGTATACGTCACCGGCACGGTTACAGATATCTAAATGAGTCGACTAGACTGTAGACAGTAAAAACAGAGCTTTTAATCAAGACTCTTGTGTGTTCATTTCTTCCCACGGGCAGTTCAAAAGCAGTACGTCTCATCTGAGACCGTGACCATTATTAAAAGGGGGAATGTTGAGTGCCACAAACGTTACAAGACAAAGCACAGAGCATCTTTTGAGCAAACATACCTACTCTAATCCAGACTGAGGACAGAAAAAAACAAAAACTGAAATGAATATCCAAATCCCCAAATTAAAAACCTACCCAATGAACAAATATCCTAATAGTCCTGCTGTAGTAGTCAGTCAGGATGACTCAGCTGACAGTCATCTTAAATGCTGCAGTCAGTTCAGCATAATATTTCATGAACTGCTTTTGAAATATTGAAGCCAGATCAGTTGGCATGTGCCTGGAAAGAGGCCTGTTTAACACGAAGTATGATTAATTGTTTTATGTACCAAACCACATCATTCATGTGAGGCCATTCACCAAACAGTTACACTCTGTGGTGTGTTCTCATCCCTGTTTTTCACCTGGCATGAACCTGGAGTTTCTCAGTGAGGCCAGTGTTTTGACTGGCCTCTGTCTGGTAGGGTTGGGACATTTTTCATGTGGAGGTCAAATGTCTTAACATTTATGGGGTCATGCTCCAAGCGGCTGTCTCCTGACACCTGTTTACTGGCTAAAGTCTGGAGGACTTTGGCAGGACATAATGGAAGAGCTGAAAGTATGAATGCCTCTGTCTGATAAATGGTCGGCCTATCCCGATGATTTACAATAGGCAACTCTGAGAACTGACACGGTACGCTTCACTTACAGCTTGACATTCTTATATCAATATCACTTCATTGTGGGATTCGTAGTTTAAAACAGTTTACTACCTGAAATCAATGTGATTTATTTTCATTGTTTGGTAGAGCTGGGTTTCCCACAGTAAGAGTCCAGGACTTTGTGTTCCTTTTGTGTGTGTTGTGTATTTGCCAAGTCGTTTACAGTGTCTGACTCTACTGTGACTTGGGCAAAAGGGGGTGGTGTGCATTCATGAAGCGCAGTTAACGATGCGCCGAAGAGTCTCGCCGCTTCTTGTCTTGGAAACCAGCTTGTTAAGATGCAGGGTACACAGCGAGGTGTGTATCGACTACGCCATCTTTCTCGCTCTGTTTTGGTGCTTTTAGTATTTTTCCATCCTCACTAAGAGATCGTGCGTGTTTACTATTTATTAAACAGAACAGACAGTTTGTTAACACAGTAGATGTGTGGGTAGCATTGTTCTCAGTACCCTCTACTTAAACAAGGAAATGAGGCTCTTACTTCAGGACAAGACCTCATCAAATACAGGTACTGCACTGGTTTGTGCACTTAAAGCTTTCAATTCAACTACTGACCAGAGTTTAGAGGCCAGATCAGAGTCACTTAAAGTCCGTATAAAGGCAAGGATTTCTTTCAAAACATCCTGAGCATACCCCTGCTCCCCTGGCAGAGAGACAGAGATGAATTCATCTCGCTCAGAGTGTTTCAAAGTTAGCCATGTCATTTTCTGAACTCATCTGGCACGTTTCAGTCACTTCAAAATTGCTGCTTGACCGCTCCGACCATTGGGCATGGCTTCAGCGCATTCAGCGGACACGGCGCCACAGTCCTGGAGCTGAGAACGCTGCTCATTTTTACCTGATTTTGATACCTAATTTCATAAACTTGTCTCAGAACAGATATTAATTCTTACTTTAGACAGACTTTAAACTTAGTCATGGCTAAAAAAAACCTCCCTGCATCTAACTGTAATTTTCATTATCAGCTGATTATTTTTTTAAAGTGAAATACTGAGCAGTGCTCATCACAGTGGACAAGGATGAGCGCTATTTCATGTTAGCATTCTGCAGGTGTAGCCGCTGCTGGATATTTGAGTACACTGAGGCTACTCCTCAAGTGTCTGTTAACCGCATTCATTTTATGTCCATTCCCTTTGATGCTTTGCCTGGTATCTTGCCTCAGGCGAGGTTCATTTGTCACAGCCTCGCCTGTCAAAGTTTGCTAGCCGCTGGCCAGCGTCTCTCTTTGCAACATATAGCTGTCAACGAAGCAAGAAAGAAAGAAAGAAGGATTTACATGGACGGTAGCAAGCGGAGGATAAAAAGACACAAAGGTTGTGTGGGGTGGAGATAAAGAGTGACTTTATGGGAGTTTAAAGACGGAACAATACATGTAACGTTCAACATAAAAGCCAGATGAGCAGTAGGAGGGAAGAAGATGGTAAAGGAGGAACAATAGTCAACTAAGAGATGGATTGGAGGGGGGGGAAACTGACGACAAGAGAGATAAGAGAAAATCAGCATGTGGAGAGAGGAAAGGGTGAGGTTGAGAGAAAAAGACACGAGCAGATGTACGGGAATGTGGGAGTTGCAGAGGGAGAGAGGTGGAGGGCAGTAAGTCGCAGTAAGCTGCTGACTGACTGCTGGAACAGGATGGGGAAGTGGTGAAGGAGGCCAGGAGAGCTGCTTCCATAGGTGGGTCTCTATGACACATGCACACACTCACTCACACACACACACAATGGGGCACATTATAAAAGTAAGACTCAGCGTTGAATATGAACTTGTGTGTTGAGTTTCCACAGTGTTATTCCTCACTGAATTTCTTCCATTAATCAACGCAGTGCCAGTTTGAAGTGAGCGATGTCGTTCCCTGTTGATTTAATTCCCCGAGTGACAGGAGTGAACTGGCTAGCTGTCTGGACTTCTTCTCCTTGTGGAGTAAAATCTGTGCCTGAGCCTGGAATCCAATAGCTGTTTAATTCCTGGCAGCCAGCGTAGGCTGGTGTATGTATGCGTTCGTGTTTTCATGTACTTGTAACAGCTACGCGATCTAAAGACGTGTGTGCGAGTACGAAACTCAAGCACGTACTCTGTGTGTGTGTGTGACCCAGACTAGCTGGGCGAGTGGATCATGTTTCAGCCTCTTTTCCACTCTCACATTAACAGGACAGTAACACTGCACTGCAGAGAGCGAGGGAGGCCTTGTGAGGGGGTAGCGGCTACATAAACGACCACGCATACAGACACAAACATGATCAGTGTAGATTCCTCACCTACGCTGACTTTACACATTGTTAAGCAGACTTACAGCCACTTTCTGCATGCACATTTGTGACCGTTAACATACCTCAGTGAATATATTAAATGTTGATTATTTATCTTACAATTGGACACATCTGTAGGCATTCCACGGAAAAGGCATTAAGCTAATCATTATCAAAACAAACTGCAGGGATAACCTCTGCCAATTGCACTACTTTAATAGTTTTCTGTTGAGTCAAAAGTGCGTGTTGGCATGAGACCAGCCACCTCCTCTGTTTTGAAAGTCTGGAGCAGTTTTTAATAGGTGTTGTTTGATTAACAAGCAGACTAAAACAACTAAACAGATTTATTAGCCGCTTTGGTACCAATTCTCCAGCAGATGCAAGCAAAAAAAAAAAAAAACTCACAAGGAAGTCCATCAAGGTTTTTTGTGTCTATTGTGATTTTCATTGAGCATAAATTTGCTGATCAGAGCTGAGAGTTGGAGGAGAAGATCGATACTGCTCTGTTTTGTATCTGTCCATAAGCCTACAGGTTAGCTTAGCTTAGAGTAAAGACTGGGGAAACAGCTAGCCTGGCTCTTCCTTCCATTTTCCAATCAGAAAGCAAATAAACATTTTACTCAAAGAGTGGTAAAACTGTTTTAGATTTTTGTGCAACTTCAGTTTGGTACGGTTAAGATGTTTCTTGTTTAACTGGTGTACGCTTATAATCTCACATTTTTGGAGTTCTTTGTGTTGTGTTGACGTTATCATACTCTGTCATGCATCCTCATCTTACTTACGTTACCAGTTTTTCATATTCTCACCAGTGCTAATCAAACATTTCATCAAATCGCTAATGCTCGCCTACAAAGTTGTCTCCAGTACTGCACCCATCTACCTGAATGCCCTTTTACACGACCTCCGCACTCCTCCAATGAACAACGCCTGGCTCTCCCACCTGTTCGTTCAACACAATCCAGACTTTACTGAAGCTCTTCAGGAGTATCTTCTCTGCTAGCATGACCAACAACTAGACATGCTAAATCTACCCTTTTAAGAATTGTCACAGCACTTATTGCTGCACTGACGCTTTCTTATCGCACGATACCTTGATTGTTCCCTTCTCTGAAAGTCGCTTTGGGTAAAAGCATCAGCTGAATGACTAAATGTAAATTTATCTCTCCACCCCCATTCCCGTCATACCCTTCATCCCTTCGTATCACACCCATCTCATTATCTCTAACCTTCTTTCTTTTCCTTTCTCAAACAGGGCCAGAGGTGATTCCCAGCTACAGCAGCAGTGCCATGTCTGAGGCGGTGGTGCCGGATGCTATGGTGTCCCCAGCAGTGGGTGGCCTGTACGGGGAGAAGGCCGGTGGCCCTGTGGTGGATTTCAGTTATGTGGGCATTGATGCCATTCTGGAGCAGATGAGGAGGAAGGCTATGAAGCAAGGGTTTGAGCTCAACATCATGGTTGTGGGTAAGTAGCACAAAAATGTGTTAGTTATATTATTATCTTATTTAGTTTGAGCTAGCATGGGTGGGTCGGATAACATATTTGCCTCACCGCAAGAAATTCTGGGTGCAAATTTGTGGGTGCTTGCACACACCAAAGGACATGCATGTTCAGCATTAGAAATCTTCCTGCCGTTACAGTAGCATTGCTCTAATGGAGAGTATTAATGTCTCCATGAGGATTAATAAAATATGAATTAAATGTTGGGATTTTTTCCAATGGATGGTTGTTGCACGTTTGCCTGTTTCACGAATTGTACTGACAAAATCCGAGGTTGCATGCATAATAAAATACTACATACGTGAGGATGATTTTCTTGTTCTCTGAGCCTTGTCATCAAGTACAGACTCTGAAATCTTTTTTACATTAACTTATACTTTTTACCATCCGAACGTCTTGAGTCTGCTGTTATAAAATGTGTCCTGTTATTCAGGTTTTCTCTCTCATCACGTTCTGACTGAAAATGAAGGCCTCAAACTTATTTTTAATAAGCAGTCACACACAGCAGAACTTAAAACTCTCTTTTTCACCGAGCCCTCATCACTGTGATCAGACACCTTTTTAAAACAGGAGCTAATTACACACACACACACACACACACATCTCAACAGTAGACATGCTACTATAAAACCGATGCCACCTCCCTACTGCATGTCTCCTCTGGGTGATGTCGCGCCAGCTGGTCTATGTTTCATACTCAAATAAAAAAAAAAGAAGCTTGTTTAGGAAGCAGCCTCAGGGATGAGAGTGCACTGTGGGGGCAATGGTAAACAAAACTAAACAGACCTGGTTTCCATGTGGTTTTTGCATGCAGTTGAAATTATATTCCAGCACTTAAAAAAAAGAGAGCAGCTCAGGAAGGAACGAAGGTCTTTTTTATTTCATTTTAACTGAGTGCAAAAGTCAGTTATTTACTTCATTATTATCCATCATTCACTGATATTTTTTTTATCTGGTCCTCATCATTTAAACAAAAGCTTGTCACCAGATTTATTTTATCCCAGTTTTAAACAAAACCTACTCTTCTATGACGTACTACATAAGACAGCGTGGGACTTTGGCACCACATTACTGTTAGTGATGGTTGTTAGCGGGAGAATGTTGGACCGAAACACTTACAGCTGTTACAGAAACAGATAGTGATGATCAGTTCTTAAACTTGAGACTGGGGTATGAAGTTTCTCCATTATAATCTGCAGCTGTTATCTTCCTCACTGGTTGTACATAACGTGTGCCGCTGAGTGTGCGTCACGATAAATTAGTAAAGGTCTCTGTGTTGACTTAACCTGAAGTTGAACCGAGAATGTTCAGCCCAGTGGGCCCCTCCAAGCTCCTCTTCATTAACCCCCAGTGATGTTAGCTCGGGCAGGGGTCACAGATGGTCCCATCCATATAAACGGACAGTTAACAATGACTCACAGATAAGGAGTATCATCGGCTTCGACACTGAAGATGCCCTCATTCCATCTTATCTAGGCGGGGAGTGTTTTGTTAGCCAACTGCAACATGATCTCACAATTATCACGACTTTACAAGAAAGCAGCGACAATTCACGTGATCATGTTGTGTTTAAATAATAAAATTAAGGCAAGTTGACGTCCATTCATTCTCATTTTTCAGAATTAAAAACGTAATCTAGTATTTTCACTAGAATTGTGCCTGTTGGGGCATATTCCATTACGATATATGGAGGATTCTTTATTTCTGGTCACCCATTGCACAGTGATCCAAATGTATACATAGAGGTCCAATCTGTCTTATTGATGACGTGTTTAGGTTGTATTCATGCGTACCAATGGCTTCGTTGGCAGTGTTTGCACAGACCGACACCTGCACCATGTCACTGCTTTAGTCTGCCGTCATCCTGAGCTTTAAACTCATTGAATCTTGTCTGGGTTTGTTATGGCACCAGTGTTACAGTGTGTAGACTGTTGGGTACCTGCATCTTGACATGTGTTTGCGTGTCTTTCTCACCGTCTGTCTCTCTGACTGCGTTTTTTGCTCACAGGACAGAGTGGCCTGGGAAAGTCCACTCTGATGAACACGCTGTTCAAGTCTAAAGTCAGCCGTAAGTCAGTGCTGGCTACAGCCCAGGAGAAGATCCCCAAAACAATCGAAATAAAGTCCATCAGTCATGGTATGGAACTCCTGAACCCTGCGAATCTTCCCTTCTGTTTTCTGTCTGTCTTTATCTGTAGGTCTGTCAGCCAAAATACACTCCTTTCATACTGCTTCATTCTTTTACCTTATGTGCATAACTTTTACCTTTGACAGCCATGACAGTCTACATATGACTTGTCAAGTCACTCCAAACATTTACAGTACCATCATCATTTATTCTCTCTACTCTTAGTCCTTCTTTTCTTTAATTCTAAATCTCTTTAACTACCGTAATCACGGCTGAAATGATGTCTGAACATATTGTATTATAACCCAACCTTAAAGCACCAATTATCCCCACAAGCCAGTTTCTAAATACATTTCAGGCGAGAAATAGGAAGTGCAACTGCAGAATTAAAGTTACATTATTGACATCTGGTTCAGTAGTTTATGAAGTTCACAATGTGCTGGTTGACCTTGTGTTTTCTTTCTTTGTGTGCAGATATTGAGGAGAAGGGAGTGAGAATGAAGCTGACAGTCATTGACACACCAGGTTTTGGAGACCAGATCAACAACGAGAACTGGTACGCTACAATTCTATGAACACTGTGATGACTGTATAAAGAGCAGTGACATTTAAATTGTGTCTAACCAGAATGTAACCCTCCCTTTACCTTTTTCTGTTCCTATCTACATCTTCTCTTCCTTTTCTGCCTCTTGTTGCTTCCTCCTGTCCTCTTATGTCTGTTCATCTTTCCTCTCCACTCCTTCCTCGTCATTCCTGCACTTCATCCTTACCATGGTGTAGCTGGCAGCCCATCATGAAGTTCATTAATGACCAGTACGAGGCGTATCTGCAGGAGGAGATCAACATCAACAGGAAGAAAAGGATTCCAGACTCCAGAGTCCACTGCTGCATATACTTCATCCCCCCGACCGGACACTGGTAAGGACGGGTTCAGACATGGTTAAATATAGACACATGAGCACATACAAGTGCACTTAAGTCCAAAAAACACACACACAAGGCGAAGAAAGTCTGATTATTTATTCAGCCCAGCACAACAACACTAAAACATTATCAATTCTGCCATCAGGCTCACTCAGATGAGAACGAACACAAGATGTTGGACACTTAAAAGGAAACATTTGGGAGCTTAATCTCTCCAAGAGTTGGAGGAGAACTCTGAGACTAATCTCATGTCTGTACAGTAAAGAAGAAACTATTGTCAGCAGCAGACTACCTTAGAAGTACTCTTTGTTTACTGGTAAACAAACAGAGGTTATATTTACAGTGAGTGTTACACCCGTGTGCAGGGTGCATGCATGTGCGTCCTCTTGTGAGATAAATAAATCGGGGACCCGCTCACTCAGGATACCGTTAATGTCAATGTTATCCTGCCTCTGTCCAAAGGAAACAAAGTCAGCTTACTATACGAGCGCTGCAGAAAAGTTCAATAATTAACACAGCGTATCCCTGTTTAACCTGAGCAATAACCAAAGTGTAAAAATGTTTGACAGAGCCAAACTTTAGCTCTTTCCTCCTGTGTTTTTTAAAGTTAAGTTAGCCAGCTGTTGGCAGTCGCTTCATGTTTTGTGATATGAGGGTGGTATCAATCTTCTCATCAAACTCTTGGAAGAAAAAAAAATGAATGAGCATATTTTCCCCAAAAAACGTTTAAAACAAATGAGTTTGGTTATTAAATAACAAGGGTTGACTTTGCCCTTAAGTGAAAATACAATCAAATCAATGGGAACAACAGTCTGTTGAGCATGTGCTAACACATCACATATTGATACAGACTTTTATTTCATCGTGGAACAATGTAAAACATCTCTCTGTTTTCTTACCCCTGATATTGGACACACACACACATGTTCCCACACATTTCCGCTCAGCACGATGCAGCAGTGCACCACACACATCTCACACATGCACACACACACACACACACACACACACACACACTGGAAAGATAGGCTGCTCTCGCCAGGCCCTGAAGCAGCACAATGTCCCAAGTTTCTCTTCCTGGATCTCTTACAGAGTCACACATCTGGCTCTGATCGAACTGCATAATCCGCCGTCCCTCTCCGCACTCTGTGCTGGTTCAGCCTCTCATTGTTCGGAGTAGACTAGCAGAAGAAGTTAGACAGGAGGGTGGCCACAGTCCTAAGTATCCATCAAGTGATAGATTCATTGTTCAGTTTATAGCTTTTGCATTAGTGTAACTCTAGTCGAGTGCAGTGCCCGGTCTTGGGAAAAAGTTGCGCAGCTGTAGATTGTCAGCCTCGTTTAAGCGCGCACAGACACACAGTTGATCACAGAGCACCATTCAAGTGCTGCACTTGTGTGTCATGGGCTGTCTTTGCTCAGGCAGGGGGCTGGTGTGAAATGGCCCCCTGTCTCTGTGCCCCATTCAGCAACGTTTCATGTCGATCCAACGTTGCAGATGTCACATGGGCTGGCCAGCAGCTGCTCAGGGTTTGCCTTAAAAAAAGTCTAAACGGGGGTGGGGGCGGGGGGCAGGAAGGACGAGAGAGACAGAGAGTCTGTGTGGGTGTCTGGGAGCATGCAATCAATTTTTGTCTTCTCCAGAGTGCTCTTGCAGAAGTGCACGACACTGCTTGCTCACAAATGGCAATCTTGCAGTGTTGTTAGGCTTCAGGCTCTTCTGTTATCACTGCCTGACTGCAGGTAAAGCCTGACCACAAGTGCTTTCAACCTCATTAAGCAGATTTTCACACACAGTATGATTAGCAAGAGAGTCTGACCAATCTGAGGGAGTTGTAAGGAACATCTGCCCTCTGGTGGAAGAGTTTTGTGTTACACGTGATTTAATTCAGTTAAACGTTGATGTTTTTCCATCTGAGGCTTCCCTTCTTCCTCTCTTACATTATCTCTTTCCTTCTTAGTCTGCGTCCTCTTGATGTAGAATTCATGAGACGTCTCAGTAAGGTGGTCAACATCGTCCCGGTCATTGCCAAAGCAGACACACTCACCCTGGAGGAGAGGGACTTCTTCAAAAAGAAGGTAACAACTTTTTTTTTTTCCTTTTTATTAGATTTTTGAAAATTTTAATCTCTTTTTTTTTTTTTTTTTTCCTTTTTCTCGCATTAAATCCAGAAACATCCTCTTTCCCTCTCTGACTCCATGCTCGCATTTTTTCATGTTTGTGGTGCAGTAACTGGAGATCGGATAAGTTCCTGTGGTTTTTCTTTGGTGGTTCTCTCTTGTACTCTCCTCGCTCACTGGATAGTCAGAAAACATGGCTGCTTTCCAGCAAGAGCTCAAGAGCATCTCTGTCTTTCTTTCCCACTCTCTTTACTTTCCATACTTCCTCCACGCAGTTAACAAGGCTGCAGCCGTTCATTTGTATGTTTTTATTGGCAGTGTCTTCAAGGATCTCAGGATTTCCCCTCCTCTCATTAGCAATGATGAGCCTAAACTCCCCCTGCTTTGTGTGTGTGTGTGTGTGTGTTTTGCCTTTGTGTTTGTGCATAGCCGACTGGATGTGTGCACGCATCTTGTGAGGTTTTTCTGTTTTGTTTGTACACAGAGGGCAATTAATGTCTAAGCCACAACTTTGGGGTAGATTAGGAGGCAGATTAGTGCTAATACTGCCTTAATCTGTACATTGTACAGATTTAGCTTTATTTGATGTCTCTCTCGAGGCTGCATCAAGCAGGTCTGTTTTAATTACTCCTGCAATTAAGGGCCTTAGCTTGAATCCTTTCAAAACTGTAATGTGGTTAAAAGTTTCACTTCTTACCTCACCAGATCAGGGAAGAGCTGCGAGCCAACGGGATTGACGTGTACCCTCAGAAAGAATTCGATGAGGACGCTGAGGACAGAATGATCAACGAGAAGATCAGGGTAAGGGCGTCATTTCAGAGCACTGTCCCTGATAGACAGACGTGGAGTGTGTGAGTCTGTTATCCTCATTTATGCTCAGGCATGCCTTTCCACGCAGCGATAATCGATTCAGAGTCATTTTATTTCATTTTCGACTCCATTGTCTGTTGACCTTTAACCTCTGTGCAGGAGATGATCCCATTTGCTGTGGTAGGCAGTGACCAGGAGTACCAGGTCAATGGCAGGAGGCTGCTGGGGAGGAAAACCAAGTGGGGTACCATTGAAGGTATAACTCTCTCCCCTTCTTCTCTCCCATTTCAGTCCCTGTTTTCCCTTTTTTTTTTTTTTGTTCTATTTAAATTTGCTTTGAGAGACATGCTGGGACAGAGTCCGCCAATGTGCATGTAACTAAAGAGGAAGTTGTTTTGCTGAGAAGAGAAGACAATAAAGAGACAGTAAAGACCTCACTGACGCCGTCAGTCAATAAAACAATGCTCCATTCAGTTTTCAGACTCTTGTCGTGTGCCATGCAGCTGGCTCGGGCCTCCAGCAGACACAGTCTGTCTGAAGAGGCCTGATTTATTTATTTAGTTCCCTCCAGCCCACACATCCCCGTTTGTGGAAAAAAATCACAGTGGATGCTTGCAGAGGGGGAAACTCTCTGAGCGTAGATTTTTCCAATTTATAACATCTAGTGAAAAAACCTGAGCCCAGTAGTTTGATAGCTGTTTGTTGTTTGTTTTGAGGAGTGCAGCTCATTGAGCTTTATCAGTCGGCCTGTAGTGTGCTAGTACTAGTACGACATTCTCACTGCGGGATTTGTCTTTCAATATTTAATTATGTTATCCACTCCACCCCTCTATCAAGTGTCTCATTAAGGAAGTTTCATTTCCTCCAGAGTGTGCAGTGCTGACACACACATACATACACATCTGGCAGCATTTCTTGGGCACACAGTCTTTTATCTCTTCATGAGGACTCTGAAGTTAGCAACAGAGATCAGCTCTGGGTGATAGCATCTGAGTTTTGAGACGACATATCATATTTCTGTGTCAACAAGGACATCACACTGAGTTCACTGACTCCACCTAGTGGACTCTACAGGAAGTTTAATAGCGACCAAACAGCTCACAGCTGGCATACTGTTGGTACCGTCACTGTACTGTGTTTTAGATCACTTTCATCCATTTCTGCTAATAACCCACCACGTCTCTCCCTCCTTTAGTCGAGAACATAGCCCACTGTGAGTTTGCCTATTTACGGGATCTCCTCATCAGGTGAGAGAATTTGTCTCTTTCCATACGTCTGTTTTCATGCCTTGTGTCGCTGTGTGTGTGTGTGTGTGTGTGTGTGTGTGTGTGTGTGTGTGTGTGTGTGAAGGTCCCCTCTAAACATGTTTTATGATGTAAAAATGCTCCGCTTTGAATGTTAATTTGCATCCGTTTTGATTCCACAAGAAAGTTCAAAGCAGAATTTAAATGAATGTGCAAATATTTCAGGACCCATATGCAGAACATTAAGGACATCACCAGCAGCATCCACTATGAAATGTATCGCGTGAGGCGCCTCAATGAGAACAACACGGTGGTGGCTCATGCCAACGGTATCCCAGAGCATCATCTTGCCGCCCACGAGATGTAGACGCCGCCCGCCACACTGCAGTTGACCTCAGCTGGGTGTAAATTCATTTGGTATGAGACTCTGACCATCATTGACAGTCTTCCCACCACTCCAGCCCTCCACTCCATCCATCACCTTCTCACAGGTGGGATAGAAACTTAAAAGCCTGCCAGGGACTTTATTTTCAGTGACTTTTGGCGGCCAAATGGACTGTTTTTTTTTTTTTTGCCTCATTAACAAACACTATCCTCTCACTATCGCTGACAAAGAGAGTGAAGAGAAGTTTGATTCTTTGCGATGTGCTGCAGCTTGATTTTTACCTGCTTCCAGATCTTACAGTTAACCTTTGCGGTCTTTACTTGCAGTGCCAAACATTAGGCATCTTCCAAAGAGAACGGACTGACGCTTAATATTCGTCGGTATCAGAACTGCCTTAATTAGTACCATGTTAATCTCATCCACTTTTACTTTTTTCAAGTTTGTTTCAAGTTTTTTTTTTTTTTTTTAGCAGTGCTTATAAGAATTCATGCCTTAACAGAAGCACAGCTTTCTGTCTTTATGCACACAGCCGTATCAACATGTGGGAAGGGATGATATTCGTTATTGCACTTGATCACTACATAGCCTGTCATTGACAAGCACGTTGGAAGGGTGCTGGGCAGCACTTTTTCCAACATGTGACACATATACAGTCGAACCGGTCCGTCTGTGTGACGCAGCGTCGTCCAGCTCTCTCCCCCCCGTAGTTTAACAAAAAAAAAAGGTTACCAAACAGCACATCATATGTTTGAGTTTATCTTTTTTTTGTCACAAGCTGTGTTTCGCTTTAACTGTTAAATGTTCGCGTCATGTTAGCTCCGGGTGTCAGAGCCTTGACATCTTTTTAAATTCCCAGTAATAAATGTCGTTGTTTATTAATAGAAATATCTTAAGAGTGATTTAAGATGAATAAGTATTTATGCACGATATAAAAAATGTGAAAGTTTGTCATCAGTTGTGGTCCACTTATTCAGATTACTCACACACGTAAACACATGCAGACACACACACAAGCACACACACACACACACACACACACACATCACACGTATGCCTTTCCTGCCTTTGGGCTCATCATAGTGCCTTATTTATTGGAGAATGTTTGCTAGCATGTTGGCTGAAACTGGAAAGAGAGAGCAGGTTTGTTGGTGCCAAGTTGAGCTACATTTAGACATTTTTCAATCCTTTTCCCTTTGACCATTGACCAGTCCACTTTTACTTCTATTTTCCATAATATACCGAGGATCTTTATCTGTTTGAACCATATATAATTCCCTAAGCTGTCACTGTCATGCTCTGTCCTGTATATTCTTCTGTGTTCTGATGCATTTTTTTTTTGTACTTGTATTATTGATAATAACAAATTTTCCTTTATCTTATTTTAAAGAAATAAAGATTAAAGTTGTAAATATATACTTTCTCTGTTTTTTTTTTTTATTTTATTTTTAATTATTTAACATTTTTTCATGAAAGAAATGTATACACGTTTTTTTTTCCCCCATCAATATATTTTATAGGCCAGGTGTGTATTGTGTATAGACTGCAGAAAACCACACTTTAGATCATTTCCCACACTGGATTCCCATAGCATTTAATCGCAGGTGTAATTCATGTACTGGAGCACTTTAATTGCCATGTCATTAAGCTTTTCCTTGATTAGCCTCTGAAATCAATATGGCTGCCTGCTAGGTCAGTGCATGGCTGATTAGCGCTAATTACTCGAATGCATGAATGAGTGTTTTCGTCCTTAGTAAGAAAGATGGGAGAAGACGAGTCCTGAGCTCCAGGCGAGGCCTCGGATCGGTGCGAGGATGTGCAGACGTCAGCGTCCTGAGGTACTGGAGCAGCAGAATGTAGACAGACATTTTCACAGACGTGGAATTAACCTTCTAGGAATATAAAATTATCAAGTGCAAACTCCCTTTGTTCATTAAAAGTTTCACTCTATTTGAGATGACTTAAAATTAAGCTTATGCTCCAAACATGAACTACAGCTACTTCTCTGTTCTTGAGTGTCTTTGTTAAAGGACAAAAAGCCACAAAGAGTCACTGCTATCATCTCATATTTAGAGCTCTTTGTCTGTTGGTGTTGATTTCTGAAACAAAGAGAGCCAGTAGCTGATCTGAGGAGAAACCATCACAACAAGGTTCATGCAGTCATGTGACCTGACAACCAATCATCAATCAGCCTGTGTTTGTTTTAAATGTTTACATAATCGGAGCTTGTTTTTTTATTAATCCCCATATTCCCCATACAGTGCACTTCAAAATGGCGACTTGCAGCATCGGTCTTCCAAAATGGCGTCTGCCGTTCCCCATCTTCTGCAGCATTGAGATGGCACGCGGCCGCAGCACCCAACGCCCCCCCCAACCCTCCAGCGAAGCAGTTCCTTCACCTCATAAGTTGAGACCCCCACATTCTCACACTGCTCTGCTCCCACTCTTTTCGTCTCCCCTGGGAACAAACCGGGAGTGAAGCAGCTGCATTTCTACCCTTGCTGGCCGCGGCTCGTCCCCTCCCTACATGCCACCCAGCAGTCGTCCTGTTGGCAGCCACCCAGCGCTTCACCGCCTGCCTTAATGACGTTCATTAATGAGCTGCATTCTTTCTGGATACTAATGAAGTTGGGGCGAATCAGACAGGGAAGGAACCTGTGTTTGTTAGCGCGGCATCTGCATATGGGCTGTGTGTTTCGCAGATTGTTTTAATGCTTTATGAAACCTTGGCCACTCTGCTGCCAGATTAAAGTATGTCTTCCTCCCTTGCACAGTGTTGCTAGATCGAAGGACCACTCTAGGCATTATGGGATGGGTACTAATATATCGAGGCATGTTTATTGGTTGGACCTGGCACAGTGTGATGGATGGAACCTATCAGAGCAGAGCGAGCCCTCTGGACAGGAAGCATTTTGACGAATACTCATCCTGGTTAATGTGTAATTGCATGAATATGCAAGAGGGGGGTTACAGTATTGTTAAGACTTTCGGGGAGGGGAGTGCCATAGTTTCGAATGCGAAACCAGAAGCTGAGTTTTGTATGTGAACTTGGGCAGACACAGACATGGACGCACGTGGTCCGCGTGAGTTGCATCCCCCTTGCATGAAGCTGCCCAGGTGTTCGTCGACAAATGCGTTGCGTTGCACCTCATCACCATATCTTGTTACTGAGTCCGCCCAGCTCATCTGCAAAGAGCCACCCTGCCACCGATTAACACCTGTTTGTAACACGGGTATAACTATTTAGCATGCGTCGCGCCATTTTTTTTTTTTTCCTCCCCTCTCTGATTTATTAATTAGCTAACCTGATTGCAAAACCTGTGGAGAGATTTGTGCCAGTGTGACGCCTCGTGTGTGCGTGCATCGTGTTGTGCGCACATTTGTTTTTGTTTTTTTGTGTATGTGCATGTCTACCTTGCTTACTCCCCATCCCCTGGCATGAATTGTTGTTTGCCCCCATTTGTCCCCCCCCCCATCTGCTATTTTTCTTCTCCTTTGTTGGCAGACAACTCACCTTCTCCTCCTCCATCGGTCCTTTCCTCCCGCCTTATTTCTCTCTCTCTCTCTTCTCCGACGTCTGTTTCCACCCTTGCTCTTGGCTCCGTGCCAGCCACTCAGACATGTAAGGGTGGGGGGGGTGAGGAGGGGGGCGGGAGGGGGAGGGGCTGCAGACCGTATGCAAATGATCCGACTTTATGCAAATCAGTCCTGCTCTTAATTAAAAGTCAGCTGCAAATTCAATTAGCAAGAACAGAACAGAGAGGGAGGACGTAGGTTTGCTTGGATTGATGTGATGCGGGTTTAGTAGGGAGGGGGAAAAAAAAATCGCAAAACAAAACATAGTGTGGCGTGGATAAGGATTCGAAAAAAACAAAGCAATCACTGCTGGCTGGTTTCGGGGGATTAAAGGTTTAAAAAAGGGTAAAAAAAGGGTAAATACGGGTCTCAAAGTGCCACTTCATCATGGGTATAAGTGATGCCAGGCACTGGTCATAGTGTAAGAACGCAGGAGAGTCCTGCTCTGTACACCACTGGCATTGCTGGTTGACATACACACTGCTAGAAAGCATTTGAGAGAGAAAGAACCAGACAGAAGAAGAGGGAGGTGAGACAGAGAGAGAAGAGCAACGGTGGTAGCTCCCGCCTCTGGCTAATTACTGTGAGTAATTAAACTAGTCGGAGATGTACATCAACGATTATGCTGCTGTTATGGAAATGAATGCGAGCGAGCGTGTGAATGTATGTATGTGGGTGCTCGTAACCGTGCATGCTTACGCGTACAATGTATCTAATGTTACCTGCCTGGAATCTGTATTGAATTAGTATGTTGGTGGACATTTTAATCACTTTAATGGTCAACTCCCTGAACTACACAGACAACGATTAGGCTTATTGTTTTCCAATCAAAAGCTGTTGACATATTGATAGTGTTTACACTAGATACGGCACACGTGCAGTGGCGGCACGGCAATGCAACTGCAACGTACAGGCTGCTAAAGTGCCTTCTTGATCTTTCGCCCCGTACGCTCTCCGGATAGAGTACGTCCAGGCAGAACACTGAGACGACAGTGCTGTTTCCACTACTGAGATATACGGGAAGATAAGGTGGAGGATTGGTGGGTGAGATCAACTCATGGCACACCGCCCAGACCCGACCAGCAGAGATGATGAATGGATGGGAGTGAGTTTGGGATGAACCGAACAAAAGAGATGAAACTGGATGTAAAGAAAGAAAGGTTAAATGACTTGGTAATGAAGTGAGAAACTCGATGCTTTCAGTAATTATGCCGTTCCTGCACTGGCTTGTCCTCGAAAAGGATTTGCGATCAATATGCTGCTCAAGTTGGCCGCACCTTTGTTTGTTTGACTATGCAGAATGTGAACTTTTATAATCCAGGTGTAAGCCAGTTTGTTACTCCACCCAATAATCCACATTATAACAGGAGTTTCCAAAGTCCGGCTCTGTGGGCTTCCCCTCAGACAAAGCTTGGAAAAGGCATCGTTTTGGTCAATTTCTGATGTTATTTGATCCCATAGATGCTCAAAAATTGATCCAAGAGGAGCCTCATATTACTGTTTGACATAACTTCAGACTACACCAGTTGCATAACAAAAATGTCCTCAGGCATTTATTAGTTTCAAGCTCCGGGAAAATGGTAAAAACAATACAGTTCTCTTTAACCAAAACGCATGCAGGCTACTCTCTTTTGATAACTAATGTAATATTTTTTCACTTCTATTCACGGAGACGGTTTGAAACCACCCCCGGGGGAGGCCTGCCTCCCACTTTGAAAAGAGAAACAGACAGACCCCCTGTCGACTTGAAAGGTTTACAAGGTTTATAGTGTTCTCCAGAGTCAGCCAAGTGGGTTTCAACTGAATTCAACAGTGGAGCATTTTTACAGCACAAAAATAAGAATAGTTTCAGTTTCGAAGCCATTTGAGTGCCTCCGTGAAAGAAGATGCACAAGATAAAGAGAGTGGAAACTTTAAATGTCGCAACCACTGGAAGCTCAAACAAAAACCATGAAAATGAATTGATCTGATTGAGTTGTGTGATGCCACGTCGAAAGAAAAGTTTAGGAATTTGGAGGCCTGAATGCAGCAAGAAAAAAAAAAAAGCCCAGTATCTATGGTGAGCTCATCTGTTGTTTACGTGTGTGGGTGTTTTTGTGTATATCATCTGCATGCAGGACTTACCGCGCACTAAAAGATCCAATCAGTGTGTGTGCGCCTGGGGAAAATCCTAAATGCGCTTCTGTTGAAAGGACACGCTTGCCAGATTGGCGTTTGACTTTCCTGTTCGAGTCTCCCAACAGCCTGCACAATTCATCAGAGATAGGACGAATAAAGCCACCCGGCTCTCTGGGGGAAAAAAAAAAAATATATATATATATATATTTTTTAAAGCCAGTTTTGATTTATGCAGCCAGGTGAGACTGCAGGTGAATAGTAATGGAGGTTAAGGATGGAAATGATGCAAGCCAGAGCAGAAAACAGAAAGGTTGTTGACAAACGGAGTACAGAGAGAGCGTGTGTTGTTTTGTGTGCACATGTAGCAAAGATGGAAGCTGTCACCGGACACGGGAGGTAGAAAGCACGTAGGAGAGGAGATTCACTTAATAAGAAATTCATTTTCCCCATGGCTGCACATCAGTTTCAGTGGCGATACACAAGAAGAATGCTTGAATGGACACATGGAAACGCTGCGCGCACGCACGCACGCACAGGGGCGCAAATACCTCAACTACACCGAAACAGCCTTTCCTCCAATTTGCTGCTGATAATTGGAAAAAGAAAAAAAAGTAGATCGGCATGAAAAAGAAAGCTGCAGGGAAGGAAAGTGAGACAGGAAGCTTGATGACAAACTAAACTGAAAACACTGGAGTGAGTAAGCGGATACAGCAAAGGAAAGAGGAGAAGCGCAGGGAGAGACACAGGACATGAAACCGAGAGCAGCAGAGAAACACACTCGTGTAATTTCTTCCAGCTACTGGCCCTCAGGCTGACAACAATCCAGATGCTGCCCCCTCCCCTCCCCTACCCAGGAGTTTTAACATCAGGTCTTGGTTTTGTCACCCAGGTTATGGAACTGCCATCAGGCGTCTACAGAGACACTGAGGACAAACACGTCACAAACGGCACGGCACAGGTAGGTGCCTGTGTCTGCATGTTTCCTTTTTATTTCCCCATCGGTTGCCAGTCATAACAGCCGAGTTGACTGGCATGATAAAAGCCCTCACAATACCTGCCTAATTAAACAAATCTCCACCACAGGAAGTCAGCTGGGACGCTAAAGAGGAAGTTCCTTGGCCCTCTTGGGTGTCAAAGATGCCATAAAAACAACTAGATCTACTACATCTGTCCTCAGAGCTTTTGCTCCCACTCCATCAGCTTGTATGAAAGGTTTGACGCAGAGAGGGTTTAATATCGTTCGAATGCTGACCACCCACTTCACGAACACACACACATATACACTCATGCAGTCCCCCTGTGGCTGCAGCAGTCAGTCAGTCACATATGAACCAATAAAGCCGGCCTGTATAAGGCTGCAGTGAGAGGCAGAGGGAGAGCACGCTCTTTATTACAGGAGAAATGTTGGCACACAAGCCCCTCTGTAAATTCGCTCTGCTGATCCACCGCCTTCACGTCGTCTCCACGGCACCTCTGTCTTCACTTTGTTCCCGTCTGTCTCCGCTCTGATATATTCAATATTGTTAGGCCTGGTGTGTGTGTGTGTGTGTGTGTGTGTGTGTGTGTGTGTGTGTGTGTGTGTGTGTGTGTGTGTGTTTATGCAGCTGTGAGGATTCCTCCCACAATGCTGTTGACAACAAAAGCATTTCTGTGTCGGCTGAATTCCTCCGTGAGAGGTGGGCGGAGAGCGTGCTATTGATCTGTGATTGTCATATGAGGAGAGATATATTTAGATCCCCGATGTTGTGCAGACAATAAGGACGAAAAGGGGCCGAGCGTGTGTGACAGACTTTGTGTGTGTGTGTGCGTTTCTACATATGTGACAGAAACACCATGAGCTCTTTGTTATATAATTAGAAGACATTACAATTTACAATCTCACCTGTGGTAAATTCTCAATTATTGATATGTTTCCTAACACTGGGTGCTTGTCTTGTCTGGTTGACATTTTACTCACTTTGAATGAAGAAACCTGTAAAATGTGATTTTAATATTTTCAGTTATAGAGATGTATAATGCCAAAAAGTCAGTGTTCTCACCAGCTGATGATCCATGAAGAAGAAGACAGGGAAATAAACAAACAGGACAGTATAGAGCTAGTTAGACCTAATATATTCTAATATGGAGTATTATATATGTATGACAAGGAAGGATTAGAAGTAAGACGAGGCTTCTACAGAGGATAACTTAAGCAAGACAGTAAGATTTATGCTTTAATGTCAGTGTTATTTTTAAAGCGACACAAGAGAAAGCTTCCAGAATGAGGACTAACTAGCGTGTTTGGTGAACACTATCTTGGATAAAGAGTTGTTTACAGACAGTCTGAAGACTGGTTGTGAACATTTCTGCCTACCCAGAGCTGGACTCTGTCACTGCTGCAGTTAGCTTGTTTCGTGTTGTTGTTGGTGTTTGTCTATCGACACTGCGACTCTGATTTTTCCAGTGTCTACCCCCTGCTGACTGTTAAGTTAAGAACAAAGTGTGAGAAATGTGCTGGCTGTATTGAGATTGCCGCACTCACGCACACGTTATGAATGTAATGGATTACCTGTCGTCGCATTAAATGTGCATATTCCAGACTGTTCCCACTGTCTACTGTTTACTCAGAAAACAGCTTGAGGATGTAAAGGCAGATCTGCATTTCTGGTTGAAAAACAGACAATCTGAACTGGGAAATCAAGATTTATTTATTTTTTGAAGTACTTTACAGCACAAATTATTGTTCTATTATATTATAACTGTCTGAAAGAATATAGACTTATTAGCAATAGAGCAACCTGCTTATGCCGTCCAACAAAATCAAGGACACCCCTTCCATATTTGTGTCATGGTACATGTGTTATGTCACTTATTGTCTGTGAAACCAGAAAAATATACAGTTTAAAAACTAAAACTATGATTTGGCTGCCGGGATTCGTGTACAGATACAGGAAGTGTTCACAAAGTTGGACAAAGAAATACGATATCCATTCATCTCTTCATGGGATTTATGTGCCAGGTCGTGTGCTGCTATATAATACAATAATGAGGAATTATTATTGCATTATATATACATTTTGACGCATAATGTGTCAAAACATTTGATCGCAACTAAGTGTTTCTGTTTTTCCGTCTTCCACAGTCTAATGTAAGTAAAAGGAGTGACAGAGTAATCACATCATGATGAAATAAAATATTCAGTGCATTATGTAAAGCCACTAAGAATGTGTGTTTATCACCGCTCTCTGATGATTTTATTTGCCAGACTTTTTGACTTCCAGGTGTCCGTCGCTCTTGTTTTCTGCTCATGCACACACACGCCTCCATCACTCTTTGCTCTGTTTGTACAAGATCATTTCAACGCTCTTATTTTTCACATTGTATCTTTATTCATCGACTCTCTGTCTCTTTGTCTTGTCATTGTGCGCGTTCGTCTCCTCGAGGGTATTCAAGGTGTCCCTCTCTATAAAACTACATCTTTTATTGGACTTTGGTTGTCTTCGTGTTATTGCCAAGAAGTCTGTTAGATTGAATGTGTGTGTGTGTGTGTGTGTGTGTGTGGGTGTGTGTTTGCGCCCCACATTGGCAGCCTATCCATTAACCTGGTGCTAATCTACGCACTGCAGAAACAAGTGGATTAGAGCCTGCCAGCCTCAGCAGCCAATAGCATTTGACAGATGGTAACCTTCACTCAAACACAAACACATGCAAAGGCTCACACGCATACGCACATTCACACCGACACACAAGTAGTCTAATTTTGTGCCGTAATAATATTATAGAGTATGCTCCCACATGAAATTAGATTTATCTATTATGGCTCCAAGCTGTCGCGTTGTGTATGTTTGTGTGTGCGTGCATGTCTGTGTGTGTGGGTTGCGCGTATTTACACCTATTTGGATGTCACTGAGACAACCCGTCTTAACAATGTCAACTGCCGAAAACATCCAGCTCCTCCTGCCATCTCTCATATCGCAGCTGAGAAAATGCAACCATTTTTTTTTGCTTGTTTTTGTTCTCAGTGAGGCTTTTTACAACCATGCTAATGACACAAAAGACATGGAGAGACACTGTACCCATAATCACCTGTAAAACTCAGAATGAGACTGCTTTATTAAGGAAGTGAGTGGTTGTATAATTTTGACTATTTAAAGCTCTCCTGCTCAGGTTCCATTCATTACAGAGGACCCCCGGATGGTTTCATTCATTAAATAGCATGCCAGGGTTCAAAGAGAGACAAGAAAGATTGTTGGAATTAATGCAGAGATGCTTTAGTGTCTTTATTAAATCTACATCCTGTTCCCCAAAGCTAAAAGCATGCTGCTTAGTTAGTTGGACATTTTTTCTGAGAACGCAACACCCACATACAGTACTTTCATTTCTCCTATTTTTGATTAGATCACGGTATTAATAAGTTTTTAGTGCTCCGGAGGAGGAAATTGACAGAAACGATGTTTATGTTCTGTTCAACTACAAACGGACAAAATTTAAAACAGATTTATAGCAAAGATTTTCATGAACCTGAGCCGGAAGCCGAATAGCGTTGCATTTTATGAGCTACGCTGTCAGGAAATCAAACCCAGAGGGGATAAAATAAGTAAACGTCAAAGTTGTGAAAAATGTCATACTCTTGATTTGTTTGCCGCTTTAAAAATGTTGCTGTTTGGCGGCCGACTCTTAAAGGAATACTTTATTAAATTTCAAGCCTTTCTTGAGAGTTAGATAGGAAAAATAATGTATTATTAAGTGAAATGATGCCACTGCTGTGTAGGTACAGTGAGTATGTAGCTTAGTTAGCTTAACTTAGCATCAATACAGGCAAGAAAACAGCTAACTGACTAGCAGAGGAGCTCCAGGAAGTTGCTCACCAAGAAAATGAATGTGTATTTCCAAAAATGTTCAAAAATTTCTTTAAATCACCGATAGAGTTTCCTTACAAAAATAGTTCCTGCTTTTATGCTGTGATAATGTTTTAAAAAAAAAGACATTTCACATTCATTAGCATGTCATAGTTTTGACACCAGTGGCTGCATGAAAAATCGATCTTAACCATTATATGTTTTGGAAAATGGTCACCTTTAATGTTAGATATCCACGACTTGTAATAACTGAAAGGGAAAATATGCTAAACAAAACCACCTCATGGTTTTTTAGTACCTGCCTCGTTTCATCGAGGCTCTGATGCACAGATAGCATTAATGGGCTCGTACTGCTTTCACAGCAGTGCAGTTCGGTTCTGTCCAACAGCACCACATGAAAGTGTTCAGGCTTTGAGAGCTTTGAAGGATGCAAATCTCTACAAAGTCAGAGAGGGGTCTGCAGTGCACTTATGTCTTGCTGTGGATTTATCTAGGATTTGGGAATCTTGTAAAGAATGAAAGAGGATTTTCTGCCTGAGTTTATGAGAATCCGAACAGCGGCAGAGAAAAGTTATATAGCACCTGTCAGTTCTCTTTTTATCCTTTATTCACCTTTCACTTCTTCTTTCTTCTCCAGATATCTGCTTCTTTGGCCACAAAGTAAAGATCTCACGCACAAGCACACACAAAAAATAATAGTACAAAACAAATGAGTACACACTTTGAGGTAGATTAAAAACAAACTTGAGGCCTAGCCCACTCATATGCAAGTGTTTTATTAAAAGTAGCTTTTTCTATGCGTTTTGGCCTTTCATCCACACGCAAACTTCTCAACGGCATCATGTTATGGTGGTTTTAAACATCATGAAAGTGTGAGGAAAGTGGTTCTCAAAAATCCCACTGTGACCATCGGAGTAGAGGTCTGCGCGGGACAGAATTTTCAGTCCCGCTCCCGCAAAGAATTATGATTTCCAGTCCCGCTCCTGCCCGCAAATCCCACAAGATGCGGACGTTACTTCTCACGAAAGTTCTTTTCATTGGCTTGGGAAATTAAACATGCTGAGCTTAGCTGAGCGATCCCTGAACCGATTCTTCACCTAGCGCACGTAGCGAGGCTACTTAGACCACATCCGCAAATTTAGGCATCTTAAAATGTTTTTATTAATGCCAAATAAAATATCCAGCACAAATTATATATGATAAACATAAATTAATCATTCATACATTTTATTTTATACACGTTTTTAGTTTGCTGGACTGCAGCTTATCGCCTCTCCCGCTCGTGTCCGCGATGAGCTTTCAAAATTTGTCCCGCGCCGCACTGCTTTGCTCCCGCGGGAGTGCAGGGCTCTACATCGGAGGTCTTTGTAAGTTTCAAGACATTACCAATGAGCTTTTTTTTTTGTTTAAGTAGGCAGTATGGACTTTCTGATCCAATTTTATAATTAATGTGTTCATTGAACTCAAACAAGGTGTTTCAAAGTGATACTGCAAAAGTTTGTACCATTACATCCCTTAAGCTGTTGTGTAAAATAAGTAGCAACACCTTGATAATTAGAGGCCTTAAATAGGACTGCAGACACTACGGAACGACACGGATGGTGTGTAGTGTACAGTAAACACAGGCAGCATTAAATAACCTTTACCCTCTGCCTCCACTGAGACAGGGCAAGCTTCATGGAAAATGCCAGCGCACATAAGATGAATAGACACTAGTACAGGGACAGACAAACACACACACACACACACACACTTACGCAATATACATATACAGATCACACACCTCCGCACCAAGGTGTAACTCAAATTCACTGGCTTAATTAAGAGCAGCCCACTTTGGAGCTGCCATCTCGTTTAGCTAATTAGTCATGAATATGAAATGCCAGGAGTTTAATTAGCTTGCCATTGTCAGAGAGAGAGAGAGAGAGAGAAATCACAGACTAATTTTCTCTCCTCGCTTGGTCACACTTCATATTATAAAGGCCTAGTAAGAATGTGATTTGATCCCTTTGTAACCATCGGTAAGTTGTAGGCGAGTACGTGCAAGTTCACTCTCGTACTGTAGATTTAACAGTGACTGTGTACTTTAATAAAATATTTTAATGTTTGGTTTCATTTAATTAGAGCAACTGGTGTATATTGTAAAAAAATATGATGAAAATTTGCTTCAAAGTTGTATTTTTTTTTTAGACCATGTCATATAAATATATGTCTACAATAAGCACTCAACTTAAAGGTCACTCAGTACCATTTGCAAAAAGATGTAAGAAGTATGGTTAACATACTGGGTGGATTGCTTAGAATTACATAAAATCAACAATAAAAATTGAATTTAAAATTTAAAAACTAATAATGTAAAATACAGCTTAATCGGAGTAAGTGTGAATCTGAAGTGTGCCAACACGAACGTGCAGTTAATTACACAATATAACCATATGAACGTTCATTTCTTATTTGTGAAATATGGCTGCCATTCTGCATCTGTTCCCTCTTTATTTCACCGTAAACCGTCAAATCATCAGGCTGCTTTTTAATCAAGCTCTACTGGGGAGGGGGGGAATGTTTAGAGCAAAGGCACTGAGAGGGTCTGGAAGGTTTAGCAGACAGGTAGATCAGGGTCTGGGGTCCATTCTGTGGTTGGTAATTAGATTGATTGAGGCTGAGCCTGTGCTGGAGACACGACGACAGGGAGCGGGAAATAGAGATGGATGAGCCTGCAGGGCTGCAGCTACGAGATAGGAATGGTGAATAGAGCTCATCTCGGCTAGCCGGCTGTCTGTCTGACTGGATGCTGTGGAGAGAAGAATAGGCCACTCGGCTGTAATCCCCTCTCCATCCCCGGTCTGTGCCTGGACTCAGCCGGGCACAGTTTCATTCCCACTGGGATGTCACCGGACAGTGTGCTTGTGTTTTTTTCTTGTTCTTGATTGGTGGCTGGACCTTTTTCCTTTTGTGTTTGCCTTGTATTTCTGTGCTCCATCGTTGCTGTGTACGTGTTCCCCTCGCTGCCTTGATTGCAGAGAGTTCAGCATCCTCCCAAACACACACTGCTGTGATTGCGTTGTGAGGAGCACAGGTGTGCTCAGTGTGTGTCTATCACTCCCAGTGGAGTTCATGTTTGATCAGGGAGAGAATGAGCAAGAGTGAAAGATGAAGTATAACTCACCATGATTACTTTCTGTCTACGGGCAGAGCTGAGACCAAACCGCAGCTTCCACAGTCAATATCAGGTTTCAGAGCTGTGACTGTTAGGTGTTTTCCAGACATTTCAGAGCTCACTGGGGAAATTGACATCCCACACAATGACATTTCATCCAACTAACACAATCAACCATCAAACATTTGTTACCTGTCAGACATTGTATGTAATCTTGGTTACCAGGGAAACTGCTCTATTTAGCATGCGATCTCTGTCGCGGTGCCAAACGAAATGGCAATTAACTCACTGCCCACCCAGGCCTCAGTACATTAGGGGTTAGGCAGAGCACAGAAGATCACGGCAGCACTGATTGGAGGCTGAGTGGTGCAGCATGCACTCCGTAAATAGGTTTTGTTGATGGAGAGAGATTCAGAACAGGGGGTCAAGTCCTTACGCTGAACAGAAATACGAAATAACCTCCGGATGTAGATCATCAAGTCAAGTAAATGTGAAGGTATTCTGTTCTTTGTATTTCTGAGATGCAGATTTTAATGTTCATATTTACCATTTTAGTTTAGCGTTTTGTAATCAGCACTAAACACAAGGAAGCTGAGGATGATGGTGCGGCATTAATTTAGCTGGGATTTAGTAAAAGACCAAAGTATTGGACAAAATAAAAAAATGACTTCATGACACTAGACAAATGCTGTGTCTCAATGTGGATACTTTGTGTTAGTACACATCTGTGAAGTACACTGCGTACCCCATGTACTTCCTGGCGTAGTGTGCTTATTTTGGCGGGGTAGTGTCTCAATTTGAGTACCACTGTGCACTTATCGGAGATGATGATGATCGCAAAAACACTTCTTCGCCAAATTGTAACTGGGTGAAGCCCAACATTTGACTGTTAAAATATGAATATCACACATTGCACAACTTGCATTTTTATATTGTATGTGTTGCAGCTCTTCAGCTACCTCAGCTGCGATGTCACAATGCCAGTGGTCCCTCCCCTTCCTCTTCCAACGATCCACAACTTAACTTTTTGACCCTGATGAGTGCACCATCCAGGTACTCACAGTACAATGCATTTTGCCATTATTGACAGCGTGAATGCACCTGTGTATTCAGAGGAGCAAGTATGGAAATAGGCAAATTGAGTTTATCTCCCGTGGGGACATGAATATGTGTAAAATGAATGGCAATCCATCCAGCTGTTGTGGAGACATTTTACTCTCAGGGGACTATGAATATCCGTTCAAAATTTCATGATAATCAATCAAACAGTTGTTGAGATATTTCAGTCCGGAACAGTGAAGTGATGGATCGACAGGCTGACACCGCCCGAGCCAATCTACAGGCACGACTACAAATATTATTACTGTAAATTAAAATCAATTTAGAACGTATAAAAAAGCAATTTGCTCAAGTGTTGGGCCGCAAGTACACAATTACGGAGGTAATCAGGACTCCTTTAGCAGCTACAATCCGTGCTCACAAAACCTGATGTTTCCAACTTACGAGCAAGCAGAGAGGAAACGGATGCGATGACAATGCAAAGAGGATCTTTGAGGGAAGGTAAAGTGAACGCACGCGTGCCGCTGAGTACAGGCGGCGGCGTGTTTGGCTCCAGCCTCTCTAACAGAAGAGCTGTGATATCAATCTAAATCTCTCTTAGGAACTCTTATTCAATCAACCTGAGAGAGAACTGATTTAATAGAAAGACCTCCGCCTTCCATTCATCAGCAGAATGAAGGGCGCTGAAAATTAACACAAGCTCAACATGCGTGTGTGTGTGTGTGTGTGCGTGTGTGTGCGGGCACTTGAAACTATTGTCGAAATTGAACAATAGTCCAAATATTCTGTCCTTTTCTCTCTCTTCTCTTCTCTCTCTCCACCTCTCACCCTTTAGCACACACACACACACACACACACACACACACACACACACACACCGTGTTGCACTGAAATTAAAATTGTAATGGATATTGATCTGAGGTTTATAAATAACACCCTTTGTTCATCATTCTCTTCACACCACCCCTCCCCCCTCTACTTTTTCACTCTGGAATAATGAAAGCACTTTTTATATCTGCACATACACATCTGCACCAATCCCCCAGGATACAAAGTGCACATATTGTATATTTTATTTCTTTGTTGAGAATGACCAGGTTTCACTATTTCAAGGAAATACTATCAAAACAAACTCAGCAAAAAAACTTAGGGCTTCACTCATTCACCCAAAGAAAATGTAAAGACAGCTGAGTTTTCTTCTCGAGTCCAGCTATACTCAAAGTGTTTATCTTTCTCCATAATTATGATGCATGATAGCACGTTTTAGGTATGAACTCAGCTTTTCGGATTCCCCAAAGGTTGGCCGGCAGCCATTTTTGGTTATTGATCAGCTTTTGTGAAGGTTATAATGTCAGGGGTTATGTCTGGACTAGTCTGTCTGGAGCTCTGACCTCTGATCCCTTCAGGGATTCCCAAGGGAGTCTGCGACTGACGAGGTGGAAAGTGCCTCGTATCGACTCGTGTACATCTACTGTTTAAATGATCTCTCTTAAAGAAATAGTTGTTGACATCCTGCATTTCTTTCCTAGACTGAGGAGATTTAATATAAGGCTGCAGACTGCTAGCTTGAAGACAGGAAAGCCCCGTAACCTGTAAAGGTCACGACTTACAAACTTGAAAAAAAAAGTTTAAATACAACAATTGTGCATTTTATGGGGAGTTATGAGGTGAGGGTTGTCTTGCAACTGCCCAGGGTTACTGCTGAACAGAGCCAGGCTAGTTATGTTGAACCTTTGTGCTAACTGGAGGCTACCTGAAGTGTAGCCTTACAGTGTGTGCAGTCAGCAAGCGAACCTCTGTGTTAATTCAGTTATTTATCGCAGCAGTTAGCTTTATATAGCGTACCATGTTTTTTCTTTTCTCGTGTCTTTCCATTGACTTCATATATAATCACACTGCCCCTTGTGTTCTGTCTTAACACAAGAGCCGCAACTAACAATTATTATTTATTATTGTTTAATCTGTCAATCATTTTAATTTTATACCTTAACATTTTATTAAATGGCTCAAAATGATTAATCGATTATCTTTGCATTACTTTGTGCAGCATTTATGCAGCATATTTACTTCTTTGACACATTTTTCTCTATTTCTGTCTATCTTTCTGTCTTGCTCTTTCTCTCATATACACATACACATACATCTTTTTTATTTGTCCTTGCCACTGCAGAAGGGGATGTGATAAGAGAATATCCTAGTGGGGGGGGGGGGGGATGAAAGACGCATTAACATACTGTTGGAAACTTGTGCTCATTGTCAATTCATGCTCCTTGCAACTTAAAGGTCACGTCATCAAATAAAGCTCCCCGAAGCAGATAACAGTGAAATGAGTAAAGGTTGAGGAACAAAGAGTGGACTCGTCTCATATCATCCCCCTCTTTCTTCTTCTTCTCTGTCTCCTGCACTCTTTATCTGTTAATGAAGCGCAATCCTCTCAAGAGCACCAGCACTGGGATTTGTCAAGTTATCACAGGCTTGTTTCGTCTGCCCGGCTCAACACTCTGCTACTCTTTATTATTGCAGCTTTGGTGTCTCAGTATGTCTGCCCATCTGTCATATACTCCAGACACATTCGTTAGTACGTTTTTTTCTCTCCCTCAGAAATGCTTCTGTCTTTTAGTTCTCGTCCTGCTGTTTGACTCTTCCTCTCCTCCATCCTTTTCTCATCCTTCCTCTCCCTCCCTCTGTTTTTCTCTCCCTCTCTCTGCTGCAGTTGGTACCACTGAGGATCAGAGTGGATGGCCAGGAGCCCACTATCAGGTCAAATTTCATTCTCAGTTTACGAGCATCCGCTGTGCACATTTTTCCTCAGAATGTTTATGGCAAAACTATCTCCCGAAAAAAAAAAACTCCCTGTATGAGATTACACATACAAAATGATGCATAATATTTGCTGCTAATAGTATTAACCACAGCCTGGGAGATGTCTAATCACAGAAATGTGCTTTTCATGGGCTGATTTCCATAAATATAAAATACTCTGCCATGGCCCCTCACACACCTCATGAATTTGATTGAAGCTGGAACATTGTAATTTCCAACAGATATTAAAAGATGCAAAATTGCGTAATTGTGTTGCCTGTGTTACAATAGTTTTGGGGCACGATGATAATATTATGAGCATCGCCAACCACCTCAGGTCTCCCCTCACCCATTGCAATACAGTATGCTAATGATGCTACGCTAACAGCCACAATAAAAGTAATGATGATTACCGAGGCGTTGGGGTTAGTAACAATAACAAACCCCGTGATGTATAGTGAATTATAAACATCCTCCCTGCTGTAATTTCAGAGTTAATTCATATTTTTACTCAGGGTTAGGAAAATTGGCTCTCTGTGCAATGAAATGTGTGTGTCTGTGTGTGTGTGTGTGTGTGTGTGTGTGTGTGACTGCAAATAAAGGTAATGTATATGATATATTATGTTTTTTTTTTTATATTGCTGCATGCATGACTTCATCTGTTTGTTCTGTATGTGCAAAACAACATCTGTGTTTACTCGTCCAGTTTATAGCTGACTGTCTTTATCAAATATTACAAGACTGTATTAACATGTCCTGTGTGTTGAAGACATCTTCCATTTGTAAGATATAAACTGACTGTACAGTATCTGTGGTCCAACATTATATAGATGTTATTACTGGTCACTGTATGGCTCACCTGCGGGTGGGGGTGTATCTCATTATGTATGTGTCTATATAAGAGTGTCAATGTATCTCTGCAATTACACATTCGTGCACAATGTGTCTGAGGGATGATAGCGCATGCTGTGCCAAAACTTCTCTCTGGTTGGAGCCTCGGCAGCTGTCTGATCATTTATGCAGCATGGTGACTGTTTTGTCATATTGAATGTTCAGAATGTCCCAAGAGGGAAGCGTGCATGACAGCCATCGAGGACTGTCCAGTTGACTGATTTGTGTTGCGACACACACACACACACACAATCACCTACACTGCTGACACACACAGAGACTTATGTGTACATGCACACACGTCTCGCCTGAGGGTCTGTCACAGTTCCCCAGAGAGGCTGCTTGGTTTGGTTTTATTGCCTATATTGATCGTGGCTCGGGCCGAAATAGAGGGATCAATATGTGGATTATAGGGAAGGGGAGTTAACTCCTCGGCACTGCCTCAGAAACCCCCTCCAGATCTCTGACACCTCTCACATTCACACTCAGCACCCGATAACCACAGCGTAACACAGAGAGAAGAAGGATGCATTCATTTTACTGACTACTATGTATGTCCGTGTCAGTGACAGGGAACAGAGATAGAGACAGATACCTGCTGTGTCCTGCAGAATTATATTTAAATGAAGGTGGCCATGCCACCATCCACTCTCAATGCCAGACCCCCACCCAGATACTCCACACTCCCTGCCTATAATACATATATACAGTAATTGACATTTTCCATTTGGCAGGTTCTGCATCTCCTTCCCCTTATTTCTATGGCAACCAGCAGTGGGGGCCTTAGCTGAGTGAGTTAGATGTGCCCCTTGGGCCAAGGCGTCTAGCCGGCTGCCTGCTCCTAAAAGCTAACAAGAGAACACAGGGGATTTTCTTACTGCCCATTTAATAAGGTAAATAGTCAGACCCTCTTATGAGCCGGCAAGCTACTTGGTGGAAGAAATGCACATTTTAACAATAGCTGTCACACCTGGATACGTCTACTTTCGAGGGGTTAATGAGAGTATTTCTTTTTCATTTACCCTTCAATAAAAGTGCTAATCTGTCAAATATCTTTAGCTGCGTACGCTTATTCCCAGGAATTACACGAGCCGAGTGAGTAATCAATTTGCTCATATTCGTTGATCCTCCAGGTGATAATGGCTTTGCTTCCTCCTTTGTGCATGCCCAGATGATAAATGAAGTGGATTTGAAATTTTCTTTCAGGCTGATATGAAAATGAAAATAGTAATAGCGGAATGTGTAAGGTGTTTGACTTCAGCGAGATGAAGACAGATTTCCTTTTGTGTGTTTTCAATATCAACCTGTCTTTTCGTCTCTATCCTCTCACGTTTTCTTCTCTCAGATCCTCCTACACATGTGACACCCGTTACTGTCTCTCTCGCGCTGCACCCGTCTGCCAGCTCTCTCTCTCTTTACCCACCTCTTTTCATCCCTTTGTCACTGCCTCCACCTCTCTGTTTCTCCCTCGTTCCCACCTTCATTGAAAAGAGTGAAAGCGGGGTGAGAGTTTAGAGGGTCTGTCCCGGCAGCTCGGGGTGTAGTGCGGCAATTAGGAGCTTGAGAGCTTGTCAAGATAACAGTGGAATGAACACACACACACACACACGCACACACACGGTCCTCAGACTACCAATGAAGACATTAGAGGTATTTGTGTATAAGAGGGGAAGACAGGAGAGGAAGGGATGAGGCCTTGGTGAGTGGGTAAATTAACAGGGAAACGCTCGAGATGGAGAAATAAGAGGGCGAGGGATAATGGAAGACCTAACAGCGCTTCTTACTTCTCTCATACATGCAAAGTTTGTCATGTTGCGGCCTTTGGTGGTGTAATGGCTGCATTTGTCAGGGTGGATTTCACTTTTCTGTCATTCTCACAGCAGGATACGATCCACCACGATGCCTCTGTTTCTGTATTTTGTCTGTGATGAGCAAGTTAACAAGTTATGTTGTTTAGAGAGTGATGTATGTCGTTTGGCATGTAAAGGGGCCATGAAAGAAATAATTGCAAATATAGATGTGTGATTTCTGTCATCACAGTCTCATTTGCTGTAATTTTCTGCATTGAACACACAGACACACAAGCACTAGCATGCTCACCACTCCCTTGTACAGGCACATAAACAAAAAAAACTCATCATTGTCATAATTGCGGCTAATAAGGAAATTATCTTTTTCCTTGTAACTCTCTGGTGCTTTCCAACACTCACTATCTGTCACCCAGGCTGATTTATGTAATTACTAATATGATAAACAAGATAGCAGCTCATTGTTTCACTTTCAGACATTCCACTACATTATGGTAAATGTTTTTTTCCCACTGTGTTATAGCCACAAGTCATAACGGGGCATAGAGAGATATACGGTCTGCTGGGCTGCTGTCAGAGCAGTTCTTAAGGGGTTCTTTTAAATGTGCAGTTCTGCAGCATTTTTGGGCTTTCCAAAATGGATCTTTAGTGGTTTTTAACAGTATCCCTTCATGACTCAAGAGTGTCACAACCAAACACCACTGCAGCCGATTTTTGTGATTAATTTCCCCCAAGGGGAAATGAGCTGGCATAGCTGTAGAGCAATCCAAACAGGGCATTTTAGTTGTACAGTTTTGATAGGTAAGTAAAAAAAAAAAAAAAGAAAAGAAAATAATGGAGAGGAGGGAGAGAGAAGAGCGGAGGGGTTTTCACACTGGGAAAAAATGGAAAATCCATACAGAGCGATGGAGACTTTAACATGCGTTATCTAACCCCGGCCTCCCCTGTCTTCCTCTCGGCCTTCCAGCTCGACTCCCCCGCTGTTGATAATATCACAGACACAGGGACAGATTAGCTCTCAAAAAGAAATCAAGACTGCTCCCTTAGACCGTGTGTTTGTCTGTGTCACTGAGTCATTGTGTGTTGTTCCAATCTCCCCACCGCACCACATGGGGTGGTCTCAGGGGAGAAGAAATGTATTACTAGTGGTATGATTTAGAGGTCTGCTGACGAGAGTTAGAGGAATAGATACCCTTAGGCTGCATTTAACAGATGCTACTGTACACCCAGGGCTGATGCATGCCAGAAATGATTTCTGTGTTTCTCAGCTTACAGCTCACTGCTGTATTACTTTAACTCTTAATAAATCATTTTACCCTTTTATTTAAGGTCCAGTATGTAGGATTTAGTGTCATCTAGCAGTATTGTTGCTGTAACTAATTTCCTCTCCGTCCTACTGTAGCATGAACAATTGGAAAGACCCTCTCCTGTCAGGCAGTTTATCCGTTCTAGGCTACTCTAGAAACATTCAGTTTACTTCTGCAGTGAACAAGTTTCTTTCTTTTCTCTTCTTAAACAAAATTAGAATGAAAAGTTGTCTTCCTCCATTTTTAAAATCACTTTAAATGAACACATTCGTAACATGACAATAAGTGTTGATGAAAGAGTACTTCAGTGAGTATATCAGACAAAAAAGACCGGGAAGCACAACACTGTTGACAGCTTTCTGTATCGACCTGTATGTCACTGAAGTGAATAAGTGGTAATAATTGTCAAACCCAAATTTCATATCTCTTGAAAACATTGGGATTTCTTAAGTTCTCTGTGTTCTGTGTTTGGTTTATTAATACCTCAAGTCAAAGCACCCCATGTGCATGTATACAGAATGTATATGACTTTGACTTGAGGTATTAATAAACCCATAAGTACCACAGGAAAGTCATCCATATAAACCAGACTTTTATTAAATTGTAAGATGTCTTAACCATCCTCCCCGTAACACGTTTAAATCTCTTACATCTATTTAATAATAAGGCACACTTATCTTGCATCTTATCCCATTTCATTTCAGTCTTCTCTATTACGACCCTCCACTCTCTCTCTCTCCTATCTCTGCTGGTCTCTCTGTCTGTCTCTCTGTCTGTCTGTCTCACTCTCTCAGGGGAGAAGGCCGAGGGCATTATGTGCTGCTATGAATGATTCATCGCCCTCTGTGGTGTATGTGCTCGGACTAGAAAACAAGCAGGGAAAGAGATAGTAAGGTAGATGGCTGAAGGAAGGGGAGATGAGGTGACAGGTGAGAGAGCATATCCAGAGGTGGAGGACGACGGCCGATACGGTTACCTGCAGATACAGAAGCACGTGGAGAAATGATGATGTTTTGGGTAAACCTGTGTGTGTACCAAGTTCAAAACGCAACAGCATACATGCAGTGGCCATTTTTCTCATGAACATCTGTTTACTTTGTTTTTGCCTTAAGGACAGTCTTTACCTTCACTGACAGAAGATTTTTGAAATTAATGTTCTCATTACTACTTAGGCGTTCACGGTCCTTAGGGTGCTAATTGTAATTTATCATCCTTGTGAAATCACATCTTATTGTCTCATTAATCTAAATGCATCTCCGGCTTTTTTGGTTCTTTGTTTTATCCACCTTATCCCTCTTTCGTACAACATTTTTTAACAAATAATTTGGATCATTCTCACAAAACACCCTTCCCGCACGCTCTTTACCTCTCGTAACTTCACAGCCACTCAAGCAGAAAACACACCAGGGCTCAAGACGGCGGGGATCCTTGAAACAATGTTATCTTTCCTCATCTAATTTCCCACGACCTGGAATAGATTACCCGCTGGATGATTAAGACCTGCTGAATAATTAAGTGGACAATAATGCTAATTCATGAATAATATATCTGTTTATGATGGCGATGCGTAGATAGTGGTTGCTGCTGCGCTTGACAGGAAGATTGATGCTGTGGCCCAGATAGGGTCTCTCCAGTGAGAGGATGCTACAGACAGCAACGCTGCCCATATTCATTAGGCTTCTGTCATTGGCTTCTGTGCGTAATGACATACTTATGTATAATTTACAGGCACATCCCAAGGCAGAGGTGGCATACATGATGGAATGGAACAAATGGGTCTTTTGGCACGAGGCATATGGAGTTTTGCTTTATAATGTTACAGTAAGTCCCCATAGTTTGTGATTCACTCTGTTTATTTCTGTTGCGTTCATCCTCTACTTGTATTGTCCAGTATGATTTGTACATGTAGGCAGTCACCTGGGCAGACAGTGGACTTGACAGTAATGTAACTGTATCATAATGCGGTGTCATAAAGGCTTCGTGCTGATTCAGATGAAGGTGTGTACACAGACGGCATGCTACACCTTCAAAAAAAACAACGAGACAAATCCACCTTTCAGCAAACTCCACCCCGTCCTGGCCCAGCCCGGCGCTGCAGAGCCCGTAGCACCCCAGCCAGTTTGATTACATTTGCGATTAGAGCTGCGGCCAAGCAATGGTGAATTATGCCTGAGCTGTTACACTGCTGTAGCTGCCGGGGAAATGAGGCGGCTAGGCTGCATTTGCCCCGCTACTGCTGACCTTGGAGGTCACTCACAGGAAGGAGACATTCATCACTCTGACACATGGATGCTGTGGGGAGAAGAAGATGGTGTATGTGTGTGTGTGTGTGTGTGCAGCAACTATTACTACTACAGTATTATTCCATCCAGCAGAGCTCCCAATAGTATTAAAGCACGAGCTGAAGATATGCAGTGTGCACGCCATTGTTTCTTTACTGTATTAAGCTGCTCAGCTTACAGGTGTTGTATTCTGTGCGATGCTGTTGTTAATTGAAATTAGTTTATGATTAGATGGTTTTACGACATCAACATCGTTTTCTAGTCTGGTTGTGCATTCTTTCCTCTCTTTGTCACTCTGTTTCTCTCCTGCCTTCTGTGCATATAATCATGAGTGGCAGACAAATATCGACCACGGCCATTGTTGGCCCAAGTGTCTATTTGCTCGCTAGAAAGGACTCATTATGTTACATCAGATTGGTATCTTTGCCCCCGAGGACTTTAATCTCATCTCAAATGAAAATAGAAACAATCATAGCTGCTGGTCGGGTGACACTTTTAGCACCGTAGCAAGCTTGCTGCTCTCCACCCCCCCACCCCCCCACCCCAAACAGCAGAGCGACCTTGGCAGGTGCGGTCAGCGACGGGGTGCGCTGACTTTGAAGGATGACAAACAGACAAGCTTTCATCGCATATTACTGTGTCATCTCTCCAAATGTCTTCTCTCTGTGGGAGAGATGGATGATGTGCTTCTGATTTCCGTGTATGTCTCTGTTTGTATGTAGTACACACAAGAAGGTGTGATGTTCATAAGAGGAAAACGGCTGGGGGGGAAAGGTCTTTAAGACATGACACAGAGAAACAGAGAATTAGAAAGAGTAAAGTCAGAAAGCTTAAAACAACAACACCGAGACTGCAAATTAATGTTTGCCAGAGCTTAATTGTTCAATTGAATACATAAAGCCACAATTACGTTTATCCACGCCATAAATCTGATTAGCGCTGAGTGCTCCTCTGCAAACGCAGCTCGGTCTGTATAGGGGAGCTAATGCCCACCCACGCAGCTCACGTCCGATTAACTGTGAAACACCATCACTTACATCTCTTTCTATTAACGCTCAATCTACGAGGTGACGTATGATGATGCATCACTCAAACTAATCTAGTCTTTTCTTATTTGGGACTTCAACGGCAGTGACAGAAGTGTTAAAATGACCGCCGTGCTCAAAGAGCTATCAATAGCTCAGTTTGTGTTTGTCTGAGCGACGTTTGGTGGCAGTAGTTCTTGCAATCGTTGTTTGTTTTTGTTGATGATTTATGATAATGTATAAAATAAATGAATAGTTCTATTCTTTTAGGGTGTGAAAAATAAATATGTTTCATACTTGTTATGTCTGGTGATTCAACATTGCAGATAGCCGTCACTTTCCATTTATTCCTTGCCTCAGCCTCTCTTCCTAAAAACAACATCCTCCATTTGCCAAGCCTTTCTGAGAAAATACCCCAGCATCACTCTAACAAATGTGGTTGGCTCCCTCACACACCTTGCTTGGACTATGAGGAGCAAAATCTCCTGTGCCAAGGTATGGACAGAAGTAGGAAATAAAACGCTTTGTGAATTAAACCTGTTTCTCGACAAGTTTGGGGTGAACCGGGTGCCAAGTTTACTGACTTTTAGCCATAAAACACTACAAAGATACTGATGGGCTCCCTCCAGTTTGCAGAAGGCCGACATAGACATCAGCAATGTCATCATTTAGCCTCACTAATGGACATGCTGCGTGCAGCTACACTGTCACCTGCTGTCTCACTACACTTCAAACATAAGATTTAGCTTGGAGTCATGCAGCCTCCAGAGGTTTCCAGATGACTGCTCTAATGTAGAAATAATGCACCAATACAGACGGAGAAGAGGAGATTTAGCCCCTGTAGAACTGTTAGCTTCATTAGTGAAGTGTATTACACCCAACCGGCAAATTTTATACATGTTTAAAACAATAATGGTGCATCATTTTCTGCCTTACATTTACATTATTCTTTTATTAATATATCAGTATAAGTACTCCGTCTAAATCTTTGTGTCATATCTTAACAAGCATGAACCTTTTAAGACAGCATGTGCGTGTTTATGTTATAAGTTGTGTTTCTAACTCAGGCATTGCTTTAACTGAATCAATATAAATATCTCTCAGCTCCCAGGAGGTCTTCCAGACCTGCCTCCTCCTCCTCCTCAGTATGAAATGACACTTTGATTGACCCTCTTTGCATTTCCCACAGGGGCAGGTTGATATGGCAACAATTTGACCGTTGAACTTTAACCCTCTGTCAGACAGGTCAGCTGGCCGGGGTCATAACTGAATTCCTCACTGCGTGCACCGATCAATGCTGTTAACGTCCACAGTCGAGACAGCAGCAAGGTTATTTCTTCTCTGAACGGCTGCTGAACTTTTAGATTTAGCTTTTTTTAGAATGAGTATTCAGATATTTGAATTATATTCTATACAACACTCAAGGATGAAGACAAGCTGTCTCTTTGTCAGCTCTTTTTATTTTCTTTCTTTCTCTTCAATCATGACGTACTAACAGTTTGTGAACGTGCGCGACGCTGCCAAGTATCAGTATCACTAATCGCGTTTACATCCTTGCTCGCTGAGATTCACTGTCAGGAACTCACGCTCCATCTGAGTTGAGTGTTACAGATGTTAAATTTTAATCCATCCTGACATTTATTATATTTAAAAGAGAAGCAAATGCATTCCCCAGTTCAGCTGTTTAACATGTAAACATGTGCAAATTGATTGAACTACAAAGCACAATTAAATATATTTAAATAAATTAAATATCATGTCATCCTACGACCGCACAACCAGAAGAAAAATTATTTGTTTTCAGTGTAGCATGAAAAACCCATATTAACAGCATCAGCAACAGCACACTGTAACTGTACAGAGATAATGTGATGATATAATATGAAAGACATTGAATCACACAACAAGCTGACGCAGCAGAAATATTTCCTAAGTAAACCGTGTGCCCATTTCAGAGCATACGGTAAGTCAGATAAAATGCAATAAATGCAGGATCAGAATACATTTTTTAACCATTATAAATAAAACAGCAAGAAGAGCGTGTCACTCAGCACGTTACCAGAGGTACGCTGTGGAAATATCACACACACACACACACAAGCAGAGTTTGAAAAGGATTCGTGTAATAGATTATTTATATCTTGACACACAGAGAAAGATTCATTACCATGGTGCGTGGTTAGTGCCTCCCCTCCTCTCCTCTCCACACACTTCTCCCCTTGTATTCCATCATCTTGTAGACTGAATAATTGTGTTTTGCCACCATCACTGTAATGCATATCTCTGCGATTATCCAGATGTGGTTGACACCATAATCCATATGCCCATGACAATGAGTACAGATGGTTGTGTAATTGCGAGCACACGGCGGCGATCACCCTGCTTTGTAATCAGATTCATAGTTATTTCTTGGGGGGTGTTCACCACTTGATGTTTCCAGATTCATCCCCATCAGATGCCACTGGAGTCTCATTTAGAGTGGACCTCAGAGTCTGATAATTAGATACAGATAAGGGTATTTATTCAGCTCCAGATCTGGCTCATTGAGTGGTGACATATTGGCCTGCTGGCAAGCACTCCAATCCTATTTGTTTCTCCTCAGTTCGATGGTGTAGATAAGGTTTCCACTGAGCCATGCACAGAGGGGATTTCTCACTCTGAAGTGGCCGAGATATCGACCTGTGAAAGTGACTGGTCTCTCCACCAGTGTATTAAAAATACATCTGAATTTAGTGGCTTGAAGCTCGTAGACTGTATCACAGCTCATTTGGGATGATTGTGCTAGTGCACGTAAAATGCAGAAGGTCGGACCTGGGCCACATGATCCCTTTCTAACACCAAACGTCAGACGGATTTCCCCCTTTTCTCCATTCCTACACACACTTACGTACTGTTGACGTGTCCAAGGTGTGTACGTGCCTGCTGGACGGGATAACCACCGGCTAACCATGACCCTAAAAGGATTAGGTGGATTAGGAGAATAAACGTTCTGAACATTGTTACAAAGGCTTTCACAGCCTGCCATTAAAACAATCCATGGTGCAAACATTTGCCGTCAACATAGCAGAATATAAAGTGAAAAATAGAACATTTATAAAATGTACGAGTAGCGATACAACAATGTAAAAATATTCCACGTCGTGTAAAAGGCCTGCAGCATTTTACCGCTGTAGCTGGCTGAGGTTGAGGAGTTTAAATCAGTGGTTTTTAACAGTAAGTGAACCCACTTACAAAAGGTCCCATGATAGATCTGGGAGGTCAGGAGATGTTCATTTTTTCAATTTTACACAGGGGGTCACAGGCCAAAAAGATTCTGAACCAATGGGTCAGTCTGTGACAATATGCGTTGTATATTTTTTTGTGAAAAAAACATAATCTGAAATGTAACTAGTAATTATAGCTGTCACGATGCAATTAGAAGTAGTGGAGTAGACGTATAAAGCAGCAAAAAATGAAAATAGTTAAATAAAGCACCTTAGAGGTACCTCAGAGTTGTACTGTAGAAAAGTACTGCAGCTTTAGTTACTGCAGCCCCCATCTCTGGAACAGTGTGTGTGTGGATCTGAGGGATTGAACCTCCGGAGACATAAAAACAAACAAACATAACAAACAAAACAAAAGACATATCTTTTATTTAAGGTACCTGGCCATTCACTGCTGAGATTTTAGGTCCTGATTATCCTTCCTTTTCATTTCTATCCCCTGTTTTTATTCATCTCATGTTTAATTCACTTTTAAAGATTTAATTGGTTATTGTTTCTAGTTTATATGTCTGTTGAATTGCTTTTTAATTTGTATGCAGTTGCTCTTAACTGAGTATAGTGGTTTTATTTTTAAAGAACTGTTGGGTTTCAAATACAAATGCTGCTGTCTTAGCTGTGTTTATAACCTTGGGATGGTTGTTGAAATTATTGCCAGACTGTTTAATAATTAGTTTTATTGTTGTAGTTTTTATGTTTGTTGAATTATTTTTTATGCAGTTGCTCTTAAACTTCTTTTAAGTGTTTGTTTTTCTTACTGCCTTTTATTTGTTAGAACATTTTATAATTGTATGCATTTTATTTTTGTATTACCCGTTCTGCTGGATTCAGTTCACTGCTGTCTATTTGTGTCTTCATTTCGCTCTGTGAAACACTTGGGGCTGCGTGTTTGCATGGAAGGTGCTGTACAAATAAATAAAGTTTGAGTACTCTCAAATGAAGGCACTTAACAACCATCACTGCTGCACATAGACACTTACTCCAAAGCACTAACATTATTATTTACAGTAGAAATTGTGCCCTCTATTGGTGTAAAAACAGAGCACGGGCTCCGTGTTTGCGGCCGAGTTGTTGTTGTGTTCACCCTCGCAGGACAGCTCGGCTCTCTCACACGCGTTGCTTGTTGTCGCCTGCGCTCGCTTTACTTTCTTCTTTCGCGGTGTATCTCAACGCGGAAGGAGCTGAGTGAGCGAGGGCCACCGCGGCGAGCTTAGCAAAGCGCATCAGTTCAGACAGCGCGAGGAGGGGGAGGGGGAGGGGGAGGGTGAGGGGAGTGATGGAGAGGGGGCTGCAGTTGTCATGGAAACGCCGGGGAGAGGGAGAGGGAGGAGGGGGGGGTGGAGCATTAGGAAGTGGGACCAGTTTGTTTTGTTATTGAAGGTCACGTGGCAAGGCGAGGCCCCTCCCCCCCACCCTCCTCCCTCCTCCTCCTCCTCCACCCCCCCCCTCCGTTACCACCGATTCAACCGTCTCGAGCTTGCTGCTCCGGTCAGTTACTACAAAATGGCTGCAGAGGCTCCGCCGCCAACGAGAACCTCCTGAACGCTTCATGGTAGGATTTATTAATCCCGTCAGGGGCGTTTTTTTCAGCACGACGTATTTGCACCTTGTCGCTTTTCCGCTTGCGGAAATAGGCGGGTATTTTTTTTTTTTTTTTTTTTTTTTTTTTTTTAAAGAAAGTTAAAAACATGGCAGCTGTGATGGGAATGAAAATATTTTTCAGCTCAGCCCACTTTGACATCGCTGCGAGTGCTTTTCATGGCAGCTGTGGTTGTTGTTGTTTTGGTTTTTTTTTTTATTTACTTCGTGCATGGGGGTGCTAACCTTTTTTTGTGTGTGTGTTTGTGTGTGTGTGTTTGTGTGAAGCAGCACAGCGGCTTCACACTTGAAATGATTCAAGGACACACCGTGTTATTGCTTGTTGAGTTATCGTATTTGTAGTAGCCAGCCAGGCAAGCAGGCATTGGTTGAACGCTTTGCTGTTGCATTGGTGTGTAGGAGACTTGACATGGATATTGTTGCAGCTCATGCTCCGAGCCGCCTGGATCTAACATGCATCACCTGATTGGTAGTAAACGCATTAGAGTGTAATCACTGTGCTCATGTCCTCATACTTTTCCAGCTTCATTTCCTCTGCATCCTTTATCCATTCCAGCCATTTACTCACTGAGTGTGGTGGGTTTTATTCTTCAAAGAAATGTTGGGTTGCAGATACAAATGCTGCGGTCTTAGCTGTGTTTGTAACCTTGGGATGGTTGTTGAAATCATTGCCAGACTCTTTAATAATTTATACACTGTTGGGAATCTAACTAGTGAGTCCACGGTTTGAGCATTAGCGAGTGTAAACCTCCAGATGTGGTTCATCCATGATTGCTTCCTGTGCTCTCCTCACCATAGAGACGGCCATCGTCGCCCGGCTCCTGCTGCAGCTTGATATCCTGCAGTGACACACAGTCCTAATGGGGAAGGCAGTGTGTACAGACTGGGAATGCCAGCACCCTGATGCATGTAGAGGGCAGGCTGACGTAAGCTTTGAGGCCCGCTGGTTTTACTAATGTGTTAGAGTCCCTAATTTGGGCCTGGGCCTGGCAAGGGATGAAGAGATGGTGGTGGAAAAGGGGAAGGGGGTTGAGGGGAGGTGGGGGGAGTCGTTTCTGTCCCTGCTGGGTCAGGGGGCCCCAGTCAGCACCCAAAGCCTCTGAAAGAGGCAGTGTGTATTCACCGAGAGGCGCCAAAGGGGGCTTGATAACAAAAACAGGCCACTAAATACTGTGATTACTATAAGGCTTAGGTCATAGCCCTCACGTTCAGTTCAAAACTCTCGATGGCGTTTTACTTAGCGCCGGACTGGAAGTGCTGAGGGGCAGCTTGCCAGATTGTGTCATTCGGTTTGGCGGGTTGTTTGGTGTCAGTGATCAGATGCTTAGATGGAGTCCTCAGTGGAAATGATGAGCTTGCAGTCTGTTTGAAGTAAAATGTGTTTTTAAAAGCTAGTTGTTGCGTCAATACTAGTTTCATTTATCCTGTGTTGTTTTTTTTTTTGTTTTTTTTGAGCGCTGGCGTGGTCATCAATACGCTTTTGCACAGCTTACTTCTTAAAGGCATCATCAGTAATAAATAAAGTCTAATTCTCTGTAATGGGGTGTCAGACTTTTGGCAGTATTTTTAGATAAATGCCACTTTTAAAGCATTTTCCTAAGTGTCGAGCACACGATCAGTCTTACTGTTGCTCAGAGTTTTGTGAAGCTTGATTTTTTTTTTTTTTTTCTTTTCTTTTTGATTTATGAAGACAACTGTGGAAACAGTGAAACAGCTACATTATTGGAGTTTAATAAGACATTTGTTAGGGATGTTCTTTGATCTGTTGTACCAGTAAACTGCCAATCGGGCTTGTGAAAGTGTTCCCGAGCAGACAACTGACATTAGGATTGGATGTAGTTCTTCTGGAGTGCGTCCATACAAGTTATTTTAGGGCCAGTTCAGCATGCCAGGAGTGCAGCATAAGTTTCTCTTTTCCTTGTCGTCAGGCCGGGTCAGAAAGCATTAACATGACCACTCTGAGAATAGCTTCAAGCACTTTAGTGAGTGCAATCCTCTTTGCAGAGCACAAGGATTTTGTTAGTGCTTACCCAGCAGTTTCTAAACCCTCACACAATTTCAAAGGTAGTATTGACATTGACTAACTCGGTCCTCTGCTTTTTTTGTTTTCACGGCTGTGCGTTTGAAAACCTGCCGAACACCGTGGCATATCGGATATTTTTCAGAGCAAGTTGAAAAAGTGCAATTGCGCAGAAAAGCAGAGGGGGCCGCACGTTCTGCAATAGCGGCGGCAGCGGCGGCTGCTGTGGTTTCTAGCGAGCGTTCTCCCAAGGGCTCGCCGTGCTCTTGTTTGGCTTGCAGCGATGGCATTCCTGGCTCTGTGCCCAGCGACTGCCGTCTAGCACCCCTTCCCCCATCTCTCACACACACACACACAAACCAGACCCCATCAATTGTAGCCCCCCCCCTCATCTTCATCACTCCAATGTGGGGCACCTAGGCATTTACATATCCACAAATTCACCTTGCACGCATCGACACTCCTTCCTCTTCATCTCCCCTCAGTTTTCTACAAATTTTACACCTGCTTTTATTAGGCTGTCCTTGGTCTCCCTCCAGTCTGACACTGTTTTTTCTTCCTTGCGCCTTCCTTTGTCAGCAGAGTGAGTGTCTGGTTTTAAGAGGGACACCAAGCTCTAATCCTGTTGTTCTGACAGGAGGGTGTAATTCCACAACAGAGCTGAGCTCATTGACCTGCGTCCTTCATATCGACACGAGCTGCGCTGCCACAAACGGCTGCTCACGATATAGCCGAGCCATTACTACGAGTAAACACTGAATGAAACGTTTGTGTGATTTCACATCATTATTAATGCACTTATCTACTTTTGATAAAGGGTCTCCTTGGAATCGGGTTTATTTCTGAAAACCTAGTCTTTATTTTTAAATAGTGGTTTAATTAAAGTTTTGTCTTATGCCCGTTACTGGTGGGGCTGCATCATCAGGAGGTGCCATTACTGCATCCTCCCCATCTCCCCATCAGTCAGCAATCTAAGGGACAAACATCTGTCTGAGCCAGACAGATGTTTGGAAATGAATCGACAGCCCTCATATATAGAGAGAGACTGTCCTGCTCAGGGACCAAATGTTTCTTAAACTGAAATCATTTTGACACTTTTGCTCGACACTCACTCTTTTCATCCGGGTTGGAGGCCGACAGCAGCTCACATTAACTGGAGCATCTCTCTTATCCTCTGATCCTACATGACACAAGCCCCACTGATGCCTTTGAAAGGAGCAGCACCAGCTATATTTAGCATGGCAGCTGCACCGGCAGGTTCCACATCCAGCCTCTTGGAGGTAAAAAAAAAAAAAAAAAAAAAATAGTGTTAATGATGTGAATTGGTAGACGGAGGCGGTGTGTTTTTGTGTTGAAGCGAAATTCCAACAACATAATCTGTGGCACACAATCTGGCCTTCACTCGGCCCGGAGTGCTGCAGGATTGACTGAATTCAGTTTTCAGCTCCTGCAAACATTGAAAGCATGTGCCGAGTTAGCCAGGAGGCCCAGTGTGGTAACAATTTGTTACAGTTGAAACATTAAAATCTGGATGGAAAATAAAAAAAAAAAACTGTGCTGAGAAAACTGGTCACAGGTTGTTTTTTTGTGTGTTTGCCTGTTTGTTTCATTGCTTTTTATGCATTTGGATCTGTTAGCAGTGGTTAATGACTCACAAAGGTTTTTATGATCTCTTTAGAGTGCGATGGTATTAGATGGTAGATTTGTTATTGAACTTAATTCAAATGAATGTGCCTTTAATTCAGAACAGCCACGGTTGGGGCCGTTTTATCACTTAGTAAATCACATCTAATGTCTGTCTACCAAAGGTATGTTAAAACATTTGCCACCACAGTTGGGCACGGTTAATTTAAGGACACAATTAACTATTTATTTGGTTGTTTCCTTGTCTGTGTGTCTGTCACAGTGTGATTTGCTTCTTTCTACAGAAAGTATAATGCACAGGTTTCCCTCTAAGAGATGTGCAGTGCTCTAGTTTGAGTCCTGATTGTTCCACATGTGATGGCAGTGTTAAAGAACAGATAAAGAAAAATTGTGGGGTCTGATCTTTGCAGTAAATGGCAAGCTTCGCCCGTGGTGACCCTTTGTCACCTGTTTGCTAGCCGCCGCACGGTCTGAGAGCAGAGGTGAGTGTGGCTTCTCGGGGATGATGGTTGCTGCATATTTTCCAAGCTCAGATTGGGAAAACTAGTCTGCACTATAAGTTTTACATGATGCAAGACTGGCATCTTGTTTTCAAAGATTTTTTTTCACATATTCCTGTACATTTAAGTCAGGTGATGAATGCTAATTTTCTTGTAAACAAATGAAACTCGCTATATATTCCAAACATACCCTCATCGGACACTTCATTAGGTACAATCTAATGCGATCCACAGCTCTGTCATATATATACTGCAGTGATATTCTATAGCCTTCCATGTAACACCTCTGAGATTAGTACCTCTTTGACAGTGTCAATCTAAGCTGAAGTTATTATCTTTATCAGGGCAGACTTTATGGCAGAGTCGTTGTATGGGATCATATTGAAAGGGGCATGTCCAATATAATCCAACGCTGTCTCTCCGTTTGATTCATTTCTGTCATAGAAATGCTTCCAATGACTATATTATGTGTCACTGAATTGAGGTTATCGATCCAGAGGTGTTGTGGCAGCAGGATGGTTTATTTGAATGCTGGTGAAGTGTTGCTTCATGCTTTCTTACTCTCCTGTCCTCTCCATGAAAGTCTTTGAATAAAATGTTTGAAAGACAGAACACGATTCCAGTGTCACAGAAAAACAACGTTTCATTATGTCTGGCTAAGTGTAAGTGGTTGTTGTTGTTGTTGTTTTCTAACTTTTTATTAATGGTTTTTCATAATTTTGGGTGAAGTTTTTACATTTCCTGTCAGGTTTAAGAAAGAGTAGTCAGGACATTGTTGTCTTTTGCTGGTTTGTTTGTATTTTTGACTATTCAGTCCACTCTCTTGAACCCTCGCTGTCATGACATGCACCGAGCCCCGGCTCAGTTGTTTAATTATAAGATCAGATTTGTGCTTTGGTTGTTGACGCTTGTCAAGTTCACCTTTCTTCTCATTTTCTCCACAACCAAACTGATTTTAGCGCAGTGCTTAAGGGCGCTGTCTGTCTCCTCCTGACTGCTCACCACCGCCTCAGGGAGCGCTTGTTGCCAGGCAATGGCACACACCGCTGTCGCCTGCAGCAGCATAAGCATGGCAGGAGAAAATGATGGTTTCATGTACAGTTTTGCATTTAACATTCAAGGAACCTGATACCAATTTATGTTTTGTTTTGTTTTTTTCCAGACTGCTTCTCCAGTCTTTAAAAAGCCTTTTATTTATTTGTTCTTGTGTGTTGAGGATTAGGATAGACGTAGAGTAGCTCTCAACTAGATGGACTTGCACATAAAACAATGGGGCATTGTCAGGTGGGTGGGTGTCTCCAACTTTTTTTTTTTTCTCTCAGGACAGGGTAGAGAAAGTGAATGTCATAACCTGGTAGGTGCAGAGAATTTGTCAACACATGAAAGGCGTCTTCCACGCAGAATATCGGCATTTGTTGCTTTTCTGTGGGCTGCCCTCACATTAGCTGCGTTGAGATCTGTTACTCCGGCTGGGTGCATAGACCAAAGAATGGAGGGTCTCATTGGCCCCCGCTGTACTAGTCCTGCAAGGCCTCCGTAATGGTTTCCAGAACCTTCCCCCAAAGACCACCAGACTAAAACACACACACGCACAGTTCAAAAACACCAAAGTTTGTCAAGAAATATGATGTTTGAGAGTGCAAAGGAAACCCACATTCTTCTGTCTGGTGGCTGTGTTACTACTAAGCATGTGATCTTGTGTGTTACAACAGCAGCAACCCTGATTTTACCCAGGAGAGCAACAATTGAACAATGCAGCTCAACAAAAAGAAATCACATTTGCAGTTCACCTGTTGAGGTGAACATCTCCTCAGTTGTTGCTTGGTATAATAGCCATCTTTCTCTTCTTCTTTTTCTTTTTTTTTAAAGCTGTGAGAAGAAGCAAAAAACACGAGAAGAGAACCATTTGATGGAAGATAAGAAAAAGAAAAAGCAAGAAGAAAAGAAAAAGAAAGACGCTGCTCAGAAAAAGGTAAGCGTGTGGAGGGTCCTCTTATTTGACACACACGCATCTTTTTAGTTTTGTTTGCCTCTGCCTGCAGTTTAATCGGAAAAACCATCAATGTTCAATATCAATGAGTTCAATGTCAATTCATTTGTGGCAACAACAAAAAGAAATGCCGCCCGAGACAGCGCATGCTTCCACTTCCCTTTTCCTCGGCCGATCTTAGAGGAAACTTCTCTAAAGCCATCTGCACTATTTTAAATATTAGGTGGTGCACAACCAAGCGCAGCGCTCGAGCATGCTCAGGTGTGTCTTCTGCAGCTACATCAAGTCGACCACATGCATATTGAGCACGTGCGTTTTGTCATGTGTGTTTCCCCACGAGCATCAACCCAGAACTTTATGTGGTCGTCATCCGTGTCATCCCCCCCCCCCACCTTCTGCTCACTTTTTCCTTCATCTGTTTTCAGTGTTAGCTTAACAGGTTAGCCTGCTGTTCGCTGTAATACCATTTGTGTATCCTTGACCCTCGTGTCCAGTGCTGCTGGAGAATATTTTGTGTGTTTCTTAATTTATGAGAGGAGCGTTCGGGTTATCTATTTTACTCCCTCTCCAGTTACAAACCCAATGAACCCTTTCACCCCGTCGCAGTAGGAATGAACATGAACCTCTTAGCATTTCAATAGATGAGCAAAACCAGCCCCTGAACATTTTGTTCCGATTGGCCTGGCTAGTCGCTCCAGCACTGTAGTGCAGCTGGCGAGCCAGGCAATGCGACTCAGATGTTGATCGAGCATTAACATTTAGGCCCCCAAAATTGTCATGTGTATATGTGGAAAAACGACTTCATTATAAGTTATTTTGAGTCTTCTTACTATTGCTAATCATTTCCCCTTTTTTTCTTTTCCAGGCCACAGAACAGATAACCAAAGGTGAGTTGTGATTGTATTCAAACTTTATTATCTTTATCAAGTGATGTGTTGTTTTTGATCCTTTGCTTTCTTATGTTACAATCTGCTGCACATGGAGTAACACAAAAAGTGTCAGTGCATGCAAAGATATCTGCCGTGAACCTTGCTGTGAGCTTGTGACGTGATGTTTTCAAACAGTAGGCAGACTTACTGTGTGGGTGTGTTAAATTGCATATCCTCATAATTAGATGCAAGATTGCTTTTTTGCCTCACGGCCTCAATTTGCCCTTGGTTCACCGCTGTGCAGTTTGGATGTGAAGCATTAACTTTTATTATGGTAAAACATCTTTAACTGAAAACATTAGCAGCAGCCAGGTGGTCCATACTACCTGAGCCAAAATAGAGGCCAGGTGCCCATACAAGACTAATAAGGAGCATGGGGATGGTGCAGCTGCTCCTCGGGCCTCCCCACGGGCTCCTCAGGCATACCTAGGAGGGTCGAGGTGAGGAGTAATCTCAGAAGAGACGAAAACAGAGAGAAAGAACCGCAAAACAAAAACCTGAAAAAGAGAGGAGTGAATAAAGTTGACTGAAAGGTGACTTCTGTAGGGAAGAGTGTGCTTAGCTTGCATGTTTTGAACTCCTCCTCTGTGGCAACCACAGACTCACTCTTCACTTTGTCTCCTGAAGCCAATGCTCTTAATGACCAGAGAGAGGCGGGTAGGCAGGATTGGACAGTCAGTTAGCCCAGGAGCAGATCTCCTGGTCTAGATGAGCAGGCAGATGGGAGAGGGACTTAATGTCTCTCAAGGGATGGGCAGGGCAAAATCTGATTACAACTTCTGGTAGACTTTGGCAGCGTGGCCGAAATGGCAGCAAGAGAATGCATACCTAATTGCAGTGTGAGTGCCTTTATGTGCCTAAAGCTGTGTTCAGACAAATGCGTTTGTGTGCGTTTGGCAGCTAATTTTCTTTAGATCAGTAAAAAGGAATGAGTTGATGGGTGTTCACTTGTGTAGGGATGCAACAGATCACAAACCTCATTTGAGTCGTATCACAGGTTTGAGTTACGGGTTGGATCTCTCTCTTTTTTGGATTAGACAAAAAATAGTCATTTAAAATGTACTCATTTGGCTCTGGTCTAGTCGTCTGCCTCTGTCTGTAGTCGCCACTCTTAGCATCCCGTTCATAGCTTTATTTGATCCGAAGAAGAACACTGAAGGCTACTGTGCCACAGGCAGACAAAGAGGATGGAGCCGCTCCAGTGAGTGAGCAGAGCTGCGTGCTGAAGGGAAGGCAGCATTGTCGAAGTAGCAATAAACATCAAAATCTTTTGATCTGATTACCAGCATGCCCAGTTTCACAGTTACGCCACTGAAAATGCCCCAAGTCACAGCCAACAGGATTTCACTCAAATGGTTTTGGCTCTTTCCTAACCCAGTAAAGACACACTACACATCATGTTTTGTCTGTCCTTTCCCTGCAACTCTGCATCAGGATTTATAGAATCATTACTTTAAAGACAACAGCTGTAGTAAAACTATTGATGTTGGTTAAATTTTGCAATTAATCTGCGGTCTACATGCGTGCTGAACCGCGGGGCGGGGGCTTCGGCACGGATCACAGATCAGCTACGTTCCGTTACACGATTACTCTTGTGGGTGCACAGAACTGTGAATTCCTTATCATCAAGGGTCAATGCCTTGACCTCACACTCTCTCCCTAAAGGATGAGTTAATGAGACTCTAATGTCACAGAGGTGCCCCCTCTCTCCAACCCCTTCCTCCTCTTGTCTGAGTCACCCTCAGCCCCTCACAGTTAGCCGCACTAATGAACGTGATCTGGGTTAGCTGTTAGTATTCTCTTTGTCTCTTATCTACTTTGTGTTGTTTCATGGCATCCACAAATTGACCTATATACTACGCTTCTTCTCCCTGTCTTCAAACTAGGCTGTGACGTGCACAATTATTTTCTTGGCTGCCGCTCACAACAACATGCCATGACCTCATTTTTACTGTCGTCTTCACACGCCGAAATGTCACATTTGACTTTTTAGCACATGCTGCATATTTGTGTACCTCGACGTGCTCGTATGCGTCGTTTTTCAACCACGTGTCTTGTTTTTTTTCCGGTAGCGGTGTTCAATTCATATCTGAGGATTAATCGTCGGATTTCAGTAACTGATCAGTTTGTTGATTTAATTAGGAAAATGTTGGTATTATTGTTTCAGATCAATTTCAGAGTGATGCAGAAGGATCTCTTTAAATCTGGAGTTAATTTCAAATCAAAGAATATTTATAATGATACGATTTTTTTTACATTTTTGGTGTTTAATGGCTTATTTTACATAAAAATAATAAATCGATTTATTGACTAATCAACTAAGGGAGACAGATTGTCTCTGATTCTAATGCAGGGTATACTGGGAGCTAATTAGGAGAACAGAGATAGTGCGGAGGCTGAATAAACAGGCATCCATACACAGGAGATCTCCGGGAAGACCCTGAGCACCATAGTAACACTACACCACCTCCTGTCTGGTCTAGCAAGAGAGGCCCACCCTGGGACCAGCAGGAGGAAAATGGGAGTAGAAGAAGAAGAAGAAGGTGGGCTGCAAGGAAAGATCTGTTGTTGTGGGTAGATTTGTGCAAAGTGTAGGGAGGTAGCCGCTAAAAACATGGTGCCTTTTGGTTGGTTTGAGAGAGGTAGAAACAGACAGGCGCGAGTTAAAGAAACAGACGGAGCCATGTGAAACTGTGAGAATGCACGGCAGTTTCCTGTTTGTCGGCACAGCTGAGGGGGCCCTTTGTAGGATACTTCTACTGGCTCAGTTCTCTGACACACTCTCTCTCTCTCTCTCTACCAGTCCCCCCTTAACACCAAACGCCAGCAGCATATGTACATTGTGTGCTTGTTCAAACACAAACATGTGGTTTTACTCATGTAGTTTTACATTGCTACTCACAGATACTACATGAACTCCTCTGCCTCGCAGAGAATATAATGAAAATCACCAGCAAGTGCAGCACATTCACCTTCGATTACGAAAATAGCTATGAGGTTGCTTTGACACCTGACCTGTTTGGTACAGTTAGAGCCATTTCTGGTACGTTCACCTGGTTAATCTGGTTCATCTGAGCTGGTCTGAAAGCTGTCTGTTGAACTCTGGTTGAGGACTCCGGTGCGGTTTCATTTGTGGCTTGAGAGTAAAATGGCAAGCCACAGGATTTTATGATGGTAGCTATGTGATTTTTAGCATGGATTCAAAGGCTAAACTGTATGTATGTGTGTCAGCATGCGCATGAAAAGAGCTCAGTGAATTATTCCCCTGTAATAGATCGTAAAATATGCAGCACTTTCCTCTGTTTACATGAATTTTATTTACCCTGATGAGCGCTCATGAAGTCCAGTCACTGAGTTACCTACCAGTTCAGTGTGGTTCATTTGTGCAAATCCAGTCTAAACACACACTAAATGGCAACATTATCATATTTTTTTAACTAAAATATAGAGGTGGAGAAGAACACAAAAATATCCATGTGTAAGTATCTCCTGCTGGCTTGTTGTCTGGAGTGGAGATGCTGTTTGTAACCACTGTGTCACAGTATATGTCATCGTCACAGCCGAGCCAAACCTTAATAGTAAGTATTGGTCCCATGACGGCTATTGTGAACCACAGGAGAGGCCTTCTGCCACCAACAAGCTGTAGAAGAGTTAATTTCTAAGGGTTAATGAGCTATTGAGTTTCTATCCCCCATCAAAGACAGGGCGCAACATACATGCACATCACAGCGTACGTTTACATGCAATAAAAGATAACATTATTATAAAGTAGTGTCGCGGCAGTAATTTCATAACAGATTAATTTGCCGTTCCACATTCGCTTAATTACGCCCAGCGCTTTGTGTTAGAGAGCCATAAATTGCGGTGTGATCAGGGGGGAATTTATACCAGGGTGCCTCTTGTCACCGCCTCTTCTACATGTCTTATCCAGGGAAGCGCAGCATAAACGGATACAGCGGCGGTGATGATAAACCACATTATAAAGAGCAACAGAGGTAGCGGCTTGTGGGGCGTCAGGCTATAAATTTGTGCATATGAGCTTATTGTCATTAGATTTATCGTCACTTCAGTCATTTAAATCATCATTAACACAACTTTCAAGTGGACCTGGTTTTGACGTAATGTCTTTTTCAGGGTAATCTGATCAAAAACAGCTCTAGGGGCCGCACACAGATGGTAATGAAGTTAAGTCAATCTGGTGCGGGAAATGTATAAATGTGTGTTTATATTATGTTAAGTGGCTTTATAAGTTGTGAATTAAAGGATATTGTGATCATTTCTGGAGTTGGACAAATGGATCGTCCCTTTCTAATGTAGGAAAACATCAGAGATATTCCTTCTTATGAAGTTTGAGCAAAAACAAACCGAAGGCAGGTAAAATCACAGCCTCTTGCAGTTTCTCTGTGAAGCTAATATTGCATTCTCAATCATTTTTCAATGAATTGCATTGGTCCAACATGTGCTGCCCAGGTCGGGACAGGACGTCCCACTCTCTTTCACACATCACTTCCTCTAAATCATAACAGACAGAGGAATCTGCCTGCCTGCAGCTGTTGGCACAAAAGGCCAGGGACAGAGGAGTGAGTGCGGAGAAGCTGTCTGTCTGTGTCCTCCACCTGTCTTCTGAGAGCAGTGGATGTACAGGCAACCCTCCTCCAGTCTGACTTTTATGGTGGAACTAGAAACACGGACAGAGAGTAACTGCTGCTGGTGATAGTAGCCAGTGTTGACATGGAGTATATTATACCACTCAGGTGTGTTATTATGTTGTATCGTTCAGATATCTAGCTGCCGTTTGGTAAACGCTCTGACCTATATTACCCTTGTCTTCTTCACACGGTGCTGTCGGACATCAGGTGCTTTTAAAATAGCATTTTTGTCTGCGCGTTGAATGAAATGCAGCGAGGGAAGGTTTTCTCTTTTTAAATACAGTGTCATATTTATTCACTTCTAATTAAGCCCTGTAATCTTCTCTCTTGTGAGGCTCACTGCTCACATCCTAAAGTCCACAGGAGGAGAGAGACGGAGAACCTTAAAGACATGCCTCCCTTCCTCGCTCATGATTCAGAGATACTCTTTCTGCTGCCTCTGCTTTATTACACATCTGATAAGGACTTAGTCATTTCCATGTTTCCTTTACTTCAGTCAGAGTAGTGTACTGTAATACTCTGTCAGCAACACGAGATATACGATACACTTGAAGAGACGGACACACATGGATGCAAGGACAAGGATGCATGTTTGCGTTTCTGTATGTGCGTAGTATGTATTTGTATCCAGTGTGGATAACTAAATCTGCACCTCCAGATTTTATGTCTGTGTTGCCCATTATTTTGTCCCACAAAACAATAGACTGTGTCTGAATGGCAGTAGCAGAAGCCAGGCACACATCCTACTGGACACTGAGCAACAGCAGCCGTGTTTTAGAGAAGGAAGATGTTCTTCAGGTAGTTTGTAAAAAGCATTCATTCAGGCCTTAAATTGGTCGATTAAAGGCTCAGCTATAGAAAGCTTATAATCATTCACAAACTAAACTTCTGCGTGCATGTCTGTGTAGACTCCACCCGAGGGCGAGATCCACTCCGATGAATGGAAAGCAGAGTCAGCGCGATGCTATTATTAAACCTCAAGGTAGAAGTGTATTGATCGGCAGCGGCCCATGTCCCAACTTCTCCTTTTTGCTCAGGTCCAAATTTAAAACTGTGCCAGTATCAGTTATTAAATAAAACGCACTCTGCACAATATGATATTTTCCCAACAAAAGAAAGTGCTTCATAAAGTTCAGCACCTTTTGTTTGCTGATGCTTGACTCACAATCATAGCTTTGTAATTTGATGTGTTATTGTTATTATGTGTTTAACTTATTTCTTTAATTGTTCTATAACAGGCGTCACAGCTGATCTTATTATTGCGATCCTTGCATGGGCTAGTCTACCTATGAAAGTATGTTTCTCCTGCGGGTCTTGAGCAGTCGCTATCTTTGGACGACCACTCATAAAACTCTCGCACAGAGAGAATCTTTTGTCAGGAGGTCATGTGGCCTGTTTTCATGCTTTTATGCTTTCAAGGGGAGCATCAGTGCTCTTCATCGCCTCCTTCTCTTCCACATACCTTCGGTTCTCTGATATCTACACAGACAACCCTCCCCCCTCAACCTCTACGTCTTAAACAGTCAGGCAAGCATGCTATCATCTTTTCTCTTAGAAAATTAAACCCCCTTTTAAAGTGGAAAATGGGATGTCTTCCTCTGTGTGAAGTGCACATAGCCCCAAGGCCTCGGTTTGATGTGCATCTTTGATGAACTGGGAATTCTCCTGTGCACCCGCACAGCTGAGGACTGTGTGCAAATAAGCTGTCAGAGCAAGTGGCTCTGATCTTTTTTTTTTTTTTTTTTTTACATTTTTCTGACTCTATTTGTCTTTTTTTCCTGCAAAACGCTGCCTCGTGACGCTCACTTCATAAGCCACACCTTGCTGAAGCCAGAGATTGTCAACATACTAACTAACAACATGCATACTGAATGTGCAGGACTTAAGAAGAAGAATCCATTGCAGTGTGGCGTACTACACGCAAATCGTGTTGTAATTGTAAGCGGATTTAGACCCGAGCTGGTTTCAGGCAGTGAGACTCGAGCTCAGGGGGTGGAGACTGTCTTACACACACACACATACACACACATCATTCTCTTCATCACGTACCCTCCCTGCTCTACCTCCTTCCCTTCCTCCTGTACGTCAGCTCTCTCTTTTGCTCTCTCTCTCTCTCTCTCCTGCTCCCTCCCACTGCCGTCTTGTCTCTCCTCTCTGATTGGCCGACAGAGCAGCTAGCCAGCTTCCCCCTTCCCCCAGCTTCCAGAAGAATCTACGTCACACACCAGAGAGTCCCAACTGTATAACGATAGCCTTCCTAACCATTATTATACATTGTGGCAAAACCACAAAGTCCACTGTTTTTAAGAGGAAATCACCTCTTAAAATCATCGCGGAGAATTGGCCAGGCATGATTGTGTCCATCTGCCGCCCCTAATACAGTAATAACGACAGGAGGATAACAGTAGATCACAGTGAATGAAGGAGAAAGGAGGAGAGGAGAGCACAGGAAGGTGGGGAGAGATAAAGCACAGGAACGCAGAGGAAATGGAGCAGATGCAGAGAAATCCGACGAGAGGCGAGCTCAAGCTCTAGAGCTTCCTCCCCCCCGTGATTCCTGAGCTGCAGGGAGAGGGAGACACGCAGACAGATATGGGTGAAACTGGATCAGACCATGCAGAGCGAATGCGGTACCGGGGGGGGGGGGGGGGGGCAGAAATCACATAGGAAACCCCCACCAACCCCCACCCTCTACCCCACACACATGCATGACATGCCGTAAACATGCACAGGAAAAGGAGGCAGATAAGGCTGTTACATGTGAGCGAACATGTCTGTCAGTATCCACAAGGCTGTGTGAATGTATATTCTACGACACCATCATGTCCTCTCCCCTCGGTGTGGGCCTCAACATTACATAACTCTTTGTTTTTGTGTGTGTCGGGCTGGCCGCATGTGTGCGAGTTATTCATTGCTTCACTGCACACACTCGGGATGGCAGCCAATGGCGAAGCACCGCTCTTTATAACTCATTTAGGCCACACAAAGATTTTCTTTTTCTTTTTGTTGCTGCCTTCACAAGGTTTTTTTTTTTTTTTTTTTTCTCCTCCTCCGTCCCTCCTGTGTTTTATTACCAGAAAGAACTCAAAAAACTTTTTGGCCCAGTGCAAGTTATGTCCGATCAGCTGATGTTTGGGTCTGTTCTTTTACAGTGTGTGCAGGTTTTAAACACTTTTTTTTACATCCTGTTTAGTTTTCCAGCTTATTCTATTATGTAATGAAATGTACTGAGGCGATTATCCGCTGTGCTTTGTGTCCCATAATGCATCTCAGCCAACAGCAGCTCTGTGAACCCAAGGTGATCATCCTGTTTGACTTGGTGGTGACCTGTAATCTTGCACTTCCACATTAAGCTACAGTTTATTAGCCCGTTGAGGAATTCTGTTTTTTTAAATTGTTTTCCAAAAAATTGAGTGAAATATAAAAGTGTAATCTGAGAGGCAATGATTGTGGTGATGAACCTACAGAGAATTATCGGCTGAATCAGCAGCGCCACTCGTTTTTACGGAGCTTCATGGGGAGTTTCAGTTCTCTGGCCTGCAACCTTACTTTTTTGTTTGACCCCCTGTAAACTACCTAAACTAAACACCAAATGGCAAATAGACAGAGTTAGTGACTAGCTGGTGAACTTAGTGGAGCATTTAGCAACTAAAGAGCCGAATATTTCCTTATGGAGCTGGTAGAAGAAGAAAAAACAGGTCTAAAAGGGGGTGAATATTGGATTTATATTCACCAAATGGCCAGTAACATGACTCCAAATGACAAATGACAAATTCACATATCAGCTTCAAGGTGATGGTATGTTGTTGGCCATAAAAATCAGTTATTGAAGGTTTAAGAAAGATGAGCCCAGAAACTGTATTAACTACTAGATCCTCTCTTAAGTCTGGCTGTTTGGCTGAAACGTTGCCAAAAGGTAAGATGCAGAGCCAAACCTAAACACCAGAGGAAATGAGAGAACCACACTGCGTTGCTAGGGGTAACTAGGGGTAAGCAGCTAATAACTAACAGCTTTGCTAGTGCACTGAGATGTGGTCATTTCAGGGGCCATAACCTGCCACAAACCATGAATTGCTTATGTCGATGGGGCTTAGCACTCTTTACAGTACAGCGCTGTTGTGATGGAGACAATTGCCCACAATAATGCAGCAGGCAGAGCTAAGTCCATTATCTGGTACTTGACCTCCTGGGAGTCATCACTTGTAATCTGTAAACCAGGCACCGTAGCAGACTGTGAGAGCTGTGTCTTGGCCATTCCTAAAGGCTGAAGGTTTATTACAGTGCCACCCTGAGATTATTACAGTCTTCTGGTTCTGTAAAGAGCAGCCATGTGTTTAGACTGACCACTGCCGAGAGTCGAGCTTCAGGCAGACGAGAGACGGAAGATCTTGTGCATTTATAGACATCTCCTTATTCGCTTCCCCAATTTAACGTTATGGTCCTTATCCAAAAGTGACCATGGCTTTGAAAAGAAATGCTCAGGCACAGCAGCTTTCCAGGAAGTTTATTTTTTATTTTTTATGTGAAGTAAAATCTATTAGGGCTTTGTGCTTTTTTAAAATTCAAAATTTAATGATAAATGCAATTAAACAATCATTAAAAATACAACTTGGCAACTAATGAGTCGATAATTATTTTGGCACAAGAGTGCACTCATCAACTCTGCTTTGCCTAACAATCCTTTCCATCCCTCATCCCTAAATTTCTGCTCTCTTGTTACCTGTCTCCCCCACCACCCGCCTGCCTCCACAGTGCCAGACTCTGCCAAGCTCGACCCCACCCCTCCTCTTCCCCCCGTCAACCCCAGTGCCGTTCCGTCTGTAACCCCGAGCAGTGGCAATGGCAAGCGCGCCCCCTCCGGAGGTCAGCCGCAGACAGCACAGCCGCCCCAGACTCTGCTCCAGCAGCGCTACCCGCCCAGAGAGGTGCCCCCACGCTTCCGTCAGCAGGAGCACAAGCAGCTGTTGAAGAGGGGCCAGCCTCTACCCTCGGGGACCCTGCCTCTCACCACGGGACGTCCTGCCACTACTGAACCTGCAGTAGCCATACACTCCTCTCCCTCCTGCTCCTCTTCCTCTACAGCCAGCCTGCCTACAGGTCAGCATAGACACTCTGTTGGAGAGTTACTATCTTTTTATTTGTTTGTTTCTTTATTTCTTTGCAGAAAGTAATTTAAGGGATTTGCTAAAATGGAAGTTGTAAGCTAGCCAGACACTGTGCGACTTTATTGGTCTTGTATGTTGTGTTAACCCACAATAAAAGTTTAAATCAACCTTTCTGCACGGCCAAAACCTGCAGCTTTTATCCTCAAACTGTTTGCATAAATTGACTGGCCAAGATGTACGAAGGACGTAAGCATTAGTTTTGTACAGTGACAGTTCAAATGAAGTTTTTTCAACAAAGCTGACAAAGGCCTGCGCTGCTACTTTGTGCAATTCTACTAGAAAGTCAGAAGAAAAAAAAAACTACTCTGCAGCAAATTTCAGTTTTTATATCACTGAAGTCTCAGCCAAGTCTACATGTAAAATATTACTCCAGTTATATTAAAACAAGCTCACTACAGTTTATCACAGATGTTTTCACAGCAGCGCGTAGGAAATCAGACTGTGCCAGAGAACCGGCTCATTGTCCGAGAACCAGCTCATTCAGCCAGTTAATTAGGCACTATGAAACCCCTCAAACTGTACATCAAACAACAACGGATTTGGCAGAAAATCAGCCTGATCCTAGAATGAACTGACTGAATCTGGGTGTAAAAACAAACGTAATTCGTACAGTGTCTGCTAGTTAGACAGCTCCAGTAAAGTACAAAGTCATAGTTTCTTTGCATAGAGCCATTAAAGAACGTCTTACGTTTTATTTATAACTCATCCTGATAGTTGTTGGACGTATATCAGCTGTGTCAAGAGTGGCTGTGTTTTGCATATGCTGGCTTGACATTAGCTATATGTACTTGTTTTTTTTATTGGTTTGGCACTGTGATTGTAACAGCGCGGTGTACCTGTAGAGCAGTGCAAAGGCACTTGCATCACAGGTGCTGCTGACAGTTGTTTATTTTCACTCTGCCTCTGTCTGGCTGGGAATTAGAAATGGGGATGGAGGAATACAAGGGTAGAAGCAGGAGAGTAAACACAGCTGGCTATCTCTGTATGTGTGTGTGTATATTTTCGCTGCTCGGGCTCTGTGTGTCACAGTAAACCAGGTTCTCATGTATTTCAAAGTGCTAAAGTTTTATTCTTTCTTAATAACGTGTCTGCTGCTCCTTGAAGAGTAAAAAGTGATTTTTTTTTTTAGGGCACTTGGCGCTTTTTATTGTCTGGGAAGGAGAAACTAATTTTAACATAAGTGTGTGTCTGAACGTGGTCCAACCCCTCTGATGCAGTTTGAATGCAGCTCTGTCTCCATGGCGATGATATGTTTATCCTGTCTTCTTCCTGTCCTTCCTACTCTTCGCTGAGCGTCGCTGACCAGCCCCACAGTATTTCCTGTTTTTGGAGGAGGAGGAGCCACGAGGAGCGAGCTAGTTGGCTGGGCGCCTCAGTGGGCTTGACCTGGCATTGATAGAAAGACTGAGCGAGAAGGCAAGAAAGAAAAAGAAAGAAAGAAAGAAGGATAGAGCGAGCATGGCAGAGGTCCAGTACTGTGGGCTGAAGTGACTCATGGCTTACGGTAAAAGCTGCTGTTTCTCTCCGCCCCTCTCTGGCAGGCCTGCTCGGCTCTGCTTTTGCTCTCTGTATGTCTTTGAACTGATTGATTACATTAGGAGAGACAAACAGGAGGACCTTCCAGACTGAAAGACCGATAGGACTCCGCTGGGAGGTTTTCGTACATACCTCTCCAGATGCTGCGCACCGAGCTATAAGGTTCAAGGCAAACATGATCAGAAAAGTTTTCTCCACGACACTCCGCGCTCTCTCTCAGTTTCCATTTCTTCACCCGTCTATTCACGTATCGAATAGCTCAGTTTGAAGCCTCGCAGCTGGTTTACAGAATATGCTGCAATATCACTAAACACACGCAGAGTGCCACAGGTACGCCCACCTCCATCACTCTGGCCTCTACTGCCTTGTCTGCTGATTGTCTCCCTCCCTGCTTTCATTTCTTGCTGATAGCTAACAGTAGAAGCACACTAGCTGCATTCATTCCCTCCCTCTTCCCTCCATCCGCCGACCCGCCGACTCCCCCCCCCTCGCCTCACTCGGTCTTTCATTACCCGGTCACATGTCGGCTCTCTTGAAGAGTAAGGGCCGATAAACGTGAGCTTTGTGTGCGTATGTGTGTACATGTGCCTGTGTGTAAACATAAACATTCGCTTCCACTGCGGTCTTAAATGTTTGCGTCCCCGCTCGACTCGACATATACACACACATACTGTGCTGTAAAGGCAAGCAGAAGCAACCACTGGGGTGTTTTTAAAGGTTCATGGCAGGAGTACAGATTTCATATTACTATACACTGTCAATAGAAGTTATGCTTATTGAGGGGATTTAGTTAAATGACATGGATATGCCTATGCCGTCTTGTTTCATTGAACTGTTTTAAGAATTGGCTTATCCTCCTGTAATCTGTTGTAAGACTTTTAGCTTAATTTTTCATCGTCTAACAACATAAAGTAACAGTCAATGATTCACACACCCTTAGGCATTGTAGTTGGTGGTTAACACCACCAAAAAAAGACAACGGGCCTCGTCGAGTGAAAGAACGGTGCAGCTAATGTGTTAATAGCTTGTCTCGTGGAGAAAAGAGAGAGAGAGGGTGGATGCATGCTAGACTCGATGTGCTCTTTAAGTCTGCTGATGATGATGCTGTAAAGGAGCCTTGGGAATCCCCTCAAAGAGGACTGGGACGTCTTGTGATGTGATTAAACATCAGCTCTCTGTTAACCACAAATGCTCAGCTCGCTCGCTCTTTCTTTTTCTATCTCGTCTCTCTTCCTCTGTGCCCCTGCTCCCACATCTCTCTCTCTCTCTCTCTCTCTCTCTCTCTCTCTCTCTCTCTCTCTCTCTCTCTCTCTCTCTCTCTCTCTGCCTCTGCCATGCTAGTCGCTGCTCTGGTGCACATGCGTTCACCTCCTCCACCTCCAGTGTACCAACACGGCAGCTCATACATACCCTCATTGGCCCCAGAGCAGCAAGGATTAGTCAGGCTGCACATACTATATGTATGACTGTCAGTCTTCTCATTACGACAGCCTTCTCCCAATGTTGCCTTTTGCTTGGCTAACAATCCATATCCCAGGGCTCTTTCATGTGGAGGAGGCGTGAGAGAGCAAGCTATTTTAAGACTGGCATGCAGGAGAAAGCCCTTGACCTGGTTTATCCTTTAGAGGAGGAGGAGGAGAAAGGGGATACTCGCAGGCAAACATGACGACCAGATGTCTCTAGATGTGTACTTTATAAGAGACACGTCTGTCCCTCTGTTAGTGCTTTCCCTTGAGATAATGTTGACATAATAACAGAGCATTAACAGCAAAGCATCCATACGAAAAAGAATCTCCTGCATATATTTCTGTACAGTGTCTGTCATTAAGCAGCTGCTGTTTGTTCCAGGATGAATACAATTCAGCCAGCGTCCAACAAACTTTATATGCCACTTCAGCATATTCCCACCAGTAGCAGTAACAAAAAGCTGCTGTGTTATGGGTGTACTGGGCCTATAAGAACTCTCCTGGTTCGGTGTACAGCTGATGGCAGCTATTCTGCTTCACACTAGCAAGCAAACAGGAACTACAGACTGCTTTTGCAATACTGCCCTGACCCTGCCTCACTCTCTAAATCTTTTTTAACGCAAAAATCAGCTGCTTCAGTGGCGTATGTTGAACACAATAAGAGTTATATTCTTTTATTATTATTATTACTGTTTTATCTGCCAGCTAATGATCAGCTGGAAAAGAAAAATGCTGTTTTACAGAGATGTGGTGGTTAGTGGTTGCACAACCTAATAATTACTTGATTATATAATATTTTCATTCAGTGCCTAAGATTGCAAATACAGTGTAATCAAATTTAGTGCTAAAATGCAAATACATCTAGGCGTGCAGGTAATGAATATTTAATATAGATAAATCTACTTATTTTTTTAATTGTTCTTCTCAATTAAATTGTGCAAGTTGCCATAATTAGACAACAAAATATATTGAATTTACTATTAGAAATGACAAACACACGCTTGTGAGAGGTATATGTATGTTGTACAGACATACTATTTGTAACAAACCCACGTAAGAACAGTTTTAATGCTGCAATCATCAGTAGATCTAAAATTACCCCTGATGACCTCCATTGTCTCATTATAAAAAAAAAAACTGCATTAGTTCATTTGATTGACGTGACCCTTTCCTTTCTGTGCTGCTCCTCGTGCAGCTATGTGTTCTACAGGTTCACCAAATCAAAAACAATCGGGCTGTGATTAGTATTAAACACAGAGGTAGCACATTCCTGGGAGAGGTGTGTGTGTGTGTGTGTGTGTGTGTGTGTGTGTGTGTGTGTGTGTGTGTGTGTGTGTGTGTGTGTGTGTCGGAGAGCTCGCTCATCTGGCTGGCAGCATGCATTGTAAGCTCCGTACCATCCCGTCTCTCTGCCCCTCGGGGACTTCATTAAGCCAGGATCAGTCCAGCTGAGGCCCACACAGCCCTCCTAGATTACTTCCTGCTTCCATCTCTCGACATCCATCTCTGTCCTTCATTTTCTGTTCTGTCTTTGTATCCTCGTGCCTCATGATCCCCCCCTTTACTTGACCCTTGTATCCTTCCTAACTCACAGACACCTTGCAACACCTGCACGTCGTGCATACGTGTCCACTTGGAATGAAAGGTTTGCCTGCTGATCTGAGCCTTAAGGAAGTTTCGGCATGTGAGTGTGTTTTTGTTTGCCACACAGTAGCTGCAGTGTCTACGCTGTGTGTATGTTAACACACAAAGGAGCGGGCGGTCATGCAGTAGCACGGCATGACCTCACCGCATGTTAGGTCCTCACAGTGGAGAGGCACAGTGGGCCGAACCTTAGCCATAAAGGGACTCTGTTCTCCACCAACATTGACTTATTGTGTTGTTGCGTGGGCGCCAGAATCATTTGTAAACAATACCAGCCTTGATCCAGGGGACCGTTGCTCTTTTTTTTTTTCCTCTTTTGACAAGCTCCCAGCCCTTGCTATTCTCCTCCCCTCCTTGCTTTCTATTAAATCTCATGCATGTCTTCTTCTCTGTTGTCTTTGTATGCAACCTCCTTCCCCCTGCAGTTCCAGCGCTATGTTTTGACCAGATTACCGGGCCCTAATCGTGTACTGTGACTACATCCATACGAGTATGATCATTTTACGTCGTTGCCCTGTGCCCAGAAAGTCCCGCTATGTTTTCTGTCCAAATCTGTTTATAATCACGGCGTTCCCTGCTAGCAGTCATCGATGTAGACACAAACAGTCATTTGTCATCGTGTGTGATCTGATGATATGCCTGTTCATACGTAAATATGTGCATGTGTACGGAAATTGTCATCCTGGCACCAGGGGTGCAGCAGGCCTTTGTAGGCAGCGGTGCTAATTGCACATGGAGTGGTCTTGGCTAAATATTTAGTGACAGTTTTGAAAGGTTGAAAGATGAGAGGGAGGCGGAGGGTAGAGGAGTCCCCCCTTTTTGTTTTGTTTTTTCCTCATGCCTCGTGAGTGCATAATGAAAGTCTCCGGGCTTTATCGTTCAGCTGTTAACCAAGCCACCCTCACACCATTACTGCCCCCACTCTCTCCAACATTCCCGTCCCCTCCTCCAACCAGCCTTCTTTCGGTGCTTTTCCAGAGAGGGAGAATATCCTCCGTCAGGATAGGAATAGAGCACGATATAAATAAAGCCAGAGGGAGGCAATAGATAGAAGAGGAGAGACCCAGCCATAGCAGTGTTGGTGGGAGGGACCGAGTATGAGGGGTGAGGAAGGAAGGGAGGAGGGGGGGGTGGAGGTGGAGGGAGGTGAGGGGGGGGTTGTCTCATGCCGCGCAAGAGCTGTGCAACTTCTTGGCAGCATTTCAGAAATGAGCCTCAGAAGCTTGGCGAACCGAGCAGACATATTGAGACAAGGATGGTCGCTGCGTCGCACAAAACCTAGCTCTTTACAGGATGGTTGGGAGGCACCTCTCCACAGGTATTTCACATCTTCCCTTCTTTCCTCTTCGGTTCCCCTATTTCTCTCTCTCTCTCTCTCTCTCTCTCTCTCTCTCTCTCTCTCTCTCTCTCTCTCTTCTGCCGTTTCTCTGTTGTTTGGATGGCTTGTATGTACACACTGTGGATGAGCACTTTTAAAGATTAAAGCCGCAGCGACAGTGCATTGCAGGCATGCAGCGTTGAGTTCTCTCGTGTTTTGTGTTTTATTATTGTGAGTGAAATATGCGTGCGATTACAGCAGCAGCGTTGGAGATACAGACGGTAGCTCAGAGCCTTTTTGGCTTTAGTTCAGGACTGAGAAAATGGCGGTCCTGCACTTCTCAGTAGAGTGACGCTACAGAACGACAGCACTGTGTGTCAGAAACACAGTGCCCTCTTTTTTCCCCTCTTACTCTTCCACTGCCTCCTCTCTCTCTCTCCATTAGTTGCAAGCATTGAAGTAAGCTTGCAAACAGCGGGTGGTACACAAATGCTGTCACTTCTCTCATATAGTTGTGGCACAGTCGCTCTTTGCATACAAACTAAGCATACATGTGAGGGCACATGTAAACAACAAGCTGCTGCAGCATGAGGGACAGCAGGCAATGAGGTGGCAGCCGGATGGTCAGTGCAGTGATCATGATCTGCAACTGGGCTCAGTTTATGTTAATATCATATGCATACTGGAACTCCAGGGAGCTTGCTCAACTGATTTCACAGGGAGGGAAATAAGAAATAAGCTGAAGTATTACTTTGTGTTGTCAGAACAGTTGTGCAGGCAGAAGGAGGCTGACGTATCAGTTAAGAGGCAGCCTGCCTAGAGCTTGTGCAGAGTGCTTCATGTCAAGTAGAGGTCATAACTGCAGTGGTTAGGAGGTCAGAAGTTAAGGATGACTCAGCTGCTTGGCTCCTGTCATTGATTACATCTCTATATGGTTCTCAAATATGACAATGAATTTTAATGTGACCCGTTATGAGGATACAGTATTTAGCTATTAGGACTTAACAGTTCAGACATGATACAACGATGCATTATTTAATAACTTGCATGGGGTCCAATTTTCTGATTTAATTTTTACCCCTATTTACTTAAGGTAAACCCTAAAGGTTTGATGACATTTTAATTGTTAAAATCTGATGATTATAAATTAGCTTCAAGTGATGTGAGATGAGTTCCCACCACATTGATAAATTAAAAAAAAAAAAAAATTGAAAATGTTGTCTTGCAATATTTGTTTTTATGAATTCAGATATAGTAAATATGCTTCTGAAGAAGAAAAGCCAATCAAGCAGTTGCCTGTAATTACAATGTGAATATCTTATTTTACTTACATCATGGAGATCATTGGACCTGTTTTTAGTCACTGCATATTCGAAAGCATGTGCATGAAAAATGTGTGGCCAATGAAAATGTGTATTATTGAAATGGAGTGCTAAGAAGTTACATACTTTTTTTTTTAATTAAAGTTCCCTCCCTGCTATCATATAAGTCATTCTCCTCTCTGTCTTTGCATTTTCAGTGTGGGTGGTATTTATTTTCTTTAATAAACCAACTTGTGAAGTCTATGTACACATAAAAAGACACCTTACAAGTTGCCATGGTATTTCAACCTTACTAAGAATATGTGGGCGTGATGACGTGCATAACTTATACCTCTCCTTTCTCATCCTCTTGCTCATGTCCTTATTTTTCTTTCCTCCCATGCAGAACTGCCCCCACAGAGTGGCCAGGGAGCCCAGTATGATAATCCCCTCTGGGGACACCTGCCAGCCAACAGGAGTGCCACAAGTGCTGCATCTTCCACCAATCTCAGTGGCTGGGATCAACTGATCATTGACCAGAAGGACACAGAGGCTTGGCCTTCTATTACCCTCAGCCAGAGCCAGGCCCCTCCAGGAGGATGCCCTTTGGACACTGACCCTGGTCGTCTGACCAGCAGCAGCAGCAGCAACAGCAGTAGTACTAGTAGTAGTTGTAGTACAGTGATTATGGCCACAGGGGCCAATAGCCAGACAGGCCACTTCCCTGCCAACCACCTTAGCAGTAAGGCCAACAGTGGGCCCAGCCCTGCCAATCATACTGGAACCAGCATGCTCTCTAGCCAGGTTGCAGCCAATCGCAGCTGGGGCTCTGGGCCTGGACCTTCCCATTGCCCCCCTCAGTCCTCAGTGGGGAGTGAAGGGAAGAGTGATGGCCCAGTGGGAGGAGGAGGTAGCAGGGGCTGGGGCAGTTCTTCATCATCCTCCACCAACAACTTTAACTTGAACCTAAACCCTAATGCCAACCCTTCTGCCTGGCCCATGTTGGGGCATGATGGGGGTGGCACAGGGGCAGGCAGCTCAGGGGGAGCCAACACCATTTCACCTCCTCAACCTACACCCAACCTCTGTAATCCACCTGCCCCCCCACCAGCCCAGACCAGCACCTGTACCGGAGCCAACACTAACAGCAACTCCTCGGGGATTGGCAGCGCCTGGGGTAGCATAATGGCCTCTGACACATCAGAGCCACACCCCTCCCCGTCCACGAATGTGTCTTTCAGTTCAGAACCTCAGAACCTTAAAACTGATGGACCAAATCACACTAATAAGCAGGAATCCCCCAGCCCCATCCGCAACTTGCCTGGCTGGGGTAGTGCACCTGTAGGCTTGGGTTCCATGGCCCAACCCCCACCAGGGGGACCACAGGTCAATGGAGAAGATGGTAGCTCAGTATGGGGTAACAAGGGTGACTCAAAGACACCTTCATCCAAGGAGGCACCTGGCTGGGACTCTGGCTGGGGCCATGGTGGAAGTGGAGCAGGAAACTCTGGAGGCTGGGGTGACCAGTCTGCTGGAGGCTGGGGGAAGCAGCACACTGAAGAGACCCAGGGAGGCTGGGATGCCCCCAGCTCTCCTCCCCAGGATCCACAGGCTAGTCCTTGGGGCAGAGCTGTGAGCACAGCTGCCGCAAGTGAAGGGAGCAGTGACAGCACGGAAGGACATCCCCGGCACAGAGACCACTCATCCCGAGATAATCCAGCTCCTCTGCTGCCCGCCCAGGATCTGGACCCCAGAGTGTTGTGTAACACTGGTTGGGGACAGACCCCTGTTCGCCAGCACACCTCCTGGGATATGAACGATACTAAACGCAAGAATGATGGAGGCACTGAATCATGGGGCTCTGGCCCAACCACTCCAAGTGATACCCAGGGGCCTTCCAACACTAATATGGGCCCATCTCAGAGGACTGACCCTGGGGGCAAAAATGATGTGCCTGGTTCTCAGGGAGCCTCAGGTTGGGGTGGAAGCATAGCTGCTACCAACCAGCCTAGCTCTGGTTGGGGAGAGCCACCCAGCAACATTAAGCCCACAGGTGGCTCTGGTGGCTGGGGGAACTCTTCAACAGGAGGCCCCACCACCAATATACCCAAGAATGGAAGTCAGTCCTGGGGAGAGGAGAAGCCAACTGGGTGGGATGATTCTCACGTCAAGTCAACATCCCAGGGCTGGGGAGAGCAACCCAAAGCATCCCACAACTGGGGCAATAGTGGAGGGAGCAATAATGCAGGGGACTGGAGAGAACCAGAAGAAAACAAAAAGAGTCCCACCAACCCTGGGTGGGAGGGAGAATCAGGAGGCTGGAAGGAAAAACCACGAGGCTGGGGAATGCCTTCTTCAGGACCTGGAATATCTGGAGCTGGAGGAAATGGGGGATGGGGAGAGCCTGTTTGCCAGCGTCCCAGTGGCCCTCCCCAAGGTTGGGGAGGCAAGCCTCAGGATGGACCTAGTAATAATAATAATAATAGTAGTAGTGGAGGTGGGAGCATGGGCTCTTGGGGTGGCTCAGGCACAGCGAAGCAGGGTGGAAGCTGGAGTGGCAGTAAGCAGGAGTCCACTGCTGAGCCTACAGGCTGGGAAGAACCATCCCCACCTTCAATCCGACGTAAGATGGAGATAGATGATGGGACCTCAGCTTGGGGTGACCCTGGTACCTACAACAAGGCAGTCAACCTGTGGGACAGGAACAATCCAGGAATGTCCCAGGCTAAAGTTACCACTGGAGGCAATAACCCCCCTGGCCCAAACAACAACCACCCCCCCTCTCACAATCACTCCTATCATGGGCCCCCTGCACCTTTACAGAACCACACCCAAAACTCCCAAAACCCAGGGCCCACAAGTGGGCCCATGGATCCTGTTGTCCAGCACCAGTCCGGGCCATCTCACAACAGGGGTCCCCCCCTGATAGCTCAAGGTAAGACAATATAAAACATAGTGCTTTTAATGTGTATACTTAGTAAAGCTGAGCAATTTTATCGATCCTGCAACATATCGATATTTTCTTTCCCCAGAAAGTATCACAAGTATCGATACATTAAGCTCCATTCAAATCCCCCGCGTTATGCCTGGCACTCTGCTCGCTTTAAGAGTTGTGATTTGATTTCTCATATTTCAAATGTAACTAAATGTAAGTTAGATTGAATGAATGTCTTTCATAGTTCCTCACTTCTTTTTCAGTGTTCAATGTAAAGGTGTCAAATGTGAGCATTGGTTGGGTAGTTAGCACCGTACACTGTTAAGCTCCAATCTGTTGATCCACTTAAAGGTAAAATCTTGACCTAGTTTGCCCTCTTTGGATTTACATCTCATCAACTATCCAAATGAGTTAAGCAGTGCCAGCCTTGTCCCTTCATGAGGCTCCTCACATTTCACAACACCGGACACGTCTGTAAGGGTAACCCTGGCAACTTCTCATGGGTACCCAAAGGAAGCACAAGAATGCTGTTTACAAAGTGTCTCGTGAAAATAGCGATTCACCACAAACTGTTTGAGACGGATCGGAAGTGTGTGATTATATGGGAGCCACCATCTGTCAGTAACTGAAGGGAGGTGGTGGGGCAAGCCTCTGGGAGCAGAGAGGGGTTAGACGCCCCCTGCTGTCCCTCACTTGACCCTGCATGCTGACTCCACATTTGCTCCCCAAGAAAACCTGATCAACTATCATTATTGCTCGGTTGCGCATATAGCAGGTTAAAACAGAGAGGGATAACTCCTCAATACTATTCATAGCCAAGAGGAGAAAGTGGGAGAAAGAAAGATTAAGTTTGTTTCATCCCAGTATGCCAAATTTAGATCAGAGTAGCACCACAGCCATTCATACTAGAAGGGTGAATGTTAACTATAATTTTGGAGCAGCCTTTAGGACTTGACCTCTCCCTGGAGAGAGAGCTAAGCTAAGCCTGGCACTGCCACGGGCCCAGAGACAGCACTGTGTCTCTCATGCCAAGAGGGACCGGGCTTTGCCAAATTTTAAATGGGCCTCTGTCGACCATCCTGCTAAGCCAAGCCCAGGTTTCTGCCATCCTGCGAAAGTGACACTTCACACTCCCAGACAGAAGGATAACACAATTTACCAGAGGCTCAGTTAGATTTAAGGCTCAGTTTATCAGTTTTATTTTAGTTTACAAGAACATCAGAATCATTTGTGTGCAGTTTAAGCTGTAAAATTCTAAACAAAACACATTCGGAAAAACTCTTGTTAGACTTTTGGCATAGGCACATCTAAACATTTTACCAGTCATTTACTTATGAGCAGTGAGATAACCTGAGAGTGGATGAGAAGCAAAGAACACCCAAGAGAAGACTCTTCCATTCGTGGAGAAAGAGCTGCAACGATGAAGATGATTTAGTCTTAAATTCAGCATTTTGCATTCAAGTGAGCATGAGCTTGCTAACATGAGCCAGCACAATTTGACCAAATGCTTCATACTTTGCCATTAAAATTTGTTTGAAAATGCACGTTAACTAAATTTAACAAGCCCATAAGAAGGCACTGCAAGGCTGAAAATGGCAAGTGAAAATAGAGCAAAGTTTTGACCGCTGTATTCACAATGCTTCCGTAATATTACTTTAGGTCTTCAAAATATATCTGACTTTTAAAACCAGAGTCAAATGAGACAAAATGCTGGAGGTAAATATTAACTATTAATCCACGTCTTGTGTGTCCTACAGGTTGGGGAGAGATACCCAGTTCCCACACAAAATCAGAGAGCTCTTGGGGGGAACCTGCACCCGCACCGGTCAGTGTGGACAATGGGACGTCTGCCTGGGGCAAACCTACCGGGAGCTGTGGAGGCTGGGGAGATGGCAACCCAGACAGCTATGGCAGGGGCAACCCAGCAATGACGTCTGCATCTTGCAAACCTGGTAAATAATTTTACCCTGTATGGTTTTATTAATTAGTCTTTACCAAGTGTGTATACCTTTGCGAAATAATGAATACGTTTGTTGAGAGTGAAGCGCTGCTGAATGAAGTTCATTTAATTCTCTCCTGATCAAATCAGGGTAAATACAGAGAGAGCACTGGACATTTTACCCAGAAACCCACACTGACCCCTGGTGGCTGCTATTTTATAGTGTTCATATTATTTTCATGTAGTAATGTGCAACATATTCTGTTTTCAGTGCATGTAAATAGTTCTTAAGGTGTCATAGTATATGTCTTCGATGCTGCTTGGTTTACATCCTCTCTTATGGTGTGTTTTCCAGCCCCTAAACCTATGCAAGACGGATGGGGAGGTGGAGGTGAAGAACTGAACTTGTCGGGGGGTCAGTGGGATGCTGAGGAGGGAGACATGTGGAACAGCACTGCCTCCCAGGAGAGCAACTCCTCCTGTAACTCTTGGGGCAATGCATCTAAGAAGGTCCCACAGAAGGTGTGAAGCAAGATTAATTACATACCAAATTGTCTCTTTGTCCATAAAATATTATTAAGTTTGTGTGGTAATAATAATTTTTCTGTAATCTCTTCCAGGGGAAGGTCCCAGGGAAGCAAGAAGATGCCTGGATCATGAATCGTCTCATCAAACAGCTGACAGACATGGGCTTCCCTGTGAGTTGAAGTGATACAAAACTGCTAACGCCTTTAGATCAATGATTGTTGTTACAACATACTATTAAGATTTTAATGGTGGGAAGCATCAATGTGTAGAGAATTTTATTAATTCTCTGATTCCAGCATCACAAATGTAAATATTTATTTAAAGTATGACCATATGTACTAAAAACAATGTTTTGTATTTGTATTTGTAACATTAGTCATGTCACGTTTGAAGTGGTATAGCCGTACCATACATTTTGCTTTTCTAATGCTTTCTGTTTTATTCTCCAGAGGGATCCAGCAGAGGAGGCTCTGAAGAGCAACAACATGAACCTGGATCAGGCCATGAGTGCCCTGCTGGAGAAGAAGACCGAGCTGGACAAGCGGGGAATGGGGATAACCGGCCACGACTACAACAACGGACTCATCAACAAGCCCATGAGCTGCCCTCGGCCTCCGCTTCTTTCCAAAGACCCCTCGGCAGACCCCCGCTTGCCCTTCATGGACAAGGTAATTCTTTCTTTTAGTTTTCAATTAAATGTTAAACCTGTTTTTTTTTTACCACCTTCACTTGCACAATATGGAGGACAAAGTTGAGCGGAGGTTGAGGTTTTGTTTGTTCCTTTGTCCAGCAGATGCAGAGTGGAATGTTTGGCGGTGGTGGAGCAGCACAAGCCCGGGCCATGCAGCAGCCGCAGCCGCCTCCTCAGCCGCCAGTGCCGCCTCTCAGTTCCTCTCAGCCTAGTCTACGTGCTCAAGTGCCTCAGTTTCTCTCCCCTCAGGTATACACACACACACACACACACACACACACACACACACACACACATTTCTCACCACTTGAACACAATAGTAGGCAAAGTGTTTTAATGTATGCAATCATTATGTATGTATGTATCATTAAAGGGGCAGATTATTTGTGCTCTTTGTATAGAAGGTGTACACAGCAAACCCAGACACATGCTCTTTTTTTTTTTTTTTTTTTTTACACGTTTACTGTGATACTTTCCCAACAGGTTCAAGCACAGCTCTTACAGTTTGCAGCAAAAAACATTGGTCTGAATCCTGCACTTTTAACCTCACCAATAAACCCTCAACATATGACCCTTCTGAATCAACTTTACCAGCTGCAACTGGTGAGTCTCATTCCTGCCTTCTCTGCTTTCAGTTTTATAAGATACATCAGCTATAACCGCCTGTAGTAGGGCGCTCACCCCAAATCTACAAAGACCAGATGCATTAGGAGCTTTTTTTAATTGGAGTGTAACTTCGTACTTTCGTGTTTTTTAGTAGATATAGATTAAGCCATTTTATTACATGCAATTTTATTATTTTTGAGTACTATTAAGTTATTACTGGTTTTAAAGATACAATGGCGTCTTAAGACATTTAAACCATGCCTTATTCCTGATACACAGGCATACCAGCGTTTACAAATTCAGCAGCAGATGTTGCAGGCGCAGCGCGCCTCTGGCCCCATTCGACAACAAGAGCAGCAAGTATGTTTACCCTCTGAACCTTCAGTTTTCTCCTCTTTCTCCTCCCTCTCTTCTGCTTTGTTTCTTACATTTTTATCTAAGTAAAGCTGGCCATTGTTTATTTCAGTGTAAAACCCACATGTTATATAGATCCTAAATATATCTCCATTGCGATGTTGTCCTAGGTTGCACGTACAATCAATAACATGCAGCAGCAGATCCAACAGCACCAGCGTCAGCTGGCCCAGGCTCTGCTGATGAAGCAGCAGCAACAGCAGCCACCCCCCTCCCACTCGGGCCTGCATCCTGGTGGGGCCAAATCCACCCTGGATTCATTTCCAGGTCACCCCCAGGCTCCAGGCCTCCCTGACCTGCAGACCAAAGAGCCACAGTCATCTCCCAACAACTACAGCCCCTACTCTCTTTGTGAGTGATGTGAAATTTTCTCTTTCAATGGGAAATGCTGTGATAATCCTCCTGGGCTTGTTTAGTTACATCTAACTCTGTCTCCTCAGCTGGACTGAATCCAAACATGAATGTAAACTGCATGGAGGTGGGAAGTCTATCCATGAAGGAACCACCCCAGCCTCAATCGCGCCTGTCGCAGTGGACGCATCCCCACTCCATCGAAAGCCTCTCTGGAAACTCCTCTCCTCTAGAACCCAACTTGGGCAAGCATGGTAAGAAAAGAACGGGAATCTTGGGTAAAACAAAGTCCAGGAAGTTTCTACTTCTATCATGTGACCAACGTCGTAATATATGCAAGATTGCGTTTATAACTACTACTCTACAGGTGCCACAGGTTCTCTTCCACAGAATCCGCCATACTGAACCAGCATGTTTCTGCAATAGCCCAGAATAGACCAAACAGTGGCTCTTTCACATTTTTAACAAGTTTTACAGCCCCTGTGGTTCCTCCTTCACACTTGGTTGAGTCAAGGGGTTTCAGTTAGTTGCAATCTGCAACCTTGTCCGCTAGAGGACACTAAATCATACACATTGGTTCTTTTAATATCATTTAAATGTAATTAGAATACTAGATGTAAAGAAAGGTGCTCAAACAAAGTGTCTTTTATTGTTTCTTTATTTGACATTTTGCAATTTTGACATTATCAACCTCTACACTTTTATATTTCACTTTTCTCAGGTGCCAACCTGGGTCCACCTGGTAAGCCTCATCAGCTGGAGGACTCTTACAGCCCCTACAATCTGATGTCCAGCTCGGAGTCTCCCACCAGCCCCCTGGTCCCTCCTGACAGCTGGGGGCAGGGCAAGAGCAGCAGCGACAAGATGGCCAATGGGACCAATATCAACTGGCCACCAGGTTAGAAACACTTGAAGTACTCACTATTTGACATTAATAATTACTAATAATTGTCTTTAATATTATATATTTTTATAGAATATTTTTATAACTCATTATACTACATACATTATAACTCCATTTTTCCAGAGTTCTGCCCCGGTGTGCCCTGGAAAGGTCTTCAGAATATTGACCCCGAGACCGACCCCAACGTGACCCCCGGCAGTGTCCCCAGCGGGCCCACTATCAACACCAACATCCAAGATGTCAACCGCTACCTGCTGCGGGACAGGAGTGGAGGTGAGAGCAAAGTCAGAGAGTTTCAGTGCCAGCGGCTGAAACAGTACAGAGTGTAATGGAGGTTACTTGGTAAGAAGTTTTTGTGTTGTGGCTGTTGCCACCAGAGCTGCTGCTTCTTATTCTTTTGTTCTTCATTTTCCTACTTTTAACTGCCTCTGCAATCATTGTCATTTACCAGTTTATCCTCTACTCTTCTTAATGAGCTTGCTATCATCATTTGTAGTGCATTTTTCCTTTACTCCATTTTCTCTCTCTGCTATTTTTTTCCTTATTTGTGTCTGTCTATTTGTTTGTGTTGGTGGCATCGGCTTAGGCTCCTCTCCCACATCATCTCAGAACGAGGCTCTGCCTCCCTCCACTGATTGGCCAGTCAGTGGCTACACTAGCTCGTTCAGTCTGTCGTCCCCGGAGACGGACGATGCAGGTACATGGTTTATCCATAACGTCCTCCCCTCACATTGTAGTGGCTGAATCACTGCAAATCCTGTCCCTGTCCTGTTAAACCAGAGCCTCAAACTGGAGAATCACACATCTCCTGTCCATTCAGGTCACTGCTGCTGATTGAATATGACCCTTATTTGAGCTCTCTCCCTGCCAACTTTCCAACCTCTCATGCAATGTATTTACCCCTGGTGGTGTTAGTGTATGTAGTTTATCTTCTCCCCCCTTGTGTGTGGCATGGTAAGTGCTGTCCTTTTTGGCAAGTTTTTAGTCCAATCATTTTGCTCCGCAGGACTCCCTCCTGTGGGACCAGCTGGTCTTTGAGTCATTTGGGTCTCCGGGTCAACCTTTACCCTCACTCTTTTCCATTCAGGTAAACTGTCAGAGATGAAATCTACTTGGTCTCCAGGCCCCATTTCTCACAGCCAGGCCTCTCTGTCCCATGAGCTGTGGAAGGTTCCCCAAGGCCCCCGGAGCAGCAACACGGCCCCTTCCCGCCCTCCACCTGGCCTCACCAACACCAAGCCTTCCTCAACCTGGGGAGGCAACTCCCTGGGCCTGGCCCAAGGCTGGAGCAGCTCTTATACCACAGGTATGGTGAAATATTTAGGGAATCCTTTTTAATCACTTCTGCAATAGTAAACGTCTAATCTTACAATGAAAATTGCAACATTATATTACTCTTTCATCTAATTCAGCTCTATCCTCAGTCGAGGCTAAAATTTCAGAATATTTTTTTAAATATAAAGAAGATAAAAAAAAATATCTGTGAAGAACATCAAAATAGCAAAATTCAAGGTATTTTATAATTATCTCTTATTACAAGAAATTGCTTCAAACTCACAGGAGAGCAGAAAAATGTGAGTCAAAATAATTTCAATGAAACGCATATATCCCAAAATTACTTGATTAAACAAGGAAATTAAACTGGTATTTTGATTCATTTTAGTAGTGAAAGAATATATTAAACATTCTTGCAATTCTGTTGTTTTGTTCAAATTTTATCTGTAAACATACGACAGAAAAGCTAAATGTGCCTCTGTCTTTTATGGACATAGAAACTGAAACGAAGTTGAAGTATTTCCAATTAACTGCATAGCTATTTACTGCAAGACAAGAAGCTCAAGACATTTCTTACGCTGGCGTGAAATGTGAAACGTCTAAAGGTCAGATTATGGAGATGCAGTGTTTAGAGTGTGTACGGTTGTGAAGCACGAGCGTACTCGAAGAGCAAGCTGCACTTTTGATGTGGCATATAACCACAGCACGGTTTGGAAGGTACAGTCGGTAGATTGGCAACGATTTACGAAAATCTCAGTGCGGTTGAACAAGTGTCAACTGACACTAGGTGTTTTCCTTTTCGTACAACAGAAATCGACACCACCCATTCAGTTTTAGTAACTGACTTTAGTTTGTTGGTTTTCAGACAAGCGTGGTAAGCATGAGCTTCATGCTAACAGATGTCTCTTACACACAGCAGGTACCACATGGAGTACAGACAGCTCCACCAGGACCAGTCAGTGGCTGGTTCTGAGGAACCTCACTCCACAGGTAACAGTTAACAATCAGCTACTTTATCTTACCCTTTAAGCATTTAGGCCTCTCCGACAGTTAACTATATCTGACCACTAATGACCTCCTGCGGGTGTGTTTGTGTCCCAGATTGACGGTTCGACTCTGCGTACACTGTGCATGCAGCACGGCCCCCTCATCACATTCCACCTCAACCTGACACAGGGCAACGCTGTGGTGCGTTACAGCTCCAAGGATGAAGCCGCCAAGGCTCAGAAGTCCCTGCACATGTACGTCTCCTAATGAATTACTCCAAGCTGATTGGCTCATTTGGTTTTAAGGACACGTGCTGTTACTCATCTATGTTTTTCCTCTCATCTCCGTCTAGGTGCGTGCTCGGGAACACCACCATCCTGGCAGAGTTTGCTGGGGAAGAGGAAGTGAACCGCTTCTTTGCACAGGGCCAGTTGCTTGGCGGAACAACCAGCTGGCAGGCGACTCCAGCCACCAATCAGACAAGGATGGGCGGGACCGGGTCTGGAGCCTCCCATCCAATCGGTCACTCACCCCACTGGAACAACAACAACAATGGCGGCGGCAGCAGCAGCAGTAGCAGTGGCCTGGGAACAGGCGGAGCAAAGACGGGCGGAGAGTTGCTGTGGGGTGGAGTGCAGCAGTATTCCAGCCTGTGGGGACCCCCAAGTGGAGAGGAGGGACGGGTCATGGGGAGTCCCACCCAAATCAATACGCTGTTGCCTGGCGACCTGCTGAGTGGGGAGTCCATGTAGGACGGAAACGCCCCCGGCTTGACAAACACCAACAGGAGCAAAAACCTTGCAAATCATTGTGGCGATAATCAGTGTGGGTGTGACGGTGAAAAGGAGAGACAAGAGGAGGACGAGGCCACATCCTCGCTGCTCACCCTCGCCGACCTCCTCTGCTCCTTTTTTTTTTTTTTTTTTTTAGTGACATTTCAGTTGCAGTTCTTTTGTGAATCTCATTCGAGGTTTTGGTCACAGTGTTCAGCTCTTACTTTTGGAGACACAGGAAGTCTTTCATTCAACGAAGAAAGAGAACTTTTTACACAAATGAACTTTTGAGAACTCGCCGTGTGAAACATGTACTTTAGTCAAACTGACACAATGACGAGCTGCCATCTTTAAACTTGCGTAATCCCTCTCTGCCTTTTGAGGCAATCATACTGCACCTCAGAGATCCATTAAAAGGCGTCATTCCCAAAGTTAAAAAAAAAAACAAAAAACCCTTCAATCAGAGTGGTTGTCGAACTTTCAGCTGGTCCAGACTCAACATTTGTTTCTCTCAGCACTAATATTAGCCTTAACCTCTTTCCTGCCCTGCTATCCTCACTCACTGTACTTGGTGAAGAAGCATACGGACACTTGCACACCCTTATTTCTGAGCCAGTGAAACCTGAGTGGAGAGTACATGCTGCTGCGGCTTGACATAAGCAACCACAGCTCACAACTTCAGTGCATTTTTGCAAGCAGATTGAGTTCCCCACACAACGCTCAAAGGGAATGATGCAACTCTGTTCGCCGTGTTCAAGCCATTTATTTTTGTAGTGGTTTTGTTTTTTTTTTTGTTGTTTTTTTTTCTTCTTAAACCATTGCAAAGCTAAGAACTGATATTATTCAAACGTGTCTGTCAATCTTACCTGGTGGGGGGAGAGTTTTGGGGAGGGGTGGGGGGGGTTATGTACAGTTGTAGACGTGATGGATGACAAAAATGAACCACTGCTATTACTATGGAACTGTAAAGACGAAAACTTCAATGCACCTCAACTCGTCTGCGGGGGAACCCGCAGTTTGGTCTCAGTCTCGGACCCTCTCACTGATGTTGTGGAAAACCTCAAGTCGTAAATGTTTCCCACCGGTTTGTAGTCAACGACCCCCACCCCAGCTCCACCCGCAAAAACACCATTTCAAGTGACGTGCAATATAAGCCACAGACTCTACCGTCCAAGCACCCTACCACGACCTCTCGCGGAAAGAGAGGAGACTATAAGGAATGATTGAACTGCAAAAGCTCTATCTGCCCTGCACCCCACTCCCCCACTACCCTAAAACTGCCACTACTACCCCTTTCATCTGCCCCCTCCCCTCCCCCCCCTCCCCAAGAGTGTGTGAGCTCAGGAGAGTAGCAAGCTGGGTCTTCAACCACCTTTCTGTCCAAGATACAAGGACATACACACAAAGCACTTACTCAACCAGCCTACTCTCCACACTTAAGCCAGTGACTAGTTTTTGGGGGGAGAAGGAGGGACAGGTGTGTTTGCGTGCGTGTGTGTGTGTGTGTGTGTGTGTGTGTGTGTGTATGTTTCTGTGTGTGTGTGTGTGCTTGAGAAGAAGGCATCAAACCAAAATGAGAGGAGCCTGTTTTCCTTTTTACCCAGAAGACCAGATGACCTTTTTTTTTTTTTTCTTTCTTTCATTTTGCCCAAATTTGCGCAGGTTAAAAAAAAAAAAGAAAAAAAAGAAGTATGAAGCAAAGATTTGTGAATAGGTGGTCTCATCATAGCACTTAGCAAGAGCGTCGCAGCTCGTTATACCCTTAAATGCCAACGAATAGAAGAAAAGGAGAAGCAACACTGGCAAATAAAAACTGAAAACAACACAAGGACAAAAAAGCAATGTGCTTAGTGGCTTCTCTATATACTTATTTTTTAACTTAACATGGATGTGAAGATGTTTTTTTTTTTGTTTTGTTTTGTTTTGTTTTTTCTCCAGTCCTTCTTCCCTCAAGTCAGTGGGACCAGGAAGGATGTCAAACATGGTAGCAAAGTGAAGGGAAATACAAAGAAAGAACTAACTCAACTGATGATGATGTGCAGCAGGAGGGGGGGATAAAAAAAAAAAAAAAAGACCCCAAAGCACTCATCCTCACCCTCTTTATCAAAGTAAATATCACTGTTACATTGCATACTTTGAAAATCTTTAGCCTTGGTGTCTGGAAAAACGCTCGACGTGTTTTTTTTATGTTCTACTGGGTCCAGCAGGGAGGATCGCCATCTTTTTTTTTCTTTTTCTTTTTTTTTTTTTTTTTTTTTTTGTTCCTCGTCTTTCGTTTTGTTCCTCGTCTTCTTTCTATTGGAGGCCCTGCCAACCTGTGTGATAGTGTGGCCACTGAGTGCCTGCCTGCTGCAGAGTGCAGTGCTCTGCAGCAGCCCCTCGCCCCTCCCTCCCTCCCTCCCTCCCTCCCTCCCTCGCCGCCTCCCTGCGGATCCCTACAGAGACTGACTGGCTTCCCTCCTCTTCCTCCCCTCTCCTCCCTCTTCCTCCTCCTCGGCCTCCAGGCCAAGAGCAGCTCTTTCAGAACTGGCCCACCTGTATTAAATTTACTACTACTGCTGCGCCAGAGTCTGTCCTCAGCAACCTCCAACTCCACTCTCTCTCTCTCTCTCTCTCTCTGTCTCTCTGTCTCTCTCCTGCAAGGATCACTTTAGCCAGAGATGGAGGCATTTGATGTGTTTTTTTTTTTTTTCACTTATGAAATTGCCAGTGAGCATTTTTATTTTATTGTTGTCATGAAGTTTGCTGATATTGTTGCTGTTATCATTGATGATATGGATAATGATTGTTTTTTTCTGATGATGATGATGATGATGATGATGATGATGATTTCATGGCTTTTTAATATTGGTCGTTATGCAGTGTTCAGCTTCTCTCCTGCCCCCCTCCCACTGCCTTCCGGGCAGAAGTGGTGCGTCGTCGTCGTCGTCGTTTAGAGGTACGCCTCAGCCGCGCAGCAAGGCCGCGCAAGACACTGCGGATCTCAGTAGAAAAGGCCGGTAGGGGAGCTTGTTATGTGGGAGGTTGTTTTCGAGTTGGATAGAGTTAAATCGAGTGGAGAAACGTGTAGTCAGAGGTTCTCCAGGATAGTGAGCCAACTTCCTTTTGTCCATCCTGGGGCACCGACCTCCACTCCATGTCGTCTCATAACACACACACATCCTTTTTAGTGTTGATGGGCCTCACTCACCGGTGCTTTATGTTTAACTCTGGGAGCACTCAGTTACACTTAGAACCACCTCAACTGATAACAGCCTTCCATTTCTATGCAAAGACAAGGAGGTGTTCGCTCACAGCCATCTAGAAAATCATAGCCATCCCTCACATCTTACATCTTCACTTATCTCTCAACCTTTACTACCAGGCAGCTTCCCTTGGAAAAAAAAAAAAAAAACCCTTGATAAAATGAAAGGGACACTGAAAGAGCTTCACTTCAAGTGTTTAGTCTCCCACTGTGTGGACAGAGCTACTAGATGACACTAAATGACCTGCTGGAGGCACTAATGGTTGGCAAACAGTCACCTCTTCAGTCTCGTGCCAACTGATCTACAAATATCTACTTCCACCTTTGCCATATCATCGTTTATCTTTAGCGTGACGAGACTTACGTTTCTTTTATCGCTGCAGCTGTAGGAGGCTCGAGGAGGAGTAGAAGGGCAGGACAGATGAATGGTGCTGGTCTTTCACCGACATGGGGACTGGAAATTGAGTGGAGGCTGCAGGAGGACGAGGGGGGGGGTCGTCCCTGTATGTGTCTGTGCACTGTTTATGGGTCACATCGGGTACATCTCTTTAAAAAAAAAAAAAAAAAAAAAAACCAAAAACATCTTTTTCTTTATCATCAAGGTTTTCGCAAAAACTAGAAACTACACAAAAAAAGTATGTTTCAGCTGTGCACTCCAAGGCTGAGATGCCTGTGTTCTGTTTCTCTGCAAGCTGCCGCCTTCTAACCCCATCTGGGCTCGTCCTCTGGGCCACACGTGGGGAAGCTGTATCCAGGTGATTACAACCTGCAACCCGAAGGTCGCGCCAGCCAATATGTCATTTCTGCACATCTGGCTTTGGGGGGGTGGGTGGGGGGGTGTCAGGGTCCATGCGGGGGACCCCAGCGTATCAGCAGAAATAGGGACACACCTCAAGTTTGGTACCAAGTCTTAAAACTTTTGGGATTTGCCCTCTTCCAGAGTCGCTCCAGACTCGCATCATTCAACAAAACAATCACTATTGCCTGTGTCGTCTGTTTTGCGTGTTCGTTTGTTCTTGAAAACCTGCATTTTACTCCACACTGGACGCGAATCAAGGAACTGGCGTTAAAAGCGGGGAGTCGGAACAGAGTGGGGAGAACGGGTGACCGGGACGGAGGTCGGGTCTCAGATGTGCCCTGGATTTCTTGGCGCAGCACCAGCACTGAGAGCCCCGGCACCTCCACCACCCTCCGCCTGCACTCTTATCTACCTGTCTAGTGTTGGAAAACGGATGCTTTCCCTGTTTGTTTTTTTTTTGTTTTGTTTTTTTTTTTTTTTTTTTTAAAGTCACACAGACTCAAAGGCAACTGGAGTTCAAGCAAAGTATGCTTCTCAATCATGGATCAGACAAGGGTGTGGGGCAGGGGCCCCAAAAAGAGTTGAATTAGCAAATCTCTCTTTAAAAAAAGAAAAAAAAAAAAGAAAAAAAAAACAAAGGCCTGGGTTGAATATGCACATGCTAGTTCATACACAGTATACAACCAAGAGTACATAATGGGTGTATGTGTGTGTATATGGCTAGATCTCTGTTTTCCACTTAGCCTAAGCCCCCTCCCTGCCCTGCCTTCAGCCCTTAACCCTGTGTATCCTCCTCAACATTATATTTCCCAGAAGACAAGATCATAAACATATCAGAGTAATACAAAATAATGAAAACAAATACTTGAATCAAAAGAAGCGCCAATAATGTAATGTGAACACTTTTTGTAGTGGTTTTTTTGTCTCATTCATACACTTCAGAGATTTTTTGATAGCATCGGGTTCAGAGTGAATTCAATTTAAAATACGAGTGTTGTTGAAAACAAAGATCGATTATAAAGGCAAATTTACATCTGTTGTATTTGAGTGTTTGCACAAGGCTGCTTGTACTGTATGTCGTTTGAATGACTGTGTTCGGCGCGTGAGGTGAAAATATGTGTGAGAGCTTGTGATTACAGCGGAGGAATATCCGCCTTGTGATTCTTTTCAATTCAGTATACTTTTGTTGTTTTGTTTTTTTTTTTCTTTTTGCTTGTCAAAAATATATTCTGATGTTAATTGTTACTAGCCTCTAGCGTTGCACTGAGTGTCGGCCTCACCCCTCATCCAGCTAAACGAACAACATGATACAAGTACTGAGGGGAGACGGGGACAGTTCATGTGTAAATGTTTACTCAAGGACTAAAATAAGTGTGTTTTTAAAAATGTAATGTTTATCTACCTTAGTGGCTTTCATTGTGGAATAATCCAAGAAAGTATGGATCATAATTGAGTATTGCACCATTTTTCAGACTGTAAACCTAAAAAAAAAAAAGAAGAAGAAAAAAGAAAAAAAAAATCACATATGTATAAAAAAAAAAAAATGCAGCAAAAAAAGTATTTTGCAGACCTGTGGCCATAGATTGGGGTAGAAGGACTTTAGCTCTCCCAAATCTGAGCAATGGAGGGAGTGAAGGACAAGACATCAGACTGAGCCTTGGCTTCTAGGGCTCACTTCAGAGGTGCCTACCTTTTTGGTTTGTTAGCTTTCGTTCTGTTTTCACGTAAGTTCAATTCACTCATGTTGTCATTTTTTTTTTTTTTTTGTGTTGTTGTTGTTGTTTTCCTGCAAGGCCACTGACAGTTTACAAACACTTTGTTTTTTTCTGGAGTTCAGAAAAAATATTAAAAAAAAAAAAAATCAGCAACGGAAAAGAATTAAACCATGGGAATGTTGGAAAAATGAAAAAAAAAAAAAAAAAGGACAAATGCTTCCATTTTTAAGAAAAAAAAAAAGTGCAACACTTCACAGAATGAAGATTTATTGTGCTACTTTCAGAACTCTGGGATTGAACAGTGTTGTCTTGTTCTGTTTAACCTTCTTCGTTCTGTGTTAATGTTGATTTCATGGACTATCTGAAGCCTGTATGTTTTATGTCGATTATATATATATTTTTTCCTTTATAGAAAAACAAACAAACAAACAAACAAAAAAAAACGACGAAAAGAAAAAAAAAAAAAAAGACATAATTGCTCACTATCTTGCACACACACGAAAAAGTGGATCTTGTCTCAGGAAGGCCAGGGTTCCAGAGTACCAACTCCACGCCATTTTAATGTACATTTTTATGACGAGTTAAAAAAAAAAAAAAAAAGAAGAAAAGAAAAAAAAAAAGGATGATTTAAAAGAAACAATTCTAAGCACTGAAAGTTATGGATTTCAGAGGAAGAGAAAATACCTTTTGTTTCTAAATCCGTAGCAGTTACATAATAACCAAATAATGGACTTTAAATGAAAATGGAGTGCTTTATATATAAATCTATATATTAAAATTGCTTTACATTTAAAAACAAAAAAAAAAAAGGTCAATGATTTTTGATTGTTCAAAAAAAAAACAAACAAAAAAAAAACGTGAATAACATGCAAAATGCTGTATGTTTGAATCTTTATTGTGTTTTCTTAAGGAGGTCCCGTCCTGACTGAATCAGGAACATTGTGCATTACTCTTTCTTTCCTCTTCTCTCTCTCTCTCTCTCCCTCTCTCCCTCTCTCTCTCTCATTCTCCCACAGCGGGTATTATTAATAGATAAATCAGACTTTTGTGGAACATTTTTCACGTTTTGGAGGATGTTTGTAAAACATGAGCTGGTTGTAAAAGGATCATGAAACTATGCACAAGTGTTTGGGGAGGGCGGGGCGGGGCGGGGCGGGTGGCGTTGGAAGACGGGGGATTTTATGGCCTACTTCTTCGTGGCTGATCTCTTGCAGGGGTTTTCGGGATCCAATGTGTTTTTGTTTTTTTTTTTGTTTTTTTTAAGAGGGTGGAGGGGGGGTGGAGAGGCGATTCACGTGGAGCCCCCTCCCCCCTCCCTCGCCTCCAGCTTCCTTCCCCTGATTCAGATTGACCTAGCGCTACATCGCCATGCTGTGTATTCCTAAAAACCAATGAGCATCTCACTCTTTAGCACTGTGGGATTCTAGCCTGTCACCCTCAAGGGTTTTTTTTTTTTTTCTCAGTCGTTACGGTTTTCTTGAGGGGTGGGGTGGGGGGGATACGGGATTAGGGCTGCTTTTTTTTTTTTTTTTGGCCTTTTTTTTTTTTTTTAATATTAAGTAAAAATGTCTGTACTGAGATTTAATGAAAAAGTCAGTGGCTTGTAATGTTTTATTTTTCTCTCTGTATATCTCTTTCTCCTCATAGAATGTGATTGTTAAATGACATGCACCGAAACAAATGTTTTCATGAACTATGGAGCTTCTTTCAAATATTAATAAAATAGCTTTTTTTCTTGGCTGTTAAACATGTGCCGTTGATCTTTCTTTTTTTTTTTTTTTATGTCCTGGATTGAGAAGTCATCTCTTATTCTCAAATCATATTTCTGTTTTCGGCATGGTGTCACTTCCTGCGCGTTTGTTGCAGCGTTAGCTTGATGCAAGAAGAAGAAGAAGAAGAAGACGACGTCAGGCTCTGAGGGCGAGCTCTCTGGGGCAGGCGTAGTAGTTGTCCTGTGGTTGTCGAATGTTGGGGTTGGCGTACACGGGGAAGTTGACTTCCTCCAGGTGTGAAGCCGCCTCGTGGTTATTTTGGGGGATTCCGGTGCTCTGCTGCTTCCTGGTCATTTCCTCATAGATAGGAACAGGAGATTGTGGTCTGAGATGAGGTCTCGCCTTCACCTACAAGACATAACATTGTGCAGAACTCAATTTATGTTCACTATGAAATATTGACAAGTTTTACTCATTCTTTGGATGTAGTTTATATTCCAGGCCTCTAGCGTTTATGTTAATCTACACATTGTATCGATTTTTGTTTCAGTCTAGAAAATTTCAGGAAATTCTGAAACATACCTGTCAGATTCCCAGATCTTGTATCTTAAAAACATTTTGGTCCAACCAACATTTACAATCATAAAAAAAGATTACCTTTAATCTTTGCTTGAAACAATGATAGATTATCAGAATTGTTGCAGATTAAGTTTCCGTTTTATGAGATTTTTTAGATTTTATGCCTTCAGAACAGTCACGTTGTCTTTTTTCAGAGAAAAAGGACAAAATTACTTTAAACAGAACAAAATTGACTCAAACACTAAAACACTAAAATCACTAAAACAGTTTGTCAGGCCTCTGTTTAAGCTCCAGCAGCTGCTACATGAACAGCTAGTCAGAAATAGTGCAACTGTGACAAGAGGAAAAGACACATGAACGTCATTGTTAAAGATAACAGACCTCAGAAATGACACATCAAGTTAAATCTGCCACATCTGCTGAGTGAAGTAATACTCACACATTTCTCTATGGCCAGCCAGCTAAGTGTGAGCAGAAGAAGCGCCGCTGTTGTAAAGATGGTGAAGATCAGTGGACCGTAACTGGGAGAGCAGTGGCATGACCTCCCTGCACAAACACACAAATGCCTGTTAACATCTGAGTACACATGGCTGGGTTTGAGTGTCAGTACTGCGTTGGGTTTGAACAACAGACCTGTCCTTTCAACGAACAAGAAAACCTTCTGAGGGCTGGTTATGATCTGGTCAACGCTGTCCTCTCTGTAGCTCAGCTCCCACATGTAGAGTCCTGTGTCACTGGGCTGTAAATGGGATATGGTCACGTTGACCCACAGAGAGTCCAGTCCTACACTGTGCTGCAGACGCCCCCTGTGCTGCGGGTCAACCTTGGCCTCGCTGTTCGGAGCCATTGACAGCAGCGTCGTCTGGCTCTGGGCACTGCGGTGGTAAAGGTGGAGGCCCCTCAGGCTGCCGTACTCCTGCTGAGGGGAGCAGGAGAGCTCCAGTGACTGGCTCTCCATCAGATGCTCAAAGATCAACTCTGCAGACGCTGGAGGAGAAAAAAATAGACTCAAGTTCTTGTAAAAAAATACTTCTAGTTCTAAACAACTAGTGGATGGATGGTCGTGGAATCTGGTTCATGTATTCATGGTCCCCTCAGGATGTTTAATTATTAACTGTCATCATTTTGGTCATCTGACTTTTCTTGGTGGTGGTGGGGGTGGGGGGGAGGCTGGAGCTGATTCCAGGTAACATTTATAGCAAGAGGTGTTTTACGCAGAAATGCGCCAGCCTTTCAAACCTCAAACCTCAAACCCACAAGCTGTGGCAGAAGAGCTAAACTGTGTCACCACCATCAAGTCAAAACTATTACTTTCTTATGAATAATATATTAGAAAAATGAATCGTTGATTAGTGAAGAGTTTAAACACAACCTCAAAATTTTTAATTCAATTTAGAAACATCAACATTTTTGTTCTTATCACTGGGTGGTATGTTGATGTTACAAAGCTACACTGATATACCGCCCATTGAATAAAAAAAACTATACGTTATGCATTATACATTAATATTTACATTATTATTATTATGCTACAGATGTTAATGTCACAATAAAGAAGCTACGAAACCATCAAATTCTACCTCATGCATATAAACTGTCGCAGTATTATAAAGATCTTTTTGCAGAGTTTTTGTAAAAGGTGAATTTTTTTGTCTTACCTTTTGAGAGGTGAATGAAAACGAGAAGGCACGCTAAGCTCGTCATGGCCTCTGCAGTTATAAAAGCACAGAGTTATACCAAAACTAAGGCATGTTGTACTCCTCCTATTTCCTTCAGTCACGTATGAGACTTTGTGGACAGCCTCACTATATTTATTGTTCTTCACCTCAAAGCAGGAAGACGACTTCAAAGCAGAACTGCTGTTAAAATACTGCACTTGGTCTCGTGCTCATTGTCTAACCGAGTTTTTAAAGATCACGCAGGATGTTATGAAGATGTACAGTCCTTCCCGAGCCTTTGTATCTCATACACACATACCACCAGAGCACTTCTCATTTTGGATTGAGGGTTTTGTCACATGCAAATTATTTGAGGTGTGACCTTTTCTGTCTGCTTTCAACAAGCAGGTTTCGACATTATTCGGAAAGAGGATAAATATCAGGTTCACCGTGGGTCACCACATGCGACATGCAAGATGAGTCTGGAGATGCAGTTGCAGATGCAGGAGAGACAGTCAGTCAGTCACAGCGCAGGTACTTTCCAGGATGTGGTTTTATATAATATCTGTATGCGTGCAGGGCTGACTGACGGTCCAATACAGCTGCTCTGCAATCGATATAAATAGTAAACATACTTTTGTAAAGCTTATGATGTTCAGGGTTTTTTTTGTTTCTATTGTTTTTTTATCGCACAGAAAACAGCTCTTTGCAAGTAAAATGACAATCTGAACCCAAGATGGGGAAGAAGTAAAAATGTTTGTCCAACACACATCACCATTTTGAGATGAATAAGATTTCTTCTTAGGATTTATTGCAGGAATGTCATGTTGGGTTCTTTCAGCTGCACGAAGTCTAATCTCTATTTACTCATGATCTTGTCAAACGTCTAACAAACTGGACCAGAAAAGCAAATGGCTGCAGGGTGTGCTGGTCTAAAAGACTACCAGATGATAAAATAAATGAATTTCATTTTTGGGTCCACCTCAGCTCCACATGAATCAGACTGTTGTCTCAGTTGCGAGTTGATTAGTAGATAATCAGACTCTGGTGTGCAGAGCTGCTGCCTGATTGTCCGCCTGCAGTTTAAAATGCTCCAGCGCTCAGGCTGGTTTGCTGTCTAGTGGGTCAGAGAGGAGTGTTTGCAATCTGGACCGGTTTGCTGGTTTGAGTTACATTCATGGAGACTGTTTATTTTTGGGTCAACCTCCTTGCTGGACTCTTGTTATCAGGATTCTGCATTAGGTCGTCTTTAGCTTTTCCACCCAAACATTACACACAACATGCTTTGCTTCAAAGACCTCAGCTCACCAGGCGCACTGTGCAGGAGCAGCAACAAAAGGCTCCAGCTGAGGGACGAGCGCAGGTGAACACTATCGGAGTGACCTGCCATCCGGACTCGCTGGAGATTGTTATTGAAGCTGACATGTTTGGAGTTGGAGCTCCTGTGAATGCCGACGAGTTACGCCTTGGAGTGGAGCACAATGATTTCTGTAGAGCAACATCGTCTTCAAGAGATGAGTACAGGATCATTGCTGGACTATTGGACTGTGGCACCAGACACTGGGTAATGTTACACGTATTGCACCTTTTAAACAACATTTTAACTTCTACTTCTAAACACCTCTATGATCCGCAGATGACTGAAGACTCCCTGGTCTACACAAACCTCCTCATATACTCCCCTGTGGCCTCTGCAGATGGAGTGATTCGAATGGATGAGGCTGTGATTCCCATTGAGTGTCATTACGAAAGGTCTGTTTGGGGTTTTTTTTTTGAAGATCTGGGCTCACTCACTACTTAAAATGTTTTTCTGTTTCGTAGGAAGTACAGTTTGTCCAGTTCTTCCATTACACCTACCTGGATCCCCTTCATGTCTACCCAAGCTGCAGTGGAAACCTTAGAGTTTGACTTGAGAATCATGACAGGTGGGTTTCAGTCACTTTGTGTGTATATACCTGTACTTTCTGTGTGTACCTGCATGTATTTGTTTGTTTTTTTTGTGCAGATGACTGGCTATATGAAAGAAGCTCTAACGTGTTTTACCTCGGTGAGCCCATCAGCATCGAGGCATCCCTCAGAATCGGACATCACATGGGACTCCGAGTATTTCTGAACAGCTGCGTGGCCACACTTTACCCAGACATATACTCTGTCCCCAGATATGTCTTCATTGAAAATGGGTAAGTATGTGAAACATTTGATATTTAAAGGGTGAGTTTATGTATTTACAGATCTTGGTCTATTGTAGTATGTTTAGCATCGTCTCAAGTTATGGGGCTGAAGACTGAAGTTCAAAAAGAGCTAACGAAGTTGTAAAATTTTTTTTTTTTTCTTTTTGTCCTCAGTTGCTTGGTTGACTCCCACCTTCCAGGTTCAAGGTCCCATTTCTTATCCAGGACCCAGGATGACAAGCTCCACTTGGTCATTGATGCCTTTAGGTTTCATAATGAGGACAGCGGACAGGTGAGGCTGCACTTCAAGTTAAGTTGCGTCAAAACTGCACTTTTTTTTTTTTTTTTCACATTTGACTTGTCTTTTTCTTGCAGCTGTACATCACATGTCACCTGAACGCTGTACCAGTAAACAATGCAGAGGCAACAAGTAAAGCATGCACTTTTATAAATGGACGGTGAGTGCGCAGTCAAACCGATCAAATTGTAATCAAACAAGAGGCGTGAACTCTGAAATCGCCATCTCTTTTCAGATGGCGGTCAGCTGATGGGAATGACTACTTATGTGGACACTGTCAAAGCCAAAATGAAATTAGCCAAACCCACAGTGAGCCCAGCAGCCCTGACAAGTTCAGTCCTCGAGGGTTTGGGAAGCCGGATGAACCAGAAACCTTCTGGAGGAGCGGACTGAAGACCAATAAAGGTAGTTTCTTGTAGCAACTAGACCATAATGACAAATGTTCATGTCCATGTTTTCACCATTTAGAGATCAGACCCATGTTTGGATGTGATTTAAAGATGTATCATTGTCTATGTAGTGTGGGAACAGGAGGCAACAGTGGGTCCGATGGTGGTCTTACCAGCCATGAAGAAAAGTGGGCCTATACCTGATGAAGAGCTTCCTCCAGTTCTCACTAAAATCAGCAGACCTCTGTACGGCAGCCAGTGGAGGAGTGGAGTAAATGAGAAGAGAGTTGGTGAGTTAAACTCTAAATCATAAGACTTATTTTGCTAACGTAGACCCTTTCTGGGTCCTGACGAAGATCATAATGAATCTTCAGCTCAAACATGGGCTTTTAAAATGGCTAACATTAACTTATGGTTCGCCTAGATCTGGAGAAGGGACTGCTTCCTGCTCCAGACCAGGTGGAAGTTCAGACTGTTGCTTCTGAAGAGAAAGATGTTAAAAATGGGACAGATCTAACAGGTAAACTGTGAAATACTTTAAAATTTCTGACAATTTTAATCCAAAACTAACACTTCTCTAATTGCAGACGGAGATGCAGAAAGTGAAGCTGAAGCTCCTCTGGAAGAGTCCGTGGTCACCTTGAACTCAAAAGATGTAGCAGAGCTGGACACTAACGGCACATCGGCACTCAGTGACGTCAGCCCCACTGCTCAGTTGGATGTGACGACGCTGTCCAATGCAAATGCTACAGACCTTTCACATACAAATGACCCAAAGAGATAATAAACAATTAAAACTACACTTGATTTGACTGATCAACATAATACAACTGGCTGTACAGGAGTATAAACTAGTTGGTCTTTATGGCTTTTGTGCACTTTGTAATGCACAAATGAAACTGTTGGTTCCCAAAAAATCTTAACTTTTTAAGCTTGGACTTTTAGTCTGCTTTTAGTCAACAATTTCTCAAATGTTTGGCCCTGACAATATTGTTTCTGACTGATTTGCTGGACTTATTTGATTTGAAGGCTTAGTAGTTGTGCCAAAGTGTTCGCCTAATATGATCAGTCAGGTCAAACCACTCCAAATTACTATGCAAGTAACTCTGCACTACATCTACATGGAGGTTTCCAAAACATATATTTTGATTTGAACAAACATTCAATATTTATGATACATTACAAAAAGAAATGTACCTCCAGTCTATACTGAAGATATACAGTCATAAGTATAAGATGTTTCGGTGGAAGTGTGGAAATTTTCCTTCACTCTAAATGGGAACAAACATTAATGAAACCATTCTGGTTCAAAGTTAGTTTGGTTCATCAAACACTCACATTCATACAAGTGAAAATGTGCAGTTTCAGTTGGTTATAATCACAGCCTCCAGAGCTATTTTGAGGCTTTGGAAAATAATTATAACTAGAGATTAAAGGCTAATTTGGGGATGGTACTTCCACATTTCTGGGACATACATCTGTATTTATTGCCTACATTATGTCTTGAAGGATTTTTTGCTGCCGTGTACCAACGCTGTCTTTAAAAAATGTCTCATATATGAAAATGTTACCAACACTAAGATAAAATGTGGCAGTATTTACAGTAATCCTCTATTAACTATAGGATTCGTTGATGCTGGCTGTTGGCCAATCAGATGCACGTATCTCAGTGTGACTGCAGCTTTTAGTAATTCTCCCTCACCCCTTAATGAGTAATTGTTCCCAGCTTGTCCTCTACATGTGATTTGACTGATCTGGTCTGAAGTGGGGAAGCCTTTGAGACACTTTTTAGGATTATCTCCGGTGTTTTCTGCATCTCACTTCAAACAACAGTGAAATTTGGAGTCTGGGGGAAAAGATGGTGATCAAAGGTCACTCAGCCTCTCTGGCACTGCTGCTGTCAGTCACCATTGGTGTCGCAGATGCCATTCAATCTTTAAAAGACGGGCCCGTGATCGACGCTGAAGGGAGAGAGTACAAATCTGCGACGTTAAGAACTGATGCGGAAAACATCAGAGGACAACAGCTCAATGACAAACCCACCATCCGTGTGCAGTGCACAGAAACGTCCATGATCGTTGTGGTGAAGGCCGACCTGTATAAAAAGGAGCGTCTTGAGCTTTTTTTGGGAGAAGCCGGGCCCTCTCAGAGCGCTCAGTGCCGAGCTGTTGCTGCCGGTGACACCAAATATGTCATTGAAGCTGGGCTGCAAGACTGTGGCACCAAATTAACTGTAAGTTATTGTTGCTGGATCGTGTTGCATTCATGTATGTGTGTGAAAGTTTTGAGCAGATTTGAATGTGTATTTATATTTAGGTATCTGGGGACTCTGTGATCTACTCAAACCAGCTGGTAATCTCACCAGCTGCCAGTTACCATGGCATTACAAGGATGACCCACACTGTAGTTCCTGTTTCCTGTCACTATAAAAGGTGAGATGTCACCAAGGATATTTTTGTTTTAGACGTCTTCATCACGGCTGACATGTTAACTTTCCGGGGCAGGACGCACTTTGTGAGCAGTAACACTCAACCGTTGTCCATGAGCCTCTCTGCTCCTGCAAAGGCGCGCTCTGCCTTCTCTCTAAAGCTGATGACCGGTACGTGTGGCTCTAATGCTTTTTTTTTTCTTGTTTAGTGTGCATAGCAGTGACGTTTGTGTTCCACGTCTAGATGACTGGACAAGCGAGACATTCTCCAATATGTTCCACCTCGGAGACCTCCTGCACCTCGAGGCATCCTACACCGCGCCTGATTCAGCACAAAGACGGCTGTTCATCGACAGCTGTGTTGCCACTCTGTCACCTGACACAACATCAGTCCCCAGATACTACTTCATTGAAAACAATGGGTAAAAGAGGAGCTGAGAATCCAGTACGAAACAACAAATTGGTTGCTGTCCAATGAGCAAATGTTTGTTTGTTTGTCAGGTGCCTGGTTGATGCAAAAGATGGAGGGTCAAACAGTCTGTTCCAACCCAGAACGAGGAACTACTCGCTTCAGCTGCAGCTTAATGCTTTCCTGTTTCACCAGGATACGAGGAACTCAGTGAGCAACTCCTAACAAACCTGATTTAAAATGTCTGAAATGCTACAAGGATGTGTAACAACATTTCTGTGGCCATCTTTGTTTTTAGATATTTATCACTTGCCTGCTGAAAGCTACTTCTAAAATGCGGAGGAGCAGCCCCATCAACAAGGCCTGCAATTACATGCAGTCAAGGTGATTTATTTTCCTTTTGTGGCTCCTTTGTGGTTTACCATACAAAGCCTTGCACAGCTTAGTCTGCACTCTGTGTTTCTATATGCTGACTCAAGTCTACTGCAGATGATAAATGTCCAGCCCGGAGTAAAAAGTATGAAAGCAAGAAGTTTGTTTTAAGAAATAATTCTGTACATTTTTCTCATCAGGTGGGAAAATGTGGATGGGAGTGATGATGTGTGTCGATGTTGTGATAGCACCTGTAACAAAAGTTACAGGAAATGGTACAATAAGACGGATCTGAGACGTCGGACCCCTGAAGGTATGCCGTAAACTTTTCTGTGCAAACGTCCCAACACAATGCTCCCCTACTAAATATTTTTGACTTAATGTTTCAGATGACATGGTTTGTGGCAATGCAACTATTGGCCCTCTGATGATCTTCACCAGAAAGTAGGCAAAGAAATAGCTAAATAAATCAATAAATGGTCAATATTTCAATGCCCTTTTAATTTTGTTGGCATGGCAACATTAAAATCAACCGAAGGTAAGCTCTTTGTGTCTTTTCAGTTGAATTACATGCGATGCAATGACAGCTCATTCTACAAGGGTAACTAATCATATTCTGAATATTAAACACTTTTTGTTTTTATTTTGAAGGTTTGTACCGGAAATAGATGATGTCAGTATCGCTGACATAACCGTTCACAATCACTGACCTCTAGTGGTGACGGCATGGAACTGCAACAATAAATTAAATTACTCAATTATATATCGGATTAATTTTATGTGTAAAGCTGACAGGTTGATTATTAGCGTGTTAACAATTACCTTCCAGCTTAGCCAAACTCAAATTCATCGTGCCACGTTCACGATTTTTTGAAAATGTATCTACGTATATTATCGGCGGTGATGACAACATTGCCCTCTTGTGGTCACGTTGAGTAATTGCATCAAGTTAGACACAATAGCATAATGATATTTCCGGCTAAAACATTCAAAATAAAAGCTTTGCTATGGGGAAGTTACGGAAGTTACGCACTTTTACCACCAGAGAGCAACGTACACGCATGATCACAATATATTTAACACAATTAAAGCAACAACTCGCTTTAATTACTGAGGCAGTTTGTTACTTAGTTTAGATGTAGTTAATCAGACACTAACGGGTTAATTAATTATACAAACCTGATATAACTGAAATGAATAAAAAGCTCATGACGTGTATTTACTTTATTTATATTGCATATTTCTGGAGGGAATTGTTTCGTCCCAATTACGGGATGTTTACGAGCGTTTTTCCTTGTTGAATTACTATTAATACAATCATAGGTAGCATTTCCATGCTCAATATTTACTTTTTTTCTAATACGCAACTTTAACTGGAATGAGTCAGAAGGGATTTTAAAACTTGAATGGCTCGTCTTGCTGGTTGATTTTGTCTAAAAGTTTAACATAGAGAGGAAACATCGAATAAGAGAGACCAGGTTTATGAACTGCTTTATTCAAGAAGAAACAGTAAACATTCAGACTTTGCTACAGAAATCACAAATGAAATCCTGTAGAGTGCTTTGTGGGTCAAATCCTAAAACAAATATTCATGATTAAGCTTCAGTTTTTTGACAACTTTTAAAAGCAGAAAAAAAAAAAATCTTCCAAAAAGCTTCTAAGCTGTCCCAGAGTCATCGAATCGTAGACATGTTATGAAACAACAGCAAGAAGAAGAAAATGTGTCAGAACTATTCTTCAGGAGTTAAAACCGTCTGTGTGATATTTAATAAGCCTTATTTTCTTGATTCAATATTCTTACGCAGCAGAGTCTGAGCAAAAATGTCCAACATTGACTGGATTAGCATATTTAACAAATGATAATGAGCCCATACTTACCAGCGTAGACTCTGCCTGTGTTACTCGTGCGAAGCATTAAATCATCAGTTTAAATCAACATAAATCAAATACTGCGCTGATCACATCAAGCAAAGTAGAAAGAAACGTGTAGCACACTCAAGTATGATTTATTACAGTTACTCCTCGAGATCACACTGAAAGTTTGGCTGCCGTTAGCGTGAAACGCTTCACTTGTCGTGGGCTCGTTTTCCGTTTTTCACGGGAGGCCTCGAGGTCTCGTTACGTGTGCACACAAAAACACAGGTCAACGTAAAAAAAAAGTTAAAATTACAGCAGTGGTACTTACAGCTTTAACTAACCTGTTTACTGGCAGAGATTCTCCTTCATGTAAGTAGTTAAATTCAAATGATCAAGTGAGGACAGCTGATGAAACAAACAGGATTAAGTAGTAAAAGCATCATCACAAACCTCCCAACAAACATGTAATGCACACATGGCTGTAAGTGACAGACTTAATGGTGTCTGCATGTGGGACTCTTAACAAATGATTTGACTTTTGACCAAGTCGGCAATCTTTGAGACTGCTGTGGAACCGCCGCTTCTACAGTTTCATGTAATAACTTTACACTTTTGGCATAAAGTTACTCAATGAAAACGGAGCTTCCTGATGCTCTCACCAATCAAGGATGGCGGACACAGGTTCAATGAGCTTAACAAGAATATAATTCACATGCCTGAAGGAAAATGGTGCCCTAAACGCAACAACACAAAACAAGGGCCTTCACCAAACTTGCTGCAAGTTTGGGGACAATGAGATCCAACAGCTCTGGTGTAAAGCTGTGAGGGCCCCTGGTAATGAATGAGAAGACAGAAAATGGTGAGACTTGCCTCAGGCTGAAACAGGGCTACACTGAGACACGGCCTCAGCCAGTCCCCCATGGCATCGCTACAGGGAGAAGAGAAATCTGGGTTTTAGCACTACAGCCATCAGCGACCCGGAAGTTATGCAGCTGTACAATGCACTCAGTGCGTCAAAGGCTAGCCTGCCAGTGCCATGTACAGAGCATCAATAATAAAAATGTAAAAAAAAAAAGAAACATTTTTAATTTAACGTTAAACAGATGCACATTTCTGTAGACAGTGTTCATCTTCTAGACAACAAAAGCACAGGTAGTTTAGAACCGGAGTACAAACCTGCATGACGTCTCTTTTCCCACTAAAATCCCGCAAAGAAGAGTCTTACATTTTTGCCACATTTTATTACAATACAGTTTTTACAACAATACATATACCATTTCATTTAGTAGCTCGGCCTACTTTAAGGTTAAAACTACGAACAGGAAACATAAATAAACGGATGCGTGAACAGTTATTTGAAGCCCTCACCAAACAAAGTTGGGGACACAAAGTCCAACAGCACTACGTGCTGCGAAGGCCTCACTGTTAAGCTTAGAACAGAAATGTATTTACATAAAACTTGCCTTGATAAAGGGTGGGTACTGCCCATGTAACTCCAGCGCCTTCACAACACTACGAACCATATCTACTACACTTCTATACACCTAAATGAAACATGAGAAGGAAAAAAAGCCACAGAACAGAGATGGTTTGAAACAACAGTTCATAGTCTTGGTTAGGTACAGTGTAAATATTTCCCATGCGCTCTGTGATGCTTTTTATAGCTCTTTTGTTTGCTGTTTAGCCAGTGTCTCTTCCTCATAGATCAGTAGTAGAATAAACAGTACGTCGCCGTACTAGAATACCAATACTGGTTTGTCTACTAGCAGCTGAGGACATTAGAAAAGGGTTGAGTGTCCAAACCTATTGAAGAGAGGAAGGCAGGCTTCAGTAGCGGCCTCCGGGAGACATGACAGGGGGTCTCATACCCATGGGTGGCCGCGGGGGGGCTCCCTGGTACCCTGGGGGAACCACGGGAGGGGCCTGTCCGTACGGAGGCATCCCTCCTGGCATGTAGCCCGGCATCCCCTGGGGCGGACCACCATACTGGCCTGAGAGAACACAGGGTTGTTGACTTTACATTCAAAGGAAAAATCAAACAGCTTTGGTCAGTCAACAGTGAGGCTGCATGCTACATTCATGTCATATGAGGTGACAGTTATCAAGGAGACGTCAGCGTTTGTGAGGTTAAGTGATATAACATCATATTCCTTAAATTTAAGTTAATTTAGGGTTTTTTAATTTATTATTTTATTTATTTATGATTTAATTTAGGCTCTATGACAAACTAACGTGTTGTTTTTCAGTCAAAATAACTTGGATGTTGACGTGAACTCTGAATAATTCGTATACGATACCTCAATATGACATGAATGCAGCATCAGGCCCCACAGTGCTTTGTGCTACATGTTAACAGCAGCATGCTAACATGCTAACAATGATAATGCTTGCATGCTGATGCAGGTATAACATGTAGCATGTTGCATGTACACTTGCTAATTAGCACTAAGCACATTGGTTTTATAGGTATTTGATCAGGGAAAGGAAAAAAAACAGAAGTCAGGGGATCTCCAAACTTATTAGGATTCATCCTCTGGGGACAATCAATGTCTGTACAAAGGTTCATGATAAACCATCTGATAGCTGTTGAGAGATTGGACCAAAGTGGTGAACTGAACAAACGCCTGAGCTGCGCCCCTGGCATGTTCAGTATTTCATGGTCGAGAGATTAGAGATTCTCACCCTGTAGTAGAGTTTTGTACCCAAAAAACAGCAACAAGCAACAATAAACAGCTCTGTTTTTTTTTTTGTTGTTGTTGTTCTGAGCTACAGACAGGCCGTATATACCAGGTATGGGATGCCTCATGCCAGGCTGCTGAGGAGTCATCATGCCACCCACGGGACCCACTGACGGGGCTGCAGCGGTAGTCTGGCCTTGGCGGTGAATACTGCGCTGATATCTGGGCAACTGAGCCCGCAACTCTTCCTATAAAAAGACACAGAGAACAAACAAGGAGGGATAACTGACGCCGAAATTCTGCAGCTCAGCCAGAAGAAATCAATAAGAAAATGAATAAATCATTTTGATGAAGCAGAAGAAAACAAACATATTGTGACTTTCACTATAATTAAACTGTTCTTTTCTTAAAATGCTACTTACTGTAAAAACTAGAAAGAGAGACAGCTGTAGCTGGACTACTCACCAGTGAGATATCCTCATCAGGGTGGATCAACTTACTGGTTGCACTGGAGGTGGTGAGGGTGGCAGGCTTACTGGTCACAGTAGAGGGAGGTTTGGAGACCGTACTGCTGCCAGCGTTGGGGCTGGCCACAGCTACGGTGGCCTGAGTGTAGGCCGGGAATGTGGGCTTTGAGGGGTCAGAAGAGGTAGAGGGGGGAGCGTGAGGAGACCCTGACACTGTCTGCTGACTCTGAGGGGGGGAAGGGAGGGAGAGGAAAACAGATTAGAGAGACTCTGATGAACAGAATAGTCATACTTTGAGGTTACTCCCATTATCAAAGTTTCTATCAAATCCATTTAAATCTTGGCGTTAAGATGGAGCAGACCGGACTGTCTCTGGGTGCATCTTTCTCTGAATTCTTACATATCTTTCACTTTCTGCATCTAAATCTGAAAACAATCTGTTCTCACTTTCACTTGAAGTGACAGCCAAGCGGTCATTTTGCTTCTATGTGCTCAGATTTTGCAATATTATACAGCAAGTCTTCATTTTTTGAGCTCAAATAAATGAAAAACGACATCTGAATTAAACAGCAACATGTCTTTTTCAGAACTGTTTGCACCTACAGAATTTATGCTGCCCTAAATTGTGGCTGCAGGTACAACACCATCAATTAAAGGGTAACCGGTTGGATTTTCTAAAGCCGGAAAACAGCCAAGAGGAAGTGGAGAAGTCTAGTTTTCTCTCAGGCTGCTTGAATTACAGTATGCTGAAAGGCTATTTTGGATTTTCTTCTAAACGACACAAAAAAAGCCGCCTGGATTTAATGCCAACTCTATAAACGGGTTATTTCTACAGTAACGTCGCTGTTGTCTCACACATGGGAGAGTAACCGTTTAAAGTATGACTGGAGTGAAAACCTTTTGTCGAGCCTGCAAGAAAACAAATCCATAAGAGCATGCTGTGCTACATTTGCTTACAGCGGGTTCAGAAAAAAGAAGCTCACTTTGCAAAACTCTCCATTTTTTTTGATTCTGCTGAGGCGATTAAGCAAATTTTTAGTGTTCTACGAGCGCAGACGTGTAGCAAATTATAAAAAAAGCAAATCATGTTTAAAGTATTTTCTACCCGACATCTTGGCAAATAAAAACAGAATTAATCCGCCCAAGTACACCACAGGCAAACTATACACAACTGTGTGCATGCCAATTGTAAAGCTGCAGGTTGTCAGAGTAAAGCAGGCAGACAGCTGCGTACTTGTGATGTGATAGGGAACAGAGCTTTGGGGGAGGAGGACTGAGAGTCTGCGCTTGATGAGCCTGCACTTGTACTTGTACTTGCAACACGATTGGCCATCTGTAGCACAGGAAAAGAGTGAAGAATAGGAAACGTAAATAGAATGATTCATTTAAAGGAATTGCTCGGTGAGGTCTCACAGTCCGTGTGAGCACAGAGAGCTAACGCAAACATCCCCGCTCCATCAGGAGGATCTAATTTCTTGCCCCATCAGAGTGCTGAGGGAGATTTTAAAAATACAAAACAGTAAATGGTGATTTTACCTGTCCAGCAATGGGGAAAAGGGGCTTTGTGACATCAGGCTGGGCTGAGGGTGCAGTGGCGGCAGGAACAGCAGGTCTGGTCAGCACGTTCGCAGCTGGAGGGACCTGAGCCATGTGTGTGATGCCTGGACGGTGGGCCACAGGAGGTGGCATGCCTGACACCAGCAGAACAAATTCATCATATAAAAGGGAACAAGTAAGGCCTCAGCACACTCAGCAAACTTCTATTTTGAAAAAATGTGATTTTAAATGAATAATTCACATCAAGAATCACGTTACCTGGTGGCACACCTGGCATCATCGGAGGCATCCCTGGACCTGGAGGCATCATCCCACCCATTGGTATCATCCTAAATACATGAGACAAACATTTAAATCAAAAGATATAAAGAGGATGGGATTCATGAAATATGACTTGATTAATAATAATGAACTTTTATTTACCCTGGAGGCATTCCTGGCAGTACGGGTGGCATTCCTGGCATCATTGGCGGCACCCCGGGCATCATTGGGGGAATTCCTAAAATAAAAGAGAGTCATTTTAATAAACTCTAGTGTGTTACCACATAAAAATATAATTCGTGTAATGTACTTTAGGGAAAACTGAAAGATACAGCACCGGGGCAAACTATGTCAGCAACAGCTCTGAGGTTAAATACTGGACAAAAGCAGAGGTTGTAAAGATTTGTAGGACCACATAAGAGTTGTGTAACATCACCAGGACTATGCAGAATAGCTGTATATATAACATTGTATATATTATTTAGCATAAGCTCAATAGTAAGCTTATTCTCATTCAAGTTCCCACCTGAGTAGCTGCCCGGTGGTATCCCTGGAGCACCAGAACCAGGAGGCATGCCGGGCTGGGTCATAGGGGGGATGTAGCCAGCCTGAGGTTGACCTGCCGAGGGCTGCTGGTAGGAGGGACCAGGCTCGTCGTCGTCATCGTACTCATCAGAGTCGTCCTGGTTCTGCTTTTTCTTTTGAGTCTCTGAAAATAAAAACAAGTCTGTAGAGCAGATCTTAACAGGACAGGGCAGTAAGCCACGCAGGCGGCAGTACCTTGGTTCTTTTGCTCTAGCACTCTTCTTCTCTCTTCCATGTCTTTTTCGGGAATACCCTCCATGCCGTAGATCTCCAGCTCGATATCAGTCCTTCCAGGTATTGCATTAGGGACTCCGTCAATAGTCTCTTTATGCACCTACAATAAGCAGTGATCATTTTAGTGCATAAACACATTTTGTTTATGATTTTTTTTTTTACGTGATGATATTACTGTTTCCTCACCTGCATGCAGTGGATTGCAAGTCCAGGGCCAGTGTACAGCTTTTTGTGACAGATGTGGCACTTGAAATGTTTGGCCTTCTGATGCTGGATGAGGATCTTCTCATCATCAAAATCTCTGTTACAGTACCTGAGATCACTGCTGAGGAAACTCAAACCAATGTAATGCTGAAAGGCTGAACGGGAGCATGCATACTTAAATATACATATATCTTATAGTTATGCAAGAAAGACAACGCCTGTTTCTAATGTCCTGTCACAGTATTTCCAAAATCTGTCCTGCTGGCTGCACATTGTCAGCGTGCTTATTATTAGAAGGAGATCAGGTTAACTTACAGCTGACGTTAGCTCAGTAAACAGAGGATACATCTGTCTAGATAGGAGGCGTTAAAGACAGGAGGCGTGAAAGGATACCAGCACCACGGCTTCATCTGCTTTTTCTTCTTCCTCCCCATGATTCCTGTGCTTCTCTGTTCGCCGCCTGCTAATCCAGTGAAGGTAAAACAGCCAACAACATATCAACCAGAGCGGAAATGAAGCAGCTGAAGATGGCGACGGATCTCCAGCTCGCCGCCGTCTGCGCGGCCCCAGGCGCCCTCCTGCGGTCCAACTATATACTTTATCTGTTTCATAGAAAATACCGACATATGTTTGCATTTACTACTGAGAAATGGATATCTGATCTATGGATGTGGCTGCTTTACACACATAAATGCATGATTAATCATGTAAATCATTTATAATATGTTATTTATAGCCTGCTAGGATTGTCAGACACTGTATCTGTCAGACAGATTTGTTTTCTTTGGTTGACATAAAGAAGCATTTTAACCTTTAAGGACATCACTGCTGTAGATGTGACACAAAATATCACTTTCTGAATGAAGCATGAGTGATATATTTGAACAGACTTTGCATGACTCATAATAAGTCATGTTTAGGATGAACATGAGGTGAAGATTTGTATCAACTTCATGCAAGTTTAACGCGCTCCATACAGTTTGTTCTTTGTTATCTGACTCCATCTTCACATTGTCAAATCTGCCCCCCCCCCCCAAAAAAAATATTGGGTCTTCAACCAGGGGTCCGTGACCCCTAGTGCTGTCAATTTTTGTCAAAATAATTTATGAAAATTAAAAAATCCAACAAAAATGATAATGAGTAAACTGCTTATTTGACAAGATTTGGCAAAACTATTAGTATTTATATATTATTTATAAATGATTCCATTATGCTTATATGTGTTTATCAATCATAAACACATGTAGGCTAATAACCCAGCGTATAAACAGGTTAATAAAGTGAAATAAAAGGTGAATAAGGTAAATATAAAAGCTATTATAAGCCAGGCTTAAAATGTGACACATGTGGGGGGGTCTCTGTTCTGTTTGTTTCTCGTCCAAGGGGTCTTTGGGCTGAAAAATGTTGAAGACCAAGAGAGTATAAATGTTTACCCGCAGTGATGACAGGCCCCCGGAACCTTCCGAAGAGGTCAACGTCATAGTCGGACACTATTGAGAAGGTCCGCTCATCCGTTGCGCATGCGCACAAGGCACATAAACGAGAACCTTTATACCCTCAGAGCTCTTGTTGTTTATTTTGATGTTAGTCAGAGAATTAATAACAATAACAGTAATAATATAAGTCTGCCAACACAGCACCGGTAAACGACAAGCATACGCCCCTGTTAGCTGCCATCTCCGCCGGCTGTCAGCTCGCTCCGTGCAGCGTTAGCGTCATGTTTACCTCGCAGACCTCGTCCTTCCAGGACTCAATCGACGTGGAGGAGAGAGATGACTTTGACAGCGAAGACATCGCCGGATACAGCCAGAAAACACAGCTGAACTGCTACTACACCATCTATCTTTATCAGGGCACAAGGTAATGGGTCCTAGTTTCTCTTTAAAACAGCTGGTGTCTGTCTGTGATATGAATAATCTAATGTTTGTATGTGTGTTAGATCGTGTAATGATCATTTAATGAGGTGTTATGATTTATTTCACAGTGTTTTTATTATTTATTATTGTTCAGAGTTGCTACCTTTTATCCTGCAGGACATCTTACATGTTTTTCCTGAATACATCCAGGTCCCTGATGAGTGATGAGTGTTACTCCTAATTATCACACCGTCTATGATTCTCACCCTAAAGCATTTTCTATTTAGTTTTTGTCCTTCCTTGTTCCTGAACCTGCCGACAGTGACACTGCCAGGTAAAACCAGCTTCAAACATTCAGTACTAACCAGGTGACGAGTGACCTGTCGATTGTCTTAGATCTGAGGCCTCTGAGGAAAATGTGGCGTGGAATCAGAGACGAGCAGACTCCACAACCAGTCAGGAGGACTTTAGGTAACGAAGGAGCCATCTCTCCGCCCGCCTTCTCCTTTGCTTTCTAGTGGTCGTCTCTCTTTGGCTTTCACTGTCGTGCATTAGTGTATCCACGGGCTGTCACTGGAAATCCAATCAGCGTGGAGTCAGTGCTGTTTTTCATTCGTGCTTTTGTTCAGACTGGTCATCGCTGTGCTGCTGAGTTACATGGCCTTTTGGTCTCTCCCAATCTGTACGGATCTCCGTTTCCATGTGTCCAAGTGAAGTTGACAAAAAAAAAACAAAAAAAAAAAGTGAATGAAATTCATTTGAATGTATGCATACAGTGTTTGAAGCTTTAAAAAAAAATACATCCTGTCATTGACTATATCTTTTTTGCAGCACAGCTGCAGCTGTGTGACTCAGTTTGTGTGTTTGTGTTTGTTGTGGCTAATGGTCATCCAGCTTTCTCCATCTGTTCTCCATTAACTTGAGTGGCTTCCAGATTCCTCATTGCTCCTCCGCTGGCTGCTTGTATCCGTACTGACTTTCTGCCCTGCCCACAGCCTGACACTGATTGACAGCAGCCTGCCACTGGAAGCGGAACCTGAGCTGCGGACCTACATTTCAAGGAGGCTGAGCAAAGGAGCCCTGCTGGGTGGCATGGGCAACATTGCCACCGTGGAACTCAGGTAATCGTTCTCACATCCTCGCGCGCATTTTGCGTTACGTCACGGCATGAAATAAGTAAGAAGATTAACACAAATGTGTTATTATTCACTCTTCACAGTCTCCCAGAGCAGGCAGTCGGCTGCTACTGCTGTCTCCTGGAGCAGGAAAGGTCTCCCGAGCAGCCTGACGCCGATGGAAATGGATATGTCATCTGCTTTATGGGTGGATCTGAAAAAGGATTGAACCTATATCCTTTGTGCACAGTTCTCTATTGTCCTTATGAAATCATCACTCAAAGCCTTTCAGTATTAATTGTTTAATCCTTGCCATTACAAAATGTTCCTTCTTGCTTTGTTGTTTTGTTTTCCATGTTGCTGTAACAGCTCCAAATCCTTGACCCGATACACATTTAGATTGGAGCTTGATAAATATGTCCAAGGCCTGCATAGCAGCCTGCAAACTCCAGAGGTATGAGAATGTAATAACAGTGTCATGAAACTATATGTGTGACATTACATTATTAATGCCAAATTGACTGTGTGTGCGTGTGTGTGTTTCAGCTGCACAATCTTGAAACAGAGGTGCGTCCCTACCTGAGCCGGTGGTACGAGGAGTCTGTGATGCACATTCATCGGGTGGTACAACTGGTCCAGAGCAACATCAGCTTCTTGCTGCATGCTGTGAGTCATTTTGTATCCTCTACCTGTCCAATAAAATAAAAAACTACTGGACGTCTGAAGAGTATAGTCAGCAAATGTGTCCCGTCCAGAATACTTTTGTACTGTACACCAAAACTCTCATTGTATTTTTGGATGAACATGCTCCCTATTTATCCTCTGCATTAAAACACCGGAGTCCAACTGATTTATTTCCTCAGTCATTTATTTCTCCAAAACAATGCATTACAGCATTACATTTTCTGTATGCAGGCTCTGAGTCACACACACGTGGAGGTCATTAATTCAGATGAGAGGACAAAGGCTGATGTGTCCAGGTGAGTTAGGGGACGGCCCCATAACTAAACATTTAAAATGTTTTGTTTACACTGTTTTTTTCCATGCAGTACAGTATGTAGTTATCTGTCTGTCAGCTGTTAAATGTCTGCATTGTGTACCAGGTTCATCAAAGCAGCCAGTTTACAGGGCCTGTCCCAACAAGACACTACAACAGCTTCTCTATGTAAGGCTATCTCCGAGGACACGCACTCTGACCTGACCATAGACTGCTCCTCCAGCCCACCAACACTCTCTAACACCGGTGAGTCATGCTCTATGATGTATGCTTGAGGAGGAAGAATTATTTTGTATCTCCGCTCTGTCTCAGACTAACAATGCTTTCTCTCCCAGTGAGTAATCGTTTCTGTGATGACTGGATTCAGGCATTTCTAAACGCTGCGGAGCGTTGTAATCCTTTCCTGCTCAGACAGATTCTGGAGAACTTTAAACTTAAGGTGAGAAAGTTTACACACAAGACTATAACAAGGTTTTTTGGGGGTCTGGATTCTACTTAGAGGTCGATATATTTTTGTTACAAACTTATGGAACAAATAAATCAGCCTGAAAAATCCCTTTAGCCCACAACAGCTCTCAGTTCCTCTTTCCAGATATACAGTATAATTATTTTCTTCCGCCTCTTACCTTCATCCTCATCTCTTCCCCTTTTTTAACTTGTTTCTTCCTCTCTATCAATCCTACACCACTCTCACTCCGCAGGCCATCCAGGACATGAACAGCCTGAAGCGTTTCGTGCGTCAGGCAGAGATGAGTCATTACGCCCTGTTTCGCTGCTGCCAGTTCCTGCAGGGCTGTGGAAACGGAGACGTGCTGCTGCAGAACGCCAGGACGGAGCACAGCGACCTGCCTGAATCCTGCAGCATCATCACTGTCCTGGAGGAGTTCCTCAAGGAACAATCCCAGGCTCAGGCTTGATTCCATTATGGCACCAAAATCCAAGTTGTGGAGCCTTGATGCTCTCTGTAGCTGGTAAGACGGTCTGCTCTTCCAGCCACAAAGCAGATAACCTAGTACCACTCTAAATCTAGCACTACAACCTTTGATAAACATTAGTTTGGCAGTGGGGAAATTTTGAATCAGCCAATTTCAGAATTTAAATTTAAGTTCAAAAATATGTTTCCTCTGCTGGCACTGCTGCTTCTCAGCTAGAAGAGTGTTGGTCACATCTGGAATATGTACTGTAAAATACTGACAACTTACATTCAGCTCAGCAAACATATCTTTTTTTTTGGGGGGGGGGGGGGGGGGGGGATAATATCAGTTTATTGACTAAACATCACTGCACCAATCTTAACAATTCTGGCTAGCTGTTATTTGAAGATGACAGAAGTTTAGATCGAGTTGTGGAGTGGCACGTTCCCAATCTTTTCCTTTCCTAATTGTTCTGCTGTGTGAAGGTGTGTAACAATAAGAACCAAATATAATCTCTAATGTTGCTAACTGACAATGATCACAACACAAGAACTGATCCAAAATAAAGCTTCTACTCACCGGAATGAGATTATCTACCGCTCACGTGATGTCCAAATATTATTTTATTATTGTTTTGTATTATATTTGATTATATTAATTCTCTTTTGACAAGAAGAAACTGAGAATGCACAAATCACTTTTATGCATCGTTTGTTTTATAGGCCTCGTTTTTGCTTACATTTCAACCCGATATGTACACTATTATGTCTTATTTAATACTGCTACTTTATGTACTTGTGTCTACCAAGTGATATTAGATGTCAGTTTAATCCTTCTCTGGGAATGCAGTGTTGTAGATATATTGTGATTTTTTTGGATGTTACTTAAAGGGTTAAAAAAAAAAAAAAATCTTCCCACCTGTCAAAAGTCTAAAAAAAAAAACAACAAAAAAAATGGCACTATGTGACCAGTTTAAAACATTCTGTAATATAAATGTAATAAAAAAATAAGAAATGAAAATGTAGATGATATATAAAAGTGCTCACAATAAATGTTGGCATGCCTTTGTTTTATTTTCCTTTCATTATGTATCTGCAGTTACATTAAACCCATAAAGCTAAAACCATTCCCATTCAAACCGGTCCAAAGTTTATAATACAGCAATATTAATGTTGATGGTGTATACTTTCAAACTGTGAAAAAGGTGACATGTAAATGAGTTATTTTATTATTGTGAACCGTGGCGTGAAAGACCTGCAGTGCGTGATATGTAGATATTTCTGTACAGCGTATTGTCTATGATTACAGATGTGGTTCACGGTCTTGTATAGAAGGAGCTGAAATAAATATGAGAGAGAGTTGAACCTCTTTGTTGTGGTGTGCAAGTTGACTACGTATATGTATGTTATTTATATCAGTTGCATGCACGTGTGACTCAAACTTAAGAGAATTAAGCACGTTACAGATATCAGGCAGCAACAGTCTCGAATCAAAGGGGGCTGCTGCTGCCGCCAACATCCAGTTCATTGCTTTGTCCTCAAACTGGACCTCATATCCTCCAGTAGATGCTGTCCTCCTCCTGCTCCTCTGAGCTGCAAGCTTGACACATGCAGATGAGAAAACGTTTGCAAATTAAACCGAGGCTGTCTTCTATCAGGTAATAAGTGAGAAGACAAAGACATGTTGACAAAGTGACAACATGAAGCAGGGTTTACCTGAAGTGGGATCAGGCAACATCCTCAAAAGAGAGCTCGGCACGTCGTAGATGCTCTCTGTGGGATTTGATATGTTTATTATTTCAGTGTGACCAACTGTTTGAAATCTAGCTGCCGGAAAGAAACGTGATCTCACCTGGTTGTTCGGCAGCTCTCCTGCAAGAAAGAGGAACATCATACACGTCCTCGACCATCTCCGTTGAAGCACTGATCTCGCATATCTCTAAAGAGACATAACATCACACATGATGGGGTCAGTTCTGACATTTAGCCGTCATACTGTATGGTATGTTTTGATAGAGAAAATGTAATCATACTGTTTCTTATTGGTAAAACGTCATAGTCTCCTTCTTGTCTCTCTTCATTGCTCCACTCACTGGAACACTGAGAACTGTTGAGACTGTCACCTGGAAACAGAGTATTTAGTAAGTGAAAGTACTAAACTCAATTCAGGAATGAGTTAACAAAAGCAAACCTCTTTACCACTGTGCTGCTGGTAACTGCAGGCTGGCAGTGTGTTTTGGTAAGTGGTTTCTCTGTTCAGCTCTTCAGAAAGGAAGTTGGAGGAAATAATCTCATGGCCGATCTGGCTCACAGGTGCAGGGACGGGGGCCGAGTGCGGCCGAGCAGGCAGTGACTCTGTCACAGTGTCACTGTGTGAGCTGACGGGTATGCTGCTTTTTATCCTGTCACGCACTTCAAGTCTGAGGAAGAGAGAAATCAGCCCAGCTAACCAAACATGAATTACTTCAGTTCAGCAGAGGCATTCCTCCTCTTACTCACTGTGTGCTTCTGGAGTTGGAGACCCCAGAGGTAGAAAGGTGCATGGCTTGCCACAGGTGTCCTATCCACTGCTGTCTGAGAGAGGCTGTCTCAGCCGCCTACAAACATAGTCATGGGTGAGCGGTTTGGAGGCCGAGGTGGCAAGACCTGCCACGCTGTGCACAGACTGACCTTAAATGAGGACAACACTTAAACCGAGGTGTTAACTCACCAACAACTTTCTCTTTCCATTGGTCATGATTATCTCGAACATAAAGCGCTTGCTGTCGGCTTTCTGAATCTCTCGCACTGTCTGCACCTGATAGATAGATAGACAGACACAGTGACTCAAATAAGAGTAGAATCAAGATCAAGAGAATCAACTACACATATTTAAAAAAAGGTAAGGAATTAGTTTAAAATCTTGAAACTGTAAAGTAACTAAACTAAATAACTAAAGTATGAAGTAGCAAAACTGAAGTACAAGTACCCCAAATTAGAGTACACGTACTTACATTCCACCACTACTTCAATGGCGCAGCTAGTAAATGTGAGGCTACTTCATGTCCAGACTAATCTATAATAATACATGGCGTATTTGTTGGTTGAATTTTGTATTATTAATCTGCGTCTGTAAAGTAACTAAAGGAGTAAAAAGTATAACTGTGACATGAAATGTACTGACATACAAGTATAGAATAAAAAAGTTATCTACGCAACTGCAAAGCAATATCTTACATATCTACTGTAACAAATGGGGGAGGACTTACTGTGTAAATGTAGTAATTGCCTCTCAAGTGTGACTGTGAAGAGAGCAAAGTCAACACCGTTACTTTCAATGTCACTGAGATCTTTAAAAGCATAAAAAGAAACATCAGTTTGTCACTTTATAATCATCCATGAATCGATTATTTTGGTACAGAGCAGGACATAGACAATGAATGTTTATAGTCTGAATGGGATTTATTAGCGGGGAGTTTGAGAACTTGTAACCCAGCAAATGTTAAACTTACAGCGCTGCCATTCTTCTTTGTATAGAAGAACAAGGTTGTATTTTGAAGCCTGAACCAGTATGTCGCCCATTTTATTTTCTATAGGCAGAAAACAAAATAATAGAAAGTCACTTTCTCCTGACATGTACATTAATGAGTACATTAAATACCAAGCTAGATTGTCACTTACCATGGTATCTTTTCTTTTCTGCAAGAAGCCCTCAAACAATAGCTTAGTCCCATCTTTAGACATCTCGCCCCTTATTATGATTATGATGCGTAAACGCTGTGGCTATTAGCTGGTTTCAGTCCATCTCTATCCGCGTTTGTGGTGCAACTTCCTCCTCGCAGACTGAAAGCAGTATCGCTCACAGCCACATCATCTACTCACTTCTCTATCGGGCTTCACAAAAGTCCCAGTTGTTCACGTAACAGTCGATTTTCACACATCTACTTTTTGGAATGAGTAAGTTTTTTTAACTCAAGGACACACAAACACAGTGACATCAGTGGGTGTAAATGCAATTTATTACACATATTTAAAACCATTTTTATTTTTCACGTTTGCTCTTAAATTAGCTTTCATTTCACCCGGTAACTTGCAATAAACAGCTTTTCCAGTACGTACAATTCTTTATTGTAAATGCTGGAGAAGAGAAGAATGAGAAGAAACACTTTCATAATTTTAAGGTGTGAGAGGTGCACTGAATGGTTGTTAATAGCATAATCTCTTGCTCTATGGTGCCTCTAACTTCATAAAAATATAAGAGGGGGCAAAGCTCTATAACAGAAAATTAAAAACAGTCGCAGAGAGTCGTAACGAGGACAGCGTCGATGATGCTAAATACAAAAATACAATGGAAAATGTAAATCCCTCCATCTGTTTCATGCGGCGCACTCAAAACAGACAAGAAAACAAAGAAGAAACAGGTTAATAAATTAAAACACACAAAAATGAAGAAGTGCATCCGTGACCTTTCCTAGGGTTAGATGTAGCACCGACACCTCCTGCGGGCGCTGCTTGTGATGCTGTCTACGGGTCCGAACCTAAAATTCTTGAGGAATACATACATAATATACTGCATATACACATCTATAAACAGATTCAAGTCCCTTTGTGGTGTTTCTGTGTATGGCTGACTCGCTCTGGTCTCCAACCGTCTAACTAATAATACTGACCTGAGGGGAGAGATGAAAAAAACAAAAAACAGGAGGACTGGATGAGCTGAAAACATCCAGCGACTTGTAGTGTCTGACCCGGACTGGACTAGACTAGACCAACGGATCACAGAATGTTACAAATTGAGTGATGTGATATTTCAAAAGTGACCTGCCCCCTCCCGTCCCTACAACAAACAAACTACAAAAAACCAAACCATACTCTGTTTTTAAATGTATAGAAAATGTAGTTATTAATCTGTTTCTTGCTCATGTTGTGGGAAAAAGATGAGGTGGACTTGGGAGGGGCTGAGGCAATGGGCCTAGATGGTTGGTTGGTTGGTTGGTTCAGCCAGGCTTTTTTTTTTTTTTTGAGTCTTTCAGGTAGGAGGGAAGGGGCAGAGTCAACAAAGGGACCGGGGTGAGGAAGTAGCTGTCTCATGCTGTCTAATCACCGCTGTTTGAGAAGTGCTCTGTACATGGCGAAGCCCAGCACGGCGCACACCGTGGCGCCGACGCTCGCTCTCAGCCAGAAGGTGGAGTTCTTCAGGTCCGCCTGAGCCATGTGCCTGTGAGGGGAAACCAAAAAAAAAATAAAAACAAGAGAGTGTGTGAGAAACAGGATGAGTTGCCGAATGACAAGACAAAGTCATGTGCCCTTCTTGTTTAACACAGGGTCAGGAATGGAAATGACAAATTTCAGTGCCCCCATAGCAGCTGGAAAGAGGAACACATGCCTTCTCTTGACATTCGGTTTAGTTTTGATTTGAAGAACCAGACAATCAAAGCAGTTATACGAAAAAAAAAGGGAAACTATGAGAAGGAGTTGCCCTAAGTCAGACTGGGAGTGGGTTAACGCTTGCTGCCCTACCAAACACAGATCCAGCTGCTCTGACGAGAAACACAAAGAGAGGGAAACTACGCAGACTGCAGCGAAAGAGGCAGAGATGGTTGGAAAAAAGAGAAATCCAAGTGTTTTGTACCAGCTTCAGCAGCTGGAAGAGAAACCAGCTTTAAAACACAACAACACAAGTTCTCAGAGTTATAGATGATGTCGCGTACGCTCCGTCTATGGGAAGAGAAGACCGATAAACTCAACGTAGCTGTCTTAAAGCTTGAGTAGAGAAAATCGATATCGCTGTAAAGCTACAGGCAGCTGCTGGGTATCTTCTCTTCGCACTACTTCTTGGTTCCGAGCAGTAGCCAGCTATTCATAATTATAATATTTTAATATGTATATTTTATTTCTGTAGGATAGTGTCAAATTTCCCCAATAGCAGCAATGTGTATCTAAGATAACTAGCTGCTGATGTAGCTTCATATTTAAACAGAAAGGAGAGTGATCTTCTGAAACTCTCCACTGAAAAGTGAAAAAGACGTGGAACTATTCCTGTCAAAACTCCAGCGAGTCTCTCTCCATCGCTTCGCAACATAAACACAAACATCGGCAAAACAACGACCTGACGAGCTGCTGCCGGGTAGCGCTTTCTCTCTGCGGATCTGGTTTCTGCCTTTACCTTTCTGGGGGAATTAGCTGCTCAGCAGAGGCCTCCATAAAGACGGACCCCTCCACGTTGGAGACGGCTGAAACCTGCTGTGTCAGGCTGAAATCCTCCTCTGACAGCAGGCAGCCCCCCACAGCCTCCACCCAGCCCATCATCCTTCCACACACACACATACACACACACACACCCGGTCACACGGTTGCCCGGGGTGTGCACACACATACTCAGATACTGTACAGTAGGTAGAGCTGGGAGATACTTCAACGTAATATTAACCAGGGGTTCAAACTACAGTGGATTTTCATTAATTAACTAACTGCAGATTAGTTTTTAGAGTCCTAATGATGTCTTTAAATGTGTAGCTTTGTCTGACCAACAAGATATTAAACACTAATTAAAGCTAAGTTAGGAGACAATATAAATAAAATTGACATTGTGCTCTAAGGCCTTATATCAATAGGATTTTATTGAGATTCTGTTAGTTCCGTTAGCCACATTACTAATGATTTTGGGGCAGGTTAGATTAAATATTTTATTAAAGTATCCATGGTTACACCTGTATGTTAGTGACAGAATATGAGGAGGACACTGTGGTATCTGATTTCATCCGTATGGCCCAGCTCTACCCAGCCTGAAAGCTGCCGATCACCACCCAAAACCTTTAAAAGCACGAGCTCAGCCACGACTGCACACCTGGTCACTTCAAACAATGGCATTCACACACACCATACACACACACCATACATATACACACCACTTGGCAGTCAAACTAGAATTGTTGAGCCATTTTAAGACGTAAAATAAATGTAGACATTTTCTGTCTCCTTTGAGTGAGTTTCTTTTGGAAGTGTCTCCAATTTGTCTTCATTCAGTGTTTTCTACTTTCTCTGCTACGAAAACGTTTGCACATATTTTACAGACATTATAGAGAAGTTGATTTTTTTGATTAGTACCAATTTGTAAAACAATATAAACCGCTAGAGACTGTTTTTATTCCCTCCGTACTTGAAGTTTCTCAGGTGGCCTGATGCTTGTGATTTGATTTGGATCACAAAGTCCATGTTAAATTAAGACAACATACTCTAGCCCAGTCAACCAGCTCACTTTTCATAAAACACTACTCAGTGTGGTGGGTCGGCCCCTTGCACTGCCAAGTCTGGTATTAAATATCATGCTATTAATAGTGCGAACAACCCACAGAGATTAAAACAGGCATCGACACAAAGGGTTAGTGCTGGACGCAACGCTACAGTGCGTAGCTCTGCCTGGGTCCATAAACGCCAAACCAGGAGCACTGCACTGTATGCAACTGCTGAGCTACAAAAAAAAAACAGAAATTCAAACGGCAAATTCAGGAAACACACAACACACTTCTGCCCAATCCAACACCATAAACAGCCATTAAAACCTTACACTGCAGTTCAATAAACCTCCCCCACCTTTATTCAAAACACCAAGCTCTCTTTACGGTACAGACGGACAGATGAGAAACCTATACCCAGCTGCCAGCAGATGGCAATATTTTGCTACGGACCCCCCAGGCGTTTCCTCTGGTTAACCCCACAGGGAGGGGGAGGGGGGGAGAAAACAGGTGAGCCATGCAACACGACAGATCAGCAGAGGGTGAAAACATGCAAGAGGAAGAGGAAGAGGGGCAGCCAAAAACATGTGTGCGAACACCTACAAAGTGAAAGAAAAACAAAACACAGGAAACACAAGATAGAAAAAAAAAAAAAACAGGATGAAATGACAGGGTGATTGGTAAAGTACAATACAATCATTTTAAATATCAAAAAAAACATTTTGATCAGCCTGTTGTAAGAAGGAAATGTAGGAAGTCTCGACCGACAGGAGTTTTTGTTTTGGCCTGTACATTTAACACCTGTTTTTCAAAATAAAGGCTCCTGTAGGTGAAGACTTGGGAGTTAAGAGTGGAAATGAGCACAAGGCGAGACTGAAAACATCATAGATAATCAATATTTGATAACTGATGAGAGCCGGTGCCATAAAGAAATGAACAGACAGAAAGAATTTGAAAACTTCTATGTGACGGATCACATAGAAAACATGCAGACAGACTTCGATGAGGTTTTCAGTTCAAAACACAAACCAAAGAGCATCGGTTGTGTTTCTCTCATGATCTGTGCAAATTATCAGCTTGTTAGTCACGTTACAGTTTGCATATCCACTGCAGGACAGAGAGGAGCGGACACAACTCGAAAGAATCTTAGGTCAGTTTTAACACAAGTTTTCGAAAGTGCTCCATAACTGGACTTGATATTTTCTGAGCATGATTAAGCTGAACAAATGGATCTGGTGTGGTCAAGCATTACAACATTCTATAAAACAAATTTAATGTATTATGTAACAACCCACGGCTAACTAACATACCAACATACCAAAATGAATCTATGCTTCTGTATCTAGTTTTATAACATGTTAGTGTTACGTACAGGAATCAGTATTATGAGTAAATGTTTGCACTGCACAAGCAAATAACATGCATTTTTCACACGGATTCAGTCACGCGGTCACCTGCCTGGCTGGCAGTCTGTGTTTTAGCTGGCACAGCATGGTCACACTTCGCTGTGTCAGACTGTACAGAGAGCTGGCGGGCTGGCTGGAGCTGGAGCAGAGACCAAGACACCTAACATGACTGATGGGTTTTAGGCACAGGACAGAGGAAGGGAATATAATCTGAGCTCACCTTTTGATTTGGGTGTCAATTAACATGTGACAATACGTTACAAAGACGCCAGTTCTGATGACTACACAACCAGAGATTGCTTTTAGTCAACGAGCACCACCGTGGTGAGCAAGTCAGCTTCCCTGAGATTTTCCCTGACAGCAATCACCAAAGTATGTAATTATTTTTACCACACTTATCATTTAAACAACACGTTTTGGCACAACCGTCACTTTTCCCTGCAGTGGATATGCAGTGTAAACCTGACCAGTGGCGAGCACTGAAGGAAAGCAGAGGAGCAGAGGAGCTGTCACCATCACAAGTGTTAGAGAGCTTGGGTAAAAAAAAAAGGAGCCTCTCTGTGACTCATCCTGGAGGTTTAAACCCGAGGGTGGGAGACACAGAGAGGAGGAATGCGTCTATGTTAAAGACACTAGAGATTATTATTCTACGTATGAACCTGTTGAAAACGACCCTGCGGATTTGGGCCTTAATATTGCGCAGCAGCTCCGACTTGAGGAGGTTCTGACACAGGCAATAGGTGCACCTGTTGCAGGCGCACATGCAGCGGAGACGGATGTGGCTGCGGAAAGACACACAAAAACGCGTGTATTCACCACAATACAAAAAAAACAGCTGCACACCAAACAACACACAAAGGAGGAGGAGGAGGAGGAGACCAAAGCTAGGATAAAAACCGCTGGGCTATATCAAAGAACATGAGTAAACAAAATACAATCTATGAGCTGAAACCTGCACAGCTGCCATTTAACTTTACCCTCAACACAATGTAGACTAATGTATTGACAAGGAAACGCCAATAATGAACTATGAAGTCTGAAACTTGAAGGAGAATAAACACAAGGAGAAAAAAACACAAACAAAGGAAGGGAACAGCCGCAACTAATGGAAACTTCTGAGGGTCGTAAATTAAAAACAAAATGCAACAGATCTCAATTTTTTACTTAAACAGTAAATCTAACCTGTTTATGAACATAAAGCAACAAACCACCACTAGTACTTTTTTTAAATTCCTTGAAAAATGGCAAATATTTTCCGCTGGAGTGAAGCGAGCTGAGCTGTTTGACGTGGTTGCTCTGCCATCATCTTTAGCTTGACAACGCAAATTAGTCAAGATTTATTAGTCAAGAATAAGACAGCTTTGAATTAAGTGTAAATATCAGCTCTGAGCAAAGTTTACACTTTGACAATCCGTTGAATCATTTATTTACTGTTTGAATTGCCCTCAATCAGTAATTTAATGTCCTCCTCGTCTGGGCAGTAAGCACTATCTTTATATCAAAACCTTACTATTCAAACTCTGTGTCTGATACATTCATCAAGGAGAGAGGTGAAAGTGGATAGGCACACACAGGTAGTGATGGGCATGGTGGATATGGTTGCAGGATGGTGGCAGAGGTGTCGGGGGTTAACTAAATAAAACCACAAAGAGGTTCAATACTTACGGGTACATGGCCATGGTTGTGAGTCTAGTGTAGATGTCTTTGTTGAGTGCGTCGGTCGTGTTGCACGTGAACAGCTGGGGTGGGTGGAGCTTGTGCTTACGGCAGAACTCCTGCGGCGAGAGGCTATAATGCTGCCGTACTTCGTGCAGGTCAGACTTGGCGGCAATCACCACGCACGGTGTCTTGCTGTCTATGAAGTATTGCTGCCAAACACAACCAGTGTTCAGTATTAGCAGTTAATACACACAGCAGGTCTCACAAGCCCTGTGCATCCTCTGAAACGTACCTTGTACACTTTGGCGCAGTATTCGAAAGAGCGTGGGTTGTTGATGTCGTACACCAGGCAGACCACGTCACAGGCTAGGTCGGCCTCTGACAGGAAGTCAAAGTCTGGCATCACTTCATGGAGCTGTTAGCGCGTAGAGAACACCGGGAACCGAAAGAGAGAGAGTGTGTGGAAGATGGAAGTATTCATATTTAAAAACGCTGATACACAGCAAAGTGTAATACACAGTAATGCAAACAGCAGATGATGAGTGAATGTTTCTTACCAGCAGGTACTTCTCCTGACCATAAACATAGGTCGTGCTGATGGCGTAGAAGGACTTGTGGTCTTCTCTAATTCGCCGCTGTCGCTGTAGTGGATAATAAACAAAGTCATCATTTACACGCAGGTTTGATTCATCTTTGCGCAGACGCTGGAAGTCTGTCGTCTCTGGAGGCTCAAATTTAATTAATTTTGAGTGAGAAAAGGAGTGCGACAATAAATGCATTAGGTTTCTATTTAAGAATCAAATCATCTTCTTATACCTGAACTCACTTTTACAGATGATTTGATTGTACGATTTGCAGTTTCCAAACAAAACTAGCTAATAATTCATTATATTTTTAATGTGTGTGTCCTATAATTACCTGTGTGTGTGTACCTGTGCTAAAAAACAAATACTGATTTAAAGGATTTATAGCAATCTTCTACTGACCTGCAGGTTCTTGCCTAGGAAAGCTTGGAGGAAGCCACTCTTCCCACTGCCCCGGGCCCCCAAAACGTTGCAGCGGAAGACGCTGCGCTGGGTCTGTTTCTTCTGCAGATCAATGCGCTTGTTACGCGTCACTGAAAGAAAAATAAATAGGGAATGCATGTTTTTACATACATATGTGAACAACATGCAGCAAAATTCATGCATTTCATCTGTACTGACCTTTTTTTTCCTTTTTAAATAAAGCAAACCGTGCAGGTACTGATAAGTGGTATGCTGATTTTATTCTGTACTATATACTATTACTGTTTTTATACCGTGCTGCAGGTACAGTGAATGACATTCTCTTACCTGTAATGGCAGCAGCTTGAGACTCCTGTTCATAGATGATAGAGTAGCCCAGGTAACCTAAGTACTCCAAACTACGCTGTACATCTAAATATGTTGTTAACCTGCCACAGGAAACACATAAGTCACAATTAGTCTGGTGGCATGAGAGATTTATATGAGCATGATTCTGTAAAGTGATCTGTGTAGTATGTATTCAGGCTGTGTAAAACTAAAATAGGCATGTGTGTGTACGTGTGTGTGTGTATTAATACACATGTTCCACACTCACGTCCACTGGGAGAGGTATCCCTGGTATGTGATCCATCCCTGGTCGTTAGTGCAAACCGTGTTGTTGACATCCGGACCCCAGGGCATGTATGGAAACACTTTGAACAAGTCCTTCACCTCGTCTGGCGACAGCGCACAATCTCTGTCCTGAAATATGCCATCAAGAGCACATTGACACACAAATAGGACATTAAAGACTAACAGGTAAAATGCATACACGCCTGGTCATCATTAAAATATAAAACGTACTGTTAAAAATAATAAATTCATTCCTAACCACTCACTTTGTCATGTTTGTCAAAGACACTCTGGAGAAAGAGGTAAGCGTTGTGGTTAAGCTCCGTGGTGCAGTCGGGGGGTATCTTTATCCTGCCATACAGAGACAGACAGAAAGCTCTGGATCAGTGTGTCACAAGTGTCTGAAGCTGCCTTCAAAAGTGACAAAAAAAATCAGCCCGAAGCGCTTACAAGGGGAACAGGTATTCCTGTGTGAGCTCCAGGTCATCGTCGTAACCGAACCTCCTCAGCACAGTCCAGGTGGTCTCGTGTCGACCTCGCTGTATGAAGAGGGTGTGCAGGAACAGAAATCCTGCGATAAAAAGAAAACGACGGGCGAGTGGACGAGGTCAGCAATCAGCAGTTGTTATGAAACGTGTGCTAAAAAGACAGATAAAGATACGTTTTGAAGAGAAAGGTGAAAATTCAAACTGACCTTTGAGTGTGAGTCCGTTGTCCTTGACTCCATCAGTCATGTTCCTCCTCACCACATTCTTTACATCCTCTAAGGCTTGAGGTGCCAGCGGTGTATTGAAACATGTCCTCTATAGACATGGACAACAAGTGATACAATGATTTGTGTCAACAGCGTTTTTTTTTCCCAGGAGTGGTTCATGTTTAAACCTGCCAGCCTAAACTAGCCTAGCTGTTTTCCCCCTTATAATCTTCTACACAATTTAATGAGGCCCAACAATAAACAGGTTCTCCAAGTTGTGCTGGTGATGAAAACTCCCATAACTTTTAACTCTTATGTCGCCATGTGGAAAATTACCTGGAAGAAGTTGAGTTCATTGTCATTGAGGATGCCGTCGTTGTCCAGGTCAGACACTTTAAAGATTCTAGTCAGAGCCTTGATGCAAGAGGGCTTCAACTGTAGAACGAAAGACGCGATTATTTAGGAGGTTATGTGTGCTTGTATAATGCATTTCAGTCACCGTGGCAGCTGACATTGGGGATGAACCAATCAAACTTGTTTTCTCCCAATCCATCTCTGGTCACTCCTTGTAGCGGTGTCTGCTTTAGACTTTTCTCGCAGCGGGCTTGTCATAGCAAGAAAAGCACAGGTGTAACTGAAAACGTGAATGATGGCTCTGTTCTATCCAAGTGTCCCAGAAAGCAAAGCACGCGAGTCAGCACGCACAATCCCAGAGCCATGACACACACAAATGAAACCCTAACCCTAACCCTTCTTTAAAGTGTCGATACTTTTTCAATACGCGTTTAAAACTGTAAAATCTCCATTAATTACACATTCAATAGTATTTAAAGTCTCTCCTCCTGTGCGATCTACTGACAATCATAATAAGAGAGAGACGCTATCTTGCTGAAGACGCACACACAACACAATGTTTTTTTTGTCGTACCGGTAAACAGTAAACACACCTGGTCGGTACCATGTTGGTTTCGATCGACTAGGTCATTAACAACAAGCCTCATCTACACACAGCTCACCTGCTGCTGTGAAAACAGAACTGCAGGTGAAAAAAAAAAAAACGCAAAATGCAAATTTTATTTTTTTGGGGTGTCTTTATAAGAAAAGCAGAGAGAGGTGGGACAATCTGGTGTGTGTTCAGTGAGAGTGTGTGTGGGAAGAGAAGGAAAAAGGGAAGGTAAGCAGATTAAAGTAGTTTGTGAGTTAGCACTACAATAAGTCCGAGAATTAAAATGGTGACCTAAATAACCTACGAGAAATATGATAATGTACTCAAATAAATTACAAAATCAACCCCAGTTACAGTCATTCTATGGGAAACACTACAACTGGTCCTCAGGTGTGTGTTCAGTGACTTATTTTCTGCACCTAGGACTTTTTTTTCTTGCTTTAGGTATCAAAAGAAGTATCAAGTATTGATTTTTAATACTACTGTTTAATTGAAATGCTGATATCATAACAACCTTTTTTCTCTGAGATGATTTATTACATCCTTTACTGTATCTGCAGCTGCTGTAAAGATCTCACCTCCTTCTCCTCTGGACAGTACAGGGGTCCTGTTGGGTGGAGAACAGCCTTCTGGGCGTAGTAGAAAAGCTCAGAGATGTTCTTCAGGTTTTTGGCAGAGCACTGAGGACGTAAAAGGACACGTGTGTGTGTGTGTGTGTGTGAATGCCTTGAGCAAGTACAACTCTGGAGCCTCTCCCATCACCATTACTTCAATGACAAGACACTCAGCATCTACAGCTGCTAGATGCCACTAAATCCTGCGCACGGGTACAGTTCTGTGTCACTTATACTTAATTTGTAAATTAATTTTAAGATCAGATATTGTAGAAGCAGGACACACAACCAGCCCTGAGCCAGGTCAAACACTGAACCAGCAGTAAAAAAACTGGTTCACGTGTCTTTCATATGAGTCCAGCTCACCAGCTGTATGTGTCTCCTCTCACGTCCTCCTCATCTCCCCATTTTAACTTTGTAACTAATCCACCTGAGGAGGGCACGTCTGAGCCGTCTCAAGCGACAGAGGGAAGTTTGAATTCAGCAGTAATGCGGACAGATGCCAGCTTCCTCCAAGCTTCTCAAAACACCCAGTCCATCAGTCACATCGGAGCAATGGGTTCGGTAATATAAACCTATTAATGACTCAGTCGCAGTGTAAGTGGAGTCAGGAGCTGGACTGCGGCTCGAGAGCAGCTGGGGGCCGATGTTTCCTGCAGACAGCCAGCCTCACTCTGAACAGTCCCTGCCCGGTATTGGATTTCATATTTCATTTGCCAATTCTTCGCTCTCAAGTGCTTCATCAAAGTTTACTTCGATATTTGCCTCAATAGATCCAAAAGGCTGATGTGTGGATGTGTGGATGTGGGAATGTGTGCGTATTGATCTCTTACCTCTACACAGGTCTCAATATCCTGATATTGATTCATGATTGGCAAGATAGTCTCCATGCTGCTGTGTTCCACCAAGTCTGACTTGTTTCCCACAAGGATCAATGGTACCCTGCAATAAAGCCTTTTATTAATATGTTGCAATGACGAGGCGATCAATCTATTTGTTGACTGACAAAAACTAATTAGCAAATATTCCGATAATATATTTTTACTTTAAGCCTTTTTTTTCTATTTTTTTTTTTTTTTTTTTTAAACAAAAGCGGCCAAATTATCTGGCCTCCACTCTCTAATGTGACGGTTTCCTGTTTCATATCATTGTAAACTGAATATCTTTGAGTTTTGGACAAAATAAGACATCTGATAATGTCAACAAGCACCCTGGGAAAATATGATGAGCATTTGGCACCATTGTCTGACATTTTATAGCCTAAGTAGTTAATAAATTAAAAAAAAAAGGTCTGCTAGTGAACGTAATCGTCAGTTGAATCATCGTTTTATCTGTCAAAGACAACCTGAAATTGTGATCTGGCAGGCTTAAACAACGACCTATAGTAATATCAGTAAAACCAGTTAAAAAGGCAGACACATGCTATAAATCAACCAATCAGCTCACACCATAACGCGTTCTCACTGGTGAGTGAGCCGCGCTGATGGCAGAGACCTCCAGGAACGAATAAAAGCCAGATCAGCAGCAGCAGCACATCGTACCATCTTAACATGAAGGGCTTAAGACGTTTGCAGACGCAGCACAATCAGCCCGGATGACAGGAGAGGACAGACACGTGTACACAAAACACACACACACCTATCAAAGTGACATGAACAACCCACCTGCTATCCTTGTCTGTCCTGTCATTTATGAGGGGGATCCAGTGGCTGGTCACCTAGAGAAGTAAAGCAAAACATAAAACACTGTAGTCAGGCAAACAGGCAGTACAGATTAGGATGAGAAGCACATTCAGATTTCTGTCTCATGCTCCAGAAATAGTGCAGTTAAGTATTTGACAGAAACCCTCCTCACCTTTTCGATGGATTTCTTGTTGTTCACTGAGTAGACTATGCAGATAACGTTGGCCTGTAAAGACAAACGGCCATATTAAAAGGTAATACACACAGCGTACAGACATCCACACCAGATGAGAGGAAGAATCAACTCAAACCAACCTTTGATATTTCTTGGTACAGCTGCTCATCCGACTGTTCAGCTTCTGAAAAGGTGTCAAAAAGGCAAATAAGTATGTTATCAAGCCTTACTGTAAGCAGATGAACCACTTCCTATTAATGTGGGGTTACCCGAGTAGTCCACAATGTGTGTGGGAACCCTCTCTGGGGTGACATCAGCTGGGATGGTGATCTCTTCAGCTCGGAGAGGAACCTGGAAGACAGAGGACAGCGATCCAAATCTATCCAGCATGTTGACTTTTTTTTTTATCTTCACGATTCTCACATATCCAAACACACGTGATCAAGAGGCTAATGTAAACAGCTACCAGGAGGATTTCTGTGCATCTTGTCGACACGTACCTCATCAGGAAACTCTTCACTGACCAGAGACATTATCAGTGACGTCTTCCCCACCTTGGCTGTACGGGCAAAGAAGAGACATTTTTATTATAATCAGACATTGCGTGCCTCTTTTACAGATAACTGACACGTGACCTCTCTAACATTTTTTATTGAGCAGTCTGTGTATTGTATTAAGTGACAGGGCACAGATAAGAGCAGCTAAAGAGGGCTAAGAGCTGCAGCCGTCGAGTGAGTACTCACTACATTCCAGCACAGAGCCACAACACAAGGTGGAGGAATATGGTCTGACTATACACATTTGTGACAAGAGAGTGCACTGTTTTTCAAGAATGACATTAAACACATCAGGCTAATATTTTAATTAAGGTTTTTTTAATTAGTATCCTACTGGGTTTCCTTTCTTGCACTGGGAAAAGCTTAAAAAAAAAAGCCAAACTGGGAACTTGTGATGGTCTTTTTTGTCTCATTAATTAGTTATTTAATCACATAAATACTCAGCAGCTCACTGCTGCTCATACTCGTTGCTCTTATTTGGGGCCCCACCACCCCCGGGAGTCTGAACTTCACAACACTGAAGCAGTCACGTAGCATTTTGGCAGCAGCTCTCTCACGAACAGTCAGTACTAACTCGACTAACGTCGGCAATGTAGGCCATCCCGCATAACCACAACTGAAATATAAATAGTACGGACAACACAGGCGCTTTAAAGAGAACAAATAAGACAGGTGAAACACTTCGAGGAGGAAGGGCTCTGTTGACTTTTTGGCTTAAATCTGTCTTCTGGAGAGTTTAAGATCCTTGAAACTGCAAACTATTTATTCGGCTTAATACGCAGTGTGTGTCTCTGTGTCAAGAGAAAGTTTATCAGCAGCTACTTGCAGCAACCATATTCTCCAGCGTGTCAATTATGAGGATTTACTACTTTTACTGTGATTATTAATATTCAAAATAATATCTATTTCAGCCTTCCTCCAATAATACTTTTATTTTGCACTGTAGAATAAAATTTGCACACATAAATCACACACTTTACTGTGATTTTTCTTACATAATTTCCACTTTATGTCACTTAAACTGGTACAATCTAATAAAGGCATATGTCATAAATACCTCCTTCATAATGCTGATCATATTTGGCTTTTTTCATGAACGATTTAACCACTTACACCTGAAGGAAATTGCTGTTTTACTACTGAAACTACAGGCTGTGGCTGCAGATTATGTGTTGGCAGTACATGGAGACACTCGTGAGGCAGCTACCATGTGATACACAACTGACCAGAGAGGAAACAAAGCCAGATTTATACTATATGTAGTATTTAAATAACTGTGTGTATGTTTCATATATATGTATATATAACACATATAATCACCGCTCGCTGTATGTATGTATGTTACATGCATCTGCTCGCTGTAGCCTCACTAGCATCGGAGCTAACAGACGAGCTAAAGACACTCGCTACTTACGCTCTCCTACGAGTAATATCCTGACGTCCTTCCTCATCTTTCAGCTCGCTTCCCTCTACAGAAAAATAAGGACTGTCTTTATTGTTTCATGTAGTCTTTTTCTGAGGGGGGGGGGGGGATGCCGCCCTCCTCCAGCAGTTAACCCAACCTAACGTCAGGCCTGCGCACTGAGCCGCTGTCAAACTCTCTCTCGGCGCCTTTGTAGGACAAAACGGACGGACAGTTTTCTGAGCTCCTCCGCGTTTTCTACGCGCCTCTTCTCAACCCGAGACCTGTCGGCTCAGCAGGAGTACGATTTGGAGAGCAGTCCGTGGCACATTTCGCTTTAATTCCCCCTCAATCACAGTCTTTTCGGTGATTGCATAGCGTTTCGCAGTGGATGTTTCACGAGCATGCCCGACCTCCAGTAACCGGCGACTACAGCAAGCCCCACAGGACAAACTCGTTTGAATTTTTTTTAAAAACGCGTTATGCTGCTCTCTGGCGCCAAACGTATTCACTGCTCCTCACCAGTACATTTCTAAAAACTGTAACTGTGTTGTTTTTTAAATCACAATATTTGGTCTTATCTGTGACATTAATGGATGTTAATGCAATAAAAAATAGCAATACAATAACAATAAAGTTTTATTAAAGGTCCAGTGTGTAAGATTTATTGAAAGACTTGATTATATTCACAATATTCATTTGTGTGTTTTCATTGGTGTATAATCACCTGAAAATAAAAATCATTGTGTTTTCGTTGTCTCAAAATGAACCCTTTATATCTACAGTGAGAGCGGGTCCTCTTCCACAGAGTCTGCCATGTTGAGCCGCCATTTTTGTACAGTAGCCCAGAATAGACAATCCTAACCCTGATCTAGACGTGGCCTTTTGCCTTTAATGTGAATTTGGCAGCATGAGTTTTTCCTTACATCCTTGGAAGCAGAGGGTGAAACGTGGGAGAGTCTTCATTTGGTTAGTCATCTGCAACTTCACTGCTAGGTGCCACTAAAACACACATACTGGACCTTTAACTTTTCATGTTCTTATGTGTTCTGTTTCAATTTCAAAGATAACACATTGTTTTGTGTTCCACGTTTATACTTTGATTTATTTCAATTTCACTCAAAAAAAGTTTTTCTGGTCACATATTAAACTGAATCTGACTTTTTGACATATTAGTTGTTTATGACAGAATCTAATCTAAGTAATCATGTTTCAGATATATATATGTGTGTGTGTGTGTGTGTGTGTGTGTGTGTGTGTGTGTGTGTGTGTGTGTGTGTGTATAGACTTTTTCATTCAAATAGAAAAATGATAAATATATCAAAGAAAACATTATTTAGCACGTCCTTGACAGAGCTGATTTACTACATACAAACATGCATTTATTGATCAAAAATTGAAAACAAAATACTGGCATTGAGAAGTTAAAATATATCCCCCAAAGTAAGATTTTCTTTTTTTAATTTATTATACATAAGCATAAGTAGCAATCTTATACAGAGTCACTGTGCTGCTGGCATGTATCTTAATAATAATAAACATATATCCATCATGTTTGTACCAAAGTTAAAGGTAACATACAGTCATCTTGATTTATCAGGTTGTGTTTGCAGTAGAAGTTCAGTGTTGTTCATCTTAAAATGACAGTTACAAATGCATGCATAGACAACAACTGGAATAAATTACACTTTTCTGCATGTTTTTTATCTGCTCACTACCAAATGTAAAATGATATGATTTGATAGTAATTTTAAAATATATATGCTGATAGTGACAGGGATGTCAGGGATTTTACATAATGGTACAATGCTTTCTGAAGTCTGGCTGAGCATCAGATACCGTGTCAGTTAAAGGGAGTAGATAGATGTTTTTAATCCACACTGTGTCAGAGAGCATAGTCAGAGTCATGGTTCAAGATGCTTAACTACACCAGTCACTGTTCATCTGTTGTGCCGCTTGCGTCACTTGTGTTTTCAAACGCTGTGGTCTCCTGCCACACCTCTCTGTAGTTCATCTTTTAAATTTGATCTTGGCTTCAACTGGAATGAGAAACAAGAGTATTAGAGTGGCATCATACAGATACATTATGCAAAGTATGGCAACTTCCTGTGGTGCTGTGTATAGGTTTATACAAGCATGAAGTCATACGTGGGTGCAGGCAAAACCTGGATCCTGGCTTACTCAGTAACATTGCCTTTTTTTAATTTAGATATGCTAGTTGCATCTGTCAGCCGGTCAGTCTATTACTTTAGTCCAGAAATACCTCAACAGTTATGGGATAGATTGCCATAAGTCTTGTACAGACACACATGGTCCAAAAAGAATTAATTTGTCCAATATTTTAGTTTATGACCAAATATCTGGAAAAATATTGACATTCAGTGTTTAATGCTAATTTGCAAATGTTATATGCTAACCTGGTAAACTAAGACAGTAAACATGTTAGTACCTTCATTGCCAACATGTAAGCATGCTGATATTAGCAAGACTGCAGACTCTCAAGCTCCAGAAATATGAAACTATTATAAAATGAAACCTGACATGAGATTCTTTGATCCTTGAGCGTGTAGTTTCTTTCTCCTCAGACTCAAGTTTTTTAAAGAATGGTTCATATCTTTCATATCTACCCTGTACATTAACATGTTTGCAGTATTTTCTAGTCTTGCTTACCAGTATAATCCTGCGGTGACATGGGCCTGTGCATGACTTGTCTGAGGGCGTTGAGCCACTCTTTCTGCTCCCTCTCCTGCTCACACATGAAGACAAACTGTCGCTCGGGGGTCTCGACCATAACACCGCACTTCCACTTGTTTCCCCGAGCATGCTTTGGGACGCACTCCTTCACAGAGTAACCTTTGTTCTCTGTTCCGATGAAAATGACCCCTAACTCCTCTGCATCCTACATTCGCAACAATGAGAACACGTCAACATTTAAACATAATGGCGGTTAAAGCATATCAATACAGTAAAGCACTGCAGCAAGTTGAAATGAGAAGTTTTATCCTCACCAACTGGCCTTTGAAGTAGAGCAACTTCCTGTTTTGAGAGTCCAAAATAAACCACCTCTTTTTGAACGACTCTTTTTGCTGTTAAAAAACACATTTAATGTAAATACTTGATACAAGAAAAAATTGCAGTATACATTTCAATGTGCATTTCCCCAACTCCCTCTATCACACTAATCTGTTCTTACAAGAAATGTCATTCAAGTGTTTGAACATGCATGTGTGCGTCTGTAAGAGGAACAGAGACACATCATCAACTGTACTAATACCGTCAAAAACTAAAACCATACTGGTGAGGAGTATCTATGAGTCTCGATGCATGTGGAAGTCAAAGTAGCAGAAGTGCTGACAGAACAACTAAATAAACAAATGTAGAAATGAATCTAATTTAAGATCGTGTATCTGTTGTCATGTCTAGCAGTTTGTTCTCGAATAACTCACCAACGGGCCTGTCTTTTCCATGTATCCCTCTTTGAGGTAGTTTCTTGTTATCAGTGGCGTCAGCTGACAAAGGGACGAAGGTACAAGTGTTAGGCTTTAAAACATGAAAGTGAATTTTCTTCTTATTGCTGTTGACTCTGCTGAAAGTGAAAGTTAACTAAATTAGCTGTGTGTGAGTGTACTGAAGCATTTAAAACGGATTTTGTATGAACATCCAGGAGTGACTGAAAGATGACCACCACAACATTTTGTCAGTTTTTGGTTTGGATAAGGTTTGATCCATACTTCCTCATCAGTTCCAGTTGGGTACGCTGTCCTCAGGTATGCATAGCGAGCAGCACGAATGGCGTTGTACCACGTGACTATTTCCTGGAGTACAAGAAAAAGACCCTCAGCCTCTCCACAGCCCCAAGCTAATATATGTCAGTCAGTACAACACATGTTGGTTAACCTAACATTATTTATACTTCAGTTAGTCAAGCCGCCCCACCTCAGGACTCTCGTGGTAAACATAGAGGTTTCTGGTGTGATCGTTATCTTGGTAGGTGATCTGCAGCCCGTGAGGATGACCAATCTTTTCTGGTTGAAAGGTGACGTTTAAGTCCTTGATGGAGATTATAGCTTTAGGACCTTTGGATTCCTAGATCACAAACACACAGATGTGCATTTCAGAGTTGGTACAACGGATAAAACAACTGGATTTAATTAACATGCTGCTGCTTATACAATCATTTTTAGCCAGCAGCTGAAATAACTCAAAAACTATTGAATGGATTGCCCCAAAATTTGGTCCCCAGAAGATGAACCCCAATGACTTTGGTGACCCCCCCCTGACTTTATCTAGCGCCACCAGCAGGCTGACATTTAAACTGGTCCAATACTTTGGTGTATGACCAAATACTCGCTCAAAACCACTGTACCAGTACCAGCAGTGATCAACCCACAAATCAAATCGAAATTAATACACATGCATTTGTATCTCAAACACATAAAAATATGTATATTAATATGAGCTCAAAAAATCGTTGCTCTTTTATGTTAGTTCAATTTCACTATAGGGAACTCACATTTTCCTTGTTGTAATAAGTCATGGTGAATTCTCTCTCTGACAATACAAACTTCCTCTTCAGGAAATGTGTGTTCTCTTTCCCTTTCTTCCACAGCATCCCTTCATAGAAACCTGGATTCAGTTAAAAAAAAAGTCACAGGTGTTTAAAAATACATATTTTACTTAAAAAATATGTTGTGGTGACATGGCAAAAGCCAGTTTTCACTTCCTGACGCTTTCAGCAAGCGAATAACAGGTTATTCTTGCACAGTTCTGCATGTGAATGAGGAAACACATTCGTATTAGTTTCTAGCAGCAGACTGACAGAAAGACTTATGTTCTGCAGTAGACAGTGGTTAGGAAAACAATACCTGTGGTGTAAGAAATAGGTGGATACTTGGTTTCTCCTGTAAACTCCATCCTTTCATATTTAGCCCGAATCCACTGCTCTTTTAAGACACTGCAGGTCAAGGACAAACAGAAAAATATTCTTAGACAGGCAAAACACAGTTGGACAAAAACTAGTCAACATAAGCTGCCATATCACCACATGAATATGATTCATTAAACGTTGATCTAACAGCAGAAATCAAATAATATTTCACTTCCACAGTCAGTAGTTGCACTTCTCTCTCATAACTCCGCCACAAAGTTAAATTTAATTTTTCCCAAGAATGTCAACAAAAAAAAAAAATACTTACCCACAGTCATTTTCCTGGGGTCGATAGTAGTATGGTGGAACAGCTTTCTCATACATAGCTTTGGCACTGGCGTTGCCATTGGATTTCATGAACTACCCAGGTCCCAAAAAGAGACAAATAAGGATGAAACACGGACATGGCTAAATTTATCCTTTCACCTGAAGAAATAATACCCCATCACAGCAATAATAACACGATAGAGCAGTCTATACCTCCACCAGCTCATCCTCCCAGAAGTCCAGCTGTATGGATTTGACTCGACTGGACAGGCTGCGGTGGATGCCGGAGCAGTTCAGACACACAAACACACCCAGCTTGTAGGAAGCCCAGTCTGGATCTGAGGTGGGATTGAAAGGGATAATCTACAGTATGTGTACGCTGTATTCCTACACTGGAATATTACAATGCCCCAGATTTTGTGTGTATATGAATATACATAAATTAATTCAGGAATATTCAGCAGGAAACTAGTATCACACAGTGTTACATTTTGACACAGGGATCTTCTTTGACACCTCCCAAACTTTTAGGCTTTAATCTCTAAAAACTTAATAACTAATTAATCAATTAATCGTGGGCCCCTGTTGCTCTGTTTAGCTAGTTGTTAATAATACTTACATGTTTGCAGTAACAGTGATGATTACATAAACAATCTGAGATGGATTACTCTTAATCTGTAATCTATTACTACAAAAATCTAGGTGTAAGTCTATGTGATCTTATCCATTAACAATGATGATGAGAGTTTCTGTTAAAAAATGCATTTTAAATCAACTTTTCCTAAATGTGAAAGCAGGTTTAACACACACACATAATGAGTGTATCAGTGTCTGACTGCGTCTTACCGGGCGCGCCGCAGTCAGCGCACCGGCTGTTCACCGGCTGCTTCACCAGTTCCAGTAAGATCTTTTTGTTTCGCTCGTGGTTTGCCATTTCGGTACAAAGTTGAAGTCTCTTCTCACGCGATGATGAATCCCTCCGTAGAAACTAACCATGGTGGGCACATGGTTTCACACGTGGCGAAATGTAACTGACAAAATGTCCATATGAAAACTGGAACTTGCGACAGTTTTGGATGTCACAACACACACTCACATACAAAAAGACAGGCGGGGACCTCCCTCCCTCCCTCCTCTGGAGCGCGTCCAACCCTACTATAGGAAACAATGAGCGGTGCTTTTCACTGGCCTGTGTGTTGTTTCCTTTTTGACAAGCTACCTCTGCTCTTCTTCCGAGAATAAACGCTGACAGGGCGTCCATTTATTCACGCCATTCACGCCTTTGATGGCAAACTTACCATTCAACCCAATGCGCAAAGAGCGCAAACAGCCAAACATCAGGTCACACCAGGATGGAGACTGTATATATTTGCATATAAATTGTGAGGCTATTTATGTATTTGGTTGTGATAAACCTTTATTTGGTCACAACAAAACCCACCGTGAATAATGTGTACATATTTAAAGGCAAAAAACAAACAAATCAAATAAAAATAAAAAAAATTGTGGTGATTGTGAAGGTGACATTAAACTTTCTGTCACAAGCAGTCTGACTTTTATGACACTCAACAGATGTGTGCATCAACAGTACTTCGAGTGGATAATGACAATTTACACAGAGCCTTTACAAATAAAGAAAATTCTATTTTACACGTTACTCTTACAAATCATTAATGACACACGCTTGCTCCTCAAAAGCAAATTTCTACTTGATAAAAAACACTTTGCGAAATGCAAAGCACATCGATAAATGAGGCGTCCAAGTATAAAACACTACTGTACAAAAAACACACACACCAGTACTTCTTATTACAAAAAAAAAAATCATATAAAGTAGTGATCTTTAGTGCAAAGCACCGAAAGATGTGCTGAATCAGAGCACATCGGAGGTTATTTAGCTGTGCGTCCTTCAGGCGAGAATACCCTTTTTCTGTATTGAGTCGTTTCTATCTTCACCAGAAAGTCCTTTTTGTGCTCACACACACCCCTGACCACACTACCTCATGTCATTCAGAGGTTAGGATCATAAAGGAACAAAAGGGAACACAGGTTTAAGGTGTTGCATGCCACAACGCAACCTGTAAATATGTTCCTTCTGCTAAAACTAATGGGAGGACAATTTTTGTTTAAGGCCTCTGTGTGATGATGTGGACACGCAGGATCTTCTCTGTAGTTCAGGGGAAGTCTTCGGCGAGGTGCTGTAGAGTGCTCTTTTGAAGACCCAGATGGATTGCGTCTAGGTAATGTAGGAACCTGGAGGAACGAAAAACAAACAGCTCAGCCAGCTTTCTGCGGACACATTTCTACAGGTTGTATGGGCTGCCTGCATGCATGCATGCACCGTGTCTTGCTTACATTTCAGCGTAGACACATTTATTTATAGCCTTACGCACTGTGTCAAAAAAACAACACATTCTGGCCTTCTGTTGAGAGACGCTTAACCACATCCTGCCCGTGTCTCTCAACCATAACCTGATGCTGCTGGCCAAATAGCAAACTAACTATTGTTTCCTGCGCCTCTCACCGTCGTTTTACTTTGCCCTGCTCCTTGAGCTGCTCCGATCTGCAGATGGTGCGCAGGGCTGGCAAGTAGTCCAGAGCAGCTGCTGGTCGGTTGCTCACGGTACCAAACACTCCTCTGAACATCAGATTCTCCATCACTTCTCTCCTCCGCTGGACCAGCCTGGAATATATCAAGACACGTTACCTTTCTCTGAAGTGGCTAATCACTTATTATTCATAATAATAACAATTAATTCTGCGACCAACATGCGAGAGACTCACTGTGGTTGGCAGGGGCCATCCTGTGTGAAGCTGTAACCTTCATGATGAGCAGCCACAGGCAGGGTGAGCTCCACTGCAGCCTCCTTTCCCAGCTCCCCTTCTAGTTGTTGGGCTTTCTCCCAGGCCTCTGTTACTGAAACCCGACACTTGTGGAAGCTCAGAGCCTCCACAGCAGCTGGGATCTCCAAGAAATGCTCTTTTCCCGCCCAGCTCCCTCTGTCAATCTCAACTCTTGACTCGTCTGTCATCCCATCTTTCACCACGGCACCGACTGGTGATGTTTTCCTGTGATTGTCATCTCCACCCAGCAAGGAAGAGTCCATGTAGGACATGTTGTCTAAAAAGTCAGCTATTGATTCTAGACACTGGGAGACCGGGACACTTTTAAGCCGCTCCTCAGGAGTCAGAGGCTTCCTCTTCACTGTCTCTAAAACTACGCTCTCTTTGACACCCTCCTTCACTTGAAGAGCGCTTTGCGGCTTGCAGAGAGACAGAAAACTGTCTTCTGAATCAGAGTCCGAGTCCAGTTCACCCTGATCAGGTAAACGGTGCTGCCTCTTGGTGTTCCTCATTCTATTAGACATTTTAATTGGACTGCCATCGTCTGAGCAGTCTGCTGACTCTGCGGTGTCTAATAACCTGGCACGGGCTGGCAGCACGTCAGGCGGGCAAGTGGACGGCAGATTAACAGAAGGGTGGTCTTGGGATATGGAAACAGATTCCCTGGGTTTGTAGGTGGAGGTAGTTAACTGTGTGAGTGGTAGAGGTAAGAGTGTCTCCATGTTGGAATAAAGCAGGTCCACTCCTCGTCGTTTACTGTTTGTCAGCAGCTCCCAGCATAACGCCTCGTCCACTGGACTCCAGCCCTGTTGACAACACATATCCAGTGAATCTCTTAAATACAATATGAACCAAGAAAGAAAAAAAACAATACCACACACATGTAAATGAATGAAAAGTTTACCCTGAGCAGCTCCCAGATGTCTCTCTCAGGCTCAATATTGAGCAGGCCCAGTGTGGTCTCAGTGCAGCCGGTGTGACAGGGAGGGAGAGCGGATGAGTCTGCACACACAGCTGCCTCTTCAGTTTCTGGCTTTAGCTCAACTTTTTTTTAAGAAAGAGCGTGAAAATACTTCAGGTTCAAAGTTACAAGATAAGACGACAGTTACAAAACAATATACAATAAAAAGAAATAACATATGATGTAAAATTATGAATGTAATGTTGGTTTAAATCCAGTTTGGAAAGATGCATTTTTATGCAAGGTCACCCAAGGTTTGCAGGTCCAGACTGACCTAAGGGTGTGTGTATGTACGGACCTAGCAGCTCAGAGATATAAACCATTTAAAGCTTCTTTTTTTTTGTGGAAGCGACACAAAGACAATGAAAGGACACTAAAATTGGGGTGATGTGTTCTCTTCTTGTGTTTCCAGTTAAAAATAGAGTTTCATTTTGGACTAAAGGCAGTCTGTTCTTTAGTATAATTGTTATTATTTGCAGAATATCATAGACAGGAAGAAATAACTTTGTCAAGGTCAACAGCAGACAGAACAGCTGTTGGAGTTTAAAAATGTTTCTTAACTGATTTAAAAAACATAAAATAAAGAATAACAACATTACTATTTCAACTTTTCCTTCAACTCAGCTCCTTACCATTGCTGCCAGTATGTGTCAGTGGCCTGGTTATGTTGCGGCCTCCTCCGCTCCGAGTCCAGAACTGCAGCTGCAGTAAACTCTGCCTGATGTCACAGCCGTTGAGCCTGAGCAGAGAGCGGACATCGCGTAGGTCGGTCCTCACGTCCTCTGTCAGACATAACAGCCGCAGGAAGCTGCCCACATTCAACTGTAGCAGGGAGAGAAGGACAACTTCTGATCACTGAACTCTGACACTTGATTAGCGTCACAAGATCCAACCACATCCCATTCAGTCAATAAGATCTAACAGTGAAACACTGTTCAGAAATCGTCAACTCACCACTGAGGGCTTCGTGAAATGGATCTCTTCAAAGTTGCCATCAAACATGTTGCTGAAAGCAGGATCTACAAAACAGACAAGAATTCATTTAAACTCAAAAACTAGTCAAACTGTGAGACATTTGTTGCCTTTAATCTCTCTCCTCTTCTACTCACCGCTTGTAGTGAGAATGACGGGTCTCTTGGTAGTGGTCATAAATGTCTTGATGGCAGAAAGAAACCCAGAGTCATCGTCAAAAATAACATCCACTTCTTCAAACAGGATAAGCGAGGTGGCCGTCTTCTTGCTCTGCTCTTCATTGTTTTTCTCTTTAGGGGTGGTAGCTGTTGGTGATTTGATGGCAGGGTCTTTATTCTTAACAGTACACTCCTTTGCTTTTATGACTTTCTTGGAAGCTGCAAAACAAAAAAACACCATTAAAGCCTTGATAAAAACAACCTTTAATGAAAGTTGCACCGTCATATTGGTAGACAACTATCACATTAAACGTGGATTTACCTGCTTGTTCATTCTTCACAGTGTTAGGTGCCTCTTTGTTGGTGGGTCGACCCATTTTGAAGAAGTTGGCTAACGATGTGGGAGCCAGGCCTCCTCTTTTAGCACCTCTTGGGGACTGGGGAGGTTTCCTGGGAGAGGAAACCACCCTACGAGGAGAGTTGACCTTCCCTGGAAGATGAAGGAAACAATCAATTTACATCTGTCCAACCATAAACCAACAGCCCATTACAAACTGTACGATAATGTCAGCTCTGTACATACTGGGAGAGGATCCAGGCCTGAGAGTGCCAGCGCTGCTGCTTGTGCCGTAACTGTTGAAGTAGGTGGGTTTGTGAGCATTGACCCCCTGACTGTCCACCTGGTGTGACTGAGTGGCTTCCTTCAGCTGGGACAGAATTAGACGACCACTCCGCTGAGAAGAAGCGTTCACCTCAAACACCTTGGGAGAAACACAGAGGGAAGTCAGGGAATGAAGACACTAAATCAGGTGTCGCCGTATACACCTTGAAGTGTTTGTACCTTGAAGCCGAGCTCCTGAGCACATGCATAGACTGCAGCAGTCTTTCCAACGCCGGTGGGTCCTGTGATGAGCATTGTATTACAAAACATGTCCTCTCCATCATGGGACTCCTCCTCTCCACAGTCCCAGTCTGAGTCTGGACACAAAGAATGTGGTCAATACAAACATGCACCAAGCCAACAGTGGCAGACTTCAGGAGATTTTTATAATCTCTCACCATTGCTGGCTTCTTCTTGTTTCTTGTCTTTCTGCTTTTTTCTCTCTTCTCGATCTGCACGGAGTTTCCATTCCTTTAGCCAGCTGTACAAAAATTGTGCACATTTGTTAGAATGGGCTGTTCCACAGTTTGTACTGTTTTTATGAAGGCGCAGTGATATCAAAGCAGTGTTAGCTTCTCACCTGTGCAGCCTCCTCACTGACGAAGTGTTGCCTACGATGTCACTGGTGTGCTGGGGTTGATATTTGTCTGTCCACAACACGTCCTCCTTCACCACATCTGTAGAACAAAATAAAGACTTTAAATATTTGGTGTGCGACAAACTGTACAGGAGTCAATGAGGACACACACGACTCTTTGCTCGCATACCGATGGATACTGGATGCTAATAATAGTGATTCTACTTCTGGTTAGTCGTCATGCCAGTTTGTTAGGGCTGTTTTCTTCACCTGGATGGCTTTTAAGATGATTACATATAATTAGACATTACTGTGTCACAGTCAATGGCAGTCATTTTATTTTTAGTACTTTACTCCAAGCACTGAGGCATTTGATAATAACATGTTTGCAACAAAAGTAAATTATCGAGGACAAGTTTGGAAATCACCTGATGTCATTATTATGTCCTAACTGGATGAAGTATTGCTTGTCGATCCCAAAGTTCATAGAGGGATAGTTAAAATATAAATCAGGTTATTTAGATCACACAATTTGTTACCTTTTTTTTCAGTGTCATCTCCCAAGAGCAAGTCATCAAGCACAACCACGGAGTCATCCTCAGGCGGGATGGGAGCAGCTTTCACTGAAGGCTTGGTCTTCTCATTTGCTTCCTCCTCCGGCTTGGATCTCTGAGATCGTCTTGTACGGCCTCCTCTTCTTGTTGGCTCAGGTTCAGCTGTGGAAATTTTCTCTTCTGAGGAGTTGGCTTTTTGCTTCTTAGCCACCTTCACCGTCGTTTCCCCTTCGTCGTCCGTCCTCTTCCTCTTCCCTCCAACTGGTGCAGCTGCCAGTGGGACGCTTGTTACTCTGGTTACAGCCTCTGGTTCTAGTAAGTAACACGCAATGAATGTTGAGAATAATTTTGATTTTATGCTCTAATTCTGTCTCTAATAAAGCAAGATGCCAGTAAACAAAACATACAATCAAAACTATTACGTATATCGACCATACAATATAAGACTGACCTGAGGCTGCGCACTGCTGCTGGTGATCAGTGCGTCTCTTAAGGAAGCGAGTGATGAAGGTCTGAACAGGGAACGGAGGGTTGGAGGCACCGACCTCCTCCATTAGAAGCTGACGAAAACTTTCAGAGATCTCAGGCCTCCAGCTCGGACCCTTCAGAAGGAAAAAAAAATGCTACAATTACATATTCATTCTGACGTTGTAGCTCACTGTAAACCCGGACATAGTAGTTGATTTTGCTTAGCATGTAAATAAATCCCCAACAAGTCGATGTGCTTCAGGCTGGAGTTGATCCTGAACATCTGGAGACAGATGTTAAGAGAAGCAGGTCATTACAGTCATTTCAACATACCCGTTCACAAACGGCTCTACGGGCTGGTTCTGTCTTCACACAAAGAGAGCCACTAACAGACGGAGGTGGGCTGGATGTTTGGCACCAAAGGTCTTTCAGGTGACACAGTAATGAAGACTCAGGCCACAGTAGACTCCAAAGAGGGCAATCTGTCAATGTAAAAACAAGTTTTACAGGGCTTTTATCCCTCTTGATGTATCCGTACCTAACGGTGGGCTAATTTTAACTGTTGTAACAATGTTATGAGTAGCTTGTGATTCATATTATTACCGTTTGGTGGTTGCTTCGTGTGTGTAACTGCTTGAAAGGAGGAACAGGAGAGGGAATACGCCTCCTTGGTGGCAGCTGTCTTGGCTATCTGTTTCCTAAAGGACTCGGGCAGACCACTCTTCAAGAACTCTCTGCGTGCCCTGAACTGCTCATCGTCCTGGGAGTTTTCAGAGCCCTCGCGGCTGCTCTCGTCAAAGATGGAAATCACTACAGACGCCCTCCGAGCAGTCTTCTCTTGGCCCTGTGAGGGCAATTTAGAGCCTGTGAGGAAGAAAATATAGCACCATTAGTAGGGCTTCAAAAAGAAAAAGGCTGAACAGTAAATGGTGATTTAAAGAGAGAAAGACTACCTGGGACAGCCTTGGTCTCCTTGGCTTTTCCCAGAACATCATTTAGACTCCGTAAAGACTTCTGGGTTTTACTCTTTTCTGGTGCCGTCTGAGGAGTTGCAGTCTTGTCATCCTCGAGGCAGATGATAGAATCCTGACAAAACAAACCACACAGTGAGAGAAAAATGAGTGAATAGGTTTTAATCAGACCTTAATTTTTTGTGTGGACCCATTTTCAAAGTCCCCAAAAATCCCCAGTGTTCACAAGATCTTTACTCTCAAAAGAGATTAAGGATTTATTCTATTATGAATAATGTTGGTTTTATTTTGTTGCTTTAAATGTTTTATGGGTCTATTTCAAAGTCAAAAGAAGTGAGCTGTACCATCAATATTTGAAACAACTCTACCAATTCATATAAATCACTATAATTATCTGTTTTGTTGGCCTTTAACTGTACCTCATCTTCACAGTAGCTCTTCTTAGCGGAGGCCTCAGCTCGTGAGGAACGCCTTAGGGTGTCCTTCTTCTCTGCAGCAGCTTTTTTACTCTGCTGAATCACTTTGGCTTTCTCCACCAACTTCTTTGCCTGTTTCCTCTTTTTAGAGTCCTCTGATGTCTGAGAAACATAAAGAGAGTATTTCATCGTCATTAGCCCATAATTATGGTAATGTTTACATTTGGACTTTGTCCAACTTGTAAAATATAAAATCATACTCACTTTGGTAGCTAAAGAATTGTTTTTGCCACTTCCCTCGTCAGCCTTGGTGATGGAAACATTTTTATGGACTCTTGTAAATTTAATCCTAATGAAAAAAGAAAACATCTCGATTAGACAGCAACACAATCTACATCATTCAAAACCTCTATAACCTCTGACAGCCAGTATACACTAAGATGTGTATTAGTTTTAGATTATAATTAAATGCATGTGTTACCTGATTGGACTTTGTTTTGTGTCGGGTGGACACACCATCTCTGCTACAAAGACTCCGTGTTTTGACTTGCGTATTTTTGGTGTGGACATGTTTGCAGGGCTGTCGGTAGGTGAAGCAGCAGCAGGATCCTTTGACTCGTTGTGTTTCCTGGTTTTTCTGATAGGAGCTGTTGGGGAGGCCTCAGAAGCTTGCCTGATTACAGCCTCTCTTCTGGACCTCCTTACTGGGATGGAGGGAGTTGAGGTGATGGGAGGCTCCTCTCTTTTATCATCAACCTCAGCAATCGTGGCCACAGTTTCTTCCACAGGAGCAGCAGCAGGTGGGTCAGTGACTACCTCCTTTTCTTCTTTTGCTTTCTTTCTGCCTCTTTTTGCTGGTTTCTTTTTAGCTACTTTGTTTTCCTCAGCAGCAGCAGCAGTAGGGGCTTGCTCAACAGAGGGCGTGACTACAGTGTCCTCTTCCTGAACTTTGTCTGGATCGTCCAAAACCTTCTCTTCAGGTTGCTTCTGCTTGCCCTGACTCTTTCCAGGCTTGGTTCTGGACCCATCCATACTGGGCTGTTTGAAGGCAGCCATGAACTGCTTCCTCTCTGTCTCGCTACACTTAGGAGTGGATTCACTCTCAAGCACAGCCAGCTCTAGATCTTCCTCTTGAAGAACCACATTGGATTTTCTCTTTCCAGTAAAAGAGGGAGAAGGAAGTTGGTGTCCAGCCTCTGTGTGAGGAGATGATACTACCTCGACAGGGCCTGTCGCCCCTCTTCTCCTGTTAAAGATAGATGCTAACCTTCCCACAGCCTTGGCTTCCTGTTTAGGTGAGACTACATGCACTTCAGCCTGGATTGTGACAGTTCTGGGTGAGACTTGAAAAGGTGCCTCCACAGAACCAACGTTTTCTTTAGCTTTAGGGATGTCCAACTGATCGGTGTCCATTTCTTCTACCTCTGGTACAATTTCACTTTGATCTTCTTTAGCCGGTTCATCTTCTACATCATCCTCGGCCCTGTCCTGGCTCTGACTACGCACAAAATCCTCAAAGGAGATCGTGACTGTGCTGCTGTTTAACTGAGAGTTATCGTCCACATTGACCTCCATACTAACATCACATAAGGAGCTCTCTGTTTCTTTCTCCTCTGGTTCTGAATGTTTTGTTTCCGGTTGCTGCTTCTTCCTTGAATTTCGTGCAACAGTTTTGACCTGTTTTGCTTTATCACTGGAAGGTACAATGGGAGATAATTCAATACTGTTCAGTTCTGGTTTAAGTTTGACATCGTTCCCACATTTGGACCCAACTTCACGATGCTCATCTTTCTCACTGATAATCTCAGTGGCATCCTCATCGGATTTTACAGCCTCAGCACTAAGCTGGACCAACAGGGCTGCTGTATCACTGCCAAGAATGCCACAGCTTTTTATTGCTTCTGCTGCCGAGCCTCTGTCCTCATGTGATTCTTCTACAGCCAGGCAGCTGTCGTCCGGTGTGGAGCTAACAGTGTCAACATCCACAAGTTTCCTTGCAGCTTTGCTGGCCTTTCTGCTCCGTTTCTGAGGTCGCTGTTTCACTGCTGCCTCTGGGCTGGTGTGTTTTTCTGCAGGCGGAGACGTCCGACAGTTCTCCTTTGACTGCTCTGGTGAAATGGTCTTTTCTGTAGAGGACGGAGCCTTCCGGCTAAAGTAGTGCATGATGTTGTTGGAGCGAGGAGGAGAAAATGGTTTCTCCACAGGCTTGGGCACAGGAGAGAAATAGTTTGTGATTGTCTTGACGACAGGACTGCCACCATCTTTGCGAGATTTCTTGCAAGGCTGCAAAATGAGAATGCAAATGATTAGAGGAAAAACACTAGCTACTGGCCTGCTACATCCCAAATCAATGTCACGGAAATACCTGTGTGTCAAAGTCCTCAATGACAGATGCCATAGCCACAACACCAGCCATAATTTGAATAGACCTGAAGCAAAAGAAATGAAATAGCATTAATCACTGAGGTATTAACTGGTGGCTGAGTGGTCTAGGTCGCATGTAAACACATCTTACGCTTCATCACCATCCTTCCTGTCCCTCTTTAGCAGAATTATTGAATAAAGGCAAACAAACAATCACAACATTTATCTTCAAGGAAGCTTTCAACAACAGCAAACCACTTTAACGGAGTATAAGTCATAATAACACAGTTTCATGCAACACTGCAGCATATTATTTTACCCAAAACAATCACTGTATCTGTCAGCCTAGTACAATACACACTGTTAAACAGCACAGAAGACACCACACCAAGAGTCCTGGTGCGACAAAGTTAATATAAAAATGCTTGTTTACAACACATTTATACACACTGTTTACATAGAGGTCAGGTAAATTAACGCTGATATTATTCCTGACATGGCGCCCAGTGTCTGCTCTTCCAGTCTGTGTGCTACGTGACAGAAAAACAAAAGGTGGAGACAAACACTCACCGATAATGCCGAGCGAGTAACTTGCTGCAAACTTCACAAACTCGCAGTCTTCTTGCCTTTTCTTACTCACTTCCCCGTGTGTGTGAATAAACAGCAGAGGCAAAGTTCATTGTGTGTGTGTGTGTGTGTGTGTGGCAGTGCAGCTGTTTGTTTTCCACCATACATAAGAGATTTCACTGTAAAACAACAAGCTAGCAGACCTCGCTCGACGCTACTCTCAAACCTGCCCGGCTCCTCACAGCTCCCAAAAGCGGTCCAAACATTTTCCACATGTCAGCCGCGGATATATGAACCAAAGTGGGAAAACGTTACGCGGATATTTTCCAAACTATCCTGAGTGGGGATTCAAAATACATGTTTCTTGACGTTTGTTGCGCTTTCAAAAACGCGCCAGACTCGTCGGGAATGAAGAGCGCCAAATATACGTGACCTTTGGCATGACCGGACTCCACCAATCACAGGGGGAGAAAACGCCTGCGTCATCGTCTGACGTCGTTCGCCCCTAACAAAGATGGCGTCTGTTGTCGCATTTAATGGAGCGTTAAAAAGTGACAGCTACCTCTGCCGGCCGGCTGTTTACCACTCGTATGTTTATACATACCATGCCATCTGTTATACAAATGCCTAGACACCTAGATATTTTATATATATATATAGTTTTGTTTAAAAATGTAAAAATCTTAGCACAGGTTTGATTTATTCACATGCTGCTACTGGATGCTTAAATATCCCTCAGGAACAAGTAATTATCAATCAATCCATCTATCTATCTAATGTTGTGACTTTTCCAGGCTGCCAAAGTCGGTCTGTGGATGCTTGTCTTGACTTGAATAATTAGGACTTTATTCAAAGAAACAAGTGAGTTTGGGATGCATCCCCTGATCGGATCCCTTCCGAATCTCCATGCCGAATTGCCCTGCCGAATTGTTGTCCAAATTGTTCCCCCTCTTCTCCTGGGCTGGGTCATATACCCACAGAAAGTCATGAATAAACATTCTGAAAACTGTCCTTCTAAGGAACTAACTTACGTCATCGTCTTTCCTAACTTACTTTACCACATCTGTTTCATTACCAAGGGAGAGTTGGCCAAAGGTCACCTCACAAACCCTATATCCCAAAAAGGTATGAAGTTCTGCAGAACCACACTATCCTCCCAAGAGAAATGTAAATACTATGGTATATTTAGTCTTCCTGCAGAGAGAAATCATAAATACTATAGAATGTTTAGTCTTCATGCAGAGAGAGATCGTAAATACTAACAAATATTTAGGTTTCACAAAGAGAGGGGTGCTCTCTACTGTGTCCCTGATGAGGACACGTGCCTTAAGATAATGGATGATGCCTTAGCCTGTGGCCAAACGAGTTGCTAAACCAGATGAGGAAGTTTTTTTTCCCCACATTCTTTCCTTTTGCACTTTATAGGTTTAAATGTTTCCTCCTTTCCATTTTTTTTATAATATAATGACAGAACATTGTTTGGCAATGTGCTTGAGACTAGTAACTATATTTGTTGGTGATTTATCTGTCAATTGTTTAGTCTATTAAATGTCATAGTGAAAAATATCCAACATCCATTTGATGAGGACAAGTCGTTATGGGGGGGGGGTATGTCACATGCTACAAAAGTTGCTCTTCCTGTTATTACAGTTTTCACTGCACATAGACGTAGCTTCCCATGTCCAAAGTGTGTATCAGATCACTACAGATTGCTGCTTATTTGGCGTTTTTAGTGTGTTTATTTCTTATTATCAATAGAGTTACCCAATGGAGGAAGAAAAGTCAACGGTATCAATGGAAACAATGGGCAGTGCGTGTGCTGTTTCAACCTCTGGTAAGTTTACTCCTGTTCATAAACCTTTGCCAGTAATGCTCTCCTGGAACATTTAGTGCTAGTGCTTAGGCAGGACACTGTGGTGAGCATAAAGTGTTTATTTTATGTCTTTCGCATGAAATTATGTTTACTGATTTTACTGTTTACTGAGGAAAAGGTTATCAGGTCACTGGTTTGAGAGGCTTAAAGTTTGCATTTAAGAGTTAATCTCAGCAGCATTTCGTGACAGATTGGTTCTTTCTATTAGGATTAGTATTGTAGTGGTGTTGTAGGTACACCTTAGTAAAACCATACATGCATGCTTCTTAGTGATGAAATTACTGATCCACTCTTTCCATAGACATGCAGATCAATCAAGAAAGAACCCTTTTCTCGTTTTCTATATTGCACTTATGTTAAGAATATTCTTTTTTTACAGGACAAAGTCAACACTCTCCAGAGTTGAGGATTGTGTTGATAGGTGGGAGAGAATTGAACGGTAATCCCAGCAACAAGAGTGCAACTGGCAACATCATACTGGGTAAAAATGTTTTTGACACCAGCAGAAGAACAGCTCAGTGTTGTGTTGTGAGGCAGGAAGAGGTACACGGCAGACAAGTCACTGTGGTCGATACTCCGGGCTGGTGGTGGCATTATCCACGGGAAAACACCCCAGAGCTGGATCAGTTAGAAATCATAAACAGTGTCCACCTGTGTCCCCCAGGGCCTCACGCCTTTCTTCTAGTCATTCCTGTTGGTATAACGTTTCCTTGGATATTCAAACCAGCGCTAAAGGAGCACTTGGAACTTTTCAATGAAAGAGTGTTTTGTCGCACCATTGTGCTGTTTACTACAGATGCTCCGTGTAGTAATAGACATTTAAAAGATGAAATCAGAATGTGGCCAGGACTACGGTGGCTTCTTGGACAATGTGGAAACCGAAAGCATGTTCTCGATATCAGCAACAAGCAGGATAGCGCTCAGGTCGTAAACCTTTTCAAGAAAATAGAGGCCATGGTTGCAGAAAATGCCTCTAGTCACTGTTCTATTGATGGTGCTCGTGGGAATGTTCTAAGAGAGAAGATGGGAGCGATTGCTGAAGGAGCATCAAGGAGGGTTGCTGCAGTGCAGGCAAAGAGAAGGAGACTAAGAGCACTGATTGAAGGTGAGTCAGCCTTTTATTATATTAATCAAAACTTACTTAATTTAATCAAAGTGTACAGATGCAGGGGCTCTGATTTGATTGAATGAATGAATTAAATTGGCCTTGAGAGTGTTTTTAAACAACTTGTTGGCTAACCTTGGAATATCATTATGATGTGAATAACTGCAAGGCTGAATATCTTTTGGTCCCACTTTCTGTAGGTGGCAAAACCCCTCCAACACATTTGAGAATAGTGATGGTTGGGGCACAGTGGTCAGGCAAAAGCTCAGCAGGCAATACCATCCTGAGAAAAAAGGCATTTGCAGTTCAACACCAAAGAACAACAGAGTACTGTGAAATAAGCCACGGCATGGTGGCAGACAGGCAGCTCACAGTGATAGATTCCCCTGGCTGGTTCTACAACCAAACCCTAAAGGACACCTGTGAAATGGATAAACTTGAAATAGAGAACAGCGTGCATCTGTGCCCTCCAGGACCTCATGCAGTGCTCCTAGTGGTCGGCCTGACATCCGCATTCAACGCATCATACCAGAGAGCAGTCCAGGAGCACATGAGTCTGTTCTCTGACAAAGTCTGGAAACACACGATCGTGCTGTTCACTAAACCTGACTGGCTGGGAGTGAAGACTGTGGAAGAGCGCATAGAGAGTGAGAAAGGCCTGCAGTGGCTCGTGGAGAAGTGTGGAAACATGTATCATGTCCTGGGCCACACAAACGACGATGGTGAGGCACAGGTAACGGAGCTCCTCGAGAAGATTGAAGAGATGTGGGCAGGAAACGAAGATCCACATTATGAAGTCGACCTGACCCGTGCCGAGCTGATAGAGGCAAGGAAAGAGCAAAGTGACATGTTGGCTAAAAAGATGAGGAAGACCACTCAAAGACAAGCAAATATACTGAGAGAGTTGTTTGGAGGTAATCAGATAATACATTTTCATATTGTCATGATTCATTTGGTAATTATTTATATTTTATGACTTGATAACCTCATGAAAAAAAATTCCAGGGGAGAGGCAGCAAATCACTGACTTCAGGGTCGTACTTGTCGGCAGAAAAGAGTCGGGAAAGAGTATGGTGGGAAACAGGATCTTATTTGAAGAGCTATTTGACACAGCTTGGATGAAAAAGGTAATCCCACATACTGCCCCAAAAATATTTCAGGAACAGTCTGATATGATTGCTATATTTTCTGTTTTTTTGTTTGTTACTTCTGCGTAGGAGTTCCAGGATCAGAGAATAAACAAGATGTGCGTGAAACATCAAGGAAATGTTGCTGGAGTACATATCTCAGTTGTTGAGGCACCAGGCTGGTTGAGGGACACAGTGACACCCGAGTGGGCCAAGAGTGAAGTTCTGCGCAGTGTCTCCATGTGTGCTCCAGGCCCTCATGCCTTCCTCTTGGTTATTCCCATTTCCAAAGCCTTCACAGAGAAAGATCGCAAAGCACTGGTCGACCTCTTGATGCCATTCGGTGATAGTGTTTGGCGACACTGCATGGTGCTGTTCACCTGGAAAGACTGGCTCAATGAGAGATCCATCGAGGAGCACATCACCGCGGAAGGCCAGGACCTGAGGTGGCTTGTGGAGAAGTGTGGGAACAGATACCATGCTCTCACATGCAATCGTTTTTATGATGGTTACCCAATCATAGAGCTGTTCCAGAAAATTATTGACATGATAACACAAAACAAGGGCCACTACGTCACCACAGAAGACAAAGATCAGAAACTGCTAGCAAAACAGCCCATTCTGACTGAAGAGGAGTGGAACAGGAGGGAGCAGGAGCTGATAGACCGGATGTTGAAAGCTGTCGCACGAGAACCCGAGGAAGTGACTGTGTCACCGGTGAAGATGACAGCTAGCATTGACGGAGCCTTCATTCCAAGCAGTGAGTTTAAACTTTATCAATAGTTGATTTAAGATGTTACATACGTGTGTTGCTGTTATGAATTACACCTTTCAACTTCTGTTTTCAGTGAGTGGAGATGCTCCCTCAGAAGTTGGTGCATTTTCTTTTCAAAGAGCACGTGCCAAGGTTTCTGAATGGCTGAGCCAGAAATTTGGAAACTCTGATGTCACCTCCGGGATTGGCAACATGAGTGCCGCGGACAGTTATGTGGAAAAGTTGGATGAAAGCTGTCTGACAGAAATCGACACAAGACGTTTCTTCGCAGAAAAGGGCAAAAAGATGTTAGAAACCCAACGCAGGTACTCTTTTTAAGAAGAACAGATGTAGATAGAATGACAAAGTATACATACAAAGAAGCAACTGCTTTCCATACAGTGACTGAACAGCTAATATCCCGATCTTTTCACAGGCATAAATACTGTTTATGTTTTGTGAAAAGTGAAATAATAAACTATTATAAGCCAGTCTGTGAAATAGGTCACAGGAATCATGTGTTTGGCTGCTTACTGTCATAAAAACCTGAACTGAAAACAATAGAGCAGTATCAGTTCACTTAAACACTGAACTCAGCAAACAAAGTGTGTCTTATATGGAACATAATAGCCTACTGGGAATGCCAATGAAATGTAAATGTAAACTGACTCTATTCATAACTTAAAGTAGCAGGTGTGCCAGTGTTGACTTTAACTAAATGTAACATGCCTCCTTTAATAAACATGTAATAAATACCAACTGAGCTTGGGTACTGTGTCATTTCATCGTACAGATCTCTCACAGTGAAGTTTACTTACTGTAGTCCACTATAGACTTGTCAAATATGGACCACGTAAACACAAAGAAGATGATAACACAGTTTCAGATTTGTTGAGCATTTATTCTGTTTGAGGAAACACGAAAAAGGCCAACTTCACTATTTTGTTTTTCTGGATAAGCGATATGAAATGATGTCATGAATCTTAAACACATAAAGGAAATTTGCCTTGGAGTTTTTGGTGCATAGCAAACATGAAGTAAAAATAAGAATTTGAAGATTTAAAAAAAAAAAAAATTCTAAACAATATAAATATATGTACAATATGTTTTTAGGATGAAAAGAGCCATACAGTTTGTGCAGAAAGGTGCAAGTCTTTGATTTCACAGCATACAGATATTTCATTTTAAATGTGCAGAGGGCGTTAAATAAAAGGTAAAGAGTCTGAGAGAGTCAGTAGATTCTACGTTAACATAATGTGTAGAGATCTAAAGTGATGTAGGCAAGTTTTGAGCAGCACAAGTATAGTTTTATTTGTATATATCTATACCTGGTCTATCAATGGATGTAAAAAAAAAAATAAAATAAAATAAAAACTCAGACAAATCAACATTTGCTTGCTTATATGAATACATTACACTACACTAAACACTAAACTGAAAGCAAGTAATGATGAAAAGAAAATCAGAATCTGATATTTTGGCCAGGTGTGTGTACACACACTCTCAGCTGTACGTACAGGTATAGACATAAGTACAAATTAAAAGACAAGGGGCATAACAGGTAGGCACAAAAACATAAAAAATAACTATATACACATAGTTAATAAGAATAATGTCATTTAATCAGCGTCTAATTCAATTCTGTAGTAATGAAATGTAACATTTTCCCATTGGTCTGAATTATTTTTATAGGTTACAGTCAGTAACGCAAACGCGTCGCGAATGAGCCTCGCCGGCCGCCGTCGTGTCTCCGGCGCTTTCCTTGCCCCGTCAGTTTCTTGACTTTCCTTCCTTCGCTCCTGCGCAGCTCTGAGCCGCCTGCTTTTCAGCTCCCTTTCCCCCCCCCTCGGCTGTCTTCTGGCCCAACATGTCGGAGTACAACGCGGTGCCGCCACCCGGATCCGGGCCCCCTCTCGGCGGACAAGCCGCTCTCGGTAACGGAGCGGGAGGCATCAAGAAAGATGCGTTTGCGGACGCGGTGCAGCGGGCCCGACAGGTGAGTGCTACAGACTTGTGTGTGGATGTGACAGGCGGGTTTAGCCTGCGGGCTAACGTTGTTGACACAGCTTGACGCGTGACATTCACACGCGCGCGTTCGAGTTAACAGCTGTTCACGTGCGGTTTACCTACATACGTCATGCCAGTGGCTAGCTAACGTTGAAATGCTGTGTGCGTGTGTGTGCACCAACAAACACAGTGTGTACTGGGCTGGGATGTGATGTTAGACGTAAACCAGCCTTGTGATTGTGTGATGGATTGCTTTATTAATCCCAATGCAATGTTACAGTAGCCACTTCACAAAACAAAGCTAAAAATAAGGCAAAAAAAACTGAGAATACAGTCTAAAGATAGGACCATCATGTTTATTTGACTTCACTGTGACAGTGTTGTATTTTCATGTGCTGTACATTAGACCAAGTCAAGTAGATGCATGTATGTTAGTGTTAATATGTGGCCACATTTGAGGGGTTGAGAATGTTTTCATAACTCAAATTGTCATGCTGATTTTTTTTTTTTTTTTTTTTTTTTTACACCCCTTGCTCCAGATTGCAGCTAAGATCGGGGGCGATGCTGGACCTCCTCTGAACAACGCTGCATCAGATGGCTTTCCGTTCGCTGCACAGAAACGACAGCTGGAGGATGCAGGTACGGTGACCGCCGCTCCTTCATCTGCTCGTGGCTCAGGTTGTTGTGCCTCCTTTGCACGGCGCTTTGGACAATGAATGTAACCGTTAACCACCTCTCAGTTAGATCTGTAATTTCTTCGCCTGACAGATGAACCTGAGAGCAAGAAGCTGGCCGCGCAGAGTGACTTGGATTCAGCCAAAGCTTTGTGTGAGTTCATGCTGCTATTTCATGCTCTGTTTACTTTTTTTGCTTTTGTGATGTTAATAATTCACACTTGACAATATTTAATATAGACCTCCAGTTGTACCGTGTTCCTGTTTCAGCACTTTGTCCCTTTACCCTTGTATGTCCACACTTCCCCTTCTCTGTCCGCGTCTCACAGTCCGTCAGTAATCCAAAACCTCTCCCTTCCTCTAATTTCTCGCTCTCTTTCTTTCTGTTGACGTCCCGTCTCAGCTATTGGTGCACAGCTGGCTGCTCTTGCACAACAAAGGTGAGATCTCTTCGTTTTTTTATTTGCTTGTGCGTCATGTAGAAGTGTGGGGCCAAAGTCTGCGGTTGCCTTGATTTGTTTCCTCTTTTTTTCCCCTCTTTGTCGTTCTCATTTGCTGATGGCGTCAGGCCCGCCTCCACCACAGAGGAGTACAGTGTACCAGACAGCATGGTGGGACTCAGTGAGTGCAGCCCAACACTGTTTTAGTATATAGTGAAGCTATACTCTTGTTTCTGTTATATAAGACACAAATAGATGCCACTATTGTGAGTGTTAGCCGCCAACAACAACACGCAGTTCGCTCTCTCTCTCTCCCTGTCCTCAGTTATTGGCCGTGGAGGTGAACAGATCAATAAGATTCAACAGGAGTCGGGTTGCAAGGTTCAGATAGCTCCAGGTACTGTCTGCATTTTTGCACAGTTATAAATATATATTTACATGTTTATTTTCCCTTTGGTAGTTACATATGTACTCTATGTGTGTGTGTCCAGACAGTGGAGGTCTTCCAGAGAGGAGCGTCTCTCTCACAGGTTCCCTTGAATCCATACAGTAAGTTTCAGACTTTATGCAATTAGACTGATTGTCCTTTTTATGTGGGAGTGTGTGAAATAGGTTGTCCTGTGTACTTCAGAAATGAGGGCAGCTCTAGAATCCAGCAAAAGGTTTTTTTTTTTCAAAACAGTGTGTGTTTAGTGTCGTCAAAAAAAAAAAAAAAAAAAAAATTCAAATGATGATACTCTTTGTTTTAACCCACTTATTCCTTCAAGCCACTAACGGAAATGGGTTATCTATAATTGCTTGATTTCATAAACACCATGTGATATAATGTAATAGGTCATTGCCAAATGCCGTCATGTCAGCTTAATGGCATATTCTTGTGAAATGGATGTGGAGTAACTGGTCAGCTCTTCCCCGGCTAGGAAAGCCAAGATGCTGTTGGATGAGATAGTGTCACGAGGAAGGGGCACACCCCCTTCTTCTTATCACGAGTCCACAAACGGGCAGAATGGCACGGTGCATGAGATGATGATCCCGGCTGGCAAGGCTGGTCTTGTCATTGGCAAGGGTGGAGAGACCATCAAGCAGCTCCAGGCACGTTGCATGATTATTGCATTTTGAACTGTAATTATCTTGACCATGTGTACTCAGAGACAGGAAAGATAGTTCTTCAAACTCTAGTTTTATGTATGAAAAAGTTTCATAAGTAGATATGTTATGTGTGCATATGCTTAATTGTGTGATATTCCAGGAGCGTGCAGGGGTGAAGATGATCCTGATCCAGGACGCCTCTCAGGGACCCAACGTTGACAAGCCTCTGCGCATTATCGGCGATCCCTACAAAGTGCAGGTACGTCTATGAACTGACCTCACTGAGTTCGAGGTCAGTGTGTGTGTGTGTGTGGCGCTGAGTTGTTATGTAATAAAACCCACTTTGTTTTCCTTTTCAGCAAGCGCAGGAGATGGTGCAGGAGATCCTGAGGGAGAGAGACCACGGCGGCTTTAGTGAAAGAAATGACTTTGGATCCCGCATGGGAGGAGGCATGGACGTGAGTTTGTGTGTGTGTAAGCGAGAATAGTTGGATTTGTTGTCTTTGAACCAAAAACAAGTTTAGAACAAAACCTGTTTCCCACTCAGATCCCGGTACCGCGGCACTCAGTCGGGGTGGTCATTGGGCGAAATGGAGAGATGATCAAGAAAATCCAGAATGATGCCGGAGTTAGGATACAGTTCAAACAAGGTAGGAGCCTGTGTACGGTACATTCGGGTTGTGAATGTAGATCAGGCGGGATGAGAAGAGCAGCAGAACATGATGACTTTCTCTGTGCGCTGAACTGACTTTTGATCACTAATAGCAGGTAGCGCACACCTGGCTTGTGTCACGTCTTGAGTGACAGAGTTGGGTGTTGATTCTCGTCGCTACAGCTGACACCTTCCTTTATTATTAATGTGATTCAATGTCCGTTTGAAAAGAATTGCCTCATGCCGATTCAAATCTTTTGTACAGATGACGGGACTGGTCCAGATAAGATTGCACACATCAGTGGTCCTCCTGACCGCTGCGAGCACGCTGCCCAGATAATAAATGACCTGCTGCAGAGCATCAGGGTCAGGGAGGAGGGACAGGGGGTACGGATCACTCTTTCTTAAACACAGTGAGAACTTTTCATTCGATATAAAGTGTTATGCTGGAGTAATGTTCTGTCTCCTTCATCCACAGGGTCCCCCAGGTCCTCCGGGCATGCCTGCTGGCAACAGGGGCCGAGGTGGAGGACAAGGCGGTTGGGGCCCCCCTGGAGGGGAAATGACCTTCTCTATTCCCGCCCACAAGTGCGGACTAGTGATTGGCCGGGGAGGAGAGAACGTCAAATCCATTAACCAGCAGACGGGGGCCTTTGTGGAAATCTCTCGACAGCCGCCCCCAAACGGAGACCCCAACTTCAAGCTGTTTATCATTCGGGGCTCACCGCAGCAGATCGACCACGCCAAGCAGCTCATCGAGGAGAAGATTGAAGTACTTATCATTCTTGTTTCTAGTTACATGCAGGGAAACTGAAATGCAGAAGCTGGACAAGGATCACATCTGTAGTTGACTTTCACATTTTCGTGTGTTTCGCAGCCGCTTGTGGTTTCTTATTTGTGCTAAGAAGAAGAGGGTGAAATTACATGCCACTAAATGTTACAAACTTGTAAATTTAGAGCTGTAAGAATAAATTAGAACAGAAAATTTGCTGTTTTGATAATCGAATAATTTTGAAAATGAACGAAAGGTGATGCTTTTCTTTATTCTTGCTCTTGCTAATGTGTGATTTATGTCGTGTGTTCTAGGGTCCTCTGTGTCCTGTGGGCCCGGGGCCAGGTGGACCAGGTCCTGCTGGTCCAATGGGTCCCTACAACCCCAACCCGTACAACCCTGGACCACCTGGAGCGCCTGGACCACCACAGTAAGTACCTACAACTAATGTGCATCTGTTTGTGTGGTTTTACAGCCAGCAGCGTTTGTGTCAGGGTCATTTCAGGTTTTTAAATGATATCCAAACCTTTTCTTCCTTCCTCAGCGGTGGTCCTCCAGGTCCTCACCAGTACACTCCTCAGGGCTGGAGCAACACCTACCAGCAGTGGCAGCCCCAGGGACCCCATGACCCCAGTGAGTCACCTTTGACTTCACTGGCTGCTCCTGGTTTTCACGGATCACGTTTACTTTTGCTCATTTTAGCACGTTGGCTCTCTTTTAAACACACATATAAACTCTACTTAAGTACTTTCATCCCAGACTAAAGGTTTTACTGTATCCCAGTCATTTCAGATGAGTAATGATGTTTTTTTTTTTTCTAAATCTGGGAAGGTCAACAGGAGTACTGATGGAAATGTTGTGATGAGATGCACATGCTGTTACCTTAAGCAGCTCTGGCTAACCCTGTCTCTGTTTCCCCCCTGGTCTCCAAGCCCGGTCTCCAGGCCAGTAGCAGGGGCTCACCCTCACCCTATGAGGACCTCACCCCCTCCACCCTGCGTCTTTTCTAGGCAAGGCAGCAGCCAATGACCCCAACGCAGCCTGGGCGGCCTACTACGCTCAGTACTACCAGCAGCCGTCGGGGGCTGTGCCAGCCCAGTACCCCACTAACCCAGCTGGAGGTGCCCAAACTTCAGGGGACCAGTCCCAGCCCGCACAGACGCCAGGAGCCCAGCCAGACTACACCAAGGCCTGGGAGGAGTACTACAAGAAGATGGGTGAGAGAACACTTTACCTGTTGTTAATTATTTGTTGGTTTAAATCAATAGAAAAGTCAATGAATTGATAGACTTACTGGGCTTTTATATCATTTTCGATCATCATCTTTAAGCTGGGTCACGTCCCGTTTGTCTGTCACCTCCAGCCCAGGCAGGTGGTTCTGTCCCTGGGACAGCAGCCGCAGCACCAGGAGCAGCAGGCGGAGCAGCATCTACAACAGGGGGCCAGCCAGACTACAGTGCAGCCTGGGCAGAGTACTACAGGCAGCAGGCTGCATACTATGGACAGTCAGGACAGGCCCCCGGCCAGCCAGCCACTCCACAGCAAGGACAGGTTGGTATTGAGATTCCCATTTCATGTATCTGGATGTAAGACATGTTTTCTGGTAAGAGGTTTTCACATGAAGCACGTGCTTCCTTGCAACCATTTGTGTTTTAGACGCAGTGAGAGTTCATGACAGAACATCTACGATGCCGGAGAGAACCGGGGAGACTTGATGGGAAGAAGAAGGCGACCTTGAACTTAAGGCCAGAATTTAGCTAAGATCTTTTTTTTTTTTTTTTTTTCTCGTCAAGGGGAAACAAAATCCTTCCTCACTAGCCAACACCACCTGGATACTTTTGAATAAAAATGTGAACTGAACAAACGTTCTAGTGCTTTGCTGCTGAGGGGAGGGAGAAGACTGATCATCCCGTCATCACAGGTGCACAGCTTCTCAACGCCTCTACGTACATACATTTATATACGACGCTACGAACACGGAAGCCTTGAAGCTCTTACTTCAACGCGGAGGAGACTGAGTTGCCAATAAATCTCTATCTCATCTTACTTTTATTAACTTCTTAAGACTTCTAAGTCTAATTTTTAAAGCACTTAGCTTCATACCCCTGTGTTATATTTACTGGATTGAACAGAGCCATTAGGACTATAATCAGATTGTGTATCTCGTACCGGTAATGCATCAGAAATCCTTTTTAAAGCGCATTTGATTTGCTCAGTGTTTTGATTTTTTTTCTTTTTAAATCAAATTGTCACATTTTTTTTGCATGGTGTTTCAACTTCTTTACATTAAGATCGTTGTTTTTTTTTTCTTCTTCTTCTTCTTCTTTTGCTTATGAATGTGTTCACTTACAGTGTTTCGTACAAGCGAGCCAGTTTTACAAACGGAGGTCTGCAGTATTGATTCATGCGTGTGGGATTGCTGACAGGTGTTGAAAGCGGCTGGAGGTCGATGAGAAAACATTTAAGGGTGAGGCAGCGGCGCGTAATGATGTGGAAGTATTCAAGACGCAAAAGTGGTTTGAGGAGGAGGTGGAAATCTGGTCAGCGTTCAAAGGTTTGGGACAGGTGCTCTGTCATAGGACTTCATCCTGGTGTCCTTTTGGACTTATGCGCCTTACACCAGTGTTTGTTTCTGGCCTTGGATATAAGTGGCTTTAAATAAACAACCCTGCCATAAATACCTATATATGCATTACGATGCCATGATTTAAGGCTTTTTTCATCGCTTAAATTTATTTCGCGTTTTCGTCACACCCATCTGCTGCCCGAGTACCTCTTTTGCCTCTATGTTTTTGGGGCTCGAAACACACCGGCTTACTGTGGATGCCAAAACGACGACAAAAAGATGCCTTTTTAAAAAAAAAAAAAAAAAAAAAAATTGGCCCGCTTGGTGTGAACGATCCCGATTATCTTGTGTTCAGAAAACTCAAAAGTGACTGTCAGACCTTTTTAAAATCAGTAGTCGTCATTCACCTCGAGTCAGCTGCATCAATGTTTTTGTCACTTTGAAGTGTAGTAACGTAAATGTGGAGGTTCTGTCCCTCGCCCTCTCTGTGTCCCTTCATACAGCTGAAGGTTCTCCTACAGTGAGAACAAACTGTCCATTTGATCCATGCTGTGATTTTGTTTCATCTCAAGTTTGCATGTAATCGCTTTTTTCCTTCATATACCTTTGGTTTTTATGGACGATCTTTTATCTTCCTACAGCCATCGTTTGTGTGAATTAAATTTAGTCTTCCAATGTGTCCCACTTTAAGATATATGTACATATATTCAGCAATATGAGGCTGTTGGTTTTGACTTACAGAGATGTATCAGGTATGATTCTTGTATTCTGAATGGCAGCTGTGAGCCTGCCTTTGGCAGCAGTGTTGATATTGTTAATAGATGACCACCAGCAGCAATACTCTGAATAAAAAGGGGCGAACATCAGTTACTTTAAAATGTGTGTGGTCCTTTCGTTCTTTTACAAAACTGCACATTAAACAGCTCCGTCACCAGAAAGAACAAACGCAGTTATTACAGATCATTTCTACAGAGATAAATCACCACTAGATGTCACTATTAGATTCAGATTCAGATTCAGATTCAGATTAACTTTATTGTCATTGAGCATTTGCATGTCAATGAAATTTTCAGTGCAACCCCCGTGTAAAAGTGCAACCCCCGTGTATTAGTCCATCTCAGATTAATAATAAAGCGCTATTGTTAAGTTATTGACAAAAATATTCAGTAATATTTTAAAATTAATACTTAGATTACTGAAATCTCAGTAATCTAAGTACTTAGACTAAGTATCCTGTAGTCTAAGCAGAGCTCAGACTTACAGGAGTATTTGGTCCTTGTTCATCCTTGATTATCTGGTAACGTGAGTGGTTTACTCATTCAGTCTTAAACCTCCCTTACTATCTGTAGCAATTACTAATTTCGAACATATCTAATAAAATATAGATGATTACATCTCTATCTCCACCAGTCGAGACAATTGACACCCCACATCTGTAACCCATCCATCTGTTAACCACAACAGACCTGACTGACGTATAGACATGACTATGCTTCCTGTTCAAGACAGGCGCTTCTGCTGAACTTCGAGGAAAACAAATGTAGCCGAGGTGACGTGAGTGCAATTTTAAAAATTCTTTAATTTATATCTTTAAAATTAAAAACATCTGAATTGCATTCTACCACCTCCAAAGGCACAGTCATACTTACAGCAGACCAAATTCATAAAACACTGCCACTTAACATCTTTTTTTTTTTTTTTTTTCTCAATTTGTTTTGTACATAAGAAACAATGCACTATAAAAAATGACTAAACATTTTCCTTACTGGGTAAACAATGGCCATTCTATATGCTGTAGATCATTAAAAGACTGGAGTGATATGTACTCAGCTGTGGTAGCATTAGACTCCATATAAAGGATGATGTGCTGGTTTGAGGCTGTCAATGCCTGTTGAAAAAAACATGCACATTGCAGCTGTTTTAAAGTTAGGCGTCGTATTTAGAAATTCAAAAATGACACGTTTGTAACAACCAATCGTGCATGAACAGTGTTTAAGAATGTGGATGTTCGAAGCAAAACAAAGCCATTGGCAGGAGGCCGGAAATGCAGTGAGATGAAAGCACAGTGGGGGGAGGTGGAGGTGGTGGTGGTGGCGGTGGGGGGGGGGGGGATGAGTGTCGGCGGAGGACTGTGCAGAAAGAGTCATCGGATCTCTCACCTCACACCAAATTCTCTCAAATGTGTCGAGTGGCATGAAACGCTCGCACGAAAAACACCTGCACCACCCCTCCTTTAAAAAAAAACAAAAAAAAAAAACAGACACTTGAAAGAAAATGAAAAACATTTCAGATAACTCTGTCGGGGTTTTTAACGACAATAGTCAATATGTGCAAAGAGGCAGGGCCTTAGCCTGTTTGGGGGAAAAGTCATAAGATATGATGTAGGATTGATAACTGAACGTACAATCACAAATCAATAATGCATACAAAGGTTTCTTACAATGTGTGACAACACGGCACCATACACTACACAAGAGCTTCACTTAGTGACAACAAAATTCAAAATAGTGGATAAATATACAGTAGAATAGAAGTATATCACCGTTCTTACTCAGGCACAGTCCTCCCTAAAACATGGAGTTCAAAAACAATGGGTTCTGCGATGGGTTTGGCACACGCATGGAAAAAATATAGATTGAAATAAGGCAAGAAAATGATATGTCAAAAGGAAAACGAGGCCACAGAGGAACGTATTAGGATGGACAGGAATGGAGCGTTTCGAACATAAAAAATCCGACACGTACAGATACGGTACCGCTCTCGTGGAACCAGATGTTCAATAAAAGAGAGAGGATTTTTGCAGCAACTAATGGGAGCCCAAATTCTTTTCTTTACAAGTGTGAGTGTAGCAGCTGCGACAGGCACTCCAAGAAACCGAGAACCGTTTTGTCTTTACAGGCGAGTAAAATCAAACAGGAAATCTACACGCGTCTCCCAAATCAAGACCTGAATGCCTTAGAAAATATCTACAGAAAGAACAGTACACATTTGGGTTGACTCACAGTCACAAAGCCAGACGCGCACGCACGCACACACACACACACACACACACGTATATACACATACATCACCATGGAAAAGCAGTCAGCATTCAGAAGTCATAACAGAGCAGTGTGACCCAATACAGAAATCACACACACACACACACACACACATCAATAAATCCCACCAGCCTGCTGTCTTTGACAGAGGTGTCTCCCCTTCTCAACAACACACCTAAAGCGTTTCATGAATTCGTGACAACCGTTTCTTGTTGAAGGTCCACGTTGCACCCTCGTCCTGTCCATATATATATATATATATATTTTTTTACACACATACGCACGCGCGCGCACACACACACAACGTGACGTCACAGTAATTTTCAAGACCACTTTGATACGGCAGTGACAGTTTTAGGAGGACTTGAGGGTGAGCAGAAGTTTCTCGGCAAGGACGGAGCGAGGCTACGGGTTGCAATGCAATGAAAGAGACGAGAAAATGACCCAAAAAACAACAGCAACAAAAAAAAACAAACAAAAAAAAAAAACATGCCTGGCTTTAGTTCGTTTTTACAGATCAACACAACTGACGGCTAAAAATGCTTTTTCTTGTTTTTCTTTGCATTGAGAGTCTGGTTATTGAAGCCACATCCTGTTGCACTTGCCAGTGATTGTGTGTTGAATCTAAGCTGTCAACAGGTGGTTGTGCCATCCAGGCAGCAGCAGTACTGACTGTGGAGTGTGTGTGTGTGTTTGATTGTGTGTGTCTGTGTAAACAAGTGGGACAGTTACAGTATGCCGTGAGAGTGCGCGCACACATTTACAAGATCTATATACATGTGTCAAGTGTATAAATTAGCATTCTTTGTACATGTACGTGTGTGTGTGTGTGTGTGTATGTATGTGTGTGTGTTCAATATAATCAATCCACGTCAAGTACTTTTACTAAGTGATTAGTTGTCAGCTGATCCGGTTGTGAAAAGGACTCTCTGGTCTGTTCTGGCCAGCTTGGCGGGCGGCTCCAGAGACTCCTCTCCCAGCACGGCCCCATCTGAGGGAAGAGACAGCTCCTGTCCTTCCTCATCACTCTCCTCCTCCTCTTCCTCTTCCTCTTCTGGGATAGACATGGGAAAATGAGTTACCTACAGATAATGCTGTAAACGTAACACAAGAAGCATGTCTATTTACCTTTGTCAGGATCCAGCTGGCTCAGGCCCCGGCCTAAACTGGCAAACTGATGGCAAGAGGGGAAATGTGTTAGTAAGATAAGTGTGGCTTACAACAGTTACTTTATTAATGTGCGTGTGTTGGTACCTCTCCCATGACAGCAATGGGGGTCTCTCCTTTAGCCTGAGCCACTCTGTGCTCTATCAGGTAGTACATGTACTCATCGTACAGCAGGCGGATCAGGTGAAAGGAACCAAAACTGGCGGCGCTCCTCAGGGTCAGGTCCCTGATCACCATGGAGCTGGAGAGCAGACGTGGTGGTCAGTAAACCATTGTTTGCACATAGATTTGATGCACGAACTGAAACTCGGCACGGAAAAGGTCGACAAGATGAGGAGGCTCGTGGTCATTCGGCTTTTGGATACGCCACGCCGTTTGGCATCTGTGGCCACCCGTTCGAGGGAGATTTTCTGTGTCTCTCAGGGGTCAGAGGGAGGGAGAGAGAGAGAGCGTGCACCCGTGCCTAATTGCTCTGGCCTGACCCAACCTCAAGCCTGCCTTTGACTAACTTTATTGAAGTCTCTGTGCTACTGCAGTGTCAGTAATAATGTATGGGCCCGACAGGGGCCAGAGTGAGGCACACTCAGAATTTCTGTAGAAATGCAGTTTTTTTATTACTCTTCTCTAACCACCAAGAGGAAGCAGTCTTGGTATTTCCACTATGATGTCACCTCTGTGTTGATTTCTCAACAATTAAGAGAGACAGAGACAGAGAGACCTTATGACTCACAGTGAGTCCGATAATACATGATAACATATATTTAGTCTGTTACTTATTCTGACATTGTTTTTACTCGGCCTTGTCTTAGTCTCAGACAAAGAGGATTTTATTTCAAGACTGCTCAAGACCAAAACTGCGAGGCTATTTCAGGGCACTTCCTTTAGATGTTTGCCAGCTATTTGCCACCTGATTTACATACTGTATACTGAGGCATACAGCTAATGTGTTAACTTTGTGAGAGTGTGTTCTTCCTAAGATACATTTTTCCTTGTGACTTTTCTTGTGGTATATTTAGATTTGGCAGTGATTTACTGTTAGTGACTATAAGAGAAAAAAAAAAACAACAAGCTAATCTCACAGCATCAATAAATCAAAAAAGGTAGAGTGGAAATAAAAATGTTCAAATGCCCCTCATCACACCTGTAAAAGGACCACTTGAGCAGGAAAAGCTTGGCGGCCTTAGGGAAGGCAGGGCTGTGCTGGTAGGGTTTAAGGACTTGGGAGACCACACCATCCAGCCACGCAGCCCACTGCTCCAGGGAGTTCTGCTGCTGGAGGGTCAGCTTGAAGTCCTGCTCCAACCGCTGGACAACACGGTCTTCACACCGGCACACCCATGAAGCCTGCTCCTGCATAAGGTGGACAAGATGAGGCAAATGTCAGTAAAAGGTATTAGTTGTACTAGGAGGGGGCCTCATGTTTAGACAGACAAAGGACTCGAGTCTGCGTGAGAGGAACTGCAATCTGTGCCAACACTTTCAGTACCTAACCATGTGCTCTAGACTCACTAGAGGAAGGAGAGAGACCAAGAGTTTCTGAGAAGAGCAAAAGGGCCTGGTTTGCATTTCCTTGGTGGGAACGTTGCAATAAAAAGACACAGTAAGTGAAAAAGTAACTGACACAACTGCCAGTTTGACTTTCTGTTTTAGGATTTAGTTCACATGTATACCAGGAACAAACTGAGTAGACGGGTGTTTCCGTGGGTCCAGACCAGTGATGAAATCCAGGTGATGAAAACTTGAAAATCCAGTTTTTCGCAACTTCAAAGCATTAAAACCACAATCTACATACGAAACAAAGATTTAGCTACGAACACTGAAACTAACACGAGGTGACACAAAATGCCGTCAGTGCACATCGTTTAGAGCCCAAACCTACCTGAACGTTGGCAAAGTCAACGCGGTTGAGGTCGGAGAGCATTTGGTTGATCTGGGCCGTGTTCTGGAGGACGGCTCGGGCTGCCTGGGCGAGGTGGTTCAGACTGGTGTAGCGCCGCAGTGTCTGAGCAAAAGCGTTGGCTGACGTTACCTGAGAGAGCACAAGGAGAAGAGATCATCAGTGTTTATAGTAATAGTGCTTTTGGGTGAGTAATGTATGTTCAGCTGTGGACCGGGCCTTAATGAATAGAAGGGACATGCGAGAAAAGGCATGTCATTAATCAAGTGTTACAGGCCTGTATTTATCAGCACGACCTTGTGTCTTCACTTAAGCATATATCAATGTTTGGATCAATAATGCTGGAGAATTGATCCGTTAGCACTGTGAAAGAACTTCACAATCACACTGTTTCCATACAAAATAATTGATGTCGTACTCATAACGATTTGCATGATTGATCTAGAAGCAGTGCTGTATTTACTTTCACTAAAGCCGCACCACAGACAAACAATACGACTGTATTTTATGTCAAATCAGTTCTTGCTCGTGTCCCACACAGAAATTGCACCACGTTCAAAGCTAACAATTCTTAGCTTGCAGTCAGTCTCTGCAGAAGTATGTTTTTTTTTGTTTTTTTTTTAATGAATGATCCTGCAGGCCTTAAAAACAATTTCCTGTATGGCTCGGAGAACATGTTTTTCCACCAACTCCAAGCTGGCACAAGGGGAGTGTACCTTGATGCGGACCATTTCCTCAGGGATGTTCATCATGGCGTTGGTCAGCCAGCTCTCCAGGCTCTTGGCAAAGTTGCGGATGGCTTGAGTTAAGGCACCTGGGAGCAGCAAGAAAAAAAAAAAAAAAAGACATGCAAGCATAAGTTTTTTTGTAGGGTTTCTGTTAAGGAATTTCCAAAGTGACTCCAGTTTCTTTGGCAGACAAAGACCTAGGACATGGAAAATATTTCTGTGGCTGCAGTGCAGTGGGATGAAGGGAACAAATCTTGTTTGTCTGACTAAAACTGAAACTTAAATAAGTCCAGTAACTTTCCACAGCAGATCAGCAGGCACACAGTTGGGAAAAATATGGGATCAATTTGGAGGTAAAAATGTTATTATATGATATTTTGTTATGTGCATATCACCCTGTTTTACTACATATTTATTGCGTATTTCTTGTAGAGTCTTACTGGGGATGGGTCTGAGGACGTCAGGGATGAGGATCTCCACCAGGCCCTGGTACAGGCTGTTGTCACAGTCCCGGCTCCAGCGCAGCACTGGGTCATACTTGCACAGCAACACCAGGCAGGACTTAGGGAGGCGCTTCTCTGACTCATCATGACTGCCAACACACAAACAGTTTTTATCTACAATTATCTACACTTAAAAAAAAAAAAATTGTTATTGCCACTCCAAAAGAAGATGTTTATTATTATGTAAGTCTTGAACACTCACACAGCCATCGTGGCATCTCCAGCTTGACTCTGGCTGAACCTCCAGAAGGTCTTCCATAAAGTTTCCACCAGGGTAAACTGCAGGTTGACCATCACATCTAGTATAGCCTGACAGAACACAGAGAGAACATCTCATACATCAGTGACTGATAATAAATGACTGTGCACATTAGACACTGGACGGACACAAAGTGAGGAAAATAAGGACATTGGGAATAACTACTTTTAGTGGTGGCTAAATAGTTTTAAACTCATCTTCTGCTTCTAACAACATGAGATTTCCCCCTCATCTGGTTACCTCACAGTGTTCTCTGTACAACAGCTGAAAACTCTTTATGTGCTCCAGCTCAATGCCCTCTGGCAGAGACTTCCCCTGAAGGTCGATGTCTGGGAACTCTGGCAGTGCCCTGGATGCATCTGGAACACAATAATAACACCATCAGTCTGATATATCACTTTCACGCCTGTAGGTATTTGCTCTGCTGTTGACTGAACTCACCTAGGAACTGCTGGTATTGCTGAACCTGGGTGCTGATGTCCACCTGCCCTGACCCCTGCTGCTGTTGCTGCTGCTGGCCTGCTCCTGCTGCCGTGCCATTGGTCATCCCCTCTACTTTATGCACGGGCTTCAACCTAATAGGAAGAACATGGTTCAAGTACATAAGATAACTTAGATGAAGCATTCAGATGAACACAAAGATGGTGAATAAAGAAGTGAAACGAAATGGCTGTCCCGCCTTGCTGCGTTGCTGGGGAAATCTATTTACATGGAACATTGAAAGTAGATATTTAACATAAATGTTTACAGTGGTGTAATTACAGACAAAAGATGTGTGTAGCAACGTCCTGTAGATAGATATGTGAGTACCTCTGTTTCTGTGAGAAGGGCTGCTGCCTCATGGCCAGATGTTGCTGGTCTTCCATCAGACGGAGAAGAGAAGAGCCTGCCTTGATCCTCAGCCCGTAGTAGTGGTATTTGGAGTTACCCCTGTCAGGAAAAGATAAAATATGTTTTCATATCACTTCCATAGTAAATCAATAGGGGGACGTGATAGGAGAGGAGTTTATAACTATAAATTGAGGTAATTCTCCCTAATCTACATACATACAATAGGAATCTTTCATTTCATAAACATAATAACCAAACATTCTGTACTGTTTACCTAAACTAAACATTTCTAAAAAGTCTCACTTGCTCACCCTCCCCTCTTTTGTCAAATTCACTCACCCACACACATGCTGTCTGTCTTCATCTCTACCCACACATCGTCCTACACTAGGCGAACATTTTGAAGTGCTCCAAAGAGCTTGATAGATTATAGATCTCCTATAGGAAGCTTTGTATGGATGTCCAGTAATTGCGATCTATATGCATATGGATCATACAGTGAGTAAAAAGAGGATGTCTGTGATGCTGATGCTGAGATTGTGGGACAAAGTGCGCTCCTCTTCCTCTCTCTGTCTGCTCTCTCCATGATGTCATGTTGATCTAACATTTTCTGTCTAATTTGTTTTTGTCAGCAGAAACATATTTGATCAGAATATCCGGCATGTACGTGTGGGTTTATAGTCTCAAGTTTGTGTGACTAATGACCCGTCTTACCGCGTGCCCAGGCGTCGTGTGCGTAGCCCCATGAATACAGATCTAATGAGTTTCCCGAAAGAGGCAGCGTTAACAGGCTCAAGTTTCTGTTCCTGGCAGTGCAGCAGATAGTGGCAGTAGAGGGTTGAACGTGGAAGACTCACTCCTTCCGCTGTCTCATAGTTGTCCAGCAACCACTGTACCTGACACGCAGCCAATGAAAACAACACAATAGCTGGAGCAGTTAGCAAAACCAGTTGATACAAAGAGGAAAAACTTAATATATGTACACATCACCCACATTTTTAGCTCAATCTAGAGGACATGCTCAAATATTTTTGCAAATAAATTATACAAGCACAAACAAATCCATTCACATTTATAGTCTGTCGATCATTTGGGAATGAAAACACAAATACGTTTGTTTGCGTGCCGTGGCATACAACTTTGGTATGCAATGAATTAATGACCTGAAATATGGGATGTCTGCCAAACATAGCTTGGTTTTCATTATCATATGGGGTTCAATATGATGAATTTGGTATGAACAATATAGTGTTGGGGCATTTCAGGCAAATTTAAAATGCCCCTCGTCACATGCACTGTAATGGTATGAAAAATGATGAGGTCATGGTTCATTTTGAGGAGGAAATCACAGTTAAAAATATTCTATGATACAAGTTTTAGTATTTTTTTTGGTCCTAATATGAATCTCCGAATTTTTAATTGTGCTTTCCAGTGGACAAAACTATGACGTCATCAGTGTGCGCCACCAAAGGGTTGTGTTGATGAAAAACAAAAACAAGAAGAAATTCCTGCGCTTGGCGCCTCTGCATACCTTCTTGTCTGCCGACGGCACGCTACTCTCCTCGCCCTCTGTAATACTCACAGTGGCTGGAGAGGCGCGGGCTGTGTGCGAGTAGTTCTGACTGTTGCCAGCTGCCCCTCCACTACTGCTGCCCAGCATGTAACCCCCCTGGATCACATAGCTGCCTGCGGCGCCACCGTTGGTGCCTGCCCCGTCTCCATTGGTGGTGCCACCTGTCGTCACCACTGTGGCAGCTCCCGCTGCCGCATTAGTGGGCTGGGCCACAAACATGGATACACCCCCTGTTGTGCCAGCGGTCACTGAGACGGTTAGAGGTGTACCAGGGGTGGAGGCCTGTGAGCCTGGAGTTGTCTGACCTTCATAATACTGGGTGGCCGTGGTCTGGGTGTACAGCGGCGTGTCAGTGTACGGAAAGGTGCTGGAACGGCTGGATAAAAGACATGAAAATATGTGTTAGAAGAAAATTAAGCTGTTGCAGAAATTAATCTGCAAAAAGGAAAACATTCTGTTTGGACACAGTTTTATTCTAACATGGTGCTGGTGGTGTAGTTGGTGTCCCCTCCTTCCACATACTGCACTTGATTGGTGTACACATGTTGCACTGGCACTGGCGTCAGCTGCTGCTGGACCTAAGGAGCGGGCACACACACATACATTCATTTTATTTGTGGACATCCCTCATGTGCAGGCTGTTTTTCCACTTTTTGAACTAACTTTTACACATTTCTTAGCTTTCTGTTCCCTTAACTCTATAGCAGTCGTCTCCCTGGTGTCCCTGACCTACTTGGAAAATGGCAGTTGTAGCCTGCAGTGGTGGCTGATCATGGCATGAGCATGTGACTGCAGGTTGCCCTCCTATCTCTTTCCCTGCACACACAGTCACTGGCAGTACTGTTCCAAGGAAAGGAAGAGGACTCTCACATTCACGCCTGAAATCTCCTGATGCAAAGGCCAGGCACTGTGGCAGTGCTATCTCATGAAGTAGCAGGCATCCTCCTAGATTCTTATCCCTGACTGACACTGCCTTCTCAGTGCTAGGGAGGAGCTAGAAACCAGCAGATGCAAGTTCGACCAAAGATTAGTTGGCTAATACTAAGCCGAAATGTGAGGAATCTGGAAAATTTGTCACGCCATTTTATGATGGAAGCTGTGATGACCAGTGTGTTTGGTTGCATTCCACAAATGTGTGTTAGTTAGTGGCTGTCAGACATCACATGTGGCCACCCGTGATGAACTGTGTTACTGTGCGTGTGTTTGACTTACCTCTGGGCTGATATGAACAGGCTGGAGACTGGTGACACTGAGCTGGGTGCCTGGCTCAGTCTTGGCAATTTGAGAAGTGGCCTGCACCACGGACCTCTGCTGAGATAAATACTGCTTAGTTTTAAATGTCAATGAAACATCAATTTCATGGTGTGTTTTTGTATGCGCGGGCATATTTTACCTGTTGAGCCGTCTGTACCTGCTGAACAACCTGCGTGGGAACTCCCGTCTGCACCACAGCTGGAGGGGGGCTAGAGTCTGACACGCTGTCGCTTGAGTGAAGGGAGCCCTCTGAAGGACAAAGAGGAAATGTAAACACATATGTTGGTGACATTAATCGACTTTCATGAAGTTGGTGATATGCTGCCACTTTGTAGGAGGAGCACGACTCGTCCCTTCAATCGTTCAGGAAGTCTCAAACTCAGTTATGAAAGTTACAGTTACAAAACAAACGAACAAGGAAATGTGGCAACTAAAGTGTTTATTTGAAAATGTGAAAGTATATCTTACTTCTACACAGTTACAATCCATGTAACTTAATGGACTACCCTTAAGAACATTACATTTGATGAAGACTAATCTGACATTTAAAAGAAAAATCGCCTTTATAAGACACAAGTCTTTAAGCACTTCCAATTTTATGAGTAACCACTAAATTATGAACTGATTAAGTAAAACTGCTTCTGTGCAAGTATAATTGCAAAGCCCTAAATTGGCCTGGTCTGCCTCAGGGCCATTCAGACCAAATAAGGTGGTGACGCAGGTCCTCCCATTCATTTGAAGTGGGGTAGTGAGTTGGTGTGCCAAAAAAAAAAAATGTAGCAAAGAGGTTGAACCAGAATTAACTTTGGGAGAAACACAACCCAATGTCACACTGAGGCTGCCAATCAGGCAGTCCTTTTGTAAAACTGCTCCACAGTCAGCCTGAAATATCAATGAAATATCAATGAAATGATGAATGAGTTCATGGACCAAATAATGATACTGATACTGTCAAGTTTGCGGTCTATGCTGCAAAATAGCGATACCAAGAAGCTTCTTTTGGTTTATGTCAGACTGTTTGCGAGAATCGGGTGTTGCCTATAACCGAAATGCCTGATTTGGTCTGAATACAAACGGCATGTGATGTTCGGGCCTTACCTGTGACTGTGACAACGATGTACTGAGGAGTGCTTTGAGCGTTTCCCGACTGTGTCGGGGAGCCCTGGATCTCTGCAGTTACATACTGTGTCTGAGCTGGCTGGGCCTGAGCTGTGGACTGAGTTTGACTGCCAGTGGGAGGCTTCTGAGTGGTGATGGAAGTGGCTTGATCGGTGGGAGTAGTTTGGCCTGTGGGTGTGACAACAGTGGGAGTGACCACAGTAGTCTGAATCTCAGCCAAAAACTGAGGGGCAGTTGGAGGAGTGGAGCTGGCGTCAGGTTGCCCTGGTGTGACGGTAACACCAGCACCCTGGGGTTGGGCTGCCGGCTGGATCTCGCCTACGTAGCCTGAGGTGGCCATTACAAGAGCTGGGAATCACTCTAGGAAAAACAAAAAACAACTAGTTATATATTTCTAGAAACATTAGAGATTCATCATGGAACAGTTTGTTTGTCTTTCAAACCACTGTATAATCTTTTAGATATAGACAGGGCGGGGGACAGAAATCTAGCCAGTTTTGAAGGTAAGAGAGAGACAATTCCGCATTTTGGAGAGCACATCTGTAATGACTCACAGCTTCTAATATATTACTACACTATAAAATATAAAATATTACTTTTAAAATATGTTACTAGTATTACATTAATATTTTCGAATAGGAAATCTACATCAGACCCTGATCTGATCATTGCTTTCTTTAATAAAAATCATTAGGAATGTTTGCACATTCTCATTTGCTGCCTTGATGCAAATTAATGAGTAAGAGGACGGTTTCTGAAACTACTACTGTGGCTGACCTGTTGGTGGTGCAGCTAATGTGACGATGTGGGGGAGGAGCATTGACGGGAACAAGCATTTCTGTGTCTCATGTTACCTGTAATGCGATCACACATCCTATGGCCTCTCACATATAGTTATTGCACACAGCACAAGTTGGGAAAATCCCTCACGACGCTGCATGAATATTGCAATGCAGGCAGTTGTTTTGCTTTATGTCACGCACAGTTACTTGGAAATTACATGTTACACCTTGTTATTTCTGTTGTTGTGGGATCTCTGTTGTAACAACCTTTGATCATCTTTGTTTAACTGACAAGAATGGGGGGGGGGGGGGATTGAGCGGTTTGTTATGATCTCTTCTGTGCTCTCAAAGCCTCATGTGGGTTTATAATGCTTGCATTACTAGTGAATAGACAACAAGAACTCGTATTCAAAATCTCTGAAGTCGCTTTTATGGCAAATGAGCGAACAAACACGTTAAACTAAACTCGGACCTGCGAAGCACCTGCCAAACGCCCTCCTTCGCCACGCCCATTGGATGTTAAATGTCCGCCACCTGCCCCAGCTTTCTTCAACTTTCTATTATATCGATTGAGCGATTTATTTTAGTTTTTCTATGAATGTTCCAACTCTATCCGTGCCTCAACACCAACCCCGAAACTGTCTAAACAGTTACTCTTACAATTTCACTACCATAATTTGGTCTCCCTTTCGCGTTATGTACTCAGGGAGTTGGTTTTCTGTTGAGCCGGCTGCTGGAAAAAAAATACCGTAATTTGTTAAACCGCCACAGAATGCACGTTAAATATCGTTTAAACTGACGAGTGACCGTTACTGGTAACTCGTTCCGTTAGCTGTAACGAGCACACGTCTGTCGTGACAGCGCTGGTGCTAGCTGTCTAGCAAGGCAACACGGGCAGCAAGCTAACTGGTCTCTACAACAACCGCCATTTTGTACCTTTTGCATTTGACATCGCCATAACAACGGCCTGCTTGAGTATGCAGCTGTGGCTGCGTCGTCATGGCAGGCACAATTCACTGTCACTTGAAGGAGTAGCGAGCACAAACCACCCCGCTCAAGACACGGACTAGATTATCAGTACGACGGCTAGCCTGCAGGCTAACCTCAGCTAACACTGGAAGGCAGTTGCCTGATATAGCTAACGTTACTGAAACAACAAGGGAAAAGAGCAATAGCACAATTCAGTTGAAGCATAATTGGACATATAAAATATTTCCTATATGTAAAGATCTTCACCTCTGGTTCCACGTGTGTGTTTCCCACCGGTAAAATATCTTCTTTTATTTTTATGGCGGATTCAGTTGTTGTTGTTGTTGATTCTCGTTGCTGGGCTCTTGTCGCCAGGGCTACCGTGGCTATGGCGCTTCGTCCTCACCAGGGCAACTGTTGCTACCCACCCGCTCCCTTCCCTCCCCCTTCTTTGCGCTGATTGGCTGAATGCCGCCAAATTGTCTTAAAGTCACAAGAACGGCGATTTTTTTCACTACAAAGCCTTCCACGCCTATTTGTGCAACATTCCTGTCCATCACAGACATTAAATGTTTCCAGAGAGGGCGGATGCTGGGTGTGGAAGTAATAGGTTAATGCGACTGCTTGTCAAAATTCTGCACTTGGTGATTTGATGGTGTCACAGTAACTCTGTCTGCTATCCATTTCTCCTAAGTGATGATACATCTGGACCATTTATCTGAATACCTTGACACCAAGCTCATTCTGTGAATGGCCTGATGATCTGATTATCTACAATGGTTGTCTTATTCCCTTATAATAAAATGCTATAATATGTTTATTTTACAAATATGTTGGGCACACCCTCACTTCAGCAAGGTGTTCAAGTAGCATCATTAAACGTAAGCCAATGTAATAGAAATATATGATTACCTTTTCTTCACAGTCAACACTTTTATTTAACATTATAGGCTAAAACACAAGACATCTGATTATACTGTATGTATGACTGTGTTATAAAATGTGTGAACAGTAACCAGCTACTGTTTACTTACTTTTTATAGTTTTATAGTTATGCAGCGCTTACTCATCGCTTGCTGACGACTGAAAAACTGTTTTTTTATTTTTTATTTTTTAAACCACTTAATAGAAATTATACAGTATGCAGGACCACATTATAATGTATCCATGATGTGTATTGTCAATGCGCCATACATTTCTAAAAAAAAGTATGGGCCATTGCATTTTTATTTTGCTCCTGTGACCTCCACAGGTCACTTGCGACTGTGTTGATGAATGTCAGGTTGGACACCCTCCTAAAATGCCATTTTGTTTGCTTGTTATCATCGCATTAATTACAAATGCATCGTCCCTATTGTAATTTCCTAAACGAGTGACCTTTGACTATAATACAGATAAAAATGTGTTTTATTTTTGTATGACTCATAATAAGACTTCTATGTTATCTGACTTTGAAAATGTCACTGGCTCTGTCTCAGTTCCCTCAATTCACCTTTTGGCAAAGAGATGACAGAATAAGCGGTTTTCAAGAGAAAGGGAAAATTATACATATGGGAGCAATGCAGGGTCTTGTGTGGATTAAAAAGGGCAAAACTGATCACAATGGTTGCAATGGTTTAAATATATCACTGTAGTGGTGTCAGCAAGTATTAAATCTTATCAGGGGAATACATGGCAAAGGTAAAGGCCTGATAGGTTAATTCTGTCTGTTGAGGGAATGCCAGTTCACCATATGTTTTATCATTTTTTGCTATATGATGCTATATATGATGATTTGCGGGTATTCCATCATATGCTGCAATATAGCAAAGGAAATTGCCATGATCAGATAAAGAGATAAACAGATGGAGACATCATATTAAATATTAAATGTACGTGGAATCTGAAGTCATAATATTGAGGGAGATTAAAGGTGGCAAAAGTGCTTCATATCCTGAAACACAATTAGATCAACGAGACCTCTGATACATTCGTTAATTATGCCACCTTTGGTCCGCTTTTTGTCTCCATAAAGGTCCCTGACTCTATCGCTCTTTCAAATCTGTTCTTCTTTTGGGAGAAGGCCTGCATGCGCAGTATGCATGTCTCTTTTGCATGCTTCCAGACCCCTTTATAAACCACGCCTGGGTCACCTAGAAGTCATATGCTCTTGCAAACAGGGAGACAGAAAGCTGTTCAAGTGCTGTTCAAAGCAAATCATCTCTTGTTATAACCACGTCTATTTCCTTCCATAATGTGGAAAGCTGTGGTGCTGGCTGTATGTCTCCTGGTGGCTGGGGTTCAGCCCATGGATGACCCAACATATGGGGTGAAGCTCTGTGGCCGTGAGTTCATCCGGGCAGTCATCTTCACTTGTGGAGGCTCACGATGGAGACGGTCAGTTACGAGTGCAGGTGAGAGGCTGAAGGTGCTACATCATCACCATTACTGTCCTTGTGATGTCTCTACAATCACTGTTTCATCTGTTGACTGTGTGTGTGATTTTATCAGGTGACTAAAACATATCCATTCATTGCATGAGGTCAACTATCCCTCCCAATTTCTAGTGTTATGATCATTTCATCATATGATCCCTGTGAATTAACTCTGATCCCTGATGAAGTTTTTGTCTTTACCATCTTCTCCTCATTTGTGATGTTGTGTAGTTGTATATAAAAGCATATCCATGAATCAGAGAACTATAATTCTCATTTACAATGTCAAGCAGAGCTAGTTAAAAAATGCTGGAAGTAACATTTATTTTGAGCTTTTGACCCTGAAAGAACTTAATTTATGTTACATCCTTTTGATATGTTTTCCGGGAGATGTGACAAGGACTTGGGACTTCCTCTATTATGCCACCTTCAGCAATTGTTTTAATGATAATACAGATCATAGACGGCTATTATCTGAGTGTAGGAGATGACTATTGTTTCATTTTCCCGTTTTACTGCATCAGATATTTCAGAGGACCCATTTAGCTCCCGTCAGGAGGAATCCTCAGAGGGCTTGACTCCCAACTCGGTGCTGGATAGAGTTCTCCAAAGGAACAGAGAGCTAAGTTTCACACCTAGAGACAACCAGGCGGAAGTGTTCAGCAGGCCAGCACGTTCTTTCATCACGGAGGAGATCCTGGAAGCCCTCCGCAAAGCTGACCGCAAGGGCCGGGACGTGGTGGTGGGACTGTCCAATGCCTGCTGCAAGTGGGGCTGCAGCAAGAGCGAGATCAGCTCCCTTTGTTGAGAGTCAACCTTTGCCGTCTGAGTGAACACACCGGCAGGCATACTGTATATTTTGAACAGATACATAAATATACAAGCCCACTCACCCTTTTTTCTCTGCTTTTCATCTGAGGTCATTTTATAACCAGGGTTTTTCAGTTAATCCATTATATGAGCTGTTTATGAATTATTGTTTTATGGCTATAAAATCTATGAAGTGTATGGAAAGGGCTGCCATGTGTTCAAAATGTTTATATATCTGTCAAAAACGGCTTTGTAATGGAACAGTCTTACTTATTCAATCTTGCACCGAGCTGTTATGTCCTACCCAAACAAAAATGATTATGATGCAACCTGTAAAAAACTTTCTTTTCCCGTAAGCTGAATTGTGTGCCTGAGAATTCAAGGGAATAAAATACTTTGTTAAGATCATTCAACAACAACTAAAAAAAAAAGTCTGGTATTTTGCATTTAGCACACAGAACGGCTTAACGGTCCAGACCCATAATAAAAAAAAATGTGTTACAAGAATCCTATCATTGCCTTTCTAAACACACACATCGATTAATAATCAGTACTTAAGTGATGTAATTGCTAGATCTGGAGCTAATTTTTTAAAGAATTTTATGTACATTTATGTATTTTAGTCCACTGGTTAGAGTCTGATTTGACTTTTGTTTTGTTTTTTATTCAAGTAATGGATAGTTTAACCTCTTTGGGTATAAAACGATTATTCAAATAAAACCATCAAAACCAAGAATAAGATCACTTGACATTTGGAGCATGACAAGGGGGTCCAACCAACCAGACGATGTTTTAGTTGAGTCACAAGGTCTGCATTTTACAACTTTATTTACTTAATGTTTTAATGTGAAATTTTCTGAATAGTATCTGGAGGTGCCAAATAATTAAAGTAAGAACTACAACCTATCATACGTGTCAGACATGAGTGTGCAGCCACGAGCACGTTTTTCACGGAGAGAGCAGGAAGTAAAAAGGGTTGTGAGTAATAGCACATGTGACCGCCACTGCGTGTGTGTGTGTGTGTGTGTGTGTGTGTGTGTATGTGTGTGCGCGTGAGTGATGCGCTATTGTGTGCACGCTCCCATCGTCTCGCGTCAATGGCTGGGCGGGGTAATACCCGGTTTACTGGACGGACGAACGACTTCAACTTCATAACAAACTTTGTCAGCCGTGTTCAGTGTCGCCTCAGCATGCACCGTGGGAATCTCACTGTGTCTCATAATGAGGTAAAAAAAAAAAAAAAATTCACAGTTAATAATTAATGATAGTCAGCTAATACTGAGGAACAAAACAGCTCGCTATGATGAGAGAACTGTATTTAGATACGAAATCCGGAATTTGCTTGCGGTTATTTTGGCGGTTATCATAGTTTTCATGTACTCCCTACAACGGTATGCCACTGTTTTATATTAGCCAATATACATTTGAGTAATCTAGACATGTGACGGAAATGTCTGCCTGGCCATGACCCTAAATCATGCCAAACTGCAGTGTACAGTGTCAGCCTCACTAACTTTTACATTTACTACCAACAAAGTGCTTGGATGTGAGGAATGTAACTGTAACCGTCTCCGTTACATTTTTCTGTTGTGTGTGTTCGTGTGTTTCCTACAGGCACTAGAGACCAGGGTCCAAATGTAATGGCCACACTTAAGACCAGGTGGCTTCAGTCCATCTTGCTGGTCAACCTGTCGAGCTGGTGTACCCTTGCAGGTAGGATTATTGTTTAAAGCTGTATGAGGTCAGTTCTTCATGTTTGTTTGATTTATTTAATAATCTACTCCTCTAGTCTACGTGGTGTTTTTTACTCCACTACATCTATTTAACAGACGTATAACACTGCTTACTAAGATGATCTAAATACTTCATCTAACATTACAAAGCTACTACCCAACCATATAGTAGATGTTTCATACTGATACCGAGGACGTGGCTGTGTTTTCAAAACTGTACTAAAGAATGTGCTGCACATGTTTTGCTGACACATTACACACGCGTAACATATTTTGATGTTGGGGCTCTTTATGCAGATCGCATGTCCACAAGTTTCTTAATTTGTCACTGACCCTACGTGATTCAGTACTAGGAAGAGAAGAAGAGAAGCGGTAACAATGACAGGAAGCAGTCATTTGGATCCAGACTGATCAGTGTGCTGATTTCCTGTTAATGTAACTGTCAGCATGCTTCCCCACAATGTGCAGCGTGCAGGCTGCAAACTGATCGATGCTAAACGTGTATAGGCTTATGAGAGGTGGGCGGATGTGACTTTTATTCGTCATGAAAAAAAAAAAGCGGTGTGTGTGTTTTTGTAGACATGGGCGTATGCACATGAGTGCAAAAGGACCCTTTGAATTTTAACTGTGGTTAAGCTCAGTCCTCTGTTGCTTTCTGGCCTGTTTTCTTCACGGTGAATAAAAAAAACACTTATCAAAGATGAACATAAACCAGTAGTAGATAGTACTTTTTTTTTTTCAGTTCCCTATTTCCCTTCATTAGAAACTTTGTAAGCTCATACATAAGTGTTATAGTTTAGACCGAAAAGTGAACTGAAATCGAAACGACTTACTGCACAAGCAGGCTAACACAAAATAACAAAAGACAGCTGAGGAGTCTACACTAGGAGCACGGCCAGGAGCACAGGGAGAATCACTAAGGTGACCTGACAAGTGAAAGGGGGAAAACACATGGACGAAATACAAGAGAACTGATCAGACACAGATCACACAGAGAACAAGTGGCGGAAAGAGACAAAGTCAGGAAGCAGAGTAACAAAAGACGACGGAAGAAAGATTCTTTCAACATGAAACTGGACATACAAACCCATTGTTTCATTTTTTAATGTAGCTGTTTATTTGTCTGGTAATTCATTTGGTGACTCATAATAACCTGGAAGCTACAGGTAGTCAGTGCCTTTCTTCATTGTGACTAGATTAGACATTTACTTTTTTGTTTTTGCTAAACAGCTTGTTAAAAAAGCTCTTTATACAAGTGGTGTTTAAAAACTAAAACTAATACTATATAATTCTAATCTGTCCTCTGATGATTTTGTTTTTGTTACGAGATTGTTGATGTCTTATCTTTCTCTCTTTTTCTCTCTGATTAGTTGCTTCACTTGCTCCTGCTCCTCCATCTCCTCCTGAATGCTTTATCCCTTGTGATAAGCCAAACTGCTTGCTACATATCAATTGTACTTGGGATCCAAGGCCGGAACCTCAGATCCCCACTAACTACAGCCTGTGCTGGGAGCCAGCAAATAGCGAGTAAACATCAAATTCCAATCCAGCATTCCTCGTTTTAGTCATCTGACAACTTAATCTGCTAACTTTAGGAGAAGTCCTCTGAATTTGTCTTGCTTGTCTTGACTCGTCTTGTCTTTCAGGCACGGCCATGTGATCAGTGGGACTAGTTTGAATGGGTTGATCCGTCGTGAAGACTTTTCCCATCATGGTGAAATTCGTGTTTGGGTCCAGGCTAAGAACCAGCATGGTTCTGCCAAATCTCAGGCGGTTGTGTTCAATACAGAAAATATCAGTGAGTCAGATATCGTCACTAATCATAGAATAGTATTTCACACATTTCTGACTAGAAGAATCAAAGTAATTTGTTTCAGTGGATTTCGGTTGAACAATCTGACACTGACTTGTAATTAACCTTCAGATTATCAACTTTGATAGAAGTGATATGTCATGTTAAATAGTTTTTGGGTATCTGTCTCTGTTTCTAGTCAAGCCTCCCCCTCCTACAGTCACAGTGATGCATCAGGATCCAGTAGAGATTCACTGGACCTCTACCTGTGATCAGCTGCAGCTCTCTCTGGGAACCTGTGATGTCCGACATCGCGCGGAAGCAGACCAAGTCTGGCCTGAGGTTTCTTTAGTCTATTTTTTTTCTTCTTCTACTATTTTCCTCTCCTTCCTCTCAGCATAGTCCATGTTAAGAGCGCTGATGAATTAATGTCCCATAAATTGTTCACTGTCAACACAGTGGGAGAACGGATTCCACATCAGCTATACATTCGACGACGATCAACTGCCCTGCACAGTCTATGAATTTCAAGTTCGCTGTGCCTGTGGCACAGGCTTGCCAAGTGACTGGAGTGAAATCCAAAGAATACAAGGCACAGAGACATGTGAGTTCTCATTTGTGATGTGGTTTAGCGTTGCTTTTGTGAAGGCTGATAAATGTTTAAAGTTTCCTCCGTTTTGTTTGATGCTGTTTTTAACTGTTATGTTAAAGATCGTAGTTTGAGAGAAATATGCTTAGTCGCTTTCTGACTTTTTTTCTCTGGTATATGATGGAGAAAGGATTCTTATGATGTATGTGCATGTAACAACATTCGTCAGACTACAATCTCACTTTCAAAATGTACAGTATGGTGACGGTAATTCTGCGAAAATGAAACAAAAGTCTAACCTAATTCACCACAACAGTGTTGTCCTCCTCTTTAACTGTTAACTATTAAAAAAAACCAAAAAAAAAACCGCTGAGTTACACAAACCTGCACTTGGTTCTGATCTCACCCATTGTTTTTTCCTCTTCCTCAGCCCCTGTTGGAGAGCTGGACATATGGATGGACTGTGAGAAATTTGATGAGACCCTCAACTGTACTCTGATGTGGAAGGTACTTAAAGCAAACAACCCATTTTCATCATTCTCTGGTTCTCTGGTTATGAACCATTATGCTAACTTGCGCTTTCTCGTCATCTCACCCAGACGCTTCCTATGCATCGGGCATGCGGTTTCATTCGGGGGTATGAAGTCAGACTGCATTACAATAACAACACTGTGGAGTGGGTGAATGCGTCCACGGTTGAGCCAGAGGGTCGGTTAGATTGTAATGAGACGCAGTGCCGCTTCACTTCCTCTCTGAAGGATGTGTCATCAATCTGTGTATCAGCCTACAATGCACATGGTGCCACAGAGCCTTCTAAACTCGTCATGCCAGTATCAGGTATTAGTTTCCCGCACTGTCATAAAAGTTAAAAGTTATAGTTACAGTCGCTGTGGCTGGGAATGGTGCTGCAATAGTCATATATTTGTATGATCTTTAATTCTGTCATTTCTATTTCAGCTTTTCATGTGGCTCAGCAGAACTAACAAAGCGTTTGTCTCTTGCTAAGGGAAAGATAAGAATAAGCAAGCTATTGGCCTTAAGATGAATGAAGAGAACCTCACTGTGTCCTGGGACCTGCCCTCTCAGCTCTCTGACAGCCTAAAGGAATACGTGGTGCAATACAAACAAGCAGGATGTTCTCCAGACCAAGCATTCGACTGGATCAGAGTGAACAAAAGCCAAACAATGGCATTTTTCAAAGGTCTGTTTGATCTGGATACTTTGATATCAATGCCAAAGATAATTAGAAATACAACAATGCTGTCTACAGTGTTAGAGAACGTTCACACGTACATTTTTCTTTTTACTTTTCTCATTTTTTAAAAATTGCAGGGGTTGTTGCTTGGTAGATGTGGTTGTGCGGTGGTTGGCCTTGTGCCGCCTTCAAAATGGCTGTTTTACTCTGATGTCTGTCTCCACCTACAGGTCAATTTAAAAAGTACACACCGTACCGAGTGTCACTGTTCACAGTGTCGAACAGCGGTGAAGTCCGTCACCTTTCATCGCTTATTGAATATTCTCTTCAAAGACGTAAGTCTTACTGTTTTATAATATCGATACTCTCACTTCGCTGGAATCTAAACCTCATCTCCATTTCTCTGTCAGCTCCCTCTAGAGTGCCATTGTTTCAGGTGTCTTCTGTTGCTGCTACTCATGTGACTCTGCTTTGGAAGGATGTGCCAATTTGTGAGCAGTATGGGGTGATCCTTTACTACCAAATAGTAGTAGTCGAAAATGAAAACAAAAAAGGTACATATAAACAATATATGATACAGCTGTTGTAGATAGTGATGGAAACAAAGCAAACTCTGGTTACATCTTAATGATTAGATTGCCATAAAATGTTGTACAGAGGATAAACCCCCTTTGTTTTGTTAAACTATGTTACAAAATCACTGTGCATATGCAAATAATGATGAAAATATAATAGAAAAAAAGAAGAAGTAATTCATTTTTTGTCTATGTTTTTACACAGTAGTAAATAGAAAACAAAAGTAATATGACAGTTAGTTCGGCGTGTCTCTGCCAGCTATCCTATAACTTAACCTTACTCCGTATTATTTTTCTAACCCAGTGTACAACGCATCCGCACATCACGAAAATAAGACTTTTAAGCTGCTGGATCTCAGCCCAGGAGTGAAGTATGAGGTGTGGATAAGAGCTGTGAATGTAGCCGGGCCTGGACAAAATGCCACCACGGCGTTCGAAACAGAGGAAAAGTTTGGTAATGTATCACATTTGAACTCTTTTCTCATTTAATGTGATGAGCTGTGGGTGTTTTAAGGAGGTTTAATTTTATTTACATAATGAGTGAATTGAACATATTGCTGGCTTAACAACTTTATCTCTCTCTCTTTCAGTATATGTCTCATTCCTGCTCGGATTAATAAGTCCGTTTGTGTGTTTATGCTTTTTTTGTGTCGCATTCAGGTGAGATAAGAATCTTAAACAACTTGTCATTGACTTATGTTGTATTTCATAATTTTATTACAGTTTTCAACAATTTTGTTGTCACATAAAATGTTGAGGTGTACATTTAAGCTAATACATGATTTTTTTTTTTATTGAACTTGAAGACTATGATGTTTATCTTATGTATTTTTACTCTCATTCATCTGCCAGATTTTGTCGATCAGAAAAATCATGTGCATGGGGTGATAAAGTGCCAGACGCTCGCAATAGCCACATTTTCAAAGACATAAAGCATCAGGTGAGAGACTGGTTGAGATCGTAGGACTTCTCTGTCTTCTGTTTTTAGTAGTAGTAGTTTTTTTTTTTTTTTTACTGTGTATTACCAAAATACAAAAAAGAAAAATGTCTCTGTGTAATTTCCTCGTAGATTAATGACCCCAAGAGCTGGATCTGTGTTCCCACATTCAATGAGCCACATCCGGAGATCTCTCTGTTGGAGGTTGTGGAAATCCCATTCGAGGCTTCTAAGTCCTCCCTGGAGAAAACCTCAGACACTGACAAATTAGCTAGGCCATTGGTCAGAAAGGGGAGCTCACAGATGGACTGCCAAGACGATCAGAGGGACGATGTCGTAATAGAGGAGAATCATAGGGCAGACCACAGATATGGAAGACAGGCATACAGTAAAATGGTTGACTCAGATGAGGACAAGGAGGATAGTTGGAGCTCAGAGGAGGAACAGTGCAAATCAGGATATGAAAAGCACTTCATGCCAACTCCTTTGGAAATACTGGAAGTTTCATGATGGCTCCACGTTGAATCATGGACATTCTTAGACGTGTGTTGTAATTTTTTTAACGTGGAGAAAATTTTCAGATGATCTCTGCAGGATCCCGGAGAATCATTGGAGAGATTTGTTTACTAAAGACAGGCTGTACCTCTCTCTGCCCTGATTTGTTTTTGGGTGCATTTGGTTTGGCTACATTTGAATATTGTTTGTTTCACCACATGATGTTCCCTTTTCCTTTTTCAGTGCTTCAGTGATAGAATCCAAACCAAAAGTGGTGGTTTAGGAAGAAAAAATAAAACACATCACACATTGATAGTGATAGCATCATGATCATATGTACCTCAGGAAACAAAATACTTGAGTCAGTGTTGAATGTGATATAACTAACTAACAGATAAGCTTGTGAATGTCTACATCTGTAAATCAGAAATACTACAAAGCTACAATAACTCTTGACGTTACAGGTCTTATTTTATGTATTATCTCCCCATTTATCCGCATTCTTTTTGTAATATAAAACTTTTGTAATATGAAAGTAAAATGTGCATTTTGCATTTGTACAACTGTCATATATGACTGAATAAACTATTTTAATAAGGGTCTGGCTTCTTATTTTTAACTTATTTAATTTGGTTCACTAAAATGACAACACAGCCACCACGGTACTGTATGTATCAGTAGTCACTGTATGATCATCATATAGCCGTAATATTACAGTCTTACACCTAATAATGAAACAAATAAAGCCACAACACGTCTCATATCACCTGATCCAACAGCATGTCAGACAACAGAGTACCCACACAGACATTGATTTGGGGATTTTTTTGTTGTATACACGGTTCATCTGATCCTTTTATATGCCTTGATTAAAAGTTAGTAAGAAGAGCTGCAAATAATCAGAACATCATGACCAAATTCCACCCAAATACTAGTATGTTTATTTGATTTAGATAGATAGATAGATAGATAGATAGATAGATAGATAGATAGATAGATAGATAGATAGATAGATAGATAGATAGATAGATAGATAGATAGATAGATAGATACTTGTTATATATAGCTGTGTGTGCATGTATACATTTATTGTAACATTATTTAATTATTTCTATATTTTTATTTATTTATTTTTGCTGTGTGTTTATTTTGTACTTTATTGATTAATTGTGAACGATTATTTATAAAAATGTTTTTTTTTTTTTTTTGTAATCTCGCGTAGTTAGCGAAATGTGTACTGAACGGAAGCCGCCATAGGTCAATTTCAGTCGGCGTGCTCATTTGAACAAGAAGAACCGCTGCGAAGCACGGCTGAAGAGCGGCCTAGTACTGATAATTCAACTTTCAAGTCAATATTGTACGTATGGTATTGGTGCGTTTGTACTTTGACACATCTTTTAGACACGTTACATCGATCAGAGCGCCTCGTCGGGTAAGGTGTCCGGATAAAAGCGAAAATCAAACCAACTGTCCGTTATGTAGCATTAGCCCGGCTAGCTGCGTTAGCACCGTCAGTCTAACACTATGCGCGGAGGGCTTAGCGGCTAACGAAACGTGTTCACCAAGTTTGTAACGCTACCTTAAAATCGCATGCGAGCTTTGTTAACCCCCGGCGCCTTACATGTCCGTTTAGCCGTTAGCATTTTACTTAATACAAGAGTTAGTACAGGGCTTCCTTTGGGCCGCAGATGGTTGTATTTGACTATTTTTTTTATGCCGGGCACATTGTGACCACCTAGCCTGGAGCTGCCCTGTCGACCAGGCCTGAGCAAGAAGGGCAACTTTTGGTAGAAACGGGTCAACTGTTAAGAGACATTTTAAATGCTGCGCAACCAGACGGCGGATTAATCGGCAATTGGCGTTATTACGGGAGCAAATTAACAAGTCAAATGTGCGTAGTTGTGGTAAACCACTCGCATGATAGATAGCCTGAGACCGGGAAAGGCGGCCTTGCTACATTGGCTAACTTGTTCCCCTGACAACTTTTCTCACACTCGGGCCAGCCATAGCAGAATACGGCGGTGCTTGGTCTGAGTTTGGTTCGTGTGGTCTGTACACATTTGAACGAGAAATACTGAGACACAAAGCAATTTCTGTAACTTAGCACAACAGACCGGGTGGCGTGGGAGAGGGGGGGGGGGGTAGGATTAACTTGGAGCGGATAAGCCGGGTCACAGAGATTTTAGCTGGTCGTGTTGTCTAATGTCCTCTTTTTTTTTTTTTATTGTGCCGCAAGCTGACTTACAAATACAGTTTTTTTTTTTAGGTGTTGGTATGCTGGGATTCAGAGGCTAACTGCCTCTGCGTGTCTATCCCCCCCTCAAATTACCACCACCCAACTCTAGTGGGCCTCCGTCCACCTTGAACCCACACCATGTGCAGCTTCAACTTCCTCTTGCACTCTTTGGTCTACTCCCTTTCTTTTTTATCATTTGGTACACGCGTTGATTAGATAAAAAAAAAAAACAATAATCTAAAGATTTATATAAATATCAGCAGACAACACTTATTACTTTTTTTTTAAAAGTAGTATCTTGTTGGACAAGCCCATCAGATGTTACTAAAGATGTCTTAAAGGTTAAATTACATTTAATACATGCATACATTCAGTTGATACAAGTTAAGGTTGATTGCACTACTTCTGTATAAAGTCTGGCGCTATAAAAGTTATGCAAATGAAGTGGGAAATTTGAGATTTGCATCCATTTGAGCTTCTGTACATTGAACGCGTCCTTTTCTTACCATGCATGTGGGCTGTGGAGATGATGCATCAAAAAAAACACATCTGACATCCAGTGATGGTGTTTGTATTCATACTGTCTGATCCAGAAACCACATGCTTCCTTGGTTCTCCTCTGTAATCCGTCTAAATAATGCGAACACACCGGCAAACGTGTAACAGGACCAAATTAACATGCGCCTGTTTGTGTCTGTTTCTTCAGGATGGAGTGGCAGCCGGATGAGCAGGGACTTCAGCAGGTCCTCCAACTGCTCAAAGACTCACAGTCGCCAAACACAGTCACACAGAGAGCTGTTCAACAAGTATCCTGCCGCAGTGTAAATGGATGGTGCGCACAGTACAGCTAGTAAATGATATTTTAGGAAATTCTGTCTCTCTAATGGCACGCAGGATTTTGTGCTAGTGCAAATGAATAATTATAACAAAAATTTAAGTCTCTTCATGCCTTTTAACTGTATTAATGCACAGAATTATATTATTGATATGAGATTTTTGGTGGAGAATATAGCACGTTGTTTATTTTTTTGACCATCGTACAGTTTCTCAGATTATTTAGCACAGAGATCATGAAGTGAAATGGTCCTTAACTGCCATGCCAGAAACTTGAACAACTCAACCAGTTCCCTGACTTCAACAACTATCTCATCTTTGTCCTCACACGACTCAAAACTGAAGGTGAGTAGACGCATTTTTCCTCTCCCAGCCGCATATAACACACACATGACATTGTCCTGGAATACTCCCCATACGCTTACATACAAGCTAGATGTTATGTCACATGACACATTCAATATATGTGATTATCAGATACAAAGTCCACGCTGACATGTTGATTGTTTTTTTTTTTTTTTTCTTAACTTTGTATCTTTATCTCTCCAGACGAGCCGACTCGCTCTCTAAGCGGTCTGATACTGAAAAACAATGTCAAAGCCCACTACCAAAACTTCCCCCCAACTGTCGCGGACTTCATCAAGCAGGAATGCCTTAACAACATCGGTGACCCCTCGCCGCTTATCCGAGCCACCATTGGTGAGTTTGTGTGTTTTCTTGGGCTAGCTTCCATCCGCACACCTTTTTTATACAGCTCCTCCTTCCTCGCGTTGTTCCTGTTGTTATTCTCTGGAGATGATGCATAAAATCACCTGATTAGCAGTGAAGGTATTTGTATTCATACTGTCTGATCCAGAGCAGCTGCAAAAGCAACCGCTCGTGTTTCTATTAATAATAAATCACTATCTGAAGTGTGTTATCTCTTCTGGTCCTCTTAGGCATCCTGATCACTACTATCGCCTCTAAGGGAGAGCTACAAACATGGCCCGAGCTGCTGCCCCAGCTCTGCAACTTGCTCAACTCCGAGGACTACAACACTTGCGAGGTCTGCACTTAGCCTGCTCTGCCCTTATTTGTCTTTTTGATATTCTCGATTAAATCCTCCGCTCAGGTTCTAGGTATGTATAGCTGTACTGGGAATTACATGCAGTCACAAAATGTTATGTCGTAATAAAAACGATAAATGTTAAATTTATCCCAACCTGGTGATGCAACAAAGCTGTGAGGGAGGTACCAAGGATAGTTTGTACCCGAGAAGCATTCACAAGTGTGGGTGTTGCGTACACACAGTGTGCAGAGACGTGTAAAGAAATGGCGGCTGTCTGGATTTTTGTGACTAAACACTTTGTTCAAGCATTTGGCTGTAAAGCAAAGTCTGCGCAGTGCATTCAGAACCACAGCTGTATTTTCTGATGCAGTCTCATTTTCTCCTCTGTGTCCCTGTACGTTTTCGTTTGGATTTGACAGCCTCTCTGTGTGTATGTCCGTGTCTCAGGGCTCGTTTGGAGCACTGCAGAAGATCTGCGAGGACTCGTCGGAGCTGCTGGACAGCGATGCGCTGAACAGACCCCTCAACATTATGATTCCTAAATTCCTTCAGTTCTTCAAGCACTGCAGCCCCAAGATTAGGTACCAGAGAGAAAGCCACTCATTTCTGATGTCTGAGATTAGTAACTGGGTGTGATGCATAATAATAACATCTGACTGACTGTGAAGGTGTTTGTATTCATACTGTCTGACCCAGATTTTGATCACTGCATAAAGAGTTACTCTGTTAAACTGTTTGGATAGTCCAACAATTTCCCCTTTTATAAACACAAATCCTCTCTTGGGATGCTAAATGAGTTTTCCTGTTGTCCTGCAGATCTCATGCCATAGCCTGTGTGAACCAGTTCATCATTGGCAGAGCCCAGGCTCTAATGGACAACATTGACACCTTCATAGAGGTGAGCTCAGTGTTTGAATAGTAGACCAGAGCGAGTTGTTTGTTACTGACCTATTTTTGTTCATCCCAATCTCAACCTTCTTTTTCTTCGTCCCTCTCTCTCCTCCTAGAGCCTGTTTGCGCTGGCAGCAGATGAGGACTCTGAGGTTCGGAAGAACGTGTGCCGAGCCCTGGTCATGTTACTGGAGGTCCGCATTGACCGCCTGATCCCCCACATGCACAGCATCATCGCGGTAAGTGTCAGTCAGCTGTGGGTGTACTGTACTTTGACATAGTTAGATGTTGGAGAACATTGAGACCATGCTCATATTTCACTCCACGCGTCTGGACATGATGAAACACCCAGCTCATTGATTTACAATGATACCCAAAGTTCCTATATTTTCTGATCCAGATATGGCTCTGAGCTGTTGAGCTTCTTTTATGTTCTGACACTTCAGTCTCATCACATTTTTATTTATTTTGTTCTTATCTCATGCAGTACATGCTGCAGAGAACCCAGGACCCTGATGAGAACGTGGCTCTGGAGGCCTGTGAGTTTTGGCTGACTTTAGCAGAGCAACCAATCTGTAAGGAGATGCTGTCCGGACATCTGGTGCAGTGAGTAGAATGTTAACTACTTTGAAGTGTGTTGATAATACAAAATGACATTATGAGCATGAACCTCTGTTACTATAACATGTATGTATGATACATTTTTTTTATACAACCCAGTTCTTTGATTAAACTAATCTACGTGAAATTTGTTGGCTGTTTCACCAAGAAACTCTCCCTCCTTCCTCTTAACATAGACTGACACCTATCTTGGTGAATGGCATGAAGTATTCGGAGATAGACATCATACTATTAAAGGTGAGTTCTCTGTTTATTCTTGTACTCTTTTACAATACTCTCTCATTTCTGTCCTTTTATATCTCAAAGCACATGATGATGATGATGATGATGATGATGATGTATGACGTTTATTTGTGTGTGTGTTTCCAGGGTGATGTGGAGGAGGACGAGGCGGTTCCAGACAGCGATCAGGACATCAAGCCCCGTTTCCACAAGTCGCGCACTGTCACCTTGCAGCACGAAGGAGGGGAGGACGAGGAGGGGGAGGACATCGAAGAAGACGATGACGACGACGACGACACGCTGTCTGACTGGAATCTGCGTAAGTGGTGGAGAAATGCAGTTATGGTCTCAGATTTGCTTTTAAACACAGCATGGACGTGACGCTTTGTTTGCTTGTTGATGCAGGAAAGTGTTCTGCCGCAGCACTGGATGTGCTAGCCAACGTGTTCCGCGATGACCTGCTGCCCCACCTCCTGCCGCTCCTGAAGGGCCTGCTTTTCCACCCCGACTGGGTCATTAAGGAGTCTGGCATCCTGGTGTTAGGGGCCATAGCTGAGGGTAAGATTCAGAGGACTCGAGCAGACTTGTTAATGGAGATGCCACAAGTTAGCTGTATGAAGTCCTAAGTTTAATTACTCATTGACTGGCGCAGATGCCAAAAAAAGTCTAGCACTGCAGAGTCCTGCTCGTAAAAGCTGAATAGACACACTGCAGTCTGAGTATCATAATCTCTGCAAATCCCCACCTCCACCCGAACAAATGTTTCCTCTATAGGAATAAACAGACAAGGGCGAAGCCAGTGGCTCAGTACAGATGTTGTTGCTGGACAGAATGAGTCATCTGGAGTGACCGCTGCATAATCCACTGACCCACTTAAAATCTAGCAGGCTATAGCCTAATTGGATTCAATTTAACGCTTTTTCTAAAGCCTGTCCAAACATATTCGCTCAGCCAGCTGAACAGTTGTGTGTCTGTATCCTGGCACGTCTTGTAGTTTTTCATATTGTGTCGTTGCACATTGACCGACTCGACCGCACGTAGTATCATTCGTCAGAGAACGTCAGAATTAAGTTGACTTTTATGTCACGAAGCATCTGGAAATGATGAAACACCCAGCTCATTGATTTACAGTGATACCTTATAGTTCCTATATTTTCTGATCCAGATGTGTTAAAGGCTCTGTGCTACACAGCGGTGCTGTTTTCACACTCCTTGTAATTTCCTTACTTATCGGCTCCCCTCTCCATGTCTCAGGCTGCATGCAGGGCATGGTGCCCTACCTGCCGGAGCTGATCCCCCACCTCATCCAGTGTCTGTGTGACAAAAAGGCCCTGGTGCGCTCCATAGCCTGCTGGACCCTGAGTCGCTATGCACATTGGGTTGTCTCCCAGCCCCCCGACTCCTACCTCAAACCCCTTATGACAGAGCTTCTGAAACGCATCCTGGACGGCAACAAGAGGGTGCAGGAGGCTGCCTGCAGGTGAGAAGCTTCACAGTCCTCTTCCCCCTTTTTTGTATGTGGATATGATGAAAATCCCAGCTCATTGATTCACAATGATACTTTTTGTTCCCATATTGTTTTCTGACCCACATCCTGTATTTGCTGTATCTTTCCTAGACTAGAAGAACCATATTTTTATGCCCTGTATCTTGTTTTTCCCTCTTAGTGCATTTGCCACCTTGGAGGAGGAGGCGTGCACCGAGCTGGTGCCCTACCTGAGCTTTATCTTGGACACGCTGGTGTTTGCCTTCGGAAAGTACCAGCATAAGAATCTCCTTATTCTCTACGATGCCATAGGAACTCTTGCAGACTCAGTGGGTCACCACCTCAATCAGCCTGTAAGTGCCTGTACTGTGCAGGGTTTTTTTTTCCCACCGTATGCTAGAACATACTGAGATGAGTGCATCTTTGATCATACCAATTTTTTTATATTGTTTCTCAGGAGTACATTCAGAAGTTGATGCCCCCCCTTATTGCCAAGTGGAACGAGCTGAAGGATGAAGACAAGGATCTCTTCCCCCTACTAGAGGTGAGAAATTGATTTTTAAAGTAATTCTTGCCCTACAGGAGAATTTATTACCAGACACATTGACTGTTATGTCTATTATGTCTGAATTTTTTATAGAATAATGGCTCTGCTCACTGAAAAGTTGTACCCAGTATCTGGATATGATGAAACACCCAGCTCATTGACATAAAATGATACATTTTGTTCCTAAATTTTCTGATCCAGACACTGAACATCCCCATGCTGCTCTGCACGGAGCACTTGGGCGCTCACGTGCATGTTTACATGCACGCATGTGCTGAAATGCCACAGAAAAGAATGGCGATTGCTGTAATTAGTCGCCAAATGACGTTAAGATCTCCGACTGCTTTTATGTCGTTCATCTGGCTGACGACAAACCATGTCTGTGTTGCTACAAGTCATCTCTGTGTCTCTTCCAGTGTCTGTCGTCGGTAGCCACTGCTCTACAGAGCGGGTTCCTGCCTTACTGCGAGCCTGTCTATCAACGCTGTGTCACACTAGTCCAGAAGACACTAGCTCAGGCTATGGTGAGAACACGCACACCCTAAAATAAATAGGTTGTGAATTACATCCTCAGAAGTGGGGGGGGGAAAATTAGAGATGAAACTTGTCTGTCCTGTCCTTACAGATGTATAACCAGCATCCAGACCAGTATGAGGCTCCAGACAAGGATTTTATGATTGTGGCCTTGGATCTGCTGAGTGGCCTGGCTGAGGGTTTGGGGGGCCATGTGGAACAACTTGTGGCTCGCTCTAACATCATGACGTTGCTTTTCCAGTGCATGCAGGTCTGTGTTTATAGATTTATAGCTGTGACATTAACCAGTGTTCGTTAGGAGTTAGTATTACACTTCAGGGTCTGTGGTTTGCGTTGCAGGATACGATGCCCGAGGTGAGGCAAAGCTCCTTCGCTCTGCTGGGCGATTTAACCAAGGCTTGCTTCCTCCACGTGAAGCCCTGCATCGGTGAGTGCGCGTTATCAGAGAGCCGAGTAACGCAGCCGCAGATAGATTGAATTACATCACCGCTGCAGCCCGCTATCTTATCAGGAAGCACCCAGCACTGACTGATTATTACCACAGATTGTCTGATATTCCTTCATGTAGCTTGATTACAGACAGGATGTTGTAAGCGATTAGATCTCACTGTTTGTGTTGTAATCAGTGCGTCCATGTCTTTCCCTCCAGCTGAGTTCATGCCCATCCTGGGGCTCAATCTGAACCCAGAGTTTATTTCTGTGTGTAACAACGCCACCTGGGCCATTGGAGAGATCTCCATGCAAATGGGTGAGTGTTCTTGTGTTTTGTTTTGTTTTGTTTTTGAATGGTTGCATTCACTGAAAAGAAGTACTCAGTATCTGGATATGATGAAACACCCAGCTCATTGACACAAAATGATACATTTTTGTTCCTAAATCTTCTGATCCAGATATTGCACATCTTCTAGTTTGCATAGTTGAGTGCTCGCATGCAGGTTGTTTACGCGTGTGATTCAGTGTGACACGTACCGACAGATCAGTGGGCCTGTAAATGGTAATGTGGTAAATGGCGCTAAATATAAATAGAGCGCTCTACAACACATGCCAGTGTTCACTCGTTCGCACACATTTATACACTTCTTGCAGAGGCTGCCAGCTTGCTCGTCAGGAGTGGTTTGGGGTTCAGTGTCTTGCTCAAGGAGCCTTTGACACTCTGGGGAGCCACTCTGCCTCCTGAGCCATGCCAGCCCGCAGCAAATCATACTGCCTTTGGCAGAACGGTTATCATATTATAGCTCTAGACGGCTACAAACCTTTGTCAGACCCCTTACATGCAGTCAGGAGTTTGGTAATCTTTGCCCGATTGTGGAAGTGAGTCATGCAGTGTGTCATTTTCCTTTTTTTTTTTTTTTGGTCTGTCGTAACACTTGAGCCATAAAATGGCGTAGCATCAAATGCTTGCCCATTACATGAACATGCGTGTGCTTGCATGCATGCCTGGTTGTAAAGCCACTGTGCAAGATCCCGTCAGCCCGGTGACACTCTGTGTGATCTCCTTACAGGCACAGGTGTCAAGCAGCAAACAAGGGATTGTCTTGGTGAGCGTATCATTTAGACCAAAGACTGCAAAATCACATGAGATTTTAGATGTTGAGACTTGCCTCCTTCTTGTATGTACTTAGCGTGTAGGTTTTCTCTCTGCTACGTAGTGGTTTAACATGGGCGACGGGCTGTCTCATGCCTGATTCACATCACAAAATTCTAAACAGTGTGGCAGTCGCCATGACATCCACGCTGCAGGTGGCACATTTTCCTCAGTCCATTAATGGTGCACTCGCTCTCCGTGTCTCTCTAGGTGCGGAGATGCAGCCTTACGTGGGAATGGTACTGCCGCACCTGGTGGAGATCATCAATAGACCCAACACACCCAAGACTCTGCTGGAAAACACAGGTACACACATGCTCCCGTATGCACAGAATACCTTGGAACATCTGCATTTAACGTTGGAAAGTATCCGATGGTCACGTTAGGGAGTGACGGTGAATTGTTTTGTCTCCCCTTGTTTCAGCCATTACGATTGGTAGACTGGGTTACGTCTGTCCCCAAGAAGTGGCACCGCAGCTACAGCAGTTCATTAGACCATGGTGAGTCGCACGCGTGTGAACATTATCATCTGGACATCATGAAATACTTCTTATGCTCCTCCTCATTGAACTGTGAAGGGGAAAAAACTTTGATCAGTTTAAAAAAGAGGAGAAATTGTCCTTCATAAGTCATTTAATTAATATTTTCCACTTCTTCTTTCCCAGGTGCACATCGTTGAGAAACATCAGAGATAATGAAGAGAAGGACTCGGCCTTCCGGGGAATTTGTGTGATGATCGGCGTCAATCCCGCAGGAGTGGTGCAGGTGAGGTGATGTGCCTTCAAGCTGTCGGGAGATAAAGAGGTTAAAGAGCCCGGGAGCTCCACCTCACTGTGTCATTTCTCTGTCCAGGACTTCATATTCTTCTGTGACGCTGTGGCCTCGTGGGTCAACCCCAAGGATGACCTGAGAGACATGTTTTATAAGGTGAGCGTTTCATCAAAAAAGGGGAGCGCTGATCGCGTCTCGTCCAACATATTTGAACTTAGATTCGTGTTAAATGTTCCCTCCCCATGTGCAGTGCTGGCTCACCACACTCTGTGATGATCACTTATCAGACATTCGAAATCTGATTACACGGTGTGGATGATTTTTGACTCTGAGAAGTGTGTGTAGAGCCTTCTGTGCGGGGAGGGACGTTTCCACACTCAAGACGGCCTACGTGATGATTACGCATTGATCGAAGAACTCTCCATGACAGTCTTTTTGTTTTTGTTTCCCAAGATCTTGCATGGCTTCAAGGATCAGGTCGGGGAAGAGAACTGGCAGCAGTTTTCAGAGCAGTTTCCTCCTCTGTTGAAGGAGCGCCTGTCGGCCTGCTACGGCGTCTAACCCAACCACCCCCTGGTCCACACAGGACACCAACCTGTTAGGTATGTCTAGCAAATGTCCCGACAGTCTACCCCAAGACCCCCTTTTCTGGACGTGATGAAACACCCAGCTCATTGATAAGCAATGATACATTTTGTTCCTAAACTTTCTGATCCAGAATCTTTTTTTTTTTTACCCACATCACTGCATCCTTTCATATCAGCTCTGCTTTAACTACGTGTTTGTTTTTAATGTGACTTTAATCTCTCGTCTCCATTCCTCTGTTTGTCTCTCCTGCAGGTTAATATAGGGGAGGGTTACTGGGATACTCATTGCACTGCCCAGATTGTGGGGAAAAACAAGAGCTGGAGGGATGTGACTGGCCTCGATCCTCCACTCAGCGGATTGCCCCCCTTTTTCCCCCCGCGCCCTGTGTGTCTCTGTGAGGGAGGGTGGGAGGAGGGTGGTGGGTGTGGGAGGGTAAACTGGGGATATACATATACCTCTCGGATTAAATGCCTCACTAAATCCAACACACTCAAAAATGACTTTCGCCAACAGCACCGCAGGGATCCTAGGCAGGCGAGGACAAGCGTAAAGGGGGCTGGCTTTGACCTCCCCCTCCTCGATTTGATTATTCTGTTTAAGATGGGTGACGGCTGGGAGGGGAGGGCCGGGGTTCTCGGATGGGTACATTTATTAAAAAAAAAAAGGAATTATCTGAACCAGCATAGGGTACCACAGTCCCAAAAACCACAATGCACGTAGTCCGTAGAATGACTCGCACATGTAGATGTGTTTAAACAGGCTCGTGCCAGAGGCTAAACAAACGCTTTTACTATGTAACTGCAGGAAATGTGCACATAAATCTTTTGCACCTTTTATTGCAAAATTTGCAAAAACCATTTGGTGTGCATATACATGGGTCTTATTCTCTCTTTTTTTTTTTTTTTTCCCCACATGTACATTTAGCTGAATTTAATTTCCTTCCTCTTCCCATGGTCGCTGAATTCCTCTCGAAATCATAGGTTTCTTTTTTTTTCCCCCTCTCAGTCGAGGCCAAAAAAAAAAGATTCAGCAGGATTTGTCCTCTAAAGGTTTTTTTTTTTTTTTTTTTTTTTTAGCACCGCAGTACCAAGTTATTGCATGGCATATTATCACCTCTTAAGTGACGCATGTTTGAGTGAATGTCTGTCTTGTTGCACTCTTGATTTAATTACATTACTGTCAGCGTGTTGGAGGCTGCCATAATTCGACGCCGTCGGCTCGTGGTTCTTTTGTTTCCTCGTACGTATCGTCTAATCAATGTGCTTTTTTTTTAAGATTTCATGGAGGCTGTGTGTATGAAGACCAACCTGTAGGTAGATTTATACAGGAAATCAGCTTGTGTCTGATTTTTGTTTGGGGGGAATCACTCACTGCAACAAAGAGAAATACTGTAGGCAGGCTGAGAATCCTTTTTGCTGCTGTTGCTTCGTTTTTAGAGTATTTACAAAATGGACTTAATGAGAGCGATAAGACATCACCAAGAATGGATTGGTTCTTACTGATATAAATGCACTTTTTTTTCTTTTTGTAAGAAATTTAGAATTTCAAATGTAAGACATACAGTAATAATATACTGATCTTGATATAGTTTTTTTTTTTTTTTTGATAAGTGATTTTAAGACTGTTAATGGCTTGCTAAAGTAAGCGTAATGATGATAATGTTTAAGCAATGGTAAAATGACTAGGGTAAGACTTCAGGCCTCTTAACATAGTTTTATAATGTAGCGGCTTCTAAAGTGGATTGAATTAAGAGGAGACGAGGGGGAGACATCTTAATTACAGTATTTTGGATCCATGTCCCTGTGCACCTGTCAATCCAGATCTGTGTTTTGAGTATGTCTTTTTCATCGATGCTATTTGTTAAAGGCTTCTCCTTGTTATGAACATTGCATGCTTTTCAAAGAGTCTGCTCCTTTTTTTTTTTTTTTTTTTAGTCATTTTATAACAGGTCTGTTTGGAGGGATCTACCTTATAAGAGCTTTGTCAATGGCAACGCAACTCGCTGCTGGACTAATAAGGTACTCATCCAGCTCATGATCAAACTAGTGATTGTTGTCGCCATAGATTCACCCGTCGATACTGTGTAGGATATGCCTGGGAATACACTGACTCTGTCTGACTCTGAGTCCTAATAGTTCTCCCCCCCCCCCTGACACTGGTTAGCTTACGTGAGAGAGTGATGGACTTCATCCAACCTTAATCCTTTTAGTCCTTGTCCGTAGTTGGACGCTTGTAACGGAAGTGTGTGTGGCTGTCGGCCAGTTGGTGTTTTATAAACCATCCTATGAAGGTGTGTACACAAGTACCGCTTAAATGTTGCACCAGCCCTACAATAAAGTTACATCTGGGGCGTAGTTTGAGTCATGCCTGACTTGATGTGGCCACTGAGAGAATCAACATCTGCCTGCCAGTTCACATCAGTTTGATCATCAGGGATCATCAAAGTCTATTCCTTCCTAATTATAAGGTTTCCCTTGACATCAGCTCACATCAATAGATGACATATTTTCTAGGATAAGAATTGATGTGCGGTGACATGGAGGGTTTTTTTTTTTTTTTCTTTGTAGCACAAGTGTTACTGATGTGTGTAAGCGTTTAGATAAAGTGGCCACTCATATATCACAGGCTGGACAGATGTTTATGGAGCAGCAACTGGTGAAGCGTTTATTACAAGAGAAAGAAAGATGTCGCTCCTGTGCCACAAAGAATTGGTTAAAAAAAAAAAAAAAAAATTGACTTGACCACTCCTCGCTCTGTTGTGATACACTAAGCTATATACAGAAGTAAATTTAAATGCAAGTTGTCCACAGTTTTTCTTTTTTTTTTTTTTTTTTTTTATTTTGGTGCTCATGTGACAGTTTTGGTTTTATTTATTTATTTTGATTTGTTTTATTTTTTTTATTTTTTTGTGCTCCAGTGCACAAATTTGTTTTGGACTTTACAAGTTTTTTTTCCCTCTTTTTTTAAAAAAATTCTTTTTATTTAAAGAATAATTTGTTTTCGTTGTTTTATAGCGGACCATTTGATTATGTCAAATTTGATGTTGCGGTTGGACTGAAGAAGAGTCGGTGCTTGGTGCATACCTTAGGGAAGAATGTGGAAAGCTAATTCATAACTTTGTTTCAATCTGATATCAAGGCTGGCAATTGAATTTGATGTAGTACCTTTTTTTTTTTTTTCGTTTCTTTTTTTTTTTTTTTGCTCAACTGTGGTGCAGGTGGGATGTTATCTGATGTATCCCTTTTTATTTAATTTTTGTGAATAGGGGAAAATAAATTTTTTTTCTATTAAGCTTTGAGTCGGCTGAAAATTTTGTATTGCAATCGCTTGAAACGTGATCTGTTTGGGTCAGACCGGAAATGACGTAAACTTGCAAATAAGTCTTGCTTCCTGATAAGAGGGCGTGTTTCCAGCCTTATTTTGCAAATTAAATCAAAATGAACTTTGAACATCCGTTCACGCTATAAGCCAGAAATCTGGCTGAAGTGCAATTAAGAAAGCTTGAAGTGTGAAAACATTTGGACACAGCCTCAAACTAACCCATCCACCATCTGAACGGCACATTTTAACTGCCAGTCAGGACAAAATGATGATGCCTTTAGTAGCAGAAGAAATGTTCTCTGTACAATGTACAGGCTAATAAATCTGAACATGCACTTAAATTCGGTGACATGCATCACAATAATGAAAGAGTCATGGTGGTCATGGTTATTTAAATTCTGTTTGGGAATATTCAGGTTGATGAACTGGGCAGAATCTTAAGACAAACACATGGCCATAGTTATGACAATCATGCCATCAACTTCGCATCGCATCTAAATATCAATCACAAAGGAAGTAGGGCCTTTTTTTTTTTTTTTTGTACAGAAGGTTATTGTAATACTCTGTTTCATCAGGTGAATTTTTCTGTGACATGTAATGGTGAAATTGAAGACATTTTGTGGACACAAAGTATTGCAAAATTGTTTGAAATGTTATTTATGGTAGAAGAGTCAGAATGTTTCTTTCAGAGACTCTCTGTATGCAAACTAGACAGCAAATGTTCAAATCTACCTGCTCTACCCAAAATAGACCAGAGTAGCTAGTCCAAAGTTTAAGAATTATTTACTAAGTCATATAGTTTTTTTTTTTTAATTGTCCAGCTGTATATCTATGGTTAGAATTGGTTTTATGATATACAATGTTTTCATGGGAACTATATCCCAGACAGTCCATTTTCTAACTTACATAAGCGGTGCCACGATGTTTGAATGTGTGTTCAGGTAAAAAAAAAAACATGCGCCATTCATCATTTAGAATGTGTTTGAAATAATGTGTAATGATGTTTCGTGAGGTTTAATCACACCATGAAGTTATTGTTTTTGAAGGAATTAAAGTAACAGGTTGTTCTGGTTACACTGACTGGAGTGAATGGGTGGATCAGTGAAACATTTTCCTTAACATCAGCTCGCATCAATAGATGGCGTATTGATGTGCAGTGACATGGATTCAGGCACTCGTACAGCCTCAAGCTCAGCAGCTTCTCCTCACTTGTTAGGATGAAACAATATCAAACTTTTCTTTGCTGTGTATCCGGCCATGTCTACCAAATCAAGCACAGGTTCAGCTGAAATCGTTCAGCTGAACCAACTGCTATAGATTAACATCACTGCACTGCAATATTATAATGTATTTTTGCAACTTAGGTAAGTATATTTGCGACACAATGTACCTCTCTACATGTTTCTCTTCATTCACAGTGGTAAGTGAGAGGTTTACACTGAGAGAATTCAAAATTTCAAGCAAGTGAGCCAATTAAATTTGATTAATGCCGTGTGTCTGTGTGTGCCAATAAAGATTTTGTCACTCATGAAACATTTTGATGCTTCCATTCTTTAATCACACTAAGGCAGTTTTGACTTGTGTCAAGTATCTCTGTAATTTAGACAATAAAGTCAGTTAGACTAAAAATCACATGACAGTGTAAGCATCAGCTTCTCGGCACACAGCGATGACCTCATTGGAGTTTTCTGTAAATAGTGCAAGCATCTTGGCAACCCCCAAACTTCAGACTACAAACTGACGTCATCCATGGAAAGACACTGTTAGCATAGTTTAAAACTGGTGAACAGTGTCCAAATGGATTGGGTGTCTCAAGTCGAAGCGTTCAACGATGCACAGAAATTGGCACACCGACGTCTCTGAACTCTTTACATGAACGCAATGACTGTCTGTTAATTACTAACCGATCTGTGATCCGAAGAAAAACCAGTATTGCCACGTCCTCATCCGCCATGAGAGCGTCTGCATATTTTAGCTGCCACGGTTTAATTCAGGACACGATGACTGATTCATAATAGGTGTTTGTGAATATACAGGTTTACATGCAGGCGTATAGAAGAAGGTACAACTTTAGAGACAAGTTCAGATGGGACTGAGATTAGATTAGATTTGCATCACAATATGAAAGACAGTCATGGTCTAAAATCTATCTGCACCAAAGTATGGGAATTATTATTATGTATATGTATATTATTATTAAGTGAAATAGTTTTTTATTGTCCAAATGTATATTTACATTTAGTCATTTAGCTGATGCTTTTCTCTATAACGTAGAATTGGTTTTATGATATACGATGTTTTCATGGGGGCTGTCCATTGGTAGTTTTATAAATTAGATAATGGCTGCCACCATGTTTGAATGTATCGTGCGTCAAACGTTCCTTCATGCACCCATCCATTATCTGGCATGTGTTTGGCATAATGCATGATGATGATGAGGTTTAATCCTTGTGTGGCTTTGTTAACCGTCAAACATTTTAGGATTATAGAATCACAGCACACAATGTAGTTGTTGTTGTTGCTGAAGGAGTTGAAGTCACAGGTTGTTCTGTGCACTCTGACCGAAAATGAATGGGTGGGTCGACGAAGAAATTTGGGTTGGCCCCTCAGTTATCGGGAGTGGCATGCATTTTGTTTTGGCAGCCTGCCATCTGTCAGTCGACCTTGAGCTGTACATTTCTCTTTCAGTTGTCTCATTCCTCCCATTACTGTAGGCTGTAAGCTACTTAATGCTGATGCCTTCTTCATTGATATTCAAGTACTGTGGATGATATATAGTTACATTTTAAGGACTTATATATAGAAATACTTTATATCTTATCCTTTTTTCGGACAATATGGCACACCATATCCACCCAATAATTGGGGTTCTCTACCGAGACACTTACCCCGTACCAGAGGATACACCAAAGGTCCAGGGCTACGACTTCAACCAGGGAGTGGACCACCGAGCTCTTCTGCAGTCCTACCTCAACACGGGCTTCCAGGCTACAAACTTTGGCTTGGCTGTCCAGGAGATCAACAACATGGTGAGATGGGTTCATGTACTAAAAATATAGTATCACCTTTGAGGCTGCTGCTAACATGAAGTCTACAGTCTTACAGACTGACACTGAACTTTATGTTTTGTTATCTCCTGAAACATAAACACTTGTTCAGCGTTCAGCTGCTTGAATGGCACGTGCCAATGGGTGTTACGAAACTGCAGGTGAACAGAGTAAAGACGCAAATCTTAATCCCTTCAGAAACACCTGTGAACGCGAGCTTTACTGGTCTTCATTTAAATAAACGATTCAACCTTCCTTATCTTGGTTAGGAACAAAATCAAATGTAAAACATCTCGCCTGGCTGTTGTTGTTGTGTCTGTGCCTGTCATAGCCGAATATCTGCTGCTGAATACATTTTTTAAGATCGCTCTATCCAAAAACTTTAACTAACTAATTTTGAGATATGTTCCACATCCACAGATCGAGAAGCGTCAACAACCCGTGGAGAAGGTGAATGGATTCGTTGAGGAAGATCCATCAACCTGCCCCTGCCTGAGGAGCTGCACCATCTTCCTCAGCTGCACCTCAAACCTCATCAGCAGTGGAGTCAGGGAGAGTGTCCGCTACATCGTAGAACACGATATGGTACAACTCTTCTAAAATATATCCGACATTAGACATATGAGAGGCAAGATCATTTTGAAAACATCAGAAATAGACTAGTCATAAGGCTAGGCTAGGCGCCATCTTCTCCACAAACTGGTGTTGTTAAAATGATGTCACAGGAAACGTTTGAATCAGAGGGAATGGACAGTATAATCAGAATATAAATATTAAAACAGTACATTACATTTGCTCCTTAGTACAATATTTTTCTTCCTCTGTGTAGGTGGATGTCTTCGTGACCACAGCTGGAGGTATAGAGGAGGATCTCATCAAGTGTCTGGGCCCGGTTTACATCGGAGACTTCACTTTGCCTGGCAAGGATCTGTATGAAAAAGGACTCAACAGGTCAGAGGGCACATCAGATTAGACATTTAGTCTGAACCAAACAGGCTGACTAACTTTGGCCATCCACAGTTCACACATTCACATTCATATTCCACATTCATTTCTCTTATGTTTCACTTTGGCTGCAGGACTGGCAACACTCTTATGCCCGATGAAAACTACGCTAAATTCCATGAATGGATAATGCCGATCTTGAAGCAGATGCTGGCGGAGCAGAACACTCAGGTGTGTGGACTGTTATCACTATTTTGGAGGATATGGCAGTGCTTGCAATATGTTTTTTGACATAGTTTTTCGCCTCTATGACGTTTCTTCTCTCAGGGTGTTCGCTGGACTCCATCTAAGATGATCCATAGACTGGGCAAGGAGATCAACAATCCTGAATCTGTTTGCTACTGGGCCTACAAGGTGAGTTAATCTAGTGATCTGGGAGCAGCTGCATCCGTGCAAACTAAAGGGAACAGACGTAGTAGTAGCAGCACGTGACATTATCATTATTTTATACTGTTACTGAGCAGCGTGATCTGTAATTTCAGAATAACATCCCGGTGTTCAGCCCTGCCCTGACAGATGGCGCTATAGGAGACATGTTCTACATCTTCTCAGCTGAGAGCCCTGGTTTGATACTGGACATAAGTGAAGGTAAATGAAACTTCATCTCTGCTCATTGAATTAGTCTTTCTGGTGTTAGTTGGTCATACACTATACATTTCATTTCAGATATTTCAAAGCTGAACAACCTCGCAGTGGCTGCCAACAGCACAGGGATGATCGCCTTGGGAGGAGGTGTAGCTAAACACCAATTATGCAATGCCAATTCATGGGTAAGTATGTTGCATTGTTTTATACAAAATAGACAAACAAACACACATTTTTTTCTTTGCTCTCTGAGTGTTTATCATTCAGAATCATTCCTTTGTCTTCTTCCAGAGGGATGGAGCTGACTATGCTGTGTATGTGAACACAGCTCAGGAGTTTGATGGTTGTGACTCAGGGGCCAGACCTGATGAGGCTGTGTCCTGGGGCAAGATCACAGCAGATGCTAAACCTGTGAAGGTATCTTTTCTACTACTACTATACTAGACGCTACCCGTTAAAACCGTTTTACAGAGTAATTGGGATCGGTATTGGCATCAGCTCCCAGCTCAGCGTCTGTCTTTCAGTCTTTTATTTCACAAAGCACTCACCAACAACTAAAAGTCAATCCCAAATTTACTGGTCTCTTGCTAGGTCACGCTTTCCTTTTCTCTTCTTAGCTTCCTCCGTCAACGCCCTCTTCCGTCTCTTCACCTCTGCCATGTTTTGTCTTATTTTGGCACAACTCTAGCCCTGCTGGCCGTCAGCATCCTTCCGTGCCCCGGGCCTGAAAATTTTCTCTTCCTAGAGATCCAAAATGCTTGTGGTACCATCACTGGAGCTCATAGTCCGGGGAGCACGGATAACAAACTGAGCTAAAATTAGTTAGCATTGGCTAACAGCAGCAATAGTTTGTAGAAATTTACTGTCTGTCAGGAAACTCTGTAAATAACGGAGAGTTGAGGCACAGCAGCCTTATTTTCTCCATAAAATACGATCCATTTTCTACAAAATAAGTCACATAATTGGTGGCGTGTGACTTAGTTCTGTAAAGCGTTATGAACTCCTTGCAGGATATCGTACCCGGAACAATATAACAACATCACCAAGCACGTTCACCAATAGGGGTGAATGCAGAAGGCCGTTACTGCTTCCTGATAAGTCATAACCTTAATAGCAAGGTTGCAATGTCAGCGTCTAATAAAGCAGGTTGAAAACATTTAACACGCTTGTAAAGCAGGTAGGACTACATACTAACAGTGGACACGATGAGCTGCGTTAACCAGTTGTGCATGTTTTTGTGTCCAAAGGGTTCAGTTTAGAAATGACCAAAAAAAAAAGTGAACAGATTGTGTTGGAGGTCAGTGTTGAAAGAGTGTCAAGAATGTGTATAATTTTCAAAAAGAATTGAGACAATAACCTGCTTTGTAGAGCTGTTAGAGCAATACCTGGACTTGTTGAGAATGTCTTGGCTTTAACGCATTCAGCGGACACACCCCCACAGTCCCGGAGCTGAGAATACTGCTTGACGATATTTTTAATCATTAATCAAATTTGGCTTAATGGCTAATAACACTTTGTCCTTTGGTCTGACAAACTCAGAACACATTCCTACTTTACACAGACTTTAATATACATCCTGTCATTGTGTCTTTCCAGGTGTTTGGAGATGCTACCATAATCTTCCCCTTACTAGTGGCAGAAACCTTCGCAGCTAAGGCGACTGCTGGCAAGAAGAGAAAAGAATGAAATCAAGGCCTTGTTCAATCTTTTATCAGAGGCAACAACAGTTTTCTTTTTCACTGTATCCAGCTCCCTCTTCTTCAGACTTTAGTGTTCTCAGAGATGTTTAATATACCTTTTGCACAGTGGCTAGCTGACTTATCATTTTGGGGAAAAAAATGTCTTTGACTGCATGAACTAAAGAGATAGCCTGGCCTGGACTAGTTTTATGAATAGCTGCTAATTTGCAACTCTGCTGGTATGAGTGCAAGCAAGTGTATGGAATCATGTGTACTATATAAATAAAGTTTATTATGTGGGCGCTGGTGTGCTGTCCTTTTTACCCCACAAACTCAACACTGGCCTCCAAAGCAAGCTAACTCTGACATCAGGCTCTGAGACACATGCTACCCATGCTAACAAGAGTCCTCTCCATGCCAGTCATCAGTGGACCCTTACCTTTAAACAATATGCCGTAAATGCTGTGAAGCAGGTAGGACTACATACTATCTGTGGACATGATGAGCTGCGTTAACCAGTTGCACATGTTTTTATGTCCAAAGGGTTCAGTTTAAAAAATGAAGAAAAACTGAAAAGCAGTGGCCAGGTTGTACTGGAGATCGGCATTGAAAGACCAGACGGACGAGAATGTGAATAATTTTCAAAATGAATTGAGACAATAACCTGCTTTGTAGAGCTGTTATAGCAATACCTGGACTTGGTTGTTGTAAAAAAATGTAAATTGTCCACCTCCAGCTTTTGTCTACACCACAGAATGAGCCGTGGATGATCTAGACATTTTATGCAACTCTGATCCCTTGCTACCTACAAATGATGCATGACTGTGTGAATCTGCAACAAAATACACAACTCAATGGACCACTAAGCTATTTAACCTGTCAAATGTTACTGTTCCATAGGCACCTGCATATAATTTAGGCTTGGACATAAATACCTAAATGGACTATAGACTATAGGAGTTATGGACTGCCTACATACTTGTGCTACCCCGCCCTCAGGTTGACCTCTATAAATTCTTTGGTAAAGAGGTGCATGGACTCAGTTACATCTAAAGGACAGACCAACATCCTTGAGAGACCTGAGATCTGTTAGCGAACTGGACAGGTAAGGTAAGGTAATACTAACCTGGTAAGGATTTTAGTTTAGTTTAGTTTAGTAAGGGGGCTCCAACCTAACACCCTCTGTTAGATAAGTAATTTGGGTGTAGCAGCAGTACAGATACAGTACAGATACAGTACAGATACATAGAGGACATCGACTTTTTCAGATAGTAGATAGGAGGCAGGTCTTATGCTACAAGCCAGGCTTTCATTAGGGTGGAAGGAGACATAAGGTCTGCATTGACAGATGGACCGGTGCACATTTCAGGACTTATAGGTCTGCTCTGGCACAGCTTCTGATAACGAAAGCTGACGTATTATGATGGATATTGTGTTATCTCATTTCTAGTTCCTTCAGACAATATGGCACACCATAACCACAAAGCAGGATGGATCTACCGACAGACCATCCCTTTACCAGAGGATACACCAAAGGTTCGGGGCTACGACTTCAACCAGGGAGTGGACTACCAAGCCTTGCTGCAGTCCTACTTCAACACGGGCTTCCAGGCTACCAACTTTGGCTTGGCTGTCCAGCAGATCAACAGCATGGTGAGATGCTTGGTACACTTCCAATGAGCATATTTATAATTTTTTGGACTTTTAATGGACTTTTGTGGAATATATTTTTACCTTTGATGCAAAACATAGTATAGAGTCTAACAGCAGTTTTGTATTTTTATTTACTGGCAGCCGAGCATATATGAATCAATTATGAATGAAATAAGTGAAATATCACGCGAGAGGGAGTGCTGTTGCGTTGAATATCAGCACAGCTGTGATAGGGATGGCACAAAGTCATCACACACGCAGAACAGATGGTGAAATAACTGTTCTGAGTCAGTATTTAATTCGGTGTGTACCTGATCCATGGCCTCGTGGCCTACGTACATTCTGAATGAAGTCTACAATAACCTGGTTGGTTTGTTATATGTGATAAATTGACCAGGTTACTTCAAATCCACAGATTGAGAGACGTCAGCAACCTGTAAAGAAGGTGAATGGATATGTCGAGGAAGATCCATCAACCTGCCCCTGCCTGAGGAGCTGCACCATCTTCCTCAGCTGCACCTCAAACCTGATCAGCGGCGGAGTCAGGGAGAGTATCCGCTACCTCGTTGAACACAAAATGGTACAACTCTCCTTCATTACATAAAGAAATATGTCCTTGTGCTATTGACAAACGCTATCTGGTTCACAGATGCATTATTGACAACAACCTCAGAGGACACATTTGAATCCGAGGAATGTGAAGCACAGTCAAAGATCAGCACATTACATTTGTTCCCTATAATACAATATATATATTTTTTCTTCCTCTGTGTAGGTGGATGTCTTCGTGACCTCAGCTGGAGGTATAGAGGAGGATCTGATCAAGTGTCTGGGCCCGGTTTACATTGGAGACTTCACTTTGCCTGGCAAGGATCTGTTTAAAAAAGGCCTTGACAGGTCAGGAAGCATGTCAGATTAACAGATTAAATGTTCACATATGTGTTGTGCTATATCACAAAAAAGGGTCATATTCTTAATGATATTGTAAAGTTTGTTTTCCTGGTAAATCATATTAAGTTCTTACTGAGTCATCACAGTCAGTGTTTTAATGAAAAAACTGTCAAAATAAGGGTACGTACGATCCGATTTCTTGCTGCACATACCAAGATACCAATATAAGGATTATAATTTTACCAGCTTCAGGAACAGATATCAACTAGTGTTAGCAAATTGTAAATATAGCTTTATTCAACAGATCATACTGAACATTCATTTCTCATGTATGTCACTTTGGCTGTAGGATTGGGAATCTTCTGATGCCCGATAACAACTACACTTTATTTGACCAATGGATGAGACCAATCTTGAGGCAGATGCTGTTGGAGCAAAATACTCAGGTGTGTGTGCATTTCATGTGTCTACATGCTTTCCTAACATGTTCTATAGTGACGGGACTATTAATACAAATTATAAACAGGACTAGAGAAAAAAAAAGAGAATGTATCATGAAGCAGAAGTCTTTAGCTAGTAAAGTTACATTATGAAGGAGGAATTTCTAAAGCTGTTCCATTCATTGTGTTGTCCAGATCTCTCTTTTTTGCTCACTATAGTTTTTTCATCACTTTTCTGTGATGTTTCTTCTCTCAGGGTGTTCGCTGGACTCCATCTAAGATGATCCATAGACTGGGCAAGGAGATCAACAATCCTGAGTCTGTTTGCTACTGGGCCTACAAGGTGAGTTCTGGTATACATCAGGCTAGTGATCACATGATAATCTGTGGAAAAAGGAACCAGAATGACTTCAATAATTACTTAACAAATAGTAATTTCTGGGTTTTAAACTCCACCATTCCGTGTGTGGAAACCACAAAGTGATTATCTTGTAATTGAGCAGTGTGATCTGTAATTTCAGAATAACATCCCGGTGTTCAGCCCTGCCCTGACAGATGGCGCTATAGGAGACATGTTCTACATCTTCTCAGCTGAGAGCCCTGGTTTGATACTGGACATAAGTGAAGGTAAATGAAACTTCATCTCTGCTCATTGAATTTGTCTTTCTGGTGTTAGTTGGTCATACACAATGCATTTCATTTCAGATATTTCAAAGCTGAACAACCTCGCAGTGGCTGCCAACAGCACAGGGCTGATCGTCTTGGGAGGAGGTGTAGCTAAACACCAAATTTGCAATGCCAATGCATGGGTGAGCATTTTGCAGTTGAACTGATCCATCTGCTCCACAGCACTTGTTGGTGTGAGAGTCAGTTCCTTTGGTTGTTGACACACCTCTCCCAGCAGCAGATAACTGGTCTTACAGAAGCACAGCTAACTAGCGACTGCAAGCTTTCTGTTGTTTGCTGTGTGTCAGCTGTACTGTATCTGTACTTCTTTCAAAAGGTTGTGAGAAAATGCAGTTAAAAGTGCAGACTGATTCATGTCTTGTAAATGCATTGGTGTTTTCTCCCAGAGGAACGGAGCGGAATATGCTGTGTTTGTGAACACAGCTCAGGAGTTTGATGGTTGTGACTCAGGGGCCAGGCCTGATGAGGCTGTGTCCTGGGGCAAGATCACAGGAGATGCTAAACCTGTGAAGGTATTTTACATGTTACATTTTTAAAGAATCACTATCACTGTGTACAGCAAGTGGAGATCGTGTGTCAGATATTTTAACCTGCCGTCACAATAAAACAGGATCTTGTTTTCTGAGGTCTTAATACTCAGCTTGTTGTTTCTGTCTTTGTAGGTGATTGCAGATGCTTCCATTGTTTTCCCCTTGCTGGTGGCAGAGACCTTTGCAGCTCAAGCTAAGAAGACGACAGTGTGAAAGTAAAACCAACCAACAGATACCTCCTCAGATCTATTGCTTTTTTTTTTGTCTTGTTTGCTCTTTTTGTAATTTTCACAACTTTGCCATTGAAAAATACAACATGTGGCATCAGCTTAAAACAGCCTAAGCAAAGACAGTGCGTGTGTATTTTGAAGATTATTAGATAAATTATTAGATTATTAGATAAAACGTCTCAAGTAAATGTAACAACATTTAATGTAGTGTCTGCCTGTCTGAATTGTTCTCCTACAACCACAAGTTCTTCTGTTCAGCCATGATGTTCAGCCAAATAATAGAATAAAATAAATTAATTAAAATAAAGAAAATTGTTTATTTATTTATTACAGTTTAATGGCAGTTATTTTGGAATCTTACGTTTAAAATACAGCATAACACCCTCAGCAGAAGTGATAATCAATTAACTAATATATTTTGCTTTATGAATGACCTGGTGTGACGTTAAATTACGCACAAAACTAGACAAACTCTGAACAATTGACTCGCTGTCCGATTACGTCATCTTTCGGTACCGGAAGTGATGCGCTGAGTGTTTTGTAGTTCGCCCAGATAACAGCTGACAGTTGGCAGTTGGTGTCCGTTACGTGTGATCCCAGGCCTTAATTTGGTTGCTGTAGCGACAGTGGTCACCATTTTGGTACACTGGACTCGGGCGTCGACTTTTGACCAGCGGCTCGTTTGTATTGTCCGAGTCCGGGTTTGTTTACGATAACACACAGCCAGTCAGCAGCACTTGAAGCTAACGTTAACCTGCTGGTTTACAGCTGTAGTTAGGAGAGTTTTTTTTTTTTTATTTATTAACGACAGTTTTTACATGTCTTGAACAGACACGTGTTGCAGGTACAGATATCCAGGGAGGGTGAAAAGAAAAGCGGCAGCAAAAGCTTTCTTTAAGTATCTCTACCAATGTATCTGACGCTAAGCTAAGCCCCGAGGAGCTAACGTTTTGTCGTTAAGTTAAATTGTCAACAATATTTCAGGTTTTATGTATTGAAACATTTAACCAACAACACACAATGGAGGTAGTTTAAAGCAATGTTTGCTTACAGTACATGAGTTGGTGGTTCTGTTGCTGCTGAGAGGAGATGTCTGAGCTCAGGGTTAACCTGTGTGAAGAGGCAGAGACACAGCGTGTCCAGGATGGATCATCTCCTGAACCTGTGAAATCTCAGAGTGGTGAAGCGTCCGGCTCTGACCTGCAGGGGTAAGACCGTCTTTCACCCTCGGTTACCGCGCATTTCATCTCCCAGATGAGTTTAATAAGCGAGTCGTGTTGGTCTTCCTTCTAGTCTTCAGCCCGCGGCCTCATCAGATGTTAGTTCCTCACCTTCTCCTGATGCAAGGGGCTTGTTGTCATTACCGTGGGAGATGGTGACCCACATTGCCTCGCACCTTCCTGCTCACTGTGTCATCACCGTGCTGCCAAAGGTTAGTTTTAAAGATCTTTTGGCCCGTGATCTCTGTTATCTCTCTCGTCTTTCTTTTCTTACTTATTTATGTGTTGCCTCTATGTCACATTCGCCTGTGTGGTGTTTTAAGCATTTTTTCCCTGCTGTTTTTCCTGTTTTTAGGTCTGTCATGCACTGGGTAACGTGGGTAAGGACAACACCGCGTGGCAGCTCCGGGCACGCAGACTAATAGGATCCCGAGCTGGCTTTCCAGTGGGGCCAAGGGAGGACTTTGACTGGCCTTCTGCTTGCCTGGAAATGGAGCAGTTGATAACCTGCTGGACAGGCCAAGGGCACCTCGTGGCCAGAAGGACCCAAGAAGATGAGGAGGAAAGGGAACATGTGAGGCAGCAGCAAGGGGGAGGGCAGGATGGAGAAGCCGCTGCGGAAGGACAGGAAGATGGTAGAGAGGATGAGATAGAAGGGGTGGGAGTGGTTGCGCAGGAGGTTGCGTATGGTGTTGATGAAGGGATGGAGGTGGCAATGGAAGGGGAAGATGGTGAACTGCAGCCCATCGTCGGTGGGGACCAACTGGCAAGACTGAGAGAGGCTTTGGAGGAGAGACTGGATGATGATGCAGCAGCACTGATGGAAGACGCTGATGGGGATCAAGGTGGTGCTCTTAATCCCAGAGAGGCCTTGGCAGACCACAGGAATCTGGGTAATGGAAGACCGGTAGAGATGGAGCAACATCCACCCTCCAGAAGTCCTAGCCCACCTCCAGCCCTGGAGTGCATCACCTTACCTTCAGGCCACATTGCCCAGGTCAACTCAGTCCTCCTTGTCGGGGGAGAGGGGAAAGTTTGTGCCACAGGTTCCAGAGACTGGAATGTCAAACTGTGGGATCTACAAGCAAGCTCTGGTGGCACGCTGCTGCACACATTGGGAGGGCAGGGTGACTTCAGCACCCATCGGGGCTGGGTCTGGTGCCTGGCATCTCAGGGACCTCTGCTGGCTTCGGGGGGCTTCGACAGCACCGTGAGGCTGTGGGACCTACAGGCAGGTGGTGCAGAGAGAGGCCTGATCAGGCCTGGGGCTGCTGTCCTCTGCTTGTCCTGTCAGACGGATGTATTGCTGGCCGGTACATTCGACAAGAGGGTCAGCATGTATGACACCAGAGGTGAGGGTGCTAGGCAGATAACTTGGATTTTGGTCGTGGCTGAGTGTGCATAATAATTACGATAATAAAGAGGATTAGTACTGTTGAAGATTTAATGATAGAGGATTGGTTCAATAAATGTGATGATAGCGCAGTGACACATGACATAACACACAAACTACTTGGTTTCTGAGGTTAGGTATGTCATCATTTTGTCCACAGCTGCAGAACCCTTGGTGAAAAGCCTCCGTCTCCATGGCAACGCTGTAATGTGCCTAGCTGCAGATGACAAATACATCATCTCTGGGAGTAAAGACTGCACTGTGGCTGTCTATGACCGCAGGGCAGGCAAAGGCTTGAAGAGACTTCGGGTACAAGCAAACACACACGCACACAGACCTAGTAGTTTTTCAAGTTTGTGTTTGTGTGCATATCACAACGCACCTGTATAACGTGACTAACTCCAACCAACCCCTCTGTTTCTAGCTGAGCTCTTACCTGCTGTCTATGACCTACAGTGGATCTGAAGTATGGGCGGGGGACAACGGCGGCATGCTGCACTCCTTCTCCATGCAGGCTGGGACCATTAAACCCTTGTCCCAGTTTGATGTGGGACACACAGCTCTAGTCACGGGCATCCACAGGTCCCCCGGAAGCCTCTACACATGTTCATCTGATCGGACTGTCAAGGTAGGATGAGACTAATTGTTTGTTACTTTTCCTGTTTAGCTACCTTTGCTACTGAACTGTCCTAAGTTGTATTTTCTTGTCTGTATTGCAGGTCCATATCCCCTGTGCGCCTCCAAGGACGTTATGCACACTACATCACCAAGCTGGAGTCAATGGGGTTAGTACTTTGAACCACATATAGACTATTAAAGTGTCAAATTGTTTACATTTTGAGGATGATGTTATAACTTTTTTAAAAATGATATACCGAGTAATTTTTATTTAAGTAAAGAGAAACTTTCCGAGAAATTTTAAAAAAGTAATCCTAAGCACAAATTAATGAATTAATTCTCATTCTCATTTCTCCCTGCGTTTTCACTGCCCCGCTCAAAATACCTCGCCGCCTCGGTCTTCACCTGTCAGCTGAGTGTGGATGCTGGCGTCCTTGCTATAGCTTCAGGAGATTTGTGCGTGGAAGTCTGGAGGCCCAGAAAGTGAAAGAACAAGACCTGTGGAAAGACTTGAAAGCAGGTGGGGACGTACTGGCCTTTCACCATACATGGAGGAAAAAAAAAACATGTCACACTGGTTCAGCCAAAATCCCTCAGCTTTTTTATTCCTTGTGTTTGATCCTGTTGAGACATTTCTACAAACAAACAAAAAAAAAACATAATATATATAAATATGTGTGGATTACTGATGTTTGTCCCATGCACTTAATTGCCATTTTGTGCCAGTACTCAAAGCTTTCAAAGACACTACGTTGGATGAAGGTAATCTCTCCTTTTTTAATTGTTGAGTTTATACTGTTTACACTGACTGAATCATCAAGTGACGTTGTACCAAAAGCATTTGTGTTAAAAAAAAAGTTCAATGAAACTGATTGTATTTGTAAAGCCATTTATTCGAAGGCACTCAGCAGTGCTAATAGTATGATCTTTTTTTTTTGTAGGTATGTCCAGATACTGTATGTCGTCTGTGCGTGTGTGTGTGCGTTTGTAACAATGTATAACCATTTAATTGTCTGGATAAATCTGACTATAAATCATTTGCACAATACTTGACTGATGCATCCATTACAACACATGAAAGAATATTAAATGGCCTGAAAATCTAGTGTCTGGCTGGATTTGTTCACCGCCCTGTGCGAAGTCATGATGGAACAGCTTTGACTGAATATCTGGACTGAACCATGCATTGATTATACTGTTATACAAAATAGCAATATTAATCCAAGCCTTTAAGTGAAGAAATGGATACACTACAAGGTTTATCTTTTCCACATTTGACAGTAGAAATCTGCGTTTGCACTCTCAGATAGAAGTCCGTGTGGTCATATGTCTCATGCGTTGATCATCTCTGCTGAGGACTGTCAAAGCAGCACGCAGGTCTTCTTATCTTTGAAAGGATTGGACGAGGCAGCGATGCCGGTGAGCAGAGGGTCACTACGCCTGTGGTCCTGACAGTACCGGACCAAGTCTGCCGCTGTTAGGGAGATCTGCTGGGATAAATGTGGCGTTTCACAGGATTTCATTGTAATGATGTAAGATGAATAGAAGACACAGAGCATGTCAATACATATTCTGAACAGTTATATGATATATGAAGATGTGAAGCTAACATACGGGTTATTCAGATTCTTACATACCTTAATTCTCTCCATGCCTGCCTCAACTTGAAGTTGATCCACCAGTTTTTGTGCCTGAACAACACTGTTGCTGCTGCACATCTTTCCTGACATTGCTTCTGGAATCAGTATCCCTTTTCTACACCAGAAGGAGCACCAGGAAAATGATGTATTTTACTGGATCCGGAGTGTCTGCTCAGGTTGTGCAGGAGAGTCTGGTCAGAGAAGCTCCTGACTTTCCTTTCTCACTTGTGCCCTCCTTTTTATTCACTGTTGGGGGCAGTTCAAAGGCTCTGTGATATAAAAGGTCATACACACACAGTGTTGGAAATGTCACAAACATCACACATCACTTCACAGCCACCACTGATGAAAAGATTATTGGCTAAAGCATTATGCTGTGCTTCAGGTATGCTCTCTGCCTCTCAGTTACAGTATGTGTGATTTCTTATCACAAAAGCTACCACTGACTGTTTGTTTCATAACATAAAGGTAGGACGTTTGAAGTCTTCATTCATTTGGTTCAATGTGTTTTACATTTTTATGTAGACGAGGGACTTCAAAAGATATGCTGAAGATACAATAATGTGCTAATTATACCTAGGAAATTACAGTATGGATATTTACTCAAGTATGTGCTTATGTACATGTATGTACGTACAGTATGTACATTACTTCTGAATTTATACTTAATATTTACTCATAACATTGAGCTTAAAAGAAAACAATATATTGAAATATGAAAATGTTCAATATGAATATATTGAAACAATATATCTCAGCTTAATTAACCCGTACTGTATAATTACACCACCAATAAAATTTACACTGCAATTGTGCTGCTATACAAACTGTATCTATATTGTAGTGTATTCACTTCAATCTGACCATACTGTTAATACTGTATATATCTTATAACATAATTCATATTTGTATCTGCACTATTGTTTACTTATTCTAAAGCCGTATGTCATATTTACTTTGTATTTTATATTTTGCCTGCAAAAAGATATAATAAGCTGTATATGGGATGGATGTATACAGCTAGATGCAGGATCATTGACTTTTAATGGAGTAAATCAATTGTGGTATTGAGTCTTGATAAAAAATAAATGGTAAATATAATATCCAAGGAGTTTAACCTCTCTGTAACTTTTTTTTTTTTTTTTTTGCGCTTTTTGGTTTGTCCCTTCGCTCTTTCCGTATTACGAGCTTCCACATGTGTTGTTTACAGAAATGCCAATATTTAATATTCGTCCTCGCTGTGTCTGGTGACATTTGATTATTAATTTAACCACCTCCATCGACCACCGTCTCTCTAAGAACTGGTATGTTTGTTTGTTATTATCTCTGTCTTCTGACGTTTAGACATGATTGAAGCCGGGCGATGGGACAAAACTAGCTCACAGCTAGCTTCTCCTAGCTTCAGCATCAGACCACGCTGTTTCTGCGGATCCTGCTTGATATTATTATTTATTATTATTATTATTATTCGCCACTTATCACAATATGTACTTTCACTGCGTAATGAAGGGCTTAAACGTTTGGTTTTCAGTTTAATCTTAATACGTTTAGGTGAATTAGCTGTAAAGTTGTTGTTAGCTTTTCATCGTGGTAGTTTTAAGCTACATAACCAGAGACTGTTTTTGGTTATGACACATTTGCAAAATGATAAAAAAAAAAAGGTGTCTCCACTTGCAAATTAAGTACAAAAAATAAATAAATATAACCTATTTAAAATAAAGCCTAACACAGAACATCAACAGTGAAGGGGTACAAACACTTCTCTGCAGTAAAGAAGTGATTTATTGGCTCCCTTCAGCCTGGCTTACTGGTTAAACTGGATATTCATGGGAACAGTTGTGTTCTCTAATCCCCAAAGAAAACCAGTTTGATTAAAGCTGCAGTATATAACTTTTATGCAAATAACTTTTTGGCATATTAGAGCTGCATCTAAATCTTGACAGTGGTCTGTGAGACAGATGAGGTTCTTCTGGGGCGGCATGGTGGGGCAGTGGTTAGTACTGTCGCCTCACAGCGAGAAGGTGGAGTCTGCATGCTCTCGCTGGGTCCACCGTCTTCCTCCCACAGTCCAAAGACGTGCACTTAATAAGTTACAGAGACATGCTTGTGCTTGCCCTGTGATGAACGGGCAACTTCTCCAAGGTGTGCCCTGCCTCTCGCCCTAAGTCAGCTGGGATAGGCTCCAGCACCCCCATGACCACAGTGAGGATATGCGGTTACAGATAATGGATGGACCAGTTCACCCAGCAAGTTTCTTGTATATGGATTTGCATGTATGTAAACGAGGAGGTTTAATGCATTGTCAATCCTTGTTTGTGCACATGCTGAGCAGCCCTGCCCTAAGTAAGAGTAAGCCCTAAGAGTAAGAGATGAGATGAGGTTTTGCAAGTCAGCTGGTTCGTACTGCTGCAGTTCAGCCTGTGGATTTGGAGGGAAGGGCTCAGAGCACCTGAGAGATGCAAAAGGTTTACCCAACGTTTGTTAAAATGTTGTCCACTGTCCACTTGGGCTGTGCCAATCCCCAAAGCTCCTCACCCAGCAGTCTTTCAGGATGTTAGGATGATATTGTTAGATCAGATCTACTTTTTTCAGCTGTTCATACATCCGATGCATGTCGCTCAGCATCTTTAAAGCTTCGTCAGGTTTTCCTCTTCTATGAGGGCTTAACTGTCAGTTTTCCTATTCTTTTTTTTTTTCTTTTGCAGAAAAGATGGCAGATCAAGCCCCTTCTGTCGCAATGGAGGCTGTCCTCAAGCCCAGTTGCGATCTCCCAGAGGACATGCCAAAGATCAGAGGCTACGACTTCAACCAGGGGGTTGATCTCCAGGCAGTGCTGAAGTCCTACCTCACCACAGGTTTCCAGGCCAGCAGGTTGGGCTTGGCCATCCAGGAGATCAACCAGATGGTGAGAGGAACGGCTGACACAAAACCTCATTTTGATATTTTAGATTCATTTGTCTCTGAATTTTGAGATTTGAGAGGTGAATGAGATTTTATTGGTGAAGCTAACATGAAAAAAATGTGTGAAAACTTCACGTGATTGGGTGAACCAACCCTTTTAAATGATGCAGATTCAGACTGTTGTCTAATGTCTCTGCACCCACAGATAGAGAAGCGTCTCGAGCCAGTGGAGCCAGATGAAGGAAACGAGTGTGACAAGTCTGGTGAATCCAAGTCAGGCTGCACCATCTTTCTGGGTTACACCTCCAACCTCATCAGCTCCGGAGTCAGAGAGAGCATCCGCTACCTGGCAGAGCACAAAATGGTACACATTTATACAGTTTTCATAGTTCCGTCACAGGTGAAACGATCAACCAGTTTGACGGGAGCGCTAGAATCTGTGTTTTTTTTTTTTACTCCGTCTTAGGTGGATGTGATTGTAACCACAGCTGGAGGCATAGAGGAAGATCTCATCAAGTGCCTGGCTCACACGTACTTGGGAGACTTCAGCCTGCCTGGCAAGGATCTCCGCCAGAGAGGCATCAACAGGTTGGCATTGACTGATACAATACACTTCTCACATTCACATCTTCAGAATGATGCTGGTCACAGTGTCTGCCATAAAGGTGGCATTTTATACTGAGCCTTAAAGTAGTCTGACATTTTAGGACATGCATATGTTCATGCACTTTCTGGCTGAGGCTTAGCCGAGAAGATTTATACCGCTCTTGTGCCTGTACGGTAAATATCTATGTTAGCTTAGCACAAACATTGAAAACACAGCAACCTCGAAAACTCATTCATTACACGTCTCCTTGTCTCTGCCGGCTGGATGTAGGATAGGAAATCTGTTGGTGCCCAATGACAACTACTGTAAGTTTGAAGACTGGCTGATCCCCATCCTGGACCAGATGTTGTTGGAGCAGAACACTGAGGTGGGTGGGTGTCTGGGTGGAGTGAGTGAGGAGGATCCACAGAGTCGGTACAGTCAGGATGGCCTTTGTAATAATGTGACATTTTTGAACTTCAGGGCACTCGTTGGACTCCCTCCAAGATGATCCACCGGCTTGGCAAGGAGATCAATAACACTGAGTCTGTGTATTACTGGGCGTACAAGGTGAGTGCTGGTTATATTTCACTTGAAATGAAAATGCTGATGAGTTGCAGTGAGTTTGTGACAAGTTGGAAGACTAAAGTCATTTTATTGGCAACCATAGATCCTCAGTAAATGTTTATGTTGTCTATGTTCTGTGTCAGAACAACATTCCAGTGTTCAGTCCCGCCCTGACAGACGGCTCTCTGGGCGACATGATCTACTTCCACTCTTTTAAGAACCCTGGCTTGGTTTTGGACATAGTAGAAGGTAAAAGTAACAATACTGCTACAGAACAAGATCACCACAGCTGTCTCAGTGTTATCTGTCGGTCATATCGGTCATGCTTGTGGACTACTATTTCAGATATCCGCAAGTTGAACAGCCAGGCTGTGTTTGCCAAAAGGACAGGGATGATCATCCTGGGAGGAGGACTGGTCAAACATCATATAGCCAATGCTAATCTTATGGTAAGGAGCGTCATGTGGTCTTTGTTTCTTGCTTTCTGTTACTCGTACATGATTTCACATCAGGGTTTGTATACAGTTCTCCAAAGTTTTGAGAATTTCAGTTCAGCATCAGCAGTACAATCAACATTTACTCAAAAGCTGCAGTTTTAAGGTACTTTAACTGTGTCATGCTACTTCACACTTCTGTTCCACCACAACTGAGGGGTAAATGTTGTTGTTTTTACTACGCTACATTGATTTAACTGCTTTAGTGGCCAGTTACTTTACAGATTAAGATTTTAGGTGCTAAATTATGATTAAAAAATATTGCTGTTCACAGATTTAGGCATACCTCTATTTGCACGACCAATGTCAGCAAAGAAAAGCTCTGCAAAACCTATAACAACAACGCCATGCGCAATCTCTCACCGCTCTCCTTCCAGAGAAATGGAGCCGACTATGCTGTGTTTGTGAACACGGGTCAGGAGTTCGATGGCTCTGACTCTGGGGCCAGACCTGATGAGGCCGTATCCTGGGGCAAGATCAGAACAGATGCTAAACCCGTCAAGGTACCGACGTTTATCCCAGCAGTATTAACCGGACAAAGACTAATGTCGACATTATGTTCCATTTATTACAAATATGTCCTTAGATGAATTATTTTGAGATAACCGTCCTGCTTCACTTCATTTCACATATTTTCCAGATGCCTATTACAGATACATAATGCACCACAAGTGTTTTCAGATGTGGATTTCCCTGGCTCTCTAATAATGATTGGCTGCCATCAAACACTAACTATTGTTGTTGAGGCTCAGCATTATGCCAGTATTCATTCACACATCAATTGTCCATAACTGCTTATCCTTATCTTTTTTTTTTTTACCTTTAATTTTCCACTGTTTAGGTTTATTATGAAAAAAAGATGAAAAGATCAGTCCACAATGAGCTGTGGTCCCCAGTTTAGTCTCAAGGTGGCAGTGTCCGCACAGTGTTTGGTCCAGGGACTGGCTTGTAGTGAGTGTGTAACACACAGTGATACACTGCTCTGTTCTGTGTTCCCAGGTGTATGCAGATGCCTCTTTAGTCTTCCCTCTGATAGTGGCGGAGACCTTCGCTCTCCACGCTGACAAGCTGACTGCTGGCAAGAAAACAGATTAAATATTTGCCTCCCCTAAATGCTCTGTTGGAAACAACAACCGGCTTTGTTCCTCTGGCACTTCCCTTGTTTGACAAACGGCAGATACAAGTTTGATCTCCTAAACAGTTCTGTTCGAAAATACACAGTTATGGCATGGCAACATAGAGAAACAACATAACATACAATGCTGTAATTGGAAAGTGGGAGTCAGCGGTGAGAATTTCCTGTCTTAATGGTTTCCATAATAATATTTACTTGATAAAACAAGTACAGTTATTTTCCTATCTGCTCAGATAGCTGAAATAGCATGGGTAGCATGCTATTGCATGTACCAAAGAGACTGTGTAGAATGCATCATGTTTTAGCTGTGTGTGTGTGTGAGTATGAGAGTGTGTATGTGTGACAGAAAGATAATGGATACATACTTATGAGATATTATTTATCCGAGATTTGTTCAGCTGTGGCATGATGCACAGTCTCATAACTTGAATATTACTTTATTGCTTTGTCAGTTTGTTTTATTGTCCATGCTTTTACCTTTACGTCGCTGTTTCAGGATGAAACGACGTGCCTGTACATCATTCTTAATAAATCATAAATGATTTTTTTTTCCTGTTTTTAAATGGGTTTTTTAGTGGACTATCAAAAACAGTCTTTGTGCAGTTGGTGTGTGTGAGAACGCCACAAGGGGTCCACTTTGTGACACTTCACATGACTTTGTTTGTGACCTTTTGTTGTATACATTTTTTTTTTTTTTGCATTACAGCTATGATGGAAAACATTATTTATAAAACCAAGTCTGAAGTTCCTTAGTTACATTTGAAATATGTCCAGGGACACAAAGTGAACTACTAGTATCTATGGAAAGAGTTGCTGTTTCATGATTCATTCAGAAATACACGTGGCCACTTTATTGGGTACCTCTACAATCAAAACATTTCCGTACAGTACAACTCTGTTTTAAGGAGATTTGTAATCCCTTTTTGGTTGCATTGTATGGAATGTGCAAATTCGAAATTGTGTTTAGAATTTAGGTCACAGTTAAAGGTCGTACATTACATCCAGAGGGGATTCTTATATCCTCCTCTTGTACACGTATAAAGGAAGTAACATTTGTAACACCTCAGTGTGATACAATCCAATACAGCACCATCACCAACTATGAGCAACATGATTTAATTAACACCTCTATGACAGCGTCAACAAACACCGAACATTACAGTGATCGTAAAAGCAAAGTTTATGGGAGAACAGTTGCATTACTCTGTACAAATAAAGTGAGCACTGTGTATTTATTATATAAACTTTACATTTTACAACTCTTGTGATTGAGAGACTCAAACATCCTTCTGTAAACTGTGTTCCAGCTTCCAATCTCTATAGATTTCCCCTCTTAATAAACAAACAAAAAAAAAACAACAGAAAGTTTTAAGCATCTCATTCCCTCATGTACGAGTGGCAGTGAACTCCGCTGTGTGTGTGCGAATGCTGCGTCAGAGCTCCATTAATGATGTCTGGCGAGAGCCTCCAGCCACCTTGATACTGTTTGCGAGATCCGCCCCTCTAATCCCCCCCTCCTTCCCCCGAGGGCCTCATAAGAGCATCACAACCTAAGCTTGTGCAGTTAGTGCTTGCTCACTCATGGGGACTTTCAGCTCCTTCCCTTTCTGCTGTCGGCAGAATCAGCCACATAATCTAGTAACAATGATAAAGACATTTCCCATCACGATAGATCAGTCTGCTGTTGTGGGAGTGGATATTTCCTCTGGCTAATCGCTACTCTCATATCCTTTACACATGGTCACTGTTAGACTCAGTTATATTTGGAGACCTCGCAATGGAAATGTGGGTAGATTTTGTACAAATGTGTATATAGTATATTAATTGAAGACTGATTTTTTTTTTCCAAGAGTTGTTTAAAGTGTCAGGGTGTCCTTTTTTTTTTTTTAGTGGGAACGGTGACCTTTTCTTTTTTGGAAATGGAGATGGAGAAGTGGATTTGGAACTGGGATAAGGTCAACTTTCCCAAAACCTCAGTCCCATGTGTCACACACACACACACACACACACACACACACACACACACACACACACACACACACACACACACTCATACACACTCACACAAGTTGGGCGTTTCTCTTTGTACAAACTGCTTTTCCATTCAGTCCTTCTATCATTTCCTATTGGCGGTGGCACTGTGTGTGAGTCTGTGAGTGTGTGTTTACCCAGGGCTTGACAGTTAAAAGATTTTTTTTTTTTTTTTTAAGGTAATGGTGTATGGATTTTCAGCCCTTTAGAAACTTATGTTTGCTCTGTGCTTAATGGAAAGATTACAAGGAGACTGAGCGGTCTGAAAAGAGTGAGATAGAGCCTGTGTGTGTCTGTCTGTGTGTGTGTGTTTGTGTGTGTGTGTGTGTGTGTGGATGAACTGTAGTCACGCTATGATAATATTGTGTGGCGTCTGCACAGAGCAGACAGTGTTTGCCCCCTCCTCCTCTGTGGAACAATCAGTACACTGTGTGTGATGTACAGGGCCGCAGCAGTCATAATGGCAATTATGTCTTCTCTTGGACAGATTGGCAGCTTTTTTTTTTTTTTTTTTTTTTATGGTGAGAACCAAAGAGCCAGACAGGGAGGGAGGAAAAAGACAGAGGGAGAGGGAGAGCTGACCTGCTGCACAGCTGCAGGGTGGGGTAGATCTTTGGGGAAAAAAGAAAGGAAATACACAGTGGATAGATTTGTTCACATTTGCATATTTATATCAAAATGGATTACTTTTATTGTTTCAGCTCTGTCTTTTTCACTAAAGTCTCTCTGAACTGTGTCATCGGGATGGTCAGACATCATAATCCAGATAATAGGAGTGTTGATATATTTGCCCTGAGTTATATACTTTATTTTGCCTCACAGTCCGCTCTACCTTGTCAGCAATGATGCAAATGATCATAATTAGTGAGTGCTTTGAAATTTGAATTTGCTACGCACTGTTCAGCGTCCCTTTTTACAGTGACTCAGCGAACACGTGAGTGACTGCAGTCACAGCGGAGGTTATTGGGGCTATGTGCAGCAAAAGTAATGCAAACATTGTTTTAAGGGCTCTTTTTGGTTAACATTCTCCTAAAATGATGCTTATATTCAACATTAGTCAAAGACAGTGAACCGCATTGCTACTTGTAGTTAAAACAAGTGACAAGTAAAAGTTTTAAGTAGTAGCTAGCGGCAAAAACAGAGGCTTACATCTCTCTCTCTCTCTCTGTATATATATAAATATATATATATATATATATATATATATATATATATATATGTAGTCATGTGTATAAATGCCCTAGATAGATTTATCTTTAACTTTTAAACCCTTCCCCACATCTGAAACCAAACCGCCGCCCTTGTGTGTGACTATGAGTACTCCTGTCCTGTTGCATCGTCCTTATCTCCACCTCTGTTTACCTGTTATGTTGCCATGGGCAACACCCACCTCGGAAGCCTATTGGCCAACCCGGCAGGTGAGGGGAGCGCGTGGGTGGAAGAGAGACGTTTGCAGACTGAGGAGGGGCACGTTTAGATATAGAAGGAAAACAATGGGGCAATAAATGCATAGCAGGCGGGTAAAGACGTTGATAAATGGACAGGAGAGGTGAAGGGCGGCGTTAGCGACTAAAGGGAAGGTAGCTTTCACCTCGCGCTGCTTTCTCGGAAACAGGAAGTCGTCAGTTCAACCGCCGTCTCCTTTTCTGACGCAGCTGGCTGAAGCTGATGACGGCCATGTGTCACGGTTGCTGTGGTAACCGCGCGGCAAGGACAAACATCCGGATTTCTGCTTACTGCCATGTCGCCGTTTTACATCAAATTTGTCATAATAGTGGCTTAACCACTACTATGATCACTGGGTGCCATGGTGACAGGGAAAATTAAGAGGATGCATTGTGGTTTGTCTTTTACCTTTGTGACGTGCAGACACCTTGACAACACTCTCATTTTTCACAACGCTGAATATTATATTTTATGAATATATTAATATTTTCAGTGGTTTACAGCCATACATAGATTAAAAAAAAAAGAAAAAAAACATGTTGGGATAGAAGCAGTGGGGAATATGCTCATGCTTATTACTTTATGTAAACTTTAGATACGTAGCCAGAGTACTTTATTTATCCCCGAAGGGAAATTCTTTTGTTGCAGCAGCATTACAAGTAACAACACAGAACAGGCACACACTGTATACAGACCTGAGGTGACAAACTCTAAGGAGGAAGAACATATGGTTCTACCTCTAAAAAAAATATACATAAAAAAATATACATATGGTCTCTTGTCCAATAACTTGTGCAAATGTGCGTTGCATTGAAATGCGATGCGTGTGTTCATAAACGCACTAAAATGCACCTTGGATGTGTGTGTGTATGTCTGTATTTTAGACAGAATGCCAATGAGGATGAAACCATTTTGCATGCTCTAGAAATTTATAATACTATTGTTAATTTCTTACAATTTTCTGCTTTATTTGTGTGTAAAGGTGGAAAAAATATGCATAATCGATTGGTAAAATGGGTGATAAATGATATACAAAGATGATAAACAAAGACAAAACTCAACCTGGACTCCCAGGGGTTAATTACTGTTACTGTTGCATTATGTTATGGTGCAACTAAAAGATGAAGCAAACGTAAAAGAGAGCAAGTAAAGGAACAACTGCAACTTTTTCACGTCTCTTGAAGGCTCTCTTCAAAGGAAATGATTTGTTCAGTGCTGTGTTAGCTCTTTCAATACGTGTCGTTATACAACGTTATGTCTTACCGTTTCCTGACTTTACCCCGACTGACTGAAACAGATTTCAAGAAACCTGCATGGTCTCAACATGGACACTGTATTCATTTCATCTTCAAGAGTTTATGTCAAAAATTAATTATATAAAATATCAAAAAAAGTCAAAAAGCATTAAAAAATAGAATTTTCTATTTTGTAGATATATATTTGTGTGTTTTGAATTCCTTCTTTTTTTGATTACTTGATTACTATCTCTCAGACTTTCAGCTCAGCAATGTGTGGAAAAACTGTGCAGACTGTGCAGATGCTCATAGGAGGTTAAAAGTTAATGCTGCATAACTGTACAGTGACCTAACTAAAGAAACATGCTGAGGGCTGATTTCTTTTTTTTTTTTTACCAATAGGCAACCAGGTGCCATGAGATTATGCAGACTTTCCTTCCAGCCAAACACAAGAGTCAGCATATTGCACTGATGAACACATGATGAGAGGAGATACTGGTGTCTGTCAGGGGGAAAAAAAGCTTGGTATAATCTTTATTTGGAATGAAAACCAGCATTTGATTTCCTGTCCCTGACTCTAACAGGAGAGAAACAAGATATAAGTATCTGTGAACATGTTTTTTTTGTTTGTTTGTGATGTAAGATTTATTCTGTAACCAATGGCACAGTTAAAAAAAAAACCACAAGACACTTTTTCATTTTAGTGTTCATATCATTTTAATTTTTATATGGATGAAAACACACAGTATCAATCAATTTGTTTTGTTTTTTTACAAACCTGCTACCAACAACAGACAATAAACACATCACAAAGTGATTTTAGCTTTGAATCGTCCAAAAATAAAAGCTGCACATATACAAAAACACGTCAGACCTTATTAAAACACACTTTAATACATGCAAGGTATCTATTTTAAAAGTCAAATCATTTTTTAATTCACATTGATGTTGTATGTTTTCATGAAAACTGCTTATAATGACCTGTAAATGCGATAAGAGAGCAGGCATACATCCAAGTAAAGTGTTTCATTACAGAATGTGTGGGAAAAAAAATTGCTACTTAACACGAACATCAACTGCAATCACATTCAGTCAGTCATTTCAAAATCCATATATCTAAATTTGCGTGTACAAATCCAGTCTACAAACAGGCTACAGTCATTATTTAAGAGAGATGAGTGTGTGTGTGTATGTGTGTGTGGAAATGAGACCAGTCCCCTGTTCCTGCTGAACTGAGCCAGCCGACGTCACACACTGATTATCAGCACAGCAGGCACAGGAGACCGACCCAGCAGGGGGTGAGGGGTGGGGAGTCAGGGCAGAGACAAAACACACACACACACACACATTAGAAAGTACACAAATGCACACACAGGTCAAATAAATAGACACACGCACGCTCATGCAGAAATCAACAAGTGGAAGCATAAAGAAAATGTGAATGCAAGCATAAAGTGAGACATACGTTGCCCCTCAGAGACCCTGGCCAGCCAGCGATACAAATGACGACATAAGATGACAGATTGCTCGCCCTACAGGAACAGGAGCAGTCTTCAGCGCTAATGAGACAGCTGACATTTAGCAGACGGGGACACACTGAAGCTGCACAATTTCAGCTAATTCAACAGATTACCAGTTATTACCAGGCGCTTATAGACAGTGATACCTGCTCCTGGCCACAGTGCACCACCCTTACGCTTTCACAACAGAAAAGTGAGTCATCCATGAACCACACATGTACTCGGCCTTCAACAGCTGTCAGGGTAGAAGTGATTAGGTGTGAATCTCACAGTCTGGTGGAAAAAGACATGTCAATCAATCCAGCAAATGAGAGTCAGCATGTTTTTGCCTCTTTAATGACCACAGTTTTAAAAGAGAAGGTGTTTTTCGATACAAAATCTTCAATTTTGCTACGTTACAGTCATTGTAGCACAAATTTTAACTGGACAACTGTCAAAGAAAATGCAAATTTGGATTTAGATGAACAGCTCCTGGTGCTAATACACCAAGGTGAAATGATTGCCAGTCAAAGCTTTGACAAATGTAAGCAATGTTAAACACTGTGATGGAAATGTAGCATTTACCAAGTTTGTTTCATGAGAACAGACTTGCTATATCTCAGGAATTTCATATTTTGGGGTCTTTGGAGGATATAAAATAGCTCTAGGTCGCCCATACTAAGCAGATTTTTGCAGTAGATGTCATCATGCTCGTCTGAAGTCTGGTGTTGATGCGGGGAGCGGCGGTTTGACGGGGGTGCAGCCCCTCCCTGACCTTTACTCTTCCCCTGCAGGCTGTAGCCCTGTGGCGGCAGAACTTAACCACTGTGAACATGGCAGACACTCACTGTTCACATGTGGGTTAAGTCCTGCTGCCGCACAGCCAGGTTGTAAAAGCATCGCTTCGTGTCCGAGGGTGGAATGGGTGTGTTCGCGTGCTAGTATGCAAATTAGAAACAAGGGCGTGACTGTGTGTGTGTATGTGTGTGTGTGAGTTAGCAAATTAGTGCGTGCGCCTGCGTTCGTGAGAACGAGCTTGCTTTCTTCATGTCAGCCATTGGAAATCCCTGGCAATGTGATTCAGTCCTGTAGTCTCAAAAATCACTCTGCCAGGAATTCCCCTGGCCAACAGAGACAACTAGACAGTTTGTGGTGAGAAGGAGACATCAAAGCACGCAACACATAAATACCTTAATGGACCTCCTCCAACATTGAACCCTCTAATACTCAATAGTCAAGTAGACATCACCAGTGTGCTACGTCTTTGTCATTCACAGGTCATAGTCATGGTTCTTTCTCAGCCCCGTGTGTGCTGTATGTGCATGGTCCTCGTCAACTCCCAGACTTCCCGTGGCCTCTTATAAAAATAGCTTTTCAATGACAGAATGGAGAATTAGGTTAGAAGGAAGTGGCCAGTCAAGTGGCACTCCCTTTAAAGATGTTTGCCCTGCTCTGTTCTACTTCTGCCCCTTTATCCGTGCTGCCTTGTAGAGAAAAAAAAAAAAAAAAAAAAAAGTCGGGGACCACTGGACCATGTTTCCTCTGCTGCTAAGCTATTGTTAACTCTTGTCAGAAATTATCATAAATTTTCATGTTGTGCAAAGAAACTGATACTGTATTTATACACCGCCTGTCAAACGATATCTAACACATCCTCCACAAGCTAAGAACGACAAGCACATACACCCCTGGAAGAGAACTTATCACTCTGAATTCCTTTTCGTTGAATTTTACTTGTCTGGACAGGGCATATAAACAATTAGAAGTCATTCCAAGCCACAGATCCACACTGAAAGCTCCTTTGCCATCCTCTTCAAGTCTCTTTTATTTTCAGCAGCATGAATATATTCCACCATGTACAAGGTATGAGTCAGTGGGACACTTTTGGGGAACTCCAGACTCTAAATAAGTTTTAGCTGTCTGTCTGTTGTCACTGTGGGCCTGCCGGTGAGCCGTGCCAGGGACACAGTGAACTCACTAGAGCTGTATCATTGTTGTCACAAATCTGCTGCAGCCAGGTCTGAGCTTGAGGGTTTGGAAAGAGCTTCCCAAAATAGTGCTTCTTATTTCATGTATCTTCAAGACGAATATTTTGAATATTACTCAGCGAAGCAGCTCATATTCAAATCTTCGAACGGCGAACTTAAAACCTAAAACAGAGCGAAAAAGGCCTGTTTCATTTGCAGATGGTTTCTAGTTTCCTCCAGGCCAATGTTCTTTCTCTCAGTCTGTGGTCCAATCAACCAATAACACCAGATTATAACCGCAAGAACACACTGTGATTTTGGTGCTACTGGGAAGAAATCGGAAAACTGTTGTTTCTTTCTCTGTCTCTGTCTGTCTGATTACGGTACGCGAGGCATTTTTGAGGCCTCAGCTGAGTTTCATTTTAGGGACAGGCTATCAGAGGTATTATTTTCACAATGGCGCAAAGTAAAAAAACTATCATAAAAGTGAACGCGGGTACGCAATTTGTGTTCGATTTTAGTTGAAACTCACCCTTGCTTAATGAGACCTGCATTGTAACCCTTGGTCAGTCTGTCTCCACGTGGTCATAATAAGGCCATCTTAAGAAAGAAGGTCGTTTAAGGTCCCAGCACCCTTCAAAGACGGCGTGCTAACTCCTCTTTAACTGCTCTCCTCCATCAACCTAAAACCCTCTATCCCGCCATCCTTTCATCTGGCAGCGGTTCATCTCGTGTGTTATTTTCTCTGCCTTTTCATCTTTTCCATCGGTTTCTCTCTTCCCCTTCTGCGTTCCCCCCGTCGAACCCGCAGCCGTTAATGTCTATGAGCTCATTCCTTCCCTTCCCCTGTAATGACGGCATTCTGGTTGACGCACGCTGTCCAACACCTCACCTCAAACGCTCACTGCGAGAATCTCTACATGTCTCACTTTTGCGTTTGGCCCGTCTTGTTTTTTTTTTTTTTTTGTCCTATGGCGGAGCCAGGCAATCCTGTTGTTACACTCTCCTCAAATTGGATGTTTATCATGGTTAACAATAATCATAAGGTTCTCCCATGTGGGCTGCGACTTATTGGCAGCTCATAATTGTGCCAACGTGTTGCATCCTGATGGAGGCGTAGAATAGGAAAATTAGTATCACTGGAGTGACGATGGCCAGCAGATGTATCCTAGTAAAGTCAAAATGTTTTTAGAGAGTGTCTTCATGGCTTACGGCCTTGTGTGTGGGTGCTTTGATGGTTTTAGGGTGTACGCTTTATGCTATGTGTGTGTTCTACTAAGTTTCTATTCGTGCACACGACGTATGGAGGTCCAAGTGTAGACGTGGCCACTGGCTGTTTTCTCAGACCGTCTCTCCCCTCCAGCCAGAGTTCAGCATTGACATTGCCGTTTACACAAGGGCACACAGTTAAGTGGAAAAGCCTCTGTTGAGACAGCTGGATCCCAACCCCTTGTTGTTTCAACACATATCTTCTCTCTCACTATGCCCTTGTTTGTGCACACACAGATGCACTAAGAGCCGCGCACATGTTCGCAGGGCCAGACGCAATCTGCCTTTCTGCACATAATATGCCCACTATCAATAAACAAACACGGTTATGTCAGCGGGGCTGCCAGGCAAACATGGCATGTGCGTTAGCTAGGTTCTCACCCTGTCCTATAAACCAAGAATAGTACAAATACATACTGATCTGACATCATTCACACCTCAGGCTGTGAACCGCTTCACAGAGCAAACAGTGAGTGGGGCAGCCCACGGGCCTGGCTCTACACTCAAATTGTGCACTTCATTAATAATCATGTACTGAAGCATATGCCATTTCTGTACCTTTCCATTGCATCAGAGACTCTTACAGAGCGCAGTTTGTTTCCAACCACGGCTTCACGTGAAATCGATACATCTAAAGTTTAATGGTTCAAGACGTTATGTCAACACACGGAGCACAAGGGTTAAAACAACATCTGAATTCCCTTCTTAAAGTGTAAATATGCCACATTTGCTTTTCATAATTGCCGTCGTATCCATTACACCTCGCCCTCGATAAGTACAGAATGCGGCTCGCGTAGGAAGAAAATGAGGGAAAGTAACTTTGTTAGCTGGATCACCTGAGCGCAAGAAGGAAGAGACGAGGACGAGGACAGATGCCTGACACAGCAGAAACCGTGGTGGCATTTCTTCTACAAATAATAATAATATTAATAAACCCAATCGTGGAGTGGCAGAACAAGCTAACTTTCAAAGTCCTAGCCCTCTAAAACCTGGTGGATGCATGCTAATTCAGCTGCTGTCAGTTTCATAACCCCGAGCATAAGATCTGCAAAACCGTCAAAAAAAAAAAAACAGTCGTAAAAAAAGCAGAACACTTTGAACCCACACACCTTACGTAGTACCACACCCTGGCTCCCTTTCCAGCAGACAGTGTGTGTCTGGGTATGTGTGCGTATGCAAGATTTGTATTTGTTTCATGTTTCGTGTGAGGGTGTAATTATTGTTGAGCCTGTGACATTCAGTGACATTCAAACAAGGGCTTGCGCTCTACTATGGGCCTTCTCTGTTGCAGTTTTTTTTTTCCTGAATCAAAGGGGAACGTTCATTGGCTGGCCTGGAATCACTGGAACGCACCACCACATGTGGGACATTAGTCTGAGAATAAAAAAGTATTTCCAGCTCCAGATTGAGAAAAAAAAAAAAAAAGAAAAGAGAAAAGCTCAAAGACTTTTTGGGCTGTAAAGCTAGCCTCAGCAGTGAAGAGCCCAGCCCAAGCCCGTGGTCCGCTCCCTGTAGCCCAATGCGTGTAACCCTATCCTCAGCCTGATTCTTTGCCAAACACCCTTACCACCACCAGCCCTGTACTTAGTGTACAGCCGCCCTGCTGCCACTGAACCACACATGCACAAATGGATGCAGAGACTCCACATACACACACACAGGCACAGTCACACACACACACACACACACACACACACACACACACACACACACATACACTTTTATTCCACTACGCCACGGTTTCCTGAGCCTGGGCCCATTCCTACAGATTGCTGCCGGGCACACCCACCCACCCCACCAAAGCCAAGGCTTGAGTTGTGGATCCCCACCTTCTCTCCTCCTTCTGTTCCCTCTTTCCTCCATCCATTCATCCACTTGGCCTTCCCCATTAGGTTTTCCAATATAATGAGTCACCGTTAAAGGCTAGAATAACAATACGGCCCACCTCTCTCTCTCCTCTCTCCCATGTCTTTTAGCGCAGAGGTTATCTGAAGTCAATCGCGTTAGAGAGCAACGCAACAGATCCCCCTGTTGGGCTAAATCAACTCATACTTATCTTGTCTTTCCTCTATGCTTCAGCGTCATGTTAATCTCCACCAGCTCCATTTTCGCCTTCCACTGCCCAATTTGGTCTATACCAGCACTCCCAGAGGGGAACCAGACAGGACGGTGGACAGGGAGACGGAGACAGCCGGCTCTGGACTGTAGCTGAAACTGGGTTAGCTACAGTAGCTGCTGGATTCCCTTCCTTTCATGGAGGTTTGGGAAGCTCACAGACTTACAGGGCCTCTGAACAATGAGAGGAATGTTTGAGCGGCTCCGGCCTCGCTTCAGCACTACCATTACGTCTCTCGGCTGCTTTTCTAGAACTTTTTATGACCTCTGTTCCCACTCTGTGCTGCCAGCAACTCCCCGTGGAGCGAGAGGCACAAAGACTGATTGACATGTAGACAGATAGATGACACACACGGGTAGCTGGATGACATACGTATTGTAAGCAGGCAGCTGGAAAGGAAGGCAGATAAACAGGTAGAGGCGAGGAAATTTTGCAGCGAGTTTTTCAGACGGGTGGAGGTTATAATCCCTAGATCAAACACACGGTGCGGACAGACTGACAGGCAGGAAGACAGACAGAAATTAAGCCATCCCATTCAAAGGAACTATTTACGTCTGACCTTTGTAATGGAGCCGGTCCACAGTGGCAGACCTCAGATCAGGGGCAATATTCCAGTGCCAATATTACAGTACATTTGAACAGCAGGAACACATTACTGTCGCTCCGTGTGAATGTCTGTCCTGATCAACAGGTTGCAGTAGTCGAGAGTGTGAAGTGCCTCTCTGTGGGAGACCAGTAGTTCAAGACAATAAAACAAAACCCCAAAAAAAAAAAAAAAGTAAAAGAAAAGTACAGATTTGCCTGGTCATAAAGTCATAAAACAGTAAAAAGACAATCAACTGCTGAGAAGTGGCAGACGCGATGCTGCACCTACCTGAGACAACAGTTTTTACTCCTTTCGTCAGTCTCAATTTCACTTTCCTTATGCTCTCCAGTGTCACACTCGAAGTTGAACTTAGCAGTTGTCGTTCCACCTCTCTCTCTCTCTCTCCCCCCCTCCTCTCTCTCTCTCAGTGTTTCTCAGTGTCTCCCACTCTTCGTCTCTCTCGTGGGTCTGTTTCTCCCTCGACTGTGCAGACAGCAGTGTGTGTGGACGGGAGTGTGTCTGGGAGCCAGACAGGGTGAGAGTAAGGGAGTGGGCGGGCCCTTCCCAGTGCAGGGGATTCCTTTATGACGATGTCAGAGGAGAGGGGCCCTCCCCTTCCCAGTCTCTTCTCTCTGCCTCCCTCCTCTCCCCTCTCCTCCCCTGTGCACGGCCGTGGCTGCTGCTGGAACACAGGAAAGGGGGCAGGGAGATAATTGGCCGCACAGCTGCTAATAAATGAGCAGAGGCTGTTTGAGTCAATAGCAGGCAGGAAGACGACCAAGCTAAATGTCCAGCGTTTCGGCGGACAAACACACCGAGCTGGTTTTATTGCACTGTGTTTGAAGATGTTGATATGTAGAGTTGAGAAGTTGCATATTTCAATAATCCCTCCCAGGAGAGAGTGATAATTTCTCTCTTTGTATGACAATAATCAGAGTGCACACGTTTCGCCTGAAGACACTGTTAATTCAAACCCATATAATAACAGTTCATATGTCAGAACATGCTTTCGGTGCTACTTTGCAAACTTGTTTTAAGCTATAACTTTTTTCCGAGAACGAACAAAGCGAGGGAAAGTGAAAACAATTCACTTTTCATTGAATTGAATAGAGAAAATTATCAGCAAAGGTGCATAGAAAATATGACACCGAGGTAGGAGTCATATCAACAAGGCCAGAAATAATAATAGAGTTATAATAACATTAAAAAGAGATTTGAAAGATTGCATATTTAGCTAAAGACAAATGAAAGGTGTGGATCTTGCTAATTATTTGACATGTATGATGCATACATATGTATCTATGCCGAAATAGTGTTTGGTAAAGCTGTATCCTTAATATTCGGGAGCTAACGTTGGTGTGAAGTGGTCTGTTGTTTTGTTGAAACCTCAGGCTGCTTTTTTATGCTGAGAGAGGGACTTTAACTGGGACAGGAGTGCAGGGTTACAGTTATCTAAGCTAAAAGAAACAACAAACCATGGCTGATTTTTCCAGATCACCCAAAAGCTCGACACCATTTCAGTACGGAAATCGTTTGCAGAGCAGGAGGATCTCTGGGAATGAGTCAACTGATGTGCTTGGAAGTGTAAATTTTAGTTAGAGTTCATGTGGGTTATTGCGGTGGCATAATGTCACAGTAAATCATAATAAGATAATCTCTTCCTCCTTGTAGTTTACTGATAAAAGAATGTAAGTCATCAATAATGATTCACCCGGTGGCCATAGCGGTTTCACGACTCATAGGGAGAAAGCGGCAGAGATAAATGTACACCATGCTCTTTGAAACTTCTTGTGTGCGCGAGGTGTTTTTGGTCCAGGCTTGGTTTGATCTGCACCTGTCAAACACAGGGACCCCCCCCCCCTGCCCCTCCAAACACACAAAGACACAGTAACGTGAGCTTCAGAGAGGGGCTATTAGAGGCTTTATGACTTCCCCCTCTTCCCCTGAAGCCTTTGGGTGTGTGTTAGCGGCGAAGTCCCGCACAGACAACCTCGCCCCTGTGAGAGCGGACGTCACACATTCCAAACACGCACACACACACATACACACACTTGTGCGTCTCTTAGCAACCCACACACACACTCCAAGCTTAGTGAAATGACTATGTCGGTAAGACACATGACCACGACACGTCGTTTATCTTCGGATGGGATAATGTTTTGTTTATGGACCTCAGTTTCTATGTTGTCTTCACAGGGGATTTACAACTTTGCATAACAGCCGGAGCTGAATGAAGTGTAATGAATACCTTAACTTTTGTTGTTAGCTAGCAAAGATTACGTGTGGTATGAATGAACTTTGTTATTACAGAGTGGAGCAGAGCTTCATAAATTTCTTTTTTTCCCACTCTGTCCTCCTCCTCGTCTTTCTTTCTGTCGTTCTTTATGCATATGTGTGTGTGTGTACATCTGTATGTCTATTCATGTCACATACAGTAAAAGCTCTCTGAGCATCTACGGTCACATGAGCTGAAATATCTTACTACAGTTAACTGGGTCATCTGTCTCCATTCGAAGGTCTAAACCTCAATGCGTGCTGTGCACACTCCCCACAATTAGATGACAATTAGCATAGCCACACGCAACACCAGTACTGCAATGACTGACGGGGCAAAAGCTACTCATCCCGAGAACTTGATGAACTTTCAGTTTAAACCAATACCAGATCAGCCTGGGTGAAATTTGATCCAAATAAACTCGGTGTAAAGGAGGCCATATCTTGCAACTTTTCCCCTCCGATGCCAATTTATTGAGAGCAAACTCTTGGTTTGCAATGTTCTGCAATGATCCCTGCCGGCAGTGAGGGCAGCGGTATCTGGAAAATAGTGCTGAAAGACAGTTGTGCTTCTTCTTTTCTCTGAGGCAATACTGTTCTTTATGGCTCTGTGAAACATTATCAGCTCTATTTAAAGTATACTGATATAAGCATGGTTGTAAATGTTCCCGCTGTACGATGTGTGTGTCTATCTGTCCATTTTCAAAAGATAACAGTAATACAACAATGTGTATATTTGCATTTGTGTGAGTTTTGTCTTCAGCGTATGTGTGCATGTGTATAGTAAGTCATTCACTGACCCCTATCCTCACTAGAGCTCCAGTGGGTGAATTTGTCTTTTCATGAGTCATATAGACAAATATGTTCTATAGTATGGGGTCATAGTACAGACCTACAGACCTGTATGCGTACAGTATGTGTGTGTCTGCATGCGTATTTCAAAACATGTTTTTCTGTGCTGTACATTCTTAGTTTTGCATGCATTTCAATATGTAATGTGAAAGTATGTGTTTATGTACTGCATGCGTGTGTTGATATGTGTGTACGTCAACTATTCACACGGGAAATTCGGCCGACTGACCATCTTAGAAAGTGAGTCAGACTACAGTAAACGACTGTAATCAGGGCCACAGGGTCTAAGAGTAAAAAAAAAAAAAAAAAAAAAGTACTTACGTTTGGTTGTCATGGTGAGTCAGAACCAATTATGCAACAAGCAGTGGAAAATGGGTTTTGGAGAAAGAAAGAAATGCGGGAGAACGAGAGAAACTACTATCTTTGACAGCTGATCTGTGAGGTATCAACGATGCCATTATTTAACCAGACATGCTGGCTATGAAAGCGCTCTTATTGACAGTAACAGGGAAAGCCGCACTAACACATACATTCACATTTAAAAGTTTGACAGTGCTCCTCTGCTTTTGGTCACTGAGAGGCCCTGCTGATGCCTTGCCCAAGGACACGAAAACGTCTTACAGGCAAGGAGGGCGATACTCAGTTGTGTCCTCTTCCCCTGTACAGCGTCCAAATGTCTTTCTGAACTTAGCTATCAAAGAATACATAAAGCTTCTGCTTGTAGGATGAATTTATTATTCATCCTTATACATTTTATTGAGCGAGGATTCCTTTATTGAGTCTCTTTAAACCTCCATAATGCAACTCAGTGGAATAGTATGCTTAACAGAGATACAAAGTCCTGACATCACCTTCAAAATGTGAAGCAAACTCTCCTTCAACATAGGTTTTATTGTTTGTTTCTGGGGAAAAAAATGAAGCATGTTATTCATGCATAACGGCGTCCACGCAAAAGATCAGCCTCATTAACATTTAACACTAGTAGCAGAGTGTTTACTTGTTCTGACTTTCTTGCTTCGACATCCATCAGCACTCTTTTCTGAAGATGATCTTCCGTCTAAAAACTTCTACGACAATCAAAAATGATCTTTTGTGGCATTTTGTCTGTTAATGGTGTTCACTAAAGACAAACTGAAATATTTAATAAACATCTATATTAGATTGTTCTTAAAATAATTATCATCTGTATCTACAGAGTACACCATACAGCAAGACTGTTTTTGAATGAGATTTACTTACTTCTGGATCAGAAACTTTCATACAACAATAAGTACATTTATTTTACAGATGTAAAGTGTTCAGTATGATGCACTGCATTTTTGAGTTTGCTCAGTCCCGGTGTAACTCTTACTCTCCACTGTATTGTATATAAATAGGAGCTAAGTATCTTAAGTAGGGGTGTTGGCCCTGATAACAGTATTTAGGGTTGCTGGAGAGGACTCAGCCAGCAACCTTTCGGCTACATGTAGGTGGCCTCTTGAATTAACCTGTCAGTCCATCATCCCTCCTCTCCTCCCCTTCAACTCCACCCTGAATTAGCAGCTTCGAGCAACCCCCCCCTCCACACCTCTTCCCGGCCTCCTTTTACCCCCCACCCCCCTCATCAACCCCTGATTCAGTCCTGGGACATTTGAGGTCATACCTTTTCTACACCACTTCATCCATGCTGGACCATGTCACTGGCAACCAGTCCAGAAGAGTGGTCATAAAGTCCACCCAAAGACCAGCACATCAAACCGGCCAGCTCGGAGGCTCCATGGATCCACTTGACTTTGACTAGTCTGTCCTTATTTTCTCTCTCCTAAGCTCTCTCTCTCTCTTTCCCCCCCCCCCACCTCCCTCTCTCTCCCTCTCTGGTATTTATGTGTTGGCAGTTGCCGTGGAGACAAGACACACAAACACTGTGGCGGTAGACAGGAAGTGCTGCGGAACCACAATGGCGTCACTGCGGCTCTGTACTCGCTCTCCTCTTCTCTCTCTCTCTCTCTCTCTCTCTGTCTGCTCCAGCCAGCGTGCATGCTATTATCCTTAGCAAGCTATATGGAGACCACACTGCTCTCTCTTTCTCTCTGTTCTCTCATTTCTCTCATTATTATTAGCATTGCTTTTTCAGCTGTGTCTCTCTTGTTACTCTCGCTCTCTCTCTCTCTCTCTCTCACTTCAGCTTTATACCACATTAGCTGCTCTAGTGTTTGGAAAATCTCTGTCTGATTTGCGGTGTCTGGAACGCCTGGTGCTAGTTGATGTGCTGAAAAGCTGTCGGGCATCGAGAGTTTTTAATGTTCGACCTGTCTACAGGGCGTTCACTGTCAAGAAGCTACTCCCCTGTTTCAAAACTGGGTCAAGAATGTGTGTGTGTGTGTGCTGTGTGTTTTTGGAGTTTGTGAGAGGCCTGCGAGGGTGAAAAAAACATCATGGTGTGTTGGATTTGTTGTTGTACGAGAAAACAGAAATGGATCAGATTACAAGCATACTTTATGGGTACTTTGTGTACGATGAAGCGAGTGAGTAAGGGGCAGATAGCGAGAGCCACGGAGAGAATCAAAGGAATGTGTGTGGTCCTATTGCAGACTCTTACATCAGACTGGCATTAGTGTACAGTACACATCCCTCCTGTTCTCCCTCTGTCTTTTTTACACACCCTAGCTCTAAATATACTCCTCTGGAAAAACCCCTTGAGAAGATACCGCCCTCTCCCACTCACATGCTAAAAATATCCATCCACGACCACCTTTACAACCCCCCAATCCTTGCTCGCTTTTCTTTCTGTCCACATGATTCCCGCCCGTCTAACTTGTTTACGTCTTGCACTCGACATCATTTCATTATCTCACCGGGCAACTCACTCTTTTATGTGAGGTGACTCCTTACCCCTTACTCCTTAACCTCCCTTTTCTGCTCCCTATGTCGCTCCCTTTTCTGATATCCTCCTTCCAAACCCCCAAGGCCGCTTGGCATTTGTGCTGACATAGACAGCCAGCGAGCCAGCCAGCCAGCCAGCCAGCCAGCCAGCCATCCCTCCATCAAGGCAGCCAATCAAACATCCAGCCAACCAGTCTGTTGACCAACCAGCTGACCACCCAGCTGGCCAGATGAAGAGCAGTCCAGCTATCAGGGTCTGGCTGGTGGGGAAACTTGGTGAACAGATGAGTTCTCAGGACACACAAACACAGAAGAAACAGAACGGGATTTTCTTAAAGCGAGCTCGTAGCACAGGAGCGAGCAAGACGAGGAAAGAGAAGCGAGGATTAAAAACAAATATATATTATAATAAAATAATCATCCGATCATAGTCTGCCTTTCTTCTCAGTCAGCTGGAGGATAACGATTGAAGTAGATCTGAGTAGATCTACTGTGGCTGTATAAAGAAGTGAACTAATTGTGTTTCTCAGTTTGAGGAACTGATTAAAAGTAGCGTAATGTACATGTGAAACGGCAATCTCCTCTGTGTGTATGTGGTGGTCAGCGAGAGAGGAAGCCTATCTGTGGCCATATGGTGTTTCTGTTCCTCTGTTCAGCCGTTGACATCATCTGTGACACATGGCCGGGTGACTTCCTCCGTCTCATTAATCACTTGTGTGTTAACAGGCGCGCACACTCTCCCCAATTCCTTTACCCTTTACAGCTTCGCCCCACATTCCGCTCTCCCTTGTTAGCTTCCCGGCTCCGACACCAGCCTCCCAACGCTCTTCCCAGCTGGCCTTCCCACTTAGCAGTAACCTTTGACCCCCTCCCCGCCAACATAAAACCTCCACGGCCATGCTTTCTCCACCTGCTGCTACTCACCTGCTGCATGTGGGGGGTGGAGGGGTGAGAGATGGAGGGATGAAAGCAGATGAGGGAGGATCTGGTTTGAACAACGCATTGTTTTTAAAATTTTTTTTTTTTTTATCAGGGAAGGCATCTTGATTTTAACTGGAGTGTAGTTCAAAGTTGAAAGTGTGTGAGATGAAACACCTTGTGTTAGTTGTGAAACTCCAAAAAAAAAAAAAAAAAAAAAAAAAAAAGAAGACGTGAAACAATCAACGGCTGTTGGAGGACAGGTGATTTCTAGTGTGTTATCTCCACGGAGATAAAACTGAAAAGGAGGATCATCGACACCAGACTCTGATTGGCTGTTTTGAGCTGAACGTCGGCCACTGGAGCGGTACAGACAGAGATTGAAAGTAGGGGAAAGTTGCACATTGCACTGACTTGTTCTTTTTAAAATGACACTTGATTCCACTGTTGCGCTACGTTTTGAATATTAATAAATTAGGACTTCTATTCTAGCTTCTTTTGTACTAACACTTGCAGCTCATTAAACTGAGCTGAAAAGCATGGGGGAGACCGAGACGGAGAGAGTCATAAAGCCACTCACTCAGTGGAAGTTAGCTGTCAGCTTTGTGAGGTGGAGCGGTGGGGGGGGGGGGGGTCTGCTGTCCAAGATATGTGGGGGGAACTCTCAGTCACACACACACAAAGAGCCACTATGTCAGGGTCAACGGTAGCCAAAACACACATTTAGGGTGTGATGAGCAATGATCTGTAACTGTATGTAAATCACTCCTCAGTGTCAATAAAGTTATCTCAAACCACCTAAAGGACTCCTCCACTGAAACAACAGTCTGTGGGAAAAAAACCATCAGTCAGAAGGGACAGAGATGACGAATAGAAGAAAAATCTAAAAAAAAAACAAAACGTAATGTGACTAACTCCGTGGTTAAAGAAAGCCCTCTGAAAAGCTTTGATGAACTGGTTATTTTTTCCCCACCTGGTCGCCCCCCCAAAAAAACAAAATCAAAAAAAAAAACCCCAACAAAAAACGAAAACTCTCTTTTGCAAAAACCAGGTGGCCTTCCTAAATGTGCGGGCGTCAGACAATAAATAGGTGGTTTAGCAAGTTAAGCCAAGGTGTGCACAAACTGGGTGTGTCTCTGTGTGTGTTTCCGCTACCCCCACCCATGTGAAAGGTGCTCCTGGGAGAGGGTATGTGCCTGCACTCGTGCCCTCTGGCTCTTCGGATTCCCTCCATTTTGCCGCACGCGGCCTTCACCGTCTTTTACTTCTTTCATCTTTCTCCCTTGCAACTCTCTTCCCCTCTGTTTGTTTCTTTCTCGATTTCTCTCGGATTATCCAACTCGTTCCCCTCTTTTTTCTTTTTCCTGCCCTCTCTGTGCTTGTTGGTGTAGCTGTCCTTATTTGGCTTCCCTTTGAGTGAGTGGGAGTGTGAGTATGAATGTGACTGTGTGTGTGTGTGTGTGTGTGTGTTTCCTCCTGACTGTGAGTCACTGCTTGTCTGACTCACAAGCGCTTACAAAAACATACAGTTGCCATGGGGACACGCTCACCCCCCCCCCTCTCCTCCTCCCCATCTCTCTCTCTCACTCTCTCAGCCTCTGGTTTCTCTCTTCTTGTGGGCACCGCTGCATCCCAGGCAGCCCTGGCACTGTTGCCTAGGTGGCTTTGGTGGGATAGCGGTGGTAAGCGGTGGGTAAGGTGGGATACTTAACAGGTTCGGAGGATTCAGAGACATAAAAACAGAATAAAAGTAAGGCTGAAAAAGCACAGATGAAAACTTAAATTAAAGTCCCGGAGCCTGCAGAAACCTAGGGTGTGAGACAAGCAATCATCTATCATCAATAGTAAGTAGAAATGCCTGCATTGGCTGAGACAGGCAAACCAGAAAGTGCCCACCTGTGGCTCTATTCTCTGCCTCTGTTCTCTTGCTTTTTACTGCTCTGAAATTGCAGACTGCTTTGAACTGGGTCCGTCCTTTGAAGTGCTGGCGTCACTGCTCGGCCTTGCCATAACCTCCAGGGAGCTTGATAATGTGCACACGTGTGGCATTACATTTCGACAAAGATCAGGTAGGGCACTGGATGTACCCACAGCCTCACGCTACCGTTTGGCTTACTTCCTGGATGCTAAATGCTAGTGGTACGCCACCTAGTGGACGCATGCGCCTTTATTTATTTATTTTTTTCATAATTTACTGGCCCACATGTGAACCACTCTTTGTGATGACACCGAATGACCCCACTAATCATAGAAATATTTCACATGACCAAGTTGTGAGCAGTTCCACCAAAGAGATGTCTCCTTTTTGGTTTCATTACTTGGACTAAGGCCCAAAAGATGTAAAATCACTCAGTGTTTCACACAAATGCAGCTAAAATCAGAGAAGTACAAAACACAAACACACACTTTTCTTTTTCTTTCTCTTCTACCTCATCAGATTTATCAAGTCACACTTTGAAGAGGTCCTATGTTAGCAACCACTGGACTGAACTTTCAAGCTGTATACAATCTACAGTAGTTATACTGCATACTATCTCCACCTTATGCATCTACAATAGTGAAATCCTGCATACACACTAATGAATAATGCCACATACACTGTTGCCCCTAAAATGTTTTTACCTCTTCTCATGAAATGATTGTGACAGTGTGATTTATTCTTCTTCTTCTTATCTTCTCAAAACTTTATTAATCAGTCTCTTCACATCACAGTGAAAATTAAACCACGATTAACCTGCTGTGTATAAATAGGAATAAAAAGAGGAATGTGTCTGAAAACAAAATTATTCCAACTTTTTGGGCAGCAGTTAATATCAGGGCCACAAAAGAGCTATTTTTACTTTCCCTCTTTTGAACTTTTACCTTAATCTTAACTTTGACATAAACGCTTTTATGTGAATGACTTCTGCTTTTAACATAACATAAATATTATTATATTGCAGAGCATCTTCTTCCACCACTGCCTGTCTAAGAATAAATGCACACAGACTGAATGAAGACACAGACGGACGGGGAAAAAAAAAAGAAAAAGAAAAATACAACCACATCAACGCAGAACAATGGGGATACACATAAAAGTACAGACACACGCTTGTGTCCAATGCACATGCGTACACACACACACACGCACGCAAATACACTTTTGACCTTTCTTTGACCTTTGCGCGGCCCGAGAGCTCTCAGCGGCAGCTGGCTGCTGGAGAATTCTGAGAACAGCCTGAAACTGAAACTGTACACTGGCATAATCCTCAGCGAGAGACAGAGAGCGCGGGGATTGAGAGGGACAAAGAGAGGAAACTGGAGCAAATGATTGTAGTAGAAGAGAAGAAAAGGATTTCATACACACTCCGAAATTGCCATTGTCACACTTTATTGAAAAAAATGCAACCTGCCATATATACTGTAAGCTTGTACTGTATATACATCAGCCATGGTAACGTAGAGTTTTTTTTGCTGCGATGTACAGAGTGAGCCTGACTGCACACACACACACACACACACGCAGACACACACACAGTGAACAGACTGACGTTCAAGGATGAATGAAGACACTTCTGTTAGTGTGTGAATGCAAGTAATTGTGTGAATAGGTACAAAAGAAAAGGAAAAAAAAAAAAAAAGATGTCCACATACATTTCTCTGACTTGCAGTCCAACGACACATTGCTTGGATTGCAGCATCGTATACCTTCTCTGCACACACAAAAACACACACACACACACACACACACACACTGTGCTCCAAATGTGTGTGAGCATATGTATGACAGCTGTCCCCGTATGTGTAATAATCCTCCGTAAGCTCCATGGCTCCCACAGTCTCTTTTGCTAGATCCTCCAGAGCATCTCTGACCTCACTGTGTTCTCCTCCTGCACGTCCCTCCGTCCCCACGTCACCCCCCCCCCATACAACCTGCTAACACTCACGTCGAGGCTGATCACATCCCTTCACTCCAACCTTTGCCTCAAATACGCTCACTGCACTTTGGAGCCTCAGTCTTCCATTCTTTCCTGGCCCTGGTCCTTGTTTAATTAAAGGGATAGTATGTCATTTTGGGAGAAATACTCTTCTGGTGGAAAGTTAGATGAGAAGATGCCACTCTCCTGAGTGTATGGTAAATGTGAAACTACTGTGACCGGCCAATTAGCTTAGCTTAAAGCAGAAACAGTTAGCCTGCCGACCTATCAGCACCTCGAAAGCTCGCTAACACTTTATGTCTTGTCGTTTTAATTTGTACAAATTACAATGAGCTGTGAGGGTTACGTCATGCTCTTAGCTGTTGTCAGACTCTACGAAGTTACTGTTCCTAAGAAATAGTCTGACACAACCCCAAATACAACGGCCTGGATAAACATGTACTCTGTTCAGTTGAAGTACCAAAACAGGCTCCGTTTGTGGTGTAAGTTTGCCCTCTGCTGTACACATCAAGCTTCCTCCAAATGATAAACTAATTCATCACGCCTTTTGCCCTGAGAAATCTTCCTTTCTTCCACGTTCCAGTTTCCGTTATTTACCGTACGTAATGTTAGTGGTGTTTCCCCCTTTGTTATGCACGTGTGCACCGGCGCACTTTGGGAAAAGAGGTTAGTACTGTAATGCACTTATTACGACTGAGTGCCAAAATAACAAGTAACATGGATTCCTTTTGAATGAAGCAGGGCTAATCTGATGATCAGTTAACTCACTCTGTGTAAAAGTACAAATACATGTGGGACACATTACACGCAACCAGTACACACAGCCTTCCTTTCCTCTGTCTCTGGCTGTTATCAAGCATCTGCATAGACCGGAGGTGGAGGGTCTCAACTCTTTCACAGTGATCTTCTGCCAAATTTAGGCTTCCTCTGACAGATGGGCCACAAAAGTCCACAATCATTAATGTCACAGTGTCCATAAAACTCTTTAAAATGCAGTCCATGATGATGGGATACTGTTTTTTTTTTTTTAATAGTTGTTTATACTTTTTAAATATAAAAATAACTGTCCCCTGCATGTGCTTGAATCGAGTCTCTAGGAGTAGGGAGAACGGGATGATTAAAGTGAGGGGGGGGGGTTAGGCAAATTTGTGAAAACGTGTCTGCAGCACTCCCATCTGACAGACGTGCACGTACGTGAAGCGTTTTTTTAATATGCTCCTCCTTCAGAACGGTGGGATTTTAGCAAGGCGTACACAGTTTTTGCAGTTTGTCAGCACTTTGAAGCAGGAAAAAAAAAAATCTGTTAAAGGCTCTCAGAAGTGGCTTAAAAAGCAAAATCCATTGTACAACTTATTCCTTTTGTCACATTTATTTCCGTGAACAAAATGCCTTCTGCTGTATGAGGATTCTTGGTTCTTTCGCTAAGAAAAAACATGATCTGTGTAGTAAGAAGGGCGTTCTCCCACAACACAAACTGGTCCACACAGAGGGCTGCAAAGAGCTCGTATCTCTGTCCTTTGGTATATGAAGTGTCCTCAGAGGGGGAACGTCTCAAAAGTTGCTAAACAGCTCGTATTTCTTCATCCAGGTCATCTGCGGCGCCTTCTTCTTTTCTTTGGCGTGGACCTTCATCTTTTCTTCTGCCGCTGTAGCGCTCAGGCCCATCTCAGCAAACGGGTCCGCCAGCCGGCCGCCGTCATCATCCGCCAGCTAGACAGGAGAGATCATTAAAGACGGAAAGAGAGACAGAAAGGTTGAGGGTACTGACTTTCATGTGACGGACCAAAGAAACAAACAAACACAGCACCGTACATGAACGCCCACACCCACCTGTGTACTGTTGCCCTGGCTGCTGAGGTCAGAGTGTGTAGACCTGATGGACTGCGTGGTGGAGCTGCCGTTGATCTGAGGGTTGGTGGAGCCGTTGGATATGGACGGGCCGTCATAATCTGCACACACAAGCCCACAGATCGCTTTATACATGCATAGCTCATATCCAAAGGAATGGGATCTCATTCAACAAGTCGGTGCCCTGCAAGGTTTGCTGTAATTTATTTTATGGTCTGACAAAGTTTCATTCTCATTAATTCAGAAATCAGTGGAGAGTAGAGAACGAGCTGAGCAAAACAGTGAGACAAACAAACAAGTAGAAACACTTTATTTTAATATCCTAGTCATCTCTTAGGAAGTATTCCGATGTCATCTGCTACTACTGTAATTAATTAAGGGAAAATTGAGACATTGATTACTTTCAGTTTATTGTTTGTGTGACCTTTTAAATTTTAGTCAGCTGACAAATAAAAGATCACATTTATGGAAAATAAAGTTTCCAGAAATAAATGAAGGATGAATAATGTAGCTGTTTTTCCAAGCAAACTGCTTATAAACCAATTAACTAGACTGTAGAATAACTGAATTAGCAGAACTAATTTGGTTATTTTAATCACATTTTTCTAATAATTAGCTTCACATTACATCGTTCTTCCTGGGAACCTTTGTGGACCTCTGAAATAGGTCACCCTATTGAAGTGTCACCCAGTTATTGACAACCTCATTCAAGATTCAAGACTCATAATGGCAGATAAGTTTTTTTTTTAATTTTTTTATTTTAACCTTCTGTTAGTGCAGTCCTACCTCTGAGATGGCTGACGGTGGGGATAACACCCCTCCTTTTGAAGTTCTCATCTGTATCTGGGTCCACCACCAACAACCAGGTCTCATCCCCGCCTTTCTTTATGAAGGCCACCACCTCTGCGTGCCGCATGCCCTCGATGTTCACGCCATTCACCTGGAGGACACGAAGACAAGAAGAGACGGGCTCTCGTTTTTTTTGTTTTTTTCAATGGAGTTGACTGACTGTTAAAGCTCTTGATACCCCGTCAGTATTTGTGTGTCTGTGTGTACCAAAACACTAATTTAGGTACAACTGAAAACAGAGAGTAACAATCCTATTTCAGCCTTTATTCTATAACCTTTCTCCTACAGACATCATGAACAATGCCAAAACACGTGGGCTTGCTCAGTTCGTATTATTTCTGCGTAAACATCCAGATTTTTCAACAGAAATCTCTCCATGTCAGTGGATTACATTCACGTTAATTCTGAACAGAGCACCTAAATGAACCTACTGCCCCATCACTCATTGTTGACATGCTAATGCTGAGAGCTTGCTGAGTGTTACCTCATTCATCCAGTAGGTGGAGCAGCGGAACAACATACGATGACACACTGCTCAACCCGACCCCTCAGGACGCCTGCACCACTTTACACAATGTTTCTTGAACTCTTGCGATTAGTCGTGAATTTGTGATTATTCACAGCTGTGCATGCAGCTGTAGAAGTTTTAATTTACCACATAAAAACAAACAAACAAAAAAAAAGACTTCCTGACAAGGACTACAACAATCAGGAAACATCAGGGCCAGCAGAAACAGCTGAAAAGAGGGACGCATGTGACTGACCATCTATGTGACAATGCTTCTACACCTAGCGAGCAAAAACACAATAGCCTGTCATTGCTCTTATCTAGATGTGCATTTGGAGGCCTGCGTTTCAACAGCTCTGTCTAGACCTTGGCTTCTCTGAGGCAGGTAGCTTCGCACCACGCCAAGTTAGTGTTGGTGCACAATCAATTATTGATGTCTCTCCTGGGCTCCGGCTATAGTGTTGGTTTCAAGTATCAGAGTCCTGAGGGAGAATTTGTTTAAAATTCACTGCTTATGACAAGATGGTGAAAAGAATGAGCTTTCGCTGTCAACTGTGGGTGAGGAAAACGGGATGAAAATAAATGTGGAAAATAGGGCTGTAGGCAATTAGCTGCAATGAGGCCAAACATTCAGATCTAACAGGTAGGAGAGGAAGAGAAAACAAGAGAGCGGAAGGACGACAACACTGTTTAAATGAGTTGAAAGAAGAGGAATCGACAGATGGAAAGTGCGACCCTCTACTCTCTCTCATATCAAACATCTCTAATCTAGCCTTTCTTCCCAGGACCTATGACAGGCGGCTAGTACAGACAGACAGACAGACAGACAGACAGACAGACAGACAGACAGGCTGATATGAAAAAAAAACAGATCAGTCAGTCAGGGACACAGACAGACAGTTTGATACAGAGAGAACAAACATCTTTGTATGCGGCCAAACAACAGGTGTTGTGTCACGTTTCACAGCCCTTCATTAACAGTCCATCCCACACAAGACAATACACTCTGCTCTCAGCCTGCTGGGCTAATTAATATATGCTTGTAGGAACAGTACAGAAGCTTAATTCTCATGGGACTATTCCTCAGGGAACCTCTTGATAATAGTGTGTGTGTGTGTGTGTTTGTGGAGGGTCCAGTCACCTGAACATCACTGCAAGACTTAGATGATTTTGATGTTGACACGAACTTAAGCCAGGACATGCTGTTAAAGACAGAAGCCTGATTCAGCAACAGCACGGCCTATTTGTTGCCTCAAATTAATTCAGATTTTAGTGGATAAATTAGTGGAAATTTAATGTTCCCAAAACAGCTGCCATGCTCTTCCAGTGGAAAGAGTGAGTGGTACATTTACAAAGCGCCATGGTGATGTTTCAGTAAAGAACACCATTTCTTTGTTGAAAATATAGCTATAGGCACTTGCAAAAATAAATCTCTCCTCATTGTTCGTGTCCCTAAATTAAATACCTGTCGGTCTACAGGCATGTTAGCATGTGAGCTAAATGTTGACATGCTGACGATGATAATAGAAACTTGCTTGGTAGTCTTAGTTTTCTGAGTATCTCGGTTCGGCGTGCTAGCATGCTAACATTCGCTAATTAGCGTTGAAAACAAAATACAGCTGAGGCTGATGGGAATGTCCTGAGTTTTGCAGGCATTTGGTGACTTAATGATGGCAGAGGAATCACAAAGTGACTGTATTTCATCACGAGGGTGATATGAATGTGTATGTACAAGATCTTACAGCAATTTATCCAAAAGTTGTTGGGACATTTCACTTCAAACTCATAGTAGTGGACCTAAAGGTAGCACTAGAAGAAAGAAGTTGGTGCATGCATGAGATCAGCAAAGAAAGCATCAGGAAAAGTGTGTTTGGTGCACTTTTATATATATTCTTTGACGTCATCCTCAAGAGAGGTCCAGACTATGCACTGTTGACTGCTGAGACTGATGAGGCGTTCACTGGTGTCTGCCAAAACATCGGCAGAAAGCCGAGCTCTCACCATAGCCTTTTATAACGTTGGCTGCTGATACACCTCCAGTGTAATGGGGCGTGGTGAGAGAAAAAGACAGAGGGAGACAACGAGAGAGAGAGAGAGAGAGAGAGAGAGGGAGAGAGATCTGTCATGGTTGTTCACCTTTCTAACAAGCTGCTGACAGATAACACAAGCGCTGTCTTGATGCATGGTCAGAGACGGTTGCAATTATCAGCATGTACGCACACACGCACGCACACACAACAGCAGCCAACGAACTCAAGAGGGGCTCAGATTTTTCAGCCCGAACAAAACTAAAACACTGACAAAGTTATTGAGCTGGCATGAAATTGACATATTTGCTAGAACATTTCAAGTCTATAACGTTTACCTGACAGCATCCAACAGGAAATTAAAGATAACTGCAGTATAGAAAACAGTGCAAAGTGTGCTTATTTTCATTATAAATCAATCTGTCAGTTACTATCAGCAGCAAATCTTCACACTGCAGAAGGTGCAATCAAGAAATGTTTGGGTTTTGCTTAAAAATTAGATTAAAAATAAGTTACTTTCCTGCCAGTCGACTACATTTTAGCTTGAAACTTGAACTTTGTTTGACCTGACACTGTCTTGAGTGCCTTCCAACTTCATTAATGTGTGTGCACGTAAATGTGATCCTCATTTTATGTCTCCATGGGGAGATGGAGTGAGGTGGCAGACTGTTACTGTCATCGGTGACCTGCAACAGGATGTTCCCACACACTCTCACCAGCCATCTAATGTTCCAGTGGTGCAAGAGTACATCAGCATCTTCTAATGCCAAGACTGCCACTGAAGTGTAATCAACAACGTTTAGCCTCTTTCAGACTTTTACTTTGATGAACAACAATAAACAACTGCGCTTAGCAGTACTGAGTACACTTAATAGTAACATACTGATGGTTAACTATGTTGTGTTCCATTAATAACGTAATTACTGTCAACAACCATTTTGCCCGTCATTTCTAAGAGTTAGTTAAGACTGAGATCACTCATATCTTTATGGTACATATGTGGCAGTTGGTTAGCTTAGCTTAGCACAAAGACTGCAAACAGGGAAAAACAGCTAGCCTGACTCCCACACACACATAAACCCCCATAAAACAGCCAATGTTGTTGTCCAATTGCTTTTTGTTCAACAAATTAGATATAATATGTTAATTAGTGAGTTTTTGTACACTCTGCACACAGCCAGACTAGCTGTTTTTCCCTTCTTTCCAGTCTTTCCAGCTAAGCTAACTAGCTGCTAACTCGGGCTACATACACCTCTCTACGTTACAAAGAATATTATCGATCAAGCTCTTCACATCTAACTCTTGGTAAGAAAATATGCCGTGTTAATGTCTTCTGAGTTTGATTTTCTACAAAATAACTGACCATTGACGGTATGATTGTACCATAATTTAACAGGTTTTCACCTTCAGGAACAAAAACCCAACAAAAAACATGAATATTATTTTGTTGTTGTTGTTTCAAGCTTATTTTGGGACATTTTGTCATGAACCCAGATGGGACCAATTGCTGCGTGGATGGTCTAAAACATGTGAAACCACAAATATGTTCTGTTACATTTTGGGGGGTCCTACATGAACTCTGTTTAACCTTACTATCAGACCCTATTGGAGTCCTGTTTGGCCTGCTCTGCAGCCTGGTCTGGACCCTGATGTACAGCCAGTGAGGTCAAAGGTCATGGGAATATAAGGAGTGAATGTTGTGTGTTTACACTCAGATAAAAAACTGCATATAATAAAAATAATATTACTGTGAGCATGTATTTTCTCTTCTGAAGGGAAAGTTGACTGAACATCCACGCTCTTTCTCACAAATTCCCTTGAATGACCTTTAACATTGATGTGATTGTCACTTTGCTGTCTCTTCCTTTCTGTTCTTGCATTTTTAGCTCTCTGCTGATTATCTTCCCTTTTATCCAGCACACGGTCTCCCTGCCTCCATTTCTCTCTATGCTTTATAAGAAGAGACACGCATAAACACACACTCCTCCTTCCCTCCTCCCTCATGTCTCTCTCTCCCCGTCAGCCCCTGCGATCAGACTGATTTATAACTACGTCTCTTCTCCCCTGTGACCGGCCTCTTCCCTCTCTCCAGTTTGACACACACAGAAGATTGAGTCCAGGCTTCAGGTCCTGTTATCGTTAAAAAACAGAGGCCTGACACTAGACACGAGTGTGACTCCTGCCATTTTAATCACAGCTGTGACCAAGTATGCGGATGGGGTCACATCTGTATTCACTCAGCAGTGGGGCGAATCAAGCTTAAGACCATGATAACAGCATTTAAAAAAGTTACACAATTGATAAGGTATGTGCTACCTTTTTGGACCAATATAAACATGTAAGAAAATACTCCCTCTATCTGACTGTTTTCTGTTTAAATAAACGCAAATATATTACTTCCAATAGCTACTTTCCCCAGAAAAGGGTAGGCAGTTCTGTGTGTTGGTGTGTCATGGAGTAAATGCTCAAGAGAAAGACACCTAAGCGTGCATATAGATGTCTACTAAGTGAGTGTAGGCACACAGAAACAAGCACAAACAGTACAAACACACCTACGAAGATGAAGCTTTACAAGAGGCCTCTTGAGCGATTATCTCACACCCGGTCAATCATGCTATTCTCTGACAAGTACCAGATTAACCCAGAATCATTTATCAATAATCACCTCATTAGCATGTGCGCATTTTTCACGATCTCCTCATCCCTCTGCCCAGCTCTGCCGCGTCACACACTGAAACACTCACATACTGTTCGCTCACTGCTTGACATTATTCAACCCAAATTCTTTCTCGCCTATCACCACCGCTGCAGAGGTCCCCTCTCGCCCCATTAACTTCTTATTAAGTAAAGATATTTAATTACTCCACCCACCCAGATACATTCTGTCTCCATTTCTGTCTCATAAATATCTGTATTTCTATCTTAAATAGTTTTCGTCCTCCTACCTCAACCAGCCTGTCCTGTGGCCGGAGGCCAGCGTGGTCTGCAGGTGATCCTGGGTCTAGGGAGCGGATGTACTGTCCAGGCCGGGATCGATCACTGTGGAGGTTGAAACCGTAGCCCATCTCGGACCGCACTAGGTGGCACAGGCGTGGAATGAGGTCGGATGGGTCAACTTGGGGTTGTGACTGGGACTGGGCTTGGGTTTGAGCTTCAACCTGGGCAAGAGCCTCCTGGAAGAGAATGAGGAAAGAGTGTACATTCACCAGGCGGACGTCATAACCCTTTTGCCTGGTCCTCTTGGTAAAGTTTAAACCAAAACTGATTTTAAGCACGAGTTCTAGGTGTTGGACACAGACCTGATCTGTTAAGCCTGTTTTTTATAACATCTATTGTGTCACTTCAATGCACTACAGTATTATTGTATTGCATGGGGATGTAATTTTACCAAATCATACCTGATGTATAATGCTGTGAATGAGATAAAATAGTTAATAGAAAAAAAAAATCGAATTTATTTGTAAAACATTCTGTTGGCTGCAGATTTATTGTCCTTTTTATGTTTCCATTCAGTTGTAGAACAGGTGTGCCATTTCATTACAAACCGCGTTACATGCTGTCCATTTGCAGCGCATCAAGACATTTATAGAAGCTGTATAATTGCGCCTGGAGCTCACAGTGTGATCACACTGATTTACCACCTACACACACGGGGGGGGGGAGAAAAAAATGTGCACCGAGAGAGGTGATAGCATGGTGGCTCGCTCTGTAACCTTAGCTCATATTAGAGGTAGAGTGGGTGTCTAATGAGTCTAGATGCAACACACTTGCTGCATGCATAGGACAGGTCTGCAATCATATTACGCAACATGAGAAGTCCATTGTGTTTCCACTGTATATGTGAAGCTCCCATCATGGTCCAGCTTGTGCCTGCTAAAAATACATATGTAGTATGTGGGCAGGGTGAGAGAGAGAGAGAGACAGACAGACAGAGAGAGAGAGTGTGTAGAGAGGAGAAGATGGTTTATGATTTATTCTGACAGAAAGAAAGAGGACAGCTAAAAAAGCAAATTATTGCAAATACAGCTTAGGGAGTGCTTTCAATTCTACCCCTCGACTGTAAAGAAATAACACAAATAGTAATGTATAATTTAATTTCAGGCACTGAATTCTTTAGGGTAGCAGTGATCTTGGCAGCTTGCCCTGAGAAGGAAAGAGAGAAAAAAGAAAAGGAGAATAACAACAAGTCTCATGAATCCCTCCGGATCCTGGTTGGAAAGGAAACGCCTGGGTTGGGCAAAGGAGAGAAGGAAAAAAAAAAAATTATAAAATCGAATGTATTAGCATCACGGGATCTGGGCGTAAGGAGAAAAATGACAGGAAGAGGGAGAGGAGAAAGGGAACCAAGCAAGGAGGGGAGAGAGGGAGCGTGGGAGGGATAGAAAATTAGATGCAGTGACAAGGACTGAGGACGGGAGTTCGAGAAAAGAAACAGTCAAGTTAAGGGTGTGCAGAGAGAACACAACACGCAGATAAACAGTAATAAAGTGCGGCACAGAAAAATCGAGATGACCGAAGTTTCCAGTTAGCGACGGCGGGCTGGAAAAGAAAAAAAGAGCTGCAGTGGAACTCCTCTAACGTAAACAGTGAGAGTAACACAGCTGGGAGTCATTATGTGGGGGAGACGCAAGTGTCTGCCAATCTAACCTCGGACTGCCTCTTAATGCCTGTCCGCACCCCACTAATGACCCCCTGGGGCCCGTGCCATCTCTTTAACGTTAATGCGCATTTTGGACACTGTTGATTTGGTCTTTTCGTGCGGTGTGTCAAAAAGTGTACATCGTGTGTCGGAGATGACACTGCTGGTGGTGTCCTCTGCTGTTTACTCGTAGTGGATGTGATGTCTGACTTGTGTGTGAAGGCGTGAGGGACTCCTAGTTTGAAAAGAGGCTCGGAGTCCCTACGCAACCTCGACAAAGCAGAGAGGGCATCAAGTGAAATGCGGTCACCGCGTTTGTTTGAACTGCGGGTGTTGAGAAGTTCATGATCTTTGTGAAAAATATTTTGATGAAAGAGAGAGAGAGAGAGACACACATCTAATGTTTTCCCCATTTGTCAGCAAACTAGTTTGTAATCAGGAAAGTGCTCAGTTATCAGCGTTGGACATTTTTTTTCCCCAAAAGTTCCAATGGGAGGAGAAGTGTTAGGAACTCCTGGGAAAACACACAATGTCCATGTTTTGTTCCATGACCATGAACGTTTCTGCAGTGCCGCTCAAAACAAGTTCAATGGAAAATTCCGCAATAAATCGGCGTGCTTTTCTATAAGGAAAACAATATGGAATATTTCACACCCCACCACAGCAGCAGAACATTATGGCGTTTGCTGGCTGAACACGACACACACACACACGCATTAATGCACACACACGCACACACGTCCGGAGCTGAGCGTCCGCACTGTAACACACTGAGAGGATGTGCTGTCAAAGGGACGAGTGCCATCCCATGAATTCCTTTAGTTTCCTGCCACAATCAGCCTTTGTTTCTGTCAGTTTCTGTGAGTGCATGTGTGGGAGAGAGCCATGTACACACAAGACTTGTGTTTGACTCTGTGGTTGGGTTTTTTTTTTTGCTTAATATATTGCAACACAAACTGTAAAGAAATTCTCACCACATGCTTTAGTTACTGTTGCTGTCTATCTGAGTTTCACACGGCACATAGGGAGTTAATAACAAGGGCAGATTTACCACTTGAAATTGCTGGTGACGTTAATTGCATTAATTACTTTTAAGGACGCAGAAGCTTTTGTACAAAGTGACACACACGTGGCTGAAACCTGTGGGACAAGCAAGACAGAGTTTAGACCTTATTGTTGGTGTGTTTTCACACATTATGTTTCACTTTTAATGTAACGTTGAGACGTTCTGGATGTAGTCAGACAGACATACTACTATTTTATACCATACAGACAATATTTAATCTATTCATCGCACTTTTTTTTGTTGTATTTCTGGTTTTGCAAAGGTTACCCTCTCAGGGTATGGCTCTTTCTATATGCTCATTGTTTCAACATGTGAAGAAATCCAAAGCTTGACAGACCTGCTGCACCAGCAGCAAGTAGCTGAGGTTGCTAAGTTATGACTGGACAATCACTGCTCAGTGGAGAGTATGAGCAATGAGAGGTTTAGTGATTAAAAATCGACACTTTGAGTATAAGTCAAGTGAAAAACGGGCCTATTTTCTCTCTTCTACACTTCGTTTTACAGATTTGTGATTGGATGACTTCCATTTACATTTGGATCTTAGATTTTACCTTTAATACGGCGTGATACGTGAAACTGAGGTGACCAATCATGTATCAAATAGTAGTAATGAGTTTACACGTTTATATTGCGTGTCTATTAGTGCACACAGACGCATGTGTGTATTTGCCGCTGCATGCGACCACTGGCAGTGGCGTTGGCAGTTGATGAAACTAGATCGCAGCTTGCTGAATAATTGAGCGGTGGCCTACTCCGATAGATGGATCGTGACCGCTGTTAACCCTTTCACAGCCAAGGATAATTTGGCTCACCGCTGGCCCGCAACACAATGAAGTGTGTTCGGGCGTGCATGCATGTTTTTGTGTTCATGTGTGCTATTATGCGTGTGTCTTTGACATCCAGAAACTTTAAATCCAGTGTGTGTGTGTGTGTACGTGTGCGTGTGTGTAAGGCATTTTGTTCACAATGCTTTCACTTGCACGCTTCCAATAGGGGATTATAGTTAATTCAATATCTCCATTCTAATAAATCAGGAGGTCAAGTTTCCTTTAAGCCCTGAGACAAAAGTATGCAGTTTTTCCTGTTGAGTTTGGTCTGCTGATGCAGATGTGGAGAGGTGTGACATGACTTCAGAGTGCCAGCATTTAATATCTTGAAACTATTTTCAGTTTAACGTGTGTGTATGCAAATACACTCACCATGGTGGTTGCTTCACCTATTTACCAACTAAAATAACTACAATTGTCGATGCAAGTGCCTGGTGAATCAAAAGAAATGCGTAAAACAAGAGAACATATTGGATAAATAGGAAAAATGACCAAGTCAACGAACGGACAGTAGGCCACCGTGCCAAACCAATCTACAGTTAAACTAAAAGTGCATTCATCAGTTTTTGTTCCATGGCTCTGATGTATTTTTTTTAATGACTTTCCATTCCATGACCTAAAAACTGTACCCCAGTTTGTTAATGTTATTTCTCAGCTTGGAAAATTTTTTACTGGAGTTGACAGCCTGTTTTCCAGTCGAAATTATCACAAGCCCACATTGTTTGAAACATTCACTGTATGGAACAAGTCAGCTAGAGCTTTACCGTTAGCGTTAGCTTACGCTAACTAGCGTCAGTTATCGACGCGATGCTTTGGTTGACGTCTGTCTGAAATCAAAGACCAACTGATCTGAATTACATGAATTTAGCTGAGCCCCGCCCTCTTTAGTTACTGTTGAAAGCCTTAGCAACAGTAACTAAGGGCAGGGCTTAATTAACAGTCAATTTGCTGATATGTGCTGCAGTGGTGTGTCGTACGTTCACAGTGTCTTTAGTGACTAATGTGTCAAGGGATGTTTGTTTTATTACACGTTAGACGCTTGTTGATATTACATGTAACATGAACTATCAGTGTTTTCAAGTTGTGAGGGTACAGTACATCAAACATGCCACTACTTTCCTTGATTTACATGCTGTAATGCTAATAAAAAAATATACCTCTGCATTTAGATAATTGATAGGATAAGATAATTGAAGGACCCACAAAGGGACATTTCCTGGTAGCGGCAGAAAGGCCTGGAGGCTGTCGGCCTGAAGCCAGAGTTAATCTGTGATGGTTATAAAATCTAATTAAACATGGTGTACTGAATGGAAACACTGCTGATGTTGCACGATGCCCGTGTACAAACAACAGTAACACGCGGGACCTCGCTTTGCTGACGTCATGGTTGACAACCAATTACCAAGAGGACAGCAGAGGAACCAGTATAGCCAGTTCCATCGTTCAGAGAGAAGAGGTGTAGCATTTTTGAAGTTTTCAAAAGAAACACATGGACTACATATCTTATCTATAGATTTCACTGAGGTTAACTCTCTGTGTTTGCGTGACAGGATGATGCACAGACTTGCTTTTCAGAAGCGTTACCAAAGCCCACATGAGGATCATTTCAAATGTATTTACCAAATTAAGAAAATTGCTCTGTGTCTGATATTGTGGCCATGACGACTCTACCCTCAAACTGTGAGCGTGTATATATGTGTGTGTGTGTGTTTGCCCCACATGCAGCTGCTTAAAGTGTTGCTCAATCGGAGAGGAAAAAAAAAAAAAGAGCAGAGCTGGCCAGTTCACTGTGGGCGAGAAAGGAGAGAGAGGAGTGGGAAGGGAAATGACAGACAGCTGGAGGAAAGCAGAGAGGGATTTGGAGCTTATAAAAATGAAAATGAAGGAAGGGGGACAGGAGAAAAGACAAACAGGGGTAAACAACAGAAGAGAGAAGGGCCCGGCGAGATAAAGGGAAATAGGGCAGAGAGAGGAGATGATGTACAGCATGCGGAGGAGAGGAAGAAAGGCAGCGCTAGAGAGAGCAGAGAGAACATGAGAACACGAGGACTGGCCAGAGATCTCGATAACCAACAGTTGTTTTTTTTTTTTTTTTTTTTTTTGGTCATGGTGTATTGCGTAACAGCGCTGTGGGTGTGCTTGTGTGTCCAGTTCTGCTCTACCAGGACAAGACCTGCTGAGATCTGCTTACAATGTCCCCTGCTCTGCTGCAGCCTGTGTGTGTGTGTGTGTGTGTGTTACCTGCTGTTTAAGTGTTTCCTGAGATCATAACTCAGGAGCGAGTGAAAGGGAGAGAGGAGGTAAAAAAAAAAAACAACAACTGTGAATTCACCTCCTGGAAAAAAGATGGAAAGATAAAGTACGGAGCAACAAGATCAGATTGGAAAACTGATATACTGCATGAGTCATGGAGAATGTTGTCAAACTGATGGCTGCCGCAGATTTGAGATGTAAAGCTGGACTCAGATTTAGAGGACTGAAACAACAGTTTGACATTTTTTGTACGAAATATCCCCATTCGAATAAATCTCATTCGCCTGCTTGACAAGAGTTCGCCGTGAAGATCGATGCCGTTTTCATCTGCGTGAAACTGGAGCCAGCAGCCTGTTAGCTTAGCTTAGCATTATCAACTAGCGTGCTGGGAAGGAAGCCTAAAAACTGTAATACCTCGAGTGGCTGCTTGAGGCTGGCTGCCCAACTTCACAGCAGTACAAGAAGCAGTACATCCAACATGGCGGCGGCCAGTGTCACATATTTTTGGCTTCGAGGGGTGACGTGAGATTATAATGTCATCAGTCATCAGTGCTAATAAATATAGTCAATTCATGATCAGCTGGATCCCTCTTCCTTCTTCTTGTTTGTATTTTATAGCACACTTCGCAACTTTCAGCTCAGCTGTGCTTTATTATATTTTGCAAGAATAGCAGCAGCCTTTAGCAATTGGCAGTTCATGAATGTCACTTGACTTACTGATGAAAATATCCGATAAAGGAGGTCTGGATGTGAAAGTTTGTTGTTGTTTAACAGCTGTTCTAGATGCCTGCAGCTCGACTGTCAGAGTACCGAAGCTGAAATTTGCTACAAACCTCCCGGGCGCGAACACATTGTGAAGGGTGTCATAGTTCGAGGCTGAGGAGAGCACACATGAGGTCATGATGGATTTGAAGGCACTCAGCTTGATTCATTGCACAATTAGCTCCGAACAACATGACGCTGATTGCACTCTGCCTGCCCACAAAGTGTCATTTCATGCTGTAAGGACGGCAAACAGTTAAATTCTCCCAATTTTTCCAGCATGTGTGATCTACAAACAATGAGCCTCGGCGATGCCAAAAATAATATTTGACTAAACGCATTTTTATCCTTTGAGAAAATTATAAAAGTCACAACGGACATTGCACTACATAGCGCACACATTAAAATGCTTACGTGTCCCTTGAGGGTCCCCTTACTGAGTGTAATATTATATTAAAAGATGTATTGTAATATTTTGTTTCAGTGACCCGAACATCCACTTGCTCTGTCATAGATCTTACACTGAAACAATGAAATGAAGGAAAACTTCTGGAGAGCCCTTTGATAAACAGTGGAATTAAATGTGTAAACACACACACTGTACTGTAAGTGTGCACAGAAACGCTTCGCCTGCTAGCTACATTTGCTCTGCAAAACAGGAGAATACACGCAACAACCACTGGTGTGACTCCTTAATGCTACTACTGTACTGCTAACTGCATCAAATTCAATCAAATGTGTCTTGTAGTTGCTGGTATTTCTTGGCTCTGGCTGTTCTCAGGTCAGCGGTGGCTGTTAGGCGGCCGTGGGTGGAACTGACGAGAGTGTCAGTGTAAGGATCTGCACAACATGCTACATACAAGTGTTTGTACAGATCACATATTTAAGGAAAATATCAGCTGACTGCTTGAGTTTAAACCTGAAACAACCCTATTTAAGACCAAATAGGAGCATCATCTAGCCAGTTTTTCATTTGTGACTTGATGCCATGACTGCTTTTGGCAACACACAAGTGTTTGTGCATGTTACCCTGATACGGCCTTTCTGTGAGAGAGACAGCTCTGTTTTAGTTTCCATGAGAACCTGCTCTAGGAAGTTTATTGAATTTTCCTGGACCTATTTCATGCTACGATATCCGACGGACACCGCTATAAGGAAAAATGGCTGTTCCCTTCATCGATCCACAGTGAGTGTGTTTCCAGCCTGCGTGCAGTGTCACGGCGAGAGCATATCACGAGGAGGTTAGTGAAACTATGCAAAGACAGACAGGAAGAGAGGCAGAGAGGAGGGGAAGAAGGCAAACCAGCAGGTGTTTCTAACCTCTTTCATACACTGTCTCCATCTGTCTCTCACAGTCTTTCTACACCCCATTCTCCCCTAAGCTCCTGTTTGTTTTGTGCATCACTTCTCCTTTCTGCCCAAATTCTCTTTCACTTTCTGCCCCTCTCTTATCTCTGAGCGACTTATGCATGGTGTGAAGTGGCTGCAGAATGCAGCATTTATAGCCATTTGCATTTAAATGTCAATTTTGTGTGGGCTGCTGGCGATGCTGATGTATCCAACAGTTATGCTGCTATGTGTGTGTCAGAGATGAGGGAGTGAGCTTTTAAAGGCGAATGCGACTATTTTCTCTTCTTCTTCTTCTTCTTCTTCTTCTGCTCTTCTCTGGTTATTTAAATCTATTCATTGGAAAATGTTGACAGATGTTTTTTTTTTCTCCTCCTCCCCTTAAATTGGCAGGTTTTCCATCCTATTTGTTTTTCATGTGTGTAATGGGACATCGGTTGATGTTGTTGGTGATGTAATGTGCGTGCGTGTGTGTCCACGCCCCTGTTATCAGTGTGTGACAGATATCCCTCGTCGCTTTTAAGAGTGAGCAAGAGAGCGGGGAGTGCGACCGAGACAGAAAATCTGAAGAGGATAATAAGGTGTCAGTGTTTTTTTTGTCGTGTGTCAACCTTATACAGTTATGTAAGACGGTTCTAACATACCGATTTTCCCGGTCTTTTGATGAATGTATTTGGGTTTCGGACTGTAAAGTTAGATCATATTAGCTTACCGCAGTACTGATGTGCATGTTGGCTGATAAGTAATCTCAGCACAGAAACATCAGGGTCGGTTTGAGGCCATTTCTAAACAGTAACAGAAAGTATTCGTGAGGTACTCGTGCCACTTTGACCTCTGGGAAACTGTGAACGAACTGAACTGCATATGTGATATCATGGAGACACAAACATGCTCTGTGGGGAAGGCCTCATAGATGACATCAGGCCAAGGAGTTACATAGTTGTGTGTGTGTGAGAGAGAGAGCAGATGGACATAAATTTCTCCCTCCCCACTTTCCTAAACATAACGGATCAATTAGAGGGGATTCCTGTCTGCTGTGATGCCACGCACGTCCTCTCTCGTACTTCAACGCGCGCTTAGCTCATACACACACACACACAGAGACCTCTTCCTCTAATTGTGTTAAGTGCTCTATAGAACTCCCAATTCATCCATACATCAAAACCTCTCCCCCGTCACATTCGCTCGATTCCCACAAACAGAGAAAAGGATTAAAACTGATCCAAGATGCTGATGTGCAAGCTGGGTGAAACACAGCAGGGCCAGTGGGACATTAGAAACAAACGCCCGAGTGTTTTTCTTAAAGCGCGTGTGAACGCTGCGTGGATCGATGTGTGGGAATGTACCCGGGCTCACAGCTGTGAGTGCAGCAGTGAGTAGATGCAAACTAAACACGTGATGCGACTGGACACGGGTGAATTGGTCAGGAGTGAAGATAACAGCCCAGTGGACAAATCTGTGAAACAGCACAGATGTGACAGTGAGGCTGAAGCCGAATGTGCCTGCCAAATCATACACATAATAATAATAATAGAGGCTACGTTTACTGCTTTTAAGGACTTCTCAATCAGCAACAATAACGGAGTCTAGTGATGCCTCTCGAGCTGCAATGTTTGTTTCTCTTTTTTCTCTCTCTCGCTGTCTCTCTGTCATGTTTGTTGGCGGTGCTGTTGTGTGGGCAGCACATCGATCGATCCTCGGCCTGGCTACAGTCGACCTACGCTCCACTGATATTCCTACATCCAACAACAGATAGTTAAAAGATGAGCTCCAGAAGATGTAGAGAGAAGAACAGACATTATTTGTTGGGATACAACCCAAAATCCAAAAGTTCTAGGAAGTGACCTAATGTTATTATATTAATGATTTAATGATTTTAAGAAGAAGTTTTAGACGTCAGTCCCAGATGATTCAAAGATGGCAGGCCTGTTTTCTCATGTTCTGACCCAGTAAAGGCTATACAGAAGTAGCGCAATCTATAAATAATGCTGAAGATTTGGGTCACGATTCTCAATTCCTACAATTAGGATTTATGAGGAGGTCAGTAAAAAAAAAAATGTTACAGCTTTATAATATGTATAATTATAGTTTGGGGGATAATAATATGCTTTATTTATACAGGACATTTCCATGTAGAGTTTTTAGTAGAGATTTATTGGGAAGTCGCTGAGACGAGTTCCAACACTTTAAGCATGAATGATGTTTTGATGTTGAGTGCAGGTACATATCTACACAGAAGCTCATAAATATATGTTGGAGCCAGACCATGGAGTGATTAGTTAAACTTCAACATAGGCATGAATAACCATGAACTACCTTTTTAACTCGATAATCAAACCTTGGAGTCGGGAGTAGTTGTTTCAGATCTTATTGATACGTAAAGTTTTGTGTCATCGACATAAGAAAATTATAATTATGTACTAATCAGCCAACTGGAAGCCTTTGTTGCGTAGGCCATGTTATCCTCTTCCAGCTAATTTCATGAGAATCACCCAGAGGTTTTTTTTCTATTCCCCCTGACAGGCAAACAAACTAACAGCAATGAAAATATAACCTCCTTGCTGGAAGTAATTATGTAAGCAGTGTAACCTAATCCATGACAGAGTGACAAAAACATTTCCTGTAGAAGTCAAATAATTATTTTCTTTGGTAAACTGAATCTAACGTCTGCAGGGAGACAGTCAGGTCAACGTATTCGGGGTTATCAGAGGCAACATTTGAATATATTATGGCTGCATGGAGACACACAGCTGTGTTCTCTCTCTCTCTCTCTCTCTGTTTCACACATACACACACACACACACCCACACACATACATTTAATACAATTCGCTCAGTTGTTCATTTTCTCTCCTACATTACCCACCTCACAAATTCAACCCCTTCTGTTTCTTAAATCCCCAGATGCACACGTCCCTCATTCCCCACTCATGACCCTCCTACATCCTACAGGCCATGTTTTTACTCCAGGAATTTGGTTTACTCTCTCTCCACCACACACACACACACACACACACACAGAATATGGACCCCTGCATCTTGATGTAACACAGTTGGTATTCAAAGGAGGAGGAGGGGGGGCCGCTTGAACACGAGCTCCAGATGTTATGAAGAGGAATTACACACTCACCAACGTAGAGTAAAGTAAAGAACAAATGTATGTAAATTCATATTTCATCTGATACCTCACATGGGTTTTTACGGTATCCATGTCAACTCTACCGCTCCCGTTCAGCCCTCAACATATCAAACACACAACAACACACACTTTGTTTTGTCAAAGCGACAAGGAACAACCGCAGATGTGTGTGTCCCTTACAGTACGTCTGGCAGGCAGGCAGGCAGAAACGAGGCGCAGATGATGACACAGACCTGAAGTGGTGACTACCTCCAGACGACTCCTGTGCTGTGTGCTGTTACATTAGAGCTGACAGGCGACATCTTTTTCCCATTATCCTGGGCAAAATGAGAAACTGAGTCAGGGAACGGGACAAAGGGAAAGATGTCAGCGAGTCTGACCTGAGCCATCATCTCACTGTTGTAAACTAATGCCCAGAGATGATTGTTTAGGTAGCCGGGCCCAGAGACCACAAACCAGAAGGACATTTAAAGAATTATGCACCAAGCATAAAATGAGGACGGTTTGCCTCATCTTGACAGTCAACATCTTCATAACATCGGTAAAGAGATCAGAAAATAGATGCTTACTGCAAGCTGTAGGTGAAAATCAATGTGGGGAGCAGTGCATGTGTGTCTGTTGTAGCACATTTTCAGGGTACATTACTGCTGGTCACATTTTTCTTCTGTGAATTCTCGGCAAAGACGTCTCTTCTCTTGCTCTCTCTTTCTCACAGAGCCACGAGTGTTACTATTTCTGTTTATTCAAGCCTGACCCCCATGACCTCCAAGTCCTGACCCTTAAAAACTCTGCTCTGCCCCGTCCATGGTTTTCTCACGCAGATCTCTTTCACTCAAATAATTCAATTGTAAGCCTTCAACATGCACATGTTCAAGTATTTACAGAAGCTCTCTGTTGGAGGATTATGTGAAAACTGCTGGGGCTCTCTTGTGTACTCCGTCTCCATGTTGGACTTGTTTAGTCTCTGCTCGTGTTTAGATGGAAAGCAGGGTTTGTTAAGGTTCGACCACCTGCGGCACACGTGTGTCCTCCTATAGCTGTGGACAAACACGCCCATAAACTTGTATCTTCGTGTAAGCACGCACACGCACACACACACACACACGCACAAACACACACACACACCGAATAAAACGTGCAATATGTTCTGAATCTTCATACGTCGCACAAAACCTTGTTACATTCTTGACTGTGCAAGGACACACACAGATGACCACCACCTCCACAAACACCCTCCTCTCTCTCTGACTGTTTTAACAGATGTGTGTGTGTGTGTGTGTGTGTGCTCTACAGGGAGCCGATGATCTCTAGCAAGCCTCTGCAGATCCTAGACATGATGTAGTGAAGTTTATTACGACACGCAGCGCCGTTCACGTGTTAGCCTGTGAGCTAGCAGCTGCGTCGATCATCTGGACTACTGAAACCGTTTCATACTGATTTGTGTCCTAGTCAAGCCAAAGCATCGCTCTTGGAAAGAGCTCTTGGAAACATTAAAAGTCAAAGTCATGCAGTAATGGATGTATCAAAGAGAAACTTCATGATTTGTATGCATGTTTTTGCAAAACTGCATCTCTCTTTGTATCTCTTTCCCATCCCCAGACGAGTTAAAAAAAGGCTCTGGTGGGAAAGTGACACCTGACACTTTATCTTGAGCTTAATGACACACCCACATGACACACCTAAGTGCACACGTGTGAGTGTGTGTGCGCAAAGTGAAGAAAGACAAGCTTGAAGACGGTGCACTGACACCTCAGGTGTGTGTTGATGTAAGTCAATACATCTCAAACTGAAGTCATAATGTTCTTGTCCTTGAGATGTCTCTGTTGCTTTCCTTCCTTTCTCCCTGGAACAGACACGGGCGGACTGCAGCAACACTCGACGCAGTCTGCGGGCTGACATTGTGGCCACGAGCAAACGATTGAGCAACAAAAGTTGCAGAAGAAAGAAACAGAAAATTGTTTGAGAGAGAGAAAAGTGACTTGATTGAGCTCATGTCTCAATTTAGAGAGAGCAATATGATATGTCTTGATATGATATGTGTTTTTTTACACTCTGGGATCTGGTCCAGGTCTTTATTGTAGAGGTCACTTTTATTTTGAAAATTGTCTTTCAGATTCAATATATACCATTAACACTTGAAACTCTAAAGTGACACACAATGTACATTATTTATACACACAGTTGTTTTCAAGGGGGAAGTGTACTGATCTGCATGCTTACATTAGGGCAACATTTCAAAATAAAAGTTGATTGATGGATAATAACTTTGGTTAAAAGAGGACAGTAGCCAAGGCAATATTTGATGTAACTTTAAACCCAAGGTTTTGGTGAGCAGACTTAAGAGTACGGAAGGCGAGTCGAAGAGTTGGTCCAGAGTAGCTAAAAAATGAGTGAATGGTCAGTGGTATTTCTCTCCAATGTCAGCCTTTGAGTCTCGAGGCCCAACTACAACAACAAAAGAGCTTTTGGCTATGCCGAAGCCCCTACACTTACCACACTTACATAAGGTTGTGTTGATCATGGTCAACAGTTATGGCCTATTAAGGCCTGAACATTGGATTTTTAACAGCCCAACATGACTCCACTGTAATCCTCTTGTGTTGGAGACCTTGTTGAAGAAAAGAGAAAAAATAAAGAAGTGGCTTTTGTTCATGTTTCTCAGGCTGTGATACTGAGATAGAAATGAAAGAATGGACAATGGAGAGGGCAAAGACGCAAGATCTTTACACACTGCGTATTGACTCAAGACATTCTTGCAGACCCAAGAATGTTAACACAGATTCAGAGGCCAACAACAACAACAAAAAGAAAAAAACTCAGGATGAGTGGCCATAAAACGGGAAAAATACAAGCAGTGTCATGTAACCTGGGGAACACACACGCAAACACACAAAACCTGGTCGAATGTGCAAGCGATTAGTGAGCTGCGGAAAAGGTTTGTGTCCGTCAGTGTCTCTGCTATGAGCATGTGTGTAAATGTGTGTGGAGAGTCTACAGTGCAAAAGATTCCTGTTGCTCTGACAGAGAAGAGAGGATTAAAAAAATCAAACCGTAAAACTTTCTCAAGTTTTGCTGACACAATTTGGCATTCGAGTCCACTGCCATATTTCTAATACTGACTTGCAACAACTGAATGCATTTTACAATTTTGGCAACTACGGCCATTAAAGGTGTTTTAAAGGAGTTATTAGGAGTACCTGTTACCCATGGATGGACAGGCAACTAACACTGGAAGAAAACATTATGATTCTCAGGCGAGTTCTGGAGTGGCGGTGAGTTCTCTGGCACAGCACACTTAATATGAAAATATTCATATCATGTCTGTGTGCTCCGATTCAACTGAGCTATAACTCAGAGCAGGAGTACAAATTTTGGCGGATGATAAGAGTTTTAAAGTCCTGCGTGCGTGTCGCAGCGGCTGTGAGACTGTGCTGACAAGCGGGCCAAACTATAACTAACCCACTGTCACTTTCACTTCAGGAGCACGTACTGTCCACACAGTTTCTCCACTAACGCTCTTGTACTTTCCCTCTATAGTAACATTCAGCCTTCAAATCCAATCAGCTCAAAGTGAAATGGAAACAAAAGCACCACAAAACGAAACAGCATGAACAGTGTTGTAGTTAATCCTGTTCCCTGTCAGTCTGCGTTCACATGTGTAACTGCTATTCCACAATCCTCAGCAGAAGGCGACGTGCTGAAAACATACAGTTCACACAGACACGGCCAAATGTGCAAATGCACACATCATAAACCAACATACTACCCCCATACTGTGACTCCACTAGCCCTGCAAACTTTTGCTTTCCCTACTCCCCTGCCCCGCCGAGGGGGGCCCACTTCCTGAACCCCCTTCCAACAAATCTTCATGGTTGTTACTGGCTGCTCTCGTTCTTGGGTTTCCTTCAGTCCAAACGCTGTCTGCTGTCTGCACGCTGTCTCTCCATCTCTCCCTCATTCCTGTTCTCCTGCCTTTTTCTTAAAAAAACAACATCAAAAAAAAAAAAAGATGTGAAGAAGAAATTTGCTGCTGTCAGCAGTCTCGCTCTCTCCTACGGATCAGAGCGAGCAAAAAAACGTAACATGTCACAGAAAACCCGAGTCAACTTTTCCAGCTGTGCAAGGCGGACAGATGCCAAGACAAAGCATCAGAAGACGCAATGAATCCAGATTCTATTGAGCCGCGATTGTTCACTTGGTGATTAATACTTTCATCACTGATCGGTCTGTTTTCTCCTCTGCTTTTGTCGTAGTAACCACACCACACTGATTGCCAAAGCTCCTTGCCAGCCGAATGACTACTATACACTAGAAATAATACGCTGTATCAGTGTCAATACTAAGTCTGCATATCTGTGCGCGAACAGCTTCTTTTGAGATGGGACAGGAAGTAGAGGCATTCGACTCTTTGCAGACTATTAAGGTACCAATCAAGTGAGAGAAAAACGTAGCTTATGGTCAAGTCAATGGTCTACCAGCAGCTCATACATTGTTTTCCTTCTTCTGAAGTGCAGCTGCCTTTTGGCTCATCCTGCTAAACCTTCTTTCCACTCTTTCATTAAAATCTGAGAGAAATAGTAAAATGAGCGACCATTAAGCATTTCCTGAGCTTGAACTGGGAGAATCCGACCCCACCAAGGTCTGGTTTGATTTCTCCCCACAGGTTGCAAAAGCAAGAGCCGAACAAAAACGCACACACATTTAAGATTTTAACTGATTGGCCCTGTCACTGCGCTTGTAGAAATAGTGCCTAAGTGCCGTTCACATATTGGCAGGGCAAGCCTAAGTGAAAACACATGTCGTGTAAATGCAGAAAGCAGAAGTGGAGCGGCCTTGTCTCGCTGCTAGGGACTACGTGAAAACCAAAGCTGATCAGAACTTCGAGTTCCAGGAGAGACGGAGTGGACGGAAACGCATCCTGTTTTCCATGTCAACATGGAGCAATCAAAGAGTGAATTGAAAAAAATAAAAACAAAAAAGTATCAAGTGACTATTGAACATCGGCAACCAACTGTGACAAAAAGCATGTGTAAATAAACAGGGAGGATGAAATGAGGATGGCCTGTAGAAAAACATTCCTCTGGAATGTCATTTCAAAATAGTAGAAAGGCATTTGGAAAATCTCCCGGCCAGCCGTCTTTATGCATATAGTCTTTACGAGATCTGCAGAGTCACCGCGTTGTCTATCGCCAGATTCCTAACTTCTGACGAGTGCCACCCTCTGACCTCTCATGCTCTCTTTGACCTCCCCGGCACAACATCTGGAACGCTTTCAGCTAGCCATGTTCTTCCCACAGGACACACACACACACACACACACACACACACACACACACACACACACACGCACACACACACACACACACACACGCACACACACACACGCACATGCACACACGCACATGCACTCAAACACTCAGACAGACATACTGTACATGCTTGGAAGGATGTACAGAACGGAAACTTGCATGACATCCACTGATCTAACCTGAATCTGGCAAATCAACCAAAAAACAAGTGTGAAATGTTTCATGTCTCAGCTGAGGACAAGAATCTGTTTCAAGAACTGACTCACTACCTGCAATCTGTTTGCTCATGATTTTAGTATTTTTAACTCTCAGAGAACGCTTTGTGAATATGCATAAAATGTGGATATTTACTGATTCCCTTTGTCTTGTTTGATGTTAAATAGTATCTTGAGGTTTTGGACTGTTGACTGGACAACACAAGTCAGCGTAGGCTATTTCTAGTTAATCAAAAATGATAAGCAACAAAAAATAATTGTCAGTTGCAGCCCCCCAAAATCTTGAATATAAGAACGCTAGTCTGACAGATTTCCGTTTGAGGTCCGTGAGCCTGAAAGCCTACCTCAGTTTAACTTTAACACCAGACAGGTGGTTGGGAGCTCACAGAATAAAGAGATACATTTCAGCAGGAGAACCTCACATCTTATTAGATTAACACTCGTTAGTTTGAGTTTTGAACCAACAAAAGCATAACAGAGAACCAAATCTGCAATGTGCAGGAGAGCACAGTCCATGCAAGAGTGCACATTACATACTTTTACACTCTGTAAGTATGGTGATGATGATAACAGCGTTTTTGTTATTACTCTTAACCACACATGTCCTGCCGTGGTGGAAGCCCAACTCACCTTCTTTGCAGCTTTAGATGGTGACCTCCTGGTGGGCTTCTGCACCTGGCCGCTCAGCGTGACCGGCTGCTGGGACACCGAGCCGTTTTCCCGCTTCTTTCTGGGGGTGGATGGGACCGAGGACGGCGAACGGGAGGGAGAAGCTGGAGGAACGAAAGAAGAAGCAGGTCCGGTCCCGAGGACGGCCATCTCCTCCGTGGCTGTGAGGCGCAGGTTGCGCAGACTCTCATACGTTTCAGGGTCCACCACGAGCAACCTGGTCTCATTGTCCACAGCTTTGATCCGCTGTACCACCTGGGAGACGGAGCAGGATGGATGGTTAAACTTGGTTGTTGTTGTGTCAGTGTCAGTGCACTCAATAACTCCACATTTTCACTGCAGAAAACCATTACAGACTGCATCTATAAAACAAACAGTCCAATCACATTAAAAAGAACATAATTTGGCATCCAGTGAGTGCCGTGCCTGTCAGAGTGGTGATAAAAATGAACACTGACTACATGATAATTTACTGCTGAAGCAGTTTTCAAACAAAAATACCAAACATTTGATGGCTCCAGCCTCTAAGATGTGGAAAATATGTTGCCTGAAAACACTAGAAACTGCAATATTTTGGTTCTGACTGTGGGACAAAACGAAACATTTGATGAAATAATGAGTGCCAGTAAACTGTGATGGCATTTCACCTCATATCACTGATTTATATGCACTTTATTTTGCAGAATCACCTCTCAACGTGCTCGACAGGGAAGAGGCGGTCTCTAACAGCCAAGATGTAGGCAAACATCATTATCTGACAAACAAAAGCTGCTGATGGGAAAATGATGCCCCGTCATCCTCTGTGGTAACCAAAATTAAAAACACGAGGGCGGCAGAATTGTTCTGTGAGCTTCAAACGCAACAATCAGCAGGTTTGTTTTTTATCTCCCCTGCAACGAGGTTACACAGAAACCTAATATACACAGAGGTCATTTGTGATGTTGTTCCTTTGTGTCTGTAAGCTTGGGAAAATGTCTCTATCTGACCACCAGCCAAGACAGAGTGAAACGAGACCACATGCAAACAACAGTTTGTCTGCAGTGACTGAAATATTTAGAAAGTTTTAGGCATCTGCAGGACTTGACGTGTAAGCATTCGCCGGTTTCACCTAACAGTCTTCTCATTCTGTCATCTGTCAGCAGTGCAAACCTCCTTTTCAAACAAAGGGACTGTGCAGGTTAGTCACATGAAGTAGATCATGTGATTAGAAAGTGCAACTGTGCCAAAGGCAGGCTTATAATAAAAAAAAAAAAGCAACACTTGGTTTCATGTGGACAGCCTGAGAGGGATAAAAAAAAGGATCGAAACCAAAAAAGTTTCCATATTCTGTAATAACTTTCATTTCAAAGGTGGCGTGGGTGCCTGGATGGCTTGATTACTGTTACTGAAACCGTCCCATGGCACACTGAGTCAGGATGCATGCATACCAGCCGGTGTGACCTGTTGATCTACCACTGCCAGGGCCAACTAAAGCACGTCCTGTAACACAACTCAAAACTCCACTTGCCTGGTGGTGTGTCTCTTTCTCCACGTTAACCCCATTCACTGCAACCACACGGTCCCCAGCGCGCAATCCAGACGCTTCTGCAGGGGAGCCGGGCTCCACTTTACGGATGAATTGTCCGCTCTTCCCTTTCTCGCCATGCAAGTGAAATCCATACCCGTTCTCCCCTTTTGCCATGCGACAAATACGCGGTTTCCGATCGCCGGACATTTCCCACTGTCGTTCAAAGCTCCCGCAGTTTTCAAGAATAATAATGAAGATGAAAAGATGAGAGTTTAGGAGAGCGGACGCAGAGCTAAACTTCCCCAGAGCGAAAACATATCTACCCGATGCGCACGCTTTCCCCCATGTTAGAGAAACCCCAAATTCCCCGATGTAAACAGACTCCAAGTGCAGTTCAAAAAGAAGAAATCCAACTGTCAAAAATGCATACTAATCTTTAAAAAAACAACAACAACAACGATGCGATCAGTCCTCCAAATCGTGGGTCTTGTGTCAAGCTGAAGCGCACTGCTGGCGACTCCAAAACTGCTCCGTCGCAGCGCGCAGAGACTTCAAAAGAGCATCACTAGAAATACTGCAGACGTGTTAAAGTCGAAAAGGTCCCCCGGCGCTCAACTCTGTCCTGGACATTTATCCATAACAACTGGTCCCGAGAATACGCATGCAGTTATACTGCAGTTTGCGCTGGGCTTAGCGCCTTGTGCGCAATAGCACCACCTCCCTCTAGCCTGGCTACCTGTTTGTGTCTGTGAGGAAACTGAAATATTCAGGGCAGAGAGAGCGAGAGAGAGAGGGGGGTGTTCAAAATGACACAATACTGCCACTGAGTGGCTGACAAGGGTTTGTGTACAAACTGAGGTGAGTTTATACAAAGATAACTCATGAAAGAAATGCATGCGATGGCACACTGTGATAACATCTCACTTTTGTTCACTGAGTAATTCATTGAAATCTGTCTGAACTGACAACAATATTAAAGATTAACTTCGGTGTTTCTTAACCTGGATCTCATTTTCTCATGTGACTATGACCATTTTTAAATTTGGATCACTAATGAGCAGTTTGGAAAATAGTGAAGTTACTGTTCATGAAACGCCCACCTGTGGTTATGGACTGAATCAACCCTAATTGTAATATTAATTGAATCTTTAATTAAGATTAAGGCTAAACAAGTCAGGAAACTGTTTGAATTAAAACATCTTCATAATTATAAACTACTAATACTACTGGTGATGCTGTTGTGGTTGGTCATAATCACACCAATAATCACTTGTATGTACTGATATCACCAACGAATATATTGACAATAAAAGCCAATAATTGAACGCAATAATGTTGCAGTTCCCAACTGTGACCACAGGAGGGCAGTAAATACTCATGATTCTATGTACACTCTTAAACTGTCCACATTATTTTGAAATGGGTTGACTTAAACATTTGTGTTATAAGTATACAAGCGTATATAATTAATATATATATTATTAACATCAGTATTATGTGACTATACAGAGCCAATAAATAATAATAATAATAATAATAATAATAATAATAATAATAATAATAATAATAATAATAATAATCAGTGACAACATTCATTGCACTTCAGTTGTTATTCACACTGAAGAATTTAGATTCATCAATTATTTCAGACACATTTGTAGTTAATTCAATTAGCTGTCGGGCATCATAAGTAGTAAATATGCAGCTTTTAAATATGTAAACCTACACAAGTCATCCTTAATGGGCCATAAACGTCAGTTCACATCTAATTTAAGGTCGTAGCTTTAATGCAATAAAAAACAAACACTCACTCTCCGTTTATTATGCTACAGATCTTCCTGTCCACAGTGACGGCTCCATTGGCTCAGAGAATCATTTCCTCTATGAGCCTCTCTGGGGAACACACACAAATAAATCAGTGTTTTTCAGCTCTGGAGCACTGGCTTGCTCGCTATTTATATTCTATTTTCTCCGTATGCCCACTCGCTGCGCGATGATATCATCTTGATGACTGTTCCATTTAATGCATCAGTTTCCAGTCAATCAGGCGATGAAGGGTAATCCTTTTGGGGACTTCAAGTGAATTCAAGTAGAGATAGCACAGATAGCAACAGTGCTATACGCTGATACTGTTCCTGCTTGGAGGTTTAGTTAATTTCTAGATATCCCGAGGAACAAACAAATATATCCTGGTTTGTGATATCTGTTTCCAGCTTTTCAGATGTGAATATTTGATGGTTTTCTGGGTTTCTGTTTTCCTGAGTTTTGAACTTTTGGTTAGACAAAACAAGCACGTGAATGCGTCACTTTGGGTTCTGTGAAACTGGAAACAGACTTTTATGTACTATTGTTTTGGGCATTTTAGAGACTAATCTATTATTAAAGAAAGTCAATGGGCATGGTGCATGTTTCAAGATGCACATCATATTAAATCTGCATGTGGATGCAGTGCTTTCCAGCGCACGTGATTCATAAGACTAAGGCAAAGAGAGAGAGAGAATACGGCAGATGTTGTGATGTTTTTCTCTGCAGATGTGTTATTCCCTTCTTATTACACATTCTTATTCTGTACTCTTTGCAAAAGCATTTTCCTGTCTCACGGTGTCTTCCTGCCAAGTTTTGGAACTGCCCAATTCTGACAGATATTTTCCAGCATTGCAAGAATTTTCACAGTCACAATGGTATGTGTGTATCGGCTCTAGCCCTACCGTGACCCTGATGAGGAACCCTTCCAACCTTCCCATAAATTGTTGATTAATTATTTGGATGAAATCAGGATCACTGTGTTCAAAATTTCCATCGACCCACGCCAGCAGACCAGACGGCAGAAGCTGAAAACTTCTTTGATGCCTCCATGCCTGAGGCCCGACTTCCTGAAAAGGAAAAGAGTCCAGGAAGCCTCTACACATGGTCCATATCCAACTCAAGTCATCTTTCCACAATATGCAAGATAAGTTTAATTCACCTGTTCAGTCCATTGTATATCCCAGCTCATCTCCATCATCAGAAAGAGAGAAAAGACAATTCAAGGACAGTCCATTGTCGTCACTGCGGTTGTCCTCCGACGACCACTCAAGCCTTCCCCACAACAACTTAGCTAGTCGCTTGCTCTAACCAGGGTTAAAAGGTTTGGTGTGAAAAACTAAGAACAAGCCTTTCAAATGATTTATAATTTAGTTTAGCTTTAGGATTTATTATTAGGCTGCAGCCGAATATGGCTGCAACTCCACCTCCTCTGCTCGCGCCTTGAGAAATACTAGTATTAAAATGACTGGGGAGAGTGGATTCATTTAGCTAGCATATACTTTATAACCAGCCAGGTTTCAGTTAGATGACACAAATCAGTATTATAATCTGATATTATTTCATTTACTAATACAACTATAGAGGACAGAGATCTGATGTTCAAGAGACTGCATTTAATTCTATTATTTTGCATTATCGCAGTGGTCGATTTAATTTTTTATTAGGCTTTTATGATTAATGTCTCTTCTGTTTACTTTTTTCTTTAATAATTTAGGTGGTCAGGGGACAGACACACTCTCTAATCACATCTAATCTAATCTCATAATCAGAGCAGTCATCTCGGCCACCCACAATAACATCCCAGAGCACTTAATACAAATCATGGATGGTAGATCCTTCCAAGCAGATCGCCGCTACATTTGCTCAAATGTCAAAGTTCTCAGATCTGTTCCGATGTAAATGGAGCCTTTGCCGGTCCATCATGTCCGGGTGCTACGGTGGATTCCCCACCGAAGCTTCCCCACAGTGCAGCATTAGACTGAGGAAATACAGAGTTCAAGCTTCACTCACAATCTTTTCAGCTGTGCAGCTAACCAAACGGAGTCCTGGGATGCTAAGAACCAAACCTGGCAAGAAAACCCTGTCAAACTAGCAACCGCTGGTTTTGAAGGTTGTGTTTGGTCCCTGGACTGTCTGTGTTGACTGGAAGGTAGATGCTGATAGCGCTAACTAGTGACTAGTAGTGAGGCTGTAATGCAGACTTATTAGCTACTGCAAGCCCCAATCAATATCCATGATAGGTCCCTCCCCATCTACCTGTTTTTACAGTAAACCTTTAGAAACAAACAACACTCTGCTTTTCATTTCATGGTGACTTTAGGTTCAAGCTGCTTCACTGTGTGTGGTTTTGTGTCTACGTAGGGGAGATTAAAGGAGACAGAACACAAGCTTTATGTCAATTACCAGGGTTAAAAACACACACATACACACACACACACGTGCGTGCAACTACACACACACACTGCATATCGATGAAAAGATTAAACATCAATTATAGCAAGCATCACATTAATCATGTTGGGGGTTTATTATGTTGAGCTCTCAATTTCCTGTTACACTCCTTATCTGTCTATATTCGTCTCTCTGTACACAGTGTGACAGATATAAAAAGGTAGCAGAGTGCAACATAATCAGATATTGGGAAAAGCTTGCCTTCCAGGCTTTGTGCCAGAAAGGCTTTCTGGTTTGTGGAGGGAGCTGGGGTTCATTGATTGACACCTCCTGGATCTGAGCGTGGGGTAGGTGGGTGGGAGGGGGGAAGCTGTGGTGATACTGTGACCTTTTTCTGTGATAGGTAATGAATGGTTTTGTCAGTTAATGTCAACATCTTCCTCCCTCACACACACACACACACACACACACACACACACACACACACAGTTTGTGCAGCTATCCTTCCCAGGACATTCCATTCACTACATTTTGGTTAGCCATAACCCAAACCCTGATACTGGTTTTCATTTGGAAAGGGGACCACCTTTCTGATCCTCACCTGTGGGGACCACACTTTTGTGAGGTATGAAGAAAATCAACACTGCCATTGCCTAGTTAGCTTATACATGCTTTCAAATACAAATTCACCCACAAAACATGCCAAGAAATGAATGCCAGTGATTTGGACTTTCTTGTTAACTCTTGTCCTCCATTTTTACTGGACACACTTTCTTGGAAATAATCCTTCTGAAATGTCTGAGATGTTGTTTCTCTACACATGCATGCACACACGCACAAACACATTCTTGCTGTCACACTCTTGTTTACAACACCAGCTAGGTATTTGGCTCAGTTGCCCTGTATTTATATGAAGAAGACAGCATCTGCCATCAGGGAAGAATCCCTTCAGGGAAAGTCCAGGTTTAGTTTAGCCTTTGTCAGAGCTTCACCTAAATGGCTCCATGTCAAGCACACAAAACAAACACACAGGACACACACAACGTCCACAGCAGTCTAAATGATGTATAAGCTCCAGGTTTTTCAGGCATGCAGCACAACAAATGTGTGCCCATTGTAATTCTTTCCTGATACAGACTTTAGCCAGACAGTTGTGGAAATTTTTGACATAAAGTGTGGCAAAGATGCAAACATGCTCTCTGCCACATGCTTTTAACAAAGTCTAATTGCTACTGACAGACCATTCATCCTGTGGCTTTGCTCTCACTGTGGTATATTCAGTTGAACGGAGTCACCAAAACGGGCACTGCTGAGAAAGACACCTGTGTGACGAAAAGGATGCTTTGTCTCCTCAAAACTCCAGCATGCATCATGTTTGATGTCGACTGATGCTATGTGAACAAATATAGACAATGACAGTCTATAGTCCTAAAACCATCATTATCGCCATCATCATTGGATCACTCTAGTAGTCACTGTCCAAAGTCTTTACATCGCTATGACAGTAAATATTTCTGCTGTTATATTAGGCTTGAAGCGCTGCATGCAATTTGCTGGTGCAACTGGTGCAACTATCTCTTATACATTATTGAAATAGACAGAGGCAGAGGGAGGAGAAAACACTGTGGGGTGGAGAAGGGCACAGCTCTCAGTTTTAATTAGCCACAAACTGCAACCCACTCCACCATATTTTTGTACTGATCCCCTCAATGCTTCTCACTCCTCTACGTGCAGACATCTGCAGATAAACACACTGCAAACTGTAAGAAAATGTTTCTGACTTTCATTGGAGCCTTAAAAACTATACACCGTTTCAGAGATTTGATTGGCTTGCTGTATTCCTGCAATGCAACGCAGACAAAAAATAAAGGTAATCATTGTAGCCCCTATAGCAAGCAAGTAGAAGTATTGCTGAAATGGGTTGAAGAAAGTAAAAATCTGACATTTCAAAAGCAGTGATTAACTTTAACAGTGGACCTATCATTTCATAGCTACTTCTAGCAGGATACGGTGCCAAAACCCAACCAAACCATGGTAGTATGTGGGCAGTGATTTGTACACTATAATGCCCAAACTGAGTTTTCTTACACACTTCTTTCAAAAATACTTTTTTGTAAAATGTACCACAGCGCTTTTCAATTGTCAGCTGCTCATAGCATCTCTCTTACCCCTACCAAAATAAATACTTAAATTCTTTTCTTCATTGTCACTACACAGTCTGACATATAGTTTATTTAGTGAGACAAAATGCTCACACTCCTCCCAAATGACTTCACTAGGTCAACAAACACATCTTGTGTGTTCATAAAGCCAGGTGGGGTCAGATGCCTGATTTATGTCTTCCCAGCAGCACTAGAGCAAAGCTAATAGGATGTATCCCACACGTCTGCTTCTGATCTTCTGCTTAAAATGAATCAGATTGATTTCCTGGAAGTGAAGATACTGAGCCCAGAGCATAAACATGGAAGTGCATGAGCATCAACACCTTGTAAAAGCTGCCCAAAATAATAAAATTCTAATAAAAGTCCCTTACTCATAAAAACATTTGTACAATTTATAGCTACATCAACTACCAGAACATTCAACGCTATCTTTCATTTGTGTGTGTGTGTGTGTGTGTGTGTGTGTGTGTGTGTGTGTGCTGACAGACATTGAACAAGGCAAGTAAAAAGGTAAAACTCCTGGTCGGGAAGTGTATGATGGAAACCAGATGTAGTTTGTGCAGTAATTAACTTGCAAAATTCAATTTGCTTCATAGAGTTAATTATGGGTACATTATGGGTTGATATTAACTCCATTACAGCAAATGGGGAAGACATTTTAGAAGTGAGGTCACACAATACATTGGATGGCTATGCAGTGGCAAATACATATGTCTGTGATTCTCAGTACTAAGACACTTGAAAACTGAATTTCTGGGATTGGGGTTACTAATTTATGTGCTTAGAAAGAGACAGAAATGCAGTGCATTTATTTTTGGTTTATAAATCATCAGCATCATAATGTATGTACCAGGACCACCATAAAAGAGAGCTGTGGTTGAGGGTGCAGCCCCTGCACCTCTCCCTCTCATTCTTAGTGTGGAGGAGAAACTATGGTGGCCACGAAAAATGCCTTTCTAGAGCCGTAAATCTTACACAATGGACCTAGAAGGTTTTCACATAACTTTTTGCATTGTTCAAATCAAATTAGTTGTCAAAACTAGATAGAGATGAAAGAATAAAGTAATGGTTCATTAAAAAAAAAACATTGCTTGCTGGTTTGCATAATGTATATTTGCGTGACTTTGTAATCTTAAGTTCAACTGTGTTGCAAGGTTACTGTTTGCCTTCAAGGCAAGGCTACCAAAAGCTGACTTAGCAAGACTCAAAAGTCTCACGCAGAGCCATGCTGCATGTGATGTGGCTAGAAAAAACTGGAGTTACTCACTCTTTTGGGATTATGTGAGATGAAATATATCCACTGTGTAGTTTCACACTGTCTCAAATCCATCAAAAACTGCTCAGGGCTTTAGCTTTAGCACACGGGACATATTGCATATTTGCGTTGCAGTGGAAATGAATGCACTCTCTGCCTACATATAAAAACTAAGGTTTATTAGTTTAATTTTACAGTCACAATGTCAGAAAATGTAGCACAAGTGAGTGTATGTGTCTATGTGAACTACATTAATTATTTAATTCAGTTACAAAACAATTCATACTTTCCTTTTCTTGGAAGGATGAACGCTTTTCACGGCAGATTCTTTTTCTCAGAATGACCCGAGAATCAAAAAACAGTTCTAGTGTAATGTGCTCTTTTCTCTGTTTGATAATAATACTGGTTCTTTCGCTTGACATTGAGGTTGATGGAACAAAAGCAGCATGACCATAAACACCAAGGTAACCAGAAGCCGCAGTAGGCACAGAGTTTGTTTCTACCTCTACACCCAGCCACAAAAGCAGGTTGTCAGTAAACAGGCATGCTATAAGGGCCAAGAAAGAAATTACAGTATATAGAGAAATGAGGGAAGGGACTGTAAATACTGTAAAGACGAGTTTATGGCAGCAACAGAACATGTTCACGGGCACGGGCAGAAGGTGATGGATGTAACTAAAGACATGTGGTACGTGTGTGTGTACCAGGTTATATTTTGGTTAATTTTTTAATTCATTTCTTGTTTAATATATATATATATATATATATATATATATATATATATATATATATATATATATATATATATATATATATATGTTATATAGCGATATAGTACTGTCTGTGCTCTTAGCAGCTAAACCTCATTTGAAGAAAGAACTGCTCAGTATGTCTCAAAAATGCATAAATGGCTAAATGGCCCGAGGCAAAGAGCAAATTTGCCGCAGAAGCCTGTCTACTTGCTGAAATACATGCCAAAAAATGTCAACACGTCTGCGTTTTACTCCTTCTAGTGAAGCTGGTAGGTGAAAAGAAGCAGGAGGTGTCATGGGTATTGTATCTTCCCCAGGCTGTTTTATCAGCTGTTGTTTCCTCTGCCCGGCCAGTTTAAAGTTGGACACTTTCTTAGAACAAACTGTGTGTGCTAAACAGCTCATTTGCATTATGCATTCATCTATTTAAAGCAGTTATCAAGAACTTAATACTTAATACTTCAATTCCACGTGTACATTGAAAGAGTTGTTTTCTCCGTCTTGTCTGCACAACCAGTACGGAGATGAAGATCACAAGGACGAATAACTCTTTCAATGCGCACATGTGAGTTTATATAAAAATGGACTTGAAAGAAATCTAACTCTATCCTTAGAACAATTTGCACTCCACACTGTGTTTTATCATGGTTGCATTTATTAAAGTATCAGTGAAAGGGTTGCAAGATCATCAATCTGGGGGGAAAAACAAACAGTTGAACAAAGAAAGTCCCACCACCAATAACAGCAAATATAAAGTGAGCTCACGGGGAAATTTGACTCCCTCCATTTGGCTTTGCAGAGTTTTATGTTCATGTTTTGTTTTTTGTGGCAAGCCATGTCTAAAATTCTATCACATAATAGATCCAAATCTCTTCCAATGACCTGCCCGGAGGAAAAAAAAAAAAAAGATATTTGTTTTGTTCCCAATGCTGTTGCAATAAAACGACTTCAACTTCATTCACAAAAACATGAATCCAAATTGGTTCGTGCGGAGACTAAACTTAAAATTTAAGTGTGAAGCTGCCACTGTTCTGTTTCGAATGGAAATAAATGAAGTAAAGTGCGTCGGTCTGAAACATAAACCTCACATCATAATATTGCTCACTGTGACAACAAACATCAGTTCTCTGTTCATGGAATAGATGTACACACAACAGTTTTGTTTCATGCAGGCACATGACAGCAGCCCTACATTGTACCGTGCAGAATGAATGCAGGGTGAACATGCAAAGCAGACTTGATTGTTTATTAATATTCATGATGTCTTCTTCAACAGAATCACCAAGTTAGCATTTTTGTTACATATGTGGGAATGCCATAGAACTCAAGACTCCATATATACTGACTTAATGACTTATTATTTCATAATTCACAGTGTTTCTAATACAAATAAATCCCTTGTGTCCTGTAAGGTATCCATGTTTCCACAGGTCCATCTTGCTGGGTAGTTTTAAAGACGCTCAAACTCACCACAAACTCTTGCTATGCTTTGGAGATGCCACAGTTGTCCAGCAACTTCCAAATAATAATAATAAAATGTCAAAGCTCATAGTCCAGCAGCTACACGGCGAGTCAGGATATCATGGGGTATGTTGCGGAGGTTCAGAAAATGATCATAGTGTCCACTCCAGCAGACGTTTCTCGTCACGGGCGGGAACGTGAGACAGAAGAGATAAATCCACGAGAGGACAATACCTGGCTATGCTATTTCAAGGCATCTTTCACAGCTTTGTAACATCAACGTCAAAATGTCACAGGAAGCCTATCAAAGCTAACAAGCCAAAAGAAAAATAAATGTCATGACCATCAAAAATATGTCAACCAGCTTTACAGCAACCAACAGCTCACTCTAGATGTAGCAACACAAATTAAATACAGTATATTTTCAAATTAAGGAAAGAAACATAGCTTCACTTGGCAGTTTCAAATAATGGTTGGGGGTTATACTGTAGGTGGCTTGAATATAAGCGCCCACTATGGTGTAAAAAAAAAACATTGAGCAGGGTGAAATTACCTGTACTATAATGGCTCACGTAGTAAATTCAGCAGACTGCACACTGGAGCCTACAACTGGCCTTACACTTACAACACGATATGTATAATTAGTGAGCTTTAGGTACTGGTGGGTGGATTTTGTTACCTTTGAACGCAACCGGGCTCACTAATTCTCCCTGTTTCCCGTCTTTATGCTAAGATAAGCTATTGCTGTAGCCTTGCAGCCTATTTAATGGACAGAAATTACAGTGGTATCAGTCTCCTCGTGTAATTCAATACCGGACTGCTAATAGAGTAGATTTCAAAAGTCAAACTACTGCTGTAACAGGTCTTACATCATTACATAAACAAATGCTTTGTATAAGGCAGCCAACAGTACAAACACATAAAGAATAAACAAAAATGCAGAGGTCTCTGCTATGTGTAGTCTTCTCTCACTACTTTACTCCTCTGGTCCTCTCCCAGTCAGAGAGAGGGGGGGGGGGATCATCAATGAAGACAGGAAACACGGATTAATACGAGGTCCAATAACAGTATCCTGTGGTAGCACACTGGTGCATACTAAAAAAACAAAAACACTCATAGCGATGGCTGGCCATTCAGCGCTGCTTTTGAAGGCTCTTTGTCGAGGTCCCCAATAAGCTCCACCTGGACAGACTGCTGAAACAAAACCATGGACAAAGAGATTAGGAATAAGATGTAATTTAACAGTGAGGCTTCATTCTTTCCTGTCTGACATAAAGTGGCCTTCATCTCTGGAGGTCACATTTTCGCACTAGGGAGCCAATACACTGTCACAACATTAAAATACTGCCTTCTGGCTTTGGGACCAGCTTGGGTCAGAAACTAGACCTTAATAACTTGGTCTGCGTAGGGCATCAGAAGCTGAAAGCTGCTTTGAAATGTGATAATCAACAACGTGTGTGTCTTTATTAAGAAATTTCATTAATCACACGAATCCTGTTTGCGCCATACCTGAATGCTCTGGATATTTCCATTGGGCGTGTGATTTTTGGGTGTGAAAATGGACTTGTGGTTCTCCTTGGGTGCCTTCTTTCTTCCTCCCTTCTGCTCTGCAGTGGCAACACCATTTGGTTTGTGGACACAGAGCACCTTCTGGAAGCTCTGCTTGAAGTTATCAGAGAGGAATCCATAAAGAATCGGGTTGGCGCAGGAGTTGACGTAGGTGAGAATGACCAGGGAGAAGTAGACAGTGGTTTCGTTCTCGGGGATGACATGAATCAGGTTGACAATGTTGGTAGTGAAGAAGGGCAGCCAGCAAAGTACAAACACCAACACGATGATCACCACCATGCGCGTCACCTTACGCTCCGATTTACGGCGCTTAGTGAGACCTGCACGCACGCCAGCTGACCTCACCTGAAAACGAGACGGTTGATTGGGAAGAAAAATTTAAAAAACAGGAATTACACACCAATAAAAGCGAGAGGACGAACGTATCTGTCTAATTACCTTGATGACAATGAGCAGGTAGCAGAGGCAAATGACAACCAGAGGACCAAAGAAGCCCAGGGTGGATGTGTAAAGGATGAAGGCGATGGACCACAATTCATGCGGCTCAGGCCAGGTTACGTTGCAGGTCCTGAACTCCTCCTGTACACGTGAGTAGATCGTGATTGGCAGCACCACCAGAAACGATACAACCCACACCATGGTGTTGAAAATCTTGGCTACTTGTGGTTTCCGCCATTTGGCACTGCGGATAGGATGGACCACAGCCAGGAAGCGATCGATGCTCATCACCGTCAGGCAAAAGGTGGAGGCGAACTGGCTCATGGCATCAGCGGTCATGTACAGTTTGCAGAAGAAATTTCCATACGGCCAGTAGGAAAGCACACTATTAGTGCCCAGAAAGGGAATTCCCAGGATGTAGAGTTCATCCGCCAAGGCTAAGTTGAGGATGTACATGTTGGTTACCGTCTTCATCTTGGCGTAGCGAACCACTACATAGATGGCCAGTGTGTTACCCAGAAGACCCACAATGAAGACGACGGTGTAGATGACTGCGGTGACCACATTGAAGGGCATTGGCTCGGGCACGTCTGAGATATTTCTGGAGGTGGCATAGCCGGGGTAGCTGGAGCTGTCATTGTCAGATATCGACGTCCAATTGTCTTCCATGTTGAAGCAGCGAGTGTTGGTGTCTGTTTGGAGTAGGAAATAGCTTATTAGAGAAAAAAAACAGACACAAATTTACAATTATTATAAAGCATATTTAACAACAACAACTCAAGAAAATCATGTTATGTCTACTTTTCACACCATGATGATGTCTGGGCATGATGCCCATATCTACCAGGAGAGAAGAGAGACTTTCCATTGAAGCGCCTGGGCATGTGGCCAACAAGCCATTTATCTTAATGGGAAGTTGCACTTTAGAAGAAGACGACATTAGTTAATCAGGTTTCAAAAACTGTCACTGCTGTTAGATGTCCACAATAAGGGAACAGAGACAGAAACAAAAACCTGCAGCCAAGTGGCACGTAGCCCACACTCTTAAAAGCTGGAGTGATAAATATATATATAATATTATAACATTTATACTGTTGAAGTGGGTTTTTGGGCCAAATGTATAGAGCTAAAAGTTATTGATTTTTTGAAATAGTACCCTAGTTTTATGAATCTCCAAGTGTACAAATTCAGATTAACTGCAAGGTTTAACCGTACTCTATAGCTCTTTAATTGATGATATGAATGATGAATTAAAAATTTAGTCACATACTGTAGGTTAATAAAGGCTCAACAGGAGGTACACGTAGGGCGACTTCATTGATTAGTAAGGACATTTGCTGTGACTTTGCTCTTCTGCATTCATGCTCTCAAATTTTTGCTGATATCAGAAAAAAAAAAAGTTCAAACCTAGTCCACTTGTCCTTGCAAAAAATGCCCCTGGATCCTACAGATTTTTGTGTTTTTGCTGCATTCATATAAACGATCACTTTACCCTGTACTATAATGCAACAAACCAGCCAGCATTCACATCTGCTTTGTGTTTGGGGAACGTTGGGCATATTTAAGGCGTTTGTCCTTGACGATTGTTAACTAAACATTTTTTTTAGGTAGACAATGAATTGCTTATTGATTGAAGAGATATTTGCATACTGCAATCCAATCTATAATGAAAAATAACATAATAAATGTATGCACAAAACCATGAATATGAAGGCATTCCGCAGGCACAAATGTGATATACAATGCATTCTTATATAGCCTGGAATAAGAGCTCTCACATCCTTATAATTAAATAATTTATGCTACAATTGTAACTAAGTGCATTTACAAATTCAGGGTACTTTTATTTCAGTTGAGTATTTCCCTTTAATGCTTTATACTTCAGTACATCTCAGAGACAAATATTCTTTCTATCCAGTAAAAAGCATGCATCATGCATAAGTGTTCATTTATGGGTTGAGAAAACACATTTGGAAACCTACAAACACATTTCAACCTGATATGACGCATTGCTGTGGATTAAACTACCCAACAGTATATAAGGTAAAGGTAGCTCAAGCTTAAATATCCACAGTAACAGTAAAATGCAACAAAGCATCACTAAAATTAATCCAAAACATTAAATTTAATACTACATTTTGCTGATAATACTTACATATTTTAAGTATATTAAGGTGTTTTTGCTTGTAGCATCTTTCACAGTGTGTCATAATCCAAATTCTTTGTATACTTTACTGCATATGTCCTCACCTGTGCCTTGTGGCTGTCCTAAAATAATAATAATAATAATAATAATAATAACCTCATAACCGTCACTTGCAACCCGAGGCTGTGAAAATGTGTTGCACAAATAAATGGTCTGACGTGAAGATTCACTGAACCGCGCTTCAAAACACGGGAGTGACGCGCAGCCCACAGCATGTTGTTGAAAACACAAACATTTGAAGCCCCTGTCCCCTTCAGCCTGCATGGGGCTTGACATTTTTGTCCAGCAGACTATGAGCTGTAGCCCACAGTCATGGGAGCCATTTGAAGCGTTCACACGCACGGCTCGTTAAATCTGAGTTGAATAAATGAAAAAAAAAACTTCTGTCTCCTGCCATTACGCATATAACAACTCTGCTCCACATCCTTTGTTGAGAATTAAATGACTAGAATAAGAGATGATAAAAATATACGTGTCACGGCTATGTTTTCCTCGAAAGAATTTATATTTAATTTCATTTTATAAGCAGGTTATTTTTCTGATAAATGCCGTCACATTAGTAGATGGGATTCATCCTACCTGTGCGCTCCCGTGCGCTTTGTCCTCTCCGCTATCCGGTGGCGTGATGCGCGTCTCCCGCTGTGTTCAAGCGTGTACTTTGTCTGAGGTCAGAACCAACTCTGTCGCTCTTTTTCCTCGTCGCTTGAAGGAAACACCACCTCACACTCGACTTTTCATCCTGAGGCATTTTCTTGATGTCAAGCTCGTTCAGATTCCCATGATCAGAGACGCAAAGCGGGCCAGTATTATCTTTGATTTTTCCAGAAATTTCCAGCCCGTGAAGGAAATTCTGTTGAAGTGAGATAAGGGCTCCAATGATGACGATGAGGAGTCACTCACAGGGTCACACAATGTCGACAACATCGACGCTCTGCCAGTATTTATGGGGAAAACGTCACCCCGCCTCTGTATGTTAAAGTCCCACCCATGGGTGCTTGTAATCATCTCACAGCCAAGACCAGTTTTTGGTGCAAAAGCTGACATTCTTTTCTTTCTTTTTTTTTTTTACCTGAAGCATTTATAGCTAGAACCTACTGTCTTCCATCCTGAAGTGATACTAACTTTCTTCCAACTGTGTGTGTGAGACAAAGAAACACACACACAGAGGGATGGGGTAATGTCCAAATCTAGCCTGGGGAATAAATCACCTTGATGGTGGCCGGGGGGCACCTGAGACGGAGGGAGAGAAATTAGGCTGAAATGGAAAAGGATGGTAGGACGAGAGTGCGCACTGGGGGAGAGAGATTTGATGGCAATTGTCTGGGAAAGCTGCCTACTTTTAAGCCATTAACTTCATGTTGCTGTCATCCGGGTCAGTGCAGCATTAACAGCAGGCTGCCGCACATGGACACACTCACAAAAGAGTTTTGGACTCAGTCTGTAGGGGACAGGTGCGGTGCGGATGTGTGTCTGTGTGCAATCCATGCACTGACACATAGGTGTAGGTTTACAGTATGTCCTCCATTCCTGCACTTTCCCATCAGACTACAGCATCGGAGAAGGTCGAGAAAGGACAATGAGAAGTTGTTGACGCTTTATTGTTTACAGTATGAATCCTGTTGGACCGGTACTTGTGATTTGTGACATTACACTGCACTGTAAGCAAACACTGCCACACAGCTGTGTGTAGAGGCTTGCCCTGAAGGGACAGTAGTGTGTAGTAGTGTGGCACTGAGGATGCCAGGATAATCATATGGCTTATTTACACTGTGTTTTCTCCGGCGTGGGCAGTTTTCAAGGTTACAGTCGCTATTTCAACCACAAAACAGTCACGCAACAAATACTGTTTCTGGACACAGTATTAGAAACATTTACTTTCATAGAGCTATTAAATTACTCGGTATTAAACTGTGCTAAACGATCTGATTAAAGAATCACAGGCTGACAGGGATGGTAATTGATAATTCATGGACCAGCCACGGTGTAGTGAAGGTGGTAGTCTAAAAGTTTAATCCAAACTAATCCAAAGAACAAACTGGACACACTCTGTACACACAAACACACACATGCAGCCACTGCAGTGCAGAACCAAAAGGGTTGCAGGAGATTTGTCTTTGTTTAAAAAGATCTGGAGTTTTATCTGTAAACCAGGGAAAAGTGTATGTACCTGAAAATCTGGAAGAAATTCTGATACTCAACAGAAAAATACTTCCTTCCTTTCTAACAACTGTGCTATGTTGCATACTAATACTCTACCTGCAAGAAATGCTTTACTTTGCATTTATCTAATAACAGACTCCAGTGCACATTTGGCCGGGCATCCCTGTGCCATGTCAGACGGCGACCTGGTTGATCCTGCCAGTAGTTTATGATTACGCTGGCAGTGTAATCAATGCATCATGCATGATCTTATTTTGTCATTGTTTTAGTTTTAGTTCTCTTCAAGCCGGAGTTGGAAGATCAAGCTGGAGTCAGAATTTACAGAAATGAAATCAGCATGGTTCTTTCTTATAGCTCTGACTTTGAGCAGTCTGCATTCTCCTCCTGGCGTCCTACATCAAGCTTCCTTGAGATCACAGACAATGGTGTCAGTCTCAGACTTTTGCTGGGCTGATGTCAGAAAGCCAACGAGAATCGATCGGAGAACTCTCCCAAAGTAAAAAAAAAAAGGGAGTGTGACTGATGTGTGTGTGGTGTTTGTGGCCCGCAGGAGCTCTCCGCCAAGCTGAATCAATACTCCACCTCTGATCCACCAAGAGGAGACAGAACGGTGTGTGTGTGTGTGTGTGTGTGTATTTGTGTGTGGAGGGCAGGGTTGAAAAAAAAAAAAAAAAAAGCGGAGACAAATAAAGGAGGTGATGTCCAAAGTGGCGACTCTGTGGCTGATGCTGCGTGTCGAGGTCAGAAAGTGAAACAATCATCTCTGCGCCTGTACGTTGAACTCACATCACTTCTGTCTAACTGATTCTTTTCTGCCTCAAGTCAGCTTCGAAAGTCTAATTATTTCTAATTGGACTGTGGGGAAATAGCTGTCGTAATGGAGCAAACCGCCAAAGCTTCTTATATTCTTTTTCTAATTATGTTTACTTCCTGCTTCAGTCGTCACTTAAATCGTGTCAAGAAATGACATCAGGACAGTTGTGTCAGGGAAGTTCACCTGTGCACAGAGACTCCAGGTGGAGCTGTTGGCTGCGGTGCACTTGACATGCAGCGAGGCAGCGTCTCTGTGCTGCTTGCCGTCATTAGCACGCTGTAAAATAACAGAGATGGCAAAAAGCCTGCGCGTGTGTTACTTTCATGAACATTATTTCTGCTCTCACCCAATTTTCCCCTCATAGTTACTTTAGAAATGATACAGTGCTCAGATTTATATGAAATGTTGCTGCAAAAAAGGGAGTTGTCTCCGTCAGTTTACGACCTCTCTTGCACTGACTGCAAAGTAAACACCAAATAAATGTTCAAACACTGACCTGTATTTTGTTCCAGCTATTTTAAAACTTTAAGACAATATGAATTAAAAATTCTCCAGGAAACATGTCCCCTAATTCACTGAGATAGCAAAGTTGTTCTTCTACTGGCTCTGAAGTCACCTGCGTTCACATTCATGTTTCTTATTTATGCTAATGAATTTTAGTACTTCATATTCCTGCTAACAAAGCCCCTTTGTACTTTGCCCTGAGGTGCAAATGAAAGGAGTTAAATAGGAAAAGGCTATTATTATTTTATTATTAAAGTAAACTGATTTGATGCCTGACTCACAACTTGTCAGGACACGATTTTTTTTTAAATAGTTCCAGGGTGGATGAGAGAATGATTTTCTAAAAAAAGATACGTTATAAGCAGTTAGGCAACATTTGGTGTTGTGTTGTGACAGCGTCGGCCTGTGTTTGGAGAAAGCGGGCTCAAAATAACCCCTTCAGGAGCCAGGTGAGTGCAAACGAGAGAAAAACTGTTGTTAAAGTGAACATAATGACACATCATACTCATCCCCGAAGGTGAGTAATCATCTTAAAGACATAAATATTGACTGTCGTCAAATGTACTATTGTTTTATTCTCATAAAATTAAGGATAGTATATCTTTGTGAAACATTTATTAAAATTCTTCTTTGCAGCCCAGCTGACAGTGAGTGATTGGTAATCTGACACTGGCCAGCTTATATCATATAAAGAGTGGAAATTAAAATACATTATATTATCATACACATGAATATAAATGAACCAAGGTTAGAGTTATGACAATGGTTCTGACTAAGTCATTATCAGTATCATTCCAGACAAGTAGTGCCATTGTAAATATGTTTTTGAGTAAAAAGGCACATTTCAACACTTAGACCACCAGAGTTGAGGTTAAAGATGCTTCATTTGAAATGATTGACCACCATTCTATTTATGCCGCATCTAATTTGTGACATGATCTTTACAGCGATCATAAAAACACATTTCAAAAACAAGTAACGCAACACGCTGACATGAATTCACTTTTGTTTTATTGTTATTGAGCCTGTTATCAGCATAATTGGATCCATCAGCTGGACTGTGGTCCTTGCACATGTATAACTGGGTTAACTTGATTTGATTGTTGGTGGTTTGACACGACATCTGGTCCTCTAAGCTGGCTTAACACCGTGGGTCTGCTGTCAGAGACAGAAAATCCTTCAACCCCATCCTTGAACTAGTTTTTACACACATAATATGAATACTTTATTCTTAACGAGCTGTTATAAATGTGCTTTCAAAAAGAGAACTTCAGGGTTGTAAAGACATATTTTTTTGTTGGATAATTGGCCAATAATTGTTCACTATTAAGGGGAGATATACTTAGACCTCTGCCAAAGTCAACAGTCCAGTCTTCTATGTTTTCAAATATAAAGTGCATTGAAACTGTTTAATCAGAATGAGAATCACTTTTTTTGGTCACACATGAGGAAAGTTACACTTTGCGCTCAGTGTACATACAGATACAGACAAAAATACATTTTTAAAAAAACAAGGAACTTGCCAATTATTTTTACGTTAAGTGTGATAAAAGATAATGACCACAAAAAAGGAAGCAGAGTAGCTGTGAGTCCGAATGACTCATACGATGTTATCACAACTACGGTTATTTCACCTCAGTGGCTCACAGCGTGTGGCAAGAATGTCGAAAGACTGCTCAGATTTCAGGGCCATGCGTGTCATTAAACTGTGTCGCTTCTATGTCAGTGTATATAATATTATGCACAGAAAGATCGTTTCACCGTGCTCCGGCGTTTAAAAACCTTCACTTGATGACTTGCTACAACTGAGGGTCACATTTTGTAACTTTAAAAGTCCGTAATGACTACACCACCAGCATATCGCCAGAACTTGAGGGGTGATGCATCTTGTCAGCTTAGTAATTGTCCCAAAGGGCATCCGCATTATTTTTAGAGGATGAGGATGAAATGCTCTTTTTTTTTTTTTTTTTGGTAACAGAAACCTGAGGTGACTTTTAAAATGAGTCATAGGCTGTTCAGTGATAAGGAGCATTAAGAAAAAAAGACAACGTCACGTAAAGCAATGTGTCATTTATTAACTGGTGTAAATAAACTGATAAAAGTTACTTTTGATTGCCATTGCTTGAGAAATAGCTTGCTCATAGGTCCCTGCTGTCCCTGCTGTTTCAGAGTAGTGAGCACACTGCATTACTTTGGCAGTAAAACAATGTGAACTTTGAGAATCAAGAACAGAGAGCAAACGTATTTAATTACAGAGATTATTTAATTACATTATAAACCACTTATGTAGACGTTCATATGTTGCTTATAAATGCTGAATAAGGGCTGAAAGAGAAGTGTTACCATTAAAATGTCTGTCACGGCTGCTTCATTGGCAGAACCAAATGATTTATTTCTCTCCTGATACCAATGAATAATTGTCATTGTGTACCAGTCTCCTCATTAGTTTTGCATTAGTCCTTCTTTAGATAACAGAGTGAAAGGAAAGTTGGAGGAAGGTCACTGATTTGATTAGCACTTCTTTCCATAGACACCGCTTCCCATTGTTAAGTCGTGGAGAGTCTTTAGAAACCCTTATAAACAGAAATCTGACAACGTTTACAATGGTTTATGAAAGTCACAGGCACTATGCAAGGATACAATGGTTGATATAATAATGTGTGTATAACGTATGGCTTGCAAAACTAAAACAACAATAACTTTTCCAACTGCTCTGTAGATGCAAACGAGCCCAACATAGATATATCTATGGATTATACACTTTAGTTTTATTTTGAATTTTTCACCTGGAGTGGATGAGACAACGTGCAGCACATCCACTGTTTGCATTTTGTCTCTCATGTAATCAAAGTCAGAGCAGACCCTGCTGTCTACGGTTTGCTGCTGTGTCTGACATGCACCCTTTAGACTAATGACTTAAACGCGGCCCGTCTTTCTGACAGAGTGACATGAGAAGAAAGGCAAAATTTCCACGCTTCAGCTGCTCCATTTGATCCGAGTTCACTCACGCAGATTGGCGTGTCAGGTAGCACAATGGCGGGAGGATTACAAGTTAGATTTGGTTGACGTTTCCAATTGGTTAAAAAAAGGAAATAATTAATTGACGTCACGCTTCCTAGCTTTCAACCCCTGCCCACCACATCGCCGAGGAAGAAAAGAGGCTAAATTAAAGAAAGAAAAAAAAAGAAAGAAAGAAAACACCTCGCAACAACTCCATATGCCGCAGCTGCCCGCTGATTAAAGGATTTTCCTTCTTCACTTTTCCCACACATCCTTCCAAAGTCTGGAAATATCTTGCTGTCCCTGTCTGCCTCCGCCTCTATCTCATCAATCTCTGTCCTTTTGTCCTCCTTGTTCCTTCTTTTTCTATCTCATCTCTCATTGGCTGCTCTGCTCGCATCATCCGTGTTCATGTCCTCTTTTATTTGTGGTCACCGGACAATACATTGATCACAAAAAACAGGATTTAAACATATGAATACTCCTATTTTTTTTTTTTTTTATGTCAAAGTTAGATGAGAAGCTCAATGCCACTCTTAAAACTGCACAATAAAATATTGGGAGTGTAGATTAGATTAGATTCAACTTTATTGTCATTGCACAAAGTACGAGTACTGAGACAGTGAAATGTAGTTTAGCATCTAACAGGAAGAGTAATGTAGTACAGGGATATATAAATAACAGTGGGAAATTGTCGAGGGAGACCTAAATTAGGTCTGTATAAATGTGAAGCTACCTCTGCTAAGCAGCTGGTTAGCTTAGTTTAGCACCAATATTTGTAAATGGGAATATGAAGGTAATCAGACAGTACCTCTAAAGCTCACTTGTTAACACATCATGTTGTTTGATTAAGCCATACAAAAAAAAAAAAAAAAAAAAAAAAACGAGGTGTAAAACCAGTATGATGTGGTTTTATGGGGCCGGACTATTTCTTGGCCAGGTGCAGTAACTTTCTGACATATTTACCGTACAGATATAAGACGGTCGTATCAATTTCCTCTGCACAAGAAATCGAAGCATATTACCCAAAATGGAAACTACTTCCTTTGATCAACAAGCTGCAGCACCCATAAACGACGAGATGGCAACACACATAGATTCACAAGGCATAATTTGACTATAACCTGGTGTAATAAACTAGAATAAGAGCTCAGTATTACTACCTGGCCTGTTTGATCACTCTTTGTGTATCAGGATCCAAAGTTCCATCAGGCCATTCCTTATTTTTATGACAGTGATATTACAGTTTCAATCATTAACTAACTTTACATCTTTTCAAACGAGTCTTAAAGTTTACAGTATGGCTCCGGCGCTGTTTAAAACCCTATTCAAATCCTTTCATATCACTTCAAACCTACATACATTTTGCTCTCAGTTCGTTTTGATAAAGCGGCGCCTTCACTGGTCGCGGACACAGAACACAATACGTATAGAGTAGGCGCTGTCCAGGGTGTAAACAATCCAGTTGAAGATCGTCATAAAGGTGACCACCACCAGTTTAGCCCGGGAACAGTTAGGGCCGCAGTTGCTAATGTCACGAAAACTATACAGCGGCCATATCACCACAGCTGTCGTGTACATCACTGCCGCCAAAATGTTATAGACAATCACTAGCTTGTCGAAGGGGAATGGAAAAAAAGTGGACAGCTGTCCAAGGGAGAGCAGGATTATGAAGATGGCAAAAATGAAGCACAAGCAGTACACGGCCACGCACCACTTCAGTCCTGGGCTGTGGAACTGGTTGGGCTCCAGGGACGTGTAGATGAGACAGGCGATGAATGTCTCCAGCATCTTCATTATACCAGGCAAAGTGGAGAGGAACCCAATGGTCTCCCCTCTTGGATGAAGGCGAGTTAAAACCACCTCGCTCGCATACACCCCAAAACAGACCCAGGACACCACAGAGGCACCAATCGCCCGATGGCAGGTCGTGCAGGTGAAAAAGGTTGGGTAGATGATGGAAGTTGTGAGGCACATGAGGGTCGCCAGCATAGCGAAGGCAGTGGTGAAATCCTCCCAGGCAAAAGGCAATTTTGCACTGACAGTGCTGAACTCCAGGATGAGGATGAGAAAGGTGAAGAAGAAGCAGAAACACCAGGTGAACATGCACCATGCCCAGTAGGAAGATTTAAAATATCCCGCTGTTGCCACCAGGCTAAAACACATACAAGTGAGGATGGCTGCCATTATTCGCAAAATGCCCACCGGCTGGGTGAGCGACCGAAAATCCACTTTAACCATGGCTGAACAGGATTTGTCTGTTTGACCTAAAAATGTTGTTTTGTTTCCAGTCAGTTGGTTCTTCTCAGTGTTTGCTCCAGCACAGCAAAGATCCTGACGAAGATATCCATGTAGGCGAGGGCCTGAGATAGGTGTGTTCTTCGAAAATGAAATTCAAAGTGTGGGTGACGTGTGTTCAAACAGGGCATCCTGGGCTTATCTGTGTAGTTTATGGCCCCTGTTTTACTCCACGGATTGGATACTTGGTTGGGTGTTATCATGGTCTCCTCACAACGCGCACACTGGACTCTGGTCCTCGGCGCAGGCCTTGTTTTTAGAAGCTAATCTCTGGCATAATGATGGGGGTGTAGGTCACATCCTAAGGAAGATCTTACTCTGTTACCGAGTTCACTTCATTTATCCGTGGTAAGTTAAGTAAGAGTTTTTATGAAATCACAGCCCCCATGAATCTGCAGAATCTGCCTTAAGACAAAACAGAAGCATGACATCATTTATTCTGAATTGGATTAGATTTTATTTAATGTTACTTACTTCCTATCCTGTTCTGTCTTTTCTTTTTACCCTCAAGATTTCTCACGGTTGTTGCTGATATCATTAAGATAAGCAGGCCAGGCTTTTATCCTGACCAATTACTCGCTTGCTTTCATTATATTATTAAAGAAAGACTATTACAGCTATTATTACTTTCTAGGTCCATAAATAATGATTGTTTTTATTAAGGATTAATCCAAATGAATCCAAACCTCAAAGATATTCAATTTAAAGTGATTCAAAATGTAGAAAAGCAGCAAATTTGCACATTTTTGAAGAATTACTGAAACCATTAGCTGATCATCAAATAGTCTGATTATCTTACTGACTCTACATCTACTTATAGATCATGCACACAAGTTAACCTGTGAGAGCGCAGTCACTTTTGAACGTGGGAGCGGAGCTGTGAAACACGTGTGAACATCGCCTCTGCATGTTTCACTTTGACACACCTTTGCAAACATGCCCTGAGGAGGACAAGGTGGCTCCCACTGCACCTCTTTAACCATTAAACAGACTATTTAACCATTAAACATATTCTGTGATTCATTCATTGAAATGAATTTGTTAAAAAAATGTTAAGAAAAACAAATAATACACCCACAAGCCATGTACAATAACCTCACACTTTTGTTACACTTTATTCGTATTTCACAGGATGAGATCGACAAGAATATGCAGTAAATAAGTTTGCACACAGCCACATACAGTACATGCTGTATTAAAATAAGGATCAGATGAAGATCGTGGCGGATGAAAGAGTGAAAGAGAAATAAAAAATGTAGTTACAAATGGGATCTTTGAGTTCCAGACTCATTCCCGACCTATGTTCTGCTGACAAAGAAGACCAGCCTAAAGGAATAAACAGTATCCACAATATAAGCAACGAGGTTGAAACAAGTCATGAACGAGATCACCACTAAATGATTCCATTTACACAAAACCCCACCCAGGCCGTAACTCGGGCAGTAACTCGGCTTTGGGTTGTTCTGGAAGCTGTACAATGGCCAGATAACCACAGCTGTGATGTACATCAAAACCGCCAACACATTGCAGCCCGTCAGGACTTTGTCAAATGGTGCAGGGAAGAGAGAGAGAAGGCGGCAGATGGTAAAAACAATAACAATGACGGCAAAAATGAAGCAAATGGAGTAGACAGCCACACACCACTGGAGCCCTGGGAACCTTGTGTACCGGTTCTCGTCCAAGCAGATGAAGATGATGCAGGCTACGAAGGCCTCCAGAACCTTGAGGAGACCTGGAACTGTGGACAGAAATCCACTAATCTCACCAGGTTTGGCACGGGTCAGCCCAACTTCAACAGCGTACAGAATGAAGGCCAGACAGGAAGTGACACTGGCACCAATCTGTTTGCTGCAGCTAGCGCAAGTGAAGAAGGTAGGATAGATGATGGAGGCTGCGAACACCTGCCATGAGAGAGATTAGCGTCAGAGTCAGTATCTGATTATTATCCCCAAAATACATAATTCAAGTTCCAGTATGAGGCTATTTAAGATGATTAGATGCAGATATAAAATGTTGTTGGTTATCAAAGCTTGTGTCCTGTATCAAACGTAGATTTGAATATTCCCAGCAATACTAATGTTCAGTAGCAGGTATTCACTGATGTACCTCGCCAACAATCTGCAACATGTTTATCTGAAAAAGGCAAATAAGAATGCAAATAAGGCACCCACCATTAGAGTAGCCAACATGGCGAAAGCGCAGGTGAAGTCATCCCAGGAAATGGGCAACTTCGCGCTGAGGCCGGTGAATTCCAAGACGAGTATGAGTAAGGTGACGCAGAAGCAGAAGCACCATGTGAACATGCACCACGTCCAGAAGGACACACTACCGCTCTCCACTGATGCCACCAGGCTGAAAGTGATACAGGTGAAGATCACCTCCAGTATCCTCACGATGCCCACAGGCGCCGTCAGTGTCCTGGCATCCAGCGTAACCATGGTGATTGTAAGTTGTCTCCTCTCTCCTTGTTTGCTGTATTTTTTATAACACAACACAATTTTCAGTCCGAGCCACTCGTGCCGTTAGTGCAGCCTGAATGTCTGTGATGGACAAAGGAAGTCAGGTGAATGTAGATCCTCTGGCCACTCCCTTGTAGTTATATGGAGTGTTTGTGCAGTGGGGGGGAAGTTGTCTGTTGTTCACTTCCATTTGCTTATCGGTTATGTGGCATAGGGCTTGGTCAATAAGGGCTCTGATTATTACAGCGGTTATGTGTCACAGGAACGGCACATTATGACAGAGGCATTCGACCTTTAATTCATTACACATCCATTATGTGTGCTAACTTGGTGGCATGTCCACCCATCAATATTTCAAGTCTGTAAATGTTTTACTGGCAGCTTTATAGGCAGGCCTTAGTACTACAGTAGAAAATGTTTGTCTTTTACTGGAGAATGTAGGTGTGGGATACAGCAAAGGAAACACACGATCCATGATATAACATCGCGGTCTTGGCCATTAAGGCGTTGACTCACCTCATAAAGGTGATACATTACTGCTATTAATCAAAAACCAGTCTACTGCCAAATCTTACTACTAACAACTAACACACACATTAAGTGAGTCAGGATGTTGTCTTAGATAACATAATTGGCTTGTGTTGTGCAGGCATACAATGGAGACATGTAGATTAGCCTGATAGAGCATGATTTTACTGTGTAAACATGTGTGCCAGCCCTTACTGGCTATTCAATACTTTGCAACATGAAAATCATTTAAGCAAAACTACAAACCATTTTATGACTGACTTTACTTTATATGACAGTAGTGTTGACTCAACTATGACATGCTCAACTTTCATGCCAAGTGGTGAGGGCGGGGCTCATGGTTAACCATCCCCATTCCTCCCATCCCACAAACCAGGACCCCCAAGCAAAACTCATTTCAAAACTACTTCTAGATTTTATTGAGTTTTGCCAGCACAGTGCTCACTCTTTCTGTATATTATCTTGTAAAAACAGATGACTTTTGTTACTAAATGACTGCAAACAAACCACAGCTTACACGGCTAGCCCATATTTGCCTGGTTTGTTAAAATCAAAAGAATAGCAAACGCCACGTTTAGGATAATTTATTTAATACCACTGATACTAGAGGCTCTCTAGGCATGGCACTGCAACCGCAAAGGGAAAGATAAGTTGCTTTCATTGTCATTAAGCAATTGCCGCATTGCTTGCACATTACACAAACACACACACTCATCCACACACCTCCTGTTTTCTCCTGTGAGTTGAAGTAAGAGATCAAAGACTTCTATTCACACAAAACGTTTATTCCTATTAAACTTTTCTCTGAAATGTTTTGAAATTCCAGCACCTCTCTTTGCCAAGATTATCCATCCGTGCACGTGACAGGTGTTGTATATCAATATGCTGATTAAACAGCATAACTATGACACAGTACCTTGGACTGGTCACAAGGCCACTTTAAAATGTACAGTTTCAAACGCATTAGGAACTGAATTATGGCTACTTAGATTAGATTAGAAATCCTTTATTAATCCCAAAGTGGGAAATTGCATTGCAGCAACAGTAGACTAGATAAATAAAAACAACCTAGGCATGTTACGTAGTAGTATGAACAGAAAATATAGGATGAGACATATTAAAATAAAAGTAGTAGTACAAAATATAAAATTCAAGTATACAAATAAATAAAATTAAATATCGGATTCAACCAGCATGTACAAGTGTGCAGTATTTAAATGTACAAATGGGCAGTATAGTGTACTTCACACACAGATTATAGCATTTTTTTCCCCAGAGGGGCAAAGTCAAGACCCCTCTCTGCCTTACTTAACTTTTTGGAAGCAATTCTTCATTTGCAAAGGCCACAAAAGTGACAGATACAGATAATTATTTATTTTGCATACACATAAATCTCTCAGGTCTTAAAAACTGATACAGACATCAGATCTTCTACAGATGGGGTTGCCATTTCCACGAGAATTGACCATACCTGTACCTGGCTCAGGCGCTCTGAGACAGAACTTGAAAGACAGTCAAAAGAGAGATTACTGTTTGAATTTTTGTTTTAAGTCTTATTTTTCCTACATTGTCCAAAGATATATCTTATATATCTTAAGATATATCTACACTTAACCCAAACCTCAAGGCTTTGAGGATAACTGCATCATATACACTGGCTTGGTCACCAGAGGGCAGCAGAGCACTCATGGAGAATAAAAGGCTTGGACCAGTTGCTGGTGTTGGTGCACAGCTATGCAGCAATCTAAGCACACTCCCAATAAAGGCTGAAGTTCAGTGATAGAAAATATAGTGTGTATAAAGTGATTCCATAACAGGACCAAGTGTATTACACAGATGAATTTGTAGAGTAACGAGGAAACTTCACAATGCTATCTAAATGTTATGTTACATTTGCACCACTCATGATGAACAGCTATGACTGTTGCCAACAGGAAGTGACACTATATTACCACCAACGCCAAAACTTCACACAAGTTAATGCACACAGCTCCATCTGAGCTATGGGGGGTTGTTTTTGTGATCACATACCCTGATAAGAAGCCCTGCAGCAAAAAATATTGTGATATTTCACTGGAAAAAATCATCTCTCTTTCTGTCTGTCTCTCTCTCTGTCTCTCTCTCTCTCTGTCTCTCTCTCTCTGTCTGTCTCTCTCTCTTTCACACCCACACACACAAACGGAACACGTACATGCACGTCATGATTGTGGTTTGACTGTGTTCTTGTTCATCATGTCATGTCTTGTTTACAAAATGGTTTGGCTGTTCACATAATGAACTGAACATGTTATGTTTTTATGAGTTGGGCACGACAGCAGTGATGTTAAACATGCAGTGGACCCCCCCCCCCCAACACACACTCATCTTGTAAAAGCAGAGCAGGGGTTAATCAATGATGGATTCATCAAATATCCAAATCAGACTTAAGGACAGGTAGCGTACTGTAGGCTGGGATGTTAAAACGGCTTGCAGAGCACTTTGAGTTTGGCAGGTTATACTGGTCCGTGTATGGCACAATCTCTACTCCCCTTGGCAGTGTGGAGGTTGATGTTAAGATGTCAAGCTGTTGCTCTGTTGACAGATGAATTAGATTTAATAGAATAAATTGTGAAATCGTAGTCAACATCATTTAAACTGTTGAGACACAGTGAAGACATTTTGAAACCACAGAATAAAACACCTTGACAAATGACACAATCCAGTTTTTGCTGTTGTTGTAATGCACGGGGCTCAGTCCCGGCCTTAACCATATTGGTGCCCGAGGCAAAATTAAAGGTGGTGCCCCCCTTGCATGGCAGCACTGCCAGTTTACATCCAAACACACAAGAAACTGAATATACAACATATACATGTAATATAAATAGCTTGCACAGAGTAGAAGATTTAACTGCCCATGAAATAAAAACTGTAAACAAGAGGTGGAGGCGACATGAGGATCGCTTGATGTTGCTGAAGCGGCGATAACTGGTGACTGGGTGGGATTCAGATATCTCAGCAGCACATCTGAAGAGAGAAGAGGAGTGTCTGAAACCGTTGGCTGTTATAGTCTAATCATAAAAAAAAAAACAAAACATGATACCAAGAATAAAATGAAACAAATTATAAAAATGAAAAACCCAAGAGAGGCATGAATTCCCCCTTCTGATATGCAAATTAGATTCAAAGCAAAGAAGTATTAAACTGCCGTGTAATATAACATATAGGAGTGCTAAATTATGAAGAATTAACATTAATGATGTGCACTTTAACACTGACGTAAAGTTTAACTCTATAAACACACTTTAGACAATATGAACTGTAACACAACAAACAACCAGCCTTACAACTCAAACCGTGTTAGGCTGAAAGTTACTGTCATCAACATAACATCATCTTCACTGTACTTCTGTCTTTGTTCTCGTTTTTCCTCCTCCTCCTTTTCTTATCTTCCTTCCCCCGGCACCAGAGAGTTTTGGTTCGTTTTCATATTCTTATATTGTCAACGAGAGGTGACGTCAGAAAACTGAGAGCAAGTACAGTCTAATCCGTCAGAGGAGGGGGGAAAGTTACTCTTTTTTTTTCTCCCCCCCATTTGTGGCGCCCCCTGGATGGACGGCGCCCTTAGCATACTGCCTACAGTATACTGCCTATGCCACAGGTTAATGGGGTTGTATATTGTACTTCAGGTTCAATGAGGGCTTCTTAATTGTATTCACAAAGTGCATAGTGGTGTTTAAGTGGACTTTGTAACATCAGTTCTGCTTTCTTAAGCAGCCTAACAGTTTCATGTGCTTATACTATACTCTAACAATAACCATGTTTATTATGCTATAAACATATAGCTGTTAATGTTAATTGCTGTTAAACTGATGGGTGTATATGTAGAATTTAGATGAGCTTGCAGTGTTGTTGCATATTTTTTTGATGACTGGTTATGTAATTTATTTATTTATGTACCAGAGAAGACGATGCACATTGATTAACATACACATCAACACATCAAAGTTAATGAGCTATTTTTCATCCCTGTGAAAATCACAGATGAAACTCTTTTCATTCAAACCTCTACAGGTATTTGTGAAAAGCTGTACTGTATAGCGCTCAGCCTACAGCTGCCAGTTGATCCATGATAGTTTATGTTGGGAGGGGACACAGGCGAATGCATTCCAGTTAATTCCTCCACTCCTCCCCCATCCACTTTCCCTCTGCTCTCCCAGTGGCCTCCGTGTGAGAGATACGCTGTTACGCAACACTGAGCGTGTGTGTGGCGGAAAATGTGTGAAGGGAAGTGGGACTACTCATGAAACACACCCAGGTCTGTCCCCCTGTGATAGCTCATTTTCTGTTTTACTGCATCCCAACCTTAAACACAACAATAACATAGATTTATGAAATAGCAGAGCAATTGAGGGTTTCTTGGGCTGCTGTGTCAAGTCGAATCACTGTTTTGCAGCAGAAATAACAACAGCAGAAAGAGAATGGTGGAGTAATGCACACTAAAACACAATGAAAGCGGAAAAACATCAACGCTTCATTAACTAGATATTCATCTAAGGCATTCACAAAAAATGTGCCAGTAAATGATCCAGATGAAAACATGTCTGCATCTCTGGATTCTTGGCTAAAGATGGCATACGCTCTGTACGCGTGTTCTGGTGTTCTTCTTGCTGAGGTGTCCTCAAACTGACCCCGCATCCTACTTTTCCTACGAAGGCAGGAAAGAAAAACACACCTTCCCACACGGGAAGGTACGGCGTAGATTCCTGAGTGGCAATGCTCTTGTGACAGTCCTGTGACCGCTCAGTAAGCCTGACGGTCATAAGGCCTTTATGTGTCAAAGTCATGTGTTAAGAGGTGGACATGCATGACGGTACAGATATTGATGAATATTTAGTATTGTGAAAGAGTGGGCTGTACTTCCTGGAAACACACCAGAGAGCAAGGAGAGAGAGAGAGGATCATATCCTGGAACTCATAAGAGAAATAATGACTTCCAGAGATTTCCTGTGCTGGTAGAACCGAATCAGATAATCACATATTGTTCTCATCTGCAAAAAAAAAAGATTATTATTCACTTGTTGTTTATCTGAATGTTTCTTTATTTCAAAATGATGAACTTCTTTTTTTCACCTCTAATTCAGCTTAAAAGGATTTTCTTTACATGATTCATACTGTTTCCAGGACAACGCAATGGAAAGTGAAGTGATTCCATAAAATGTATACTAACGGGCAACTGCGTACTTTTACGGAATTGTGTAATTTGCAGAACAAGCAATGCAACTTCTGCAATGAAACACAGCAACATCCTAAAAAGTTCATTTAATGGCCCTGGTTCCATGGCTTGTCAAACAGACACTGGCAAAGTAAACTATAGACAGACGTTATCTCATGACACTTTTCATGCAGTGCTGGTCAAGACTGTACTCTTTATATAATATTATTTACAGAGTAGCCAGCAGTTCCACCACGAGCCAGCGCTTGGCAACGGTCACGAGGAGAAACGTCCTTTTAACAGGCAGAAACCTCGAGCAGACCCAAGCTCATTCTCAGACAGTCATCCAACGCAACCGGTTGAGTTAACGATAGAGATGGGCAGATAGAGAGAGAGATAGAGAGAGAGAGAGAGAGAGAGAGAGAGAGAGAGAGACTTACTAGGTTTTGTTGTCATCTTTGGGTGTTACCTGTTGACCCGTGAGCGTGAAATGTGAGGAATCTCCCCCATTAGCCTCCACAACATACAAGAATGAGCGCAGTTGTGGTTTTATTTTATTTTTTTTCTTGAACGCTTGGAGGGCAGTTTGGTAGTTTTTCCCCTCCACATGCATCTCGTTATGACTCATACAGAGAAAATGCTGGTTGACAGGAGAAGAAAACAAGCTGTTACAATGATAGGCCGGTTTAACAAAAAAGGAGAGTACAGACTGACATTTTGTTCTGTTTGTCTGAAGTAATCATTTGGTCCCCCAGACCTTAAGTGGCATTCAGTAATACTAAAGAGTGTTTGATTAATGATATATGATATATGTTTGGTCAAAAAAAAACACACACATCAGCATCTCTCCCTCTCTTTTGAGTTCTGTATCTGTGAATTGTATTACCTTGCTAATTATTATTTGAACAAATACTGTAACAGTATTCTGTTTACTTTGTACACACAAACACACACACCCAGTTACATAAAAAATGGGAGGAGATATTGGGGGAGGGGCCACCAGCAAATTGCAGCTCTCCAGTCTTTTCACTATGTCGCACTAAAGGAAGCATAGAACAATCCTTTTTGGTGCAATCTTCCTCAGAAGTTGTTTTTCCATTGTGTCCTTGGCTTTTATTGTGCTGCTTTCATTCTCACTCAGGATCAGGCAGTTCCAGGAAAAAGGGTGCTTAACTCTGTCTCTTTTTTTTTGGATGAAAAATCACAAGTAAGTAAATCTTATCACACACATTTGTTATAGTTATACAGTTATAGGCTGCTGTTGTCATCATGCTAAAGTTTTGCAATTTGTGTGCAGTATGAATGTTGATATACCTAATTTAGCTTTTTCTAGTACCACCACTGTATAGACCAAATGTGTGTGTGTGTGTGTGTGTGTGTGTGTGTGTATATAGAAAATACTTATTCTGCTATAAGCATTATCCAGCCATGCTGTCCAGACAAAACAGGGCGAGGCACAAGAACAATTCTCTGTAAGTGCCTCGTGTAGGAGGCTCATGTTTCTCTAATTGTTTTAGGATAGATTTATGATGAGGCACAGGAAGTCTTGCAGGGACTGACTGGGCCTATTCACTATGAGCAACAGACTGGCCAGCATAAATTGTGACACAGCTTTCTTCTATATTATTTAAATACAACACTAATCCACTGATGCTGATTTAATGCATCTAAAATCTCAGTATGACGCATCTTCAGTTGTATCACTGAAAGATAATCTGGATGGCTATTGGGCCACCCAGGTCAATATAGTAAAACCTAAGTGCATTTAGACCTCAGCTCTATTACTCCACGCCTCTCACACTAAACAAATTTTTTACGGTAAAGTCCTGCTCACTGTTTCCGGCTTCTGGATGAATAGCTGCTGTGGTAACACAGCTTGACATTTTATTTATAGGTACACCTCCACCCTGTTTCCCCCTGTGGTGATAGTATGGAAATTTGCCCAGGCACAGTACTTCGCTACATTTCAGTGTTTCACTGGCAAACCTACAACAGCAAAATGCTCTTTAAACCAAAGTGAGGGTTTGAAAAAAGGGGAATTTGCGCTGATGAACCTACTAACTATCATCAATCTGAATCTGAAACTTCCTTTATACAGAGCTTTGTAGTGAGTTTAAGCTCATTGTTTGGTGTGTGGTTTGTAACTTCACTGTTCACTGTTTTGCTGCTGCAGTTTCAGTTCTTTAAAGGCCCCTGAACACTGCCTGCTCAGACACAGTTTTCCGTTAGCCGAAAAAATAAAAATTCACTAGGTGGTCAGTCACACAACTCCAAATCAATTTTAATGTTGCTCTTTAACAGTTGGATGTGTTTGGTAAGGTTGACGTGTCAACTTAAAAGGTGGTTTTTTGTCAGCGTTCTCTCACAGAGGATGTGAAACCTGTGGTCAGAAAGTGAAATATGAAGTTGATTCCACTACATGAGTCAAATATCCAATTCTTGACTTGTTTGCAAATGTTTAAGAGTTAACAACACAAAACACCTAATTTTTAATTTTTTTTTTGTCAGTATTATTCTCTAAAAATGTTTGTCAGGTGTTACAGTTACTGTTTCTTAAGTCCCTTCTGCCTACATCTACATTTGATAAGATTTCTTTTCCTCTTAGGTAATGAAACGTATGAAACTATGCATCAACAAGCATGCATTTTCACAAGCATTTCTGCATAGCTTTCACTATGTAACAAAATAGCAGAAGTGTTCACTGGCTGCTGGCTGCGTGTTGTGGAAATACTGTGGGGAACAAAAAAAACAAAAAAAAACAGGAAAACTTCAGGAAGGAAAGTCAGGTTGCCATCATTAGATACGAAGAATGGCTGGAGAGCATCCAAAAAAGGAAAGAAAGTGAGAGCAAAAGTATGGACAGAAGTATTATCACCACTGAGGCCCACATTAGCGGGAGAATGTGAATGGCATTTAAGTGAATGCACTGTAAGATAAGGACACTTTGGAAGAGGAAGCGTGCAAGAGGACCTGAAGACGTCTGAAGGTTTCCTCCCACAATACCTTACATTGGGGAAATTAAATTAATATGCTGGTAACAACAATTAGCATTATGTAAAATGTAAATCAAAACAGAATCTATCAAATTAAAAAGTAGCCCTTATCCTTATCAGAGTTGTGGGGGAGTGGGAGCCTTAGTAGCCTGCTAATATTACTTACTAGTCCAACAGCAAGAAGAACAGCTCTGTGTCTGTCTTTCAGTCTTTTATTTCATGAAACCTGAAAACCTCCTCTTCCAAACCACCCGTGGTACAAACACTTACACTCCCCCTGCTCTGACAGTCTAGGCAGCCTGGCTTTCAAACTGAGCTATCAGTAGCTTACAGCAGCTACAGGTGCAATTGCAAGTCAGTGTTGCTCCAAACGATTTTAAATCTGGTATTTAAGGGTAGAAAAATTACACAATGTTGCTAAAAAATGATGAATACATTTTTTTTTTCTCATGTTTAGTAACGATTTCTGAAGATGGATAAAGGATACCCACCACAGGAATCAGCTCCACCTTACCCTGGGCCACCTATGAACTATGGGGGTACAGCACCTCAGCCAGGGATGTACCCTCCTCAGCCGGGGATGTACCCTCAGCCGGGGATGTACCCTCAACCGGGGATGAACCCTCAGCCAGCGGTGTACCCTCAGCAAGGTATCTCCCCTGCAGCACCTCCACCTGTTGGACACCATGGAGGCGATGCCTCTGGCACGAGACAATGCTGTTTCATGTAAAGTGCAATAGAGATACATGCATTTACACAGCACACACATTTATGAACAGATGTAAATGTGATTCTGATCCAGTTCTGTTCTGCCTCTGCAGTGTCACAAAGTCAGTGGGTGAGGTCTTCGGTCTCTTACCAATGGGATGTGAAGAATAGCCCATTTGTAGCCTCTGTGCATAACAAAAAAGCTATTGTTCACTGGTCTAATGGTATACAGACACATTTTGAGTTTTGCTTGTTACAGGATATCTATCTAAGGTATATTAGAAAATCCACATCACATAAATACAGCTCATGTGAATTCTAGGCTTCTCACAAAAACTTACTTTTGGATGAATTGGTATCTTAAATTTTAGGACATCGTCAATAGAAAGGCAGAAACAGATGACTATCTCCTTAAGAAAAATAAGTTGTGGTACGACTGCATCCTCTGCTGGTCTTGATGAGTCAGTGACTTGATATCCTCAAATCTGATAATGGCAGCACAAATTAGAGTCTATTAAGTCTATTACAACAGAGATGTCTTGCCACAAATCTTACTTAGTCACACATATTTCTTAAATGATGTGTTAGAAAAATCGCCAGTGTTACAACGTACGACTTTTGGTGTCTCATCTATATTCCTATGACATTAGTTACAGGTAAATACTAACAAGGATTAAACAAGGATCTGTAGTTATCATTGAAAAATGGGGTACTACACTCACATTAAGTTTGTACATGTGAATATGGAGACAAATCCTTTGTTTTTTTTTTGTGTTGTACATTTCATATTCTCAGTGACTCACGTGGTGGTAACACCTGCGCTGCATGACGTCCCTGGACAAACCATGTGTCCCCATTGCCAGCAGTCAGTGATCACCAAGATAGAGCACACACCAGGCCTGATGACTTGGGCAATCTGCGGTGGTCTTGCCATCTTCGGGTAAAAACAATCTTTTAAGCAGAAATTTGTTCCACTTTGTAGCTTCTACATGGAAAAAAAAACAAAAAACAGAAGTTCTTAAATACAGAGGAAAATGTACAATAAAAACTATTATTACAAGTTATTCACTTTGTTTCCTCCTGCAGGTGTTTTCTTTGCTGCTGCATCCCATTCTGTGTTGATTCCTGTCAAGATGTGGAGCATCGCTGTCCATCCTGCCACAAAGTCATCTACATATACAAGAGACTATGAAACTATCATGTCTGTGCTTGGTGGAGAAGAACTTAATGCTTATCTGTAACCTATTAATAGCCTTATTTGCTCAATACATTGTTTTGATATGAAAATTATACAAACTGCACTTATTGCAATATATAAATATATATATATATATGTAAACGAACAAACACACCAATAAAAAAGCAACCTTTTTTTCAGCTGCCTCACATTTTCTTCTTGTCTTTTTTCAGTGTCACTTTTATTGCTTGACTGAGTTTATGTTTCCCTGGAATGAGCCTTATTTATCTACAGAGGGAGCGGGTCCTTTTTCTTGGAGTCCGCCATTTTGAAGCATTTTGTTTCTACAGCAGTCCAGAAGGGACAAACTGAACACTGGCTTTACATTGGATTTTAGCAAAACTGGCTAGTCTGTCATGCCAGAACCAGAGCTAGGCAAACAGGCAATATAATTAGACCCAGTAGCCCTATGGGAAATGGCATAGAGGACATTGGCTAAGAAAGCTACGAAAAGAAAAGGAGATAGAGACTGAGCAAAAAGCTTTGCCAAGAGCAAATCTGAGACTAACTTTTAGTTGTTGGTGAGAGCTTCATGAAATAAAGACAATAAAGACATAGAGCAGGGTTTCTTGCTGTTGTACTAGTAAGTAATATCAGCTGACTGCTATGTCTTGTATTGTTGCACTTGCCTGATGTTTGGCTATTAGCAAAGTTGTGGACTCTAACCCTAACAGATCTGATGCACTCAAATCATGTCATTCTTGCAAATAAGTGTATTTCTAGAAAACTATTCCTTTCAGAAATTCTGCCATCTGTGGTGGTGCAGTCGTTAGTAAGAAGCTAATAGGTGAGAAAGCCATGTTTCCCTATTCAGGTTCCCTTGCTGAGTAAAATGAAACCACTGTAGATATTTTCTTCTGTCTCTGATTTGCATATTTATCTGGTATATGATAAAATCATGCAAATATTTGCACTGTCAAACTGGTCCTGAAAGAATCCTTTAAACTCTGATATATTTTTTAAAGGGCCCATGTGAAGTTTTCGTGTAAACAAACAATCATTGTGTGCATTCTTTGAGGTTTACAAAAAAGATAATGAAAGCATTTCCTTCCTTCCGGTTGGATTCTGCATTGTTGACATCAGTGTTTAGTAGTGCAGCAAGCAGTGCAGCATTACTGGTGAACTACTGCCACCTACAGTATAGATCAGCGGAATAGTATGAATTTACTAGCAGGAATAAGTATTGTGTGATTCAAGACAAGCAGAACAGAACAGGGCCCCATTCAGCAGGTTCTATGAGAGCAAGTACCTGAAGCAAGAGGTACATTTCTACTGGCGATTATTAAGTATTATTAGACTTGTATTACTAATCCAATGAAAGACTTTTACTTTAAAACTAGGGTTGACAAATTTCTTTTGCTGAGCATTCCAATAAACTGCATCTTTCTTGTGAAGACGTACCATTCAGAAATCATCATATATACAGTACTGGCATTAATGTGCTGATACTGAACGTCCAGATCAGATTATACATACAATATATTGTGCCTACATGTTGTCCACCAGATGTCAGCATGTATCCTTTGCTGGAATCAAATGGTTCAACAAGTACTGTCTGTGGCCGTATGTGGCGGTGGGTGAAATGTCTCCAAGGTTGACTCTCCATCTTTAAACAGATCCTTGGGAAAACTCAAGATCCATAAGCTGCAGGAAAAAATAGCTGTTCTGTAGCCTTATGTGCACAATTTACAACTTAACATCTGCACAGTGGCATGTAAACGTGTAGGAGAAAAGATGCATCCACCAGTTTTATGCGGTGTAATGAGTGACAAGCGTAATGCAAATATGGAATTGCTTCTAGTTTACTTGTGCTGCATGTATTTTATTGATGTCATTGCTGTATGTAATATACACAAAAAAATTACTCAATTAGGTGAGCCTTGTTTTATGTTTTTAATGGATACCAATGAAAGATTTTATCACACAGTACAGATGGTTTTCAAAGCTTTGATTTCAATACAGTGGGCATAAAAGGACTAAAAGGACATGATATCTAATGTCTCATCTCAAATCACAGTACATTTGCCAGCTGGCCTCGTTCAGTTGTGCGGTCAGGACATTTTCGTAAGGTCTGCCATAATATCAGCCCTTCTTTGTAACGTGGCTTTTCCCACCTACAATGCATTGTTATGAATAAGAGTGCTTTAATACTGTCCAAATTATGCATACACTAAATGGCTGAACCCTGAACATGTTTGTGTCTGCACACATGCATCAGAGGTCAGCATTTATGATGCAACAATTACAATTACGATATGTCCAACTGTTTAACATAATCTGTTAATCCACATTTCAAATAGCTGCTGCTACCCTGATGTCATGGTGCAAAATCATCTGACCATCAGTGCCTTCTGTGTCCTGCCACACCTATGTGGGCTAGACGTGGCATTTGTTGCTCAGCAGCATTCCTCTGATACTGATCAAAACATTCAGAACAGCACTTCACTCATCATGAGACCTTTTGACGTTGTGTTCAGCGGTCATTCTGTATCTGCTGAAAAACTACTGAAACAGTTCAAGTTGAAGCGGATGTGCTAAAAAAGTTTAAACTTCACTTTCACGTGTCCCTGTGTCAGCTGAAGTATAAACGGGTTAAAAAAAATTGCGATGTTGGTTGACTTGGTCTAAAGCAAGACCACAACCTTGTGCTATAATAGTGCTTGATGGTGGGCCAAGGGCCAGAACTGGATGAATATGCTCCAGTATCTCCACAGGTTCAACTGGACCCACGGATGAAACTGCTGAACTTCTGGGTTGGGGCTGGGAAATCTAGAAGAACTTTCCAGATGTTTTTTGGCATGTTAGAGTAAGGACGCATTCAAGCAGCCTGAATGTGATTCTGTCTGCATTCACCCAGTTGGATCACAAGAAGCTTGAGTTAAATTTGCGACACACCCGACCTTTCTTTGAGCTACCACATACCTGCACCGAAACCGAAAGAATGGCAAAATGTTGTGGCAAAAAAACACAATACCTACCTACCTACCTACCTACCTGTATCAGTGTAGATAACACCACAGAGACGACAACAACTACGAGTGGAGGCAGGTAAGAACATTTGCAATCCAATTGTTTAGGAAGGTGATTCACACTTTGCTAGTGTCCTAAATAGAAGATAAAAGTACAAACTGTTTCCTGTTGCAGCAGCAACTTGAGACAGCTTTACCTGTGATTATTAAGTCTAATTTTGCAAATAAATATTCTGAAATCTTAAATGTTCTCAAATATATTTATGATTTTAGGCAATAAATAATTTAGTTCATATATGAAAAAATGTTTGTTACTTGTTTACATGTTCCCTTAATATCTAATTGTAGCTATGATGCGAGGATGGTTGAAATCTGAACCCTACCCACCCTCTCCTGAGCGTAAGATACTACATAAAAATTACATTAACATTATTTAAACTTATAAATAAATAAATAAATAAAAAAACAGATAATGATGCAAAGTTATTTTCTTAAACTTAAACTCATGTTACTTTTTTTTATCAGCTCTTATCAAACAATGGAGGAACATACCATGGGGGTGAGCGATGTGTTTTTCTTCAACTATTTTAACTATTACGCAATATGGTAGATGATTTTTTGTGTTTAATATCACAAGTGTTTGAGACAACTAAGCCGAGAACACAAAATAAGTGCACTATATAAAGAACTGATTTAAACAACAGAGGTTTGACCTTTTTATCAAACAGTAAGAAAGATGAATACCTGCAGTTTGTGAGGGATTATCAGCCTCATAATGACGACCTCGAACAGCAAAGAATTCTGCTTTATGGACCAGCTGGTTCTGGAAAGTCCAGTTTCATCAACTCTGTGGACAGTGTTTTACAAGACAGAGTGACTGGTCGAGCTTCGGCAGATGCAATCTCTGGGGAGAGCTTCACCACAAAGGTATGACACACTGCATTTCATGCACTGCTAAACTTAATGCAACAACTCGTGTCATTCTTTAGGTGCACCTGTAATGATAATTGTAGTGTTGTGCAACTAGTTAAGATGAAACTAGTGGGGAAGACACAAACTGCTTCATGGTCACTGTTCAGTGTGTGGCACTGTTGTCGTCTTTCTGTTTTACAGTTCAGAACTTACAAAATCCAGAAAGGAAGACCCAGGACATTTTACCCTTTTTCCTTCACTGACATCATGGGCATTGAGAAGGATACTAACAAAGGAGCTCGTGTGGAAGACATCAAACTGGCCATGAGGGGACACGTCAAAGATGGTTACAAAGTACAATTACTATTAAAGTTCATCTCTTAACTTTGTTGGCCATATTTCAGTAATACAGTATAGCTTTGTGATATTCATTCAACGCTAAAAAATATTTTAAACAAAAGCCATTCTTTAATTTCATTTCACATTGTTCGCCAGTTCGATGCTGCCAACACAATATCTGAGGACAATAAAGACTACAACAAGATCCCGACTCTGAATGACAGAGTTCACGTTCTGGTTTGTGTCGTCTCTGCCACCACATCAAACATACTGAGTGCTACAACTGTGGCAAAGATGAGGGAGGTCAGACTGGCAGCCAGTGACATGGGTAAGAGTTAGAGTTAATTCCAATGTTGGAATAACCTGACAAACGTGATCTTGACTGACTTGGATTCTGCTTTGTGTTGGCAGGGATTCCACAACTGGCTATTCTCACCAAAATTGATGAAGCTTGTCCAGAAGTTGAAGCAGACATAAAGAACGTCTACAGGAGCAAGTACCTGAAGGAAAAGGTGATTTTATATTGATGAATTTATGAGTTTGTCAGGTTGAACACAAACATCTCCTTTGATCAACACTTTGTTTCTTCAATTGTTCAAATTTAGATGGAGCAACTGAATGTGGCGCTCGGCATCCCACTGAACTGCATCTTTCCTGTGAAGAACTACCACTTTGAGATCGACACAGATGATGACATGGATACTCTGATACTGAGCGCACTGAAACAGATTATTCACTTTGGAGAAGACTTTGTCAACGATCTGTAAACCTGTATACTGCAGAGGCAAATTTTGCCTTATGGTGTAATGAAAAGTTTTTGAAAAGAAATGGGCACAGTGTGGGAATAAAATAAACAATATTGTTTTTTTTTCATTTTCAAGCATGTAATGCATCTAATATAAGCTCCCTCATTAAAAACTGAATATCTGTAGACAGATCTGTGTACAGTGAGTGTGTTAATGTCACAAATGTGTTGATGGCTTGAACACGTAGTGTACAGCAATGCAACAATTTGATATCTGAGAGGACCACAGCTTTATCAATATGCCATGTTGGCATGCCAGTTATGACAGGTGATGGAGAAATGGACCTAGGCAATCTGGAGGAATTTTGGAAAGGAACTTTTAACCCAATTTTGACCCAGGCCAGGAAAATCCTCATACAAATTTTGAACTATAGATCTATTTAGAATATACAAACAACCTATCTGGCATTAATAAATGAATTAATCCAAAGGAGGGGTCAGCCCTTGGATGCAGAAAAAGTCTGCAAGACTGTATTGATTTTTTAACAAAGTGGCTGTGCTTCGTACTCCCACTATTACCTCAGTAAAGAGTTTCCTGATGAGTTTATGATCTTAGTCACTAGTTCAAGTCTTCCTCAATATCGCGGGAAGTTCATTTTGTAAATGATAGTCCTATTTAAATATCACAAGACGACACCAAGATGGCGTCGCGGACAATCGCCCCGGTACTGCGCTCTCTCTATTTGGAGTAAAATAGACAATTAGGCAGGGTACAGTTTAGGGTGTGACTACCTTGTGATTGACATGTCATTCTTACTGAGTCTGTCCAGCGTAACTTACCAGGCTTACAAAACTCAGATCAAACTGTTAAAGTAGGCAGCACTGATCAAATAGAAATCGAGATGTTCCTTGCATCAGACGTTTTCTGAAACATATTTGTGTACTGTTGATATGAAATACAGCTAAGTCTGTGACCAGCCAGGCCAGCCATTTTTTCGTGCTTGAAAATGTAGTCGAAACCATGCGCAGCTGAACTTGCAGTATGTAACCCAACAGCTCCATCAAGAAAAACCAAGATATCAATCGCAAATATGCCAAACCTATGGCTTCAAAACAGACAAACATCATTGTTAACTCATAATAGGCTGCATTTCGGTGTGTGGCACACCGAACCGCACCCTCCCAAATATTCTTTCTAAACACGTGACAAAAAGAAACTGAAAGGGTGATAAAACATTGAAAAACAGATACCCAGTGTGCGACACCAAACAGACACTGACAACTACTACTGGAGCCCTTCAGGTATTGTAACCATTTCTTTATGATTCAATAGTTTAGCAGGGTCAAATTTGATTTGTCCACAAGTAACTGTGTTTTAGTCACGTTAATTGTCATAGTGCTGAAAAAATGAACTAGTAAAAAGCTTAATTTGAACTTAAGATGAGATTTTGTTTTCATGATTTGAACAGCGAAAAGGGTTACATTGTATCATTTGAAACACTGTTCTCCATGAATGTGCCTGCATATATTTACTTGATGTCAGAGTGACCATCGTTGCCTTCATTTTATTGTAGCTATGCTGCGATGGACAAAATCTGAACCCCGCCCACCCCCTCCTAAGAGTAAGATACACAAAATATTACATTAACATTGTTTAAATTTCTTTAAATAAAAAAATACTGTTTTTTTTTGTATATGTATGTATGAGGCATAAATATTACATCAACATGCACTTCACTTGACAGCTCTTATTGAAGAATGGAGGAAGATATCATGGGGGTGAGTGATATGTTTTGGCAATGTCTCTCATTAACAGAGTGTTTTAACGCCACGGGTGTCTGTAACAACTAAGCCACAAAATATGTGCATAAGAATTTGGTTTAAACAACTAAAATATGACCTCTTCTTGAACAGTGACAAAGATAAATACCAGTTTGTGGGGGATTATCAGCCTCATAATGATGACCTCGAACAGCAAAAAATTCTGCTGTATGGACCAACTGGTTCTGGCAAGTCCAGTTTCATCAACTCTGTGGACAGTGTTTTACAAGGCAGAGTGACTGGTCGAGCTTCAGCAGATGCAATCTCTCGGGAGAGCTTCAGCAGAAAAGTATGAAACACGTAATGATCAGCAACTGTGATGAAACTAGTGAGAAATACAGTCAGTTTAATACATGGCACTTATTATTAAGTCAGATTCAGACTCAAAACAGGACTTGGACGGGGGATGATTTAAGATTAAGTGTATCTTTGATGAAAGAGTGATGGCTGGGGAGAGCTTACAATATAAGAACAATCGTGTGAGTAGTTGTAAGAGGTAGATGAGTATCTGGCTCTCTGACAGAAAACAAACAGGAACCAGGGAAGACAAGGAAAACGTGAAGCTGCAAAATCACACAGAGCCAAAGTGTTATGTTTGCCAAGGTAATGCTATCACTACAACTGAAGCAAGACTCAAGTGATTACACAGCAGGTTGATGACATAATGAGAGGCAGGTGAGCAGGCAGGGAGGCATGATGCACTCACAGACAAGAATAAACTCACAGGAGGGAAGAGAAAAACACAAAGTGACACTAAAAAAAACACTAAAACTGCTGTATTGCCATAATAACTGCACCTTTTTGTTTTACAGTTCAGAACATACAAAATCCAGAAAGGAAGACCAGGAACATTTTACCCTTTTTCTTTGACTGACATCATGGGCATTGAGAAGGAAACTAACAAAGGAGCTCGTGTGGAAGACATCAAACTGGCCATGAGGGGACACATCAAAGATGGTTACAATGTACAGTTATTAAATTGATTCAGATTTGTTGATTTCAGTAATATAATCCAGCTTTGTGATCCATTACGTATAAACAAATCTACTCACATAAAAATGTACACAATATTTACATACAGTAAAAAAAAAACAAAACAACTATTCTATTCACATGCCAAAATGATAAATTAAATTGATTTCTTGTTTTTCAGTTCAATCCGGTCTCTAAAATTTCTGAGGATGATCACAAATACAACAAAATCCCGACTCTGAATGACAGAGTTCACGTTCTGGTTTGTGTCGTCTCTGCCACCACAACAAATATACTGAGCACTGAATCTGTAGAGAAGATGAGGGAGGTCAGACTGGCAGCCAGTGACATGGGTAAGAGTTAGAGTTAATTCAGATGTTGAATCAATAACCTGACAAACATGATCTTGACTGACTTGGATTCTGCTTTGTGTTGGCAGGGATTCCACAACTGGCTATTCTCACCAAAATTGATGAGGCTTGTCCAGAAGTCAAAGCAGACATAAAGAACGTGTATAAGAGCAAGTCCCTGAAGGAAAAGGTCATTTTATATTGATAATTCTTGATAATTTATATTGATGGATTCATGTTGATTTACATTTTAATATTCAAACACAAACATCTCCTTTGATCAACACTTTGTTGTCATTTCTTCAATTGTTCAAATTTAGATGGAGGAACTGAATGTGGCGCTCGGCATCCCACTGAACTGCATCTTTCCTGTGAAGAACTACCACTCTGAGATCGACACAGATGATTACATCGATACACTGATACTGAGCGCACTGAGACAGATTATTCACTTTGGAGAAGACTTTGTCAACAATCTGTAGATGTATATACAGGACAGGAAAATTTTGCTTAATCACACCATGACAAAAAATTGCAAAAAGAAATGGGCATGGTAAAGAACAATGTGCACATATCGCTATTTGATTTTCAAGTATGTAATGCATATAATATCTAGTATAAGCTACCTTACTGTAATAGGCTGCATTGCTCTCATAATGGATTTCAGTTTTTGTGTTATTTTATTGTTAGCTCTGCTTTGTTGGGTGGTAATTTCTGTTGTAGTTTTACACCAATCATAAATTTGGTGATTAGCAGGTCATAAGACATCTAAATCTCTGCATTAAACTGGACTAAATGTGGTTGAAAAGTTAAACTTTCATCATATTCTGTATATAGTATACATGTCTAACATTTTCTATTTCAATGTTTGGACCGTTTCATATTAAATCATTATGCTATGCTCTGCTAATTGCCACATATATAAATAAGACATGGAGGTGAATGAAAAAAATGACTAAACTATATTAAATAGAGGAAATAAAATGTTTATATAATAATACCTAAAAACGGGCAGGACTCTTTACTACATGTGCCTTATTTTCCTACAGTTGGAAATAGTAATAGTTTTAATGATATTTGGATTGGGTTATGCATACACTAAATTGTTCTCCATGAACATATCCACCAGAGGTCAGAATATATCTGGCATTTACATGTGTGACACTCCTGACTGCACCTTTAGCTCTCACCTGGATTGAAAATTGTGTGAAATCAGGTGACACAAGAAACTGAAACTATAGTAACAATTATAAAAACAGGTATGCAGCCTCAATACACATCAGTGCTGGAACGCCAAACAGACAACAACTACACTGTCAGGTACAGTATAGTAACCTCGTCTTTGCAATTCAGTAGTTTAGCAGGGTCAAATCATGCAATCAAATGCCTTTATTTGTCCACAAGTAACTGTGTTTAAGTTCTATAGTCACACAAATTGTCAAAATGATAAAAAGGAACTAGTATTATAAGATAAAAGGCTTAATTTCTCAATTTAAGAATCAAGGTTGATTCTCATCATTGCTTCTTTCCACAGGCACAACTGCTGAGGTGAGATTTTTTTTTCTATCTTCATGATTTGAACAGAAACTATTTAGTGGATAGCTGACAGTGTTGTTGACTGAAGTGTATGCATACTGCACACAGCAGGTATTAAAGTGTGTATTAAAGATTGGCCATCGCTGCCAGCCTTCCACGAGGTGTGTAGAATGGCGCATAATATAAGGCAGTTATTTCTGTGCAGTGCTGTCTGTCCTGCCACAGAGTCACCTACACATACAAGTGAAAATGAAACTTGTTGTTGACTTGTTGAGTTGTATATGTGTTGTGCACTTATCTTGTGCACGTGAAATGGATAAATTAGATCAGGTTCACTTCTTAAAACTCATTTTTATTGACTTGCTTTTATGTGATGTCATCACTGTAATATTTTTATTTTACCTGCATGATCTTTATTGCATTTTAATTTTGTATTAATATATATTTTCATTTTTTTTAATGACATATTTTATATGAAAAAAAAAGTTTCTTGTTGACAAGTTACTTTAAAATCTTATTGCAGCTATGCTAGGAGGATTGTTCAAATCCAAACGCTGCCCGCCCTCTCCTAAGAGTAAGATACTCATTACATTAACGTTTAAACATGAACATTCAACACTTAAACTTGTATAAAGAAAATACTGCATTTTTGTGTATGTACATATATCTATATGGGATATATATATATTACATCAACATGCACTTCACTTGTCAGCTTTTACTGAAGAATGGAGGAAGACACTGTGGGGGTGAGTGTTGTGTTGTGTGATGTGTTAAGTCTTTGGAGACTCTGCTATTTAGTGTTTTTTCTTCGACTAACTATTTTTAAAACTATTTCTTGAAAACTATTTTAAACAAGTAACACTTTGCCTCTTTATTTAACAGTAACAAAGGCAGATACTTGCAGTTTGTGAGGGATTATCAGCCTCATAATAAAGATCTCGAACAGCAAAGAATTCTGCTTTATGGACCAGCTGGTTCTGGCAAGTCCAGTTTCATCAACACTGTGGACAGTGTTTTACAAGGCAGAGCGACTGGCCGAGCTTCGGCAGATGCAATCTCTCGGGGGAGCTTCACCAAAAAGGTATGAATCACTTTGAGTGTGTTTTGGTCATGTATTTCATGTACTGTAAAACAGCTATTTCACTGTGTATTTTAATTTGTTTTTTGAAACTGAAACTAGAGAAATAAGCTTCACAGTCACTGCTCAATATATGCAAGTCTGGTATAGATTCAAAATAGAGGTCTTGGGGCAGGGAATGACAAGGATTGGTTATGATGAAAACACGAAGCTGCAAAATCACACAGAGCTAAAGTATTAGAAATGTTTGGCCAAGGTAAAGCTATCACTGACGTTGAAACAAGAATCAAAGGGTGGATGAAGAGCCAGGGTGGATATACTGTAGGTTGATGACATAACTAGAAAATTTCTACAGAACCTTTGAGTGTGCCTGACTCTGGCCCCGTCGCCCCCATACATTATTATTGACTAAAGATAGTCAAAGGCAGGCTTGAGGTTGACAAGCAACCAGTGACGGCTGCAGGTCGGAGTAATTAACTGCAGGTGTGCTGCATTATCATTAGATGCTGTGCTCATCATGACTAGGTGTGTGTGTAGCTGTTGCTGAGTTGGGAGCCAGGAGAGTGAGGAGGGGATGTCCATGCCTGAACTACAGTAACATGCATACAGACAGAAATAAACTCACAGGGAGGGAAGAGAAAAACACAAGGCGACACTAGAAAAACACTAAAACTGCTGTATTTCCATAATATCTGCACCTTTTTGTTTTACAGTTCAGAACTTACAAAATCCAGAAAGGAAGCCCAGGAACATTTTACCCTTTTTCCTTCACTGACATCATGGGCATTGAAGAGGATACTGACAAAGGAGCTCGTGTGGAAGACATCAAACTGGCTATGAGTGGACACATGAAAGATAGTTACAATGTACAGTTAATAATTGAATTGAGATTTGTAGATTGGTGATCTGTTATGTATACACAAATGTATTCACGTAAAAAATACATTGAGTATAAGAAACTATTCACATGCCAGAATTAATTATTGATATTGATTTCTTGTTTTTCAGTTCAATCCGGTCTCTACAATTTCTGAGGATGATCACAAATACAACAAAATCCCAACTCTGAATGACAGAGTTCACGTTCTGGTTTGTGTCGTCTCTGCCAGCACATCAAATATACTGAGTGATGAAACTGTGGCAAAGATGAGGGAGGTCAGACTGGCAGCCAGTGACATGGGTAAGAGTTAGAGTTAATTCAGATGTTGAATCAGTAACCTGACAAACATGATTTTGACTGACTTGGATTCTGCTTTGTGTTGGCAGGGATTCCACAACTGGCTATTCTCACCAAAATTGATGAAGCTTGTCCAGAAGTCAAAGCAGACATAAAGAACGCGTATAAGAGCAAGTACCTGAAGGAAAAGGTCATTTTATATTGATGAATTTAGATGAGTGAGTTTTTCAAGTTGCCATTCAAGTTAGAGTGTCATGTTGCTTTACATTTTAATATTCAAACACAAACATCTCCTTTGATCAACACTTTGTTGTCATTTCTTCAATTGTTCAAATTTAGGTGGAGCAATTGAATGTGGCGCTCGGCATCCCACTGAACTGCATCTTTCCTGTGAAGAACTACCACTCTGAGATCGACACAGATGATGGCATCGATACTCTGATACTGAGTGCACTGAGACAGATTATTCACTTTGGAGAAGACTTTGTCAACAATCTGTAGACGTATATACAGGACAGGAAAATTTGGGGCGTGATTTAAAAAAAAGAGTAGACAGTATCACTATTTGTTTTTTTCATTTTCAAGTATGCAATGCATATAATATCTAATATAAGTTATCTTACTGTGTAACCTGTTCTGTATTTCTAATTCAGGTGATACCTTCTGGTGTAGTAGTCTCCCTGTTATCATGAATCTGGAGATTATAAGGTCATAAGACATTTAAATGTGTATGTTTACTACAAGAATCTCACAGCTGAGGTGTTTTCCAGAGTCAGCCACTGAGTTATAGCAGGTGCTCGAGAAAATATGCAACATTGTCTGCAGAGGTCAGGTGGGCAGTGTGGTGCCATCATACTGTAACAGGTACTGGTATTTTACCCTTAAAGATATCAAAATAGACACCCACACACTGGATCTCTCGTTTGTGAGGATGCTGGGCAATTTGGAGGGATCTTCCAGCTGTTTCCAAAATGTTATGTAGAGTTACTTGGATCATGAGAAGCTGGCAATTCATGTGTGACTTGAAGACCCTTTACCTGGAGTACTGTCAGGTAATTCTTTGAAATCACATGACACAAAAGAAACTGAAAGTATTACAGTGATTATAAAAACAGGTACGTGGCATGTTGATAACACCAGACAGATCAACAGCTACAGTCTCAGGTACAGTAACCATGTCTGTGCAATTCAGTAGCATCAAATTATGTAATCAACTGCTTTCCTTTGTTAAGAAGTAACTGTGTTTAAGTTCTATAGTAACATTATTTGTCAAAGTGATAAAAAAGAACTTGTAGTAGAGTTTAAAAAGCATAATTTTTCAATTTAAGAATCATTACTTGATATTAATCATCAACAACTTCTTTCAGCACAGGCACAACTGTTGGGGTGAGGTTTTATCTTTAAGGTTTTAAGGAGCAAACTTTTTAAGGTAATGCTGCCAACTAACAGTGTTTTTGATAAATTATTAAAAGCCATCACTGCCAGCCTTTTACAGGGTGTGTCAAATAGCAAGAAAATACAGAAGTCATTTCTGTACATATGTAGAGCGAGCACTGCTGCCTGTTATCCCACAAGTCATCATTATACAAGAGACAATGAAACTATCTTGTTGACTAAGTTGTATGTGTATTGAGCACTTATCTTTTGCACATTAAACAAATGGAATTTGATTAGGCTCACAGGAATCAGTGACCTTTTTCACTTCTTTATTTCATTCGCTGAATCTTTTTGTAGCTATGCTCACGAGTTGATCAGTTATATTATGGGATGGATTTCAGATATGAACCAGCCCCACCACCAAATGAATATCTAAATATTACTTTAACATCATTAACATTGTTAAACTGTATATATATATGTATATGTAATATAATTACATTAACATGCACTTCTTACTTGTCAGCTTTAATTGAAGAATGGAGGAAGATACCATGGGGGGTGAGTGATGTGTTAAGTCACTGGAGGCAGCTGCTATTTAGGAAACTGTTTTGAAACCAAAAAAAATTGTGCGGCTGCAAACCTTTTTTTTTTTAGACTGTTATATGTATGCTATTTCTAGTTTGCTGTCACTCTCAAAATTTAAACAAGCAACACTTTGCCTCTTCATTGAACAGTGACAAGGAGAGATACTTGCAGTTTGTGAGCGTTATCAGCCTCCTTGATGGCCAGGCTCAAACAACAAAAAATTCTGCTATGGACCAACTGGTTCTGGAAGTCAGTTTCATCAACTCTGTGGACAGTGTTTTTACAAGGCAGAGTGACAGATCGAGCTGCAGTGGATGCAATCTCCTCAGGAAGCTTACCACAAAGTATGAATCATGTTGGGTGTGGTTTAACCGAGGTCATGTGTTTTATGTACTGTAAAACTTGGTTTAACTCACTGTGTACATTACTGTATAGTTTTTATTACCATCATTGCAGTGCTGAAAGCAGTCTTGTTTCTAAATTTCTAATTAAGGGCTAGAAGTCTTTATTGTATGAATTTGATACAGAGCTATGGCTGGGATTAAAGGTCAAGATAGCTTAAGAGTCTGGGAATGAGGTATGGAAGAAGGAGTAGCCGCCTCTTTAGTAGAAAGCAAAGGTCAGGAAGGGGACAAAGGTTAGTAATGAAACAATAAAGTATCAGACATGTTTGTAGCAATAAAGCTATCACTAAGGTTGGATCAAAATCGACAAGAAGATAGAGGGCCGGAGTAGATATGCAGGTTGATGAGGAGGCAGGTGAGCAGACTGGGAGGGATGATGAGCTCATTATCATTGGCGAAAAACTAACATGCTCACAGACAGAATAAACTCACAGGAGGGAAGATGGAAAACACAAGGTGACACTAGAAAAACACTAAACACCGTCACAGCTAGAACCTTTTCTGTATTATCATAATAACTACCTTTTTGTTTTACAGTACAGAACTTACCAAATCAGAAAGAAAGCCCAGGAACATTGTACCCTTTTTCCTTCACTGACATCATGGGCATTGAGAAGGATACTAACAAGGGAGCTTCGTGTGGGAAGACATCAAACTGTGTAGTGGACACATAAAGATAGCTACAATGTAAATGATTAAATTTCTCAAGATTTGTTGATTTCAGTAATATAATCCAGCTTTGTGATCGATATGTATAAACAAATCTACTCAGATAAACATACACTATTTACACAGCATAAAAATCTATTAACATGCCAAAATGATAAATTAAATTGATTTCTTGTTTTTCAGTTCAATCCGGTCTCTAAAATTTCTGAGGATGATCCTGAGCCACAACAAAATCCAACTCTGAATGACAGAGTTCACGTTCTGGTTGTGTCGTCTCTTATACAACAAAAAATACTGAGTGATGAATCTGTAGCAAAGATGAGGGAGAGTCAGACTGCATCAGGGACATGGGTAAGAGTTAGAGTTAATTCAGATGTTGAATCAATAACCTGACAAACATGATTTTTGACTGACTTGGATTCTGCTTTGTGTTGCTTGAGGATTCCACAACTGGCTATTCTCACCAGAATTGATGAAATTTGTCCAGAAGTCAAAGCAGACATAAGAAGCGTATAAGAGCAAGCTCCTGAAGGAAAGGTCATTTTATATTGATGAGTTTATGAGTTGCCAAGTTGCCATTGAAGTTAGAGTATCATGTTGATTTACATTTTAATATTCAAACACAAGTAAACATCTCCTTTGATCAACACGTTGTTGTCATTTTCTTCAATTGTTCAAATTTAGATGAACAATTGAATGTAGCACCTCGGCATCCCACTGAACTGCATCTTTCCTGTGAAGAGAACTACCACTCCTGAGATCGACACATATGATGACATCGATACTCTGATACTGAGCGCACTGAGACAGATTATTAACTCTGGAGAAGACTTTGTAAGCAATCTGTAGAGCTCTATGCTACAGAGGCAAATTTACTTTATCCCACCACTGACAAAAAAAAAGAGTTGCATATTTCCTGCTACAGTTATAGCAGGAAATATGCAACGATATCTCTGAAGGGGTCAGGTGGGCAGTGTGGTGCCATCATACTGTAACAGGTACTGTTATTTTGCCCCTCAGAGAAATCAAAATAGACACCCACACAATAGATCTCTTGTTTGTGAGGATGCTGGGCAATTTGGAGGATCTTAGCTGTTTCCAAATGTAATGTAGAGTTACTTGGATCATGAGACGCTGGCAATTCTGTGTATGACCCTTTACCTGGGTACTGTCAGGTAACTCTTTGAAATCACATGACACAAATGAGGCAGAAGTATTACAGTAATTATAAAAACAGGTCGTGGCATGTTGATAACACCAGACAGATCAACGGCTGGTCTCGGGTACGATAAACGTATCTGTGCAATTCAACATCAAATTGTAGTAATCGGCTGCTTTCGCTGTTGAAGTAACTGTGTTTAAGTTCTATAGTAACATTATTTGTCAAAGTGATAAAAAAGAACTTTTAGTAAACAGAGTTTAAAATAATTTCTCAATTTAAGAATCATTACTTGATATTAATCATCAACAACTAACTTTCAGCACAGGCACAACTGTTGAGGTGAGGTTTATCTTTAAAGGTTTTCAGGAGCAAACTTTTCAGAGAGGGTAATGCACTGTAACTAACAGTGTTGACCGTTGTTAAAGCCATCATTGCCAGCCTTTTACAGGAGTGTGTCGAATAGTGGATAATACAAGAAGTCTTTTCTGTACATGTGTAGGCGACCACTGCCTATCTGCCATAAAGTCAGCCAGATTATACAGAGAGACAAAACTATCTTTTGTTGATTAAGTTGTATGTGTATTTCACTTATCTTTTGCACATAAAAATAAATAAAATTATATTAGGCTCACAGAACCAGTGACCTTTTCACTAAAACTCATTTTGTAGACTTGATGTCATCATTTATTCTTTTCATTTTGTTTTATTTATCCACTTATTTATTTTATTGCCTTAGCGCCCTTTGTCTTTTATTTTTGCATTGATCAAATTTTCTGCTTTTAATTATATATATTTAATTCATTATTTTTGTAGCTATGCTACAAAGAATCTGAAAATGGTTCCTACCCAACCCACCCTCTCCTATGAGTAAGATACTCTAAATATTATATGAACATCATTATTTGTTGTCAACATGGTTTTATATATATATATATATATATATATATATGTATGCATGTATATATGTGTGTGTGTGTGTGTGTGTGTGTGTGTGTGTGTGTGTCTGTGTGTCTGTGTGTAATATATATTATTACATTAACACGCCACTTCTTACTTGTCAGCTTTAACTGAAGAATGGAGGAAGATACCATAGGGGGTGAGTGATGTGTTAAGTCACTGGAGATGCTGCTATTTAAAACTATTTTTGAAACCAAAATTGCGTGGCTGCAAACCTTTTTAGACTATTACATGTATGTTGTTTTATAGTTTGGGTATCAGTCTCAAAATTGATTTAAACAAGTAACACTTTACCTTTTTATTTAACAGTAACAAAGAGGCAGAGACTGGCAGTTTGTGGCGGTTATCAGCCTCATGATGACCAGGCTCCAGCAGCAAGAAATTCTGCTTTATGGACCAGCTCAGTTTGGCAAGTCCAGTTTCATCAACTCTGTGGACAGTGTTTTACAGACAAGAGTGACTGGTCGAGCTTCGGCAGATGCAATCTCTGGGACAGCTTCACCAAAGAAATTATGAATCATGTTAGTGTGGTTTAACTGAGGTCATGTATTTTGTGCTGTAAAACTTAGTTTAACACTCTTTCACTGTGTACTGACCAATGATCATTTGCAGAGCTGAGAAACTAGTCTTGATGAAACTAGTGATCAAGAGGCTTTAGTCATTTTCATTATATGACACTAGTTAAGTCAGGTTTGTCGCAAAATGCAGGACTTGCGACAGGGAGCAAAGATAAAGTCTTTATTGGAAGAAGGAGTGGCTAGCTCTTTAGCAGAAAGCAAAGAGAAGGAAGGGAGAGACAAAGGTTAGTCACAAAACAGTATCAGACATGTTTGGCCAAGGTAAAGCTGTAACATGGATGGAACAAGATGTTCATGTTCAAGGTTCAAAATAAACTCACAGGAGGGAAGAGAAAAACACAAGGTGACACTAGAAAAACACTAAAGCACCGTCACAGCTGGAACAACACTACTGTACTACCATAATAACTGCACCTTTTTGTTTGGTACAGAACTACAAAATCGAAAGGAAGCCCAGGAACATTTTACCCTTTTTCTTTGACTGACATCATGGGCATTGAGAAGGAAACTAACAAAGGAGCTCGTGTGGAAGACATCAAACTGGCCATGAGTGGACACATAACAGATGGCTACAGTGTAAATGATTAAATTTCTTAAGATTTGTTGATTTCAGTAATATAATCCAGCTTTGTGATCGATATGTATAAACAAATCTACTCGAATAAACATACACTATCTACACAGCATAAAAATCTATTCACATGCCAAAATCAGAAATTAAATTGATTTCTTGTTTTTCAGTTCAATCCGGTCTCTAAAATTTCTGAGGATGATCACAAATACAACAAAATCCCGACTCTGAATGACAGAGTTCACGTTCTAGTTTGTATCGTCTGCCAGCATCAAATATACTAATTGATGAAACCTTGGCAAAAGATGAGGAGGTCAGACTGGCAGCCAGGGACATGGGTAGAGTTAAGAGTTAATTCAAATGTTGAATCAATAACCTGACAAACGCAGTCTTGACGACTTGGATTCTGCTTGTGTTGGCAGAAGTTCCACAACTGGCTATTCTCCGCAGAATTGATGAAGCTTGTCAGAAATTAAAGCAGACATAAAGAACATTAATATAGAGCAAGTCCTGAAGGAAAGGTCATTTTATATTGATGAATTTATGAGTTTGCCAAGTTGCCATTCAAGTTAGAGTATCATGTTGATTTACATTTTTTAATATTCAAACACAAACATCTCCTTTTGATCAACGTTGTTGTCATTTCTTCAATTGTTCAAATTTAGATGAAGGAATTGAATGTAGCACTCGGCATCACTGAACTGCATCTTTCCTGTGAAAGAACTACACTCTGAGATCGACACAGATGATGACATCGATACTCTGATACTGGCGCTGAGACAGATTAGTAACTCTGGAAGACCGTCAACAATCTGTAAACTCTATGCAGAGAGCAAATTTACTTTATCCACCATGACAAAAGAAATGGTAAATAAATAAAATTACACAATATCACTATTCCCCAGTTTTTGATTTTCAAGTATGTAATGCATATAATATCTAGTATAAGCTACCTTACTGTATAACTGGTTTGTATTTTGCCTTGTTGAACAGATTATGAATAGTCTGTATTGCTCTCATAATGCATTTTTAGTTTTTGCATTATTTCATTATTGCTCTGATTTGTTGATTCTGGTGTAATTTCTTGATCAACCATAAATTTGGTGATTAGCAGACCATAAGAAATCCAAATTTCACCATTAAACTGAACTAAATACAGTATATATATATATATATATACATTTCTATTTCAATGTTTAGAAACCACAACAAAAAAAAAAAAAAAAATTGTTCCCCCATTATTCATTTGTTTGTCATATAGAAGACTATAATGTAACATTTTAAAATGATTCAGTCAAGGTCTTCTTTTGCAGCACAAATATTGATTCACTGATGACCTCTGGGCTGATTCCTCTGGGCATGGACAACAGGGCAAACTGCCCTTTATTAAGGCAGCAGAATAATTTTAATAACAGGTTCCAGCATATACACCTTGAGAAAATAGAAAACAACTTTTTGATGTTTCAAATAGCTGTCATACACTGATATTATGGTGCTAAATCATCACACATCAGCCTTCTACAATGTGTCTAGTCTAGAATGGTTATGTTATAGTGCAGTGATTTCTGTAAGAGTCATACAAGGATGGAGGATGACTGGCCTGAGATAGCATCTGTTGCTCCTGCAGCATTACTCTCACACTCATAAAAGTGCTTGTAGGATATTTCCACTCATTCAAATGTGACACGACTTTTGTAGTCATTCAGTGATTTTCCCCTCTGCCAGAAATAATTAATCCTTGAAAAGTAGTTATAAAAAAAAGAGCAAGCACCATCTAGTGCAACAACAGTGCTCGATGTTTGGCAGAACGACCCTCATCACTTGAACTTGATGCAAGAAGTCTCACAGGGTGTTTCAGAGTCAGCCACTGAGTTATAGCAGGCGTTGGAGAAAATATGCAGCATTGTCTGCAGAGAGTCAGGTGGGCAGTGTAGATGCCATCATACTAGTAACAGATACTGTTTTACCCTTAAAGATATCAAAATAGACACCCACACAATAGATCTCGTTTGTGAGGATGCTGGAGCAATTTGGAGGAATCTTCCAGCTGTTTCCAAAATGTAATGTAGAGTTACTTGGATCATGAGAGTTGGCAATTCATGTGTGACTTAAGGCCCTTTACATAAGGTACTGTCAAATGAAGTCTTTGAAATCACATGACACAAAAGAAACTGAAAATATTGCAGTAATTACAAAATAACGTGCGTGGCCTCAATACATATCCGTGTTGAGAACACAGTCAGACATCAACAGCTACAGTCTGGGTACAGCCCAGCACTGCGATTCAGTAGTGCAAAGAAAGTCAAATCGTGTAATCAGCTGCTTTCATTTGTTGACAAGTAACTGTGTTCAAGTTACATAGTAACAACAAAAAGAACTTGTAGTAGAGTATAAAAAGCATAATTTCTCAATTTAATAATCATTACTTGATATTAATCATCAACAACTTCTTTTGGCACAGGCTGGCTCTTCTGTTGAGGTGAGGTTTTATCTTTATAGTTTCAAAGACAAACTTTTAGGGTAATGCTGTAATTAACAGTGTTGACCCGTTGTTAAAATACATCACTGCCAGCCTTTACAGGGTGTGTCGAATAGCCCAGAAAATACAAGGAAGTCATTTCTGTACATATGTAAGTGAGCACAGCTGCCTGTTCTGCCAAAAGTCATCTACATATGCAAGTGAAAGTGAAACTATCTTGTCGTTGACTGAGTTGTATGTGTATTGTGCACTTGTGCACATAGATTAAAAAATTAAGATTAGGCTCACAGAATCAGTGACCTTTTTCACTAAAACCAATTTTTGTAGACTGATGTCATCATTTTATTCTTTTTATTTTATTTATTTGTCCTTATTTATTTATTGTCTTGATGGCCTTTGTCTTTTATTTTTGTATTCATCTAAATTTTCAGTTTTTAAATTCTATATTTTTATGAAAAATTTTGTAGCTATGCAGCGAAGATTGAAAAGCTTGTTCAGACCTGAACCGAGCGATCCCAGAGTAAAGATACTAAATAATACATTAACATTGTTTAAGCCCAGTTTAAATAAAAAAAACGGTATTTTTGTATATGTATATGTATGTATGTATGACATATATATTACATCAAAAGCGACCGTCGGCCGGGAATGGTGTGCCATGACTTTTCTGTTTGTGTTTGCAAAATTGCCAAAAAACCGCGCCAAAATTTACAATTGGTGTGTATTGGTAGAATAGTCGAGCTAGAGTAGGTGACAGCATCACTAGAGTAGAGAGGAGAGAGCATTTGTCAGAAAATACATTTGAAAATGACTCTCATGGCCATAAATATCACTCTACAGAAATGAAATATACAGTACATTAAAAACATAGGAAAGGATTGATGCTCAGGATCACCACCAACAGCCCATCTACTCCCATATGGGGTGGTGGAGGAGAAATTTCCAAAAAGGAGCACAGGGCTCCCGTTGCTCTCCTATCTCCCTAGACCTTTTAACTTTGCTTCTGAGATCGGCATTCACACTTGAGTCGACAGATGGGGATGCTCACGGTCAGTTCGGCTCTTTGATACATCTTTCTGTTTGGCATTAGTGGTCACTAGTTCAAGGGGGCTATTTTTGAGAATTTCTGTGTCTCTCAGCAGTCGCTCGCACACAGACAGAGCACACCTGCAGTTAACTGACCTGCAGCTGACCCTGGTTGCTCAGCAACTCCCAAGCCTGCCTTAGACTAACTTTGTGAAGTCTCTGTGCTACTCAGTGTTAATAATAATGCTTATGGGCTTGACAGAAGACGGGGTCAAACACCTCAAAATTTCTTTAGAAATGTTCTAGAGTTCAGTTGGTGTCAGTCTCAAAATTGATTTAAACAAGTAATACTTTACCTCTTTGTTTAACAGTAACAAAGGCAAAGACTTGCAGTTTTGGCCGGTTATCAGCCTCTGATGGCGATCTCAAACGGCAAAATTCTGCTTTATGGACCAGCTTCTCAGTTCTGACAAGTCCAGTTTCATCAACTCAGTGGACAGTGTTTTACAGGCAGGTGACTGGTCGAGCTTCGGCAGATGCAATCTCTGGGGAGAGCTTCACCACAAAGGTATGAATCATGTTGAGTGCGTTTTAACCAAGGGTCGTATATTTGTGCTCTAAAACTTTAGTTTTAAGTTTAACACTCTTTCACTGTACTGACCAATGATCATTGCAGAGCTGAGAAGCTAGTCTTGATGACAGTCTAGTGATAAAGAGGCCTTCGAGTCACATGTTATATGACACTAGTTAAGTCAGGTTTGTACTTAAAATGCAAGGACTTGTGACAGGAGCAAAGATAAAGTTTTTATTGGAAAGTAGTGGCGGCTCTCTGGTAGAAGGTAAAGAAGGAAGGAAGACAAGGTTAGTAACAAAACACTTAAGTATCAGACATGTTTGGCCAAGGTAAGGTATAACCAGGTTGGAACAAGAATCGACAAGAAGGTAGACCGGGTAGATACTTGCAGGTTGATGAGAGCAGGTGAGCAGACTGGGAGGGATGATTAGCTCATTATCACTACCAGCGTGTAGCTGTTGCTGAGTTGAGAGACAGGAAAGTAGGAAGTGATGTCCATGCCTAAACTAACATGTTCAGGTTAAAATAAACTTCCACAAGAGTGGGAAGAGAAAAACACAAAGGTGACACTACTATTGACAAACTGTATTGCCATATCTTTGCACCTTTTTGTTTTACAGTACAGTACTTACAAATCAGAAAGGCCAGGAACATTTTATCTTTTCCTTCACTGACATCATGGGCATTGAAGGATACTAACAAGAGTTGGTCTGGAAGACATCAAACTGGCCATGAGGACATAAAGATGGCTACAATGTAAATGATTAAATTCCTTAAGATTTGTTGAACCAATGTATAATCAACTTTGTGATCCGATATGTATAAACAAATCTACTCAGATAAACATACACTATTTACACAGCATAAAAATCTATTAACGTGCCAAAATGATAAATTAGAAATTAATTTCTTGTTTTCAGTTCAATCAGGTCTCTAAAATTTCTGAGGATGATCACAAATACAACAAAATCAACTCTGAATGACGGAGTTCACATGTTCTAGTTTATTAGTCTCTGCCAGCATCAAATATGCTGAGTAATGAACATGCCCAGCAAGATGAGGAAGTCAGACTGGCAGCCAGGGACATGGGTAGAAGTTAGAGTTAATTCCAATGTTGAATCAATAACCTGACAAACATGATCTTGACTGACTTGGATTCTGCTTTGTGTTGGCAGGGATTCCCACAACTGGCTATTCTCACCAAAATTGATGAAATTGTCCAGAAGTCAACAGACATAAAAAAGAGCGTGTATAAGGCAAGTCCCTGAAGAAGCGGTCATTTACATTGATGAATTATAGGTTTAGGTGCCATTCAAGTTAGAGTGTCATGTTACTTTACATTTTAATGATATTCAAACACAAACATCTCCTTTGATCAACACTTTGTTGTCATTTCTTCAGTGTTCAAATTTAGATGGAGCAATTGAGTTTGATTACTCAACATCCCACTGAACCATCTTTCCTGTGAAGAACTACCGCTCTGAGATCCACACAGATGATGACATCGATACACTGATACTGAGCGCACTGGGGCGGATTATTGCTCTGGAGAAGACTTTGTCAAATACATAGACATATATACAGGACAGGAAAATTTAGGCATTGGTAAAAAGAGTAGACAGTATCACTATTTGGTTTTCACATTTTCAAGTAATGCATATAATATCAATATAAGTTATCTTCAAATAACCTGTTCTGTATTTCTAATTCAGGTGATACCTTCTGGTGTTGTGATCTCCCTGTTTTAGATTATAGGTCATAAGACATTTAAATGTGTATGTTAAACTTGGCTCAATATGGCTGAAAATTACTTCTAGTTACATATACTATACCTTTGCCAGCATTTTCTGTAGCAATGTTTGGACCTGTTACATATTTTATTAGCCTCAATAAAAAAAAAAAAAAAAATAATAATAACATTTGTTATTAGTTTACCTTTATTTAATTCCTGTTGTCAGAAGACTTCTGTAAGGCAGTCCTTTGGAAGTGATTCAGAGCAAATCTTCTCCTGCACATTTTTCAAAAAAATATTATATGATACAATTGGTAAAGAGAGGACAGTTTTAAAGAAGACCCCAGTACACTGAGACAGAAGAAGCCCCTCTACAGTGACAGAGTAAATCATTGTAGGAGTAATTTCTTTTGTGTCCATCAGAGGCGTAGTAGGAGTGCAATGATGGTGCTTGTCAATGAAAGGAAATTTATAATGATAGAGGAGATATATCAGTGTTCAAGATAAGGGTTCGCCACGTGGCTCTTGGATGGTAAAATTAATTACTGGCCTTGAAATATTGACCTTATACATAACTAAATTCAGTGAGTGACACTGCAGCGAGAACAAACAACAGATTTGTTCAAACATATATAGATACACAAATAACAGATTCATTCAGTCATTTCCCTAAAATTGAAGTAATAATAACATTGTGCAGTGCAACAGTAATTTGTGAAAATATGTTTTTAATAAACCAAATAAATAAACTTGAAGCCTTCCTTACTGTAACTACATTTGGGATATACTGTACGATTTTCCAATGGACTGTCATAGTATTAATATGTTTCTCTCCTCTAAACAAACTTCTTTTTGTGGAGAAAAAGAAGTAAATGTGGTTTATTATAGAGGTCCTCCTCAATTATAGTTTAATGTGCTTACACACATAAGCATATGATGAAGCAAGGTGTAATCATCTGACTGTCACCTAGCCTTCTACTGTACAAAGCCTCACTGCCACAAAAGTCATCTACATACAGGTGAAAATATGAAACCTGACTGTGGATAATAGGCCAAACTAGCCTGTTACAGCATTGTTGCTCCACAGCATTCCTCTGACACTGATCAGATTATAGCTAAAGGGGCCACTACACTTGGTTGTAGAAAAAAATCAAATTGTATTAATTAATTACTAATTTGTATTAATTTACTGCCTCAGTTAAAAGTTTCCTAATGAGTTTATTAATCACTATTTCAAATACTCTTCTAAATAGCATGATGCTAATTTTGTCAATTATTGTCCCATACAGAGTAAAATAGACAATAAGGCAGGGTTAGTGTATATTGGTCTGTAATTAGGCAGGCTACCATTTTTTCTTGCTTGAAAATTTAGTCAAATCAAAGCACAGCCCAACTCATTGTCTATAATGGCAGAAGTAACGGCTTCAAAACAGTTACCACAAATGTCTGTGTACAATATTACACTTAGTCATGAAAGGCTGCAATCAAACACACCCTCTCCCATACCTACTGTAGACAGACTGCAGTCAGAGAACGGAATGAAATCTTTTAATCACAAAAGAAACTGAAGGATGGCAAATGTTTAAAGATACGTGACCATGATACATCAGACAGACAGACAGACAGACAGACAGACGTCAACAACTACAACTGGACACTCTGGTATGTTACCTGTCTTCAAATTCAGTGTGGAAGTTAAACTGATAAAAGGAAACTTGGAGTACAGTAGCAAACCACAGGCACTGTTGAGGGTAGGTTTTTAATGATTATTTATTTGTATATATACTACTAAATAATGCTTAAGACAATTTATATTACTGATGCTGAAATACTGAGTGTTTCAGGACTAAGTGACAGTTAAAAGATGAAAAGTCTACCTACTTGCTTTCCATATCATTTTACAAAAAAGTTTAATAATAGTATTTGAGTGCACAACAGAGCTCGATCAGTAGCGATGTATATGTTTACACAGTTTGTACTGTATCAGTAAATTTATGAAGTGGGACAATTTAGTCACTGTTCTAAAACCTCTTTTAATGAAATTAAGAAATGCATGTCAACATTTTTAGTTTTTGTGAGTTTACCTTGACCACATTTAGTGTGTTGTACATTTCTGCCATTTCATTTAAATAAAAATTAAAGACTTTCATCAAGAATAAATTGTTTTCTATTGCAGCACACTTGAGTCCGTTTTACTTGCTGATAAGTTGTGCAGGAAATCCAGGGCCTGATAAATAATCTGATGATGTCATCTGTTGGAAATTTGGTTTGGTTTTATGCAATAAAATAATAATAATATTGCCTTAATATCTTATTGCAGCCATGGGAGGATCGTCCAAATCACCTTCACCACGTAAGATAACACAATGTACAGACAATTGTTCAAGCGTATATAGATACACAAATAACAGATTCTCAGTTAGAAGTATTAAATTGTCATTTCCCTCATGTTATAGAATCATTAAATCAATATGTGTACCTTACTTATCAGCTTTTATTGAAGAATGGAGGAAGATAAAATGGGGGTGAGTGATGTAATACTGGAAGTATGTGGTGCCTCATTTTGTACATATGCACACATTCCTTTTCTTTTTGTTTGTTTGTAAATTTCTGTTCGTTGTCTTTCTAAGTAACATTGGTTTAACGATTAACGTCAGAATATGACTGGATCCTGACCAGGTGAGTTAGGAGCCAATGAGTGAGAAGGGATGTTAGTGCCCAAACTTTCTCACAAACAAAATAAACTCAGAGAGAAAAACGTAAGGTGATACTGAAAACAATAAAGTACTGAACAACACAACTGTATTGTCATAATAACTGCACCTTTTGTTTGACAGTACAGAACCTACAAAATGGAAAAAGGAGAACTGAAACATTTCCCTTTTTCCTTCACTGACATCATGGGCATTGAGAAGGATAAAAGAAAGGCTGAAATAAATTCACATTTATTGACTTCAGTATTACAATTCCAGCTTTGTGATCTGTTATGTATAAAACAAATCTATTAGTGTAAAGTCTCTTGTACTGCATATATACATGCAATTACAGAAAGTATTCCCTATACCAATATCATTATTTAATGAGATTTCGTTTTCAGTTCAATTAGGTCTCTACAATTTTGAGGATGATCCCAGCTACAACAAAATCCTGACTCTGAATGACAGGTTCACGTTCTGGTTTGTGTCGTCTCTGCCAGCACAGTGAATATGCTGCCTGCTGGCTTCATGCTTAAAGATGAGGAAGTCAGACGCGTAGTGACATGGGTAAGAGTTAGAGGATTAATTCAGATGTGAATCCAGTAACCTGACAAACATAATCTTGACGACTTGGATTCTGCTTTGTGTTGGCAGGGGATTCCACAACTGGCTATTCTCACCAGAATTGATGAAGCTTGTCAGAAGTCAAGCAGACGCAAGAACGTGTATAAAACAAGTTCCTGAAGGAAAGGTCATTTTATATTGATGAATTTATGAGTTTGGCAAGTTGCCATTCAAGTTAGAGTGTCATGTTGATTTACATTTTAATATTCAAACACAAACATCTCCTTTGATCAACACGTTGTTATTTCTTCAATTGTTCAAATTTAGATGGAGGAATTAGATGTGGCAGCTCGGCATCCCACTGAACTGCATCTTTCCTGAAGAACCACTCTGAGATGAAACACAGATGATGACATCGATACTCTGATACTGGCGCACTGAGACAGATTATTCACTTTGGAGAAGACTTTGTCAACAATCTGTAGAGCAATATCTAAGTATGTAATGCATATAATATCTAATATAAGTTATCTTACTGTATAACTGGTTTTGTATTTTGCCTTGTTGAACAGATTATGAATAGTCTGTATTGCTCTCTCATAATGCATTTTAGTTTTTGCATTATTTTATTGTTTGCTCTAGAGATAGAAAACATCTTTTGATGTTTTCTGGAAATAGCTGTCATATATACTGATATTATGGTGCTAAATCATCTGCCAGCCTTCTACAATGCTGTCTAGTCTAGGATGGTTATGCTATAGTGCAGTGATTTCTGTAAAGTCATACAAGGATGGAGGATGACTGGCCTGAGATAGCATCTACTGTTGCACTGCAGCATTGCTCTCACCTCATAAAGTGCTTGTGAATCTTCCACTCATTCAAATGTGACTTTGAGTTTTGTAGTCATTCACTGATTTTTTTCTCCTCTGCAGAAATAATTGCAATAATGAGAGTAATATAAATGAATAGGTGTTCTTGCTGAAAATGAAAAGAAGTGAAACTGCCATTTGAAATGTAACAACTCAATTGACTAATCATTTGGAAAAGCCACCGTAATCCTTAGCGGTTCTAAAAAAGACCAAGAGCACCATCGTGCAACAAAATTGTCTGCAGAGGTCAGGTGGTCAGTGTGGTGCCATCATACTGTAACAATACTGTTATTTTACCTTTAAAGATATCAAATGACACCCACATAATAGATATCTTGTTTGTGGGATGCTGGGCAATTTGGAGGATCTTCCAGCTGTTTCAAAATGTTATGTAGAGGAGTTACTTGGATCATGAAAGCTGGCAGATCATGTGTGACTTGAGGCCCTTTACCTGGGTACTGTCAGGTAACTCTTTGAAATCACATGACACAAATGAAACTTCAGTATTACAGTAATTATAAAAACAGATACGTGGCATGTTGATAACACCAGACAGATCAACAGCTACAGTCTCAGGTACAGTAAACATGTCTTTTCACAATTCAGTAGCATCAAATTAGTATAATCAACTAACACCTTTGTTGACAAATGTAACTGTGTTTAAGTTCTATAGTAACATTATTTGTCAAAGTGATAAAAAGAACTTGTAGTAGAGTTTAATAATTTCTCAATTTAAGAATCATTACTTGATATTAATCATCAACAACTTCTTTCAGCACAGGCACAACTGTTGAGAGTGAGTTTATCTTTGGAGTTTTTAAGGAGCAAACTTTTAAGAGTAATACTGTAACTAACAGTGTTGTTGACTGTTATTAAAACCATCACTGCCGGCCTTTTTGCAGGGTGTGTCGAATAGTGGATAATACAAGAAGTCATTTCTGTACATATGTGGCTGACCACCACGCCTGTTCTGCATAAAGTCATCAAAGTATACAAGAAACAATGAAAGTATCTTGTTGACTAAGTTGTATGTGTATTGAGCACTTATCTTTTGCACATAGAACAAATAAAATTTGATTAACCTCACAGAATCAGTGACCTTTTTCAATTCTTTATTTCATTCATGAATGTTTTTATAGCTAATACTCTGAGGATTGCTAAGATGGTGGTCCCAACCTAGACCCAACCCACCCCCCTCTACAAAGTAAGATTAAATATTATAAATATATATTATAAATATACCATAAATATTCTCTCTCTCTCTCTCTCTCTCTCTCTCTCTCTCTCTCTCTCTCTCTCCTCGACAACAATAATATTATATATACTTATAAACATGGACTTTTTACTCATCAGCTTTAATTGAAGAATGGAGGGGCGATACCATGGGGGTGAGTGATGTGTTAAGCCATTGGAGACTCTGCTCATTTAGTGGTTCTTCTTCCAACAAACTATTTTGAAACCAAAATTGCGTGGCTGCAAACCTTTTTAGACTGTTACATGTATGTTGTTCCTAGTTTGCTGTCAGTCTCAAAATTGGTTAAACAAGTAACACTTTACCTCTTTATTTAACAGTAACAAAGGCAGAGAGACTGGCAGTTTGTGAGGGATTATCAGCCTCATGATGACGAGCTCCAGCAGCAAAGAATTCTGCTTTATGGACCAACTGGTTCTGGAAAGTCCAGTTTCACCATCAACTCTGTGGACAGTGTTTTACAAGGCAGAGTGACTGGTCGAGCTTCAGCAGATGCAATCTCTCGGGAGAGCTTCAGCAGAAAAGTATGAATCATGTTGAGTGTGGTTTAACTGAGATCATGTATTTTGTGCTGTAAGAGCTTAGTTTAACACTCTTTCACTGTGTACTGACCAATGATCATTTGCAGAGCTGAGAAACTAGTCTTGATGGAAACTAGTGATCAAGAGGCTTTAGTCACATTTCATTATATGACACTAAGTTAAGTCAGGTTTGTCGCAAAATGCACAGGACTTGTATTGAGGAGCAAAGATAAAATCTTTATTGGAAGAAGGAGTAGCGTAGCAGAAAGCAAAGGGAAGGAAAGGAAGACAAGGTTAGTCACAAAACACTAAAGTATCAGACATGTTTGGCCAAAATCAAAAGAAGCTGTAACTTCTGGTTGGAACAAGAATCGACAAGAAGATGAAGACCGAGGAGTAGATATACTGCAGGTTGATGAAGCAGGTGAGCAGACTGGGAGGGATGATGAGCTCATTATCATTACACGTGTAGCTGTTGCTGGGTGCGAGAGACAGGAAAGTAAAGTGATGTCCATGCCTAAACTAACATGTTCAAGGTTCAAAATAAACTGACAGGAGGGAAGAGAAAAACACAAGGTGACACTAGAAAAACACTAAAGCACCGTCACAGCTGGAACAGCCCTACTGTATTGCCATAATAACTGCACCTTTTTGTTTTACAGTACAGAACTTACAAAATCAGAAAGCCCAGGAACATTTACCCTTTTTCCTTGACTGACATCATGCCCATTGAGGAGAAACTAACCAAGGAGCACAAGTGTGGAAGACATCAAACTGGCCATGAGGACACATAAAAGATGGATACAATGTAATTTATTAAATTTCTTAAGATTTGTTGATTTCAGTAATATAATCCAGCTTTGTGATCCATTATGTATAAACAAATCTACTCACATAAACATACACTATTTGCATAAAATCTATTCACATGCCAAAATGATAAATTAAATTGATTTCTTGTTTTTAGTTCAATCGGTCTCTAAAATTTCTGAGGATGATCACAAATACAACGAGCCGACTCTGAATGACCAGAGTTCACGTTCTGGTTGTGTCGTCTCTGCCACCACAACAAATATAGTAAGTGCTGAAACTGTGGCAAGATGAGGGAGGTCAGACTGGCAGCCAGGGACATAGGTAGAGTTAGAGTTAATTCAAATGTTGAGTCAATAACCTGACAAACGCAGTCTTGACTGACTTGGATTCTGCTTTGTGTTGGCAGGGATTCCCGCAACTGGCTATTCTCACCAGAATTGATGAAATTTGTCAGAAGTCAGAAAGCAGACATAAAGAGGCAGTATGAAACAAGTTCCTGAAGAAAGGTCATTTTATATTGATGAATTCATGGGGTTTGCCAAGTTGCCATTCAAGTTAGAGTGTCATGTTGATTTACATTTTAATATTCAAACACAAACATCTCCTTTGATCAACACTTTGTTGTCATTTCTTCAATTGTTCAAATTTAGATGGAGGGTGAATGTGGCTTTTCGGCATCCCACTGAACTGTATCTTTCCTGTTGAAGAACTACCACTCTAAGGATCGACACAGATGATGACATTGATACACTGATACTGAGCGCACTGGGACAGTTATTCCTCTGGAGAAGACTTTGTCAACAATCTGTAGAGCTCTAGCACTACAGGAAGAGCTAAGATTTTGTTTTATCCCACCATGACAAAAAAAGAGTTGCATATTTTCCTGCTGATTATGGCAGAAATGTGCAACGATATCTACAGAAGTCCAATTGGGCAGTGTGGTACCATCATACTGTAACGCAGGTATTGTTGGTATTTTGCCCTCAGAAATCAAAATAGACACCCACACAACAGATCTCAAATTTAGATGGAGCAATTGAATGTAGTGCTACGGCATCACTGAACTGCATCTTTCCTGTGAAGAACTACCACTCTGAGATCGACACAGATGATGACATTGATACACCTGATACTGGCGCACTGAGACAGATTATTCACTCTGGAGAAGACTTTGTCAACAATCTGTAAAGCAATCTCTAAGTATGTAATGCATATAATATCTAATATAAAAGCTATCTTACTGTATAACTAGTTTTGTATTTTGCCTTGTTGAACAGATTATGAATAGTTTGTATTGCTCTCTGAATGCATTTTAGTTTTGCATTATTTTGTTTGCTCTGAGATAAGAAAACATCTTTGATGTTTCAAATAGCTGTCGCTATACTGATATTATGAGTGCTAAATCATCACTGCCAGCCTTCTACAATGTATCTAGTCTAGGATGGTTATGTTATAGTGCAGTGATTTCTGTAAAGAAGTCATATACAAAAGGATGGAGGATGACTGGCCTGAGATAGCATCTGTTGCACTGCAGCGTGCTCTCACACTCATAAAAGTGCTTATGAGATATTTCCACTCATTCAAATGTGACACGAGTTTGTAGTCATTCACCCGATTTTTCTCCTCTGCCAGAAATAATTGCAATAATGAAGTAATACTCGTAAAGATAAGATTGTTCTTGCTGAAAATGAAAGAAGTGAAACTGCCATTTGAAATGTAACAACTCAATTGACTAATCATTTGAAGAAGCCACCATTAATCGCCAGCGGTTCTAAAGAGCAAGAGCACCATCTGAGTGGCTCAAAATTGTCTGCAGAGGTCAGGTGGTCAGTATTGGTGCCATCATACTGTAACAGCTACTATGTTATTTTACCTTTAAAGATATCAAAATAGACACCCACACAATAGATCTCTTGTTTGTGAGGATGTGGGCAATTTGGAGGATCTTCCAGCTGTTTCAAAATGCAATGCCATTACTTGGATCATGAGAAGCTGGCAATTCATGTGTGACTTGACCCTTTACCTGGAGTACTGTCAGGTAACTCTTTGAAATCACATGACACAAATGAGAGCAGAGAATATTACAGTAATTATAAAAACAGATGCGTGGCATGTTGATAACACCGGACAGATCAACAGCTATAGTCTCGAATACAGTAAACATGTCTGTATGCAGATCAGTAGCATCAAATTATGTAATCAACTGCTTTCAGCATGTTTGACAAATGCTTTGTGTTTAAGTTCTAAAGTAACATTATTTGTCAAGTGATAAAAAGAACTTGTAGTAGAGTTTAATAATTTCTCAATTTAAGAATCATTGCCACTTGATATTAATCATCAACAACTTCTTTCAGCACAGGCACAACTGTTGGGAATTGAGGTTTTATCTTTAAGGTTTTTAAGAGCAAACTTTTCAGAGGTAATGCTGTAACTAAATTATTGTTGACAGTTATTATCATCACTGCCAGCCTTTTACAGGGTGTCGAATATTGGATAATTCAAGGGAAGTCATTTCTGTACATATGTAAATGAAACAGCTGCCTGTTCTGCCATAAAGTCATCAAAGTATACAGAGACAATGAAACTATCTTGTTGACTAAGTTGTATGTGTATTGAGCACTAAAATTAGATTAGGCTCACAGAATCAGTGACCTTTTCACTTCTTTATTTCATTTATGAATGTTTTTGTAGCTATGCTACGAGTTGCTAAGATGGTGGTCACAACCTAGACCCAGCCCACCCCTCCACCATTAAGATTAAATATTATAAATATATATTATAAAATATACCATAAATATTCTCTCCTCTCTCTCTCTCTCTCTCTCTCTCTCTCTCTCTCACACTCTCACACTCACATACATGGCGACAATAATATTATATATACTTACATAAACATGGACTTTTTACTCATCAGCTTTAATTGAAGAATGGAGGAAGATACCATGGGGTGAGAGTGATGTGTTAAGCCATTGGAACTCTGCTATTTAGTGGTTCTTCTTCAACAAACTATTTTGAAACCAAAATTGCGTGGCTGCAAACCTTTTGAACTGTTATATGTATGTTGTTTCTAGTTTGCTGTCAGTCTCAAAATTGATTTAAACAAGTAACACTTTGCCTTTTTATTTAACAGTAACAAAGGCAGAGACTGGCAGTTTGTGGCGATTTATCAACCTCCATGATGACGAGCTCAGCAGCAAAAGAGGTCTGCTTTATGGACCAGCTGGTTCTGGAAAGTCCAGTTTCATCAACTCAGTGGACAGTGTTTTACAAAGGCAGAGTGACTGGTCGAGCTTCGGCGAATGCAATCTCTGGGAGAGCTTCACCAAAAGAAGTATGAATCATGTTGAGTGTGGTTTAACCGAGATCATGTATTTTGTGCTGTAAAACTTAGTTTAACACTCTTTCACTGTGTACTGACCAATGATCATTGCAGAGCTAGAAACTAGTCTTGATGAAACTAGTGATCAAGAGCTTTAGTCACATTTCATTATATAACACTAGTTAAGTCAGGTTTGTCATGAAATGCAGGACTTGCGACAGGAACAAGAATAAGATCTTTTATTGGAAGAAGAATTGGCTAGCAACAAAGGGAAGGAAGGGAAGACAAAGGAGTTAGTCACTAAACACTAAAGTATCAGACATGTTTGGCCAAGGTAAAGCTATCACTACAGTTGGAACAAGAATGCGACAAAGATGAAGACCCGGAGTAGATATACTGCAGGTTGATGAGAGGCAGGTGAGCAGACTGGGAGGATGATGAGCTCATTATCACTACGGCGTGTAGCTGTTGCTGAGTTGAAGACAGGAAAGTAAGGAAGTGATGTCATGCCTAAACTAACATGTTCAAGGTTGAAAATAAACTCACAGGAGGAAGAGAAAAATACAAGGTGACACTAGAAACACACTAAAGCACCGTCACAGCTGGAACAGTACTACTGTACTGCCATAATAACTGCACCTTTTTGTTTTACAGTACAGAACTTACAAAATCCAGAGAAAGGAAGCTAGGAACATTTTACCCTTTTTCTTTCACTGACATCATGGGCATTGAGAAGGAAACCCAAGCAAAGGCTTCGTGTGGAAGACATCAAACTGGCCAGTGGACACATAAGCGATGGCTACAATGTAAATTATTAAATTTCTTAAGATTTGTTGATTTCAGTAATATAATCCAGCTTTGTGATCCGATATGTATAAACAAATCTACTCAGATAAACATACACTATTTACACAGCATAAAAATCTATAACATGCAAAATCAGAAATTAAACTGATTCCTTTTTTCAGTTCAATCGGTCTCTACAATTTCTGAGGATGATCACAAATACAACGGAAACCCGACTCTGAATGACAGAGTTCACGTTTTGGTTTGTGTTGTCTCTGCCAACACATCAGATATACTGAGTGCTGAATATGTACCAAAGATGAGGAGAGTCAGACTGGCAGCCAGGGACGTAGGTAAGAGTTAGAGTTAATTCAGATGTTGAATCAATAACCCCTGACAAACATGATCTTGACTGGCTTGGATTCTGCTTTGTGTTGGCAGAGTTCCATAACTGGCTATTCTCACCAAAATTGATGAAATTTGTCCAGAAGTCAAAGCAGACATAAGAAACGTGTATAGAGCAAGCTCCTGAAGGGGAAAAGGTCATTTTACATTGATGAATTTATGAGTTTGCCAGGATGCCCATTGAACTTAGAGTATCATGTTGATTTACATTTTAATATTCAAACCTGAAACATCTCCTTTGATCAACACTTGTTTCTTCAATTGTTCAAATTTAGATGGAGCAACTGAATGTGGCATTTCGGCATCACTGAACTGCATCTTTCCTGAGAGAACTACCACTCTGAGATCGACACAGATGATGACATCAATCCTCTGATACTGAAGCGCACTGAGATAGATTATTCACTTTGGAGAAGACTTTGTCAACAATCTGTGAAACTCTATACAGGATAGAAAATTTTGGTGTGAGTAAAAAAAGAGTAGACAGTATCACTATTTGGTTTTCATTTCAAGTAATGCATATAATATCTAATATAAGTTATCTTACTAAGTAACCTAATTTCTGTATTTTTAATTCAGGTGATACCTTCTGGTGTTGTAGTCTCCCTGTTTTAGATTATAGGTCATAAGACATTTTAAATGTATGTTTTAAACTTGGCTCAATATGGCTGAAAAATACTTCTGGTTACATATACTATACCTTTAACAGCATTTTCTGTATCAATGTTTGGACCTGTTACATATTTTATTTAAAACCTCAATAAAAAAAAAAAATAATAATAATAATAACATTTTGTTATTGGTTTACCTTTATTTAATTCCTGTTGTCCAGAAGACTACTTGTAAGGCAGTCCTTTGGAAGTGATTCAAACAAATCTTCTCTCCCTGCACATCTCTATATTCTTCAAAAAAATACTATATGATACAGTGGCAAGAGAGGGACAGTTTTAAAGAAGACCCCCAAAGTACACTGAGACAGAAGAAGCCTGTACAGTGACAGAGTAAATCATTGTAGGAGTAATTTCTGTGTCCATCAGAGAGTAATAATAGTGAGTGCAATGATGGTGCTTGTCAATGAAAGGGAAATTTATAATGATAGAGATATATCAATTCAAGATAAGGGTTCGCCACGTGGCTCTTGGATGGTAAAATTAATTACTTATGAAATCAAAGTACTTTCACTACCCATATGTGAAAAATGTTTTATGCTCTCTGAAGTTTTCATATTTCATGGCAGGATTTCTTTCAGGAAATGACTGAATTCTTTTTTTCTTCTTCTTGTAAATATGCAACGAAATTATTCAGCGAGCACAATGCAGTGTGCAAATAATCTCACGTTGTTAGCATGACGTGACGTCATCACGTGATCTGGTCAACAACTCAGCTGTTGTGATGGTGCCTTAAAGTGCCGTCGGAAACATTGGTATTATAAAGCCTCGACGACAAAAAAAACAAAAAACAAAACGTCCACAATAAGCTTGCGATCTTTTATCACTTCCGAAGCATTAATGCTCTCCTAAATATAATAAATTGCATTAATATGTCGCTGCTGTCGCCTCTATTTCATTGCGTTGATGGTTTAGCACACAAAAACGCAGACTAAACGCATTTTTAAATACGACCGATAACATTAACGCACGAAATGTTGTCGTATTTATTTTATCAAATTTAATATTTTTTACGTGTGGTAATTAAATATGTATATAAAATCCCGCCAAGTTAAATATATATATATATATATATAACAATCGGGACTTGGTGCCTTCGTTTGTTTTCGGTCATTCAGCGAAAATGGAAATTAGGAGCTTTGGAGGAGTCCGTGAAGGCAGCATGGGACAAGTGAGGGAAAAGAGGAAGAAATCCACGTAGCCTTTCTTGCATCGTAATAGTCTGGTGGCGTGATGTTTCCAATGTGTACGTTTATTTAAAGAAACGCTGTCTTCAATTAAGCGGATAACGGTGTTCATAGTGGCGGGGTGACGCGGACTAACCCACATTGGTCCCGTTTGCTGAAAGGGAAAGGACTAAAAATGGAGCTGGAAGACGGAGTTGTGTACCAGGACGACCCGGGGACATCAGCGATGATGTCTGAGCGGGTATCGGGCCTGGCCAACTCCATCTACCGCGAGTTCGAGCGGCTCATCGGCAAGTACGACGAGGACGTGGTGAAGGAGCTGATGCCGCTGGTCGTGGCCGTGCTGGAGAACCTGGACTCGGTGTTCGCGGAGAACCAGGAGCACGAAGTGGAGCTGGAGCTGCTCAAGGAGGACAACGAGCAGCTCATGACCCAGTACGAGCGGGAGAAAGCGCTGAGGAAACAGGCGGAGGAGGTGAGTTGGGAAGAAAAACACGGCGCTGGGAGGGTCAACCAGCATCCTTTTTGTCGACGCACGAAGGCTGCTTCAGGTGTGTTGCCCTCCCAGCATCACCTGTGTGGGGAATTAACCCATCCACGTGGCCGGGCAGCATCCCACCCGTCCTGCTACGGTGCTCAGTGGGGATGTAAACAAGGCAGTGTCACGGCTAACGTCAGGCTGAAATGGCCCTGTCTTTGTGTGAGCTTTGTGTGTCTACACCGTGTCTCTAATACTGGGATGAGAGTTTTTACTGACTGCCTCGACAGAGGCAAAACATCTTCACACCTCTTCAGCACAAGCACACCTTTTAATCTAAGCAGCTCGCCCATTGCATCAGATAGTGAAGTCACGTCTGAGCCCCGTGAGACCCTGACTGAAGAGAGAGCAGGTGAAGTGACTCAGCGTTTTGGGACATCACTGTAACATAAGTTAAGAAAGATGGAGACAGAGAGAAGCATGACAGATTTGGTTGTAAGGGCACATATAGAAGGCACGGAGAGTTATGCGTGTCACAAAACATTCAACCTTAACTATACCTGTGATCATATGACTTAAAAAAAAAAAAAGTCCAACACCCTGCACCCCTGGGTGTCAGTCACAACATCACCCGCTTAATCACTCACTCCCATCGGATATGTAAGGCAAGAAACTCCTGGTCCCGGTCCTGGAGCCTGAAACTCCCCGAAACTCTCACATCGCTTTGCAAAAGCTCTTTTGTCAGCCCTTTTCACTCCCCTGCTGTCACCACAAACAATAGTTTCAAGTCAGTATGTCTCACTTACTTCAGCGATGTACTGCTATAAAAACTGGGAGAATTGCAAGAGACAGATAAAAGAATATTCAAAGCAGCACGGGCTGAGATATCTTGATTTTTTTTTAGTCCACGTGCTGCAAAAACACTGGATCCTACATTTCCTGCGAGGCTGCTTGATAACATTTCTTATTACACTCTGCATGCCGGATAAATGCCCTCATCTTTTAAACTCAATACCTTCACTTTATAACACAGTCTTTCAGTTATAAATTTGTAGTTTGTAAACCCAGGCTGAGATAGTGCCTCCAGAGCCGCAGAAAACATCACGCTGACTGACTGTTTTCAAGGGCTGAGTGGTGCTCATGACTCATAAACAGACTTTCACTTGTAAAAATCATTTTTAAAGGCGCAAATATGGAATCAAGTCAGCATCTGCTGCTGCGCGAAGTTTGGTAAGCAGCAGACAAACGGCTCTCACTCATTACTTGATGTGACATTGCCATCAAAAGTCAACCCCTGGTGTGTGTGTGTGTGTGTGTGTGTGTGTGTGTGTGTGTGTGTGTGTGTGTGTGTGTGTGTGTGTGTGTGTGTCAGGGGTCTTATGTTTTGGTTGGGTTAATCCTTAACATGTGTTAATGTGCCACCTCCTCGCCTTGAGCTTTTTGTTTGAAGGGCAGTGTGATGCGATGTGACTCAGACCTCCTGTCCAAGCTTGCTTCTCGCCCCGACTCAGGGGCATTGGGACAGCTGGGACAGCAGCCCAGTATGATGTGAACATGTAGACCCCTCTGTACACGCAGTGACACTGAACCAGTGTGACACACGCATGCACACTGACAATATTAGTGTATCCTTCATTGTTGTAGTGTAAAACATAAATGCACATGCTCACATTAAACCAGAGCTCATGGGATGGTCCTGGGAAAGACTCTTTGTCTACACCCATGAGGAGGAGACAGCAGAGGTACACTGAGCCTCTGCTTGGAGAAGCAAGGCATTACTTCCAGGTCATGTGATCCTTTGTCAGAAAAAGAAAGGGGACGTCCCCGAGCTTGCATTTTTGCATTTTTCTCAGTTCCCTTCTTTTGGTTTTTAAGTATCAAATTCTGGTGGCACAGACCGACCCCGCCTTTCACCACCAGCTTCCCAGAGTCGTGAAGGGTGTCACATGTCTTTTTTAGGAAGCTGCTTCCACATGAGGTGAACAGCTGACCCTTTCACGTGTATTGACTTTTGTTTTCAGGCCTTTTTACTGGCTGGATTGACCACTCATCGCTTTTTATCGCATGATAGATTGAAACATGAAACAGAGAGTAACATCATCCTGCCTGCTCCGTCACTATTACAACCGTCTTTCCTCTAAACTCTAGTGTCATTTGAGACATCGTCTTAAAATTATTTACAGATTACATATGATGTTGACGACCGTGTTCATTTTTTTTTGTTTGTCACTGAGTCCGAACCATTTATATATTCTTATTTTTCAGTCATAAACTGCAAAATAACAGACCGCCCAGCAGGCTGTAACATGTCAAACCATCATCAAAGTACAGTAAGACTTGCCCGTCCAAAGGAAGAAGGGCAGCCACATTAGAGCTTTGGCTTGCTCAGCTGGACAGGATGTGGGTGCTGACAAACACACACACACACACACACACTCCCCCTCGGTCCGACTACAAGGAAACTGGGAGGAACCGGAATTCCTGGATGAACCAATAAGCCAAGATCCTGTCCATAAAGTCCCAGTTCATGTATATTTTTATCCATCTCCACAAGTGTTTTGTTATTATGTATTACAGTGTGTGTGTGTGTGTGTGTGTGTGTGTAGAGGACCGCAAATAGCATTTATTATTTTAATTATTATTATTATTTTTATTAAGCTGAATATGATTTTTAATCATAATGCTGCTTATGTGTTGCATTCAAGTGCAGAAATGTTTTTATTCCCCTGGTAACATCAATAACACACTCATGTTTCGACGGAGTATCTTAGTAACTAAGCTGAAACATTGGTTACTTAAGATTTTATTTTTTATTATTATTTCTCTCAGGAAATGTGAAAAAAAATCCTCCATTTTAAACAGTATCAGACTATTATTGACCAAACTCTGTATATGTGTGTGTGTGTGTTCCTGAGTAGAAGTTCATTGAGTTTGAGGACACTCATGAACAGGATAAGAAGGACCTGCAGAACAATATGGACCGAATGGAGTCCCACTCCCGCCAACTGGAACTCAAGCTTAAGAACTACGCAGACCAGAGTAAGTACACACACGCACACACACGTACACACACACACACACCGCACTGTATATTACACCTTGTAATTCTCCTCACAGTCACTGTTCCCCACTGTGTTATAGAAAAACATCCATTCATTGAAATGAATATTCAAACATATCCCAGTATAATTTTTATTTATCAGTCTGTCCCCATCATGTACATGACTGTTTATTTTTTGCTCTCTTCACATAATCTTCCTCACTTGTCTCATGTCTCTCTTACACAACCATACACACTCACACACTCCTTCTCCCTCTTTGTGGGGGTAACTGTAATGGGATTATAGGATTTCTGTTATTCCCATCCTCCTAATGCGGCAGTGCATTACCACCCATCTTATTGCTGGATTAAGGAAAGGAAAGCGATTGGCTCTTGCGTTCTCTCTCAGTGGAAAGAATGGATTCACACTAGTATCTCCAACACAGCTGGTTTAAAGTGATTCATTCATTTACAGAAAGCTGTGAGGGGACGAGAACACCAACACGAATTTCTTCCATATCTCTGTCTCAGCAGAAGTGTTATGAAAGCAAACATAAGTATGAGTCAAGTTTGAGAAATTTAAATCATTTTGCTATTTCCTTCCGTCATCACTCGAATAACTATTTCACCTGTTTTGGGAAATGGCGTCCTAGAATGTACATGCTACCAGTCGTAGTGGGTTCAGTCAAGGCCCTGCCACTCCCAGTGAATAGTAAATCATTCATTCATTACTGCAGCAGTGCCTGAGCTGGATGTATCCTGAGGCATCTAGGACAGAGTCCACTGTTGGTAGGTTACAGTTGGGCAATGACAGTATAGCTCATATTTTTTAAAATCGTCCCTCTGCTCTTGTCTTATTATCACTTGCCCGGCACTGAAGTTAATAATATAACAGTTTTTGTTTTTGTAGTTGTAATCTACAGATATCGAATGTCAGTGAGCTCCTTTCCTGGTTAAATAAAGTTATATATTATTGCATTATATTTGCATAGTGCCTCAGCATGTTACGCTGCATTGGTCGAGCGAAATTAAACATATCCAACAATCTGATGATTAAGATTCATATGATATGCATAAATCTCAACCTCTAGGATTTATTACATATTTAATAGACCTTTTTAATAGGTGATTGCACAGCTTCCACACAGATCTGGGCAATGACAGTATTTATAGTCGATATGTGTGGAAAGAATTGTATATATTTATTATATCAGTCAGTAGCGTCACCTTAAATGCTCAGCCGCATATTGAGTTTCTCCACTCTCCACTATTCAACTTGCACATCACTAATACGAATACACAGGAGGGATTACTTCAGACTGAACGGTGTCCCTTGTGTAAATCCTTTTTCTTTTCGCTTTGTTACACGTCCGCACGAAACTTCACAATAGCCAAATAAAATCCTTCTGTAGTGACAAAACACACACATAGGCATCGTCGCACAACCCGTAGACGCTTCAGCTGCTGTAATTGACAGTGTTCAGACTTTTCACTGTATATCTGTCTGTCGCAGTAGCTCTCTGTGTGGCTTAGGCTAGACCTGACGCGCTAATAGCGGATTAGGTGTTTTTGTCACTTCATAAGTCGGCCCAACATTGAAACCCATTTAACTGAGATTACCCCCACCCGCTGGGTCCAAGTGCCTGCTTGGTAGAGCAAAATTAGGCAAGTGGGATTTGTGCACAAATTCATATAAAGTGTTATACTTCAACATGATACAATGAAGGTCTTAAAGCTGTTAAGACATTGTTTACAATTTAATCAGCATTGGATTTTACTTAAGGGACTCCAATGAACAGGGCTCATGGCAGTTAAACACTATTGGGAGGGACTACTCTTAAATTCTGGGTAAGAAGTAAAGAAATCAGTGTGAAACTCAGAGAGAAGATAGTGGATGCTCGCCTTAAGAGGGAACACTACACTGCTATTTTCAAAGCATTTAACACCGTGTATAACAGCTGCACATTGCATCATTGCAAACCAGGAGACTGTCCGAAACAGACCTGTGTGTGGCCGCAAGTGCAAGATTTCAAATAAGAGGAAAATGGTCAGAGATGTCAATAACAAAATTCCTGGTCTTGAACGAGATAAGTGTTGCTGAACTGGCCTCTTTTGGACTTGATGTTTGTGTTGGGCTTCGAGACCATTATCCCTCAGAGAGTAGTTCTCAGTCCTGTTAAGAATCTGTGGTGGGAGCTCAATGTTAATGCTTGAAAACCATGCAATTTGGATGAACTGTAACAATTTGGCATGGAAGAATGTACGAAGAAAGCTGAAAGCTGACACTATTGACTATTAATTGTTATTTGGAAGCAATTAAACTAAACATACTTAATTACAGTAACTCCATGGAGAAGTTAAGGGTTGGGTTTAGTTTCATAAATGGGGCTATTACTAATTTTACCTTTCTAAATTGTTATTTTTTTCATTATTTCACAAAGAGTTCATAGACAAAGTATGACCCTGTTATTGTGCCTTGTAAATGGACTACCTGAAACTGAGCAGTATTCTGTTTCAGTCAGCAGGTTGGAAGAACGTGAATTGGAGCTCAAGAAAGAATACAACTCCCTCCATCAGCGACACACAGAGGTAAGGACAGGGAGGAAAGATGGGGGAAAGAAGGAAGGAAGGAAGGAAGGAAGGAAATGTTGTGGATTTGTAATCATTAACAGCGCTCATGACTAGTTTTCTCTTGTTTCACTCACTTTCACAGATGATCCATAATTACATGGAGCATGTAGAGAGGATCAAAATGCAGCAGATTAGTGAGATTTCAGAGTCAAGCACAGTTGGCCGAGTCAGGTAAGACTTTTTTTTTTAAAATAATGCTATGTTCAAGTCATGTTAATGACTTAGCGAGACACGAGCCTTGGAAGGAAACATGGTGAAACATATTTTTCCTTGTTCTCTCAGGAGAGAGCGGCCTCTTTCTTTGGGGATCTTCCCATCGTCTGGTGGGGTGTCTATGCTAACCCCAGACCCTCAGACCAGGGTAGAGACACTGGGCACAGAGGGCTGGAGGTTCACCGACCCAACACAACCACGGTCCAACACTAGCCTCAAGGTATGTGTGTGTGTGGACGACACTTCCATGTGATATTTTATGACAGGTGGTGGAAAATAATTACAGTGTGATTTTTCTTTAGAGAATAAATGATGTCAGCCTGATAACTGATGTAGGTAGTTTGGACGGATAATCCTGCACATGCAGTGTTACACAGTGAGAGACCGATAATAACATGTCTTTAAAGTCCAGACACAAACTCCTTTTCTCAGTCTTTTCTGTCCTATGAGGTGTTTGACCAAAATAAGTATCAACAGTATGCAAACAAAAGAGACTGCGTGAAATATGAAGAATGAGAAGATCGCCTTTAATCCCATTTCCTGGCTGCGTTTTCAGCCATCCCGTCAGTGCTGGAAGATAGAGGATTTTTGGCTTTGGAGCCATTTAAAAATAGAGAGCCTTTGATAAGGCTCGGGCGTGTAGGCAAATTTTAGTAGGCATCTGACAAGGCCATCTCTGTTTTCAGACATCCTCCTCTTTAGCCACTGATGAATATGCAAACGTGTCTGTTCCCTGGTGCAGCAGTCAGAGGAGATCATTAAATGTATCACATGAATATTAATAATAGCAACAACTTTCTATTTGATGCGGGCAGTCATAATTTTAATATTGAGCTTTATTATATTCTGTAAATACTACTCGACTAACTACTACTCACTAACACAGACATTATAATGGTTATGTTCTCTCAGCTAAAATGAAGCTGTTTATTATGCAAATCAGTGACTAGTACTCATCAGAATGTTTTTGGTGTGTGGTTTATGTTTTTATCTGTGACAGTTTGGACCTGGAGGGTGACAGTGTTAATTCATCCCACTGCTCTGTTTTTTTTTTTGTTAAAACTGGGACATCAGCTCTGTGGCGCAATGCATGATGGGAGTGATGCCGCTGTATGGCTCGCAGCCAGTCACTCAGGGAGAAAAAGGCGAGCTGGAATGTGATTGGTTCTTATATAATCAGTGCTACAGGATGGTTATTGTTGAGCCGTGGCCTTTTGAACACGGGCGGCTTTCATATGCAGACGGGGCTCCTCGAGTAAAACAGAGACGTCATATTTATTTATGGGAGTGGGCGGTGTTGCAAGTGAAAGGGGACGGCAGGTTAATGCCTATATATGTCTGCATGCCAGCCGTGATCTAATCTCCATCCACAGTCACTTAAGCAAGACCATCCCATTGACTTTAAAACTGGCATAATTATATTTTAAATCATTGCTTATTGTTTCATTAAAGGACAACTCCACCAATTTTACACATCAAACTGAAGGTCAGAGTTGAAAATGAGTCTGCATGTGTGGTGAGCTGCACAAAACTAAAAAAAAACCTAAGCTGGGGAATTTAGGAAATATTCCAACTATTCGAAACTTTCCATGGGAATTATGGAAATGTATGGGAATTAACAGGAAATAATAATGGGAAATTGAGTTATTGGAGGTAAACTAGCCTCATGATATGATAAATAATATCTTTTTTAGCATCTAACTTATCAGCTCTCTGCTATATGAATACATTTTCATGTGCTGTTTGCAAGTTAAACACCATATATCACATACCATATATCAAATATATGTACCCCATAATATAATAAAACTTACTTCACTTTTTGTAGTCCATGTACTATGTGCATGTGATTGAGGAATAACATAAATATTAAAGTGTACTTGCATGAAATCTGGTTGTTTAAAACAAAATTATGCTAAAATATATTTTCCCCATATTTTCCCCTGTTAAGGGCCAACCTTCTTTTTTGTAAATCGCTGATTTATTCCTGTTTATTCACATAAATTCCTGTTAATTCCCATGGAAAGTTTCCAATTTGGAAACTTCCTGGAATTTTCCTATCTCCTACTAGCATAACAAATCCGAATCTCCGGCTGAACTGGCAGTTGTGGGTAAATGGGTAGGCCTGGGATAAAGGTGTGAAATCAAAGACTATTTCAGGTTCTGCTGCGTCAGTTTTGACTGCAAATGCTCGACTGGTGGAGTTCTCTTTTAAACAAATCAAAGTAGATATATAATTATTACAGTACTGTACATGGTAATAGTATTTCAATGAAAGTATATCATTTGTGAGGTTTTTAGGTAGTATTTCAGTTCAAATCAATCCAAGCACAACTTCAAAGTTATTCTGTTTGTAGCAACTACTGATTACTGTCCTGAAAATTCCTCTTCAGTGTCATGGCTGTCATTGTTGTCTGACTGAAACTGTTAACTCAATTAACAGCTGAGTCTACACTATGAGTTAAATTTGTTTGCACACACACATACACATATAGGCTTACCTGTATCCATAGGCTTTGTTACACACAATAGCACTTTTCCATTCACTTCACAGACATGCACACTTTGGGGTGTATGCATTTCCACTGAACTGCACATGTGAGCTTCATTCTTACTCTCCCCCCCTTACTCAAAGCAGTTGGACTTTGTCGACCCCCCAAAGGAAAGGGAGGGTAAGGGTGCGCTGGACTCTTCTTGGGGGAATTCACTGGCAGACGACTGCAAGGTAGTTGGATGAGTGGCAGCTGGCGGAAGTGCCAGCGGCAGCCGCACGCCTGCATTGGCTGTAGACAGCACAGCGTTTGTGTTTGCGCGTGTGTGTAGGCTTCAATAGTCTCCTCCACAATGCTGTTTCATCTTTTTTTTTTTTTTTTGTTTCAAAAGCGTCGCCTCTCCCTTTGTGCATTTATTAGACCCTCACACTTCACCAGACCACCTGTGATAGACTGTGCTACATGCAACCATGTCCTGTGCGGTGGCTAAAATCTAAGTACACACATCAGTCAGCTGTGTCACAGATGGAATTGGATGTCAGTCATTTAAAACAGCGTGGTTGCATCTGGCTCCTAATTTGTTTTGTTAAAATGCATGAGGTTTATGTTTCACATGCTTTATTTTTGTTTTTTTTTTGGTAGTTTTGTAGTTCATTCATACAGATCTTCAACATAACACTGACATTTCCGGTCATTCATTGTACAATAACATACATTTAATAGTGCTGTCTAATGCTGTCATTGTATGACATCAGATGTTTCAGTCTCTGTTCAGTTTCTTCCAAACAGTTTTTTTGAATTGTGTGTGGGATTTGTGTCGTGTCGTGTACCTGATGTAGAAAGGCAGCTTTCATTGTGGCAATGCTTCATTTCAGTTGATGTCTGAAGCCCCCCCCTCTTCCTCCTCCTCCTCCTGCAATCCGTGTAGCTGTCGACTTTCTCGTCTGTGTTTGTGTGCTAGCTCTGTGGCTCATATTCTTTGTTTTTGGTGTTATTTATAATATTTCTTTTAGATTCCCTGATGTTTTCATGAGTTCCAATTTCACAAAAAAAAACAGTAGCTTAGTATTCCAAATAGCTGTGTTTAAGGGATTTAGAGGTAGACTTTCCCTTTGAGATAATGACTGTGCTCTTGTGTGCTCTGTTATACTGCATGTGTAGTGTACTGTGTGTACTCTCTAGTTTGTGACTCTGTCCGACCATCTTAACCTGTTAGTTTGTGAACTGTGACGTTATGCTCGTTTTCTTTGTGTGCTGTATTTTTCCCCCCCTTTTTTTCATTTTAGTACCAGCTCATTTAAACTCCTTCTGTACTTGTCATTTTGACCCTTGACCTTGAAAGGCCATCTGTAAATATTGCTGTAAGTAAGCCGCTTTTCATTACAGGACGAGCTGTCGGACTTCACTGGCTCCAAGTCGGCCACGCCGATGTCCACCACAGCCTCCGACATGGAGAGGGAAGATGGAAGCAGTAAGAGCACGGAGGTGCAGGCTGCACCAGGGACCAGATCCGTATCAGTGGGTAGGGTCAAACATCATGAAACTGGCAGTAGTTACAGCATCACATCCATTAGTCTGGGATACAGTATTTGTGCTGTAGAGGAGTCCTAGAACAAACTGTCTTTACTTCTTCAATCCTTCTTTTTGGTATTCATGTGCTGTGTCTTATGCAGGTCTGCCTGAAAATGAGGACAGCTCCGATGTGCAGGATATCATTGAGTCCACCCCTGAGCTGGACATGGATCTCATCGGATACAAGCCGTGCAGGTAGTACAAAAATCATGGCCAGTCAGGCCAGTTTTAAACAACCATTCACCAGGTGGCATTACATCACCTCGCTGTTGCTATCACTCTTCTAGTACCCCTACTAAAGGCATTGAGAACATGGCATTTGACCGCAATACGGACTCTCTGTTCGAAGAGCTGTCGTCTGCAGGCACCGGGCTCATAGGTGATGTGGATGAAGGGGCTGACCTGCTGGGTGAGTAAAAATCCCCTGATCCCCTGAACATATTTTATCTGTGCTGGAATAGTCTATATGAATCGACTCAATGCTTGTTTAAGTGAAAAACCTATACTGACACACGTTTATGCTAGTTATATATCAATACCACATGAGTTATATGAAGTGTGTGCATGTTATGTGAAGATTGAACATATAAATGTTATTAGTGACAATTATACCATAGCAATGGAAACTCATGGACATGAAGAATATCAACTTTCCTCAGTTGTTGTTATTGTTGTCACTGCGTCAGTCCAGAATGAAAATTTATAGAGAGACCACCAATCATAGAACTTAAACACTTAGAGTATATGGTAAAATAAATAGTATAAAATGAGAACTAAGACTATATACAGTTTGATTTAGATTCAGTCCTTATGGTTCCTTAATGATGTATTAAATATAAGTGGCCATAGTATAATAAAAATAATAGTAATCATGATCTTAATCATAATACACTTAATAAATCACTTTGAGGTGTTGATTTTGTGACTGTTTCTTGTTCTATCAGTGAGTTTTCTTTTTCTATAATCACAGCTTTTCTATTTTTTATTTTTTTAATGCATAAGCTGTCTCACTGAAGCTCTGCTATTAGTACTAGTTTTAAAGTCACTGGAACTCCCGAGTGCCGCTGTCCCGTCGCCGCAGTACTACACCACTGTCTTTGGTCCAGCTGTTTTACGCAGTGTTAGCCATCTACCCATGTTAACATCACCTCTCTCTCTCCCGTATTTCATCCTCTGGCTTTTGTCCCTAATCCCAGTGGAGTACTCTGGTGTGTATGACCTCAGACCTTTCCTTAGCTAAACATTCTTCTGTAATATCCCTTTGACCTCTACTCATTAGTCACTTCCTGCCATACCCGCCATTGTTCACGGCTTCTTCTTCATTAAGTTTCATAACAAATGACTTTGGACAAAGTTTGCATGAATGATGGAGTTCAGTGCCTCCTTTGTTGGCCTAACCTTCTTTTTACAGCTTAAATTATGATTTTTGTTGCCCTTGTTTGTTTGTTTTTTTTCCCTCTCTGTACTGCTGCAACTGTCTGAACTAACTAGCTTTAGAGACTCAGCATCTTTTGCTTGTGGAGCCTGCAGCTACACGTTTAGCTCTGGCTCCATCATCATTTTGGTCATTTCACTGTCTCAAACTATATCCGCATTTCTTTCTCTCTCTCTCTCTCTCTCTTCCTTCCTTGTTCTTTCCGCCTGACTTGGATTGCATGGTTTTCTCAGACCTTAGTTTGATTGGTAAGACCCCACCCACTCTATCCATCCTTCTCAGTCATGTGACGTGTGCTGTGGGTATGTGTGTTGTGGTAGTTTCTCGTACTGTGACACCGACGGTAACAAATGTTTCACCTCCTGCGTAGTGTCTTGTTGTTGTTACCTTCATTAGAGTAATCTACAGTGATGCATTTTAATCTGTAGTGTGTATGTATTCACTGCTGCTTGTTGTCAGATTGTTTTTTTACGAAATAAAATTCTAATTTCAATCATCAATTTTGTTCAGGCATGGGCCGGGAAGTTGAAAATCTCATTCAGGAGAATTCACAGCTGCTTGAGACAAAGTAAGTGATAACTTAGTGTTTCTTTCTGTTATGACTTTCATATTTTGATCTCTAACACTTTTTAATCGTTCCTAACGTGTCCTTGTTCCCGTTTTTCCAGGAACGCTCTGAACGTGGTGAATAAAGACTTAATATTGAAGGTGGACGAGCTGACCTGTGAGAAGGAGATGGTGCAGGGTGAGCTGGATGCTTTGCTGCAGGCCAAGACCAAGATGGAGGAAAAGAACAAAGAGCTGGAGGAGGAACTCAAAAAGTAAGTCAACAGCAATAGCAGGTAGCACTTTGCAGTTTCTTATTGCTGTTCTTGTAAATTGACGATAAATGGTATTTTCCAGAGTGCGACTTGAGATGGAGGAAGTGAAACACAAAACTAAAGACGAAGAAGATGTGAGTCTTTTGCACCACCATGTCTGAGATCGCAGATGTATATACTTTATAAGACATGTTTGTCCCTTTTCTGTCAAAATGTAGCTTATTCCTATAATAATAAATGTATTTCTGTGTCCTGCGACAGAGTGATGTACCCACAGCTCAGAGGAAGCGCTTCACCCGAGTGGAAATGGCCAGAGTGCTGATGGAAAGGAACCAGTACAAAGAGAGACTGATGGAGCTCCAGGAAGCTGTTCGGTGGACAGAGATGATCAGGTGCAGGACATTAGGCTTCAGATTTACATGCGTACATAATAACATTTTGTTTATAAGATTATCTTATCTCTTATCGTCTTCAAAAGTGACAACAGGTAACATGATCTCGTCCTCTTCTTTAGAGCCTCGAGAGAAAATCCAACTCTCAACGAAAAAAAGAGATCCAGCATCTGGCAGTTGTGAGTCCTCCTAATTGTTTCTTTTTTTTAAAAGTACAGTTGTTAGGCCTTTTAGTTTTGACAACCTGTTCAGGTAATATCATATTCCAAATAAACTGTTGTGACATTTTCTCTTAAATATAAAAAAAAATACACTTTTTTTTCATCTTTTCTGGGCGTTGGCAGCATTAGGTAACAGTGGTCTTAAAAGCCTTCCCCCAGCCAAACCTTTCTCTTTCCCTCCAATGACACAGTACCGCTCCTCCGTTACAAACTTTGATGTGTCTTTATCCATGATATTTTTCTCTCTGTGCAGTGCATCAGTTGTTGTTATCACAAACTGCTCAGACATGACTCTCCTTGTGCCCCCGGGCTTTCCTGTCTCCTGCCTGCTGTGTGCCTTTTTGATGTTTTCCTACTCTGTCTACTCATAGGGAGCTAAAACAGGGATGGAGCCTAAATACGTGTCAATGTTCTGTCTTAAGTCAGGTTGTAGCTGCAGATCAGTTTGCTTTTTATTGTTTTCATGCTTATTTGAGTAGATATCAAGGAAATACTGAACAAAAAAGCAAGCTAGTACAAAGCTTTAGCACAAATAGTACTAAAATGTACGGAAATCATAGGTGATCAGTCTGTTATGATTTGATTAAAACATGTTAACCCATGTGTTTCTCAAACTTTAACACCACTGACACCCTGAATAGAACCGGTTCAAGAACTAGAGCTACTTTTAGTGTAAAAGGCATACTCTGAATCTGCAGCTCTCTTCCTAATATGTGTTTTTCAACCCTTCATTTTTTATTTTTTTTTTTACCTCCGCTTACCATCTTATCATCACATTTTAGCTTGTAACTAATCATGGATGTATGCACGCGCTACATGCATGAACATGTCCACGTAGCAGGCAGATATTGAAACAAAATATTACTGGAAATGCAAAAAATCTTCAATTCAACATTTATTTTAATTAAAAATGTGCAGTATTTTAATAATACTTTAATATTATAATTTATAATTTTTCCTCCACGTACCACTAGAGGGAGGTCACATACCATCAGTGGTACAGGTGTCATATTTTGAGGACCAGAGTTTATTGAAGGTTCTCTTATGTGGCTGATACAAAGGACACAACAAAGAAATTAGCTATTCTTGATCTGTGATGTTTTTCTTATGTTTATTCTACACATGCTAAATGATATAACTATGCACAGAGACACAGGGATATATGCTACGTGCCAGAGAGACTTAGCCTGGTTATTATTGTGTTACACTGGTGCAAATGACACCTTTATTCAAAATTGATGTTTAGTCCTTGTTAACTGTGATAGGAAGTACTCAGGTATTCCTCGACTCCCAGCATGCTCTACGTCACTCTACAGTAAATGTTGGTGGTTCCTTGGTTGTCTGGTTGGTTGGTGACCCCGTACCTTGCTTCTTCCCTGCACCCCTGTCTGCTCTGTTCCCCTCTTGGCTTTCTGTAACTTCGTCACCTGCAGCTTCAGCAGACTGTTTAGCTCCTCCTCCAGCGTCCCTGCCATAAAGAAGGTGGAGTCCCAGTCCAACGTGAAATACAACGCCCCGGGCAGCCTGGTGAAGAGGAGCAGCACCTTCTCCCAATTCCCCACAGAGAAATCCAAGACTTTCGACTTCCTAAACGAAGAGTGAGTAACAGAGTCAAGTCACTGTGTATTGTGGCCTGCAATGATGCACGTGTGTGTGTGTGTGTGTGTGTGTATATAATGTATCTGTAAGCTCATCACCTCTCTTTACTCTTCTTGTAGTAAGGACCAGTGCAGTTCACCATCACGTAAAGAGGCGAAGAGAGCCCAGTACAGACAGGTCAAGGCCCACATGCAGAAGGAGGATGGACGAGTCACTGCACACGGCTGGAGCCTGCCCAGCAAATACAAGGTAGTAAACGAAGGTTTAAATAGGAATAAATGTGTCAGTTTGTTCATGAGATCAGTGATTACGACCTGCCACACTCTTTTGAAGAAAATATTAATTTAAATTGTCCACCAGATGGGGCTCAACCTCATTAGACACAAATGTAAAGGTACCAGTGATTAGGTGCAGTTGCTTGGGACAGACAGATCAGATTTCCAAGTCTGCCACTGTTTTGGGACTACAGTTCACACCATTGCTTTTGGGGTTGCACAGGAGCCCCGTATTTGTTTACATTCTGGTAAATTAGCGTTAGCTATTAGCAAGCCCTCTTTGCAAGATGCCAGTCAATGTACAGACAACAGCTCTGATACTGAAGAAAATCTAACCTGATAGTTCTCGGGCAAGTTCAGGAGACATCAGAAGCATTTTTTTTTTGTTCTATGATCTTTCAGCAAACTCCAAGAGATCATCAAATTGATGTCCACCTCACAAAAAGTCCAATATGTCTGTTTTCTGTAGAGCCTGACATTTGTTCTGTTCACATCCCGACAGGTGGTAAATGGTGGACAGCTGGAGAACAAAATGAACTTACCTGTACCGGTGTACTTGAGACCACTGGATCAGAAAGATGCTTCTATGAAGGTATGTAACATATAACACATACATATAATATATATCTATATAGATATACATATAACATGTATATAACATATATACATAACATACATTTCTTTAAATACTAAAGAAATTCAGATATTTATGACCTGTTCTCTCTTCCAGCTGGGGTGTGCTGCAGGTGTCAACCTGTCTGGGGGAAGGATGGCCTCAGAGCTCGCTAAGCAGATAAAGGGTTCTCAGAGTAGCCTGGACCAGTTAGAGCAAGAGAGTAAGGTAAGAGTAAGCAATGTAAAGCAGAGGCTCTGGATATCCCGTTGTGTTTTTAAAGTTTAGAGAGTTTAGAAAGCTCTTTAAACTTTGGTTTAAATTCTGTCGACTGTTGTGTGTTTGCGTCCTGAAGGAACAAGAGAAAGGGGAGCAGGAGAAGGAGCTGGTCCTTCAGGACGAGACATCCAGCAGGGTGTGGGTGTGCACAAGCACCCACTCCTCCACCAAGGTGATGGTGCTGGATGCCAGTCAACCCTCCGACTTACTTGATAGCTTCTACGCCTGCAATACCCACGTGGTCTGCATTGCCAGTGTGCCAGGTAGGCTGAGCGGTCACATGGTTTCTTTGTGTGGGTTAGCTTTCTTTGTCTTTTTCATCCATGACTGCATAATTCATTTTTTTTTATTATATCAGAGCTAAATTTTAAACTGTACGGTTCGTTTTTATTTTTTTCCCCAGGTGTGTTAGAGACCGATTATCCGGCAGGAGAGGAGGTGCCACAAGACCCGGAAGCTGCCCAAGGTGACGGGGTGTCACTGGCCGGCAGTGTGGCCAGTTTGGGCTCCACGGGAAGTGATGGTGCCACGGCAGCAGAGGGAACCACCGCCGTCCCCCAGACGGCCAATTCAGGTTCTACTGACAAGCTGGCTGAGCACAGTGGCATTTCAGGCTCAGGTATTTATCTGCCGAGTATGTCCTAATTTGTCTACAGCCTCACCGAGAGCAAAAGAGCACCAAAATGTCACTACAGAAAATGTTAAAAACCAACTTTGTTAGGAGCCAGATCATTTACCCTCTGATGTCCACAGTTGAGCTCTCCAGAGAGACCAGTCCAGCAGAAGATGGCGTTCCTACCGCAGAAGAGGCAACAGAAGCGACGGAGGCTAACGCTGGCGTAGGCGAAGAAGGAGAGGAAGACCAGGGAGCGGATCAGAACCAGCCAGGAATCTACACAGAGCATGTGTTCACTGACCCACTGGGGGTCGGACCCACTGACTCCTCTCCCACTGACTCACAAAGGTGAGCAACAATGTTTCTGAAATGGGTTCAAATAAATATCCATTTGAAAAAAAACAAAAAACTGATGAATCTTCTGCTTCCTGTGATCCAGGGGCTGCAGGCAGGACGGTGCGACATCCCTGCCAGAAGAGCTGGATCTGTCCGAGGGGGAACCTTTGAGGATGAGCAGCGCCCTCCCAACCATGTGGCTGGGGGCTCAGAATGGATGGTGAGCAGGACAACCACCACCACCGGGTGGTGCTGTTAGTGCAGCAGCAAATATATCAGTGGTGGCACTCCCACAACACATACAGTGATGAAGAGAAGTGATGAATGCGTGACTGGTGTGAGCATTTTAAATCTCTATCTCCTCTCTCCCTCTCAAGTCTGTATGTTCACTCGTCTGTGGCCCGATGGAGGAAGTGTCTCCATGCCATCAAGCTGAAAGACTCCATCCTCAGCATAGTGTGAGTACAAAGTCCAAATGTCATTTGTTATTTTCACATTTTGATTAGAAACCGACGACTGCAAAAATTGAGAAACATGAATAGAAAAATGTCCAACAGTGTCTCCTCTCTTGTTAAAGGCATGTTAAAGGGAGAGTCCTTGTAGCTTTGGCTGATGGAACATTAGCAATTTTCCACAGAGGCATCGGTAAGTCTGTCACTACAGAAGTTATGGAATATTTTTAGTATTTACAGTCGTGGATGTATATTTATCAGGACCTTTTGAGGCCCCACGGATCATCAGTTCTCATATCTCTCTCAAGCAGATGGCCAGTGGGATTTAACCAATTACCACCTGTTGGATCTGGGACGGCCCCACCATTCGATTCGCTGTATGACAGTGGTCCATGACAAGGTGTGGTGTGGCTACAGGAACAAGATCTACGTCATCCAGCCTAAGGCCATGAGGATAGAGGTACAACTGTCACTATTCAACAAATGTTCAGTTACTTTTTCATTCAACCACACCCTATTATTACTAACTTTTACATTTCCACAATATTCTAACGTGACATCATCTCATATCTGTCACGTCTGAGCAGAAGTCATTCGATGCTCACCCTCGCAAGGAGAGTCAAGTGCGGCAGCTAGCCTGGGTTGGAGACGGTATCTGGGTGTCTATCCGACTGGATTCAACTCTACGCTTGTTTCACGCCCACACCTACCAGCACCTCCAGGATGTGGACATCGAACCCTACGTCAGCAAGATGTTGGGTATGCATGCTTTTTAAAAATCAATCAAGCTGACACGAAGGTTTGAGAGCCGCGTCGATACATTTTAGGTATATACTATACTGAACTCTTCCTCCAGATCTTTTGCGCATGGATTGAAAAAGCAAACAAGCGTGTGCTCTGTGTGTGTGTGTCGCAGGTACGGGTAAACTGGGCTTCTCGTTTGTGAGAATCACAGCTCTGATGGTGTCCTGCAGCCGACTGTGGGTGGGAACAGGAAACGGCGTCATCATCTCCATCCCGCTGTCTGAAGGTATGACACTCCCAAAACTCCTTAGCCCCCAGCATGGACAGTCTGCTAAACCACTCACTCTCTGCCTTCTAACCTCTTTAAATCCTGGCTGTCATACACCCTGTCTGCATCTTTCTCACTGTATCTGCGTCCTAGATTTAAGGCACGTTCAGACAATGCAACTATTGTTACCTCCCAGGCGCTGCATGGTAAATAAAACACAACCTGGTTGCCATGGATGCAGTTGTTGCTGTCACTTTGTAGCACAGCGTTTGGCAGGTTCATGCTACACAGTGTCACAGCAGAAACTGATGAGTGTGTCTCGCTTTTAAATATTTAAACTTTTGAGTGCATGTTAAATAGTTTCTAATCTGGTCACTGAGATCTTTGTCTCATCTCCATATTCTTCCTTTTCCTTTTTCCACTATGATTCTTCTTACTGCATTGTCTTGGAAAGTGTTTAAGAGCTAGGTCCTCCTTCTGTTTAACCTTTATCATCTCTCCCACAAGCCCCACTTGGTGGTCAGAAGCAAAGAGTTCCTCTTTCATCTGCTCATTTATTGATCATTTGGCTCGTAAGACCTGCTTTTGAAGTGCCTGTCTTCCCAGCACAGCACGGCAACAAGACAAACGAAATGAGACACCGAAATAAAGTGCACAGTGCGACGCCAGAAGCTTTTATTAATTTCTGTCTGTTTCACTCTGCAGCCAACATGACGTCAGGAACAGTGCCAAATCGGCCCGGCAGCGCTGTCCGGGTTTACGGTGATGACAGTTCGGACTGTGCCATGTCGGGCAGCTCCGTGCCGTACTGCTCCATGGCTCACGCCCAGCTGTGTTTCCACGGACATCGAGAAGCTGTCAAGTTTTTTGCCACCGTGCCAGGTAAGTGGCAGGCACGGTGACAAGCGCTGAATGAAAATTGCATGGGAGTTCATACGCAAGCAAGCTGACATCACCGCCATTTATAATGAACGACATTTATGTAGAACTGTAGAGGAAAAGCTCTTTGACTCTTGGTCATTTGACTTTTTGTCACAGGTCAGGCGATGCCCCCCCCGGGCACCGCAGATTCAGGCTCTGATGACCCTCCATCTGAATCCTCTGACACAGCGACCTCCGAGCCCAAAACATTCTTGGTCATGAGTGGGGGCGAAGGCTACATTGACTTCAGAATGGGTGAGTTTTACCCCTGACGAAGCACAGAAGTGGTGCAAAATGTGTTCACTTAGGTGGCGCCAACAAGTCTGATTATAAAACCGGTTGAACCAAGGTACGCTGTGTGTGTGTGACTCATCATCTTCCTCCTCAGGTGATGAAGGCGGCGAGTTGGACGGCTTATCAGAGCCAACAGCCAGCCAACAGTCAGCGCCCGCTAAGTCCGAGCAGAGCCACCTCATCGTCTGGCAGGTCACAACCTCTCACGATTGAAAAAAAAAAAAAAAAAAAACACACAAACTGTTGTCGACGCCAGGGCCGCCCACCAACCCCCGCATGTCCTTCTCCAAGTTTTTAATTTGATATTACTGATTGTTCTTAATGCCTGAGTAGTCGACTACTTTGTAAAAGGAAAAAAAAATATTTTTAGTCCATGTTTTGTACAGTTTATTCTTTATGAATTTGAAATAGGTATGGTGAGGTTTTGTTAACTTGAAGAATACGTCCAAGTACGGAAAAGCTGGTGCACACTGAAGGGGACTGAAGGTCGATCAGGTAATGTACGGACGCTGTTCGTGTCCCGGTTGTTTAAAAAAAAAAAAAAAAAAAAAGGGAAGTAGATGTGAAAGATAAAAGGGGAAAAGTGCTCGGAGCATTAAAAAGGAGCAGGAAGTTTTGAGTTGAACCGAAGTATATTTTATATTATACACATAAGACTTTTACATTTGTAAACCACATGTCTGTACGTGTGTGAGCATCAGGTGTGTGTAGGCATTCACTGACGTCTTTTCCTGTGTTGAGCATTTTTTTTTTTTTATCATCTTTTACCATTAGGGCCCGGTCAGGTGTCAGAAATATGATACATACAAGTCAAAGTGTATACAAAATTTCTAAAAAGGTTGAATGTTTTTTTTTCTGAGGCTGATTTCCTCCACTGTATCGTCTGATTATTAGAAAAGCAGCTTGCACGTACACCCGTGGTTAAATTAAATGTGCTTTTACTCAGCAAAAAGGCTGTAGGGTGAAACATTGCTTGAGAAGGTTGTATTAATATTGAATGACGCCGAGCCCTATTTACTACAGGTTCATTGTTTTGTGATATGAATAACGTGTAAGCAGTTTGGGTACTCTAAAGGTTTCCCGTGACTAGAAGAACCAGCTTACTGTACTGTAGGTTAGCGTTAGCCTGCATGGGGGGAAATCCTGTATCCTTATCCAACTGTGTGTGTGTGTGTGTGTGTGTGTGTGTGTGTGTGTGTGCGTATGTGTGTGTGTGTGTTTGCACCTGCTTGGACGTTTTTGAAAGCTAAAACCCTCATCATGTTGTTGTGTGAGGGGGAAAAATCTTCCTGTACCACCAGTGTGGTGCTTCCTGTTTGCTTCAGCTCATTGGCACTTTAAAATGTTACATGTTAGTTGCTCGAGGTTTGGAAGGACCGCCCGCAGAAATGTAAAACCACGCTACCGCGTGCTAACTGTGCGAAGGGAACAAAAACGCAGGAATATTTCTAGCGAGGCGTCGCCCCGGTAACTAAAGGAACGAAAGAATTTCATTACTTCCCAACTTTTAAACGTGTCATGAGTCTAATAATTTGAAGGTATACGTGTGTATTTTCAGGGTGCTGCTGGGGAAGTACTGTAAGCTTGAATAAGGGAATCTGACTAAAAATAACAATTTTGCGTGGCACCTTCTAATGGAAATGCACACAGCACTAAAGAGTCTCCCGATGATGCTTCATCATTCCTTGTTTTGTTGTTACAAATCCATTTGGAGTCAGTTATTGTCATTTTTTTTTTTTTCGTTGCATCATGCGTATTTTGTATTCTTGTGAGACACTTTTATTATTATGTAACGAGTATTTTGATGATAACTGTAACACTATAGCAGGATACCAATATTAAAGCAGGTGTTTTGATTTGTTTTTATATCGGAAAAGTCGGACCAAGATTGGTCTTCAGTCCATTTCAGAATAGTAACTTTATATTGTGTTTTTGCCATTCCAGTATTTATTTCCTTTATGGAGCCTGTCTCGGTTCAGAATGTAACTTTCTACATGAGCAAAATATAATAGGAGGCTATTATAGTCCAATGAGTTTACGTGATTGTTAATAATGGTTAAATAAAAGAAATTAATGTAATCATGTTGGACATTTTTGACAAACCACGAGATCAAAGTGTGCAAACAATAACTTGGGTTTTCGAACAACACATTCATGTACTAAGCTATGCATGTTTTTTTTAAGAGAACACCGCTATGTTTTCAGCTAAATCTGTTTATTGCCACCGTTTTGGGTGGGGTGGATGTCTATGTGTGTGTTTGTTTGTGTGTACAGTACATGTGTACATGTAGGAGTTTGAACGCAAGACACATTTGTCAGTGTGTGTTTGATTTTTTTTTTTTTTTTTTTTTTTTGCAAATGTGCGGTGTATGTGTGCCCGCTGTGTGTCCATCTGTCAAAATGTCAGATGTCCATCTGTAGATTGGTTCCATTTACCTGTTGTATGTTGTTGTACCGGGTATATCTGGACACCATGACGGTGCTTCTTCCTGGTCAACGTTTGCTAAAACAGCATCATAGCCTTATTTTTAACAATCTATTAAACTCAGTTTCATGGAGAAGTTTTTTGTTTTCATGTGTCTCATTTTAATTTCTCACTGAAAGGTGTGGCCAGGTACGTTAAAGGTGCCATTACAGATCTTTGTATTCCTTCACGCGGCTCTATTGGAAAAGGTCACATACATCTGTGCACCCATCGGCCATTTAAATGTATCCTCTGTGGGCAAAGGCCAATGTTTCTGGCCAGTCCCTGCAGTCCGATTAGCAACTTGATATGTAAGAGTCACAAGGAAGCTGCTTTTCTGCCAATCTCTATGAACAGATATGTGCAGATGATAATAAAAAGCTAAATCTCCATCAGATGACAACTGATGATCAATTCAAGACTGTTTTGGTCAATTATTTGCTCTCCATACAGACTTTTGCAACCACTTACTCTTCTGGTATGAAAATCTTGGTCCCTTGCCTACAGATTCTACATTCATATGCAGATGATGTGTTTATAGAGATTATGAATACAATATTGTTTTATGCCCGTCAATCAAATCTGATCCACAGAATCCACAGACACAGTCCCGATGATGCAAATTAGTTTTTTTTTTTGAGCATTTAACTCTTAATACTTTAAAATGGCTTTGAATATTAAATATTATAAAGAAATATTTGAGGTTTTCTCAGCCTTTAAGTGAAAAAAACAAAAAACTGATGACATGCGCACTGATGACATGTTTTCGTCACTTCTGTGACTGTAAATTAATGTCCTGTGTGCATAAATCTATATATGATTCAGTAAATTCCAATCTATCCCACTACACAGCATTAGCAACATCAAATGACAAATATTGTATTTAGAATAGAAGATATTCACGTTTATTAATAAGGAGTGAGTGACATTTTCAAAATAACTTTCCTATATTACCACCAGATGGCGCTGCGTGCTTATCAAAAATGGGCAGAAGTGTCCTCTTGAGTTCCACAGCGGTCATATTCTAATATGATTTTCATCTCTGGTAATAAAAAAACAATCTTTTATTAATCTGTACTTGATTCCATCGTCCTGCTCACAGCTCTTCATAAACTCTGCTTTTGTTTTCTAGGTTGCAGAACAACCAGAGAATTAATGCAATAACTGTGAATCCACTCCATGTGTATATATATATTTAATTGATATGTTTAAAGAACAAAGGCTCGCTCATGCTCCAGATGAACAAACACTGCTGCTACATTTAAACACCCTCTTTTCTTTCACTCATCTGTGTTGTGAGTTCATGTGCTCTTTTCCTCGGCCAGTAGGAGGCTTTGCTGTGCAGCGTTTCTGTAGGACGCAGCATCACCTCACAGAACAGTTTTCCTGAAATTACATCACAGTGTTAAGCCCACCTCCCACCTCCGTCTCTCTCCTTGTCCCTCCATCTCACCTCATCCACTCCTCCTCCGCTTAAGCCATGCGGGGGCCGCACACACACACACACACACACACACACACACAAAGAGCTTTCTGACGTCACAGAGTGTGTTGTTCTCAGACAGGGGATTCTGGAGACTGTAACACGCCAGGCTTGTGCTGCATTACAGCTGGGATGCTGCAAAAGAATAACTGATCCCGACTTCCTGTCTATCAAACTGACGGTGATGTGGGCAAAAAGTACTTTCAGTGTCAGTCGCACGTTCTGAACAACAAATGTTTAAGTCATGATCGCGATGATGTTAATGTCAGTGAGAAGTGTATCAAAAGGGGCAGCTACCATACTGTAATGGGATTTACAAAAGTGTCAAATAAATAACAGAGGCGACTCTTCGGTGAGTAGAAAACCAAACTTGGATGCTCACATGTTGGTGGACTGACAATGTTAAAAAAAAAGGAATACTAAACAGTTAAAATATGCATCATCACTATCATCTTAATAATTGTAATGCTTGAAGACTGACCAGTAGTGTACAGTACATACCGTTCAAGGTCAAAGACATCTCAGGTATAATAGGTGATGGTAAACCAAGTAGACCCAAGTATGTCTCTCTATGTCCTCTCTGTCCTCTGTCTGTTATTTCTGCTCTTCAAATCATTTTTTCATACAGTCCCATATTATAAATATTATTTAGTTATTCAGACTTTTCAAATAGAGCAGGTCCAGTTCACTATTTGCAGAGTCCCAACACTTCTGCATCATTCAACTACAGTTTCTAGATGTGAATGAAAGTTGCAACACTTTCAAGGATGCGACGTGTGACGTGTCAACGCAGCGGTGGAGCAGTGTGTTAATTTATTTGGGAGATGTTTCAAAATTAGATTGATTTAGAATTACAGTAGAGTCCTTCTTGGCGAGGATGATGATGATGGAGGCTGGATGAAAGGAAAGTAAGGAAGTCTAAAGAAAAAAAAAAAAAAGCAGAATGGGGGGGAGGAAAGAGGAAAAGGCTCACCAGATGACATGGAGTAAAAAAAATGTGGTGAGCGTGGAAGAGATGCATGTGCTACATACAATTAGGACTGGCCCCCTGCAAGTAGTGCAGCTGAAATGCAGCAGGCCTGTGGAGACACAGTACAGGCACTCAAATATTTGATCATTAGCGGTCTCTGGGGTTTCTATCAGACCTCAAACACTATTGTCAGAGCCGTGACGTCTGCCTGGATTTTACATTTGAGTGCAAGTTACTGTATCCTACTGCTTTTGTTGTAAGTACAGGATCCCATTCTTGGTTTCTTTCTAAACAACGCCCGACGCTGCTGCCAGAAATGTAAAATCAATCACTTGCTCTTTGCCAGAGCGTTTCTTTCCAGTAAAAACCAACCTGATGGACGTGTTCTTCCTAAATCTAATGGGATAAGTAAAGACCTAAAGTGGGAGAATGCAGCCAGCCCACCAAAATATTGCTTGTGGTGTACGTGAACACACACACACACTTAGATGCAGTCAACCCCACCACAGTAGGCTGTTTCTCCTGCTCCCTCACCTTCACAGGCAGCCCCCTGTTGTCTGCTGTGGACATAACACGTTCATCACCACACAGTTACATCACATCACCAACTGAGCAAAATCCAGGATCCAAGGACATGATTTAAAAAAAAAAAAATGAAATCAAAATGTTAAATATTCGGAGAGCAAATAAGCAGAAAGGTAGTTAAAAACATGAAATTAACACAGTAGCACAGTAGCAACAGACAGTAACACACAGTATGTGTGTCTCTGTCTGCCCCCGTCTACTTGCATGCTGTCTGTGTTAGCATGCGTCCATGGTTGCACGTGATTTAAAAGCCTCCCTCGGTCGTGGTGAGAGTGCCTTTGGCCTCCCGTGGAGGTGCGCATTATTTCACTGTAACGGGCTGGGGTAAGCATTTTCTGAGCCAGTACAGCAAAGCATTCTTAGAGCGCGCTGTGCACGCCGTAGACAAAACACAAGACTGCCTGCAGGTGATGCCTCGTCACAGCTTAAATCTCTTTAGCTAAAAAGTAAAAAAAAAAGTAAGACAGACAGAATGGGCTGTTGGTTTTGGTGTGTGTGTGTGTGTGTGTGTGTGTGTGTGTGTGTGTCTATTTATAGCAAATGACTAAAGTGCTGAGGGGGCAGAACTAGGGTTGAAAGCAGGGACACAGTTTAGTGTGACACCATGTGCTGGCCAGCAGTAAGGCAGAGGTTATATATGGGTGCAAAGCAGTCAGATCCTCATCCTCTCTCTCTCTCCTTTGCTATATTTAGAGAGAGCTTTTGAAGTACACAAGTGTGCAGTTTAACCTTGTTTGCGGAATAGAAGGAAAGCTGAGTCTTACATCCACTCTGCTGCCCTTTTACTCGCTCTATACGTGCTCAAGTTAGACTAAATGCTATGAAAGGGCGATTGTTCACAGCATTTCTGGAGTGGATGACACAGATGCAGAAGAAGAAAAATACACAAGGAGGGTATAGAGTGAAAGGCATTGGTTAGCAGTCTTTGCATTGACAGTGCACTATGAATTATTGATCAGGTAGATATCGATGAGGAGGAATCATGTGCGCGGGTGTTTGTGTGTGTATAAATATATGTGCGGTGTGTTTAATAATTAAGCAGTACGTGTGTGTGTGTGTGTGTGTGTGTGCAGTTCTTTAAATACTCTGTGTTTATGTATATCGGAACAGAGAGAGCGAGCCTCTCTGCCGTCTGAGTGACATCACTGCCAAGCAGAGCATGACAGGCCACAAGGCCACAAGCAGCGGGGAGTAATATTACCCACACTTCTCCCTCCTTTATTTATCCCCTCCACCCCAAGGGTCCGATTACTCTTTCATCAGTGACGTAGACGTGCTGCTGTTATCGCCCTCCTTCTCCCCGGCTTCTTTTTTTATGCACTGCTGTGTTTTTCGCATGCAGGCATCTGGATGATTTTAGTCTTATGAGTTACCCCCCCCTTTTTTTGAATTTTATGATTCATAGGCCTTCAGTGGTTTTCTCTCTGAAGGAGGCACTTTAAGCTTTCAGGCAGTGTGTGCCCTTTCTGACAATCATTCACGATTCTGCTTTATATCTTATGCACACATTTAAACAAGAGAGCCGGGCCATCTGTCTGCCCCGTGAGTCACGAAATGTAAGAGTGAATATCTTTTAAAATCATGTTAGCTTTTACAAAATTATAATAATTGAAAAAAAAAAAAGATTATTATCATCATCAAATAAAGTCTGTGTGAAGGAAATTCTGAGATTTCTTTCAAAATACGTTAAATATGCTGGAAAAACACGTGAAAAGACTTTGAACAATATATTACTGAAATGTGGTGTCAGAGGTTAAAACCAATCCAGGATTTTGTGGGCGGTGCTAAAGGGTGGCTCGATGACACGCTGAGGCCACCCTGAGCGTACCCCTGCACCCCTAGCAGAGAGATAGAGATGAATTCATCTCGCTCAGAGTGTTTCAAAGTTAGTCGTGTCATTTTCTGAACTCATCTGTCACTTCGAAGTTGCTGCTTGACTGCTCCCCACAGTCCTGGAGCTGAGGATACTGCTCATTTTTACGTGATTTTGACACCTAATTTCATAAACTTGTCGATATTATGGATCATTCAGATTTGCATGGGTGGTTAATAACACTTTCTTCTTTGGTCTGACAAATCCAAAACACATATTTATTCTTACTTTACAATGTATTAGTTTAAGCCAAAGTGTTCTCCTCTGTTCCATTAGGCTGTTTTTTGCTCTGTATTTTTAACCATCATCAGGTCAGATGATCAGTTTGTCCAAAATTTTGATCCACGACCAAATACCAACTGAACTAATCATCTCCCATCAGCCTCAGCTGTGCCACAACATTACACTGTATCTGCTAACATCAGCATGTCAGTACTGTCATTGAGTGTGTATATATATATATATATATATCCCTCTTGGCCTTTCCCCTGAGGGATGCATGTCCACTGTTACCTGCCTTTCAATTCTTCTCACCTGTCACAATCTAGCTATGTCTGTGTGTGACTTAGTGTGCACCAGTTGGTCTAACTTTGTTAGCCACAAGCATACTCATGTCTGGGGGATTTGGATAAGGTAGTCTGACACTTTAGTCTGCACCTATCAGAGTTAATTTTGCACTCGTGGTAGTTATATATATTTCCTCACTGAAACAGCATCAGTTCTGTTAGCGGAAACACAATTATCTCATCTGCACTTGTCAACTCCAACTAAAGAATTGACAAACACTAAACACTAAAAAGAAGAATTAGATCTGAAATAGAAATAGCAAATGATTTGACTTTGTCACTGTATGTCAAACACAATTTGCCTACAGAGGAGTTATGAACGTTATTAGACCAGAATAATGAAGATGCTGACTTCCAAGTGCAAGGCTGCCACTTCCTGCGTATGTCCATCAAGTCTAACCTTCCTCCCACACCCGTCTCCTCCCTTTCTCTTTCAAGCTCCTCTACCACGTCCTCCCTCTTTCTTCTCATCTCCCTGTCATCTCTCCTCACCCTCCACCTCTACGGGATCAGTTCTCTTTCGTGCCCCACTGTGAGGTCTCTACGGTGGGCTACATCCTCACTTTTGATCCCTCAGTGTTGCATCTGATGTGGCCTGTCCCCTGAGCTGTACTGACCTTTCCCAAGGGCCCTCCCATGTCACACTCATCTGAAGACCCCTAGAGCGAGGCCCGGGAAAATATTGACGCCCTCTATCATCAAACGGCAGCTGACATCTTCCTGCGTGCAGTAGTGCGCGCGCGCGTTTGCGCGATTGATGTATATTCATGCCTTCCGCGTTGTCTCCTAGTGATGTGAATGTTTTCGTGTCTTTGTTTATACTGCCATTTTTCTTCAGCCCTGCCTTCTCTTTTATCTCAATAAACGTGTGTGCGTGTGAATACGGCGTAAGTGTCCGGCACAGCTTACAGATGGAGAGGTCTGTTTTGAAGTCATGCAGAGCTTATTAATACTGATTAGTCTAGGTCTCATTGAAGTGTTATCCTCGTGGGTACTAAAGCTCTTAACTCTGGTGTGTCTATCAGCTCTCTGGGTGGGAGGGTATATTGACTAAAAATATGATTAAACATTAAAAACATATTAACACGAATAACCTGTGTACGGTCAAATTTTCTGAACTAACATTTTTTTTGTATAGAAATATATATCCTATAATAAGGTTCCTCAGTTGTATGTGACGCAGCTCACAAGGACACAACATGAAAAGTCAGTCCATACTCGTCACATATGCAGGAGTGGCCTGTTGCTATAGACAAATCAATAGTCTAGTTCATGTTTTGAAAGAAGCAGTGTATTTGACGGTGTAAAAAAACTGCATGATGACGCACAGATGGAAATAATTCAGTGAATATACGTGTTAGAACTTCAAAACCAACACATACTCTCTGGAGCAAAGTTTCCCTCCATGTTGGGGCATATTGACCAACACCGTGCCCATAAACCTGAGCTGGCTGCATCATGTTGCTCATTAAAATGCCTTCCCGTCTACGTTGAACATGCTTCTTCTAACAATAAGCATGCTGAGGAAGGACTTGTCCCTTAACACCCATGCATTGACAACATGAATAGTTTACAAATGGCATGTTTATTGAATATAATCGAGTGCTTAATATGGCCCACATGTGTTTGTGTGGGCCACGTGAGAAATGAAATGTGATAGATGGTCTATATTCTTTCTCACATGCTCTGTTTCATGAGTCACAGTTATGAGAAATGCAAATTTGTTCAGTTATAAGAACAGCCAATACAATATCTGTCCTTGAATTTGACTTCTATCACAAAGCCTTTCATGGCAGTGACTTTTGCGGCCGCTGTTTTATTTTCAAAATAATAGTAACGGTGATAGAAAGACATAAAGTCAGGGACGATGTTGAGTCTGATTTACAAAAGCTTTTTCAGGCTGCCCGTCGGACCAGTTTATTCAATCAAAAGGGTTCAAGTTTATGTCTCAGTGAAAGAACGGACAATCATCTTGTGCTCAGACCTTGATGTCAGCGAACCTGAGGACTGATGCTGCGAGGTTAGTTGTTACTATGATGTCAAGGTAACTGGAAGACATAAAAAAAGACAACTGTGCGCTTGTAAAATGTGAAGACCACAGTGCCTAATAGATTTAATATTTTAATATGTTTTTTAAATATAGTTTTCATAAATGTTTTTGTTGTTTACAACATAAAGCTTTGCAAAAATGACAGTGTGCAACAATAATCTATAGTTAAGTATGATAGGATATGATGTTATATGTAATATGTTATTCATAATTCTTTATGACAGTACACAACGCGGCTAATACTGCAGCCAATGCAAGTGCCAAGTTGACAGGACTGTAGCTGAAGGAAAAGATCCAGATTTTAGGAAATAGGCTCGTACAATTTCTTACAGAGAGCTAAAGGTCCCAGAACTGACACATGTTTTATTTGAATACATATTTGTTGTTTTAAGCACCAAAAACTATCCTAATGTATCAATACATCCTCTAAGGGTACTGTATAGCTGTGATATCACAACCTGATGACGTATTTGAGTAGATCTCTGTGGATTGAGCATTATACTTTAAGAGTATTTATATAGCACATAAAACTATAATAAAATACGGAAATCTTACTTCCTGAGACTTTTAATTGAGCTTGGCATGAAGACCGGTATCATGGACTGTACTGTACTAAGTGTAAACAAAGTGTAAGAAATGACAATTCACTGTATTATGGAGGGTAATGATGTATCCGACATGTTCTAGGACTATTTCCTGGTCCAGTAACTTCCTGGAATACTCGTTGGTTGCCTGGCAACGCCCTGCTTTGTGTAAAGGACCTACATAGTGTTCATAGCGACTGGAAGATGTTATCCATATGAATGTTTGATTAGGAGATGGAAAGCACCTTGATTAGAGCCCATTAAAGTCCATCAAACATTTGCTAATACGCAGTATGATGATGTTATGTTGGTTATTTTGCATTAAAAACATTATATGAAACACACAAATATCTCTGTATTCCCTCTCCTTCAGCTGCTCTATCACATGCAGTGGTATACTGTAGTTCACTATCTCCTTTTAAACTTATATTTATGCTGCCCTCCTGTATGTTACGGTTAATGGAAAAAAAAACTTGTAAAAGGTAGCTCTATTATGCCTACTCCTGGTTTCCATAAATAACACGTGGAATCGGAAAATGCGGATGCGGATGGAAATGCATATTTACATTGCTCAGCCACACACATACATTAACACACTGCACGTGTGCCTAAGCAAATGTTTTGCTCGCGTGCGCCATGATGTGATTACCGAGCATCTTTGGGTGCAGTGGCAGACTTGTGGTGAGACAGTCATAAATCTCTGACAGGGAGACAGACAGAGAGATAGACAGCCTGACAGATGGGAGCAGAGAGACTGTAGAGTCTGCAGTTCATTTACTGTAAGAGCCCCACATGTCTTTGCTGCTGGGGTGATTTGTCATTTTCGCTTAGTAGTACAACTAAGCAAAGTCGATTTTGAATGTAAACACATATGTAGATTACATTTCAGGCGTAGACAGGAACATAAGTTGTAAGTTAAAGCTGCAGGGTGGAAGTTTTATCGCCCTCTTCAGGCAGTTAGTGCAATTACACAAACACTGTTGATGTGTGCTTATCATGTATGGCTATAATTCTCTCCCATGCTGCTCCCACCTCATTACTGGTTGATGCATCACGACCAGTACACCAAATACCAGATTCCTTTGGTACTTTGGTACAAAATACAGAGAGATAGACCCCTTGGTGATAGGCACTCATTTGGCAAGGCCGTTAAAGTATTGGATGTTCATTAAATGTTATGGACCTGAATGCCACAAAAACAAATGTATGGTTTCTTACTGAGAGTAAGATGAGAAGCTTGTAACCACTGTCATATCAGCAGGTAGCACGTAGCTTAGCGTGAAAACAATTAGCTTTGCTCTGTCCAAATGCACAAAAAATCTGCCTTTACCAACATCTCAAGTTCACTTATTGATGATATATAATGTTTGTTTAATGCAAACAAAGTGTAAAAAAACAACTATTTCTTTGTCAGCAACAGTAACTCCCTGGAGTGGTTACCTGGCAACTGGTCTCAGCTAAGAAATGTGTGCTAAGTTAAGTTAGCTAGCCGCTCACCTCAGCTATATGTTTAACCTGCAGACATGAGAGAGGTATCAGAAGAGCACACAGGTAAATCCAAACTCTATAAGTGTGCACTGACTATGATCATTTGTTATCAGTCCAGAATGTAAAAATAAACCACCCAGCCACAGCATCTGGATGCATTCAACTGTCCGTCATTGACGGCTCTCGATGCCCCGTGTTGCCTTTTTTTTTTTTCCCCTTCTAGCGTCTGCACTTCCTCTGGCTTTTGAGTGAGTTTCTGTGTTTTTGCTGCAAGTGAGCTGAGGAAACTGTCAAAGATGTGTTCCCATGACAACCTCCATCCAGCATTAGCAACATGAAGTGTCAGAGAATATCCGAATGTATGTATGTGAAAGAGAGAGAGACGGAGAGAGAGAGAGAGAGAGAGAGAGAGAGAGAGAGAGAAGTAGACAGTTGATGTGGGAGGAAGCAATTTCAAATGAAGCACTGAAAAACTTGGACATAAATGTGAATTGTGTGTGTGAGGAAAAGGTTGATACGGCAAACGGAAATGAACATTTACTCACATGCATATAAATATACCTTTTTAAAAAAAAAAAAAAAAAAAAACTTTTTCTACTCTCACTCATCTTTTCTAACACCCTAAAAAAGCAAATTTATTTCAGTTCCTCACATGAATGGAAAACCCATCACAGAAAATGAAAATATGCATGCAAACACACACACACACACACACTCAGACACACACAGACTTGCACACGAGCCACTCCATTTGGGACAACCTGCGTGCAACATGAAGCTGTAGCAGGCTGAGGTCCCAGCAGACCAACTGTGCTGGATGTGTTTGTGTTGTTATTTGCGTCATGTCCAGCTCAGCGGTGAAGGACATTTGCAAGTGTTGTTCTGCCATGAGAGTATCCTCTGAAAAGATTACGTCACAAAAGTAAATATAATTTACATTTTACACAGTGCGTGGGAAAAAAAACAAACTGTTGATGTTATCTTGGGTTTAAAAATAGGTCACGGTTGGTGACATTAGCTCTTCTTATGAAAGAAATCATCTTGTGACAAGTTTCTGGCACCCGTCAGCTCATGGCCTGAGGTAGTCTCTCACACTCCTGCACCTCCTGCACCTCCTGCATATCTTCCAATCATCTCCTCCTTCACTGTAGGTGTTTTTTCAATCTCACTCCCCGCTTCTCCCCTCCCTCCGTCCTTTGAAATCCCTGTCGTTTTCATATCTCAATTACATGGAAGAGCAAAATCTCTTTCCATATCTGTTGCTGACATTCTTTCACATTCCCACAAAGCATCTCAGAGGCATTGCAAGTTTCCCTCCACCCCGTGTAAGACCAACCACATCTTCAAAAGTAGCAATTGTAAAATACAATCTTGCTAAAACTCCAATTAAGAAACCTCCCCTTCAGGGATCTGCACCCGTATTTCATACATGTCAAACGAAATGAATTTCTGCTCTGCCTCCCCCCTTTCTTTCCCTCCGATGACACCTACGACATACAGCGGGAAGAATGACGCCTTCTTGGCTTTTACTTGGACGCTACACACAGCTGCACAACTACAAGACATACAACAGGGGCAAAGGGGAGTTAAATCTACTAATGTATCTGCCAAGGTTGGGCTTCTGTGGTGGAACATGGCTACTGGCCTCGTAGGAACATCACTCTCTTTCGTGACAGGTTAAGGTGAAACACTGGTAAATCTTAGCCGAAGGGGAGAATAGCATTTCTGACTGCAGCCAGCATCCATTTTTTAATGTGACATAGTACCTTGGTCTTTTACGAGGGTTTGAGAGTGCGCATGATAGGATTGCAAGGAAAAAATCGGTGATTGACTGGAAATCAATACAGCATGGTGTCAGATCTGGTGTGAGGCTGTTTGGAGCCGAGAACGGTTGGATTCAGTTTCAGTCTGTGACGTAATTTTGAAAAACAGCGTGAAACGGAATAATTTGCGAAGATTGGAGAGGGCTGAAATTGGATTTAGTTAAAAATCTAATAGACCTACGTATCATATTTCTGTGGAGAGTGTGTTTGTGTGTGAATCATGCAAAATGCCCTGAGCTCACAGACAGGATATTGGAGGTTATTTCTAAATCTTGTTTTCATAATCAGATTACAAACTTTACATATTTCCAATAAATACCCCGACAGCTCCTTTTTTTTTTTTTTTACATGACTGTTTTGTTTTGCAGTGGGTGCTTCACCGCGTCCCTCCTGTTTCTCTGTAGGAGCTCGAGTGTTTGCCTATTCCTCCCGTGTCCTGCCGGCGTGTTGCACAATGCCCTTTTAGTATAGTAAAGGAGAGCTGCCTGGGTGTGAAAATGCCAGTGTTTGTGAAACTTCTTGCGCACTGAGGTGTAGAGAGCACATCCAACCCCGAGGGACATTTTAGTTTTACAGGAATACGGGCATGCACCATTCACTTACACATTTCTAACCTTTTTTTAGAGGGCGCTGAGTTTCGAGTGTGACTGCCCCTCACAATGCTGAACCAGTGATTTTTTTAGTTTTTACTTTAGCTTTTGCTTGTACTTGACGGTACAATGCTGCAGTATCCTGCTCGGTCTCAATGAAAACAACCTTGACTGAGTATCAAAGTTAATCTCACATTATCAATCAAGAGACGATGCATGACGTTTATGTATATAGGCCAGCGCTGTGTTGAGACTTGTGTGTGCTTGTGTCTGTTTCTAGGCAATCACCCCAGGCTTGTTATGTCACTGTTCTTGATCTGTCACGGCGGTAAGCCTCATCACTATCTGGTTGTGTAAACTTGTTTTGTTATGGAGCAAAGATTTCCTATGAACTACATATAAAAAAAGACATATTTGGTATTTCATAATCCAAATGATTGAATCTTTTTTCTAAAACCCCACAATCAAGAAGAAATACTCAGATTTAGTTCGACACCTGAACAAATTCTATTTGTTTCCCTCCTCCCGCTCTATCTACATCCATCTCCTTTTTCTGTTTAACACTTTGTGTACTCTCACATGCTTCCACGTTTTAGTCGTCATCCCCCCCCCCCCTTTGCCAGCCAATGTCACTCTGCGCTGTATGTTATAAAGGACCCGAATCTAGATTTAGACTCTTAATTAATTCCCATGGTAAAAGGTTGTTTTGACTCAGACGTAGCTGCTGTAAAGTTTCAAGAGGCACGGAGAGGAAGGTTCAACTATCTCATGACTTTCACATGCCAAGATCTGTGGGTGGCAGAAAGTGGAGTGCTTGGTGAATATACAGATATGCAGGAGGAGCACCTCACTCACTGTGGAGGTGCAGAAGTCTCACTGACGCTGCTGAAACGCAAACGTGTGATGCTGCATGCTGAGAGCTGATTGTACACAAATTGCGCACACGCCCGGGGACACGCAGTGTCGCACTTGTCTGGCAGAAGCATGCTAATCAGCCGCTTAGCTAAGGTAGATTTGCCATCTAGGGTATTTGACCAGTCACATCCTTGAGCAGAGCGGCTGAGGAGACAGAGAACTTCATAGAGTAGCTTTGGTCGGATATGAATAGCAAGTCTAATCACCCCAGGCCATGGGAACCAGCTCGCTGCAAGGCTGAGAATATGCCGGATTGGTGCTTCGTGTGACAGCCAAAGAGCTGCTCTGCCGGGCAAGACAGTGACCCACAGTGGGAGGGGATTGAGGTCAGCTTTACGCTTTCTGTTACCAAAGCTAGCTCAAGCTTATACAAGGGGAATAAGGAGCACTGGAAGTTATTTTAGAATATGTACAAGGCAGATATGGTTGAGAGAGAGAGAGAGTTGCTCAATTAGCTTACTGTGAGCTTACAGAAAGTGTAACAGAGGATTTAAACAGTATAAAGGCTAAAGATACACACTTTGCTGGGAACAACACTGACCCATGGCTTTAATATTAACTGGATTAGTATGGACAGCGTTGCCCTGCTGTAATTGTTTCCTGCAGTTTGCATTTGCATACAGAAATACACGATGGTGCCATATATTAATAATGTACATTCAGCGTTGAGATATGCTAGCTGTGCTCTGAGGTCTCTTATAACTTGCTTGTCAGAATTTGCAGACAAGCATTACACAGAGCCATGCCCGTGTGTTTTTGCATGCTGTAGCTCATTTACTGCAAATCGCTGCTGACTGTTTCCCACAGGATGTCATAGTAATTTAAATTTTTTGACTGTGAGAATCATAATTCATCATAATCAATCACAGTGAACATCACGTCCTGTATTATTATTATTTTTATTTTTTTTTTTTGCCAAAGTTGAAAGGGATCATATGAATTTGGATCCCTTTTTCGTTATAAAAAAACAGCTGCAGTTCAGGCTAAAATCTGCACAAAATATGACCCTCGAAGGTCCACAAACTGAATAATCCCTCTCTTGTGAACTAGTGCTGAATATCAATACGTGCAGTAAGAAAATCATTATCCTGCAGTGCTCTGTTCCTTCAGGATCGAAGAAATCCTAACAGCATCTGACCTTCAATGATCACCCCCCCCAACTTGAGAAACATGTTGGTTCTAATTGAATCCTGTCACTCTGCGTCTGATATGAAGGCACTGCATCTAATCCCTTCCACGCACTCACTGTCCATAAATTTTTCAGTCTGTATTGACTCTCCCTGTCAATATTTCTGATATGTAAAGGGGCCTTTAAAATTCATGAAGGGTACGGGCGTGTAGGTCAACCAAAAATGATCACTGTTCTCATGAACCCTGCAGAAATTCTTTGGAATCAGAAGTGAACACGGTTTTTGCAGCATAACAACCCCTATCCCACAACATCAGGTCCTGGAGCTTTATCAGTTTCTTTCCAGCAAATTTTGTGAAACATGTAAATGCCATGAAGGTATCGAGAAAAATCATTGCCTGCTTCTTCTTGTGAGGCTGTGCGTGGATTTGAGAAATGACCTGAATTGAAATGACAGAGTGGAACAGGATGTGGGGGTGAATAAAAAAAAAAAAAAAAAAGAGACAGGTAGATCCCTTGCTCTGCTCTGCTCCGTCTCTAACTCATTTACTTTCAATGATTCACATTCATCCAAAGTGTCCTGCCAAAAAAATAAATAAAATAAAGTCTGCTGCAGATGAGCGGAGGTCAGGACAGTTTGCAAAACACTGAAATATTATTGCAGATACAAAAAGACCTCGCTGGTTCATTTGTATGGATAACGATGATGTTTTGGACCGATTGTTGGCCGATAGTTTGACCCGTGAATGTGCCGGGTCGCTACACACACTGGGAGGCATCAGCAGAGCTATTAACGACTAACTAAGCTCCATCCGTCCTCTGATTATCAGTGTGCCAGGGCGCTTGAGAAATAATCAGCGGCGGAGAGACTGGTGGCTTTCTCCCTGACAGCTGCATCGTCTTTATTTCTCTCTTTCTCAAGCTTCTCTTGGCTTCTATCTTTACATCCTACAGTATGTCCCTACCCCCAGTCTTTTTATGCTCACCATCTCCTCTCTTCAGCTTCCTACCTTTCTGATATCCATTGCTGTTTCCCTCAGCAGATTTCGATCTTTTCCTGCTATCCCCTCTCCTTTTTTTTGTCTCTGTCTTCTCATTTCCTTTTTGGACAGTATATTCACACCACAAAGGAGAACTTGAAGAATCCAGACATGAATAGGACACACTTTGAGTAACACTCTATCACAGTCAGGCTATACTATAAGGACATATTTTTACACTTTTTACAGGCAGCAGTTCTGAGCGCCGACAAGAAAATAAGTGGGAACGTTAGGATCATCAGCAATGAAGAAATTTGTTAGACACCATCCAAGTGTGACAGACAAACGCTGCAGATGTAATGTCACAGCCATCCATCTGAAAAACATACTGTACCCATTTGACATTTTCAGTGAAATGAAATGTTGATTAATGCCCATAAAGCGTATTTGCTTCTGCAGCCCTGTCTATTTGTTTTCTTTCCTGTAGCCGTGTGTGTGTGCTGACAGGGTAAACACGAGGGAGAGGGGAGGCTGGCCACTACATCAGTAAATGCCATGACCGGGCTGAACTCTTAATTCTGTTCGCATTAGCTTTAATTACGCACTGATCCAAAAATAAGTCTACACCTTTCCGCTTGTGAGTAACTTTAAGCCCTAAATAGCCAAGAGGAAATATCACGGTGAAAATGAACACTGAAAAACATGCAGGGTTTTTTTTTTAAATTCATGTTATGGCTTTGGGCGGTTAATGCTTGAACTATCTCACCAGGAAATCACTGTGGCCAGAGGCACAGGCTCGGTATTGATTGAACAGTTGGTACCTGTTTGTTTTAGCACATAGTGTAGATATGGATGTCCAAATAGACATTGTTTAAGTATGATGCTGATGCTGCTACTGTGCTGTAAAAAAAACGCATCTAATGCAACAGCTACATGCTATTCCAAGAGCATATTTGCAGGTTTTACCACTTTGCTGACGCTGTCCCTCCTAATCGAGACACAGATTGTTTTATGCGGTCTGACTGACGCTGAGCGCAGTGCAAACACTGGCAAAGTTGATTAAAACTTGACTGACTTCACTGGGCAAACATTTGTTAGATATCTCGACGGAGAAAGTAGGTGCTGTTTTGTTTGACTTTAAAAAAAAAAAAAAAAGGCTTGTCCTGCGCTGGGCAAAACCAGAGATACACAGGGAATGCTCGAGCAGTGCTTTCTGTTGTAGAATAATGCAAAAGAAGAGTTCTGTTAGAGGGTGAAGCCTCTGTAAAACAGAGCGTCAACATAAACACTCCGCTCAGAGTACAGTTGGTCATGTTTTTACAGCACATCATAACTCTTGCCCCTACACCTCGCACCCTGAGGTGTCAGAGCACAGCGTGCTTTACGATGGTCCCAGGGGTGCCTGAAAGATTGGATGGACATGCCCTTATATCATGAAGGTCACCATGTTGCCTTTGTCATTGTGACATTGTGTGTTGACATCAGACTCAACCCTAGCCGCGTATATCCACTGTTAAAAACAACGCTGATTGAACAGGGCCCCGAAACTTTGGCCAGCGTTGTAACTCATGGAGAAGCAGAGTGTTTAGAAATTGCTTTTGTCGGGCTGAGCGGCGTTTTCTTTTTCTTTCTTCCTTCCCTTTTTTTTTTTTTTTTTTTAATTTTCATCAGCTCTGTACTGTAGGATTTATGCCGCCCCTGTCTAAAAGTGCCCTCACCCTGTGCTTTATGGCACTAATATGAATCAGAGTTGGAGTACAGTGAGCATAGAGAGTGTAATATATGTCCACCGCCTCACCTCTCCCAAGCCCATCACTCTGGCTTTACTGCAGGTTTCTATTGGATGGTAAAACTGTAGGGACTAAACTTATAGACCATAATGATTTTATACTGTATGGAATTATAATTAAATCTAGGCATGTATGCGGCATGGAGCCATATAACCTAAATAGGATTCCTCATTTATGAAATTATCAATGAGAAATCTTGTTAAAGTGATGTAGCTCGATGCTGCAATTTCAGTTTAAATTGTAACCGGAGATTACAGATTGAATTTCCAGACCCTTCATTCCGATGATGTGCAACAAATAACACAAAATGGCACATTTAGTCAGATTTAGGTGATGTTTACACCAAACACATGCACACAAGTGACAGATTAAAAAGAAACTTTCGTGTGCCAAAGAAATAGTTGAGTTATGCATGTGTCCAAATTTTATGTTTATGGGTTTATTTAAATAACCATGTGTCTCGTACATTTGCATCAGGTCACAGTGGCAGCCACTTTAATGCAGGAAGGTAACGGCGAATTCATGAACCACCTGGATCTGGATCAGTCAGCTGAGCAAAGTGAGTCCAGCATCCAAACAGACTGGCTGTGCGACTGTGAAATTAACTAAAACTGGCTCCTCCTGCGTGTGTTTGACTTGATTGATGATGAAAGCTCCAATTGATCTAGCAACAGCGTCCTGCTATTTGGATGCCTCTTATTTCTCCTTTCTGCCTCCCTTCTGATACTCCTGATCCGGCTGGGGGAGCGTCGTCTTGTGAAATATTTGACTCAAGTTGAAAGAAACTCCATATTCGTCTTTTCTCCTAGTCTGCCAAACAGCAGCTGTGTGCCAGCATTGCCCAACCTTTCTTATGCGTGACATAAACTCGGGCCTGTCGCGTGACACCTGTCACCTGCACCAGTATATATTCTTATGAATGGATTTAAAACTGGATGTTATGTAACAATATTGCTAACTAGTTTTAATAGACTTAGTTTTCACAGAAAACAGACTTAGACTGAGGCAGTAAACAGGCAGCTACTGTACATTTATCACCAACACACCAAATTATTCCTATCTGACTGTTTATTTTCATCCATAAACAAATATGTGGATGTCATTTTTAATACAAAAGTACATTTTATTTGTTGTTGTTTGTGTATTTATTCAGTTTTGTTGAGTTCATTTCCACACACCTCTTGGCAGAGCATACATGAACCCTCGAGTTTTTGATATATGTGCTGTGCAGGTGGTGATTCATATTCCATTATCTACTGCGGCGTTTCAGTAAAACAATGCATGTTTGTATGTGGCGTGGAGAGCTGCTGCTGGTTCAGTGAATCAAAACAACACCGTGGTAACGCCGGTTGCCAAGTGACCACTGGGAAATGCTGCCCACAACACCACGGCGATGACCTCATATCACCAAAGATGCAAAACTGAAAGCAAATCACACAATAAACCAAAACAAAGATCATGCACGCCGAAGCGCCGGATCTCGCAGGCTACCTTTGCAGGCTGTGTTTAAAGCAAATTTCACAAATGTTTCTGTTTTGGTGGAGATAGTCTAATCACTATGTGTGGATGAGGGACAGCCATACAGCCTAAATGTGGGTGAGAACGAGGAAACGTAAATCAAATTTGAATCGGTGGTGTTTATAGCCTCTGCATATATTTCTTCATCGTCTATGAGAATCACTGGTTGTCTCCGAGTAGTTTTCCTCCTGCAAAGCGCAGTCACATATAGCTTTGTTAAACTAGAAATGGAAAAATTCTCTGAAGGTTCTAAAGATCAAAGAGGCAGTGAGCCCTAAGCCAATTTACAGCAGGAAGCCTTGGGAATATTAAGAGTAACAGTAACAGTAGCATTCATATTTGTGATAGAAAACTATGAGCTGAGTGAGTGTGTGGCCCCACGCAGTAAGCTCATGTTTTACTTTAAATTGCCCGACCTGGCCTCTCCCCTCTACACTCAATTAGAGCGCTATGCTACCGCTGGGGCTTGTATAGGTGAAGCTAAACAAGCCGCGCTAAATGAATTCATTATGCAAAAACAAAGTTTGAAAGCCTTTTTTTCTCTCTCTCTCTCTCTCCATGGATCTTGTTATCTTTTGTTCACCCTACAAACGTGGCGAATTGAACCTCTGACAATCCATTCAAAAAAAAAAATTTGAATTTGAAATCCCTTGATGTGGCCCGTGTATGCATTCACACCTAAACTGATTTACATTTCTATGGCTGCTGGGAAATATGAAAGTAAGGCGCAAGAAACCACGACAGTGTAGTCCTTCCTGCTCATGTCACTTGAGCTACACATATTAATTGAGACATTAAATAACCAGGTGTGTCTCTGATATCACACACACACACACACGGTCTGTGTTGTCATTCATTGAATGATTATGGTAAACAGTTGTGAGTACATGTTGTGCCTTCAAAGTGTCGTACTGCAAACATCAACTATGCACCGTACGTCTGAAAATTATACCAACACACCAAAAACACGCGCTGATCTCATGTCTTAAGATCAGTTTTTATAGATGATTTTCATCTACAGAAATGCACATCCCATCGACGCGTTTCACCGGGGCCACTTTATTGGCTCAAACATGCGGGTCAAGACCTCGACATATTAAAACAAAAAGCCACTTTCTTAGATTGAATCGTAAAAAAAATGACAGATGGCCGTCAGATAGGAAAGGTGCTTTAATCTGAATCAATATGAAAAGCCACAGCTGATCAATATGTCGGCGTGACTGCGCGCTTCAACGCGTTCTTTTGACATTTCTCATGTGTGCGGGAGATAGGGCTTCTCTAATAATATCGACTACATGGGATTCAGGTCAGTCTCATTTAGACATAAAGAGCAGTGGTGTTGCAACACAAAACTGGACCCGACGTGCTTATTTTCCCCTCCCTCAGCGCAAAAACAGAAGTTAATAATTGCTGATTTTTTTTTTATCATGTGTGCCGTCGTGTGGTGCTCGGGCTTTCTGTTAATCTAAAGCTGATAAAAGATACTCGGCTGCGTTTGTTGCTGACCTGACTGTTTACTTTTCCTCCTCGTTTTTTTTTTTTTTTTTCCCCAACCCCTTCATCCATCCATCCATCTGTCCCTTAGTGTTCCCTCAGCTTGAGAATATGAGCAGATGGAAGGGGAGTGTGCTGCCTGATGCCAGGTGGTCAAGCGATAGAGGGAGTACGGAAAAGAGAGACGGAGGGAGAGAGGGAGGAGAAGCCAAAGTTTACTCCTGCGGTCATGGCACAGTGGTGCAGTCTGCTCCGACCTGTGATAAGACAGCGGTGACCCTTCCCTGAGCTGCTCTCGGAAAATGATGTGGATTTTTCCAGATCTTTGACCTCGCCTGCAATGGATGACTGCGAAACCGCCTGATGTTTTCCTACGCTCGTCCTCTTTTCCTCACCGCGCTTAAACACACTTAACGTTTTGTTCTTTCCCAATCTTGAAGACTGCGGTTCAAATAAAGGTGGCCGTTGCTTTCACAACACTCTCCCTTGTCTCATCATATAAAGCAACTCATGCACCACGATGAATAAAACATGAGAGGGATGTCATAGCTAATTCTGACTGCTGTCTTCACCTTTCCAAAGATAAAAAACTTGACTCTGCGTTACACTGCTCAATGTAATGCATGGGGTTTGCATTGAACATGACAGTGCTTTGTCTAGACTCCTACCTCCGCCTTTACTGATGGTGTTAGAGGAAAAAATTTCCTCCTCCTCCTCCACCCGCTCTTGTTTTGGATCAATATGTGTTGTAACCAACTCCTGTTTGCACCATTCGGCCTTTCTTGCTCAAGATCTCTTCCAGGTTACAGCAAAGTGCAAACTTTGCGCTTGTTAAAAGGTCGTCTTCCTGTGGCATTTATTTACTCTGTTGTCATGCTGGGAGGCGAAGAAGACCGGTGAATAACTCAGCTCTGGGTGCTGCCAATTGTGAACAACCTGGCAATGCAGCTCCTCCCTCTTTCGCACTGTCAACCCTCGCTTCAGGACTTTGGCAGCCTCTTTCTGTGTGTGTGTGTGCATGTGTAGGTATGTTTGTGTGCGTCTGTTAGTTTAGGGGGAAAGACCGTGCCAGTGGCAGGCCAAGTGATGCAGTCTTCTTTGGACACAGGCCCATTAGGGATAGAGACAGAACATGTACCAGCAGGGAGCAACCTCCACTTACATGGACTTGTTTAATCAACTGGGGCACTTGCTATTAATTAAAAAATTAAAATGATGTATATGAAAATGGCTTCAATGGCAAAATGTGACCACAGGGATCTTTTTTTTTTTTTTTTTTTTTTTAAATTTATGCTTTGTGACATTATTTGTATCAAACAGCTTCTCTCTGTGTGTTTAGTAGATCAGGCTCGGCTCCCAGCAAGTTATTCCAAATGTTTGATTTCAGATTCAGTATTTGCAGGAGCTGTTTGGCCACATTACTGCTGTTTGCTTCAGGACCTGTTAATGCACGAGATAAATGCATGTAACAGCGACATCAGAACTGAAACTGTACCTGGTGAAAATGAAAATGGTTGTTGCCCTCGCAAGGGTCTGTATTTCTGTCTTAGACATGTATTTAAAAGCCCTCTTCTGAAGCAGCATGTTTTAAACCATAATGCAACCAAACGCCAAAGAGAAAAAACAAAAAAAGCATCAGGAGGTTATCCAACTAATAAAACATTTGCTCCAGAAACAATTTGAGTACATTTCTATTTGTGGGAAGTGGTTTATGTGGAAGCGAAAAGACGAGGCACATCCATTTACCGCATGATGTAACACGATTATCAGTTGTTTGAATCAACACTGCCCTGATTTTTGAGAGATTAGAATTCAGGACAACATCAACATACAGCCTCCGTTTTCATCCGTGATACTCAAACACAGATTGCTGGGATACTCATGCCAACTAATTAGAGATAGAGAACGAGGGATTATGATGAAAGAAAGAGTATTTGAGGTGAGGTGGATGGTTGCGTATCATGATGGAGGGGCAGATGGCATGAGCTGAGCAGAGGACAAAGCCAGCGTGTACAAGATTTACAACAGGAACATCTCCTCTTTCACAGAAATTAGTCTCTCCTGAAACCCCCTTCATACAGCGGGGCTAGGTGCAGATTGCAGGATTATATTATGCAATCTCACACCTGGTTCAAAAATCCTTTCCTGACCCTTGAATCACCACCCACATCTCATGTTTTTTGTCGAGTAATACACATTTTGAGCTGCCAGACACGGACACGACTAATGTAGTTAACAATGCCTGCATTCCAATTAGCTGAGCCCTATGGTTGGTTATGGTAAAGCTTACTGGCACGCTGAAATGGAACAGAGCCATCAGTGATGTTATTACTTACAACTGTGCTTTTCCTATGACAAGACAAAATGTCTGCTGTGTAAAGTTTTATCTTCTCATGAGTGCTTGCTTACTTTCAGTTTAATACAATATCAAAGCTGCAAAAATGATCTGCGTGCACGGTGCCTGACTGATTATTCTCTAGAAATCAAAGATGAAGTTGTAGTGGAGTTATTTCAGAAGAAATTACACTGGCTATGTTTCCATTTTAAAACCTGCAATATCTGATTTTTTTGACCTCTGGGCAGAAGCTTTGAACACAATGCTAAGTCCAGTATTCAGTCTTTTTTTACTCTGTGTTTGGTCTCCACCAGCTCCTGAGGGAGATATCAGGCTATTTAGCAGCAGAATGCTAACTTCACTAGCTAAAATGTAGCTCAGATGAATGGAAGAAGTTCAGGTACAATTACTAAAGTGTTTATTTTGGTACTTGTACTATTATTATTATTATTATTATTATTATAACTACAAGTTTTAGTTTCTAATTACTTAATTTTCACCTTAACATTTACAGGCAAAACATATGAGGAACTTATGATCTAGTTCTTTACTATTAAGTACCTAAATAATAACACCATTGTATTTAATGGTGTGACGTTCACATATAAACCTGAATATCACTGTTTGAATTCTTCTTCCATTATTCATCACTGTCTGCGTTGGCACCTCGTTTCTGCACCATCTGAGTTACCTCAGCAGCTGAGCTTTAGCTCGTGGCAGCTGGTACATTTCGTGATTTGCCTTCAGTCACCAATAATGGGAAGGCAAGAGTGGCGAGTGATCAAATCCATCCTCCACACAGTAACAATGTCAGACTTTCATTTGAGTGTGTGTGAGCGTATGGCGGCGTCATTTATCGTCATTGTTTTGTCAGTCTTATTCATCTGATCCATAAGAGGCTTTGGAAGAAGAGAGGGTAGATGATGTAGATGTCAAAATTAACCACCCAACCCTCAACCCCTCTCTGTCTAACTCGCGAGGGGCCCACAGAAAAACAAACAGTGAAAGATATTTGAAAGGCCATGGATGATTAACTCCACTAACAGCACCGTGTTCTCTATCTATCTCACTGTCAAGTGCCTTTTATTGTGAGGGTGACATTGTATGACGGTACATATCAGTGTCTGTCCTCAGAGGAGAAAGTAAAGACTCATTCAACTTTCACAGATATGAAAAAAAAAACTCTTTCCTTATACAAAACAAAATTAGCTTTTGAAACCTTTGGGCCAGTCTGAAATTCAGTCGGGTGTTAGCGTACTGACAGATGTAGGATCATATTACTTAACTGTGTGTTCTCTAACTTTAGCAGCAAACAGATCAGAAATACCTGTCTGTGGAGCAGTTGTTGGATTTGAGACAGATTGGCTGTGCTTACAGAAGACACCAGTGTTCCAAGAGGTGGGGCCATAAAGACTGCATTAACCAATCGCAGCAAGGGGTGGAGATGTGCTTCTACCCAGCAACAGACCCAGAGGGTCTCCCATTGCTCTGCTGGACTCAGGTGGGCTAACAGAAACAGCCTTAGGCCTGAGAGGAACTCACATTGGCCCTGTCTCACCATGTAGGTCATTGTACATGTTGAATGCTGTGACGTCAGACCGAGGGAGGAAAAACACATTCTCCCTGAGTCTATTAAAAAGAAAAAAAAAAAGTGCTTTTAAGCTTTGAGTGGAGCATTAGAGAATGAAAGGAGTCGCTGAATCTGGCTTTAGCTGTTTCAATCAAGCTGACGTGTGTTTTGGGTTAGCCGTGTTGACACAGCAAAGAGGGGAAGGAGAAAACGAAGGCGGCAGAAGTACATATCGCAGCGCGTGAGAGAGACAGTTATCGAAAATGTCAGGAAGCAAAGAGGGAGAAAGACAGAGAGAGAGAGAGGTTGTGTTAGCACAAGCAGTTTTTCTCTCCGGGAGGCCCTACAGTGCGTTTTTAGGAACTTGGCAGATCGAATGGCAGAGTGAGTGAAACATTAACACTGCTCAACCTTTGCTACAGCCAAAGAAACTACAACTGAAATCAAGGCAAGGAGAGATCTCAATAGTTAGTCACCCAGTACCTGTGTATGTGTGTGTGTGTGTGTCTGCTTGCCTAACATGTACGCACAAACATTGGTGTTGAAATAACCTCAAAATAACATAACCATCTTTCTATGTACTCACCACCAATGAAGGAGACGTGAAGGACTGTATTCCTTCTTATCAAGAAGACAGGCACCCTTTGGCATAATCTTATCACCGCTTCAGGGTTTCAATTCTAAGTCTGAACTTTTCCACTGTGTTCACTTTTTTCTCACATTAATAGTGATTTTAATGCATGCGGAACACTTTGTCCTTGACAAGCATGGCTTGTATGTTGTGCGTGCCTGCATATTAACTCCCGGACCATTTGTTTTTGGAGTTGACGCCTCTCTTAATGCTGAAACTGTAAATCACTGAGCGAGGGTGACAGCAGTGACATTACCAATTCATGCAATAACGGAGATTGCTGAGCACACACTAAGAATATACAATCTACACATTATGCATTTTGCAAATCATGTTTTTTTTTTTTCTATCTTCCACGCGATTACATAATTCTAAGCTACGCAATCACACTTCATCAACACCAGGTTTTTTTTTTTTTTTTTCAAGGGAGTTTCATTAGTCTAAATAGAAGGCCGTACTCAGATTTGTTTTAACGCTTTCCACTCTTCTGTGTCAGCAAAAGTGTCAGTACCCCAACACAGTAACTACGGCATCAATCAATGATACTTAGATACACTCTGCTGGAGCAGATGCAAGGATGGGAGGGAGCGGGAGAGGAGCTTCTTTGCTGTGTTGTGTAGATAAATAGCTCAAAGGACTTAAGTGGGGAAAAAACTTTGGAGAACGATAGACGTGCCTGTGGTCTGATGAGGAAAAAGGAGAAACGTTTCCAAAACTGGTCAAGCTTATGTTGAATTTCACAGTCTGATCCCAGACTGTTTAAGTGGCTCAGCGGACTATTGTAATTTTGCAAATCTTTATAATCATCAAAACCAGATGTGGATGATTCACACCGAGACTGGACTGTGATTGCACATATAATCTAAGATTTACATAGATTTAATAGAAATGTTTTGATAGATTTGGTTAGAGATGCACCAACAACAACAACAAAAAAAAAACACTCCTCGTATACACTCATCTTACGCCTTCCGAACAAGTTAGACAATAACATACATTTTTGCTCCAACCCCTTTAGTTTCCTGACAACCCCACTGGCAGAAAGACATCACTTGTCTGTGCTTTCGAAAACTGTTACAAAAGGACTGTTAAAAAATAAATCCGTTTTATGGATGGACAGTGCTACAGTTTTAGTTTTGAGGCACGGACACAGCTTGGTTACATAAGGAAACATTGTGATGTGTGTTCAAATTACTACTTGGTTCATTTACTATTGTGGTTCCAATAATAAACACAGGGCTAATATCTGGGAGAGACTGTGGACATGCTTAAAAAAATGTTGACTTTTGGTTGGAAACAGGAAGCTAACAGTGTTTTTTTTGACATTTTGTTGACCCATACATCCACCCCGACCCCCCGACCCGATGCAGACTTTGCCGCTCTATAACAAAGTCGTAAACTTCCTCCCTAATTTTCTCATGTTATGCTGCTATAGGGTATTCCACTTGAACATAAACATTTGTCATCTTGCAGTACCGAAGTTCTTGTTGTTCCAATCATTGTCTGATGATTCCTTGCGTGTTTGGAGGAGGGGCATGACTGACTTCAACCTCCTCCAACAGTGAAGTAAGCAGTGATATGGACAGAGTAATTGGGAAGAAATGCAACCAGAGGAGTCACATTATCACTAACATTTTTAGACTGAGCGAAATGTGTTACTGCAGCCTTTGATTATTTAGTCAAATGTCAGGACACGAGCATTACTCATCAAGTGAAAATGTAGAAGAGCAGAGCAGCTGCAGGCTGTAGTCTGGCTGGTCAAAAAGAAACCTGGATGATGGACAAGCTGTGTGATAAATAAGAGAAGATATCGTACAGATTTCCACCTCAGGGCTCTTTGGTAGCAGCAGCAGCACTGTGTGCAGTCCAACATTAATTGGCTTCAAAATGCTCAAAAACTGACCGACTCTGGTCGAGTTCCATGACTTAATTTATGGAAATGAGACCACTTGTGTCAAGCCAATCACTTATTTAGGATCTCGGATGCTGGATAAATATAAACAGTGAGATTCATAGATGTCTTAATCAGGCGGCGAGGGTGGAAAACGAAGCTGCATAACTGCAGCAATAAAAACAGCTCCCATGAGGTCTAAGGTGTTGCACAAATTCAAAGACCCTATTGTGTGAATGTGGAGGCCGGCAGCTTTTTTCCCTCTTATCCAAACACAACATAGGCCTAAACTTTAGCTCTATCCTTCACACAGGGAATATTTCAGTAGACAGGATGTGTGGTGCAGAGACACTTCCTAAAATGTTGGCAAAAACACCACTATACATGTCAGATACAGCAACGTCCTTGATTTGTGCCTGCATCAGTTCAAAGTTAAAACAATGTGCATTAATCATTCAGATATCGTTCATTTGTTTTTTTCCCATAACACGTGTCATCGTTGTTGGTTCTCATTCTTGACCATTAAAAGATAACAAGGTATCCGGGAGGGGTGGGGGTTCATACAGTATGGCTGCTGCATTGAAAGCAGCTCTCTGCTGGCTAACATCCAGAGGAGCCGAGGCAAAGTCTGAGCATGCTCGCTGACTTGTTATTGGCATAGTATAGAGTCAGGCCAGCACTTTCCGATGCCCTCTAGCAACTGTGTATACAGCTGAAATGACTGAAGGCAGCACGCCTGGAGGAAAATAAGCTCATCCATGTGATGCTCCATTATAAATCAATTCAGCGATGACACCTCGGGTTAGAAACTGTATTGTGTTTGTATGTTATATTTGATTTGACACATCTGTTACTACTGCTTTCAGCGTGAACGTTTCTCTGTGACATTGAATAACCGCGTGCGCAGACCCAGATTATTTCAGTATGATTTTTTTTTTTTTTACAATGCGTTTGTCTCTGACTGTAGGAGCACGCTACCATCATTTTTCTGAAAGAACCATTGTCACTGAAGATTGTGAATGCCTGTCTTCATTACAGGAGAAGAAGAGAGGATTTTTGGCCACTTATGAAAGCACAATCTCATTTACTATTCGGTGTTTTTGCACCACATCTTAGACGTGTTGATTAAATTTCCTTTGAATGTGTAACAAATGGCAGCTCGTCATAAGGGGATGGCTGTCAAATATAATGGGCCAGTTTTTCAGAATAGCGTCCAGACCCCCCCCAAAAAGAAAAATTGCCACATTAGACAGAATGTGCTCATGAAAAATAAATCATTCACTAAGTTACGAAGACTGCTGTTCAACACCAAATTGTCAGAGTAGCTTTTTTTCTGCTTCTTTCCTTTTTCAAATCGACCAAAAGAAGAAGTGCATTGCGGCGTGCTGCTTGAGAAACCCGAAGCACGGCAGGGTCAGAATTGAGGCCACCCCTCAGGTGCCTTGTTGGCACTTTAACAAAGCAAGAAAATGGCCTCCAATTGTGCTGTCCGATGCCTCAAGTGCCCTGAGGTATTGATTATATGTTCAGAATTCCTGGAGAACAACAATGACTCAGCGTTTTCCTAACATCCACCGCCCATGTTGGACCATCTCCATTTCGGTTTCTGTGCCCGTGACAGTGCTGTCCTGTCACACAGCTTTTTTTACAGTATGTGGGGGAAACAGCATCAAGTTCTGAATAACTATTCTGTGTTGAGATTTACACCCTCGTCAGCCGCAGGATTTACGTTTCTCAAAGGGTTGTGAGCTGAATCTAACTTGAGACCACTTCCATGGACAAGATGCTTTGTTACACACACTCTTTCATACACTTAAGCGTAGGTTATTTAACTCGCCATAGTGATGTCGCAGGCCTTGTCAGAGCACATTGTGCCACAGGGGTAGGGGATCGTCATTGCTCAGTGCAAATGCTGTTGACACTGCTGCTGTTCACTGTACGGCCAAAGTAAAGAGAAGATATGTTTTCCGGTGAGGCGATGATTAAACAAAAAGTGTAATCATGTCTGTAAAGGTTTAAGCACCGGTGCGGGAGCCACGTTGTAGTTTTTTGTGGCACGTGCAAACGCTACAAATACATGTGGAGTAATGGAACACACTTGGGAGCCGGCAGCATCACGCCGCAGGATTTCTCATCCTTATTTAATGGGGTCATTAGAGTGTCCTTGGAGACAAGGTGGACTGTGATGCAATAAGTGATCTATCTGGGCCGAGGCAGTAAATGAAATAATCTCCAGGATGAATGACATTGTGAACACACGATTCTACTCCACAGGACACATTATTTGGACTCTGAGTATCCTCCCTCCTAGGACACTGTTGGTATTGAACATCATCAAGCATCACTTTCATCATCATTTGGCATGTGGTACTGTGTGTGTGTGTGTGTCCAGTCTGTGTGTGTGTATAAAGAGATTAATCGAATTGGCTGAAAGCAGCTGTTGGAAAGGTAGGCAGGATGACATTTCATGGCTCCGTTAACAAAAGAACACTGGGAGGATGTCGTCCTTCAGAGACAGCGCCGTCAAATCTGGAGCTTTGACGTAAATACCTACAATGCTATTCACATGTAGACCGGCTCTGTTCATGACAAACATAAAGACACATGAATAAGACAGACAACAAAGAATTGTTTTCTTCTTCTTCTTCTTCTTCTTCTTCTTTTTTCTGCCTGAATTATTTCTCTTCAGTTGCTGAAAGAGTGAAGGATGCCTTTTCAGAGACTGTTTTTACCCTCCACAAGGTAACACAAAACACGTGAGATCGAGGCTAGTCGCTTCTATTCACGAGAATTAAAGGGCACATCCTTCATGAATATATAGACTATGACCGTTAAAAGCAGATGTCACACATCTCATTAATTGGTAAATCGTTTTTATACAACAAACTGAGATGACAGTGTTACAGTTTGTTGATATTGCTGCTTTTATGGATTATGATGCTGCTGTTTTGTGTACCAAACAGAAAACTATCTCTGGAGGGGGACATCAGGTATCAGTGCCAGCAGCTGCATTTCCATCCACTTGTTTTTATATGATTCTTCAATTTATTTGTGAATAAACGACACAGCAATTGTGGAAACAAACAAACAAACAAACAAACCAAAAAACTAAAAATAACAAGTATATAAAATATAATATAAATATTTTACACCTGGCTGAAGTCACACATTGTTTTCCACCATATGATGTTTGACTGGTGCTCTTTATTAACATTGTTAACACATAACAGTTTTTCCAGTTATGTATTTTTCTCCATTTTCTTTTAACAAATACAATGCATTAGGTGAGAAGATTCACTCAATACCCCGATATTGTGTTGGAGGAAAGTCTTACGCTAACACAAGGTCGAAACAATCCATTGGCGCCAGGTAAAGATTAAATAATATTCTGTCGGTGAAATATTGATGAACACTGAGTCAAACTTTAACCCCGGGATTTTTTAGTATATACTACAGCCAGAAGAAAATCCCAGTATGTGAAGTTGTAGTTCAAAAGGAAAGGATGAAGTGTGGGGCTGGACTGTCAGCAGCTCTGTGCACCTGGTTTATGAATCTAGGATGCCAACAATAAGCTAGTGGATGAAGTACAGGAGGGCCCACTCCGTCTTGCACACTTGAGGGCAACCGGATGCTGCAGCATCTTGGATGAGCTGTGGGACCTGAAGGGAATACACTGGAGGGGACTAAAGGAGTAAAAGAGCTGAAACAAGGCGGCGGTGGGCAGAATCGCTGATGGAAAAGTAAACTTACACCTGGTTGTCTCAAATCTCTGTGAATTCATGTATTTATGCCATTAGAGCAGATCTTTATTTGCATTAGATACCATCATTCATCGTCATTGCATCATTTATACTAGACAAGCTGAGAAAGATTTACTGTTTCATTGTATTAATGTGTTTTTCCAAACTAATACTCTGAATATACATTGAGAGCAGATTCATATTAACAGTCTGTAGACCAGTTCATCTGACACAGTATTATTGGAAATTTGAGTTTCTTATTTCAGTGCTGCATCAAGCACTCAAGATGTAAATCGAGCCCTGGTTCATCAGTAATGTGAGATTGTGCTGTCAGATCACTAAATGCTACCTTTGTTGTTGTCCCTTTTCTAATTTCCAGCGCTCATATTTCACCTCGCGGCTGCTTGGCCGCACATATTTTTAGCTCCTAGCTCCATTTTGTATTGATTGCATCTGCTCTCGTGTTTTTGTGTGGGCAACCTGGAGGTAAGCCACATTCCTCTGGCCCTCCATTGTCCTTGAGGGTGCCATGTCATTATGGACTCCTCATATTCCAGCCTGAGGCGATCAAAGCCCGAAGCTTTACATATTCACTGTTCCTGAGCTGGACATCATGTCTGTGGTGTCATGTAATTAGAAGCGATGCAGGGCACTGTGCACTATGCATGCATGATTTTCTTAATTACACGACTCATCGTGTGTGTGTATGTGTTTACCCGTCTATGCGTACTTACCTGTAATTTTTTCTAAAGTCTCATTAAACAGACTTGTAAGTCTGATGTTCAGGACACAGAAATGCCCACACACACACACACACACACACAGGATAATGATATGATCCAGCAGCCTGTAGACAGGATGCTGATACGCACGAACAGAAGCAGCAGAACGTTTGTAAACGATTCCCAAAGGCACAGTGATATCTGGCATCATCAGCATCATAGATACGAAGACAATTCCCCTTCTCCCATGTCTGCCTTTTTCCTCTTTCCTCCTCTTTCTTCTCCTCACCATGCATCCCAAGCAAGGTAAAAAAGAGAGGTCTCACACTTCCCCATACTGATTTTTCTCTCCTCCCTTTTTAGTTCTTGTCTCCTCACTTACAGTTGTGCCAGAGACAGCACAGGCTAAATAAATGCTAATCTATAGGTGGAGGTTTTTACACATCTTTTACATTTTCTTTTGTTTTTATTTGCACTTCTAATATGACATGAAACAGCCCTCGTTGCTCACATAATGATCATAGCCCTTGCTTCCCCTTTCGAGTTCTTCGTCCCGTCTCTGGTGGCCGCTGCTTGGACTCTGCAGAGTTTATATGCACGCCGATTTTTCACCAGGACCTATCCACAAGTGACCGCTCCTCCACTGGCTTTGCTTGTTGCTTTTCAATCAGTCTGTCATCCCCTCCACACCCATCCATCCGTGTTTCTGCACAAAGGAACAAGTTGAAATGCTGCTTCTACAAAGCTTCACTTCTAGAGCAGTTGCTCTGAACAAGGGGACCATTGAGCGGCGTGGTAAGAGGAGGGGCGATCCTGGCATTCGGTCTGGCATTTGACAGGGGGTTGATCAAAGGCTGTGAGACTCTTGTTTGTAACACAGGCTGCAGAATGGGCGCTAATGGGAGATATGCATGCCTGATCTCAACTGGGCATGTGTAATGTCAGGATTGTTTTGGGCACCGAACAGAGCGGTTTTCATCACTCTCTGTTTTGTAATGCGGTCGTAGTTGTATGAAAAGAAACCGCTGTTTCTTGAACGAACAAGGTGTTGGTGAATCCGAAGGTGCAAATGACAAATGAGAGAAAAACAGGGGAGCTGTTTTGAGTGATTATTTTGTGTGTGTGTGTGTGTAAATGCAGGCGACACACACAACACAAGTTTTCATAACTGGATTTCTGAATTCTGTTCACATGACCCCTGGCTGACCGCCACCTCAATTTTCTGCCTCTGCATGTGTTCATATTCCCTCCCTCTTCCTCTGTGTATATCATGCTTTATGCTCTCCTGTGTGCCATCCAACCTTCTCTGCTTCCTCGTTTTGTGTTTCTTTCACCATCTGCTATTTGCTCCCGTTTGTTCTCCTGGTGGTCTGTTATTCTGTCTGCCATTTCTATATCTAATCACTTTGGTCCAGAGTGTATTATCTTTTTTTTGTTTTGGATCTAATTGCAAATATTTTCATGTACACAAACAATAAATATTAATGGATAATGTAGTTTGCAGGGCAATAGTGATAACAAGGTCAGTGCATGTCAACATTACATAACACGAGCAGCATTTGAGCGCGGCCACTGAGACCTGACCTTTGAATGACCGTTCTGCAGACACCATGACCCGGGCTTCAACATAAAAAAACAAAAAACAAAATATGGATGAACGGCGAGTGCTTGTTTGGTTGCCAGATCTCTAATATTGTTTGTTTTAGTTTAATTTTTGAGGTCATCACTCCATGCATCATCTCATCCATCTGAATCAGAGAATTCAAGTCCTCCACTTACTCATCATCATGTGAGACCACCCAAATAAATTGCAATGTCTAAACAATATATATGTATATATATATAAAAACACAATGTATATATACATAGTAACATATTTTCCCTCAGTCTCACACCTTATGCTGCTTAAGCCAACACAGCATGTAATCCATATGTTCTCCCACATGATGAAATCAGCACAAGCGGGCCAAAGCCTGGGGTGGGGAAGAGTGGGTGTTTCCTCTGATAGCGCTCTCTAAAAATAAACCTGTGCCCTTACATAAGTCTGTTTGAGAGCGCGAGTGATCAATGCCAGCAGGTCTTTGCTACTATCAGCTATAGTAGGACGTGACACGCACAAGCGGCTTCAGAGCTTCAGGGTGACTTTTTAAATAAACAGTCCAAGTCCAGGAAGATCAGTTTTTGTTTTTTTCTGCTGTAGGTAAGACTTATCCATCGGATCAAGGTTACATCAATACATCATTACTTATTCATTTTAAAGTTGAAATATAAAAAGAGGAATTAAGGAATTAATTTATGGAAATTATTTGAAAAGTCAGCTTTCAGCTTTTCAAGACTGGTTGACATTCAAAGAAAAATAAGCACAATTTTGAGGTACTATCCTTCATACTGACTGTAGTTACTAGTTAATAGGGCATAGCAGAAATCATAACACTGGTTTCAAACAATGTTACACAATATCTGGGCCCATGGTTATCCTTTTATACAGTGGATACACAAAAAACACATAATAGATGCTACTGAAATAACCTTTTTATTAAGCTTTTGTTATCCAAGAAAGACAAAAATAAGGGCCAAGTTTACATTTTGGGAAAAAAAAACTTGATGAGAAGATGCAATCTAACCATTAAATATAAACTTGCAGTGAGCAAGCTTAGATGTAAACAGCTAGCCTAGCTTCTTCTGAAGGTAAGAACATTTACCTGCCAGCACCTCGAAAACTCGCTAATTAACACAAAGTGTAAAAGTGGACCGTTATGACTTTATGGAGGCTTTATGTGTTTCTTGGCTGGGACCAGTTGCCGTGCAATCATTGGAGACTTCAGGAAGTTACACGTGGCAGAAACAATATGGTGCATAACTCCCCATAAAACAGCAAATTGTCAACTTCACACCTTGGATTTTGACCAGATTAAACAAACAAGATATAGTATGTTAATTAGCAAGCTTTATGGGTGTCGTAGGTGCTTGTTACCTTCAGCCTGTTTACCCTGTTAGCAGTCTTTGTGCCTGGCTGGGCTACTGGACTGCTGGCTTCAGACTACAAACATGAGAGTGGTATTGATCTTCTCATCCAACTCTCTGCCCTAAAGTGAATCATCATATTTCTCAAAATGTCACACTACTCCTTTAACTGGAATATATTAGCCAGCCAAGTGTACTGAGATTAATAATTAATATTTCAGGCTGCTACAGATATGCAGACACTTAAACAGAGTGCAAAGGGTAGAATACAGCTCCTCACAGTTCTGCCTTGTGATGGGAGAAGGATAGATCCCTTATTGTCCTTTCAAGTACAGTCTACACCACAACATAACCACAAGAAAGACATCAGACACAGGACATTTCTATACACATGCTATATGCATAGCACCTGCTGCCTGTTGCCAGTTTCTAGGCTGGGGATCAGTATCAGCGACCGGATGGTGTGAAGGATGGGTCGAGGTGGCACCTGAGGTCATGTGATATGTGCGAGAGGTTGAGGATGAGGAGACCAGTAATTATGGTGTTGTTATGGTGGTTATGATGTTCTGCATGATGCGTGTTCCTATTGGAATCACGAGCTCTACTCTGTGTGCTAAAACTGTTGATTGTGAGTTATGGTAATGTCGTAATAGGATAGTAGATCAGGATTAGGTTTCTAAAGCTGAACATTTAATAGTTTTCAAGTTCATATTTCTGCATATGCCCCCCTCCCCTCTCCTCCTCACTGCTTCTGTGCAGTATTCACTACTGTTGAGACCCTCATCAATCACCGCTGCCTATCTCTCTCATCCATCTCAGAGGCCCATGTCCCCTACCTCATCCCTCCCTCATAAATCAGCAGACAAATGCATACTAAACAGCAGCTGTTTTTTTCTTTTTTTGGTCCTCCTCAATCTACCCTCTACCTTTTCTAATCTAGTTTTCATTAAAAAAAAAGAGACTTGTGTACTTACATTACTCCAAGTGTTCCCAACAATGTTCAAATCCAGAGAAATACAGAATTTTACAGCCTTTATAGACCCGCTGATCCACGAATCCAAAGATCCCATGCTGATGTCACGTTTTGCTGAGAAAGGTAAATGCGTGTGTGAAGATGCAGTACCAGCAGGGGTGATAGAGATAGATAGATACTTTACTGATGCCAAGTGAAATAATTATTCTGATTTCCACATTTCACCAACTTCATAACATGAACACTTCCTCGTTCACACTAACCATGTGACTGGACTAACCAACCAGAAGCTAGGCTTAGACCAAGGTAAACGAGGGAACTAGAGAGGCCTTACAGCTCTCAATATGTTAATGAACTTCACTTCTAAACAACGAAATCTCGATGTCTCAGAGAGTGAGGGAAGAATTCGGTAAACTGTTACACATTATCTGATATGTGAACATGAATTCTCATCAGGTAGTTTTAGCAATGGTGGTATCATCACACTCCTTCACATTAGCATCATCAGACTGCATCTTTTGTGGTGTCTGCATGCAGAGTGCCCACCTGTGTGAACTGTCTGAGCATGATGTGAGAACGTAGAGGAGGTGAATAGATTCTCAATCGTATGGCACTGACCCAAACCTCGACTCCATCCTGCCCCAGAAATGACGTCACTCTATCCCTGGAATTATTGGCAACATCAGAGTCACACAATGCAGCCTGTATGTTTGCAGGAGAACGTATTAAAGCGTCAGGCAGATGGACTGTCACTCTCGCTCTGAAGAGATTTAAAGGATCAAAGAGGGTGAAAGGGAAGGAGGAGAAGGAGGGGAGAGGGGGGGCGTGAGAATAGTTACCATGGTGACTATGACATCACCAGAGGGCTTGTGCGCCGTGCCTCAATGGGAGTTTTGTTTGTGTGGAAATGAAGGCAAACAACGGTCTGGAGACAACAGAAGGAGGCACTTTGTGAAATTTAAGTGACAGAAATGTGGCTCTCAGAGCTCTTGGATATTGAGGACAATCAAGAAAATGACGCTTTTTTTTTTTTTTTTCCTGCTGCCGTCTCTCCCCCATCCCTCTGCACCTCTCTGTCGTGGGCGGCTGTATTACGTCAGCACGCTAATAACACAGCGTGGTTGTGTGTGTGTGTGTGTGTGTGTGTGTGTGTGTGTGTGTGGAGGTGAATTGCATGTTCCAGTCAGCTCAGTCATTCTTAATTGAGTTATTACTTTGAGGGACAGACACAGAGGAAAGGAGAAAGAGAGACCATGCAAGGCAAGTGTGCTCTCTGGCATTACTGTGAATGAATTAAGGATTGAATCAGTTTTGTTCAGCCTGTATGGGCTTACACAACACCATAAATTCATACAAACCAGGACCAGAGTGCTGCATATGCATTTGTGAACAATAAAGGAACAGCATAATAAGCAACTTAAGCATCTTTCACGATCAAATCTTCTGACCATCATTGTCTCCATCTAAATCCATAAATCACTGACAGAACTATACACTATATACAGCAGTAGTGGAGGAACACAAATGAAATCATCCATCTTCTCTTCTTTTTCAGGCTTTCAAGACAACAAGGTTGCCAAACTATAACAACCATTCCAATTTTTTGCTCTTCTGTGACCCAGAATATATTTAATTTCTCATTGTAAAGTTTGGTGTATGCAGAATTGTGAAGCTCATTACATAATTTTGGTTTCATAATGACTAATTGTACAGCTCTGCCAGCAGAGTGAACAAGGGACTCGACTTTCCAACCAGATACAGCCCAATCATCCATTACTAGTACAGAATGGAGTACAGAAATACCATTTAGTATCTATATGCACTATGACATTATGACACTATATGATCGATATAGGTTTGTTTCTTTCTAAATCTAATCTGCTTATCAACAACATGCACCATTTCTAAATACTGTGCGAGCCTATTGTTCAGTATATTAGAATACATTTCTGGGGTCAGTCTTCAATGACTTTGGAACAGGTTTAGTAATGGACTTGCCATGCTGACAAGATTATATTCAACAAAGCATGCCTTGAAAAGACAGAAGACGACCTCTAAAAGATGAGAAGATTTTAAAACTTCATTTGGAGTTCCGTCTATTCTATTACCTTCTTCAATTCTGCTTCGCCTCCGGCCCTTTGGATGTCTGCGAGGGAGAAGCTTCTGTTCGTTTGCTGTTTAGTGTTGATCATTTTGCAGACAAAGAAAGAAACAAAACAAACGCACAAAAAGAGACTTTCACGCACAATAACTGTGATGATGTAGCTCCCTGATTCTGTTCATTTTGCTCCTTTTTCCGCACACTGTAATTACAGTCATTTTCTCTTCACTGCTGGGTGCCTATTTACCCGGTAGAGGTAGTTTAGAGTTTCTTTTAGCTATCTCACCTGAATGTGGACGCTGATGTGACTTGACAATTGCGTGACAGGCCTTCCAGGGAGCTGCTGAGGTGCTATTTTGGAGGTTTGTGCACAGCATTGTTTACTGAGATGTCTACGTACGGTAGAAATTACGTGAAGCTGAAGGGCTAAATGGTTTGCACTAATTCCTCGTGTTTAAACATGTAAAATTTGACTGTGCCCCAGTGTTTGGCTGGGATTCCTACTTGTGCTCTGATGCTCTAGTTAACTTACATGTTTCAAAGACATGTGGGTGGACAGGAGACGACAGTGATCAGTTTATGCTTAACGGGGCGCTCACAACCTGTTGTCAAAAGTTAATAGCTAGTCCAAAGGGCCACACTTGAAGGCAGAGTAGAAATCTGTCATTGAGATGGGGAGATATGATATCTCTCCGATATGAGGATAACCGTGCATAATCGTTCAACCCGTCTCTTTTGAGATGCATTAATTGTGGTGCACTTTGTAGTCACATAGAAAGCGCAACAGTTTCAGTGTTACAAATGGAAAAAGAGAGAACTAGAGAAAGAATTTCAAACCAGAGCTACGATTCCACTTCTGCATACTGGCCATAGAAAAGTGCGCCTCGATGGTATGCTGCTCCAGTCCAGAAAAAGCATTGCATTAGACACTGAACTCTAAACAACTTCATGTGACTTCCCTTGAATTTCACAGAAACCACGACCTTAGTCAGATGCTTCCAGAGAACCTCCCACCTCGTCCGGCGCAGTCCCAAGGTGTAGCCCAAAGATATCATCTCTGGCACCATTATGTCATATTAAGATTTGTGTACGTGTGTGTGTGTGTGTATATGCTGTATGTGGGTGATGGGTCAAAGGTCAGGACAATAGATACGACATGGCTGGCCTACTCACATGGTTGACACTTGGGGGAAGGCGGCGACACCATATGCGTTTCACTCGGGATCAAAGGGCATTTGTGAGTGATTCAAACGAGTCATGCAACACCTCTGGTCACGGAGGTGAATTTTACATGACTGATGCAAGCCTCTGAGTGTGAAGTGCAGCAGCTGGCTGCTTCCTTTTAGTGGCTGGCGAGAAGAAGGGTGGTGTTTGGTGACAGCTCTTTGTTTTTGGGGGGCAACTATGAAACATTAGAGCAAAATAAACAAAGAGTTTGATGGATGGAGGCTTTTTGCGAGGCGAGGACTGTGAAAGGTGGAGGGGAATGGCTTGCTCTACTTTTGAAGCTTTTTTTTTGTGCCTCTGTCTCACTTTGACATCGTTGGCTTTTTATGTATGAATTAGCGCCGTCATGGGGAAGGGTTGCTTTATAGTTTATGTACACATGCATGTTTTAATTTTGCTTGCACAGTGTACTTTGCAGTGCAGCTGTATTAGAAGACAAGACAAGGGGGGAAAATGCATAAAGGGGAACTGATTTTACACATCAAGGTCACATGTGTTGCAAGCGGAGAACACCATAACATACATGAAAAAAGTCTCTTTTTTGTGCCGCAAGAGATGTCAGACTTCAAGTTTGAAAATGAAGAAAATCTGCGGTGTAGAGTTAGACAGAAGTGAGCTTAGCAGGCTTATGTAGCCCCATCTGAACTCTGCTTGAGGCTAGCAGCTCTAGCCATTACTAGAATAACACGCTTGAATCCCTGAAATGACTCTCAGAAGTTGCATCGTGGGTAATGTAGGCACTAGTTGTGGACAAGGAAGAAAAAAGATTTTTTTGTCCATGTCCATCGTGACTCTAACAACGTTATGTGTGTTCAATGTTAAATTTTGGAATACTGTTTTAACTCTTTATGGTCTATTTTAGGTTTATGGCGTGACAACTGAAATCCCTTTAATGACCTTAGGAAATTCCAACGTCCACACACACCCATCCACCGCTGTCTATTGCAATTTACTTATTTTTTGCCTGCATCCTGATTCTCATTCATGGCCAGTTTGCCATCTGATGTTGGTTCCCCTCATTGACTCCACAGGACAGAAGCTAAATAAAGGAAAGGTTAATATGCTGTACCCATTTTAAGTATGCATCAGCCACGCCATGATACCATATCTGCTTCTAAAACCGCGAGTTGGGAGTCACGCGCTGTTACCATAGTGTGTGCATGTGTGTGTTGTGTGTACACACGTTACTATGTTTGTGTGTGACTCACTGATAAGGCAGCAGGAGATCTAACATAGACCTGTCGCCTCGCACACAAACTCATACCTACACACCCGCTGTGCTGAGCCAAAAGAGGAGGAGGTCTGGAAACACTGCAGCGGATCAGCAAAGTTTATGGACTGTGAATATGGTACATTGTGTCTGCACAAAGCAGATACACCACAGGGCAAAGTATGTGTAAGTCCCATGCCAGAGATAAAGACGTTACTGTTAAGAGTCATTTACACAGAATTGCGTTTATCCACCACGCGTAGAGGCTCCTTCCGTGCACCGTCCTTCCAGGAAAGAAATTTCATAAGTCTTTTTTTTTTCTTCTTTTAGCTATAAACAGAATTTTATAGTCTCATTCATCATTTATATATGATACAGTACACCTCCTAAACAAACTTGTGACATACAGTAAAGAGCCCTTACATATCTCTATGAAAACTGCGGTGAAATTATCCAGGACCTTTTGTAAAATAAGGAAATGCATTGTTGCTTCACTTGTCTGAGGTCGTTGTGTCATCTCAGCTGTTTTGTATGTCACCAGGGTAAAGCAAAGTCAGAGTGTTCTCAGTCTTATCTCTCTCGACGGCTGCGTAATTCTGGTTCAGGCCCACAGCCAAAAGAACACGGAAATCAGGGGTTGGCCATCAATCAATGTGTTGATGATGTGGCTGTAGATGTGGAATATGAACCAGCAGAACAGCTCTTATCGTTTAGGATAAGGATTTTATGAGCAAAATATAGGCTAATTAAAAGAATTGAATATTAAATGAACATGCTGCAGCTTCAAACTGTATACTGTAGAACAGAAATATGTTTTTATATGTAAACTTCTATTTATGGCCTTCTTGGCCAGAACAGCCATGTTAAGTTATTCTTAGATCAGCCTTTAATTAAGATGGTAAATAATTCAGTAATGTGTATCATCAAAGAAAGTATATAAACACATACAAGTAATGTAATATTCACACACACACACACACACACACATTACTTTTCTGCCTTGTCAGTAAGGGGACTTGTTGGGACTTGCCATAACATATGTCTCTGAGGCGCGATAACATTTGCATATTCGACGCAGACTTGCAATCTTGTTTGAGCAAACCATGTGACCTGAATAGGTAGGCCACTTTAGCCTTATACGTCTTTTTTTTTTCTACATTTATCACTGCTTCATGTGAGATTCATGTGAACTGCTTATGACAGCACGGACGATAACAAGCTGAATAGTTTTATAGAAAACCACAACCACGACGTTTCAAGATGATATGGGCGCTTTATAAAACTATCTAAATTCGAGGAATTCGAAATTCTATTCGAGGGTAGATCAGAGTTCGGCTGGTGCCACTTTATCTCGATTACCGAACACACATGCACAGACGCGCCCGAAACAGGCATACATGTATGTGGGCAGTGCAGAGAGATGTGATTACATATTCAGGAAACGTGAAATGTATGACTATGTGAATATTTCTGTGCGGGGAGTTGAACATACAGATTCAACAAAGAATTTCTGCACCGCCATGAATACAGAGCAGCCTCCATCTATTAAACACAACAGTGGGATTATTATTCCCCCTCTTTCGTTCTTTCATCCCTCGTCCTCCTCCTCTGTTGCCTCACACCATCTCTCCTCTCATCTATCAGGCACACTTCTCGGCAGACAGCCCCTGCTGTTTACTTTTAATTTCTCTCTGTGAATCCTAATTGCACGCTGTGTCTTTCCAGGGTCAGTTCTAATCAGAATTATGATAAGTGCATCAGACTCTGCAGACGCTGCCTCCGAACCGCCTTAAATGTTTTTGTCACGGGCTCTACTGTTGTCAGTAGGTGGTCCGCGTTTTGCTGACTTTGCTTTTTGAAAATAAAATAGATCTTGTTTCCCGGCGAAGAACAGAATTAATTTGGAGTTATTTGCATGGTATTATTTTGCTTGGCTCCCATAATGTCAGATTTGTCCTCTTTCCATCTGAATCAGCTTGTCTTCATTTCCTTCCCCCCTCATCTTTTTCTCTCACTGTAAGCCCCATGAGGTCACTCCTGCCCCCCCCCCCCAGGGCACAACTGTCTTCTCTCCCTTCCTCCTGCCTTCATATCCTCCCAGCTGTCCTTTATACCTCCGTATTTCCCCTTGTCTTCCACACTCTCTTCATTCTTGCACCTCTACACCCTTTCAACCTGGAGACTATTGCTTCCCCAACACCTCAGAGAGTCACACTAATGATCGCATCACAAGCAAACCCCTCTACACAGGTGTGAATGTACCCAGGATGCACTGAGACTGAATTCCTCAGGCCCCATTTTAGGTGGCCGAGGACACATGTGGCCACAAATGTAGTATAATGTGAATGCGGACGTCCTCTATCCACACTATAGGACTCACTTGGTGTTAGTTCATGCTGGAGAAGCCAAAAATAGTGAAAGTCAAGAGTAAAGGGAGGTCTGTCTTGGTTTGAATATGAGCACAGAGGCTTGGTTTGTATGTGATGTACGTGCATACGAGCCAGGAAATGAAATCCAATCAAGTGGACACTCAAGAGACATTTGAGACGTTCTGATGCCAGGTGTGACAGATTGCAATCTGTTTCAGCTGAATCCAGAAACAATCTGGATGTATTTCAGTGCAGTAGAAATATTTCAGGGAAAAAAAATAAAGAAACAGAGATGAGGAAAAGATTCTGGCATGATCACTCTTTAGACTGCTGAAGTACAAGCGGTACAATCTTTCATTTGTTCATTTACATGTGAAATAAACCATCTGTGACCTACACAAACAGACATCATCAGTCCTTTTTACTTGAATAGCACATACACTGCAAAGTTTTCTTTGTTTACTGTTTTTTACTATTTTGGATCGCCAATTCGGAGCATGTGGAGGACGTGAAACATCACCACCTCACCACAAATAGGACACTCCACCCCTCCAGTCAGATCCTATGCACACATTAGGCTACTGTTTACTGCTACATATTAATGGAGCACCCCGCATTAAAAAGTTAAAAAAAAAAAAAAGATTGGGTAGAGAGTAAAAAATGTAAAGCAATCAGCAGAATGTCAGGCATTAAACCACACCAAGTGATGTGCCCTGTCACTGACGCAGATGAATCAAAAATAACGCGCGCACTTTTCTCTTATCTTTCCTTCCACTATGCTCATCTCATTACAAAATTGATTCTTCGTGTCCTTGGGGCGCCGGAGGTGTCGCTCTTTCATTTGAAACAGTTTATGTGCAAAGAGACCTGAGGGATGGGGAGGTGTGCATGTAGGTTTGTTTTCACTTAGCTGAGTACATACGGAGCACAAACAGAGCTATCCAATGACCGCCTCCCTCTTTCATCGTGGAAATCATAGAGCCATGAATGGAAGCGAATCGGGAGAAATGTAGGATGAAGAGAATTAACTTTAAAAAGAACACTGACAACCCGTTAATGAGAACATACAGTACCGGGGGATGCTGGAATAGTGCAGCTGACTTGTACTGACCCATTCATTTGTGTGTGTGTGTGTGTGTGTGTGTGTCTGACATTAATCACTCTGTTGTGTTTTCTCTGCCTGGAGGTTAAAGCTGAAGCATGCCATTGTTTTTGCTGAGCGGTGCCACAAGGTCAAAATGAGTGAAGGGGAATGAAAGGCGGGGAAGAATGTACAGAAACAGCTGAACTCCACAACACACAGCGGCGAGGCCTAACCCTAACTTAACGCAATTTTGAGTCGAGTGTTACAAAGTTTTCCTTTACAGAGACAGAAAATGGTCATAAATCAATAATGAGCCCGTTTCCACGGCGTAGTTAGTTATATTAGGATGCTCGTGTGCATTTCAGCCTTTTTTTTTCTCTCTCTGTAGATGGCGAATGGATCTATTGATGTTGCCCCTGTGGGCTGCCATCGGATGAATTATGTAACAGCCTCAGTGTGTTATGAAGGCGACTGTGCAGGAGGAAAAGTACTTACGCTGCTGTCGTGACAACTGATAACGTAACCTCTGTATTTACACATCCTGTGCCATGTAAATCCTCCATGTGTATGCATGCTGCGTGACTCACTGTAGGTGATGTTTAATGGGCAACCAGAGCTGACAGACTGCAGAATAAAGAAAAAGTACAAATGTTTTATTCTCTCTCTTTAACACCGTCAAGTGTTGGTGCGCAAACTCAGTGACTCATGAAATTTAGTTAATGAGATTTTATACCAGGGTGGTCATTTCATGTATCAGTGAAAGAATAAGTGAGGTCCTGATTGATTTGAAGATTAAAGAAAGATAATTTGCTTTTTAAATTCAGTGTTCAGTGTGTGTAGCCCGGTGAATACTAAAACCATAAAACACTCGGGCACCCTATTGCTTCTGCTGTTTACACTTTAGTGCAGTTTTAACTGCTAATGCTAACGCTAAAAGATGCTGTTTGTGCTCGTGTTGACATGGTACCATGCTAACAGAGATAACTAATTGCAGTCTACCAGTTTCCCCATTTAATCAATATCTATATCCTCAGAAAGATAATTGGCCTTTTCCTCCTGTGGGCCAGTCCACAGGAAAGATTGGGTCACTTTGTCAAGGCGAAAGCCTTTAAGATCATCAAATAGATGAAAGATGACTTTATCTTGAAATCAAGGAGGCCTGCGCTAAACCCGATACGCCGAATTATCTACCGTTCATACTGTCTCTTTTAAGGAAAATAATTTCTTGTGCTAATCTAATCAAATCTAAACAGCACACAGGGCACAAAAGTATGATTCACCTCCTTCAGATGTTACCATTATCTATTACAGGGTACTTTTTCTCAGTGGCAGTACAAAGAAAATACACTGAAAGTCCCAATCTTAGTGTCAGTGTTGCACCAACAGTGTTCTGTTCCCTTTCTCTTCTGTCTCCGTTGCTGCATGTCTCACCCACCGCCTCATTTACTCTTCAAAGGGAGAGCAAAGCATCTGTCTATTACGAAGAGCCCGGGGCGCTCTGCAGAGTTGTGTTAAGTAATAACAACCAGTGACGTCAAAGGCTCTCCATCTGAGCTGGAAAGAGGGAGGGCGAAAAAGGGGGATAAAAGGAGAAGGAGGAGGGGGATGCAGACATGGAAGGAGGGTGTGTGAAAAAAAAGCTCCTCTGCTTGTGTGTCACTTACCCTCCTCTTTATGTGTCACTTGCTGCTGAACAGCAAACATAAACACTGTGCAGCAAATGATTCTTTAATCGCAAGCCTCAAAAAGGCTGTTCCTCTTCCTTCAATGGCTCGTGAATATTTTTTTCCGGGAAACCGGCTGCTTTTTTTCCCCTCACTGATTCAGAGAAAAGCGGAAGCCGTCTATTGCTCTCCATCAGACATTTGTTGCTGAGCATAATTCTGTGTATTGTCCTATCACAGGGGTCTGTACGTTTATGTCATATAGGGCAGCAGCAAAGGAGGACAGCCTCTGTTCATCCTCTGTTGTCAGGGGTGAGATCAAGTTCTCATCATGTTTGTGTCTTGTGATGAACATTGATTATATGTGTTTATTTTTTGTTTTTTGGTGACCTTTAATTAATAAATGTAAGTCTCAAGAAAACCCACACCTTCTTCTCTGCTCACTAATTCTCAGAGAAAAGCCAGTGTGGTCTGTGCTGTATTACTAATACTAAGCCCTCATGAGTCGGATTTTCATAAAACACTGAAAACGAGCAACAACATTTGGCAAATTACTCATTTAACTTAATTTCCCTCTACCCACATTCTCATTCCTGGAGTCAAAAGTGCAGACTGAAGACCGACTTGGGAATTAGGGATCTTAGGGTGTTACACTCCTTCATAAGTACAAGTGACAGAAGCGGCAGTGAGTGGAGGATACATTAGAGGATTACACCCTAAGACAATATAGCGGTCTTAACATGCCTCATAATGGCTGCTGACCTTGCTCTGTCAGGTGGTGGCTGTTACAACCGCAAACACCGCAGGAAAATGCCAACACATAATTGAAAAAGTACAAAAAACACACACTTGTAAACTTCCGTAAAGAAATGCTGGCTTGGTCAGAGACGGCGTGAGACATTAGATTGCATGAGCTGTTTACAGTAAACAACCTAGAAGGCCTTGCCAGGACCGTGGAAGCCACGGTATTGTTGGCAGCCAAAGCTCTCTCCCACCCACTTCACCTCTAAGCTAGATTGTGAATGTGAATCCACGGGGCAATGTCAAACCATATAATCTGTCTTCTTCCCCTGCCTGATGTATCATCTGTCTCGTGCATTTGATCCCCACAGCACTTTCTACGGGAGCCCTTTCGCACACATTTACAGCTCACAGCGAGCACATGACTCCGCTTGGCAAACCTAAGTGCTTGAAGAATGTCTAAAAGTCCACTCTTGTCAGCAGGCCTATACAGACTTCCTTTTTCCATAACAAGCATGGCTGCTATGTCGACAAAAGACCTATCTATCTATCTATCTATCTATCTATCTATCTATCTATCTATCTATCTATCTATCTGTCTATCTGTCTATCTGTCTGTCTGTCTGTCTGTCTGTCTGTCTTATGTTACTTTAATCATTTAGTTCCATTACTGTGTTTAATATATGTATATATATGTATATATCCTTTGACTTTCCAGTACAAACGGTAAAGTTACACTGACATTGTAAAACAATGACTTCATATCATGCACATACACTCTATGTGTGTTAATGCACTTTAAATTTGGCAACAGCATGCGTACGGCCCAGCAATGACGTGCGCAGCCTACATCAGCACCTTGGATACGGGCACACCATTCACCGTAGGGCTCCTGCCCCGTTTTAGACCAATCAGAGCCTGTGTTTTCTAGATAGCATTCAGCACCACCCACACTGCTGCCAGCTGTATTGTTCCGCTAAAGGGAATCTCCTCTCCGGCAATATACATTCATCATCATTCATCACGAAAAGCCAAGGTCCTATATGAATAACCTATAATGAAGGGAAGGGATATGATGTGGATGAATTCATAAATGTATAAATGTCGTCTGCCTATGTGGTATAAACATGACCCAAGCATTAAAAGAGCAGAGAGTCACGTGTTGTCATGTGTACAGTGTTTAAGGATATGAGTTAATAGCAAAGAGTCTCTTATTTTGTTAAATGATGATGGTTAGAGCAGCTTGAACGGACTGTTTTATCAGTAAAACATATACAGTATGATATTTTACAGTTTATACGCTTGAATTAAAGCGTTTGTTTCGATTTAACTCAAACCCAGGCGGGATATCTCTTTTATATAATACCGTTTCTGCCTAAACATTAATTACTTTAGCCTTTTGCTGTCAGCACAGACCTAGGTTATCTCTGACGCAAGCGCTCATCATAGGCGTCTCTCTCATTTCACAGAATCATATGTCTCCCGACCGACAGGGCGGATCAGCCAATGAGAGCACGGCTGAGGCACGACTCCGAGGGCGGGACTCACGGTTTGGACCAATGGCAGCCGCTCGTATTGTTTTGACCTCTGAAACCGCATCACCGCCTACCTCGTGCCTATGGCGGAGGAAAGCTATAAATAAAGGCAACGCTTCGTCGGGAGGCGGACGAAGTTGCAAAACTCCCGGAGAGTCGGGAGCTACTCTGCAAAGCCTGCTGAAAGAGGAAAAAAAAGAAAAAACGCAAAAATAACCTTAAAAACAGAAACCGAAGCGAACCGTGAACGCCAATCCTCCGACATGTACATGTACTGGAATACTTTTTTGTAACGTTGATAATATACTCTATGTGAAGAAAGTATTTATACTTTTTTTTTCTATTTGCACTAACTAACGGTACTTCAGAACTACTGAGAATCTTTATTTTTTACAAAAAAAGTAAGTATTTTTCAGCGGACTTGTTTTTTTTGTGTGTGTGTTGCTTGTGATGTATTTTTAATATTAGTGTCTTTATTTTGCTCTGCTGTCGTACTGAACGTCTATTCATAGTTAAGCTGATTTGCTGCGTCAGTCCACGAAGTTAGGGAGGGGTGTGTGTGTGTGTGTGCGCGTGCACGAGATAAAAGTCTTTTAATATGTCCTTATTTTATTCTCATTTTAAAAAATATGGCATTAATATCCACACGGAGCCTCGAAATATATCTGTGAATCCAGACTGTAGCCTTTCATATCGTACTCAACGTATCTTTTTTTATTTTCTTCGGTGTCCGTGCAGGCTGTCAAAATCCGTATAATCTTATATATTCGGTGAAATTGCAACGATATTTCATTTAACTTTATCAAACTGAGAAGATGAATCAAGACCTGTAGCCATTTCGCCACTGAGAGGCTATGGTTTCATGAGGGAGACGGTAAATGTTGCAGTTACATCCCTGTTCCTACATGGATGAATAACTGAATCATTTTTCTATTTAAAAAAAAGAAGAAGCTGACTGTATCCAGCTTTTATTCTTATTATTCCTACACAGCCTATCTCTGAGCCTAAATTGGTTTTTTACAGTCTGTGACATTTGCATTTTGTCTAACGTTTATGTTTTAACATCCAAGTGTCTCGTCTTCCCCGTTTAAAATTGCCAAACATATGGGTGTCGCCACAGTGCGTTAAGTCGTATTTCGACATTGTATTTAATGTAGGAAGCGGTGCTGTACGCATATCAAACCAGCCTCAGTGACACGATAGTAAGCTCTGAAATCCACCCTAACTTATCCTCGATTAGGCTTTGTTGACAAGGTATTTGCTCAGTTCATTTTTTTTGCAGCGTTTTCTACGATTAAAAGCAACAGCCTCGCATTAGTTTTCCTGTCTCATGCTGTATGGAGGCTATCCAATGGGCTATTATGTAACAGGATTCCAGGAGTCGTAGTGCGAGGTTAATGTGCTCAATGCCCACCTTTTGACATTTAAATAAACAATATATGCACATTTCAGTGCCAGATGAACGAGAATTATACTTTGGTTCCGGATCAGTGGGCTCTGTATGGATATTTTTTTTTGCGTTGGCTGCACATTTTCTGATTTGTTGCTGAGAGATTCAGCTCCGGTTGTCTGTTGTGACATTCAACTTGTGAGCTCACAGCAGTCAAAACTGCAACATGCACTGGTACTTCGGACAGGCTGTTAATAATTAAAAGACTCTTACTTGCACTCCCTTAAAAATAGACCAGAATGGATCTGTCTTTTGAGAATATTTAACGTGATGCTAAATATGATACTAACCGATAAATATTAACCTCTTTTTTTTGTAAATGTGAAGTGGAAAATTAAGAAGTATTTTTCCTTTTTCTTTGTTGCAGGAAAACATTATCACACCCTGTGGAAGAAGGTCACTTCTACAAAACCAGCACTTTTGCTTTTGAACCTGTCTCGTTCTGGTCGCTTTCGCCATCCTGCCTGGAGAGAGCATCTGTGTTGCTAACCACGGATAAACAAAGCAGACCCAGTGGACACATTCAAGGTCAGACACACCTAATCTTCACGCACCTGGTAAACTTCAGAAGTTAGCTATGCAGCTTGAAATCCAAGTAGCTCTCAACTTCATCATCTCATACCTGTACAACAAGCTGCCGAGGCGGCGGGTCAACATCTTCGGCGAGGAGTTGGAGAGGCAGCTCAAGCAGAAATATGAGGGACACTGGTACCCGGACAAGCCATACAAAGGCTCAGGATTCAGATGTATCCACGTAGGGGAGAAGGTGGACCCTGTGGTGGAGAAGGCAGCCAAAGAGAGTGGGCTGGACATTGAGGATGTCCGCAACAACCTGCCCCAGGACCTCAGCGTGTGGATTGACCCATTCGAGGTGTCCTACCAGATCGGCGAGAAGGGGCCCGTCAAAGTATTGTACGTCGATGACAGCAATGAAAGTGGAGCTAACAATGTGGGGCTTGATCTGGACAAGGAGATCAAGAACAGTTTCAATCCCGACGCACAGGTCTTCATGCCCATCAATGAGCCTGTGAACGGAGGCTCTCCGGGCTCCAGCTCACCCTCTCCTCCTTTCGGCCACTCGGCAGCCGTCAGCCCCACCTTCATGCCCCGCTCCACGCAGCCTTTAACCTTCACAACAGCCACCTTCGCCGCCACCAAGTTTGGCTCCACAAAGATGAAGAGCAGCGGACGTAACAACAATGGCGGCAATAACGCTGGAAACAAGGTGGCACGTACCTCTCCCACCAACCTGGGCCTGAATGTGAACAGTCTCCTGAAACAGAAAGCCATCTCCACCTCCATGCACTCTCTGTACGGGCTGGGCCTCGGAGTGCAGCAGCAGCAGCACCAGAAACCCTCAGCCCTGTCCCCCAATGCCAAGGAGTTTGTGTTCCCCAGCCTGCAGGGCCAGGGCAGCCAGAGTGCTCTCTTCCCTGGGGACAGCTCACTCAGCCTCAGCCCGCTGCAGTACAGCAACGCCTTTGACGTGTTTGCGGCCTATGGTGGCCTTAACGACAAGTCCCTCATGGATGGCTTGAATTTCAGCTTGAACAACATGCAGTATTCTAACCAGCAATTCCAGCCAGTTATGGCCAACTAGTACACGTAAAGGTACTACTTAAGCTACTACTTCACACAGAAACGACCAGAGATAATGTGATGGGGGGAAACAAACACAAATGTACATTTTGAAAAATTAAAAAAAAAAAGTGTAAACAAGAACAGAATGTCAAAGATAAAAGGAAAAGGTGACTTGTCAGCTGTAAGATCTATGTTACGAGTCTAAGAGCATGAGCCCGAGGGTGAATTACTTTGCCCCCTTGAGTTATATCTTTAGTACAAGATGTCCAAGCTTGGTTTCCTAAACTTCAACATGCATCATTGTTATTTCTTTTGCCAACCAAGCACAAAATATTTTTTTTATGTGACTGTTTTAAGATATAAAAAAAAGACAAAAAAAAAAAAAAAAAACACCACCACAAGTCATGGCCTCTTTCAGTATTTAAACATAACAGGACACGGCCAATTTTTTCAAGAAATTGGCACAAATAAGTGGGATTTCCTGGTCTTTTTTCTAATTGTATAATTTAATTTAGTACAGAGTTTGTAAAATATCAGAGTATCTATTGTTTCTACGACATGGTATTGCATTTATATCTTTTTACTACTCCAGTGATCTGTGATGGCTGCAGCAACTTTATGTTTTCTTTTTTTATTGAAATTATAAAATGAATCCATCTTAAAAAAAAACATTGACTATTCTAAAGATTGTGTACAGAATATTCCGTAGTGGTGGGATTTAAGAATATTTGCTTTTTTGAAAAACATAAGAGTTGTATTTTCTGTTAAGAGTTTAAAGATTTTTGCTATATTATGGACAAAATGTAATCGTATATTAATTTTGTACCTACATTGTGCAATACTTGATAAAACAAACGGTATAACAAAGTATTTGGAGTCAGTGTCTTACATGTTAAGAGGGACTGATAGTTTATTAAGTTTGTATTAAAAAGCTTGAAAATAATTACACCTGCTCAGTTTGTCATTGGTTTTTCTGGTTACGCTGATATAGGAGAGTATTTTAGGCTTTTCAGACATGTTGGGACGAATCCAGTATTCTGTCCTGAAGGAAGAAGAATCAGGTTTTTCACAGGTACACCCACATCCATTTAGTTCCCCTGTTTGGTACATTGGTATGTCTTCAGCAAACAGATCAGAGGTTTAGTTTGTTACATTATCCAATTTTATTTGGCAGAAACGCAACATTATATATTACATTCCTACACCCCTGCCTTTAACACTGATATATTAGCACCCAATCGTCACCACAAGCCCTCAGCGACATTTGTTCAAGCATGCAGGCGGCGTTGGCTAACAGTTGCCCTTGGGCCAAGTGTCATTACACATATGGATACTGGGAGTGTGATTGTGTCAAGCCTGATAACCTCCTGAACTAATGCCTGGCCTTATGTATGTTAAGGCTGTTAGCCAACAGGCTGCTAAACCATGGAACAAATCTCATAGGCATAAATTACCCAGCAGACAGGCGGAAACTGTAGGAACCCTATCTTATGAAAATACAGATCTGATACTGTTCCTTTAATATGCTATCATGTTTTTTGGGGCATGGGAGGAAACAAAATAGTTTTTAGTAACTGCATCATCCAGCTATCAGACTGTGTGGGTGACAGGCAAGGCAGACGTCCTCTAGGGTGAAAGTCACAGCAAAGCAAAGTGCTTTTGATGCAAGATGCTAAAACCATACCAGCTCCAGGGTGCTACTCCTCTGCACGTTGACCTCCTTGTAGATGGGAGACCAGATTGAAAACTCCCCTTCCAGGGAGTCGGCAGAGTCATTTATTAACTTTAATAATAAAACACATCATGTAACAGTACTGAAGCATGTTCAGGAGAGTGTAGCCGAATGCAAAGCTGGTCAGTTACATTTTCAGTACCCTCAAAGATGTGGCCTGTTGATGGGTAACTGCCAGTATTCTTTATGTGGGCTTGAATGAGATCCAAACATGTACATCCTCGAAGAATATTGTAGCAGACGGGGTCTGGCAGTCAGGCCTGAACGGTTTCAAACTCTAAAGGCCGTCTACCGAATCATTTATCGTGACTTTATTGCCTCAAATAAATTCCTTTCAACCTCACAAACATGGTTTAACAAGATGTAAACATCGACAGTAATTGTAGGTTTTGGTTTACGTTTTCATATTGTCATGAGTCAGTCTAGGATTGGACAGACACATGGTAAATTCAGCCTTTTGGAAATATATACAACCACGTGCAACTTTTGGTGTTGAGGATCTAAGACACATGATTAATACTGAAAGTGAATCATAGTTTTTATCAGAACAAAAACTCATACTGCTACACTGTTACATCACAGTAAAACTAGATTTTCTTTATAGCCTTTATAGTCTGGGTTTGCAGTGCTGAAGTTGAGACCTCTGTGGTGTCACTGCTACTGCTAGTGATGAGAGGTTGTTGGACTGTATCATGCCAGCACAGGCTGACTAAAATCACCCTGACCCTGCTGGCATATCATGGCCCCTCTGGGCCTGGCTCATCATCGCTTGTCTGTCTGCGCGTCCCCTGATACACTTGGGGTTTGATAGGCTCTGTAAAGTTCAGCCTGTGTGTGTGTGTGTGGGTTTATCTCAGCTGCTGATACTGAGTGTTGCAGAGTCTGGTGGGGATGTTTGTTTATCTCGGTCTGTGACACTGTGTTTGTTTGTGTGCGTTTGAAATCAGCCAGGTCATTCTGCAAAAGCTTTGACGGACTAGCATTATTTTTTTTGTACGCTAATGAGCCGCTGGTCATTTTTATTGACGGTTTTCTGTACGTCACAACTCAGGACTGTGACTCTCCATGCTGGTGTGAGAGAGGAGTCATGGACATCGACTCTCTCTTTATCTGGTTTGTGTTATTCTACACCGGGTGAGAAGGACACATAGGGAGGGACCGTGTACTATAACCTCCAGCAATCACCGAAGGGCATCACTATCACTAGTGGAGTGTTTTTGTCCCACTGATGTCAAGTATTTTATCACATGAATTTAACCTGATTACATTTGATCACTAGACTACAGGCACATAAAACTGTTTACTGTCAAGGGTCATTCACTGAGTCTTTATAACATGCACAAAGATTGTCCAAATAAGTATTAGGATACTTTCTTGTTATAATATTATCAGTGGAGGAAAGAAGGGAGATACTGACACAAGAGAGAGTGAGGAAAGTGGAGGTGACGAGGGCATGAAAATATGGTCCTAGGAAGGGAAGGAAGTATGACAAGGCTGAGAGTGGGATCAGAATAGCACAGGGGGGAACAACAAGAGGCAGAAGCAGCTTGATGAGGGGAAGAGGAACGGAGCAATGTGACTGGGAGAGAGAGAGAGAGAGAGAGAGAGAGAGAGAGAGAGAAAGAGAGCGAACAATTGCCAGAGCCACTATTGATGCTAATCCGGTGCCAAGCATACCCCCTCAGCCCCCCCCCCCCCTTCGCCTGTCATAAAAACAGGTGGAGCTCAGCTCTGCTTGTGGTCCCAGCCAGCCGACAAGGCCTTATGGTAATGTCACCCTCCTCAGCAAAAAAAAAAAAAAAAAAACAGTTAATGGCTTTTCAGTCCCTTGCCTTAGTCCAACCCCTCACCCCCATCTATTTCTGGAAACACGCTGGAGCTGATTGAGCAATGATAAGCTGGAGGGAATTGTGCTCTCCCCTTAACATTACTTTACCGCGCCTTATATGTATATCACGGGGGGGGGGGAGTAAAGGATATGAGCACAACAGAGAAGCATCCATCTGTTTATCCAATGCAGATATGTCCACTTAAAAAAAAAGCAAAAAAAGCAAACGTTCTGTTTTAGGGCGTGCAGTACGTATGAGAAATTCGACTTTTTCCACGTCTTGCCTCTGGTACACATTAATGAGAAAGCTAACATTTGTTGACTGGTCTCGCAGCTGAAGCTCAAGTGTGTATCAAGGGCACTGACACACACAGTTGCTTTAAACAGTTGCTCACACACCCATTTGGAACACATGAGCCGTCGCTGGTAGGCAGAGAAGAAACTGTTTACATTCATTCAAATATATTCTTGCACTGTACTAATACAGCCTGCAGCTGCCGACTGTCTCGTGCTAAACAGAACTAGAACAAAGGTTAAATGCGTGTTTTTTTTTTCTACCGTGATACATTTTTGTATCTCGATAAACACATTGCATGACTGGTCTATCTTCTCATGCATACTTTTGCTGCATTCTGTGTACACACTGCCACACACACAGCAAACTTAGAATTTCTGATACATAGTGGGAGTTGTCCAGTTTGCTTAGTACACTGTAGATATCCCCAGTAGACACTAACACGCCCAGCCCTTTAAAATACATCTGCTCTTATCTGCAGAAGGAAACTAAAAACAAACACAGTCCTCTGCCTCCACTCCATCCCCACACCTCTCTGGGTGACGTACTTTGGTTTCCAGTGCAGTCTATTACGGCACTCCCATACCTGACACCGGATCCCCATGGTACTTTGCAACCACGGGGTTGGAGAGAGATAACTAACCATCAATTTTGCAAACTAGCCCTGGCATAATCCAAGTTAATATGCAAACAGCTATCAGCTCTGCTGTTTATGGTATTTTTAGACACTGCTGTGTCACATGAAAATTAGTTCAGTGAGTCCAATGTTGCTCGGGCTAACCTGTTTTTGTTTTGTTTGGTTTTAGTTCTGATCACATCTCTTCACGGCTTCATGACTTGATAAGACAACGAGGCCAGAGTTCCTCTGAAGCGAGTCATAGCATCCAGAAACATGAGTACAATCAGCAACTGTGGGCGAGATACCTCTACCTTTTAAAAACATTCGCTGCACTGTCCGAATGTGTGTCGTGTTTGCACCGGGATTGTTAAGATTAAAACCATCCACGAGTCTATAAAACTGTACCACCTAAGTTGCATCTGTAATTTGGCTACTCTCGGCTGTAAACAAGCAACATGAATCAGACTCGGCTTGTCAAGCGAAGATTAATCAGCGGCGTGCGATCTGAAGATTTGTGGGCATGGCGGGGGCGTCGAGAGTAGGGAAGGTATGGGGTGGGTGGGGGGGGGGGGGTGGACACCTGCTATTCATCACTTCCTAGTGTGTATACAAGCATGTTCAAGCGAGAAGGAAGGACACTATAGCAACACCTCTTTTTGTGTTTCTGAGAGGCATCATGCTCACAAGAGGCTGATTTGTAGACAGAAGAGAGAGAGAGGGCACGCTGGGAAAGACTAGAGGGGGAAATCATGCAAGAAAACACATCCGGTATATCCATGTACACAAACAGAAAAGCAGACAATTGGACACCTTCTGCACACGTTCTGAGCTAAGAGGATTGCAACACAACTGAAAGCAAGAAGACAGATTGAAGTCGTTCCTACGAGCGTATTCATATGAAACTTTCTCACCACAACCACTTAATTCATATTATCTTTGGCCGACACGTCACCACAAAGTCTCTTCTATTGCTAAGAAAAAACAGCTATTGCTTTCTTAACGCCCTTTCTGTCTACTTAGAGTCAGTCTGGATTTACCTGACTTATACCTCAGAATGCTTTGAACACTTTCATGAATAATATTTGCACACATTAAAGAAAGAAACCCTGGTGACAACCGGCCATGCAGCCTCTGACTTTTAACTTAGAGTCATGAGACGCACACTTTGTTCCTTTAGCTTCCGTAACCGTGCAGGGCTGAAATATTTTGTCAACACAGCTAATGTATTCTCAAGCTCTCAGAGGAAGTTTTTTTTTTTTTTTTTTCCCCCTCTTGCCTGTGCTAAATGTGTGAGGATGGAATTGTTAGCCAACACAACCTGCGCTCATGTGGATCAGTGGGACAGGAAGTCAAAACCTGCAGAGATAAAGCCATCTCTGTGGCCTTTACTGGCAGTGGGGCAGGGCGCTAATCGTGAATGAACACAGTTTTGTGCCCTTGAGAGGTGCGAGGATGAGATTAACTCCGGAGGAAAAAAGGGCGTGTGTGTTTTAGAGCTGCAAAGGAGAAGGAACTGAGCCATAGACTGCTGGTAATGTCATGATAATTAGAGCGCTCAATGGCACATGTGACTGAAGTAAAACTCGAGAATGTAGTCGTTTCCGAGCCAAAGCTTTGTCAGTTGTTCACAATGCAGCTAGGAGTGAGACAGTGAACCTGTTTGGACATCACCAGGAAACGTCTCCACAGCTGGAGCGGCCCTGACTGACTTAGGACTCTGGAATTTCAACCATCTCACTAATGAGGCTGCCCAGGACACTCAAGTGCAGGCCTGAACACACTTTTTGCGTGTTTCACTTTCTCTGACGTGCACCCACATTACTCCCTCAAATACCTAATTAAGCAAAAGCGTGAGGCCATTTCTCCAGCCACGTTATTCCTGTTTCTACTATTTTATGTATGGAGTTAACTTTTTCTGAGGTCCAACCACTGTGGCCTTAAGTGAAGACTCTAGTGAAGAGGTTATTGTAAATATAAAGACATAGTTTAACAGTGGCACCAACAGAAACAAGTCAGAAAGTCTGCAAACAGACTCATGCCTAAAGTTTGCTAACATTAGCTAATATTAACCACCACCACACTGCCAAATAGCTTCCTTTTAATATACTGAACCATGCAAAGATGCATTTTACTGCTTGTGAGTACAAAACTTAATTTAAAAATATGCTACGCTAAAGAAAACCCATTAAAAGTTGCACAGTCAGTTTAAGATGAGAAGAACTGCATTTGACAAAAGGCAGTATAAGAGACATAAATAATCCTGCTGGAACAAGTATTATCAGTACTGTTGACTGTGCTAACTCAACCTGGCCTGTTGGGGAGGGTGTGCATCTCTATGCAAATGAAAGTGTTTTTATTTAGATGCGAGACAATTATGCGAGTCGTTTGCATCCGTAACTGTAAAAACACAACAGTTTAACCCCCTGGTCATTTACGTTTTCGTTTTTTTCCCCCCCAAGAGTGTTATTTCTAACAGCCTGCATGTTTACGCTTCTTAACGCATTAACCTGAAGGTGAGTAACAGAGACATTTTTACCATGAACAGATGTGCCTCGGTGAACTGATCAGGTCTTCGGTGTTTCCTGCCTCACTGTATTGCGATACTGGAGGCTTAAAATGTGCATTGGGAAGATCAGTGGTGGTCACAGTTCCCCGTAGCAGCTGATATTCAACATCATATGGAGGTGAAAGAGTAAACGTTTGAGTTAAAGATGTCCAGGCCAAATAAAACTCGACCTCGATTCCATTGAGTCGACAGATTAAGAGCAAATTTTACCAGTTGTTTAAACACTTGCTTTTCACTGCCTGCAGCTGGTCTTATAGTTCGCCACCACTCTCAAGCAGATGTCCTGGCTGCCCTCCACCGCAAAAAAAACTCTTTCCTAATTCTTTGAACACTGAATCATGCACATTGTTCTCTCTCTCTCTCTCTTTTTTTTTTTTTTTTTACTTTTGGCTCTTTGTATTGATGGAAATAACAGACTTTGATCTGTATCTCCTGAGTCAGACCAAAATATTTAATATCTGTATCTATTCAGCCTCCTGCAGTGTCCTCACAGAAATAATGTCACAGAAATTTGTGCGATGATCTGGGGAATGTACCACACACCTGTCAACCAACGGCGCTGCACAGAGAGGCTCTAATGAAGACAGACTTGGTGGTTATGATAGAGATTCCTTCATCCAGCCCACTTTATGTTGGCGTGTTGACCATTGAAGTAGATTCATTTCTATATTATGTGTTGATCCAGATCCCGAAAAGACCTTCAAGAGATAGGGTCACCTCTTTATAAAGATTTTATAATTTTCAATCTCAACATGAGCCAGTTTTAAACTCTGTTATATTGTTTTTACACTGAATATAGTGAATTAACCTCAATAATATTATTTTTTATGAGATTACTTTTTAATATGAAATGTAATCTGTTTCTAATTACCAAGTCTAAATGCCTGTTGAATCATCCCTCATCGGGACAAGTTAAATTGGGGACTGAAAGATAACAATTGTTATAAAAGAAAAGAAAAAATAAAATAAAAGAAAGTTTCTCCAATTGCTTCAACCATATTGTCACAAATATATTACAATTATTACTTCCTTTCATCAGTTCCCTAACAAAATCAAATAAATTGCTTTGTGTATTATTGTGTTGTTGTGTGAACCATGCAAGCTTACGAAACTAATACAAACTGCCAAATCAGGTATCATCCAGGGCTATTTACAAGAGCTTCATCATTTGTCACATGTTTAAAATATTGCGTGACACAAATAAATAGGAGTGAAGGAGCTGGAAGCTGTTAACTCACTGTGGAATCCAGTTTGGGCAGGGGACGCATCCGAAATAATGGCTGAATTAATCACTCTGTGTGGGTGACTGGTGATGATGCAAATTCCTATGCCCTCGGCAATAAACACTGACACATATGAAAGTGGAGCTCTGAAAGAGCCGGCCGCTTCTCATCTCATCGTCAGCCTGAAATACCGTTAGCACTTTATCAAATGTATGCAACACGACACAGTGTTCATATTATCATGCGAATGAGTGTATGGTTCTGATGCAGAGATCAAGCGCGATGTGCTAGCATAGTTGTCAGATGTATTGCTGCGTTGCACTCGGCCATGGCAATGTGCTGCAGGGTCTTTCTCCCACACACACACACACACACACACACACACACACACACACACACACCACTACTTTCACCAATCATTATGATCCGATTAACATAATACTCTCAAAGCAATGGCTGTATTGTGACAGAAAAAAAAGGCTCAGTAACACATTACATTACAGAACAGTTGTTGATCCTGATGCATAGTAGGACTGGAGCCGTGCTCTACAACTGTGAAAGGAGAATTGTGTGAATGTGTGGTTTGTTTGCGGTCACATGGTTCAGTATTATAGATTGTCCTTATGTGCCTGAGGTGCTTTGTCCCTTTTATTATGTGGCGCTAATTTCCAATGGATTTCCTGTGGATGCTAAAGATTATTGCATGTGTTTACCATTTTAACCTCAAAGCATTTCAACACTGAGAACATTTTATATAGATAGATAGATATAGTGCACTGGGTTATATTAATACAGCCAATATTGAGAGCATTTATTTGATTTTTTTATATGACCGCTTCACTATTTTTGTATACTTCCAGAAATACTGAGCAGCAAACAGTGAAAATCCTTCCAGTATATGTGTATATATGGGCACTTTTAATCAGTGTTGTCAAAAACACACAAGGTTATTTCTGTTTTATTGTCAGCTTTACCTTTAAGTTGAAGGAACAGTTCAGTATTGTGGGGAATATGCTTGAGCCTACTTGTTTTTCTTGCTGACATTCGAAGATTGATCGTGCCTGTATGATGTAACATGTTACGTACTGTGAGCTTTAGCGGTGCGGGTGTGTGTTTTTGGTTATCAAAGGCTAGCTGTTTCCCCTGTTTCTAGTCTTTATGTAAAGCTAAGCTAAACAGCTGCTGGCTGTACTTAATTAGTATGCAGAAGCAAGAAAGTGAAGTCTATTTTCCAAATGTCAAACTATAACCGTTGTTGTTTGTTACTTAAGGGGTGTTAATCAGTGAATGGAATGGAAATCTAGCGCTAATTAGCACATACAGTACATCGATCCCTGAGTCAGGCTACACTGTACTTATGCTGTAGTGTTTGTTTTGTACACACAACACAGGTGGAATAAATGATGTCACTCCTCTCCCACACAAAACAAGATGCTTAAGGCTACTCCCTGTGTGTAGGCCGACTGTGTGTGTGTGTACGTGCGTGTGGGAGGCACTGATGGGTCCTCAGTGGGTGGCGTTGCATAAGAACATCAGTGCCGAAGAAAGGTTAGATGGAGAATTAAGAGGACAGAGGGAGGGTGCGGTCCACTCTCCCGTTCTCTCTGTCTCACAGCACACACACACACACACACACACACACACACACATGGATTAAAGCCCAGCACACAGTGGCGTCTGAGTCAACTGCGTGGACCACAATTTGTAGAAGAAAAAAAAAAAAGCCCACTGAGCAGCAGCAGTGTGTAAACAGAAGACCAGACCAACATCACAGATAGAGAGTGAGACATAGAGAGAGCAACAAAAACAATGAAAATAGAAGATTCCCGGTCTAAGACTAAACTGTGGGCGAAAAACTCGTCAAACACCTCAATGAAAACACTCTCTTGTCATTATCTGAAGACCTCATACCCACAGACAAACAAATGAGAATGAATGTGTTGTTTACCCAGTTGAAGACTTGCTCATGATGTGGGTGAAGGAGACAGGAACACAAGTTTCATCCTTCAACAGTGTTTAAATAACAGCAAGAAAATTTTAGATTTGATCATCTTCTTCAATGCATCAAAAGTTTACATGAAGATATCTGCTGTTGCTTGTGGTTGCTCATTCCTGGATTTGTGATCTTTAGTTTGAATAACAATTAAATGATTTCATATAGAGTGTTTGGTCTCTTCTCTTCTGCTTTATTCGCATGCAAGAAGAAAGCCACTGATTTAATTGTATCAAAACACTTCCTCCGCATTTAGGCGCATATTGTCTCCTGAGTGCACTGTGGATTTGTATGCAAACGTCGAGACTGAAAGCCCTCATCTTGCACTGAATTGTCCTGAGTAAATTAACCACTCGTGCCAGATCAGCTGAATGTAGCAAACATTAATCTATTTTTATTGATGTCGTATAATTACGGCCTGTATAACTTTTGTGTCGACAATTTTCCCTCAGCTTAAACATCAACGTGTCGGGGTGCTGACGTGCCCGTTGACGCTTGCATATAGGTGCAGAATTAAATTCCATCTACCACAAATTGCATTACTTTACTTAAATTATTACCACGTGCAGTTGACCTCACTGTGTCTGCAATTAAACCTTTTTCACTATGCTGTTTCACAGTTGTGTTCCAACTTTCCAGCGATGAAAACCCATTGTCATGCTGTTTCTGTGCTGGTGCGTAACAGTGCCGAAGAGAAATAATTGGAGGATTGCACAGTGTCTGTCTTCCTCTCCCACGTAACATGACATAGCTATGAATTTAGCTACATCAGCAGCTTGAGGAAGGTGGAAAGAAAGACTTTTTTTTTTTTTAATCTTAAGGAGGATTAAATGATTAAGGAGGGAACAGAAGGAAAGGAAAACAGGTGCACTTATCTGGTGATTTGCACTAAATCTTAGTGGTTTAGTGCAAATTAGTTTCACTCAAGAGCACTGCTGCTCCTTCCAGAGGACTGAGGAATGTTTGTTTGGTAAAGCACAAACCTGAAGACAGCCTCCTCTCTACGTGGTGTTATGGTGTTTTACAGTCCTGATTTATACTTTTGATTTTTACTTTGATTTTAGAAGTCCACAGTAGGCCTATAAAACATCAATCCCATAGTGCGATATAGCGCCTGCTGTGCTGTCAGCCATCGCAAAGGATTACTGGCAGGGCCGCGAGTTTTCTGGCGGCCGGCTGAAGCCAAACGAGGAAATGGAAGTGGAGAAGCTACAGAGGGGTTCTGCCAGGTCACGTCACTCCGTGTCACTGAAATGTGATCTGCAGGTCTCACTTGAAGGATCACAGCTCTGATTAAACAGACTTTTTGGGTTCATTACGCTCTGACCAAGCGTACAAGTATGTCCCGTTACTGAGAACTGAATGTTAACATCTCGAAAGAGAATGAAACCAGGTGAAAAGGTGTCGGTAGATGAAAACGCAGGAAAATTAGTGAGTTGCTGCTCACTCATAGCTGCCATGTTTGTCTAAAGAAATCATCCTTGAGCTAAATATGCACATTGTTTGTTTATTTTTGGGTAGATTTGAAAATATGGGTCAATGGACACAGATTTTTGGGCTCTGGGGACGGAATGTCTGAGTAAAAATGTAATATGGAACAGATGGGCTATCTTCTGTGTACAGCGCTGAAGCCAGAGCCAACCAACTGGACAGTTTCCAGTTTTTATGAAAAAGCAGTAGGTGAGTTAAATCCCTCCAGTGTGATGCTCTTTTAGTAAACAGTGTTGACATGACATGCCATCTATATTTGGAGACAGAACTCTATACCCAGAGTTAGATTTTATACATGCTCGATTTGGGACTGAAGATATTTTGTGTGATCTGACGTTTCCCAGCAAACACGTTCTCAAGGGCATGTGTGACAGTGTTTTAAATGTTTGTGTCGAGTTTGTGTGAATGTATATTGACGTGCATAAAGATGTGTTTCTGAATTGGTGCATTAGTGTGTTTGCGAGCCTGTGTTTATACTATTTATGTGTGCACGTGCGAGGATGCATGTCCAATATCTGGGCTCACATATGTGCATGTGTCTGTGTGCATTTCATTAGAGATCACTTTTGATTTAAGGCAGTTCTTGGCCGCGCTCCACTGCTGCTGCAGACGTCAGCAGCTCGGCCAGCTAGCTGAGAAGGATGGGATGAGGGAAGGGGTGGGGGTGGGGGGTTGAAGAGAGCAGATGGAGAGAAAGAAAGATGGAAAGTTAGAGGTAGGAAGGAAAGAATAGACTGGTGACATGATGGAGAGGTTAGCGGGGACATGGATGGATGGTGAAATGAAAGAACAGAGGGAGAGAGATATAAGAGGACTGAAATAGTGAAGACTGAGTGGGTAGAGCTGTAGGAATCAGAGAAAGTAAGATGAGAGACAAAAAGGAAATCATATAATATTTTGATCACATATCAAATATAGATAGAAGAGGATAAAAAAATATGCATCCCCAATGCTAAATGCTAATTAAGTGCATTTTAAATAATAATGCATGCTGCAATAAACATCAAAACCCTGTCTTAGAAGTGTTGTATTGGAAATAACCAATCAGGTGTTGGTGGATTTTAGAGCAGAATCTGTAACATCATCATCATTTATCCTGATTACATCACAACGATTCCCAAAAGTCCCTTTAGGATGTCATAAAAACACATTTCAAATCCACAGACCATTCGTTTGGTCATATGTGTTTCATATTTATGCTCTAAACTTGACTAGAGGTAATACATTTTGTAAAAGAACAGTCTGACAAATATGCGTACTGAGAGGATCAATATCACTCACATGTCTGGACAGTAAAAATGTAGCTGGATCCAGTTAGCTTAGCACAAAGACTGGAAACAGCGGGGAAAGCCAAATAGATAGATACTTTATTGGTCCCGAGGGAAATTCAGTCTAAATCTGTACAAAAAAGTTGTGCAACAAGTTGCAGTTTTACAGGGCGGTTATGTGCTGGACTTCTCCATCTTGGCTGGAACCATTTGCAAGGAAGTTACTATCTCCAGTCTTTATACGAAGCTAAGCTAACTGGCTGCTGGCAGTAGCTTCATACTATAAAGAGCTTTGGCAGTATTATTCATCTTCTCAACTTTCAGCCAGTATTTTTGAAAATATCAAACATTATTATTTCATGTGTGTCCCCCCAATGTACCCGAATTCTTCATCGTTGGATTGTTAGCCTGGCTATGTGCTAACTGGCTTTTGCACGAAACACAAACTCCACTTAAGTTCTGCAGCACAAACAACACTCATCGTCACCTTGGCAACAGCGAATAACATGCATTCTCACATAATCTTCTAAAATGAATCAGTGACATAAGTGTTCTCCACAGCCAAACAGGTATACCTGGGCTGATAATTGAAAGCTCAATGCCATGTGACAGGTCACAGTGTCAGAGACGGCAATGAGCCAGCTAAGTACCCAGCAGAAAGGTAGTCTTTATTGAAGTCAATAGTTGGACTGTGTAAGGAGAAAAGCTGATATTTGCCTAGCCCTGTGATGGTCTCTGCTACAGGTGCCTTAAGGGAGGAGAGGAGGGAGGAAGGAGAGATGGAAATTTGAAGATGAGATGAGCAGAACAATTGGTTGTGGTTATAATGATGCAGACGACAACGATAATGATGGTGATAATGATGATGTCGCAGGCGACAATGATCACAGCGGTTGCCTCGATGACCACGAAGACTTCACACAGCAGTGATTCTTATGAATTAAGGCTGATGATGGTATTTTAGATCATAAATAGCGACACTGATGTCAGCAGTGACAAGTATTGTATGACGGCAAGGTAAAAATCTTTAGTCAGACATTGGATGGGAGTGAAAGAAATGTTTTTTAAGGTTAACATAATGAACAACCATGAGCACAAAAGTAAGTGTTAGGTGTTGCTGATCTGTTGTCATTTATATTGAAATGCCAACAAAATAAAATCAATCAATATATGAGCTCGTTTGTAATAGAGATTAAATATTATGTACTCAGTTCATGTACTAACACTTTTAACCCTTTTACCAGCACCTACATGTTCACTTAAACACAGAGCAAAGTAACTGGAGCGATAAGGATGTGCCAAAGACAGGAAGACACAGAAATGCCACCCACAAGCATGTGTGTTTTGACCAAACCCACAATAATAATCTGGTTGGTTCACAGTGACACAGTCTAATGATAAATCAACTAAAGACCCAGTTTCCAACAGGGAACTGACAGAGTGAAACTCGGGTCATCCTCCAGCCTGTTATACTGAAAAACACCAGCAGTACCAGGCTGGCTGAGCAATTTAAAAAGACTGTATCAGAGACCTGTACACAGAGCATACAGAATAACCAAAAGCTTGGTCACTTGGTTGTACATCGACACCAACATGTAGCGCTAAATATAACTTCGTTTTAGCTTTTGGAGGCTTTTAGAGGCATAACTGGTTATTTAGAAATTTCCATATTTCATATGGCTGATCTGTAGCTAAATCAGTTCAGACATCGTAATATAGGATCTTTCTGTCGTCTCGCTTTCAGACTGGACTTGAGAATGTAAATGCTATTGTCAAGCCAGAGATGAAAATATAATGTTGTCCCTCAGCCATAAGCTGTTGGGTTCTTCCTCCCACCCTACAATTGAAGCTCCAGCCGTATTCATGGTGGCTTGACAGCCACACACAATAGACATGGTAATGGTTGGGTACAAACTGACGCACACACGCACGCACACACACACACGCAAAATAGAAATGTATACAGACTTAAGCTGAGACCACAGGCTTTCAGTGAACCACAACATAAAGATCATCATTTAGACTCTGCCTTCCCCTCCACAGGAAACGGCAGACACTGATTATATGCTATTTGTTTGTGTATGTGCTTTGTGTGTGTGCGAGAGAGACCAGAGAAGAATTTATAGTTTACATTTCTAAGGTTAACAAATCAAAACGTGTTTGATTTTACTACCTGTTCTCCATCAATTCCCTTATCACCAAAAAATATACCAGCTATATTTGATGCTATATTTCCCATAAGAGACTACACAGTGGTAAAAATCTTCAAGTGACTTAACAAAGTTCTCTCCAGAGCTAGACTGACATGAGTAGTGAACTGATCTGTAAAAGTGAGTTCCCTTTTAATATAGTAGTATTTACAACATACATAGGCAAGTCTGTTTCCTGCTCCTGCAGTCTGATCAGTGACTCAAGTGTTTTCATGAGTGCAAAATAAAACGGTTTCATAAGCAGCCCTGTTTACATCACTTCTGTATGCGCACTACACCGCAAGCAAAAGATGAACTATGTGTTAACGTTCATTACCGCTCTTCTTGTTGTACTGAGGCAACAGCTTTATGAGAATATACTGCTGGAGTTATTGAGCAGAAGATGAGTCCTCTGTTTATCCCCCCCCCCCCCCCCAAAAAAAATGATAACATCGCCTATTTAAGATGGTTCCCTTGAGAAGCATGCAGCACTCAGAAAAAGGTAGAGAGTGCTCGTAAATTACAAGAGTGGTGAGTCTTCCCGGAAGACTGTCTTTACTTAACTCACTTTCGGAGCATGTGCAGAAAGAGATGTGCTTAAAATATAACCATTGTAACGACTGCTGTTGTGAAATATAAATCAAAATAATAGTTGATCCAAATTAATTTGCTGATTGGGTTGTTAAAGATTTAATCAACTTTTTTTTTTTTTTTTTAACTTTTTTTTATTTCTATTCTCATCATTAGTGAAATGAACAGCTCAGTGTAAACACAGCTAATGAAGCAAATGATGCTTTTGTTCACATATTCCTAGTCTCTTTGTTGTGATTGTTATATATTACTCTTTAATGTGTTTCTTCTCAGCCTGGAATGGGTGAGTAGCTATACAGCTATTTGTCATCAAAACTGTGATTCCAAGTTTAGAAAGCCCCCATAAATATATATCTAAAATGTGACTTTAATACAGTTACTTTTCAGTGTTTTAACCTTCTACAACACATAATTTAGTTAGAGGTGTTGTGTGTTTTGAAATGAAGAAGTTAAATCCTATTTGGAATGAAACTGCTTTTATTAGGCGGCGACGTAGCTATATGGGTACCAGACAAGAGACACATTTTACCATCAAGCAGTGATATCCTGCCCCCATTCCACTAATAGAAGCTGAACAGAGTGCTGTCACATGCTTGAAACTCAGCTGGAATCATTTATTTCCGTCACTATGTGATATCTAAGTGACTGGCCAATGTTTAAAGTTGACATCTGACGAAGCGTTTGACACATTCAGCTATTACGCAGCAGGGAATTGAACCTATTCTGATGTAACTGTTATAGCTAAGTTGTTGGGAATTCAATCATGTGATCAGTGATCACAGGCAAAACCATTAAAGCACTGTGAAATATGTCACTTCTTTACAGTACTGATAACGGCGTGGAGGCACAGAATAGAGTGGAGGCTGAAATACCTGAAGGTGTCTTGGAGAAAGCTTTTTTTTTTTTAAAATCATTATGTCAGCTTAGCCCAAACAGCAAGAGCTGTCTGATGGGAATCCCCAGCCAAATGTTATCTATGTGAGACTTCCTGATAAAATGCAGATCTATTTGGTGTAATGAGGTTTGAGAGCCTAAGGCCCTCACTCACAAAGGGATATTGATTGGAGTCAATATTGAGTTAGAGAGTTTGACTGAGAATATAAATCGTGATTACAGATGTTATTGTGGCCAAGTGGCTAAGGCACTGGACTAGCAATCCTTTGTGGTTTCACTCTTCTGGTTCAGATTCTGCCGACAAAGACAGGATGTTTTTTTTTCCTTCGACGTTTTGTCTGAGATGTGCAGATTTTACAATAAAGACATGTCACTAGCTGCTTTACCCCCAAATTGTTTGCTATGTCTTATATAGTGCAAACTTGACTTCTGTGTTCTGTTGATAAAGATACTAAAACCTAAAAATAGTGTCATCTAAATGTTTAGGTAGACCTAGATCTATGATCACCATAGATCTAGGTGCCCTGTGTCAGTATCATGCATACATTAGCTTCTAGCTAGCTAGCTATCGTTTGTTGTGTATTTTGTCATTCTTCCTTAAAACAGCTGCCAACATCGCAGTAATGGCTAGACTACAGGAAGTGTCCATCCATGTAACCCAGCTTTTGTGCGGCTTTTGTTATCTTTGGACTGAACCAAGTGTGCTTTGTTTCCAATCTTGGTGCTAAGCTAAGCTAACTGCCCCCTTGCGGTAGCTTTATATTTAGCGTACACACATTAAAGTGGCATCAAAATTCTCATTTAACTCTCGACAAGAAACCCAATAAGCTGATTTCCCAAAATGTCAAACTAAAACCAAAATGTTCCTTTGATATGTGCAGCAACGTAATGAGCTGAGCACCTCTGAGCCGTATTATTTGTGATTCTTATATCTAGACAATCGCCTTCCTTCTAAGTATTCCCACTCCAGTTCGACTACACATCTCTCTTGCCTTTTACATATTAATGGCAGAAGTAAACACAATCCAACAGAGGTGTTGGTTTGAAAGTGTGAAAGCATTTCAAAGCCACAACTTGGTTTCCCAGTGTGGTTTGGTGTGCTGTTCAACCCTTACTTTCTTTTTCCTCTTCTTCCCACTAACAGTATGTTTGTCCATATAGGACGGAAATAGACACACCAGTCAAACTATACTGAGAGGACATCTGATGCAGGGCGCTAAGAATAAGGACATGTGTCAACAGCACTGCCGCTGTGAGTGAACAGGCTCCTTACTGGGCCACATTTCACTAGAGACTGGATCAAAGTTGGTCACAGGGGAGGCTTTACATATCAGTACCAGTCAGTATCAGTCATGTTTTGTCTTCTCACTGTTTAGTGTATTTCGGTGTGTATTTCACTATATTTTTTAAATTATTGTACATTTGTAGAAAGTCACATGTGACATATGAATAAGTTTGGATGACTTAAGTGTTTTGAAAATAAGAAACTATCTGCCTGTGTCACCTTATTTGTTAAAACTTGTAATATGAGTTGTTACCTGATCCCCCTTTTCCAAAAACATCTTGAAAGCCTGCACTGGGTTAACTGCTGATCTGTGAGAAAGCAACCTCTGTGTCTGGAAAAGATTTCACAAGGCGTTTGTAAAACATTCTCCTAAAAAGCAGGTCAAGCTCACGGGAGACCATCTTCACACCCTGAAGACACACACTGGAGTCCCACCACACCCACCTTCTCTTGTATGTAGCTCCTCTTCCCCAGTTCAGGTCTCCTTTTTCCAGCTACTGATAGGTCAGCAGAGCCTACGTTCCACTAAAGATAGTAACACACAAATCACCAGCTATCTTATTGTCAGAGAGGGTGAAACACTGGCCTGTGGTATAAAAAGATACAGGACAGGGTTTGGCTTGCTCCCGATTTTTCTAATACACAGTGAACAGGCGGACAAAGGTGCAAACACACACAGGAATGCTCTTAAATACACAACCACCCACAAACACACAGACATACAAACACTCATAAACAACGTTTTCTCTAGAGCACTGTCTCTCTCTCTCTCTCACACACACACACACACGTGTCCATTCACACTTTTTTCTGTCATTCCTCTGCGGTAAGGATACATTTTTGAGTTGAGGTCTGAGAGAAATCCAAGGGTTTAAATGTAAGTAGACAGTGTCTCTTCAGATGCTGGAAGTAGGCTGTTGCCAAGTGGCAACCTCGTGGGCTGAAAAACGAAGCCAACGCAGAAGCGCTTAAACTGCAGCTCCTCGAATGGCCACTTGAGGCTGGCTCCAAGAGCCCCCTAAACCCCTATGGTAAAATGCCCAACTTTACAGGAGAAACAGCCTGGTGCAGAAAACAGTTTTGGTCTCCATAGGCAGTTCCCTTGTTCCTGATAACTTTAAGTGTAAATGGCTTGAGATTATGCAGAATTAAGGGTGTGGCGATCAGTAGCCGATTTCAGCAACCTCAGCAATCCTCGGTTCCACCCACACTCAATTTTAGGATTAGCGGGAGTGACCACACTGACTGACTATCGGCGATGTCACGTAGACTACATCCATGTTTTATACAGCGCATGTCTGTTGGATATAATCTGCTTTATACACGCAGACACACAGTGGGAAGGGCAAAAAAAAAAAACCTTCAGTGTGTCCCTACATTCATGTGAATGTGTGTGTGTGTGTGTTGCTGCTGATGTGAGTCAGCTGTCATGCATGATCTCACTGTCAATCTGTCATTCTCACATGTCAGCCATATCTGTTTGTGGGGAGCAGCTATGTATCATATGACAATAGAGTACATACCGTGTCTTTGTTTTGAGCCCTTGCTTTGAATGCAACATGATGTAATCTGACAAGGCGGCGTATTAACCAATCACATACATGTAAACAATAATTCCTACAGATTACTTTGTAACACGGACGCTGTACACCTACTGTTTAGAGGTGGACGTAGCCGGTCAGATTACTGCATCTACGCATGATCTTCACCTTGTCGTCTTACCCTTAATTTCTCTCAATAACCTTGTTTCTCTTGTAAATTTAGTCAGTGACTCAATAACATTGCACCTGCTACCACATTAATCTTTGCACCAGTTACACCCATCAGATTTCGGGAACACATATTTCACTGCCTCCCCCGCTCGGCCACTATTCACTATGTGCCCTCTGTCATGAGTTTTCTTGCTGTCTCTCTCTCTCTCTCTCTCTCTCTCCCTCTCAAATGACATGCTGTGCCAAGTGTAAGTGATTCAGCTGACTCACAAACAGTGTGGGTTGCCAACTACCACCCTTCTCACCAACACACATACTCTAATACTGAAGTAGAATACAGAGCAAGGCAGAGAAAGAGGAGAGCTGAAATGATGAGGGGGGAAAATATTGCTGTTACAGCTACTTATAGATTCCTTTTTTAGACCAGCAATCTCTCAGTATGAAACAAGTCAAAGGATTTATATAAATATACAATACATTAAAGAACTTGCCCGAATTTTCCTTTTTTTTGTTTCTCTGCATCTGTTTTTTTTCCACTGAAACTGCAGTCTGGCAGATGTGGCAACAAATTAATAATTTGCTCCCCAGAGAGCTCCAGACTGAGTCACTCCTTCAATTAAAACTGGTAGAAAGTAAACACAAGAGCACATAAAGGTAGGCAGAGAGCTCCCCTGGGGTGACCCCCCCCCCCCCCCCTCTTTTACACAAAGGCACACATACACATGACATATCACACAAGAATACACACACACAAACACACAACCTTCCCCTGTACTCATTCCATATTAGAGAGACCCACTTCTGCCAGTGAGAAACGGGGTCACCTTATGAGTTCTTTACCTTCTGTAATCCCAGCAATTAAAGCTGATTTTGTTAAGTAATGCCGTTTGTTTTGTTCTTTTTTTTTTTCATTTTCATGTATTTGCAGTACAAGGTGATGTGCTTTTGGAACACTTAGTTCTTTCTAAGGGTGTTTTCATGGTGTAAACAGTGGTTATAATGGCTGCACTAAGATGTATAATATGTAGTCTTATGATGAATACGTACCGGGGGAAATGAATGGTGTGCATGCCGTATTTAGCTAATGCCCTAGTATCAAGTACAGATCGAGCTATGGGACACTGGTCGCTAGGCCTCATTAGCTCCAAGGGACAAGGTTGTCACCCTTAACAACACACAGACACGCATGCGTACACTCCACGTGACTTGACGTATGTGCACATGTGTGTGTGTGTGTGATATTGAAGGTGGACATTAATCATCTCTATTGTGCAGAAGCGGCCATTTAGTCTGAGGTGACCCAAGGTTATCTGTGCTGTGGTAGGCTGACTTCAGCATCACGGTGTACCACACACACACACACACACACACACACACCCATGTGGACACACACACAAAAAATATCATCTTGCCTCACTGTCACAGCACCTGGAAAACTGGCTTTAATTGCCTTCAAAATATATAGATGATATCCGTGAGGGCAATATTAAGTCATAGTAGTTGTAATAAACACGGCTTCACCCCATGGGTTAGATTGTTATATTAAATAATTCATACAGTGTATATTAAAGGTTGGTTCTAAAGTCTAGTTTAAAGTCTAAAATACGTTTACTGAGCAAAATAATCAAAGTAAAGATGCATTATTTGTACAGTTGTACCAATAAATTAAATTTAATAGTGACGTTCAAGGTGGCTTGTTTATGACTTTACACACATCTCTATAGCTGAGGGCAGGAAGAGACAGAAACATGTAGTCTGAGGAGAAGTGGAATCTCATTTTTATCTCAAACTCTTCAGATGTTTTCGTACCGTATATGCAGATAAGACCACAAATTGCAAACTTTGTGCACTTAACTATCCAACTCAGCAAGGCAAACTCAAGCTTACCATCACACCCATACCAGCCCTAAATTTCACCACCCCTGATCCACCCAAACCTCCACCACTCCCCGGCCCCAAACGCCCACCCCACCCTCTCGGTTTATAATCAGAGTTGCCGAGCTAAGCAGAGTGAAAGCACAGGAAAGACAGTGGGGGCCGGTGCTCGACCCCCATTCAGCGCAGTCGGAGGGCCGGCTCGGGCCCCGAAAGCTCAGATTACATCCCACATAATGAGAGGCCTGGCTCAGCAGGCTCTGCCTCTCTCCCCCCTCTCTCTCTCTCTCTCTCTCTCTCTCACACACACACACACACACACACATACAGACAGAACCACTGCGGCATTATTGCTGAAGTCCTGTTCTGTTCTGTTCCTCTCTCCGGTTACTACACTGACATTTGCCAGCACAGCTGCTTTACATGTCACTGTATGGCTAAGGGAAATAGACACAAACCTGGTGTGTGTGTGTCTGCGTGTCTCTGTGTGTGTTGTGGTAGTGTTTTTTTTTTGTTTTCATTTTTGACCTCAGTCCACACTAAGCCAGTATTTTCCACTCGTGGAGAGGAAGAGAGCTTTTCCTTCTAGCTTTAGTAACAGAATTCAAGTGCTGATTTATGATATGGTCTTCATTGTTAACCACACAGTATCCCAGGACTTTTTGTCCTTAGCAGCTTAGCAGCTATCACATTATTACTTTTGTAATTGTAGAACAGTGTCACTAGCTTTAAAATACGCATAAACTGAAGAATCAACTCCACCCCCTATCTGCAGATGGCAGTAATTTGCTATTTTGTTTTCCATCCATCCATCCATCCATTATCTGTAACCGCTTATCCTCAACAGGGTCACTGTGAGGTTGGAGCCTATCCCAGCTGACTTTGGGCGAGAGGCGGGGTACACCCTGAACAAGTCACCAGCTTATTGTAGGGCACATAGAGACAAACAACTATTCACACTCACATTCACATTCACACCTACGGACAATTTAGAGTCACCAATTAACCTGTTAAACGCTTCTCTTCTGACGGTGGGAGGAAGCCGGAGTACCCGGTGAGAACCCGTGCAGACACATGGAGAACATGCAAACTCCTATTGTGTTATGTGATTGTTTATTTTATTTCTTCTTTTTTGGAAATGGTAGTGTGAATAGAGTCCTATTGGTGGCACTAGAGGAAAATAGAGCAGATCATTGGAGTCAGTGGGATTCATCCTCTGGGGACTGTGAATGTCTATCCAAAATATCATCGCCGACCTGGTTCAAAGGGCTGACAGAGCAGCATTGCCACCTACAGAGTGACACTGCACCCACGACTGTTAGTCCAGTTTGTTTTATATCTCTACAAGTCTCACATGAGTTCACTATAGCTCACAGAGTGACACAACAACCAAACGCAAAGACAGAACTAGTGAACAGTGAACAGTTTGTCCTCTTTGAGCCCTGGTCCTTACAAAACCATATTGAAGCATGGTCTTTTCTGGAAGCTCCATGTGTGTGGAGTGCTGTGACAAAGCCCGGCTCCTTCATACACATACACACACACACACACACACAGATCAGCACACAACTCACAACCTACTCACTCACATGCCGTGTGGGCCGACATTGTGTTTATTGCTCGGCGCTTTCAGAGCACCGAGGCCATTAGCATTGTGAAAAGCTGGATTGGGACACAGCAAGCTTGTGTGTGTGTGTGTCTTGGTGCATCGGTGCATCAGTGTATGTGCCTATATGTGCCGAGGGGCCTGAGCTTATGTTTGTAAATGGAACAATATGACATCTCAGTGGATGTGTTTTTTTTTTCCTTTTTTTTTTTTAAAGTGTCCACCTCTGTGTTTCCCCTCAGGAAAAATGTGTACATTGTGTGTGTATGTGTCCATGTAATAAAAGGAATGAGTGAGGTCACAGACTTTCGCTACAAAGGCTCCCAGCCCAAGGTCTACTAGAGTACAAGCAGCCTTTGTAAAGGCCATGTGTAGAGTGCTCTGTACTGCATTACAATGGATCTGAGAGAGAGAGAGACATGGAGAGAAAGGAAGAGTGAGGGAGAGAGGCTCTAACAACTTGTATTGATTAGCAGGAAAGAGTTCCACGTAACGCCCCATCTGTTGCTGTTGCTGCCAACAGGAAAATAACAGCACATAAATGATATCTACCTTTTTTTTTTATCTTTTGGGAAATAGTTTTTCTGCACATAACGTGACACGATAATGTGTCTTCTATGGTTGTGTTGCCCCAAGGGCGGCATATTTTCACCGCTGTTTACACCGTGTGTGTGCTCCTGTTTGTTAAGCTTACATGAGTTTTGATGTCTACATAATCTTATCTAATCTACAGTGTATCTCAGCAATGAGCCTTTCTCCGTGTGTTTGTGTGAGAGAGAGAGTTTCAACCATGCTGCAGGAGAGTAAACATCAAGCTAACGCCGAGCAGGAGATCAGCACACACCCTAGTTAGGGCTTTTCTCACAGCTGTTCCGTACACGCATGCATGTTATGATATAACCTGCCCTGGATGGTCCACTGCAGGGGACTGGTCATCATTTATTGATAGGGCGAAGCTATAAACAGCACATACGTCAGACTTACAGCAACTGTGCGAATGCAAATAGTGCAGCATGGCCATTTTGATGGCAGGGATTTACGTGGGTGTGTGTCACAATAAAGCCTGGTTGGTGGAAGTGTGCTGGGAGGGGGGTGGGGGGTTGGAGAGAAGGTTGATAGAGCACAAGAATATTGCCCCTGGGGTGAAGGACATGGTTGTGAGTGCGCATGTTAATGTGTGTATGTGTTTCAGAGATTATTGCATAACATGCGAGGGGTAGATAAGGGTAGGGAGGAGTCGTTTTGTCTGTGTGTATGCATGCACATGTGTTTTTTATATCCTGGAGTATCTATATATATGCATATGTGTTTTTCCAGTTAGATAACAAGCATCCTATGAATGTGTAGTGTAGTGTTAAGGGTAGCGGCCCATTAAAATTTTAAGAACTGTCTGATAGACAGACTGACTCACCAACCCAATAATACACTCCTGCACCTGTCACTACGGGTCTCACGTACAAGCACTAAAATATTCCTACTATTATTAAGTGAAAAACTAATTACTGAAATCATGCTCAAATATAATATGTGTGTTAACTCACACACACACACGAGAGTGTGCAGTGTTCTTCATTCATACATTTTGGTTGTGGCTATTTAGAAAAATACATGAGGTCAAGTAAAGTTGTCAATGCTAACACAAGTCCAGCATTATCTCCACTGCACAATAGTCGAGGTTACATTAAGACATTTCTAAGACTTCTATCTGAACAGTCAAAGATCTAATACAGCTTAAAACCTACATTTGTGTGGGGACTACTGTAAGATACATGAGTGTTCGCTGTGCTGGGAGATACACACCGTTTTCACAGTCTTGTCATGGCTTCTTGTGGCGGACGTATGAATCCATTTAAAATTCTGTATGTGCATTTCTCTCTTCTTAGTGTCTCAGCTATTAGGCTGGAGGAACAGAGCACACCTACTGCAATGCTCATTCCTGTTCTGTCCCAAGGCAATATCCTGAGCAGATGAGCCTTCAAGGGGGGATAATTGTAGACTCTGCATGTGTGTGCATATGCATGTTTGTGTGTTTGTTTGACACAGTGAGAAGTGGAGGCTCTGGCAGACAACTGCACATGCCATCTGCCGCTGTGGAAGTGTTGTACACAAACACAAATCATAAACGGGAAACAAAAAAACATATAGGCTAGTTAAATCCGAGCACATTGTTACTTCTTATTTGTCTTCATTTCTTCTCCTAGCTGCCTCCTCACTTCCCTTCCCAAATGATCGCCCATGTGATTGAATGCCATCGTTCCTGCACATCAAAGTCGATGGTAGCTGGAGGTTGAAACTAATGGCTGTTCTGGAAGACAATTTTCGGCTCTGAACACACATTAGAAAAGATATTAAAACCATCGAACGCCATATGGGAGAATGGCTTAGGCACCAAGGACACAATCATATTACCTGGCAACTGTACAAATCAGAGGACACAGATACATACAACTCATTCTGAAAACATGGAAGTCAAATGTGTAATGTGATTTCACATGAGGCAATGAGTCATAACGTCTCACTGTGAAATGAATTCACGTTAGGTGGGACTGCAGAATACACCTGGTGATGGCATTATAATATATATTATATCTTGGTAATTGGTATATATTTATCAGGTAGACTCGTGTGGCGGAAGGTTTTTCTATTAGAATAACAATCAAGCAAACTTATTTAATCCAAAGGGAGTTAATGATGAGGAAACATGCAACATAAACGTGTTGCTTTCTTTCTTTCGTTGGTCAGAACGTGTGAGTGAGAATGCAGTCAGGTGTAAAATGCAGAGCTTGACTGGTCAAAAGAAAAGAAAGGAAAGATTTCTCGTGTCTTCATGAATGTATCCACAAACCTTTTTTCACTCTGTTACAACCTCAGCTCCAGTTATCATGGCAACACGTCAGGCGGATACTGACGTCCTCAGGCAACGTTCAATGTGATCTCCCTCTGGTCCGCTACGGTCTATCCATGCAGCCCATTAATGGTCACTTGGCAGGTGCTGTCCACTTTGGGAGGTCATTAAGAACTGTCAACCTCTCTCCATCCCTCAGTGGTACAGAACTACACTTTATACTTGTCTCGCCTTATTTTATCCAAATCTGCCTTTACCTCAGTGCATTTTATACGCAGCCTCTTTGTACTGTGTTTGTCAGATTTGCTCAGGGTCTCACTTTCTTACTCTTATTTCACCCTGAGCTTGTGTCTGCAAGAAGCAACAAGGTCAGAGGTCAAGAGTCACGTGGTCTTGGACGTTTAATACGCCCTGACATGCTGCCTAAGCTGCTCAGGATGACAGCATGACGTCATGGGATCTGCACACACATAAATGTGCACACACACACACACACACACACACACACACACACAGAAACTTTGATTAGACGTGAGCTGCACGTGAGGATTTTGGCTGTAGCCAGCTTAGAGGCATTTGCCTTGCCACATTACATGTTAAGTAAACACACACATATGGACACACAGGCACAGGCACTCCTGCCTCACACAGGCCCGTCTGTGTAACGCGTCATTTGTCTCACCTTTTACCTGTTGATTAATCATCACCTCTCTAAACAAATCTGAAAAGGACAAATTATTCATCCGCGCAGCACAGCTTCCCTTCCACGCAGCGGCTTTTATGTTCAAACAAGCCCCGTGCTCTCTTCTCCCTCTTCTGTGAGAAATGTTTTCGACTCATATGGTAATACCATCGAGGGGAAAACAGGTTTATGGCTTTCCTGCCATTCAAACACAGAGGCAGCCGTTCCATAACAAATGATAAAAGCATTGATTAATATTCATACTCTCTCTCTCTCATGGTGGAGAGGCGAAAAAATGTGGAGAAAAGAACCTGACTGCAATCCCAGAATAGTCAGACTGCAACTTCTCCCTCGTTCTCTGACAGGCCCAGGCATTTCCTTCCATTTCAAGTAGTGAACTCTTATGTAATGCTTCTCTTAAAATAAGGTCAGACACCTAAGCCTTATAATTTGCATTAATGTGTGTGAAAGTGTGTGCTAAAAATAGAGCAACCCGTTTTTCATGCATATCTGTAAACTATAGCTCAGTGTAGTATAGAGACACTGGAGAACCAAATATATTGCCATGACTAACAATGCTTGAGTCACAGTGGAAAGATGATTGTTGAAAACCATCAACTGATTATAAAGGCATTATAAGCTCTATACAATGCAATAGATCGCATCTATTCATGGAATAGTCTTTAGGAGACGATGACTTTCCAAGGAAACTATCTGACGTGCAAATTTCTCAACTACCCCGTGGCACCACTGCGCTAAATTAGGGTCTTAGTGAGTGACTTATTATGTAAGCGCCAGCATTACTCAGATGCTACAAATGCTAAGAGGGTAATAAACAGGGAAAGGTGCAGGATAATTGCCCCCCCCTCTGAGTTCACGGTGTGCTGTCTTGAAATTGAAGCATCAAAAACAGAAACACAAAAACAAGAGAAATTTGCTTCAGTCTGAAAACTTAGCATGCATTTGTCTTATTTGTATGTGTGTGTTTTATTGGAATACATTTCTTCTACACATATTAATTACTGAATGTACTCATTTGCTCATTTCTTTCCTTATTTTTTACTTATATATTTAATTTAGTGCAGTGCAATCCCCTTGTTTCTGGGCTACTGTGTGCCCATTGTAAGGTGACAAAAACATGTCCACTCAGAAGATTATACACTAATGAAAATGTAGTTATCAATATTATATTCATTTCCTGCCGTATTCAGTCTCAGGCAAACGATCTGTGAAAATATTGCAGATAACAGCTGTAAGAATTCAGTGAAACCAGTGTGACAATCTGGGTCACTCATATTGAGAATTACTACCTGAAACTGCAGCTTTCCGGATCTATATTGTGAGTTTCACGTCATTGTTTTAGCTGTCCGTAACTTTAACTGCTTTGATTCCCTTGCACCGCTTTCATAGCACTATTTCAGCCGCTGTTAAAGATCAACATGAAACTGAACATTACAGCAGCCGACACATCAAACAGACAGTCCAGGCTAACTTTCTCTGCCTTCAACTCATTCTGATAGACAGTAGTCCAGCACTCCCTCCAGTGTTTGCAGAGCTTTATAGCGTTCCAGCAGACACTTGCATCCGTTAGGCCCTCTGATACCACAGCAACGGTGACTATGAAGCCATTGTAGCCATAAGCAGAAAGAGTGCTATTTACAGTGACTGTATAGCCATGTGGTCTGTGTCAATGAGGAAAGGCCTGGTTTGATTTTCTCCAAGAACAAAAGCAGGCTGGCTTCTCCAGTGCACATGAGCTCAGAAATGAATATGTGTATTTGGGTGATTGTAAAGTGGTAATACTTCACTAATACTAACAATTATGAAAGAGCAATGTAATTTCTGCCTTTATTATAATGAGAAGTTATTCTGAAATCTGAAAAAAAAACACACATTTACTGCAAACTTGCCCACTCTGTGAGAGTAAATATGATCAGTGCTGACATGGTTCGCTGTGTAAAACATTCAGCTTATATCTTCAAAATCCAATACTGTTAAGACAGCTCAGCTGTAAGGTCAAGAGCATTTAATACTTCTGGGTCAGTGAAGAACCGTCCCAGTGGATCTAATTACAGCAAGATTTTGGGCTCCCCCGCTGTTTGTGAGTACGGTATGTGTGTTTGTGTAATCTGTCTTTCTGTTTTACTGTCAGTGAAAAAAAAAAAAAAAAAAAAAAGGACAAGATGAAGACTTCAAAGTTGGCAAACACACACTCACACATTCCTATGTGTGCATATGTTTTCTGCCAAGTCCTCGGGAACAGTGTCTGCCTGTGCTGCCATTGTGTCGCAGTGGCCACAGTCAGAACTGCAGCTCACATGACGCCTTTGGACAAATTTAATAACGTAAGAAACATGTAACATGATGAAGTCCCGTCCTCACAGCGAAGCTGCACACCACCTCTGAACTAAACAGCATTTCCAACACAACCTCTCATACTGCCCATACTGTCTGATAACATCATCTTCATCTTAAAACACTCATAAAGTGTCCGTATCACGTGGAGCTCCTGTGGCCATCACCTTCATCTGCCAGAGGATTCTCTTTTGTGTGTTTCATATCTATTTACAGGTACTTCAGAACAGTCAGACCTGCACCTACGGCTGATATTTCTTGTTCCACTCCTGATAGCAACTGATCCCTGCTGACGTTCTGCTGGGTCACACTGGGAGAATAGTCCTCGTCCCAAAATGGAAACAATGTGAAATCCCTGAGTAATTCTCTGTGATGTTGGTTTGGGATTAGAACATTTTGTCCCAAGCATCCCTTTATCTCCACCCCTCCCTTTCTCTCATTCTTTTTTGGCCACTCCCAACCCTCTCTCCCTCTTGCTGTGTCATTTCTGTATCATTTTTTTTTTCTGTGTCTTTCTGTCACTCTCATTTATGAAGAAGCCTTGATTGTAAATGAAACTACAAATAACTTTGCCTCTCTCTCTCTCTCTCTCTCTCTCTCTCTCTCTCTCTCTCTCTCTCTTTTGGCACATGCAGGCTTTGTATGTACATTATTTTCATTTCTATCCAAATTCAAACTGATTTGTCCAGAGGAAACAGAGAAACAAGGTGTGTGTGTGTGTGTGTGTGTGCGTGTGTGTGTCTGTGCAGAATACCTTTGTATGTGCATATATCAGCAAGTGTGTGTGTATGACATGAATCAAAACCAGGCTGGTGGGGTGACATCTCATTAAAGAGGCAGTCTGCCTGCATACATTGACAGCACATCCAAATTTCACAAACTGAAAGCCTCGGGCGTAGTTTGGGGGAAAGAAATACTTCCAATGCATTTTTTTTTTTTTATTCAATGATGGCTTGCAGCCTTTAACGATATAGCGGGTGCACACACATGTGAATTGTAATATATATAGCCAATTTGTGTCGTTTACGTCCAAAGCTTCTTCTTATAATGATGTCTTATTTTTCTAGAGTGCCTCTCTATATTTGATAATTAGAGGGCTCAGGTTTGTTCAGTGCGTCACGCCGGGTTGTAATCTAATGAAGAAAATTGTTATTCCTCTTCAATAACATGGTTATTATTCACACTAAAGAGGGGGCATGGAGAGTGTTATCTATCCATGATGAAGTCGGTATGGATATAACAGAGAGATGTGAGAGGTAACACTGTCCTAGTTTCCCTCTACATTGAGCAGGTACTATTTTTAGAAAGCAGAAAGATAAGTGGGGAAAAAGAATCCCCTAGAGTCGACGGCAGCAGTTTTATGTTCTGGACAATTTACACCCTCCTTATGCTACGATGACCTTTCTGCCTTCATCATTCAGTCATCCCAGCCCCCTTCATATCCTCATGCCCTCTGCTCCGTGTCCTCCCTCCGTCCTCTTCTCCTCTCTCCTGTCTCCTTACCTTTCTTGACCCCACCCCCTTGCCTCCGCTTTGCTCCCCCTCCTGCACATTTAGCTGTTCTCTCCTTTTTTTCTTTATTCAGTTTTCCTCTTGCATCACGTCTTACCTTCCATCCCCTGGCCTGTCTCCCGCTTCTGTGTTTGTCTGCACGTGTCTTGTGTGTGACTGTATGTTTAAACTTATAATACCAAAAACTGTCACGTCTCGATTGTCTGCTCCAACACGAAATGTCCTTTGTGTGACTGTGCTCCCACTCATACTCCTTACCTAGTGCCAGCGACATTAATCCATTGGACTCTACATGTGCACATGCGTGCACGAATTTATCAAGTGGGTGAACGTAGTGTGCTGGTATTTTACATCTTGGTAATTTATGACTTTCTGTCTTTCTGTCCCTCTTCTCTATCCCTTCCCATCTGCGCAATTTTTTAGTCTAACCCAACACACCGACCAGCTGTGCCCCGGAGAGCTGCTATTGATACTGTGTGCATGCGTACGTGTGTGTGTGTGTGTGTGTGTGCGTGTGTGTGTGGTTGCACACATAAAGTACAAGCACACATCCAGTGCACTGGGCACAATCTACCAGACCATCTGGCTGACTGCTTGTGGAGGCATTCATTGGGCAAGTGTGTGTGTGTGTGCGTGTGTCTGTGTGTGTGTGTGTGTGTGTGTGTGTGTGTGTGTAATAGACAGGAAAATCAAGCTGAAAAAAGGACAAATAATCACCCAAAACAATTTTCACCATAACAATTAATTAACAACATATTTTGTGTATTGTTACATCCTAAACATCGTGATTTGTGAGTGGAAGTAAAAAGAAAAGTCTTTAACGTCACGAAATTTTAGTGCTTCAATCTGCCCCAGCCATATTTCATTGTTTTCTTATCTCATATACAGATTTTTGTCTTTAAAAAACAATTTTTAAAGTGAATTGTTAAGATTTATTAAGACATATTTTAAATATTTTGATGTACTAATAACTAACTGATACTAAGTGATAAAATAACTAACAAGTGCCACACATGAATGAACATTTTGATAGCAAGCACGACACATATGAAAGAGATAAGCAACAGTTAGTTCAGTCAGTTTACAGTAAATCTCACTCCAGACACCAGCTTTGGTAAGTATTGGGCTGCCACCCAGTGGACAACTTTATTAATTGCAAATGTTTCTCGAGTCAATAATTATGCCAAACTGGAAATTAGCTCAGTATTATTGTGGGTATAAAATGTCAAATAATTTGAATTCAGATGCATTTGATCTTAATGTACTGCACACTGTTGAAAGCAATAACAGTCAGGATTTACACTTATCCTTTGCTTTACTGTAATGCAGTGGGGAATGTAAGCTTTTAATATGGACATGTCTAAGGACTGAATAGGTGCATATAGCACATGTGCAAGCATTTGCTTGTTGTGTGTTTATAGTTTGCATCGCGCACACAGATAAACCACCTGCATGTAAAGTGGGTCAAATTCCACATTCAGTTCTCACCATTCAGAAATGTCAAGAAAACAGATTTCACAGCAGACTTAAGTTTCACACTCTGCAATGTTTCTTAATACACACACACACACAGTATTTGTGCAGAGATCCACCACAGTGACTGACACAAAAAATGATTCTTTGGTGTATCAAATCTTGGAATGAATAGCTTGACTGAGAAACCGTGGAAAAAATTAAAAGGGAAGTCCATAAATGTTCTACATCACAGTCTGTTTACCATTCTTGGGGAGTGCTACTCTGTATGTGAGCAGTTGTATAAAGCCTTCTGTGGCTCCCGTTTGAAAATAAGACATGGGGATATGAAGTTTGAGAGACGTGAGCTTACCAGATCTCTGTAGCCGGCTCCTCATCTTTGCTCGAGGCTATAGCTTCTGCTAGCATAACACACTCCTCTCCAGGATTTGGGAGGAAAATTGCATGACATAAAAACATGAACAATAAACATTATATCTCTGCTTCTGTCGCATCTATTTGAATCATTTTCTAATAACATCATTGTGTATTTGACAACATTAAAGGAGTGCAACACTAAATCTGTAATCGAGTAATCTTTTCAAATAAACTGCCTTTTTTATGAACTTGCTCATCCAACTTTGTGTCTTCTTGATAAAAAAAAAGTCGACTATCTCTCTTAACACCTACAAGTTCCTCACTGTGTCACTGAGGGCATTGTGCACCCCGCCCCCCTTTTTTGTGCCTGCGGCTGTCTGGCTTATTATTATGGTCTGTCTGGCAGGCTGCCTGGCTGGTGGTCTCTAAGTGAACTTGATACTGAAATCAGGAGCCAGCTGTGATGTGTAGGGCATCAAGGGGGCTGTGTGGAGTTAGTCTGGAGCTCGGCCAGTCACTTAACACTTGTCAACAGTTCTAATGAAAGTGGCCTTTTCCTCAGTGGCCTCTTTTTCATTAGCAGGGTCAGAGGTCGCCGCCCAAGGCTGGCTGGCTGTCGGCCTGAGAGGGTAGACAGTTGAGGAAGAGGGCTGAGGAAGGGGGTTATTGAAGGGGATATAAGGGCAGAGGGGGAAGGGGGAAAACATTCAGTGGCTGGTCCTTATGTTTTGTTTCCTGTATGCCCCGCTGGTCCTTGTGACTCATTTTTTTCTTAAGGTATCCCGCAGCTCTGACGCTCGTCTGCACCTGACATTGTAACGATTTGCACCTGTATACTCATTTGTGTTTTCATTTTTTCAGTGCCAGAGTTTAGCCACAAGCTCTGGCACAAAAGGGCTAGAAATTCTACAGAATGATGTCGGGCTCATGGAGGTAAATAAACTCTATCAGCCTTTATACTAACTTCAGTTTAGTTCAGGGGTTACATTCTCCTTCAGTTCCTCTCTCTGTTCTCTATTATGCCCATTTAACACAGATGTGGCCAACAGAGTGAAACATAGAGAATCAGCCAACGTCCCTCTCCTCCTCCTCTTCCCCTTCACCCCGGCCTCTTGCACATGAAAGGGGCCGCCCAAGGCCAATGGATGGCCGGTGGGGTGTGTGCTATGCGAGGGCCCCAGACCCAGACACAACACAACACACAGCTCTGCAGGCCACCACAGCTGGGCTGGAATGTGACCTGCTTCAGACTAGGCCCTCTGTGTGTGTGTGTGTGTGTGTGTGTCTATGTGTGTGTGAAATACAAGTGGACGGAGGAGGACATGGATGGAGGGATGTCAACTACAGAACACTGCACTGCCTGCATGAGCCCTTTGATAAGCTGTGAGCATGTTGGGTATTTTGTCTCGAAGACCATACAAAACAGTACAACAGTGTCACAAAGCAAGGACATCTACAGTGTTTTCATGATCATCTTTATTTATTTTACCATCATGTCCTATAAAGGTTTTAATGAACACTAATATATCATATAGATAACATAACAATATGTCTGTTCTCTATGCAATTAGATTCACAGAGAGACATTCTGCCTATATATATACTATATATGTGTACATATATATAAGAAAAAGATCAAGAAAAATAAATACAAAGTACAGAAGTCCATATACATATTCTGCATTGTAAATTAAAACTTATCAAAACAGATTCCACAAAATGTGGAACCAAAGAGCTTATTTGATTCTGGTACATAAACTGAGGCTTGCAAATTGCATTATTGTGAGCTCAGGTGCTCAGAACTGATGTCATACAATGTCTTTTTATAACCCACAAAAACATGAAGCAAATGTATCAGTCGTATTAAAACATACCGCTACATGAATGATATAAGCGTATGCGAGAGAACATTTGGAGAGGAGATCTATAATGAAATTTTAGTAAACACGAAGATTAAATACTTTGTACAGGGTAAATGTTTGTTACTAATACTACTCTACCTGCCTTTTCCAGACAGTGTATCCTCAGTGTGGCCATCAAAACAAAGAGCTATTTGGACAGTTGTGACAGCATCTGTGAAGAAGAAAACAACTGACAAAAATGATCACTGACATCAAAAAAATCTACGATGACCGAATTTCTAAGATCTACTGAGAAATATGGAGCAAAGAATGGAAAGAAAAACACCCGAAACAGACAAAAACACCTCAGATGATACGGATAAGCTACTAGTCTTGTGTTTACTGACAGTCGTTCAAACTGGTGAGGTCACTGGAGCTTGGAGTAATTAGAAAACAACAACTGACTTTCAGCGAATGCGCGACTTTCAAAGCCTACTGGACCGCAGAGAAATCTTTAAGGAAATCGCAAGTTTTCTTGTGGGCAATCTCACGAAGTTTCCTGATCTTGCGAGTGCTGGAGGAGCCTACAAAGCTGTCGGGCTGCAGGACAGCCATGCCGTTATGAACATCGCCCATGATGATGAGCTGCCCGTTGGCTGCAGTGATATTGGGGCAGGGGCAATTCCAGTCCATGTTCAGAAGAGTCACCTCCAAGGGCTCTTTGCCAAAGAATCTCAGACCCATCTTCTCATCCTTCAAGATCTCCTCCACTGTCACCAAAGCGTGGCCTGACTCTTGCTCCTCTGTCAGCTCGGTTACACGCCCCAGGATCACAAAGTCACTCTTGCAGAAGCTGGTGACCATCTTGCCTCGAGGTTTACACATCTTGCAGTTGTGGCTTTTCGGAAAGGGACACATCTCCTCGCAAGCCTCTTTAGACTCAAAGTTGTTCTCGTTGCCACCACAGCCTCCATACACAAAGGACTGGCACTTCTTGAGGCTGCTGCTATAAGCCCAGCGAGGCTCGTAGGCCTTGCAAGGCCCTTGGAGGCTTGGTAGACTACAGGGAGCCGCCAGCTCTCCTCCACATGACAGCATGCAGGCTTCATAGGCATCAAAATGGTTACGGTTTTTATTGCACTGACTGTAGGTGAAGGTGAAGCAATTGTTCCTCTTTGGTTCATAGTACCAGCTCATGCTCTCTTCTCCACAGTCATCTGTGTCTGGACTCTTAAGGCATTCTTCAGCTGGAATTGGCAGGTTGGTACTATTCCCCTCAACATTCTTACCTTTCGCTTCTCTTTTGATCACAACCAAGGGAAAGTGTGCTGATACGCTTCCCCCAACATTTTTGGCTGTGCACGTATAGATGCCGGCATCCTGAAGTTGTGCGTTGTATATGACCAGCTGGCCAATGTTAGTGACCACAACGTTCCCTCTGACGTGATTTGGTTTCATTATGGTGTTCTCTTTGCCCTTCAGTTGTTTCTCCCAGGTGATTTCCGGACGTGGCTTCCCAGACACCTCACACAGGAAGCTAGCTGTCTCACCCACAAAAACAGCCTGCTGGGTGGGGCCGGTCAGTATGGCGGGGAGCTGGATGTCAGCTGGGAGGGTGGTCTGGAGGGCAGTGGTGGGATGTAAGGTGGTCTCTGCGGGGATTGGACTGGTGTTTGGCCAGGTCAGATGGTACCTGTAGGTAGGTTGAATAAAAAACTTTATTAATCAGAGGCAGGATAGGTCTTTAATGATTATATTGACATGCTAAACACAGAATAGCTTTATTTTTCTACACCACAGCCAAATGTCTTAATTTTGAGGAACTAAAACAACTTTACCTCACAACACCAAAAACAAATAGTAGAGATCTAAAATACTTAACATGTTACCTGCAGGTGACCTCAGAGATAGAGATACCCTTGGAACAGGCCTCTGCATCCATGTAGCACTTGTTATAATAGGTCATGCCATCAGATGCGCACGTGAAGTGGGGCTCTCTTTCACAGCGGTCCCGGCACTTACAAACAGGCTGGCCATCCCAGATGTCGCACTCGGACCCTTGCTGAGAACACATGAACTTGTCGCAGGTGGCACCCTTTGGCATTCCAACGGGGCCTTTGTTGCCCTTGATGTCTATATAGCGCGCTGCCACGCAGCTCTTGTTACCACAAACATTAGGGCAGCACTTTTCAAACGACTCGCAGTCCTAAAGTTGGAAAAGAAACAAAACCTTTTAGGCACCCACATGCCAAGATATGATGTGATTTTTCTTTTACAGATACAGATTGACAATAATTTCTAATGGAGAAAAAAAGGTTTGATTATAGGTGAAATTCCTAGAAACAAAAGCTCCCTGCATATCAATATTTGGACCACATTGTACATTATGACTAAAAAAATTTGTAATAACTTGTGTTAACAAGATAACATTTGTTGAATTAGGTTTCAGCTTGCTATTTTTTTCTTTTAACACACCCAGACAGCAGCTCATGCACAGTGTAAAATAAAATAAAAAGAGACGGTCTGATATTTTTGAACACCTCATGTACCATGCGAGTTGCTACACTTAAATGTCTTCTTGATAGACAGAGAAACTAGATAGAACTAAAATTCTTCCAGCAGTCTCGGCTGCAGACGACCTCTCTTCGCATTTCACACGCAACAGGTCAACTCACCTGGTCAGATTCACACTCGCGCATGCAGGTGCTCATAGCATCCACCCACAGGTTGGGGTTCAGGTCGTTCGGGCACAGACCTGCGTGAGAGTACACCACTTTTGCCACAGACATAGGCATAGGCATTGCTCTCACACGGCAGCTGTCCATATAAAGGAGTATAGTGTAACAATGTCCCAGAAGAAACCAAATCCATCGTGGAAACAGCATCCACCACATATCCGGTGCGTAACAGAGCGGAGAGCAAAAAAAACAAAAAAAAAAACAACAATCTTGAAAATCCAACAAGTTTAACGCGATTTTAAACTACTGAAAAACTCTTTAAGCGATCTTAAAGGCGTCGCGTAATTATTTTTCTAACTCCTGGAATAAGATGCTGCGTAAAAAAGAGCGAAAAGAGGAGCGTGCTGGACCGGTCTCGATGTGGTGAGCTCTCCAGGTTAGCCGCTCCACGTTTAATAGTAGCAAGAGATTAAAGGGCTGCGGTGTGCAAACCCACTTAAGATCTAACTACATGAATTACAGTGGCCTGTCTAGTCGGACAGCAAATCCCAGCTGAGTTACAGTTATGATCAACTTAATTAAAGAAAAAAAAAAAAAAAGAAAAAAAAAAAAGTTCGCCAACAGTCTGCAGACGCTGTTTCATAGAGGACTGGAGACACCTGTGCGTAAGGCGCTGGCTGCCTTAACCCTTAACTTGCAAAGTCGGTGCAAAGAAAAAGATATCTCGCGATAAATAATGCTAAAATTTGGATAAAATAATGATGATCAAAATATAGTAGATAGATCACATGTATTACACAATTTAGGCACGATATAAACATTTTAAAATTACGTCAAAATGTTAAAAAATAGTCACAAAGCTACTATATGGATTCCAGAGATAGTCACAAAGCTCAATTTTCAGTAGCAGTGTTAACAAAATTCTTACATTATAGCAAATACTTGTGTAGTATTTCATTTTAGAAGATATGATGCTGTATAAATGCTTTTAGATTGTATATGTGTTCTATAACTATTTCTTTCCTGTCAATTAAAGAGTACTGTGTGGCAATACTGTGCACTAATACTGTATGATAAACATCTGAAATGTTTTCTGTCTCCTGTCCATCCGGACAAAATGTCAGTCTCCAGAAGATGGCACCAAACTCAGTGGAGCTCTTCTCAGAATTATTATTTGTACATCCTGTACTGACACCAAGTAGTGCTTGAGTACATTTGAGCAGACTTGTAGAGGTGGATAAATTATTAATAACAAGTCCGCTGGTGCACCAGATGGTGGTGCAATACCAGCCATTTCTGAGCTGCCTGTTCTGAAATTCAAGCTTTCAAAGAGGTAATATTTTAGATGGTTTATGTAGATATAACCAATCTGTCGTTGATGTATTTTTTTTTTTACCATGTGTAATGCAAAATGCAGATGATGTAGAATAGACTTTGCAGTTAGAGAATATAACTGAAAATGTCCCCCAGTGAAGTGCACAAAAATGGCATAAAACTGTGCTGTTATAGTTTCAGTCGTGATGACTTGCACAACGTGTCTTTTTATACATTATAATTAAAAACATTACTTTGATTATTAGTCCCTCCTGCTATGACCACATTCAGGTTTGGATTGTCAATACTGTGTAGTGCGGTTAGTGTTAACACAATATTGGCATGTATTCAGTTATAAGTAGTACAGACAGTTTGATATCAAGCTGTAAAAAAAAAAACAGCTTGTTCCCCAAAAGCCAATTCCAGGAAGCGTTGCAGAAAGGGCGAAAAGGGGGCTTCAAAATAACACAAATAGGTTGGTGGTCTGTTCGGCAGTGAACATGAACAGAAAAAAGAAGAAAAACAGGGAAAAAAAAAAAGGATCCTGCTACAAATCCGACTGCATGGGGACACAGCTTGAGAGTCATTTCAGTGTACCATGTAGCTCAGATAAAAACATTTTTGCTGATGGCAAAAGTTGCTACCTTTATCTTTATAAAAACAGACAATTAAAATCTTAGTAGCCTTTGTGCGGGTGTATGTATGGGAGAGAGTGTGTGTGTTTGAGTGTGGGTATGGAGTCTGTGTTTCCCAAGAGTCCCTGCTGAGCCCAAAGAGGCCCAGTGTTCTCTAGGCCAAACCCTGCCGTCTTAGTCTGGTCTGTGTCTCTGAACTTCTCTAAAAACACACAGGCACACACACATACACACAGGTAAGACTTCAACGCATGTATGCACCAAAAAAGAATGAAAGTATATAGTGAATATGGTCAACAATATGGATACGCTTAAATAAAAAAGCCCAGACTAAATTCATCATATGACTCATTTTACACACACACATACACACATGTGCACAATTGCCTGCAAATGGACAAACACAGTCAAGCTGTGTTTTCGGTGTCTGCTCACCCATTCGCCCCCTCAGGCCCTCCACCCCTAACCTTCACCCCTCAAGACCCTGCATTCCCAGCATAGCCGACGCTGGAGCTACAGGGCATGTCACATATTGAATAAAGCCACGCGGTAGACCCCACGCAGGGCGCTCCAACAGTCTATCTGCCTTCGGCACATGTATTGTCTGCAAACAGACCTTGACTTTGACCTTCTCCGTGCACGCTCACCATCTTTCTGAGCACAGTTCAAAACAACTTAATTCAAGGGATGTCTCCATTAATATTTATTTTATTACAATACGTGTATTCGCTACTTGCAGATAAACTTTGGTACTAAACTTGTTCAACCAGGCTTCACCTAAAGATATGTATTGGGAAAATACTTCCCTGGTGGTCTATTAAATTAGGCCTATTTGGGCTTCCTCCGGCTGTCGCCCTTATACGTGATGGGAAGAACTGTTTCACAGGCTTATGGAGTGGGCTTGACAACAATGACACAAGGATGCTATGACCTAGTCAGTCTCTCAGGTCCCAATCAGGTTCTTGTCACACAGGTTGTTTAGGGTGGTACACCACCACAGCAGCAGACCGCAGACCAGCAGTCTGTGTGCCATCGCTGTCTTCTGAAATTCTGCCACTGCTTCTTCCTCTATAGGATTAGACTGGACTTCACACTGATCAGAAACACTTGGGGAGCAGTTGCTAGGCAACCAGTGGAGACTTACTTACAGAAGCAACTCTGAGAATTAAAATAAGTCGTAAATTGTCCAGATATATAATGTGGGCTTTCGAGGTAGCCAGATTTTGTTACCTATATATACTGTATATGTAGCCTAGCTGTTTTCTGTCCTTATGCTAAGCTAACTAGCTGCTAACTGGCAGTAACGGCATATTTCTGAAAAATTAAACTGTATCATTCAATTCATGGCCTTCACAGCTCACGTAGCCCCAGTTCTTGAAATATTATTTGAATAACTCCGTCGTGGGTTTAATATAAACTCTTGATTCATGTTTTTTTATATTCATATTCAGAATTAACAGCATCACAGCTAAAAGAGGCATAAATCTCTCACGAGGTGCCACCGTTTGTTATTATATATTAACCATCGTACATCTTACTTCACCATTAATCTCAGTGGCTTAACAGTGTCATGCATGTGTTTATGTTGTAAATAAGTAGCTCTGTATATTGGACTGCATTGTGCATTATGCTCTGTTGAGAGAGGTGCACAAATTGTACCGAGGGCCATAGTCCAAGCACATCGGCCGAGGCATGTACTTGTGAGTAATGTCGCCTTCTGCCTCCATTTCTAAAATGCTCTTAGGGGTTCTTGATCATGCAGGTCCACAGCTTCTCTTACTCATAGCTGAGGCCTGGGAAGCTGGTGGAGCTGGTTCAAAACAATGAAGGTGTTATGACTGTTCATACTAAGCTTATTATGAGTGTCTCATTCCAGAACAAAGGGGAGAGACACGTCCAGCCACAGCAGGGACCTAAGCTGATTCCTCAGCCCCAGTCTAGACACACAGCACAACATGCCGATGGACAGACATGCAGGCATACATGCGCGACTTCACAGGTGTCAAGGGAAAATTATATATCCTGATTGTTTTACATCCCTTTGTCCCTAAATTTAGATCGCACACTTACACAAACACATATTTAACTTTGTCAACAGTGTCCTGCTCAGATTATGCAACATTTGCGCTCTCCGGATCGCAGTGTCTGAACATCTGCTCACCGCATGAACACTATTGTATTCATTTTCACACAAGTGTGTCAGTATGACCATAACATAGGTGTTGTTTATGTTCTTTAAATCAGAAAGGGAACATAACATTGGATTGTTGTGCAAATGCAGGTCAAAAGTGAATGCACTGGCCAAAGACAAAACCACAGCTGGACGACAGAACAATACTGAGTCTGAAGTATGGAACATTTCCAGAAATGCTTTTTTATTATTATTATTATTATTATTATTTGTGTTAATATTGCACAGAAGTGGACATGTTAAATTACCAGTTAAAAGAAAGTCTAAACCAATCAGTGGAAGTGTGTATCTGAGCAGCAAATAGATCAGATCAGATTTTCCATCAGTTTTATACGTAAGAAAATGTTCAGCTGTCTTTCACTTGAGCAGAAAATTGCTAAGAAAATCGATTCCACAAAAGGTGGGACGCGGTGTAAAACGTAAATAAAAGCAGAATGCACAGAGTGTATATTAAAAGCAAAGTTTAAATGTCTTGTCTTTGAACAGTATTCAACTGAATATAAGGATTTGCAAATCATTGCATTCTGTTTTTATGTTTTACGCAGCGTCCCGACATTTTCGGAGATGGGAGTTGAATAACTCTGTCAGTGTTTCCAATTCCAGGGTTTCTTTACAAGCAGGCAAAATTCTTCTTGTAAAGTTAAAGTTAAAATACGACAACATTTTTCATGATGAAAGCATGGTAGTGACATCCACATGGTTACCTGTTGGGAAAAAAAAAAGACCCGACTGATTGATCACATGACAAATTTACACTGTCAGATTATATAAATGTATCTATAGAGATTTATAATAAGTCAAGGAAGCTATCACTTTTATTAGCTTTGGTTGTATGAGTCCATTGTAAGCAGCACTGCATATCAGTGAGGAGCTCTGCTTTACGCAATAGTGGATCATTTGTCGCATCAATGTGATGTAAAGTACTTTAAATTTGCTTGATGAGCCAAAAACATTTCCACTGGACTATTTTACAGTTTGTACTCGATCACAATAGATGTCTTTACTGAGATAAAATTACATACACCACCATGAAGGATTTTATCTGCTGAAAAATTATGATTCAGGTTTATTAGTTTTAATAGAATTAATGTGCAGGTATAGGACCTTATTAAAAGCATACTTTGTCTTTGAATGCCACTATTATAATTATTAATTAATTTTTTTAATGAGATGGTGAGTTGACATTTGGGGCCTCGTGTCAACCTACTCTGATCGTGCCTTTTCCTAAGAGCTGGATCACTGAAACGTTTCTGCACAGACGTAGTAAAAGTGGTGTATTTCAGTGTAATGATGTAACGGACCAGTATCCAAACAGCAGGTTTTAAAATATGTTTTATGAATTAAATTAAATTAAATCCAGGCAGATAAAAATAAATTCCTCTTGTTATCACTCAAAGTGGCTCTGATGCCACAATCTGTGGCTCACCTCACCAACCAACATTTGCTCTTTTGCTCCCTCTAGTGGCTCTTAGCTGAAACACACATCTTAATTCATAAACATCCCACATACACATGCAGGTGCGCACACACACACACAAGGATAACCTGCAGCAGACGCCACGCATACTTCATTTAAAGTGAGAATTAGGATCAAACTCATTACATCAATGTACTCGTTACATTAGTCAGATGGACATAATATGCTTTTAGAACCACACGTGGTCAGTTTAAGAGAAGGAGAGGGAAGAGGTCGAGTAATTCACCATGCTTTATCAAAGAACAGATACAGGTCTGAGGAACGGAGAAAAAAAAAAAAGAACACTTGAACTTTAACAGTGCCTAAGATTATTTCTACAAGTACACATGACGTACTGTATATAAAAATATCAGACTCTGAATGCATAGGTTAAGTCAAACTGTATTCTGCTTTTTCTAGAACAATAAGCAACCCCACAAATACAATGTTAGTTGTCTCCTTTCAACAGAATCAAAGAAGATCCTATAAAAACCCATTTCAAACATGCTGCTCGCAGTCGCCCGGGGAGTGGGGGGGGGGCGTTTCCGCCGTACACCGTCCTACTTTCTCAAGCAAGCTCCTGCCGTAAAACGTGTGGCACAACTTCACTTAATAAAGCGTTTAACATAGTCGGGAACATAAAATAAGCACTCTTGGTAACATCTTCTTCTGACAGCAAACTTTTCTGGAAACACATTCTTCTTTCTGCCCCCCCCCCCCCCCCCACACACACACACATTGCACTTGGCTTCAACAACAGTGTCGCGCCACTTTCCCTCCCGTTGTTGAACTTGCTCTTGCATGATAGAAGACTTTTTTTTTTTTTTGACACAAACGCAACAGGCCTATGGCTGGTTTAAAAAAAAATAATTATACAAATTAATAAAAAAAAATATCTTAAAACATACAAATACAGTAAGAGCTTCAGGTATACATTTGAACAGTAAACAGTTACCACTGAGTAAGAAACTTTGATTGTAGGACGTGTGCGGCGGCCGTGTACTGCACTGCTTGAAACAAATGAGCCCCAGCATTGAGAACTAAAAAAGAATATAAAGTGTTGATGAAAGCAGCATAAACATTTCCATCCGACACAACATGGCTGTGCCTCGTGACCTGTCATGACCGGTTAAACTCTTAATATACAGTATAAGAAGGTTTTTTTTTTCCTTGTCAATCTCTATCATCGCTCCAACACCTCTGATTAAGCCACCAAGTAGAAAACATTGATATTATTTTTACCTAAAAAAAAAATAAGAATAAAATAAAATATTGGCACTAGACTGGCCTTAATAACTAAACTGAAGCCATATATATTGATATTCTGTGTTTTAAACAAATCTAGCCACCCACAGACGGCCTGGGTTTAACATGACACATGACAGTCGTGTTAATAAAGGATCATTTGAGAGTTAGAGGGTACAAGGAAGCACTCCATCGTATAACCAAGTGTCGCAAATACAGAACGTCATCTCCTTTGCTATATCTTACTTATTTCCTTTTGACTTTGGGGGGGAGAGAAAAAAAAAAACTAACAAGGCTGCGTTCTTTTCTGAAGCAGTCATAATTTCTATTCTGCAGCTAGTTTCTTTGCTGGAGTTAGTTTTTGGTTTTAAGTCTAAATCACAGTTAAACAGAAGGACGGCGACTGAACGTATTCAACAGAAGGCTCAGCGTACGATAAATCAAGTGGGGAGCCTCACAGACAATCTCTGCCAGGACTCAGCAAGCCTTGTTACTCTAAACGCAATGCATTATTAATAAGAATCGATACCGAAACAAAACAAAACAAAACAAACAAAAAAAACTTCACAGTTGACAGTTTAACTCTTATGCTTAAAGTGTTATGCTTTTGTCTGACGTGAAACCGACACGAAAGAGAACAATTCAAACAAAAACTAATTATTTCTTTGCCACAGTGTATGACAGGATGGTTTAAATATGTAGGGGAACCAGTACTCCTACTCAAACATGTCCATCCTAGTGTGGATGTAGATTAAAGCATACTGTATGTGTGGTCGGCAAATTAAAAAAACAAAAAAAAAAAAACTATTAGTCCAAAGTCTCACCTGGTGTGAGATTACCTCCACCTTAAGAATTAGGCCAGTAATGGACGCCCTCTGCTGGAAAGACACTAAGGTTTATGCCTACAGCATATATGAAAGTGTGTACGCCAGCTAGAATATGTCAGAACACTCTATAGGTCAGTTTGCTAGCAATGTGTCCAAGTCCACTGTGCTGCGACTTTTTCTGTCCCGTGGACTGACGGTGAGCATGTCAGTAAGAGTTATGTAAATCTGTCCTGTGGTCCTCTGCTCTCGGTCTTATCAGGCCATTTTCTTCTGTGACTATAGTCCACAGCCAGTATAGAGATGTGTCTATATAAGGCTATTGCAGAATCCCGTTCAAGTCCGGTCCATGAGGAAGATAAGCCAATGTCTCCCTCCGTTGTCCCACTGGAGCCTTGGCACAAAGTGCGGTGGGAGGAGAGAATAGAGATAAAGAGAGGAGAGTGGGGCCCAAATACTTTCGCAATAATCGAGGACACCATGCATCAGTAATCGCTTAGAACTGGTTGGGTACACTAAAGCGGCAGGAGGGCCAGAGGAGGACAGGAGGAGGACAATAGCTACAGAACTCGAAGGAACAAATCCCAGTTAAGAAATTGGCAAAACACCAAAGCCAGACAAAGCTGTAACAGGGGACCTGGGCGGGCAACTAGTTATGGTTGCTTGAGGGTAGCTACAGAAGCCCATTGTAAGCAAGGGAGACATCAGGCTCCGTGGTAGCTCTAGTAGGTGAGGCGGGAGGCCTTCATGTTGTAGCAGGGTCTGTCTGTTAGGCCCCCAGTCCCAGAGAAAAGAGACAGGCCCTCTGCTTTCTCCAACACGACCTCCAGCTCCTGAAAGTCCTGCAGCCGAGCCACATCCTTGTCCTGGACAGGAAAGGAAAAAAAATGATATTTAAAATCTACGAGACCCTACATTTCTAAGAGTAAACAGAAACCAGAGAAGCTGCAATCAGTAGCAGACCCAGTTTGGAATCTCTGAAAGAATTAATTGATTATCAAAAGAGTTCCTGATTAGTCAATCAGCTAATTATTTCAGCTCCACTGACCACCAACAAAAGCTCTCACTCATTCTACGTTCACTAGCCTCCACACTACGTGAAGAGGAGAACGGAAGCTATTATCAAAGGGCGTGAGGCCGAAACGTTTCTGACATTTTGTATCATACGTTCATCAATAACAAAAGTAATTGTTTCTCTGAGCCATTTAATCACACAGCGTCACTTTCGCTGCTATAATTTTTCACCTGGACCAGAAATTATATGTCATTATTTGTCAAAGGCAGCGGATAATGACACAAATATAATGTACACGGGGGGGTTAGGGGAGGTTTCAGTGGGAAGGTAAAAATGAGTCACAAACAATTTAATGAGAGTGTTGGGGAGAGTTTCAGACATACACAGAGAGGGAGGCAGACGCAGACTGAAGAGCAACAATTGTTTCAATACAGTTTGAGCAACAAAATAAAAAAAAAAGGCAGACAGGTTAAATTACTCTGGTCACAAAGTGTCTTTTATCGAAAAGAACAGGTTGAATATGTGTGGTGGTGTACAGGTTTGCACACTTCCATGTGCAGTCAGTATTAAACCTGAGATGGAGAAGCCAAACAGTGCTCAAAAACATTTACATAGACTTTACATAATGTATCGAGTGTCGTCGTCTCAGTCAGGGTTAGTAAGTTTGACAGATCTTCTCATCTACTCTGATGGAAAAAGAAATATTGATAGCGTAACATGAAAATGTACTCATGTACCTTATCACGCATTATTCTTTGTCTTACTTCTATATAGAGGATGAGCTTTTGGAACTACAATTCCCATAACACAAGGTGGTCAGTTTAAACTACATTTTTGGCAAATTGGGACATTACCGTTGGATGTACAGACAAATATCACTGGATAACTTTGATACTTCAGTATCAGTGTACAGTCTGTCACACTGAATCTAAAAGCGTGCGTCATGTCCGTGTTCAGATTTGAGTTTTGAATCTCCTGTGTGTTTTTATGTGTGTATGCTGCTCTGTGAGATTGTGTACAGTGTTCAGGCTTCCTGCGTCATACCTTTCTCAGCATGGTGTTTGGCAGCTTGCGGATCTTTTCCACATGCTCGGTGCTGATGTCTAACTCACGGCAACAGACCCTCAGAAGGGAACGGTAGGTGAGCTCCTGCCGGTCCAGCTCCACCTCAATGAAGTCGTTCTCCCGTGCGTTGGGGTTCTGGATGCGCACCTTCAGCACCAGCTCTAGAGAGAAGGACCAGAGTGACACAGCTCTTGTAACAAAGATGCTTTGTGATGAGATGATGGGCGTAGACCGAGAAATAACCTCCTAAAAATATGGTAATATACAGAAATAAAATTGAATTCAAGTTCAATTCAACATGATGACTCTCTCACCTTGCACATTAACGGGGAAGGTGCTGGTGAAGAAGAAAGGTTGGAAGGCTGGCATGGGCCCTCCAGCCTGGCTGTAGCTCAGCTGCTGTGGGATAGACTGCTGCCTGCTCATAGTTGGGTTAGCGCCGGCCACCGGGGCCTGGACCTGGCTCCCACTGCTGCTGGCCAAACTGGGGCTAGGTGAGGGCAACGGAGGAGAGCACATGGTGCCGTTGTGCGTCACTGTATGCGGGTAGTCAGCATGGTTGACAAGATGCGGCTCAACTGACAGGTCCATGGGCACTGTGCAGTTAACAGCAGCGTGGTTGTGGGATGAAGCCGGGCTGGGCGACACACCGTTTTGCTCGCTCACAGGAATGAATTCGCCAGCTTGGGCTTGGGTGTGGTTGGTGGGGTTTGGGGGAGGAGTGGGGCCATCAAGGACTAGGCTCTGTGATTTCTGAGGCTCATGAGTTGGCGAAAGGGAGGCTGAATCGCTCTGCGTGTCCTCGTCGTGTTCTCCAGAACCGTTCTGTGCAAGGTGCTCGGCCAGAATCGCCTCCATCTTGTTATCCATCTTGGAATACATGAAGGGCGGGTTTGACAGGTAGTTAGGAATGATTGGCAGCTCGGGTTCCTTGACTTCAGGCACTTCCTCCACCTCAACTGCAGCAATAAAGTGCAAAAAATATATATACACGCCAGCAACAACAAAAGACTTCTATAATGATGTGACAGGAGCAGGGAACAAGAGGGGAACAAACAGTGTGGTTTACCTCCTAAAAGTCGTTTGATCTCTGGCTTGGATGTGAGTTGTGCGGCCAGCTCGTCCTTAGCCGTGAGGATTTCTTTGTCTGCTCCACAACTGAGTAAGTAGGAGACTATGTGCTTGTGGTTCCTCTTGCACGCCCAGTGCAGGCATGTCCTGGTGAGAGAGCACAGTTTAATGAACCACAATGCATTCACATGATATCAAGAATATTTACATAATGCCACTGATTATCACAGGTGTGGGATGAACTTAATACTGAAATATAGTTTCCCTTATAAGCCTGGTGCAAACAAGCAATAAACATGATATATAAAATATAGACAAGCGTAAAGAGATATAAAAAATATATATATATGGCAAATTGACTGTACAAATTTAAAAAACTACCACCTAACATTGGTTTAATGTTTGAATAAACCAGATAAAAGTGGCAGGCTTGGCTCAGTAACCTGCTCTGCCTAATCAGATCACACTGGCCGGTTTTAATCCCTCCAACAACGCACTTAGCTGCACTGAACTTTCCCCCCCAAAAACACTGAATAGTTACAAATCTGTGGAGCAAACCAACTCTTGCCTCGCTCGTGTTTCACATATCTAAGAGCACAACCACCCTGTGACACTCACCATCCGTTTATTTCGTTCTGCGAGTTAACATTTACTCCACTCTCCACCAATGTCCGCACTTCGTCGATGTCCCCGATGGCAGACGCCTCTCTCAGTCGCTCCTGTAATTCTTTATCCAACGAAGTGGTGGACATTTTGGTGCAGGCGACTAACGCTGGAAGCTCATAGGACACACAAAAGCCTCTCGGATTGAGTTGTCAATACTAATCGCCTGACGACTGCCCTACTGGTTGCACACACGTCCACTATAAATAGACTTCCCAGCTAGCATTAGCTGCCCGGCTAATCGTACCTGGTGGCTAGCTTAACGAGGCGCTAGCAGCAGATAGCTTCGGCTAACGCAACCTCGTGTTGACGCTCGGAGTCTTTGGCGTTTGCACTGCAGCTCCCGTCCTCTGTGTTTGCTCCTGCTGTTAGTTCACGCTATGCCTCCACCGCCAAACACTCATTCAATCAAGTCAGTCAGCAGTGCCAGAGCTCCGTCAGAAACACCACCGCCTCATCGGGGGGCATCTTTAGCTGTGACAACAGCGAGCACAGACGTTAGTTCCCCTCTGTCTGAATCCTCCAGATTATCTGACGCGTTTTGTGCAACTCCAGTTTTTGTGAGATTAATTTTAGACTACACGGTTGTCGTTATCAAGTAAAAAAAAAAAAGTCTGGGAAATGTCAAGTGAAATCACTGTTGTTAACTCACACACGCGCGCGCGCACGTGTTGCTGGGCTATCTGTAGCCAGGCAACCAGTGTGGGTAATAATAATAATTTCCCACATTTTCCATTTTGAATCAATAAATAGTCATTAATTAATAGTCAGAAATACTTGCAGACCTTTGTTTTCGTATTTGCTCATTAATACTGCATATGACTAATACACAGAGCTCGTAAACGTAAAGTACGTGGAAAACTGTATTAATATTTGCATTTTCCCCACGGAAGAACGCTGAGTTGTGTAATCTCTAACTATGAATACTTCAAACAAAAATGAACACCAGAAATCATTACGGTTAAGTCGTTTTCCACTACATTGTTAAAATGTCATTTTATTTTGAAAGTATTCACCGGACGTGATAGTGTCCACGCTAGAGAGCCGGGAAATTAGAACAACTATTAATATATTATAACCAATACTGGTGTTTTATTTGTATTTGTTGACGCTTAGTTCATTCAAATACCTCTTTGTGCCAACCAAAAAAGATAAACCTAATAAATAATATATTATATAAATAAAGATTCGGCCACATGAAGTCTGGCCGCGGGCCGTGATTGGCCCCCGGGCCGGACTTTGGACATGTCTTAACATTCGGTTGCTTCCGGTTAAATCTTTCAAAAATAAAACAACACAGACTATATAGGTTGGCAACGTGTCCCTCGTTTCTGCTAATAGGAAATTCACGTTTGTGTGTGATTTCGCTATTTATTCATAGAATTCCTTCAAGAAATGTGCAGACTTCATCGAGATAAAAGAAGCGTGAAACTCCACGCCTTTGTCAAACTTTGTATTTCCGGTTCAGAGGCTGGAGGCGCTGCTGCTTAACTGGTCGTAGTTGAACCTTAAACGGGCGTTGTAGTCACTGCGTCTGCCATTTTGATTAGAAGTACTTTGCGCGCAATAGATGGTGTGAACTGGGCTCTCCGAGAGAGATACCGTAGTGCTTTAAATCAAGGCTACACCCGTTGGCAAAAATGCTTTCAGCAGCCCAGCTACTCGACGAGTTAATGGGCCGGGATAGAAACCTGGCCCCGGACGAGAAGCGATCCAACGTGCGGTGGGACGACGAGAGCGTAAGTTAGCATCCCAGCTAACGTTAGCAGAAGCTAGACGTTGGCTCGCTTAAACGCCTCGTGTCACATTATGTATCACGTTAGAGTTGGCTTAATGAAGCAGTCGTGCTCAGGTTAGACCAGTTAGTTAAGATTTCAACCACAACATAAGGACTTAGTCGCACAAGTTGGTATTCCGTCTGCCCACGCGTGGTAGTAACATTAGCACCAGAGTTGGCTAATGCTAATTCATTGCAACCTTGTACATTAGCCCTATGCTGTAGCTTTGAGTGAGTTATTGCTTATTTATCAGCCATATATCCTTCTTTGGTGTGTGGAGCTAATGTTAACTGCTAACTTGAGGCTTAATTAATAAGATATCAGAGCTGAGCTCAATGTAAAACTGACTTGTGAGGCTTATTTGTGCGTAAATTAAATGTGAGGAGGCAAGATTGTAAGAGGAATTCAGCTTGTAATGTTGAAAATGTCTTTATCCATGAAGGTCTGTCGATACTATCTGTGTGGTTTCTGCCCAGCTGAGCTATTCACAAACACCCGCTCTGACCTGGGTAAGTTAAAAAAATACTTGTAGATTTATATAACTGGAGTTTTAATCTGTTATTTTAAAAAAGTAAAGTGTTACCGTTCTTTTCCAGGTCCTTGTGAGAAAATCCACGATGAAAATCTTAGGATAACGTAAGTTATGATTGTGGTCTTTCACGTTTGTGTGTGTGTGTGTGTTGAAAGTTCCACGTGGTGAATGTTTTTTTGTCCCTTTTTGTATCCAGATATGAGAAAAGCTCTCGCTTCATGAAGGAGGGCTACGAGCGAGACTTCCTGCGCTATCTGCAGTCGCTCCTGGCAGAGGTGGAACGGCGGATTCGTAGAGGGCATGCCCGGCTTGCACTTTCCCAGGCTCAGCAGAATGCAGGGGTCCGTGCTCTGGTTCTGAGACATCTTTCTGTCACTTTAGATAAGCGTGCACAACCTCAAATTACATTACAGGGCTTGTGTGTGACTGTACTTAAAATTCAGCTTGTTCATTTCTGCAGGGTCCCGGTCCATCAGGAAAGAATGAGGAGAAGGTTCAGGTTCTCACGGAGAAGATCGAAGACTTGGTCGTACAGGTTAGTGACAAATTATCTCAAGACTACGTAGACATTTGATCTAGTTTCTGATTGACTTCTGAGAAATTAAGTTGTCGGTTGCGTTCTGATAAAATGGCTCTGCTTTGCCTGTGCTTAGATTGAGGAGCTTGGGTCGGAGGGTCGAGTGGAGGAGGCCCAGGGAATGATGAAGCTGGTGGAGCAGCTGAAGGAGGAGAGGGAACTGCTCAGCTCCACCCCCTCGGTAAGTCAGCTAACTCAAGGCTAAAGCTGCATTCAGACAGGATCCGATCGAACGGCTGTCATTGTGTAGAGCTTTGGTCGAGAGACAGACTGTCAGTGAGAGTGAGCAAGCGCCTTTTAATGAAGCCAGTTAATCAGAGGAACAAAAAGTTATTTCCTTGTTATGTTCAACACTTACAGACACACCCCCACATTCATCATAACCAGCTAAAAGTTATCTTTCACTACAGTCGACAACATCCTTCATGATTTAACTGACTTCTGTTTGTGTTTTTTATCTAGACCATCGAGAGCTTTGCGGCCCAGGAGAAACAGATGGAGGTGTGTGAGGTGTGTGGGGCCTTCCTCATTGTGGGTGATGCACAGTCTCGAGTGGATGACCACCTGATGGGCAAGCAACATATGGGCTACGCCAAGATCAAATCCACTGTAGAGGAGCTCAAGGTAACTGGATCACCTGACTCAAAGGATGGCTGGGATGCAATATGCATGAGCTGTGCGGTATCAGTTGTAGGATCCACGGTGTAACAGAACAAAGAAGAAGGAGGCATTTCTGTGGTTTTCAATGAGAAACACTTGGGCTTTGTACAGACTAGTCATGTTCCAAGATTTTTTTTGTCCCCTTCTCTACCGTAGATTTGATTCTGGTCTAAAATGTACAAGTTATTGTAATTAATACAAGGCCTCTTGCTCATTTGCTCTTAGGAGAAACTACGTCGGCGTTCAGAAGACCCCCAAGGTGAAAGCCCGGCGCTCAGGAAGGACAGAGAAGACCGTGAGCGTGAGAGGGAGGAAAGGGAGAAAAAGCGCAAAGAGGAGGAAGAAAAGGAGATGGAGCGGGAGAAGGAACGCGAGAAGGAGAGGGAACGAGAGAGGGAGAGAGAGCGGGAGCGTGAGAGGGAGAGAGACAGAGAACGGGACAGAGATAGAGACCGAGACCGAGATAGAGATCGAGACAGAGACAGAGACAGGGACCGAGACCGAGACCGGGAGAGAGACAGGGACAGGAGAGCACGCCGAAGCCACTCCAACAGCCGCCACTCCAGTCGAACATCAGACAGGAAACGGAGCAGATCCCGTGACCGCAGGAGGTCGAGGAGCAGAGACAAGGACCGAGAGAGGGAACGCAAACGCAGCAGGTATGGCTGGCTATGAAGCACACTAACAGTTGTGTGTTAGATTTTGTTTATCTTTTAATGAAAATTCAGCAAGTTTGGCTTGTTGTGATTATGAACCTCCATTACTGTCTGCTTCAGTGACCCCTCCTCCTTTTTTTTAAAATAATAATAAAATTACTGGGAACGTCTTGCTCGCTGCTGACAGTACTAATTAAAATGAAGCCTGCTATCAAAATTTCACTTGATTGTCCTATTAGAAAATGTTCTTTTGTGACATATTTAATGTTTTTAGCAGTGAGGAGGGGAAAATTCTGTAAATGTAGTCATACACCCTCCTGAGGGAATATTCTTTCACCAGTTGTTGAACATAAAAGGTGCAAAAACAATCAGTCACTTTGTCTGTTTCCTGAAACACCCATTATCTGCTCTTCTTTCTATAGGAGCCGGGACAGAGATAGGGACAGAGACAGGGAGAGGAGGCGCAGCCGTGAGCGCTCTGACAGAAAGCGTCGCTCCCGCAGCCGCGACCGGAGGAGGTCGCGCAGCTCAGAGCGCAAATCTCACCGCCACCGCAGCCGCAGCAAGGACAGGGACCGCGACAGAGACCGGGACAGAGAGCGGTCATCGAGAGACAAAGGTGAGGACTTCAACACAGCGTTCGTTTGGACAGCATGTAAAGTTACCTGATCATTTGGTTCTGTTTTTTAGGTGCGTGTGTAGATTTTTATATCAGGACAGGCGAAGTTTACTTTTTGATTGAGTCTACATGTATATTATTTTATCCCAGACCGTAAGACGACGGAGGAGAGGAGCAGCTCTAAGAAAGACAAGCACTCTGACGGTGACGCAGCTTCCATCAAGGCTTCGTCAGAAGCGGAACCGATGGAGACGGAGGCGGCTGCCTCTGCCTCCTCCCCTCTGCTTAATGGCCAGCAAGAGCTCCTCCATTCTGAAGGTGACACTCAGTCCAATTAAAACTGATCTGATAGGACCTCAGATCAGGCTCAGGTAAGTGCGTCCTCCTCCTCGCTCCCCCCTGGCTCTCAACCCGACCCCACCCCTCCACCCCCCACTTCCCCCACCCCCACCCCTCCCATCTCCCCTACCCACCCTCTCACCCTACCTTTCCCACCCTTGTTTACGTTCAGTTCAATGCCTATGATTTTTGTCTTATGTACTGTATGCATATATCTTTATCCTGTTTTTGAATAGTGCATCATAAGTAATGCACTGAAGATGAAGGACTAGGCCCGATGAGTGAGAAGAAGGTAGAAAACATTCACACAAAGCCAAGAGGGAAAGGCCAGTGTAGCCCTGAGCAAACATGCCCGGAGGTACCCCTCGTTTTGTATCGGTTTTTTAACCTTTATAGATGTTTATTTTTTGTCTTTGTAGACAAAATGGCAGAAAAAATATTAAGTGGTCCTGCCTGTATTTACCTGTTTTTTTTATTTATTTATTTATTTTACTTTGAAGTAGGTAAATGTAATAATTTTTGGTTTGCTGAGATATTACACCTCATATAGAAAATTCAGCTACTGTGTGTCTACATGTTTCTGTATCTTATGACGGGGAATTCCTCCTGCTCACATGTAAACACACAGACGTACTTTCAGGTATCGTCAAAGACATTTCTTTTTTAATCATAACTCAAATGCCATGGATTTGTTGTCCAGCTTACTGTGCCTGATAATGCCATGCAGTGTGTGTTTGGGGGGTGTTTATAGAACCGGGGGCCTTTTAACGTAACTAACTAACTGGAGGGTAGGGTTTATCAAATGAATTGCAGCTGACTTCCATACCTCACACAGCGTTGGTGTTGTGAGCGAGACCACATGAGAAAAAGGGCAAATTAAAAATCATGGATACTCTCTGACTGTCAAACTGTGCAGGTACTCACCCCAGGTACTCCTTTCTCTACCCACATCCATTTCTGAATGCTGTTGCCTGTCAGAAAAAACAATTCTGTACTTCACCAGAACATGAACTTGAAAGCTTGACTGTGTATATTTCTTCTTGTGTATTTATTTATTTATTTTTTTTAGTTTTCTCTTTTTTATAAATTTCAAATACGTTTGGGTAAGAAGTCATACTATAGAAATGTCAGAGACACATTTGAAGGAACAACCTGCTTGATATACCTACGCCAACAGCTTAAGTTGTGTTTATTTCCTTGTAGTGTGTTAAGATATTTTTAAATGTCACATTTGTTCAGTTGGTAGGACGCTGTCATTGAATCGGCTTAAAAATGTCAAGTGCTTTTTCAGAATGGCGTGAGGAATATCAAACAGGTTTGTCACCATTTTTAAAAGATTACAGTCTTTTAGGCCTTAGGGAGCAAACGTGTGAACCTTTTTTAAAGATTGAAGTGCAAAACTTCTGATCAAAATAAGTTATTTTTATGTCCAGGACATTCAGGCCAAATTATACTTTAGTTCATTTAACAGCGTCTCTCATTTATGATCTCCACTTTTCTCTGTGGCTAGATTGAGGGATATATTTGACCAGTAGTGTTTTTTTAAAGACGGAAAGCAGCAGTTGTTGCCACAAGCGCTTGTTGTGGGACCTTTGCTAACATCGCATTTTGTGAACATTTTTGCTCGACAGGGGAAGCTGGGATATCTGGTGGAGGACGACGTGGAGGAGCACACCCATACTTAACCTGAACCTGAAACTTCGCTGCTTAAAAACAAGGTGAACCACAGATGTGTAGTGGCTTATTTAAAAACGTGAACATAAAATGTGTAAATGAGGAGACAGGAAAAAAAAATACTTTGGTTTTCATGTTCCATTACCTGTTTATATTTTGGCTGGATGAGGGTAGTTGTGGTTCATCTAATGTACTTCTTGGTCTGGATGCCGGTCGGGCATCACTTTAAATACCAAACTTAGAGGAAACCTTCATTATGGGTTTTTGTGTTCTTATTTTGAAAATCTTTACACATCCTCCTTGTTTTTTTTTGGCATTTAGTGCAAATGAAATAAAAACCGTGCTTGTGGTTTGTTTTGGTTTGTCAGGTTCCACTTCACTTCTTGACCTTCTTCTTTTTTAAGACAAAAAAAAAAGTCAGTTGAAACGCGTATGTACAATGTTAGTCCCGTGACAGGGCGTGTCTCTTTTCTCCTCCACTTAGAGCTCACATTGATTGCTCGTGTCCCCTTACTGTAAAATATACTGATTTCATTTTGATCAAAAGATTTTGAAGACTGAAGATTTGTTTAATTTTGCTCTGCTTTTAATGTCCATGTTGTCTCAATGAATAAAAAGTTAAAAACTTGTCACTGCTGTTGTCTTTTTTTCCATCATTGGTAAAAACAATTCTTTTTGTTTTGTTTTTTTGTTTTTTTAAATTAAAGCAAAAGTGGGTGAACACAGTGAATGGTAGTCTTAGAAATTGAAGGCTAATTAGACTTGCTGTTTTGAAGTTTGTCTTTCATTATGGTCTTCTGAGAAGCATGGACAGGGATCTTGGAGCGCTATGTGCACTGCTGTGGACCAGGTCAGCAGGAAAACAAAACAAAGAAACTATTGTATAACACTTTTTTTCCCCCATTTTGTGCTAACTGTACAACAGCCACTGTGCTGCACATTGTATTATCCTGCAGATCAGCAGCTTGAGATCAACTCAAACTTTGTTTCTAAAGATGTAACTGATTCAAACAGCTGCTCTGTGCTGTAATATGGTGCACAGTGCAGTTTGGCTTATGAATATGCAAGTTCTTTGGTCTGCTGACTGACGAAGCACCGCATACAATCCCCATTTCAAAATATCTAAACTCTCCCTTTTTAGAGTACCATTATGACGTTCAAACCACGACTGCAAAAAGTCCCCCCTGTGTAATCTCTTCACCTTGCTGAGCTCCAGTCTGAGGATATCCACACATGCATTATTAACCAAAATTCACCTCATCCTCAGCCAGCCTCTTACTCCTCTTGTAATTGAGCGAGCACACCGCACAAGTGTCAGGTTACTGCCAACCTACCGAGCAAGACAGTGCGGAATGGTGAAATGCATCCTGGCTGAAAGCCACCGACCTTGTAGGGAGTAATTGAACATTTTCATTAATCGGCAGTGGCAAAAAGCTTCTTTGCTCGTTTATGCTCGACACTGTGACTTGAGTGTTCTGGGAAAGTCAAAGGACGCCACTGAATTATGCTTAAGTTTCAAAACATTTCTATTTCCCATTAAGAATTATTTGTGAACTTGTCATACTTCTAAGATCTAAAACAGGTAGTTTCAAGACAATTAACGTCACAGGAGCAGCACAGTATATATCACATCTTATAACTGGTTGATTCAGGACTGTTCGGTTATAATTGTGATGTCTAAACCTTTAATGTCACACTAATCTCTATCTCCATATCAATGCCGTCATCAGGCACTAATTAACATTTTTTTAACATCTTGTGTGATTGTTGTTTTGGTACACTTAACATTATCTTAAGCTCTTAATCATACACAATAAGTTGTTACCCCTCATTCCCACCCATACATTATGTGCCTCGAACACTGCCAACATACTAGGCCTGATGATTTTCCTTGGCACTGACCTTTCTGAGCCAGGTGCCTGTGGTGATAGCGGCAGGAGTTTGATAGAGTTAATCATTTCAGTATATTTAATAGCTACTGTCCTGGGCACCCGGGTTAGTGCACAAACCAGGGCTTACAACCCACAACCTTCAGATTTATCAAAGACTACCTGATCTAGAGCCAAGAAAGGAACGCTGCAGAAATGCTGTTTCCCACTTAGATGTTATGAGGTGCCAATACGGTGATACAGAACAACTAGCAACAAGGATCGCAAGCGAAATTCACTCAGGAGGTAGAGTTATAATTCAGACAACATCCTTAATGGTCTGTATAGCTTGCAGGTGTAGACTGAGATTAATGATCATACCAACCATCTTAATCACTGACTCAGCTACGCTTTCCAGGGAATTATGAAGAGAATTTAACGCCATCCCATTGTGTGATTTGGCCCCAAACGTCCTCTGCTGAAAAGGCTTGAAATGAGAACTGTCTGCTCATCCTTGGGTACGCTTTAGTTCAGCCCCATTATTCCCATTGTCAGTGGGGAAATACCAGTTTTACGTGGCCTCCACAGAGTTCAATTAGTGTTTGAAAAATAACTGGCTTCAGGTGTTTTGTGTACCCCACAAGCAAATGATCTATGAATTACACATAACCATGCTGGATTGTTCAGGTGGGCCGGCCCAGCTGTGACCTCTGCTCCTCTCTGTTTGTTTCTCATGTGACTGCTCAGTCTCGCACCTCTAGGCGCCCAGATTCGCACAAAAAACGGGGGTGGGGGCATCCTCTCCTCCCTTTCTGTCCCACAACACCAGAGTAGCAGGTGGGCTTCAGATGGTCTGTTAACTTCTGGGACCGAAGCTGAAATATGGAACAGTGACCCATGGAGGGGAGGCACTGGTTTGAGAAGCAGACGCCAGTGCTCATTTGGGGAGATAGATTGGCCCCAGGCACGAGCAGATATGCACGGTTAAGATCTGGATTCATGCAGCGGGAAAGCAGGGATGATGAAGTGAATTTGTTTTTCTGCTGCACATAATGTGTGTACTTTATAATCCTGCTTCAGGTCTTAGTACACTGCAGAAGCGTTCTGTTGCATTGCTGAACAGCAGGAGGCAGTGTGCACTTGTTTTTCAAGGGAAGCCTGGCAGCAGTGCAGATACAGTATTACTTTAGACACACTGTGCCTTTTATTGCATGTTCATTTACATACATGATGATGGCGAGGAGTAACTCACTCTAAGCGGTGTCATGCTCAGGCGACATTAACATCCGTTTCCTCTGAGCAACGCAATCTGTACGAGTCATTAGGAAAAGCAGTATTTCCCCGGGGTAAGAGTTGCAGCTAGTGGAGACACGGAGGGGAAACAACAGGAAGACAGCGAGCTGATGATGACTGGGGAAATGAAAATGTGCTAGAGCAGAAAACAATGGGAGAGACGGAGGGAGTGAGCTTGGTGTGATGCAAAATAACCAGGGTGAGAATGGATAATGGAGATAGATTGTCTCCTGCTTTCTCCACTTTTACTCTTTCCTCCCATGGACACTCAGTCAATCTGAAGTGAAGGTCGAGAGGGAAAGCGGCGCGTAGATTATGCAGCAGAGAAGGCAATTCATCAGCACTGTCGGCGTGCTGTCTGATTAATGATCTAAACTCCAACACACACTCACAGCTTATGTCAGCTGTCAGTCATGTTCTGATAGAGGAATATAATTTCCCCTAAAGGCATCTCATTTGTGCCTATTGCATTTCTCCATGCACAGGTATAACACTAAGATTCTGTCTTTGAGGGGTTTCTTTATTCTATTACAGGTGATAGAGTAATATTGTCCTTGCAGACACTTCAATACTCAGACTGCAGCTTTGTGTTTTTATGTGGTACTTTTTAACCTTTAATGCCAATCAGGTTATTTGGCAGGAGCCACCTAATGTGTACTTCAGTGCTCCAGCTACCATTTATGTACAGTGCATATTTCCCATTAAATCCATTAGTGGCTGTTACGGCTGTCACCAATCTGTCACATCGCAACCGGCTAATTGTAGAAGTGGATGGCGGCAAATCCGCCAGACTGAATAATCAATTAACAACATGTAAATATGGTAATGGATGTATTAACATGAACACAATACTTTGAAAGTGTCCAGACAATCAATTGCCACGTGACCCCGATCCCAAAAGAACTCTTTGTAAAGTTGAAATTTAGCCCAGAAGACACAAAAACAGTTTGAAATGTGGACTTGTCAGGCCACAGTCTATCACAGATGAACTCCAGCCCAGAGAAGTTGGCAGCGCTTCTCGACGTTGTTGATATATTGGCTTTCACTTCGCGTGGTGGAGGCTTCACTTGCATTTGTAAATGTTGCGATGAACTGTGCTCACAGACAGCGGCTTTCTGTAATGTACATGAGCCCATGCTGTGATACTCTATTTACAATCATGTGCTGCTTTCAGTGCAGTGCTACCTGAGCGCCTGGAGGTAAATGGCAGTGAGGGTTCAGTGTTGGTTTTCAGCCTTGTCTCTTAGGTGAAGAGATTTCTCTGGATCCTCCGAATCTTGATATGATGTATGATTGATAGAATCTTGAAATGATATTAGAGATTGTAGATGGTAAAATCCATTAATTCCTGGAAATTGTTCACTGAGATTCGTTATCCTCAAATTGTTGGACTATTTGTCCACAAAGTGATGAACCTCAACCCGTACTTGCCTGTTGAACGATTCCCTAGTTGCATTCCAAAAAATTTCATTTATTTTGTGAAATTTAATTAAGCACAACCAAAAGTGCCCAAGGCTATTCAAGAGACACACTGACATCTTAAGGAGCACCTGCAGCATTTATGTATGATCTCTGTTTCCCCCCCATGTGGGAACAAAATCCATCTGTCTCTTTAATGTTGTCCAGTACAACACCACTGCTAATTAAGCCACTATAAGTACCGCGGAACTGAGTCATCTCCTCTCTAATACAGTCTCAGCAAAAGCTGAACATTATGTGTTTTACACAAAAGAGGATTATTGCGGTGCTGTTCTGTCGGGTTGCGCTGCATTCCACAGGAACCACCTTGGATTTCTGGTCATATGAATGATTAGACTGACCGGCTGCTTTTAGGCCTTCAGTGGTTTCACCTACACGTTGTGAAATAAGAATTCTCACTAGTAATAATGGAACCAGAGTGGATCATGCCTTAGTGTTTGCACTGCACTTCGTCTCTCTCCTTCCCTCAGCAGATGGCTCCACCACAGGAATGGGCTCCGGATCAACGAATAACAGCCCAGCAGCTTTTCTTTCTGTCTTTCTCTCTGACTATCTCTTCTCTTTATGTTCTCACTTTTTCTTTTCCGGCAATGTTTGTGGTTCTGGCTCTAGATGAGCTTACCCGGAGCCAAGAACCACGGTGGCAGTCAGTGAGTTTTCAGTCCCTCCCACCTGAGCATCAAAGCCCTTTTGTGGGCGTTGGAGTGCAGACAGGACTGTCCCCTGTGTCGTCTCCTCCTCTGAAAGCTCAAGAAGGAATAGTTGGACAGAGAGGAGGGACATATTTTTTTTTTCTTCTCCTGCAGAGTGACTTGCATTCTTTTTTAGGAGGTTGAAATATATGAAGCGTAAACAGCGAGGCTAGAGTTTAGAGCACGTTTGGAGAAGACGATGAGAGAAGGGGATGAGTTTTGCTGCACCAAAAAAAAAAACTTAAATTGAAGTCCAAATTGAAATTTAGATATACAGGAAACTCAATATTCTAGTAGGAGTCAGAAAGAGACAACGAGAGACTTGCAGGGGTGGATAAGTCATGTGGAAAGCAGACAGAGACTCTGTTTGTTGGTAAATCGCTGGATCTGATATGTGGGTGAAATCTATTTCACCTCATGTCCAAAAAGAAAGCACACACACACACACACACACACACACACACACACACACACATAATGGACAAACAGAATACCAAACCATACCCCGGTGTAACCCTGTCTCCATGGTAACGGCTCAAGCTGACCTTGCCTAATTTGTACCATAACAACAGACTGTCGTGCGGCACATGGAAATAAGCACCAGGTGAAATGAGAATAATTCCGCTCGCAGTGCTAACAGACCTGCCTTTGTGTCACCCCACATGGGCAGCCGGGGAGAGCAACCTGGAGGAGAGCTGGAGCAGAACAAATGACAATTAACCAACCAAAGTCTAGCTGACAAATGGAACACACACGAAAAGACCATCATTACAGAAGATTGTTGTTTTCGTTGACCATTTGAACGTCTCTCCTCTTCTATGTAAAGCCAAAGATAACAAAGGTTGCCAAACAAACGCGTGCTGAGCTGCACCGACGAGGCTGATTTATTTTTTTTTTTAGCCCTGATGAGCTCCAGCGTGATTAGAAGGCTCGTAATGACCCTTTTATTTTGTTATTGATCTCAGACAGTGGCGCCCAAAGGCTCCTCATTACAAACTGAATGCATGACGCTCTTTTTTTTTAAATCTTTGTCAGTCATGAGTGATTATTGTTCTCTAGATTTATTGGTATTGAACCACTCATTGTCCGCTGATCGCCACCAGATCAATTTGTTCATTTTCCATTGGCATGGACGTCACATTGATCCCACGCTTGTGTTACAGAACTAAAGATTGATTATTTCATTATTTGGGCTTTTATTGTCTTAGAGACTGTCTTCTGAGACTTTAATTACATATCAGTCCTATTTATGCGAATAATAAATCAATAAATATTCATCAAACCTTCAGGGTGGTGTCTCAGCGCAAGAGGGTAAAATTAATCTATTATTCTATCTATTATATTTGTGCTCAAATAACAGATCTTCTTAAAATTGGAAATGTAGTTGATGGAAGGATGTGTTAAGGTCAAGCACAGATTGACAGTCAGTATACTGTGTATTGAAAAATGAGGTTGAAAGAATACAATATTGTATTTTATTGAAAAATTAATATTCAACCCATTTATACAGTTGTGTGTTAAGATAGAAGAGATCGCTTTTGCTAGAGAGCGTTCTGGTTTAATGGCACTTCACTGTGTTTGCATTCTTACAGTAGGAAATAGGACACTCTGATGTCTGTCACATTAGGTCAGTAAAGCTCTTAAATCTTTTTCCATTTCATTATTCACACTAACTCTCTCTCCGTAATGGCGTCTTTGTTGGAGTGTTGGTCAAGCACATGCATGGCATGTTTGTCAAAGACAAATAAGACACTCCAGTGTTCTCCTCTATCTCCACTCCTGGAAAATGCTGATGGTGCAGTCTTGTCTTCTCCCTCACCCACCCCAAGCCTTTTCACAGCACATTTTTCCATCCCATGAATTATGTATCTGATTAATTAGGCTCATCATTACAGTATATGGTCAACTGTAAATTCCCCTCCGTTCTAGTTCAAACACAAAATGGACCCCCCCCCCCCCTTTTTCTTTTCTTCCGCCGTCATTGTCGGCTCTGTGTTATGGATGAGAGGGAGGGCCCCAGGTATTTTATTTGTTGTACCCCTCGGGATGTTGCATGGCATTGCGCATGGGAATACAATAAAAAATAACAAGATAACAAGATAAAAGCCTTGTGTTGGGCTTCAAAGCGTTACGGCTGCTTGATTAGAGACTCGGAGCGAAGCACAGTTTGGGCCGTGGTGATTTCAAAGAACGAGTCCGTATTCATGGTAGGCTGGGGCTCGAACAGGATACACCAACATGGGATGTTCCATATAAAGACACAGATGTACACGGGATGGTATATGCGTGTAACTTATGTGTACATGTCATGTGTACGTTAGCAACCTAGCTTATCCTCACTGGAACGATCAGTGTAAGCCGTATTAATCCAAGACTAGCATAACTGCATTGCATCGGCAATATTACCTTTTCCCTTCATGCTACACAGTGTCACCGGGGTGTTTAGCACTAAGTAACCTGAAGGTGTAAATCTCCTACAGACCTGTAATTCCTCACATGCTGAAAGTCTCCCAGGCCCAAGGTGCTGCTGTCTGCGCTATAAATTTGCTTAGCAGTTATTGATCCATGGTGTGCTCACATAGGTGGGCTGTCCTGGAATGTCAAAGACAGTAAAATGCGCACACATTCAGGCGTGCATCTCTGCAGTCGCCACAAGCAATCCTCACTTTTTTTTTTCCCCCCTCTCTGTCAAATACACACACACACACACACACACACACACATGCACACGCACATATTCACTGTCACATTTTACAAGCTTTAATGCACCACTCTCACACCATGAAGCAATGGGATGGTGTTGGGAGGTGGCCTCTGCATTGTGAATCCTTTGGCCTTTCATCGATCCAGGGCTTCAATAGCTCTTTATTGATTGGAGCCTCTTTCCTTGTACAGAGATCAGTCATGTACCTGTCCGCTGATTCTCTGTGGCCGGTGGTGTTGTTTTTTTTTTTTTATGCTTGCACAGCAGTGAGATTACCCAGACAAGGTTTAATACCTAGTCTCTTATGCTGATTGTCAATATGGCTCAGAGCAGTATAGCGTTTTTTAAATACCTGAAGATTTAAGCATCCTCGAGCAGAAGCTCTCAGACAGTGCATGTGTATGCGTCTGCCCGGGTGTGTCATCCTCCTTGCCACCGCTCAGCTGCAGACAGTGTCAGATGGCATTAGCGTGATGTACAGTATTTATGTGTGCTTGTGTGTCTCAGCGTAGGTGTTTACACCTATGTTTATGCTTGTGATGCTTGTGCGTGTGTGTGTGTGTGTGTGTGGCTTCACTCACCTTCTCATAATCACCCTGTGTGTGTTTGAGGTGAGAAATGAATCGTTGGTTGTCTGGCAGATGCTGCGTAATCATGCAAATCAGCACCCGGCCAAGGATATTGCTGGCAAAGCCGGACACCAAACAAGGCTGACCTCCTCCTGGATGATTTACTCTGCCCTGTTGCCACTGTCTCCATGAATGACACACCGAGGCACTAATGGGTGAGAGTCACCCAAAGAAGGGCAGAGAGCGGAGAGATTCTGAAGAAATTAGACAAAATAATCTGAAACAGGGGGAAAAATTGCAGTGTAGGGGGTGGAAATAGCAATAAAATAGAGGATGCTGTACAATTAGTGCTCACTGAGTGTGCAACATGATCTGTTTTTTTTGTAATGACGGCAATTTCTTACCTGCTGGCAAACAAAGTCTTTTTTAGTCCACTCATTATATTCCTTATTGGCATGTTGCATGAATACAAGTCACACACACACACACACTCAAACAGACATGCAGGGTAAGTGGCTGTGCACGTTTATCGAGTGCTATGAAGGTATTCGGTATTATGTGCATGGGGGTGTTTGTGTTCATGTGTGTGCGTGCATGGTAGTTGTGTCCAAGTGTGTAGTTGTACGTGTTTTGGGTGGGGGGTGAAGTCGATGAGTACTGACATTTGCACTGATGTGCACTGAAATGGAAAATACAGTGCCGACTGTCAACACCTGACTCTCATCTCAAAACTAGGAGCAGGTCCGCTCCACAGCTCTATACACAGAGCACACGGATATACATTCATACTCATCGAGAAAACATTTTGCTTAATGGTTGAAGTTTAGTCGTCAATAATGCCCGAAGCTCACGCTTGTTGAGCCAACACTGTTTGGAGGACATTTTGGCATTTGGAGGCAGTGTGGAATTTAGACCGAAATCTTTAGTATCAATATTTTTAAATATCACACAGACATCATAGACCCACTGTACACCCGATGGTTCAAAAACACAAATCACAGGGTTTTGAGAGGCGATTATCTAAATACTCTCTGATGATTGGTCCCACATATTGCTTTCGAGTTCAATTGATTATCACTGGAAGCATTTCAGAAGTGAAGCAAATAGCAGAGGACTGAACACGCAAAATGTAATCTGACTTTACAAGGCTTAATTTACACAGACAGGGTCTGTTTCTTTCCATTATATTGTGGAATTTGATTTAAAGTGTGTAAAGATTTAGGGGCCTCTATGTTTTCATTAGAGTCTAGTCATTCATTTTTGTTAGCTTAGAATGAGTCTTTTCTATGTACAGATGCCGCAGCTCCTCCTTCCACACTCATGTTTCCACTGTAGCCCAGAGTGGACAGACTAAACACTGGCTTTTCGTGGCCAGCATAGCTTTGGTGGGGTGAGGGTGTTGCAACAGCAGCTGAGATTTCCTCAAGATGACACAGATTCGCGTCCGTTAAAACAAAGCTGGAGTGACGGTTGGTATTGATTCACGCTTAATCGAGAGAGAGAGGGCTGTGATGCAACCTGTAAAAAAAAAAACAAAAAAAAAACTGCATGACAGATTAGGTTTTATGCAGCACCTTCAGTTGATGCCGTATAGCCTCCTATCATTACAACACAGGGCCTTGTGAAAATAATGAGATTACAGGCCCCAGGTGAGTGGTGGACTGCAGGATTGCTTGTCCAGGCTTGGAAAGGAGGAGAGGGGAGGGAGAGGGGAGGCTCGTACTCAATCCCGAACACAATTCAGGGTCAGCCAACCATTATAAAGATATTAACACATGCAGGTTTCAGACCCATGCTAGTAGACTCATACATCATCTTTAAAATGTTGAATTTCTCCATGCACTACACCCAAAGAAACAAAATGAAGGCGTAATTCATGTTCGAACACATGAATTATTCCCTAATACTGCTACTGTGCGCTACTACTATTTACTTATTTGTGTTTACGTGAGATTTAAAGCTTCAAATAACATATGGAAGCAAAGTGCAAGGCTTATTACGGCCACAGCTTGATCCACACACGCACACACCAAAGCCTCTTGTTGTTTTTAACATCTCCTGAGCATTCAGAGCGAGTGGACATCGACTTTACTCTTTTTTTTTTTTTTTTAGTTGACTGCATGCCATATGTGCAACTGAGAGAACATCTGCCACAGAACCGGGAGGATACATATACAAAAACAACAGATCTGCGACAAAGATGCCCCTACGACGGGGTCGCACTACACATTTCCAGCTCTTGGGAAAAACTAACAAACCAAGGAAATTAGGCTGGTTGTCACTTGAGACCGTGCGAGTAATAAAACGCCCGTCCAAAAACAATCCTTCGGCCAATATGCCACGCCTAAATAAATATAAGCCCATTTGGAAGGGGAAATTGGATTTTATTTGGAATGTAATGAATTTAAATGGAAGTATCACAGGCGTTGTTGTCTTTTTATGGTGGGAGCAACCGATTTATGACTGCCTTTGTTATTTTTCCAACAGGGCGCGTGTTTATTTCTATGATACTGTATGTTAAATCCATCAACATCAGCAATAAATTACCAGTGTGACAGAAGCAATTACCTGCAGTCAGAACCTTTTTTTTTTTTTTTGCAGATAATTGTGGCTTACCAAAGCTCATCCTTTAATTCTTCTTTCCTTGAATTGCTTCTTGTCATTATGTCTAACAATCCGAGATCCGAACTGAAACTCACAGCTGCAGGTATTTTTAAGATTACTTTGTCGAAATAGCTCTCTTTTTGCTTCGTGCAGTCTTGTGAAAATCATACATAAGATAGACTCAATTTCCTGACATTCACTAACTGGACTGACAGAGACTCGACACTGACCACAACACCCAATTGGCCGTTTAATGGTTTTTAGTGGTTTAGGGTTGTGGCTGAGAGTTAATGGCTGTCTTCAGAATCCACAGTAGTTGCTCCAAAGAGACAAAAAAAATCTGTTGGGAATAAAAAAAGGGTTTAGGGATTGACAAGACCCATTTTCCATTATCTCTTAATGAGACGGCTTCAATAACTTAAAATATCTGTTCTACTGTGAGTCTGACAAAACATATGAAGTCAAGGCTTGCTTAATAGCTTTTTCCAGGGCTTGATCAATGATAGAGTTTGCTCACCTGGTTCAGTTTTCATGGAGATGAATCATGGCCTGTAACAATACTATTTCCAGGGTCAGGAATTAACTTTCATGCTCATCTGTTATAAGAATTTGGACGACTGTTAAACTGGGATTCTTTCACACTTTTGCGGATGATTGGAGACCCAGAAGCATTCCCCTGAGAGTTTGGTACATTTAGTGTGAAAGTGTAAAAGTTTCAATCTAGAAGGTTTGCCTCAAACAACTGGTCTGGAGGTGACTTTCAGCCAGCCCTGTTGCAATCAGCTACACCAGAATCCACACTGAAATCTTCTGGAAATAATACGTTGAGCTTCACACATAATTTTCTTGATTGCGTTTCATAGGAATATTGACTTGTACTTCTTTACATCCATAAGGGGAAGAAATAAGGGAAGAAATTCCATGGATTACAGTTTAGATCTCTCGTGTCTTGTTCTCTGTGTATTCTGATTTGTGGCCAGCAAACCTGAACTATAGCCTCAAGTCCTTTGATGTCCCTGTGACCACACTGAGGTCTGTTTGGTGAGCCGTAGACAGCCAAGAACACAGACGTGAAGATGAGGTGAGAGCTTTTTTTTAAATCTACATCTGTCTGTCTTTGGTTTGATCGGTGGCTCTTATACACTCACAATGTTGTTATGTAGTAACTAAACACAATACATCGATCAGCACATGGCGATGAACTAAAAATAATACTTAATTGAAGAAGAAAGTCAACCTAACAATGTGACCATTAATGGAGAAGATGATGATGGGGAAAAAAGAAACCCTCTGGGCTCATGTTAAAATCTCCATCAGTGATCCTTCTTTCTTCTATACCAATTATTTAATCATTTCCTCACCTTGAACATCCCTGCGTCACCTTTTTCTCTTTTCGCTCCCTCCGTGCTTATTAGTATGTGCCCTCGCCTCATTTCCACGTGAGCATCAAAGACACAGACATCAAAAGTGAAAGAAATTGAATGCAATTACCTCTTTGTTCATGCTGGTAAGACTAAATAACACACTGAGGATATTTGATTTGAGTATATCATCAACCTTTGGACCGAATTTGGACATCCTATCATACACACACACACACATACACACACACACACACAAACACAAACACACAGACGCATGCAAAAACGTAGATTCAGATACACACACTATCCCAAAGCGTTGCTCTGTTTTCCAGCATGACGGACACCTTAACAAATCGAAGCTCGGTCGCTGTTCAATAATTTACCGCTGGTGAAAAGAGGCAAACTTGTATTCAGCGGTATTGCAAAACGGTGTCAGAAAAGACGGGCGGTTTTAAAGAGTGTAATACGTGAGTATGAATCATCGAGTAGGGTTGCTGTAGAATTGAAGCCTTGCGTTAATCCCCTTGGTTATAAGAGAACATTTCCTTATTAACTTTGTGCGTTAGCGATGAGGAACAAAATTCAGTCCTCAACTCTTTCAGAGTTACATTTCTCGTTAGAATAAAGTTATCTCTTTGTGTTTCCATGCTGAGCGTTGCCTGCTGGATCATGGTTGGTCAGGTGTGTGCGGGCATATGTAATTATTATACAAGGTATGACTATGTAAATACATCCATGATTTTGTGAGTTATGAACCCGCCCTGTCTTCTACATATCTTTCATCTCTCCTTTCCTTTTTCCTAATTAAATAGTCTCCTCTGTGCCTTTCTCCCAGGTCTGTATCTCTATATTTTCTTGTCTCACCTCTCATCTTCTCTTCTCTTTCCTTCCTCAGCATTTTCATATTTTCTGGCTCCTCTTTTTCTTTCAACCTTTCTCCTGCACTCGCTCTTGCACTCATCTCCCATCCCTTTTCTTTACCCTCAATACTCTCTGCTCTCACGCCGTCTTTGTCATCACAGGCAGCGCCGAGTGTAATTTCAATATGGATACATCCTGTGCATCAAGTGTTGGCTTCAGTTTCACTTCCTCGGCTCCCGTGGATATACAACATATGCTCGAAGGCTAAATATGGACTTCTGGAATTCATAGCAGTGCGACGCCCTCCGCTTCGGCTTACGGATGCTTTCTTAAATGTTTCTGGCACTCTCTCCTTTTCGTTTTTAACCCCATTCATCTGTCCACCTGCTTTTTTGTGCATCCTTTTGTCCGCAGTGCAGACTCTCCGCCTCTTTCGCTCTCTCTTTGCCCGTCTTCCTCTCGCTCTCCAAGCTAGGTCTGTCTGTCAGCGATATTGTCACTGTATATGAGTACAGACACAGACACAGCAAGGACAAAAGACAACATTTCCTACAAAGGACGCCCAGGTGGCTTCTTGATCTGAGCTGCAACAAAAGGCAGGAGCACTTGACAATCAACGGGCGCTCAAAACTCCATTTGCGGCAAAGGTGGCAGTCTCGTTCTGTTTTTCCTTTCTCGCTTTCTCTTCACCTCTCCCTTACACACACTTGCACTCACACTCAGCAGGCTCCAAGGTAAACAGGGCAGACAGGCTCTCCAGTGGAGGAGAAATGCTTGCCCGGTGTGGGCCTACACGCTCAGCAGAGCGCCTAATTGCAGTGATAAATATGAGATGGTGGAGATGGGAGACAAAGGCTCGTAGGAACTCTCCTCACATGAACCTCTGGGAGGGAGGTGGCTGCTTAATGGGCTTGACAGAGGAACACATAAATGAACTGTATACACAATAAAGAAGAAAGCAGCTATCCTCAGAGGTGCACACGCGGCGTGCGAAGGCAGAAAAACATACACAGAAAAAAAAAGAGTTTCACTTCACAGTCCTAGTTTCTTAAATTCAAAGTATGCATGTTTAGGTAGTAGGTGAACACAGTAAATGCGGCAGGGACCCTGGACTGTGGAGAAAATAAGGCTGAATTTGTTGTTTTTCCATCATTATGGGTCATTATCATCATGGCATAATCTGTAAACCAATTATTTCAAAACTAATAGGCTTAATTTCAAGATAATGAGGTCACAGTGAGATGACGGCAGTAGTCAGTGTTAACATGCAGGATTAAGTCCTTGATTTATGTGTTTTTGCCCCTCTCTGTCTCTCTCTGCCTTTTTTTTGTTTCGGTTTGTTCCATGCATTCCTCTCTGTCCTTCTTTTTCTAATTTTTGTATTTACTGACATGTATATTGCTGAGTCACTGTTAAATCATGGTGAATATCTCAAAATAGATGTAGCAACCTTTGACATGAGAGAAGACGGATGGTAAATGGACTGTGCTTAAATACAGCGCCTTTCTAGTCCTCCCACCACTCAAATCGCTTTCACACATATTTCATTCACCCATTCACACACATTCATACACTGATGGCATTGGCTGCCATGCAAGGTGCCGACTGCTCTTCAGTTTGAGGAGCTAACCATTCATACGCACACACCACAGGCGAGGCCTTGGGAAGCAATTTGGGGTTCAGTATCTTACCCAAGGACACTTCCTCATGCAGCCTGGAGGAGACAGGGATCGAACTGCCAATCATCTGATTAGTGGGCGATCCACTCTACCCCCCGAGCCACAGCCTCACCTAAGATAGTCCAGTCTGTCCAGTTGTAAAAATGACCTTGGGGTGCCTCGGTTTTATGTGAAATGGTTGTTGGAAAACTGGCTCTGTTTGGATTTTGGTGTTTAGAAAAGAAGACGAGAAGAGCAGCAAATGCCACTCTCTCTTTTTCAACTTGTATAACTCTGCTAGTGGAAGGGCTGTTCGCAGTCTAATGCTGTGATGCATTTGATGTGTGGAGTCAGCTTGCTGCTATCAGTACTGTCTAAAACACAGACAGTATTTACCACATTCCCTGTATTCAGTATCAACATATTCAAACTGAAATCAAGACGGGCTACAAAGCTGTCATGTCCAACCAGTGAGACAGATGGAAAGCAAAAAAAACAGAATAACACAGTGCAGATAAACTCGACGACTGACGCAGATAAAAAGCATAAAAGAGTAAGAGGATTATTTATTCATAATTCCCTCATCTTTCAAAGTGAGAAGTTGAACACATGAGGCTGAGGTGGTAATAGTAATCTATAGCAGAAAGCCATTATTTTATTTCATGCTTCATAAATATCTTTGTGGAAACCATCTGCAGACTTACAACGATCTTAGGACAAGAGTGAGTTCATGTTTTTCGGATGGCAATTCTGATTCTGACTCAATTTCAGACACATGAAGATACATTATGGCAAATTTAAGGTTTCTGAAATTCATGTCCTCATGGTTCGCCTTTCTCTACAACCTTGTGTCATACATATGGCGAATTTTAGCGCGTTTCTGAGTTCAAGCTGATGTTCTGTCTCTTATTCTCAATCTCACCGGGCTCAGAGCGCTGCATGCATGAGAGGCTACAGCCAAAAGCTCTTAACACAAAGACCCAACTCTGGGAAAAAAAAGAGTTCTTTTTAAGACGCTCCAGGCCACGATCCTTAACACTTCACCATTAAATCTTGACTCAGTAACTTCTCTTCAACCAGTGACAGAGTTTGGGTAAATGCATATTGATTGAAGCAACTTCAATAAAAAAAAAAAAAAAAATACTCTTCTACATCTTTGCAGAACCATAAAATGCTGAGACAAGTAGAAAGTCAACAAAGCTAAGAGTTCAACGTTGGCTTTGATGGCTTTGAAATAACTCATGTACAATTGCTTTGAAGTGCATGGAGATTTTACAAGATTACCATAATTCAAAAGTCCGACTAAATATCAAATAAATACACTGCATGAATAAAGAGTTGCTCTTTTTGTTTGCTCTGGATGAACTCTATCATTTTCACAGCAGGGGGGAAACTTAGGCAAAGTCGGGCCCGACAGTATCCAGTGACCTTATGTAACTTTTCCTTAGAGGGCATGATTTATTTTTTACTCCTAATACTTATATTTCTGCTCTGTAAACAATTGTATTGAATGTTTGGACGTGCTGTGTTCCTGCTTGCATGCTGCAGCTGGGTAATTCAATCTGACCTGCGTTCTTGGGCACGATCATTAAGGGGAGTTGGGTTGTGCTGGTAGGCTACTTTCTGACTTCTTCACACACACACACACACACACACACACACACACACACACACACACACACACACACACACAGTGAAGCAATGGGAATAGTGAATAAACCACAGCAAAACATTGCACCTTATCAAAAATGCAACTTTCAGTTAACACACAAACTGGGGAGGAATCTCAACCAGCCTTCGATTCTGCGCTAACACATAATAAACCTTTGAGTTGATGTGGTGAATTTCCACCATCTATCCATGCGGCTCTATTTTTTTTGGTCTACACCAACTCCAGATACCAAATATCTGGCTCTTAAGCCACTTAACACTCCGCTCTGTTCACTAGCTAATCGCTAACTGTGCCTGACTGTCGTTCGGTGCTGAGTGGATAATGTACAGTGGGGTCACAGAGTTCAGAACAATTGTCTGCTCCTGCTGAAGATGACAAGTATAAGAGCGGTGAGAGTGAACCAACGCATTAAAGTTGCGGGCCAAACAGCTAAGCAATGAGCTGAAACTGGGGAGTGAGGAATCGGGTTATAATCCTCTGTAGTTCCATCACTATGATATAACATAGTCACGTGTTCTGACCTCTAATTCACCCCCAAAGGGAGTTAGACATTTGTTTGTGGCTGCACTCTCTCTGTCATTTGTTCGACTCAGCAGTACGTCATAGGCCTAAATGGATTTCTTCTGAAATACTGAGTGAGTTTTGCCAACCTTCAAAAGTTGTTTTCATATTATGGGAGATTGCAAATTTCTAAATTCAGACAAGGCAAGAGATGTGACAGCTTGAACTGGGATTTCAAATTTGTGTCGAAAAAAAAAAAAAAAAACAGCCCAGCATATGACTGCGTCTCCCGGGCTCTCTTCGAGTAAATCTTTCAAAGCATAAACCAGCCGCTCAACATTGTTACCGTATTATTTTTCACTATTATCTTACAAAACAGCGGGCCAGGTGTTGAGAAAACCAAGTCAATCATCCATCGTGATGAAAGTGCAGCGAGGCTGAAACCGGCGGCGTCAGCGTTGCTCCCAATCTCCTGGTTTCAGCTGTCACAGCTTCTCTTTTTTCCACTAATGGCTTTATGTTGCAGAGGTAAAGTGGAAGGAATGGGAGGTAGAGAGAGAGAGAGAGAAAGAGAGAGAGAGAGAGAGAGCAGTTTGTGAAACGATAAGCTTCAGCCATTAGCACTGATCCTCAGACAAGAGCACTCCCTTGCAGACTCACGTTGGGTGCTACCAGGGAGTTTCTTGTTTGTGTGTGTGTGTGGAGAAGGTGGACTGGGTAAGTGTATGTACACGTCTACATATGTGCATTTCTGTCAGTGTATGTGTGCAAATTAGGTGAAACTTCATGAAGGACATTTGAAATAGTGCAGAGAGGGAGAAGTGTGGATACTGTACCTGCTTAATTCATCCTCTGAAAATGAAAAAAAAAACAGACTTTAGGTGGTGATAAGAGAGAGTCCAGGCCTCTGTATGTTTAAATGGGAAAGTGATGAGAGACCAAGAGGGGGCCCAAACAACAAAGACACACTCGAATGAGAAGAAAATTCACAGAAGTAGTTTAGATTTCAGAGTTTAAATATCACCTGGAGATTGACAGCCATTTTCTGTAATCGTATACAGTCAGCTCATTTCAGCGGCGCCTCATTCATCCTTTTGTTGTGCCACCTTCGCAACCTGCCTTTATCCGGCTCCTCTCCCTGGAGCCCGCGATACAATCGATGGGTCCGGACAACTCCCCGGGCGGTTAGCCTTGACAGCTGACAGGAGCTGGTTTCCATACGCAGCTTTGATGTACGCGTGTGTGTCAGGAAAGACTCAGGTGTGGGCAGAAGGCAATCGCGGACTGATGTGATTAAATGAACGGAGGGAAGAGGTGGAGAGTGAGAGACAACTGTGGCTCCAAGGCAAAAATGTTAACGGGTTCATCCTTTCAATTATAATCTCATGAAACCACATTAGAAAAAACAGAACGCCAGTCATTTATCTTCATTTTTCAAGCCTGTACAGTGAAGGAAAACGTCTCAGAAATATCGCTCCATAGAATTTTCATAATGTTCACTGGCCCTTCACTTTGTCCTCTTTGAGCATGTTATATCCAAAGGATAGCAGCTTGATGTCACTCCTTCATGGACCATGTTCCATGCTTAATGCAGCAATCACGGCACCTCGCCACAAATCAAAGATACTCTTACTCACTTTTAGAATAAAACGTTTCCCTCTTCACACTTTGGATGCTGTCAGAAATATCCAGTAATTTGTGCACGACAGATTAATAAGACACATCAGTTTGGACCTTGTTTATCAGACTTGTGTTTGACAAAACTTCAGGGTAGGTATTCTTTTGACAGCACAGGATTTTTTCTTGATTTTCCAACCACCCTTTGACCGAGAAATAAAGATTTTCTTTCTCCTTTGAAAAGAAGCCTGCGTTAAACCACTTGAATTCAATGCACCCTTGCTCCCACAAAATCCCTTTGATTGATGCATTTCGGAGCGTTTTTTTTTTTTTCACCCCAATTTCACGAGTATAAAAATGTGAGTGACTTGAACAGCCTGAAATTTCACTCCGCAGCTGTGAAACTACAGCTTTTGTTATGACGTACAGTTGAGACAAAACTAGCGGGTTTCCAGGTGAGGTGAAATTATTATATTGTGCCCAAGAGGCCTTGACGTCTCTCGGGCCACTTTTTGTGTTGTCATGCAAGGAAATCAATCAAATCATTCCAGAAGTCCCAAGAGGCTTATTAGAATCTGGAAAGCGGAGTTAATGCCATAAAATGTCAGATGACAGGACGCTTCTTTTAAAGACCTTACAGACAACTGAAGCAGTGACATATCCACTCAAACGCACTTGTTTGTACTAAAGCACACTGACCACACCACACCACACACACCTCCACTGTCCCGCAGTGACATTTGAAGGACAGGGGCCTGCGGGGAGAGCTGGCTTTGGGAGGTTAGACGAGGTGGAGGGCTGGCTGGATGGTTGAGGAGGGGTGGAGGGGGGGTGTGAGGTAAACAACACCTCGGAGTTCAGCGTGCATGCCTAATGTGCTCTCTCTCTCGCACTGCCGGGCTCCGCTGGGTAAAGCTGCCGATGACAAGCTGTCTGGAGAAGTCTCCTGCTCCTGCAGCATCTCACTTCCACTACCGCAGCCTCTCACACTGTTTGTTAGCTTTACTCTGTCCAGCTGTCCACGACAACCCTGTACGCCGGCTGACTTTTGTGTCCCTGCTCTGTCACTGGTTTTCTCTTCCCTGCTTTCGGCTGTCCTGACTCAAGCTCTTCTCCAGTTCCTCACCTATCAGTTGATTATTCACTTAAATGCAAACAACAGGTTTAGAGACGAAGACTGAACAGCAGTTTTTACCCCAAAATGTGTATTTTTTATATGAGTATCATGTGAACAATGTGTGAGAAAAAAAAGTTTTTTGTGGCTCGGACTGTTTTTTTTTTTTTTTCTTTTAGTGGTTTTATAGCAGCAGTCAAAAAACACTGGGGCATTCCCTTTAACTTTGTACAATTTTATGAAATGCATACTAATGATATAATTATGGTCACTGGCAGCAATGCACACATGCAGGTCAAAATACAAAGATATGTACAAATGTGAATTGTACACTCTTAAGGTGTGTTCAGACTGAATGCAAAGCAAATTTTAGAGGCTCCGGGATTGCATACGAACTGAACGCAGAGGTGGGCACAGGTTTGCAGCGTGAATCGAAGCAAGAGCGTTTCTGGACAAGAAGATGAAGATGCCGAAACTTCAGCAGAAAAATGTGTGCTTACGCAGAGCTGTTGTACTCCACTCCATGAACACACACGTAAGAGTCTTGAGGACAAATTGAGAATCCTGGTATGTTTCTTAAGCAGTCTGAGTCAGAGCTGTGGCACACACATACTATACAAAGGCACACTCTGCTCACACACACACACACACACACACACACTTGGTGCATTTTTTTAGGTAGTTACAACTAACATCAAGACTGTGGGTGATTGGCTGGTTTGTAGCATATAAACACTCCAGCAGTCAAATTTGTGCCAATAAAACGAAAGTGAAAATTCACTCTGGGTTCAGTCTGAGCACACCTTTACAGCTATCTTTAAAATTTTACTAGTGGTTTTTACCCCCCGACCTGAGTTCAATAACCTCATTTGTTCGTGTTGTCCAATTGCAGCCCGTCTCTCTACTGATTGGTCTCTGAGAGGGCAGAGGTGCCGATCTGATTGGTTGTAAGTTCAGACAAGTAGAAGCAAAAACAGACAGTAATGAATACTGTTGTATTCTGAGGAGATAAAAATCACATTGACATCATTTACTCAGGGCATACACATAAAACATTTATTGCTGCGTAGTCAGGCTTTAACCTTTGATGCCATATTCATTGACACAAGGATTTGTCTCAGAAAGATAGGAGGATATATCTTTGAAGCTAAAACAGCCCTTGGTTGCTTCGGGTTTTCTCTCTTTAACCTTTTAATCTCAGGTATCCTCACTGACAAACAGGACACTTCAGGAAAAGGCAATCACTTCACCTGAAGTCATAAATAAACACACACACACTCGCACACACCCACACTCAGACACAACTGTCCTTACTGTCACTCATTAATACCCATAAAACATGTGATAAAACATAGTCATCAAAGTGATTTTGCATGATAAAAAAAGGTTATACCCTCAGATTTTCTCACATCACCTCATTCTTTTTGAGAGATTAAAAAAAAAAAAAAAAAAAGCAAGGTAATGATCAAAACACTAGGGATACAACAGTCTACCTCTAAAAATCAGGCTTCAAGATGAGCATCTCCTTTTTGGATGGAGTAATTAATCAAGTGGCAGAAGCCAAAATAAGTTTGCATTAAAAGATGCAAAGTTTTGTTCGTTGTTACAGTGTCAGCTTATGATATCAAACTATGGTGTGTGTGTGTGTGTGTGTGTGTGTGTGTGTGTGTGTAGTGTGTGAAAGGGTTGCTACAACATACTGTATGTGTAAGGAGATGGGGAAGAGAAGATGAGTGCATCAGGGTGTTATTTCAAGAATAAACATACTGTATTGCAATCCCAGAACCATGCTTAAGGAACACTAATGTGTCCGTAATCGATATGTTGTGATGTAACTCCCAAATTAAAGCTTTCATAGAGATGGTTTACGCTATTCATGTTTTTTTTTTTCTTTTCTTTTTTTCTTTTTTTTTTTTTTTTTTAGCAAAGGAGGCTAAAAGCAAACAAAGTTTCCTGTGTGCAGCCAGGAATGTCTGTGAGCTAGAAAGATCCTCATGTGCTGAGTGAATATGGCTGTTCCCATCTCTGGTTGTCCCCTGGGACTCCAACGTTTGAAGAAAAAAAAAAAAAAAAGAAAAAAAAAAAAAAATCCACATGGAACAAGTGTTCCCAAAGAGAAATGTGCTGGAGGGAACAATCACTTCAGCGCACAAAGTTTGTTTGAAATTTTTTGCTTCATTTGTTTTATACACTGTCCACACCTTAAAAAATGTTATAAAACTGGAAGCCACTGGCAGACAAAAAAAGTCCTAGACAACAAGTCAAATAGATCGTACGGGATAAATTAGATGGGGACAAAGTAACGGCAACACTTGCACGTGCCTATTCTCTTTTCTACAAAAATAGTGGAATAGAAATCACATCGTTATCACCCAACATTGACATCTTGATACACTTCTGTATATAGATAAAAATCTTGGTTAAATGCAATTCCATCATGCAGTCAAGGTTCCTCGCAACTCTTGTGGGTTTGTCCGTTAATCTGAAATCCTTAAGCATGGTGGGAGGAAGTGGTGTCAAATGTGGAGTGTGCTTAAAGTCTCACTTTATTAAAGTAGCTGTGAACCATTTTTTTTGGTGCACACAAGGCTGCCCCAGGCATTATTGTTTCTTCTGATGGAGTTTGTAAAGCTCCATCTAACCTAGCTCTCTTTTACACTTATTTCTTCATTTTTGGGTGAGCGCGAGATTCTGGAGATGGAAAGAAAAATAACCAATTTCACGAATCACTCCATGCACGGTTATACCTCCGCAATCTGTCAATTTCTTTTCATTTTCCGCTGCCATTCAAGAGTAGGTTGACAGAGGCACAAAGCTTTGATCAGTCCATACCCATCTTCTGTTTCAAAAATACAGAGGTACGGTGAAGTCATGAGAATAATTTAATTCATGCCTTGAATACCTGAGGCAGTGCTCTAACACACAAACACACGCAATGAGCACACCCTCTTGAACTCTCCTCCACCTCGCGTTTTACTCTGAACTCAGCAGAAGGTCCTGTGCCAGAGTGAGTAGGACCTGTTGTTTCCGTCTGCCAGAACAGATGGACATTAGATCCGCTTTCTGCTTGCCCAGCCAAACAAATGACCTGCCTTCTCCTTTCCCAGCCTTCCTTCCGCCTTGATATATTCCGCAATTTCCCAGCCTCCTCCCTCGTACTTGATGCACTGCCTCTGAGACATAAACAAATCAAAACAGTCTCTGTTGGCATGGATAGCTTAGTTGAGTTTGGGTACTTCTATTTTTGCATTTTTCGACCTCGGTGAACCCGAACCGACATAGAGAAGAGGAAACTACAGTAGAGCAACAACAAAACTCTTTCTCTGAGTTTAAGCTCTTAGTCTGTGCTCCAGCTGACTCCCTGATATGAATGGACCACCTGGTCTTCAATGTGAGCAGAACCTTCCATGGCCTCCTCTACAGGTACAGCCCCTAAGAGGGTATAAGGACATATCTTAAGTCCTTGGGCTCTATCTCTGCAGGCCACTTCCTCACCAGCAGGCTACAACCAAGACCACTCTCCTTGGTAGCACAAAATAGGACATGGGCTTGTCACAAATGTATAGAAAGGGGTTGAGGGGGCAAGATGAGGCTTTCATTTTGGAATACAGGACATCATGTGTCATCAAGCCTCTCTCTCACTGATGGGAGCAGAGAGAGTGAGAGGGACAGCAATGGGTTTAGATCCAAGGAATGGAGAGACAAAGAAAGAGTTAACAGTAGGTTTCATCTATTTTTCCGACAAGGCCCTACTGTCGTCTGGCTTGAGCTCTTCCCTTTAAATCCTTGCTCGCCATCTCCTATTTCCCCTGTTCCTTCTCCTCTTCTTGTATCAACTAATGCCCCTGTCCAGGGGTTAGCCAAGAAGCCTTGGGGATCCATAAGTTCCAGGCCCAAAATCTCCCTGCGGCCCTCCCTGCCCCGGGACGATAGGAGCATCCGCCCTTGTTCCAGGCTGCCTGTGCTGTTGCACTTCTTTACTGCTCCTCCTGGGTACACCAAGGAGCTGGGCGACAGCAGTGATGTCAGCGACAAGCTGCTCAGTGTCTCTGACAAGTGTTCACTATTGCCCGCTTGGCTGGAGCCACAGCCACCAATTGACGATCCAATGCCTATGCCAAGGTCCTCGTCCGAAGGGTCAATTGAGTCGTCACGGGTGTAGCCCGGACTTGTGCTGCCTCGGCCACTGCTCTGGCTCCGCTGGTGGCCCCTGGTGGCCCGTAGGGTGAGGGCTGATGAGGGGCTTGGCCTTGGTCTCAGAGTCTGGACAGGAGAGGAAGTGGCCGTGCTGCCTTCAGGCTGCTGGAGTGGACACACGAGTGGTAACGTTGCTGTTGGCAATGGCAACTCCAGGTTCTGTGGTGGAGAGATGCTGAAGCTCAGTCCTTCTTCCAGGGTGGTCTGGAGGCTGCCCTCAGAACTGCCCGTAGCCAGGGATGAGTCACTGTGGGATGGGTACTGAACACAGAAGGAAGGGAGAAAAGGGGAGTGGAGCACATTAATCCAATCTGAGCTATAACATGATCACACAAAGACGAAAACGTATCTGTTCACCGTTTAATCTGATGCCTTGCTCAAGCCTCTTCCTCAAGAAATCTTTCTTTGTCTTTGTGTCATCTAACTTCCTCCCCTCCCCCTACCTGTGTGCAGAGCATCCTGCTATGGGCTCCTGGGGAGCGGAGCGAAGCCCAAGAGGCTGGGGAAGTTAGCCTAATGCCCCTCGACAACCGCAGACGTGGAGGTGCCGGGATGGCTGCTGCTGCAGGGTGGAAGAACTCTGCAGGCAGATGGAAGAGAGGAGAAATGCCACTGGCTCCTCCTTCTCCTTCTTTGTTTCTTCCCTCGTTGCTGCTGCTGGAAACGCCACCTTGAGGTTTATAGTACAGTGTATAGTTTATTATGGTATGCACAATAGTAATAATATACACACACACCACCACTTTTATTTGGTCTATCATGTAAGCCACAAAAAAACAGCAAGAAATCAAATCAGAATTTAACTTCGCTGATACATATATATACATTTTAAAATATTTTATTCACCAGGGCTACATTGAGGTGAGCACATATGCGGTTGGTGTGTTTGCATCTCCATCTCCTGCAGTGCTGTCTCTACATCACTGCCAGTGCTGAGGGCCCGGCAGGGCCGACCGAACCCCTGCACCTGGCTCTGCACCACGGTCTGAGTCTGGTGGCCACCTGCATCACTTCCTCCACCTCCAGCCTCCTCGGAGCTGCGAGAGTCACTGCTGCACCTTCCCTGGAAGAGAACAGGACGAACAGAAACGTCATTAAAAAGAAGATAAATCAGACATGTAGGAACAGATTCAATATGAAAAAATAGATAAATGATGTGCTGAAAATTGCTGGGACTTGCTGAAAACTTACATAATTAAATCATTGACATAAACTTGGCTGTAACCTATATTTTGTAAAGTTCCAATTTCTGAATGCAGCATGATGAAAAATAAGTAAAAAAACAGGCCCTCTGGCATCCTGTAGATATCAATCATCTTTTGGCTTTTCATTTAAGTGCGACTGAAGGGGCAAGGAGTGATTATGAGCCGAAAGAGCCTGTTATTGTCATGTTAATGTCATATATTGTTCAATTAATGCTTGGTTAGAAATTTGTGTGTGTGTAATGGATGCAACAGCTGGAAGCAGGATGCAGGAGGCAGATTAAGGCAGGAGTTCAGCTTTGTAAGCTCTTACCTTGTACGTTTTAATTACCATCATGTAGGGACTGCAGAATCATTTTTGTGTGTCTATGCACACGTGTGTGTGTGTGTGTGTGTGTGTATGTGTGGGTACGCTTTTGTGCTTCCATTAGTGTATTGTACCTCTGAGTCACTCAGTCCTAGCCCCTGAACGGCCCCCTTTCAAACAGGCACCCACCCACACCCGTACAAACCTCAAACAGCCTGGGCACACATGCTGAACGCCACCCTCTCTCTCTACACACACACAGACAGACCCCTCCCCTCTTTCCCTCTCTTTTCCCCCTCCTCTAATGAGCAGTGTTTCACAGCCATGCATGGTGGTTGAAGGCTTATCTGGCTATCCTGAACCAAGGAGCATTACCCCATTATAGAGGAGGATATCTAGGAAGGACGGATGATAAGGGGTGGTGATAGAGGGGCTAGAGGGAGGTGCAGAGAAGCTGTGCAATTACCAGAGGGGTAGCACTGTGAAAGGAGAAGCATGAAAGATAAAGTCAAAAGGGGGAGTGCGGGTGCAAGTGAAGGAGAGGGAGGCAAGAGAGCCACCCAGGATTGCAACTAGGTAGAAGGTAGTTTTATTCATGAGAAAGGTCTGTGGTGGAGAACGACTGTGGATTCTTCAAAGACAAAACAGTTACCAGTGATACAGACAGAGGGAGATACAGGGGGCTTTGGGGCTTATAGCTGTAATCCACAAGAGAGTCTACAGCATAGCTTTGAAACAGATTTTATAATGGTCATTTGTTTTGAGCTTCCTGGAATTAATATAAAAAAATCATCACTGAGCCTCTACCATTGTTTATGCTAACCCTCTTTGGGGAGTAGGACACACTGCTGGTATATGGTTCACGTCAAGTACAAAGGAGTGGGCATACTAAGAAGTTAATCACTGTGAATTTCTTGCGCAACTGGTATTGTACCGGTCGCTGCATCTTCTTTTTCGTTCTCTAAAGCCTTTTTTTGCTCCAACATATGTGTGTCTTAAAAGTCTGTGTTAAAGAGATAAGCAGGTACACAACCTAACTAAATGAACCTGGTGCTAACATTAAAGCAGGTGTTCGCTCTCTGTCTCTCTCTCACACACACACACAACATGCTGTTTTAGTAGTTTTTGCTGTTACTTATATTCTATTCACTATATTCTAGTTATTACTGGGATGAATGTCATTTTATTAGGATTTTTATCTGAGCAGTGTAAAGACCAAGTTCTGGGAAGAGTCAATACAATAATGTCTGTGTAAATTGCACATTATTATCTCTGATCAAAGCTCAGCTCCAACTTTCTTTACCAGTATAATCTGAGTAAAGACTTCATACTGTAAATCAGAGTAGACGTACTGTCATGCAAATATGTGGAATCCATAAAACAAATGTTTGCCAGATCCATTCTGCATTACATAGGGATATGGCATTTTTCAGGGCGTATGAAAGATGTATGAAAGATTTTTTCAAAAGTCCCTTTCCCACCTCACTCTGCTGATACCCACCTTGCCCTCTCGCACCATTAGCTGATAGGCAGTATGTTCATCCAGGCTAAGGTCATCTGGCAGGGCAGGAGATGAGGACTTGTCTGACAGTTGCTCTGACTTCAGTGACGCCTGCTCAATCTCTGCCATCCTGATATGCTGCAAAAATGTTTCTCTGTTATTCATGTCTCAGAAGAGGAAGAGCCAGGGAATAGGAGCAGTAAATGTTTCAGACTGCCTAGACTGAATTAATACCATGGTCTCATCTCACTTATTCTATGGCTCACAACAACCAAAGAATTCAGTATCTTACATCTTTGTGTACAGAGATATTACATTTCTAAAAGATCAGCAACAATGTTTTGAAGATGTCTCTCATGATTCAGTTGTTTATACACTATCTCTCATAGGCCAATATGAGCTGCACAGACAAGATGGGTAAAACCTCCACCAAGTTTCGATACGCTTCACCAGATGTTGACAATTCAAAGTGCAAAGTCCAAAATGCCGTGGCACCTGTCTGTAAAGAGAGCAGGGTGAGAGATTTCAAGAAGTAATAACATTGCTTGGTCATCATCAGTTGAACAAATATTTCCCAGTGCCACAAAGTAGTAGGTGACGAGAAGCTGAGAGGCGAGAGGCCGATATCCAAGCAGTGCGTATACAGTCGTTTTTGTGTGTGCACCTTCACCTACATCTGCATGTATATGTAAGCGAGAGTGAAGAGATGGGTTTTGTCCATCAGGGGTGGTGTTGTAGCGGCACCAGAACCTCATAATTCTGCCTCTACAGCTAACTGAGTATGTTTCCAAACAGCAACTGCACAATAAAATGTTGCTGTGTGTATGGTAATGGTGTCACAGTGTTTGTCATACTCTCACACCCTTACAGCAATACTGACGAGACAACATTACCAAACACAGAATATTTGGGAAGTGACAACAATTATTCCAACTGTTACCACCGCTCTCCCTCATTTGTTCCAACTTTAGCTCCAGCTAAGTTTGTTTCATCAGGACTGCAGGTAACTCAGCCCATATGGCTATTGAATTGGTTTTAAATTATCGCTACATGAGCCTCCAGTGAGCTCAAGCTTCTCGGCTGCCACTCTTCTCTATTCCTCCCCTTAGAGCAATTTTGTGCACAATCTCAAAACATACTGCAAACAGTGAGCTGGAGTGGAATTTCAGGGTTCTGGGGGTGCTATGATGTGCTCAAGCAGTGTTTCTTTAAAAGAGACAGAGCAATAAATAGCCAGAGAGAAGCATTAAAAAGGGTACTTAAAAAGGGCCAAGTGAAATCCAATGGAGTGAGGCCTGTTAGCGATATATTAACACATGGCCGTAGGTGAGAAAGACAAAGAGGCTCATAGCAAAAGATTCATGGCTGATATGCAGCAGTAAATTACCATTGCCCAAGAAGCCCCCAGGGGAGAGAGAAAGAGAGAGAGAGAGGGTGGGATGAGGATCGGCAGAAGCAGAGCAATACAACTCATTAATTTAAAGGACAACTTTGTAGTTTCTCTGTATATCGTCCGTCGCTAATGCTACCATGTGACGGTACTATATCTGCCAACTTGCACTGTGTCTCATTGTTCTGTTCTTAGACCTCTTGGGACTACTTCTTTGATGAAATCCGCCAATGTATGACCATTTGCCAGAGTCCATTCTCGTCATGCAGGGTCATCGTGGAATATATCTTGCCTAACAAATACCATTTTTGACCACATGACCCGCTCATGGCCGTAGATCACCCCTGGTCTGCCCCCTGTCAGAAAATGTGGCTGTACTAGAACTATGCTGTAAAAAGCAAACAAGCAATATTAATTCAAAGCGTAGCTTTACTGTGGATTAGCCTCTGCCTCATCATCAAAATAGCTCCGGACGCTTCAGATGCCGACTTTCAAGATCCTTCCAAAAATCCTTATCTGGCTATCCAGAAATGACTTTGTGGAATGCATGAGAAGTGTCTCCTAATGCTAGCGACAGAATAAATGTCCAAGACCTTCACTGCTCCATTGAACTGTTCCCTGCAGACTCAACTGTATTCAGTCTCAAGTTGCGGTTGCTCTCAAGTCCTTATTAGGCAGTTTCTTGATGAATATTTCCACTGTCACACACACGCTGTACCCAGGAGTCCCTCTGTGCCTTCCTGTCCCCTTAAACACAATAAGACTGTACATAACTCTCAGCAGTGAAAGACTCATCTGTCTGAAAATGGCATACACCCACACACACTCTCTCTCTCACACACACACACACAAACAAACAATATGTAAGTATTATGGTTGAAGAACATGGGAAATTGAAGGAGAACAGTACAGGATCAGATACAGTAAATCAGAGATAATACAGTAGGTGGATAGTCATAGAAGTGGGGGGGACAGATGGAAAGAGGAAGCATGTAAAAGAGGGAAGAAAGATTGATGGTTTGACAGCATCTGCAGACAGGCAGAAAGTAGGACTGACAGGTGGGAAGGTGTAGAGCCCAGTTATTGCTTCTTCTGAGCTGACCCATCGCACTTTGTCATTGTGATGGACAACACTGGCACAGGACAGTATGTTCGTGAGTGTTTTTGTTTTTTTTTTTTATTTTATGAAGGATCTTCTGTGTACAAAATGCCCCAAAATGCAAGCACGAACAAAGGAGTGTGTTAGTGTGTGCATACATGCAGGCATATCGGGAATGGTTGCTTGTGTGTATGCATGCATAGGGCCTCATTAATCCACATTTCTGCTCATATGGAAAGTTGATATCATCTTGTGTTGTTACTGTGTTTAATTAAGGGCCAACATTCCCTTTGTGTTATACTGTACACATACAGTGGTTGACACGCTTTACAGAGCATGAACTTTCCATTTGAACTGCTTTGTGTGATGAATGAAGCCCTGTGTGTGTGTGTATGTCCATGAAAGTACGTGCAAATGCATGTTCCTGTGTGTCCCCTTGTTGCAAATCTGCATGCATGCAACGCAGTCCCAAACATCATGGTGCGTGTGTGTGTGCCTGCGTGCATGAATGTGTGTATGTGTGTGTATTCGGGGTTTCAGAACTACTGAGTTTTACTATATTGCAGATAGTAGTTTGGTTTAGCAAGCAACCACACCACATTCTAATCAATGAAACCTCTCGTGTGTGTGTGTGTATACTGCCTGTATATCCTGTACACCTGTATATTTTTGCACATGTATTTGTGCCATGTTTCCATGTTCCCTCTTATATTTCTACCCTCACAAATATTTGGGGCTTGTATCCATTGTGAATTTATTTCAAAATGTCCCACAAGTTTATTTTCATGGAGCCTTATTTACAAAGCACTGCAGAGCAAGGAATCGGCACGGGCGTAAAAGCATTTTAGATATTAAGATAATCCCTGTAAGGACTAAAAAACTGCATGTACATACGGTCATATAAACCTAAAGAATATTGGTAAATGTGGCATTTGTTTGCGCCACAAAACTGCGTACTTTGCAGAAAACTAACTAAAAAAGGTTAAAATTTACATTTATTCAACAAGAAACTGAAGGTATAACAGCAACGACTTGGGTCTCTCACATCTGGGACTGTGTTAATGCATTTTAAAGCTTCAACAATGTTCCGTACCTATCACTAAACACGATAATCAACCAGGAAATGGTAAATCTAGTTTAGCTAAAATATGTGAGTGTAGATACACACAGTACCTAAACCAAATATACTATGAATACTCTGGCTGACTGACTCTGGCTGCTGTGTGGTCGACTGAACATGCTGCTCGCTTTCGCTCAGCGAATGTAGCTGCCAAGCCAAGAAACTGCAGCAACAGCGAGCAGCGAAGACTGCTGATTTACCTGCAACTCTCTTTATGGGTAAGAATAATATTTAAAATGTCACAAGAGTTGGTGGTGAGCTCATTTTTCTTGATAAAATTGCTAAAGGGGTTATAAACGTGACTAACTCTAGCAACATGGTTTCTAAATTGGCAACACTGGGGTAGTTTCTTTGTGAATAGATTTTCTAACCTGAGTTGGGAGTATCCTGACATGTTTGATAAATATGGGCCTTCAGGTTGGTCTTGTAAAGCTCAGTGGGTAGAGCCTGTCTCTAACAACGTTCGTGTTAAAAATGTATGCATCTATCCATGGTACTGTGAATAGATGTGTCAAATGTTTTTAAAAATAGATGCTGGTGATTCTGTTTCTCTTATAAATTCAAACCACAAGGATGAATTTAATATCTGAGGCTATCGCCCTCATTCGCTGTGTGTGTGTGTGTGTGTGTGTCTGTACTCATGCGTGTTCAGGGTGGTACCTCTTGTGGGTGGCCCTTGCAGTCTTTGCAGATGGGTGGAGGAGAGGAGTAGTGGTGGAAGACAGAACCGGAGAGGTTGTCGATCATCAGCATCTCCCCCTCCAGCGTATCCTTGATCAGGAGAGACACGCTGTCCAGCCACTGGCTCTCCTGGAACACATACACACGTACACACACGGACACATACACACGGGACGCAGGCCGGCAGACCAGTATTGCACGCAGGCGCAAACATGTGCACATGCGGACATGCGAGGACAAAGAACACGCAGGGAAATGCATACACCATCGTAAGGGTTATAAAAATGTCATGTGTGCACACGGAGGTATGCTTGTATACTTTATGTTAACACACACAAATACAAACAGTTAAATATGAGTATATTCACCCACACACACGTAGATTCCACACGACTTAACCCTTCATTTCTAAAAATTCCCCCACGAAACTAAAAAAAAAAAGCCTCTTTCTCTGTATCATGTACAAACAAACCAGAACAAATCCACCTCTCATACTATGACGGCCTTTAGGGCTAAACACTGTTCTCTTTTGGAAAAAGGCTCCTCAATAATATGACTCCAAACCCTCATTAGCCAAGTAACACATAATTTTACTATCAAAGCCTTGAGCACTGAGAGCGGTGCAATTACATTTGATATATCACCTCAATTAGACTGTTCAATACCTTGTTGAAACAATTTAAGATTTAAGCATTTGCTTTGTGCTCTGGGTATTATTAGGTTTAAAGCAATTTAGACTGAATCAGTCTGAGCTTTTCCTTCGACTTAAATGATCCCCCCCCTTGCTTGAATCTCATCTGCCAGATTGCTTTCCCCTAAACTCAATCTGGCAGAAAAAGGAAAACTACGGACAGAAAAAGGAAAGTACTTTAAAAATGATTTCTGTGTTTCTTGGCAGTGCACTGGATTTCACAATGAATTGGATGCATTGTGCCTGTAGCACATTCATAACAACCAAAATAACTGTATTACATCAGCAGATATATCCCAAAAGATGCTGCGAAACAAGGTCACTCCTCTTCAATCCCCACACACAAGCCTATTTTGATAACGCATTTCTACAACGCTGCTTATGGAACTATACTTAGATCTGTTATGCAAAGACACACTTCTGACTCATGCTGTTATATTACAGTCACTCATGGCTCATGTTTTGAAAATGAGGGGGCTAAGAATTCAAGAGACAGGTTACTGTACTCCCAGGAATATAAATATACTTAAATCACGCTGGTTTATAACAGTGTTGCAGTGCCACATTTTGGCGCAAAGACAACCTCACTGCAAGGCTGACTCTACCATATCCACCTCTTTTAACACATGGATGTATAAAAAAAAAAAAACACTTCTTTATCCCTCTCTCTCCCTCTCTCTCTCATGCAGACAGTCCCAAGATAGTCCATTCTGTGTAGGTGGAGAGCTCAATATAAAAATAATGTTTGATTGACTGCGGTGGCCTATGTGCTGGCCTCCATTAATAACTGTATTAGTGGACAACAATAGGGCCGTCTACAAGAAATGGAAGTTAAGAGAGAGAGAGAGAGAGCTGAAATTAATTACTGCGTCTATCTGACTGTCACTGGCTCAGCTATTATCTCTCTTATTCCCTTACTCTCTCCAGCGCTCTGTGTCGACTTCCTACAGCGTTCCCTCTAGTCTTTGCAATATATTACTAGTGTTTCACCATGGAGTCCAAAATGAATTTTTCACCCTATATTATGCCGCATTATAGAACACACTAGTTGTAGCTGCCATCTTTCTTGAGCTCTTAAAGGCTATACACTGTATATCATCAGTGTCTTCTGATTCATCAACGCTCTTTGGGTATAGAAACAATCAATTTTATGGATGACTGAAGTACTTTAACATTGTTTATAAATATAGTGTGCACAGTAAAATGGTCGTTTGGCTGGAGAAGCTACTGGTAATATTACGACAATATGCGGAGGTTCAAAAGATTTTTGAAGCGCCACAGCACTCGGAGTCACAATGTTTGGGTTTGTACACTTCCTCGCAAGCCGCACAAACATACACACGCTCGCACAACAGGACCTGTGCACTAAATAAATTGCATCGGCCTGCCAAATCCCTTATTGCATCACTTGAGAGACAGAGAATGAGAGAGAAAGAGAGAGAGAGAGGGGGGGAGGATGCTGCCAGTGTGTTCTCCCTGGTCTGCATTAAGTTCCTTTGTCAGCCAGCACTGAGCTAAAAATGGCTCTGTGAAGCCAACTTTAGCTCTACAAAAGGTGAGACACTTCATGGCGGCCGGTGAGTCATCGTTTTGTGTATTTCTGTGCGGCTATCTCAGACTATCATTAGCGATTTCATAATGGAAGAGTGTGTCTCAGCTGTCAGACTGTTAGTAGAAATGAGAGGCCATCTGCTCTCGCGCCAAGATATAGGCGGTGACACTATCATTTCAAAAATGGTAACCTGTGCATGCGCGTCTACAAGCTCACCTAGCGAGTATTAAAAGGTTAATAAAGCTGAAATGAGAAAAGCTTAATTGAGAAAGCAAAAATTGCTCATCTCTCCTTGCTGACAACATGGGTTGTAATGACTTCAGTAAAGACAAAAATACACTTTAAATAGGTAAAATGAAAATATATGGCCTTGCCTTGACTTTCACCTTCCTAATATCTTTTATATCTCTTTAGTAGTTTGGTTTAATTTTGAAAAACGCCTTTAATTCCAACCTACATTCCTACATTTATATTCATTAGTTTCTTGCACATGTGCAATGTTGCCATTAAGGCACAGCTTAGTGTCTCTTTCACCCTTTCCTTATATCTGCCTTTGCTTTTTTTATTCCTTCTCTTTGTGTTAACGTTTAACCTCCCTTGCCCTCCCTTCCTTCCCACAAAATCTGTAAAAGAAAAAGAACAAAAGTACAGGAACGAATTATACAAAGAGATTGGAAAAATAACTAAGTATAATCATGCAATGTGGCTGTCAGTCAGTTTAACAAAAAGAGACAGAGCGACGATTCCCTACTCTCTCCCATGTCAGCACCATTCCAACACTATACAGAAATTACTGTCGTATTGTTTACCTCTTTTGTGTTCTGCCAGCTTGTGGATCGAATATATAATTTTCTCTGCAGGAAATAATGCATTGATACTGTTTGAAGAGAAGCAAACTGACAGGCAGCCAGAGAAACAGAAAAGATTACCTAAAAGTAGGGATGTCTCTGTTACCTTCTTTACTCCAGTCCATATCTTCATACATAATACAACTTCTAGCCATACTTTCCATACCTTCCTACTATATCGTCAGAGTGTACACTGCAGGGACGTTGTATTTAGGTAAATGTATGCCTGTTGCATACAAAACAGAGGCATCGTTCAGCTGGAAAATGAAATGGTTGCTATGCAAACATTCATTTTTTTTTAGCCCAAGGTACCTTCACTGCCTTGCTGGCACAGACTGTCATTTTAGCAGGAACTGCTGGCCAATGTTGACGTCGCTCTGCAGTTTCATTACAATGTGCTGCATTACGCGATGGTTCCACTGTTTTAAAGGACCACAGCGGAGCTTTACAGGTAAGCTACAGCTGGGTCACACTGGGGATATAAAAAGAAGATAGCGGAAATGTTTCCATAGTAAAAAAAAAAAAAAAAAAAAAGCCGATCTGATGATATGCTCCGATCCCAATCCAGCAGATTGGCTCGAGACATCCCTACTTACAGACACAAACACACGCACACAACCCACCCACATATGGAAACACCACACATACAAAATAGGCCTTTCACACTACCAGGAATAAAATGTAAGAATAGTTCTTCTCTCGTTCTCTCTCTCTCACACACACACAGAAATACACTCACTTGTGCTGGTGAGTACAGGGTCCGGCTGGAGTCACGGGAGCCGTACGCCCCTGGGTGCGCAGTGGCCGATGAATGCCGCATCTTTCTCGCTCCTTCTCCCCTATCTCCTCTGGCACCTCCTCTCTCCTTTGCCCCTGCTGTGCCTCCGGGCCCTGATCCAGCAGCGACTAACCCTTTGTCCATCCTTGCACCCCCACAGCTGGGGGCGCCCATGCAACAGAGGGTGCCCTGGGCCAGCTCCAGCTCAATTTCTGCATCCATCTCCGCCTCCTCTTGGGCCTCCTTGTTGGAGTCGTCCAGGTGCTTCATCAGCACGGCCACCACCACATTGATGAGCACGAACTGGGCGGTGAGCACGAAGGAGACAAAGTACATGGGCGAGATAAACTGAAGGCTAGGATTGCAGGCATAGTCCACATCGGTGCCGTGGTCTGGTGGGCACTCCCGCAATGTGTCCTGGTGTCACACAGGCAGAAGATGAGGAAAAAGGTCACGTCTTTTTGGATGAAGTTTTTTGAAGATACAGGAGGTGGACAAATTTACAGGGTCACCTCAACATGACATAACATCTAAAACGACAGAGTCAAAGAGGCGTTGACTGATGTAACGTTGTGGTAATTTAAAGGTTATAGTTTTGTTTTACATCATTGGCGTTTTCCTGTATGAAACGGTACATTAGTTTGAGGTCTCCTTTTTCTTCTGTAGCATTATTCTAGTGGTTTTCAACTCTAACATGTACACAGTGGAGTTCAGCCGGAGCAGAACCAGAGTGACAAGTGTTTTCTGGAGGAAGTATACATATCTCACCCAGGCTGTGACCACACGCAACAATTTTAGCCCTCTGAGCCAAAGCTGCTCCTGTCTGTCTAATTTAGCGTGACATTTACACACTCCTTCACACGACATCTCTCCTTTCTGCCTTCGCTGCCTTTCCATCTTCTTTCTTTCCATTATTTTTTGTTCTGTCATCTTCAAAATCTTTGCTTTCACTCTTTGCTGCTCTACCTGTGTCCCTCCTCCTACCCTTTTTTCACTTGTGCTGCAATTTTCCCTCTAGAGGCGAGAAATCATAATAACCAGTAAGTTCTTTTAACCCCCTTCCCGTCTCCTCTCTTATTACAGTTCGCTGGAGCCTCTTTTTCTCCCCACTGCCCTCTTACCTGCCTTCCTCTCCCTCATTATTTCCTCTCTTGCCTATCGTCACTGCATGACTAATTACCACTCTGCCTCACCTGCTTCTTACTACACCAAAGCAGGTCTACCTCTCTCACAGCCCGGGTAGTAATTTGACGACTAAAATGACAGAGATTTACTCTGAGAGGTAGCATCTGTGGCCCGCTGGTTTGCTTCATGGCCTGCAACTATCCACACTGCCTGTATCCAATGTGTGTTTAATGGTCCACGCCCGACACGCTCCAGTGTAATCTCTATTCCCCTTGCAGCCTAGATGTGCGCAGAAGTGGTCATAGCCTCTGGTAGTAGATGTGTGTTCAGGGGAAATTGGTGCGAGGCACAGTCACTCAGCCGCTGGTGCTGAGCAAGCACAATTCCTTTTCATTGGTAAGCAAGGTGGATGAGAGAAACTGAGGAGTTTGTCTCTCTCTCTTTATTCTTTATTTAGCTGTTTTTTTCTCCTTTTAAAACACAAATATTAAGTAGGTCGCGTGAAGTTTGTCATCATGCTGTGTACCGCAGAGTGAGGCTTTGCACGCTGTGTTCTGAATGCAACTTTGTACCTTCATGATGCCATTCCAGTTGTCGCCCGTGGAGACTTGAAACAAAGTAAGGAAGGCCATGCCAAAGTTTTCAAAAGTAGCGTGACGACTCATTCCTTCACATGGATAGTCTGCATTGCAAACTGAAGATGAGAGTAAAGTTGGTGTATGGAGGGAGAGGAGAAGTTATCGGATTACAGATAAGGAAGAGGTGGTGAGGGGATAAAGAGGAAGAGAAAATAGAACAGGAAGAGAACAGGGTTAACAAAAGAAGAAGAGACCAACACTTAACATGTCATTACTCCCAAAAACTGCAGAAGCATGCATCGTTTCTGTTGCTAAGCTGCCTAGATGGCTGTCTAAACAAGCCAAATCAGTGCAGACACAGTCTGTTATCAAATCAGTAGCAATGTGACCAAACACTCCATTTGTCTTTGAGCTTATATCCCAAGATAATCTCTGGAATGGCCTCAAGAAAGAGACATTTGCATTTGTCACTAATCCTTTCTCCTGCCAAGCTCCAATAGGAAGCAATGTTGCCACTGGCTGCAGCTGCAGCACACAAGGGAAATGTGACAGTTTGGAAGATATATCTTCTAACTTCAATGGGGATATTTTAGGAAAGTACTTATGTATCAGAATACTGGAGAGTGGGTTGATTCCCTAATGGCTGTCTGACTGCAGGAGAGAGAAGTGATGAAAAGGAATAAAGGATGGAAAGGTTATAAGGAGATTTTCACGCTGGAGTCATTTTGCTTTTATGTGCATAAGATACGTTTACTGTAATGAGTCACAAAAGCTCAAAGCCAATTTTATTTACAAATCAGTACAGACGTTGACATATGTTGACCTATAGTGATGTGTGCGCAACGTTCCCTTCAACTAGTTGGAATAATCCTTCCATCTCAACAGTACCATGTACATACGTTTGTAATATATGTGATGAAAGGACTAATTCAACGCTTTTGTACACTACATACAGCATATAATGGTGAATATAATGTTACATAATAATACAAAGTTTCGCCTTGAGATCAAAGAGTAGCCCATCAACTGTAACAAGAAAATCTGTCTGTTCAAAATCCTCGAATTAACCCAGATTCTCCTGCACACAATTCCCCGTTGAAAGCCCAAAGGAAGCTGGAGCTACGGCTTCACAGATTCCCCTTTTTAATATTTATGCTATTATGTTGGCCAAAATATCCTAATTGTTTTTTCACAATATGTTATCACTGCATCATGTAAGTGTTAATGAATGAGATGTTGTCTCTACTGTTACTGGTGCCAGGGTTCATGGAAAAAATACATGGATTATACATTCATAATAATCAATCATTAAAGTGCAATGGTAGGGGAAAAAAAAGGTTTTATGTGAACTACTCAGTTGTATCATCTTGATTGATGTACTTACCAAGTTCTCCAAAAAGCTCTACTCCTAAGGCGGCGTAGATGAAAAACAGCAGCATGAAGAGCAGGCCCAGGTTACCCACCTGCAACACACAGACACACACACAGATACACACAAACACACATGTAGACGCAGCCACAGACAAGACAACATCTTACCATGCACATGTTATAAACTATTTGACAACATTCTAACATCTGCAACAGCAAAATACTACCCAAAGAACTTTATGGTGATGTTTTACGCTTTGGCTATGTTGAATGCTCAAGAGAGTTTTTAGTGAACAGCAATAAAAATCCTGAAATGCTGGCCTGATGCAAAATGTCTTTTAACAAAAAAACAGATCAATAAGTCAACTGTAATGGGACTTGTAATAAATCATCTATAAACCTTATTTTAAATTACCACTCAAGTCAGTCGTCTTAAAGCAACTCACCATTTTTACCACCTTTTTAAACAGTCCTCATATAATTTGAAGAATGCAACATTGTTCACATTGCTACTGAACAAATTAGCAGTAAATCAAACACAGCATGTAGTGCATTAAAAACGTTGCATAGGACTCCAACTTGCTTCTAGCCTGCTGCTTCTATATCCTGCTTACTTCTGCAGACCATGGCACAGCTTCCTCTGAGGTTTTGATACCGCTGAACCCCTGCATGCTGTTGTGCATTTTTGAGTTTGGGGGGTTTGGGATTTGGCTCGGTTCCACCACAGAACTGCCTTCTGTTACCACAACCTAATGGTGATGATGATGTTGTACGGTAAACACTCAGGGCAAAATCTAATCCCATTACAGGGATACAAAACCCAGTCTCCTATTCACTGTCTTTAACACTCTGCTAACAACACTGCTCCACCGGGAATGAGAAAACGCACTGACAAATAGTTACTATAATTATACTCCATGTGTTCTAAAGAAAGGTTTAGAGCACTCCACCTGTTTTTCAGGGGGAAGACACTGGAAATGTGCTGTTTACTTGTAGAGTTCTGTCTAGGAATAATGCATCATCATTATGACAAAGACAGATCCTACTCTAGAGATATTACACACAGACTACAATGCAAACAAAGTTTATTTAAAGTACTTATGTTAAAATGTTTGTGGCAGTTCTGGCTATAGTGATGCTGCAGAAATCTGTAAAGAAAAAATCATGGTGAAAACAACTCTCAGCAAATAGGAGCCAAGTCAAACGACTGTGATTGCATTTAGGTTACATGAAACTGAACCACAATATATTTCATGCAATGTCATTTCTAGCAGATGAAAAACTGCATTTATTAGAATCCCCTCTCTTATAATGAAGGTTTATACTGTATATGTATGCATATTATTTACTTTTATTTTACATTTATTTAAGATAAATAATTTAAGGATTAATTGTTGTTTACAATAACAAACTGGCATATCTTCTTCTCTCCTTTGAATTTGACCACATACACAACTGGCAGGGGGATATCAGCAAAATCTCAATAAGAATATACCATTATTTGCATGCATATAACACAGTAGACTTGTTTATCAACATCCACATTATGAGTTTACTTTTAATATAGACAAATACGGCCCATTACATGCAGAGTGGTCCAATGAGTCCCCTTGGTTTTAAAGTAATGGGGGTAATTGCCATGCAACCTTTCATTTGGAGTGCTGTAATAATTCTACATGTGAGTGTTCTGGGGTTTGCCTCAAGTACATCTTTTAAGTTAGTGCTACCCTGCCTGGTGTACTTAACAATCTGTGCTTCATAATGGCCTGAGCCTATGAGGGATCCAGGATAAGGATGCATGCACTTTTGAGAAAGTTTTACTAGGAGGAACTTAATAGTATATTCAATGCAGATGTATATAGCAATAACTTACACTCTACTAGATGAAGCTAAGCATGAGCATTACTATTTATTTGAACTAGTTTTTGCACAAATGTCCAAAGATTTTGGTCTCTCTTTTTTTATTTTTTTTATTTTAATGACTTAATTTGAAAAGAAGGACGAAGACAAGCATTCTCATCATCAATTATTTAAGCTGAGTACTAATTGTTTCGGGGACAGGCCTCCTAAAATGGAAATGGCCTACCATGTTGTGTCTATATCTGCTTAAAGCTATTCTGGAGGTTTCTCAGCCGTTCCCAAAGAAGAAATAAAACAACTGGCTTGACTTTAGTGCCAACATGATATAGGCTATTAGTGTTAGTGAGCAGGGTGTTGCAGCTCTTTTGCATCAGTTGGGGAGGAGAGGATAATGAAGACTGCTTGTGGGTAAAATGACTTTGTCTTACTACATCTTTGTAAATACAGGCCATAAAACTGCATTTCTCCTAATATGTCAATGAGCTATTAAGCTTACTCGCCCATTTAGTGCAAGTGTATGGAGCCCCCATTACATCTCCATGTCCTGTCACATCACATTTAATCTCATAAATAATTATTCTAGCAAAGATCTGTCTCTGTGTGCCCTCGTGGAATTATTCATATTCTTCGCATTCTTATACCAATAGCAGTGTTCTTTTGTGAGGCTGTATCATTAAGCCTTTGTTGAAATGTCAATACTGTCTTCAATATCCTATGCAATGTAGAAATGCTGGCAGCTTGCCTTTTCATTTTCACAGTAAAAGACAGTGTAATATCACCTCAGGTTTATTTCTCGCCAGGTGTAACACTTTCACTCTCACCATTTCAGCATCTCAATATACACACACAGCCATACACGGAGAAGGAGACCGCCTGGAATTGTTTAATTAGCCCTAGTTTTAATTACCTCCCCTGGTGCCCTTGGGATAGAGCAAAGGGCTCAGTGTTAATGAGAGGGGGATCAATAGAAAAGAAAGACAAGGAATCTGTTCTCCCTCACCCCTGCCTGCCCTCCTTTCACCGCACCACCTGTTTCCCTCTGTTTACTTCCCCTGACTTTTGATGGTCAATGGGTCAGACTGTGTGTTTGTCTGACTGGGCGACTGCATGCCCATAAATGAGGCTGTACACCAGCGAACACTGTCTGTCTAGACAACTGCCTTTCTTTTAAGGAGTAGTTTAACATTTTGGGAAATTCTCTATTCGCTTTCTCGCCAAGAGTTCAAGATCGATAAAACCACTGTAACCAACAGCTGGTTAGATTAGCTTAGTTTTAACAGATGGGTTTTTGTACGGGATAAACCAATGTCATATAACGTGATGTCATTTAAATATAAACATTATCTATGTCTCCTATCTCCTATTTTATTCTTAGTTTATAAGATCATGTTAGAAAGAAAACATACAGTCAGCAAAAAAAGTGGGCAAAGATGCATTCTGGGATTTTTTCTAGGGAGTTAAACTTTCAGCAGACTGGAATGATTTTGACACTGGGACGGCCTAAAAACTGTTTCACTCTGTGGACATTTCACCACCAAATGAACTACAGGCTGGTTTGAGAAGCTCCCACTGTTTCTAACACGCTGTGGTCGCAGTCGGGATCTGGGTACTCTCCATGGTGCTGAAAGTGAAAACAAGACAAAGCCTCTGTGTGTGTGTGTGTGTGTGTGTGTGTGTGTGTGTGTGTGTGTGTCTGTGCACGTGTGTGTGTGTGTGTGTCAGTCTACCAGTCTGTGGCACGAATGAGTCATCTATTAGAGTTGCCTACAGGCCGACAGAGAAAAAGAAATGGGGGGTGGGGGCCGGCACCACCCTGGTTATTGACTGGGACTGGCCAACTTTCTCTCTGGGAGTGCGGTGTGTGTCTGTTAGGAAAAGAGACAGAGACAGTGAAGGAGTGTTTGGGTGCGTACCTGAGGCAGGGCTTGGACCACGGTATCCAACAGGGCTCTCATTCCTGTCGCCATCTTGAGCAGCTTCAGCACTGTGCGTGTGTGTGTGTGTGAGACAGAGAGACAGAGAGAGATTTTAAGTGTGCGTATTTAGGGGGAAATCCCTAAGGTTCAATTACAGACTAAATGGGAAACATTAAACTGTGGAAAGGTCAGTTCTTAATTTACACCCTGTGTAACACACTCACACACACATACACGCACACACATGGACACATGCGCTGCTGTGCTACAGCCTGTAAAACCTGTAAAAGTTATTAACAGTTTCAATAGTTATGTATTGCATATTACACACAGGGCTAGTGTATATACCTCGAGCTATCCTCAGCACTCTCATGATCCTGATAATAGTGGGGTTGATGGGTAAGGCAGCACTGATCTCAATCTCCTCCAGAGTGATGCCCATCACTGACAGAAGCACAATGGCCAGGTCCAACTGGTTCCACCTAGCATGAGCACACACACGCTTATGTGACGGTGGAAGGTGCATAGAAGCATTGCAACACACACACACACAAAGCAAATATAAACACAACAAACTGCACACTGAAAGGTTTGCTGGGAAACATGTTTAGAAAAAGATGAAGTCATAGTTACGCTGTCGTACTGTACGTTGTACGCTCAGGGCTGTCTGAAGATTTCTGACCCTTGTTAAACACGTCTGTAGTTAATCATCTGTCACCTTTCAACACATTACTCTCTCTTAAGATCTGCACATTTCTGCTAGTGATGCTACATTGCCTCATCCCCAAAAGCCCTTAATAAATTCATCATGTGCAGCAAAATGCTTGTCAGACAATTTATTTTTCCGGCTTGAGGACAGATGGTAAACAGATGTTGCCGTATCAGATGAATATGGTAGGGAATCAAAGAGCTTGAAGCTATCATAGTCACTGCGATATCTGACTTAAGGGCACCCGTTTTCACCTGATGTAACTATTCCACTATTGTCTAGCCTTTATCGCCTCATGTAATTGCCTCGGCAGATATTGCAGTTCTCATTTATCTTCTCAGTTTTTTAGATGATAGCTTTAAAACTGTGTGAAAAGGTAAATCAGGTGCACATCTGAGCTGAGATCTTAAATCAAGGCACAAAGGGTGCTAAAACATTTGCCACTGCCAATTCATTTGTCAGACTGCATGCCAAAGTCTCTCATTTAAAATGCCAATGACAACAGCGTATCAACTGCAGCCCGTAACTCATTAGCATCACGTGCATGATCATGTTTCCCTCTGTTGTTAGGACTGTGGGTGTAACTCTTTTTTTCCCCCCACATTTTTATTCCAGTCTTACCAACCATCGCATATGACGATGCATCAACCAGCAGCCATCAAGCTCATTATGGCGGCAGATGGCAGCTACCTTTGTTCATATTTACAATATCACTTCAACACAAAGCCATCTAAACAGTGTAGATCATCCGGGAAAAGTGCACCTGTAACTCATCTGAAGGTTGACTTTAATGCGTGTTTTCATATCTCCTTTAAGGTCAGCCTTTTTGAGAGAACATTTTGGTAAGGCACACATATTTTTTATACAGTACGCATTCACTTACATAAACTTACAATACGTGGCGGCACATGGTTTGTGTGTTACCTGCTACTCTATTGACCCAGTTCTTAGCTGGTCTAAAGAGTCACCCCAGGCTATAAATCACACTATGTACAGTGACTGCTCACGGTTGTTGCTGACACTACATAAAAAAAGACAAAGTGCCAGCTGGTAACTGTGTGATAAATTCTCTCTATATCCGCCCATCTCCTTCTCATTTCATTGCTCATTTGTCCTCCTCCTTTTTTGTCTTTGATCAGTCCAGCTTCCCCTCCTATGTATTAACAGTCTCTACCCTATCTCTCTCTCTCCCTCTCCCTCTGCCACTTCATCTCTCTCGCTCTTAACTGTACCTCCTTATCCTCCCTCTCTCTTTCTCTGTTCACTAACTAAAATAGGTCAATGACATTAGACTACCATCGGTGTAATATAAGCTCCCAAATCTGTTTCTGCCTTTAATTAGTCACCACACATCCCCGAGAAGAATAAGACATCCATCTCGTCACTGTGCACATTCGGGTGAATGACAGATCAATTAGCCTGAGCTCTGAGTGAATGAATGTGGGAGGGCGCAGGCTGGTGCTGAGGTGTGTTTCCCATGGAGGTCAAACAAAGTTGAGTACAGTGAATTGGAGAAATGGAGAGTGAAGCTGGATCACATGCAGAGAGCTAACAGACAGTTCAGTTTTGTTCAGCTGAACGAAGCTGTAGTTGAACAGTTTCTTTAAACAGGCCTATATTTTTTTTATATGATTACAGTGAAAAACTGTCCTCATGAAAGGATTGTCATATCCATTTAAAAAGCGTTATTAATTGAAAATGAGTTATGGCTTGTACTTACACTATGGAATAACTTGATAGTGAATGAAAAAAAGGGAAAGAAAACTATAATTCTTCCTTCTTACTGTGATAATTAGGACATTTCAGGAGGTTGCCTTTGACAGAACCGTTCATATGTGATTATTGCCAGGAAATCTGTGCAACACAATATGGTTTAGTCAACGCCTCAGAGCCAGCTCACATCATTTTGAACATATTTCATAATCCTCTATATCATCAAAGCTGTTATTCCTTATTCTATTTATAATGATCAAAGCAAAAGGCGGATTTGTACAGCCATTACACTTTGAACTAAATAACTGCTTATTGTGGTACTATTTATATTGTACGTTATTTTAAGAGATTATACCATATGCCTAAAGCCCGATCGTCGCTTTAATGTTTAATTTTCACATCAAATACGTGAGAAGTGAGTGAGCTGAATAGACAAAACCATAGGGTGACACTTGAATTTACGGTGACATTAAATCTCCAACTGTTTTGAAATGTAAAGTTCATTTTGCAAGTGGCGTTTATGTTTCAGGCTAGACGCTAAAAAGACAATAACAAATGCTGATTGACAATCTTCATGCTGCTTCTCCTCAGGTACAGTACGTACAGTCTACCTCTAGACAGCAGATTAACAAATCCCACAGAGGATGGATGACTTTTGCAATGACACCGAGTTACCCCGGAATAATATGTGTGTACACAGTGCTGCAAATAAAACACAAAGATCATAAATCCCACTGCCAACACACGAGGTATAAACACACACTGTACCTGTCTTTGAAAAAGCGGCGAAAGCCGAAGGCGATGAGTTTGAGTACTGATTCCAGCACAAAAGTGGAGGTGAAGAAATAGTTGCAGTACTTCAGGGCGAGATCCAGAGACTGAAAAGAGAGAGTAAAAGAGGGGCATGTGTGTGTGTATGTGTGTGTGTGTGAGAGAGAGAGAGAGAGAGTGCAATAGGGTTTGGTGGAGTATAACCGGAATCAGCAGGGACTGTAAACTGTAGAACTGGATTCATTCCCATTGTTTGTAGAGTAAAATCAAGCATGCCAGAGGCAAAGACAGAGCATCTTACATTCATAGCACTACATGTAAACACATTATGTCCCCAGACAAACACATATTTTTAGGTAAAATATTGTGTTTGCAGAGTATTCAAATAGTCCAGAGGCAAGCATTTTTTAATTGCCTTAAACATCCAGTCCAGCATCATGAGTCTGGAGATAATTTTCCTTGGCTGTTGTCTCCTTTCATAAATTCAGCGGTAGCTTCTAACAAGTGGGAGGCTGCCAAATGTCAGAACCAACAGCTGACAAACACAGCCGAGACCTGTGATATTTATCCGATGCTCGGTCAGTTTGAGAAAGCTCGCTCCACTTTAAAAGGTCAAACGGGCATCTTATCACAAGGATAATCACTTTTCTCTCCTTCACAAAAAAAAAATGCTATCAGGCTTCTGAACCTCCATTCATCACGCATGAATGAACAGATGCATGTACAGCACAGCTAACACCGCTCTGACAGCAACCCATATCAAATCAGCAGTGCAATCACAGCTCCTTTGTGTAGACTGCAGCTACTCACAACCTCTGCTACAGAGCCTGGATACAGTTTCATGGTGGTTGACTAGTCAGTGGTTTCCTATGTCTTTTTAAGATGCTGCTTTATGTTAGGCTATAGTTATAGTTGGGTACAACAAAACAGCCACAACGATTTGACAGACATTAATACTCTGGATAAAAATCCAGCACAAGTTCTTCCTACTGAGATGGAGCTTATAGGACTGACCATATTTCGTGAAAGAGGACACCAGAGCTAAGTTAAAAATCTCTAATTACTTATATAAAACCAGGAATGCAAGATGCTTCCACCACATATCATCTCATAGCATCCACAGAAACAAATACACAACTGGACCTGTGCCCACTGCACTCCCCAAACATCTCACACGACACACCAGTTACGCTCCTATAGAACCAATACACATGTTTACACACACAGGTAAACTTGTTCTTTCTTACATGAGGTTGATTGTAGTGCTCTAAGGACATGGTGATGACGTTGATGCAGATGATGAAGGTGATGATGAGGTCCAGGTAGTGGTTTGTGCACAGTGTGTGGATCATCAGGCGTATGTGGCCATAGCTGGCATAGTAGGGCAGCTTTTGGGCTTCTGTTGGTAGAAAAGTAGATCAATAAAGCTTTAAAACATGTTAGCTTTGTATCTGGTCAGCGGTATTTTCTGATGTTGTTATGTCCAAATGATACACAGCAATCATTTAAACCTTTTAGCTATTAAAATAGAACTTATATTTAAGCCAAATACAAAACAAAACTGCTCCTTTTGGCTACTTCAAACATACAGCTATTCATGTTTTTTCTTCCTTCTCCCCCACGAATGCTTGGAAATGTAAAATCTAAAAGCTTTGATGAAACTGGAATCACTTTCAACAGGAATAAAAAAAAAAACTCAAATTGCAGAACACATTTGCAATTACGATGTTATCTGTCTGTCTTAATTTCCATCTCTCTCGTTCTACAGTACAAATTTTCATCAGTGTTGATATGAACTCTACATGCTAATAGAAGGTGATTCTCGTAATGTGTCATAGTTACAACAGAGGTAGAAGTGAGCTATCTAAGCACTTGTTTGTCAGTACTTTGTGTTTTGCATAATTTTGTTTTGCTTGTTTGCTCATATGCCGTTGTTTTTCTAATTTCTCTTCTAACTTTTAGCCTCTTTCATACTCCATCTACAGTATGCCCTCTTTGCAGTCCCTCTCCTTGCATCCTTTTCCCTTACTTCTCCTCTTTTTTTCCATGCGCCGCTGACGCTTCTCCTCACGCCTTTTGGCCTCCTCCACCTCCTGGTGCTGGCGGCACTTGTGGAAGTTCTCAACCACCACGCCAACAAACATGTTGAGGACAAAGAAGCTGACGATGAGGAGGAAGGAAATAAAGTACAGCAGCATCCACGGGTTGTTGTTGGTCACCGGCTGGAGGTAGCGAGGTGAGAAACAAAACAGAGATGAGAGGAAAAGAAAAAAAAAGAGTTTATCTACAGGTAGATAAAGGTTATTTTCTCATGAATCATTTTTGTATAGCTTATACGCGGGTACCTGTTGGTCCACACCCACAGCATCCAGGCCATGATACATAATGTTGACCCAGCCGTCTTTGGAGGCGAGAACAAACAGGGACATCAGAGCCTGGATAATAGTGGGCAGAGAACAGAACAGAATACTTCTTATTACCATGAGAAACAGAATGTAACCCAGACATGCAGATAATACACATGTGCCACTGACCTGCCCCAGGTTGTCAAAGTTGTACTTATGGTGGACCCACTTGTAGTTGGCTTGCAGACAGTCAGACTTGTTGGTGATGTTTTTGACATCAGGGCCAAAGCAGTAGAAGAATTTGCCTTTAAACAGCTGTCAGTAGAAGAACAATGAGACCATGCCTTTGATGCTGTCTGTCTACTTACATAAAACAGAGAAATAAGCCTCCGTAGGATGAGATGAAAGGCTGCTCGTGAGTGAAATAATAAGCTGGTCAAAGATCCCGCCAAATGAAAAAATGTTGTGCGGTGATGAAAGACGGAGGAAGACAATGCGAGTTCACTTGTGAAAGAAATGTGTCTTTCAAAGCTCGCCTTACTCAAAAGTGAATTAACTGATAATAATTAAGGGAAACAAATAGCAATGGGCAGGAAACCAATGTGCAGCAGCGTGTATCATTAGAAACAGCTGTTCCCTTTTTTCCTACCTGTACACCGAGAATACCAAAGATGATGAAGAATGCACAACAGATGAGGACTATGTTGCCAATGGGTTTGAGAGAGGTGATGAGGGTCTCCACCACCAGCTTTAGGCCTGGAGCTCTGCTGATCACCCTAAAGAGAGGAGAGGGGTGAAAGCAAAATAAGAAAAACAAACAAAAGAAGACAGAAAAAAAGTCATAACAGCAAGGATATTTTATATAATACACATTTCTTATTTCTTACAATGCTTATTCACTGTTTGTTTACCATGGGCAACATTTCAGATGCTGGGAGTGATGTGTGTTATTATTCCACTTTAACATCTTTAAAATTGCAATGATTACCTCAAAGACTCATTGGAGCAAATTTGTAGAGGATAGAATTGATTAATTATAGTTACATTTTCAGTCTGCCGTTGAGATTGTTAAATAAATTGATCTATTTTAGAACATCATTTTGTTTAAGAACAACTATTCGATGAAGATAAAACTGAACAGGGCTGAACACAGAGCTTCCATATACAAGATAACAATCAGCTGATAGTAAAAACAGAGAAAAAAAAAATGGCCTGACTTTGTCCATACCTGAGGGGACGCAATGTTCTGAGCAGCCTGAGTACTCTGAGCACGCCCAGGATCTTAGCTCCACCCGCCATGGACACAACAATGTCAATCAGAGACACAAAAACCAGGAAGCCATCCAGAATGTTCCAGCTGCTCCGCAGATAGGCCTGTTCACCCACATACAAACCCATGGAAACCACCTGAGAGACCATGAGATTAAAAAACATGTTAGAACATGGAGTACACCTGCCATGTGGCAACGTATTCATATTGTGTGTTGTGTGTAGAACAAGCTCTGTAAAGTAAACTGTCAAATGCTAAATGTGTAGCGTGAAACTAACAGAGGGTGAGAGATGAAACAAGAAAAGTAATCAGCAGCTGTAGGACAACAGGCTGTTGCCCGAACATGAATGTTACACACTGAGCTTCAAACGCACACGTGTACATACACACACGCCTACCAAGGGAGCATCCAGAACAGACACACACACACACACACTCTGCATCACTGTAAAGCCGACAGGCAACTGTGTTTACTGTAATATCCGTTGGTGCTGCAATAACAATGTCTCAATGCTTTAATCTTTGCTTGTAAAAAGTTTATAGTGTAAGCTTTTGACAGATGATGGTGCTTTAATCCACTGTGACTTCTAGAGTGAGGGTTGGATGTTGTACAGGAATTGTAATACACATGCACACAGCCGGGTCTGGTGTTTTGCTAAGCAGCAGTGGGAGCATGATGCCTGCTTGAGGAAAAAATCTGCAACTGACATTTGAAGCTGTTTGCCGAATATCCAGTAAAGCTTCGGAGGGACTTCGGGGGTTAGCGTGCAAACATATCAAGATGGTTGAAAGCTCAGCAATTGGCAAACATCTTTGGGCCTAAATGCCAGAATGTAAACTGGCCATAATGCCAAACAGTAAGAGTAAACTGAACGTACAAAACCTTCAAGTACGAATAGACTTCACAATTCTGATTATAGTTAGTATAATCTAATACTTAATGTTGATACATTGTATGGGATACAGCAGTGCTTATTCATACAGCTACAGCACGGTCATTAGAACTACTTTTTTGGAGGGTGCTAAATTGTACCGGGAGCTGCCTCATAAATAACACTCTAAAAAGTTATGCAACATGCTGACCAATTCCTCAACCCTGCCGTGCTGTGTTTTTTATGTGGCTACATCTTGTAGACAGCGCTAAACACAGTGGTGGAGTCCTATGGAGAGATTAATGCTACACAAACAAACACACATCAACACACATCACAGGGCTACACGAGGCTCAGACGGACAGAAACTTGTACAGCTCAGCCAGGGGGGCTGACAAGTCTGCGGCTCCTTGACGGGCTGTGATTGGTTAATAATTGATTGTGGGAGTGCATAATTGATGGCCCACTTGTGCCAAAGCCGTTCACAGAAAATACAGAGACAGTGGCAAAGGGAGGAAAGGGGGGAGAGGAAATGAAAGAAAGGAAAGATGTGGAATGACTGAAAAAACAGACTGAAAACTAAGAAGTTGTAACCCTTAACAACTTAAAACAAAGCAGACATCATCGGAGAAGACAGGAGGAGGGACAGAGTGTGGGGGAGTGCTGGAGATGGACCGCATCCATAAGAGAAGACTAGCCACTAATTAATGACATTGCTTAATTGCTCTATTCTCAAAAGGAACATGGGAATTGCCAAGAAAGAAGGGGTAGGGAAGCCGCTGGGCTGTGAGTACTGAGGCAAAGTCAATTCTGCGAGAGAGACAAACAGGGAGACAGACATAAAAGATGCCTCTGTGTACTGCCTGCACACACTGCACTCAGGGCTCATTGGTAGTAATAGAGACGCAGGTTATAAAATGTTACCTTGAGTGTCATCTCGCCCACAAAGATGGCAGTAAAGATGTAGTTGGAGATGGTGAGGAAGACTCTTTCCTGGACAGACAAAGGAGGGAGAGAGAAGTACTCTGTCACAAACAGAAGATAAGGAAATGAGGAGCAGTAAAACTTCGCTTACTGCATCTTTTAGATAATAGAATTCACCCTCAGATAAGCTACCACACAAACACTGCGTACAGGAGATGTGGCTCCAACACACACATGCGCATAAACACATTTCAGGTGGATTTACCAAGCTGCCCTGTAGTATCTTGGGTCTCTCCAGAGCTACTGTGATGCAGTTGGAGAAGATGAAGGCCAATACCACATAGTCAAACAGCTTATGGGCAATGATGGACTGACAGATCTGTCTGAACCTGAAGTAGGAAGAGAGGAAAGATGATGGCAGGAAGGTCAAAAGCAAAAGGAGAAGGTTAAATAGACACTCTATTTCTTATTAAGCCAAAATGAGGCCGACAAAAGGGAGGGGAATACATAGAGGTAAGGAGCAAACACGATTTATAAACCTCTTCCATCCAGTCAGAACGGGAGTCAAGTTCCCTGACAGTACATTGGAGATCCCTTACATCTCTGTGGGTAAATAGCCTCATTCAGCCTTTGTTTACATCACTCCTAATTCAAATCAAATTACATTAACAACACTCTCAGAAGCACAAGACTCCTGAGTACAGTGCTCTGCAGGGAGAAGAGAATAGAGAGACGAGTGAGCAAACAAACAGAGCGAAAGAGAGAGAGAGAGAGAGAGGGGAACACAGAAAGAGACGGGACATATAAATACTGAATATGCATTTCAAAACTTAGCATGTGACACTGTGTACTGCCAAGAAGCAATTAAATATTTTTGCTGCAGTGTTCACTGGAACGGATGAAAAGAAACAGATTGAATAGGAGAGGCTGTGTTTATTCTAAAGTATTTGAGAAAAAAAAGCATGGAGGCATTTAAATGCCTTTTATTGTGAAACTCAACTGTGTCTATTCAAACCCGTCCTCTACAGAGTGTAACACAACATCACTACAAGTTAATGCTGAATTTAATTAATTGCCTATGGTATCACATTTACCCCCCCGAGGCCTGCTTCTGGCTCTCTAACAGGAGGGGAGAGGGTAGAAAATATCCCTTTGTTATTTGGAAGGTGGCGATCAATAGTGTAGTCCTTCTCTGAGGAAGCTCAGCGACCCGTCCTTGTTCTTGTTGAGACTTTGGCGACAAAACAGTCCATATTTTCAGTCACCCTATCACTCAATGGGCTGGTTTAAAAGAGATTTTATTGGAAAAAAGATGAAAAAAAAGTGGAGGGAGAGATAAAGGTGACTCACTTGTTCTGTGGGGAGAACAGGAAGACGGACCAGTCCTCTCTGGTCTCACACCAGTCTGGTCTGTACACTTCTAACATCTTCTGGATGCGGAAGCACAAGCTCTGCAACAAAGAACACACGGAGACATGCCAACAAACACGATGGCACGTGCAAGCAGAGCCACGCTATAACATGCGCAGCACAATCATGCATTAAACACAAAAACACACAGAGAGTCCGCGTGTTTTGATTCCCTACGTAAATTATTCACAAAAGTGAAACACTTCTATAGCAACAGCTTGAAGCATCTTCCAACATTACCATCTGTATAGCTCTCTCCCCTGCTGTCTAAATAGTCCTTTCTAATTAACCTTGTTTCTCTCGCGCACAGACTTGTTTACAATGAAAACAATGGGACTCCCGTGAGGCCCAGGTGATAGGGAGTGCAGGCTCTATACAAAGTAGTTGAAAATCTTACACAAAAGGGCAGAAGATTATTTCATGTGTAAAATCTTGTACTTTAACATAAAAGCTAATGTTTCGGTTATTGGGAATAACAAGGCCAGTTTGTTTTCTTTGTTCGTTTTAGACGCTGTTTCATACCATTGTATCCTTATCTGCATCTGTGGAATAGGGCTGTGTATCACAGGGAAGTCGTATGTTTGCATGATCGTACTTCATTTACTGACTTATTTTCATCCCTCCCACACACACTTAACCATAACTTACATAGTCAATGTCGTCATCCAGGTCTTCCCGGTCTTTGCTGCGTGTGTTAACCTGGGGAAAGACGTCAGTCATCAGTTGACTCTGGGGGTCTGCCCTTCCTCCAGCCTGCTCCGCTGGATGTCTAGGAGGAGGCTGGAGAAGTTGAGACAGAGGAGTCTTCCCATTACAGTCTTGGTGTACCCCTCCCAAGCCACCCAGATTGTCGAGCCCGCCGCCACCACCTCCACCACCTCCACCACTAGTTACCACCGCCCCAGAGAAGCTCTTCTTCCTCTGGTGAGCATGGAGCGTCATGGGGCGCAGCGGGTGGTGTAGCGGTGGTGGAGGATGAGGGGGTCCTGGGACCTGCAGCAGGTGGGGCAGCTCTAGTGAAAGAGCTCTGCGGTCCCTCCTGGGCACAAAGTGGCCTGGGAGCATAGGATGGGGAAGGTGAAGAGAGTGTGGAGCAACAGCGGGAGGAGAGAGAAGAGTCTCCTCCTCATCTGGTTGGACGTGATAGAGGTGGCGGTGTGGGGATGAAGAGGCACGGGGCCCCCGGATACGAAGGCTTCCTCCAACCACTCCGCCAAGACCCCCGAGGCCGTAGCCATAGAAGGGCCTTGCAGAGGTGGGGGTGAAGGCTGGACTAGTGGACGGAGACGAGGAAGAGCAGGGGCGACATCCTCCTAGGCTGTTCCAGCTGGAACGACGGGCCCATAAGGCCTGAGGATGGGGAGGCAGAGGACGGCCCCAGTTGTGGTAACCTCGACCTGGATACTGAGAAAGAGAGAAAGAGAATATAGCAATGTATCCACAGTGAGAGGAGTCCATATTAAGCCATAGCCACAGCTAATTAAATTAATTAATTTATATGATTTAATTATATTAAATATAATTAAATAAGCTAATCAAATTGCATCCCAAGTTGAAAATTCAAATTCAAATTAATAAGGCAATGTAAAACCATTTGAAGATTTTTTGATTTCACACTGTTTCAGTCAAATGAAAAGATGATGAGCGGTCAGTCAACCGTGAACTAACAAACAGCAGCTATGTATTTTTTTTCTTTCAGATTCTCTCTTTACAGTCTTTTCCACTTACCAAAGCCCTCTGCTCCAGGTTGGCCCTGCCAAGAGAAATAACACTGTTCTTCCTGGAGCCAAGAGCAAAGGTCAGCCTCTCTCCTGGAAACAGTCCAGGGGGCAGTTGGGACAGGTCCAGGTGCCCATTAGGGGTTAGTGTACAAATCTTTGGGTCTGTAGGAAAGACGGAGTGGAGAGAGGAAGACGGAGGAAAGGAACAAATTGTGATAAAGGGAGGCAGCAAGAGAGATAAGATGGAGAGAACAGTAACAGAAAGAAAGACAGCATTAAATAAGCTTGCTTCGGTCGTTTCCACACAAACACAACTTGGTACTCTCCATCACTTTACAAAATAAATGTTCTAAAATGATGTTATGGCCTGCTCAGAGAGGCAGAGGAGGGTTTAATTTACACTAAATCACCTCACAGGATGGAGGAGGAGGCGCTCATAATGGTGAAAGAGTGGAATATCTGCCAGTGGTTTGTCCATTCTCGAGCACATCTTTTGGTGAAATAGGTCTCACAGAACCAATTACATTCATGTGTTTTTTTTTCAGGCAAGCTGGCATTTAAAAGGCACATTTGGGCTCTGGAGAACTGTGATCAGACATCAACGGAGTCGTCCCTAATGTGCTACTAAATGCTGCTTTATTGCACGATGCTTTGGTTGCTTCGTGGTGAGTTCACTTTTGTTATGCCTACAGTGAGGAGAGGGGAGAGGAGTGGATGGAGAAGTGGCATCAGGCATGCATTATTTAGAGTTTGTCCAGCTTACAATTCAGACTGGAAAAAGGTTCACTGCACTGTTTGTGATTTTCGATGCACAAGACACAATGAAACAGCTGAATGGCTTAAGGACTGGTTAGACTACGACCTTTGAGAACATATGCTGTATTATAGTGCATCTTTTGCCAATCAGAAGGAAGCAATGGTGTGAGATATTACCCCGCATTTAGGGGCAAAATGGTAATATAATTTCACAGGCGAGAAGAAAATCAATCTTTATTAAACAAAACAAAAAAAAGAAGAAGAAGCCGTAAAGCACCTAGAGGCATTCAATACCTGAGAGATGCAGAGAGTCTTTCTGCTTATCATTTTCTTCAAAATTACAGGAAGACCTGTCATCGTCAGAGTAAGAGCGGTTTGCATCACCCTGTATCGGGAACAGTAAGAGAGTGAGAGAAAATTAATGAGTGAGAGAGAAAGAGAGACACAAGGGGAAAAAAAACGAGAGGGATGGGTGAGTATGACAAGAAAGACGAGTTATGAGAGAAGATGAAGGAATGAAGAATAAGAAGCAGAGAGTGGGAGAAGGACTAAAGGGTGAAGAAATAATGATCAATCACAATCTAATTTAAATAGGAACCTCCAATTACTATTCCCCTCCTTAACCAACGAAGGGGAACATTTTCTCCCAAGACCCCCTGATTTACTTTCACTTGTCAAATCTAGCTCTGAAACACAAATGTCTGGAGCTCAGTTGTAACTCTGACACAGGTCTGAGGTTCAATGTTCCACCTACCTTATTCCTCATTTATTGCTTTTGTTGAACAAATCCTTATACATACAGTACATGCAGCAATTTCTCAATAAGGACAAAAATACTTCTACTTCTTATTAATATCCATGCCCACAACATTTGAATAACTCAACATATGACTGACTGTCACTTCTCTTTTTTTAAGAAATTATTTTTCCAAGACCTTTCCAGGACATTTCTCAACAATACAGGACAAGCACTTGCTCACACACTCTACTCTCTCCAGATTTCCCAGGCTTTGAACATGTGTTATTTGTCTAATTTGCCAATTTCTAATTTCCCCTCTAATATCATAAGTCAAGATGTCTTACCTCAGCTTGGAAACCCTCCACCAAGATGGCAACTAGCAAATTGAAGAGCACGTAGTTTCCAAATGTCATGAGTGCCACAAAGTAGAGAGCAGCACAGGGCGTGGTGGATGCCATGCCATTGTACAACACCATGTTCCAGTCCTCCTGAGTCAGAATCTGCAGAAAAATACACGCAGAGTGGAGCAGGAACACGCACGTGTAGTACATACTGTACACAGACAAATGTGCATACAGGTGTGAAAAATAAGCATGTTTCATTGCATGTTTACTTTGACAATGCGTGGATGGGCGCGTCTTTAAACTATTCATACCTGAAAGACAGTGACGATGGCCCAGAGCAAGGAGTCAAAGTTCTTCCTGTCGGGTACTGTGTCTCCTGCCTCTGTCTTCAGGCTGAACTTGCAACCAAAGATATGCATCCCAAGGATACTGCAACACATGAGGGGATTTCTCCAACAATTAACAACATAACACATGTTGTCATAGAATAAGAATATACTGCAGTAAGCATGTCTTGTGGTCTTTGATCATAACGTGAAGAAAATGTGAAGAATTATGGGTTAGGTCACTCAGTCATTCAGATTAACTGTTCACTAAAAGCTACAGTGGATGCATGTACATCCCAAATACCGCTCGCTCAGGCTAGCATCAGCTGAACAAAAGCTCTGATGCCATCTGTCTTGGCACACTTGATTACTGTGCTGCAGGAGTAAAAGAGCTGGTTGACAGGTACACACACACATATGAAGACACAAACGCACATGCACACATAAAGAGGCAAGCAGAACTGGGCTAATGGCATTATACTGCTGTGAAACTCATATTGTGAAAAAAAAGACTGCACTTGCCACAATTTATTAAAAATGATTCAAATGAGAATAATTCTGTTAATATTATCTTCATTTTCCATTATCGCCCACGTAGGTGGAATTGGAGGGAAGGGTAGGTCGTGCGTGTTTGTGTCTATGCTGTGGGAGGTTAACAAGAGATATTAGGCTCAGTGATTATGTTACTGTAAATTACAGTTTTCTCCATCAAAGTATTAATTTAGATACAATGTGAATGCTGTCTTGCACATGTAACAATTCAGTCAGTTTAATCATTATGTTTCTTTGACCTCAGGCCTATCTGTCTGATTGGAAGGGGAAAGTTTAATGTCAAATATACTGTTGATAGACACATAAACAAGTTGAGGTACTCTTAACCCGTGAAAGTTAATGCTGGAGAGGAGAGAGGTCCTGTGCCTTGGCACAACAGAAAAATAGGATGGAAGTCCAATAATTGGAAGTTAATCCTATTATTTTGCACAAACTGTGTTCAGGCCTTTGGCTATGGCACCATGCTCAACTACTATATCTTATCTTAATCTGCTGATATCCTATCACAGCTTTAATTTTTCTATACAAAGATTTGCAGTGTCAACAAAACAACTATCAGGCACAGTCCTGCACATATATACATACATACAGTATATGTATAGATACAAGTAGCAACCATAATTCATCACACACTATGCATTCTTATTCACACTTCCTAGGCCTCTCTGTGTCTTGCTAATTTCTTTTCTCTGAGCCCCCGTGACCCTCTGTTACCTGAAGATGAAGATGAAGAGCATAAGCAGCATACAGAAAGTGGCCACGTTGTCCATAGTCTTCATCAGTACCACCAGCTGCCGCCTCAGCGCAGGCATGAACCTCACCAGCTTAATGACCCTCAGCAGCCTGAAAGTCCTTAGGACGGACAGGCCGCCATCTGCCTGGCCGATGATCTCACACACACTGGGGTATGTGTTGCATTGAGCAGATGAGTGTATGTTTAATAGCGATAGAGATACAGTGGGAAATGGGAAGATGTTTGGAAAAAGTGGAAATTGGTAGAGAAAAAAATATTGTTATTGTTGAAATAGAAATCAATAGAGAGGAGGGAAACGCTAGAAAGGGGGGATCAAATAAGAGGATCCGTCAGTTCTTTACACTAAATACAAAAACAATATATGCCCATTTTTCAAGATATAAAAAGTCTAATGATGATACATAATCCATACTAGGGCTGCTGCTGCAGACATTTTACATATTTTATCCCCATGCTTCTAGACATTTGTCACATTTTTGTCACATTACAAAAAGTAGTGGGTTCAAGCTCCAATTACAATTTAACACATTATATTTTGTAGATTGCTGACCTGATGATGACAATGATGCCATCAAAGATGTTATAGGGGTTCCTCAGGTACTCAAAGAAGCCAAAGGCAGTCAGCTTTAGGATCATCTCCAGGGTGAACATGCTGGTGAACACAATGTTGCAGATCTCCAAGACATTGGTCAGCTCATCGGGCTGGGAGAGGTCAGAGAATCACAAATACATAAAGTAAATGGCAGTGGGTACAGACAGAGCGGTAGGCAAAAAGATAAAAGTGTTTCGAGTGAAGCGTTCCAAGTTCAAAACAAAGCAGTGATAGACCCAGAGAGGCAAGTACAGACAGAGAGATAAAAACAGATTTGATATTGAACCACTGCTTTGCAATCACTGCTGCTGCAACAAAAGATGCGGGAGCCACTGCGAAGAAAACAATTGTGTACGCATCACATTTCTCCGCCTGTGTTGAAAAAGCTGTCACTCAAACTGTCAGTCACCTGAAAGGAGAATTCTGTCTTACCTGGCAAATAAAATTAACACATACACATATCTTAGATAAGCAACAGACACAGAGGAATGAAGGAAGAGACTGAATAACAGGGAAACAAATTGTGTTTTTAAGCAGAGCTGTTAAATTGTAAAGGAACTCACATTAGCAATAATGCACAGGAACATGAGAAATCAAATCGAGAGTGGGTATTGTCTGTGCAGCACATGGTGTCATACACAGGCTGAATAGGGGAGCGTGTTATCTAGAGCTAGCAAAAGAACACACACAAACCGCATGCACACGAGAAACAAACACAAGCATCAGTCAATCCCAGGTTTATTTCCGTTTGTACGTCCATGTGCACAAGCAGACTCGGCGTGTTTGCACGAGTGAATGTGTGTTATGCACAATATGGATCAGATGCTTTCTCTGATACCCCCTGTGAATTTCAGTTTCAAAGCCAACAGAGAAATGGCCAGATAGCCCTGCCAAAGTTAGCAAACCATGTCAGAGAAAAACGCATTCTCAGCCCCAACCCCCCTCTAATCCGCTTTTTCTCTCGATCTATCTCCATCCCCCTAGTTCTCCATCCCTTTTTCTTTTTCTTTCTGAGTCTCATTATCAGGCAGACCTATCTCTTCCCAATCAATATCCTCCTGTCGATCAGAGAAGGGAGAATGGTACAGGAAGAACCCAGCTGAAGGAGAGGGGAAAAAGAGTAGTGAGCGGAGGAGAGAAAAAATACAAGGAAAGAAAAAAGAAATAAGCCCACAAAACTAGACTAAACCTTGTGAGCTCAATTCTGACTACAATGTTCCAGCTGCCGCTGGAAGCTGGACCAATCAGCAGAGTAAAGAATGGTTTTAGACGATGACGATGACTTACTCATGAAACACATTTTTAAAGAGACACTGATACTTCTGCGAGATTAGTTGTGAGAGAAAATAGGGAATGCAGGGAATGTATCCCTTCATTAACTCTAATCTCAATCTATGTCCAGAATTTACTCACTAGTCATAAGTACAAACACAGGACATACGATTTATTGCTATTGACAGAACCATCATGGCCCTTGACACCACAGTTTAACTCAGACAAAATACCACCATTCCTCTCTCCTCGCTTTCTCCCCTTTCTGCTTTTCTTCCTCTTGACCCATTACCTTTCATTCCCTATGTGTCGCCTCATATTCCCTGTGTCTTTTCTCATGTCACTCCTGACCTGTTCCCTAATTTTATATCTCCGAATAGCCCCTCTCCCTATTTCTCCGTTGAAATGCTCTTAGTTAGTGTGTGAATGCAGCTGTCTTGAATATGAATGAATGAGCTACAGCTTTCTGTGCCAGCATCTTTTTCAGCTTGTCTTTTGCCAACAGGAAACATGACGTGATGAATTAGGGAGCAATAATCCCAACTAAGTGTGAAAAAAATAATCTTATGATAGACAATGATCACAATCAAAAGTATACTGCCATACCTATACAGAACCATATGCATTATTTAAAAACAGTGTTGTACAAAGTCAGGCCTGTGGATAGTCTTTTTTTTTTTTTGGGAGAGAAGCCCATCAGTTTCAAAGTTCCTGTTTTGGAACAAAATTACATGAGGTAAGACTTTTTTTTTTTTTTTTTTTTACTGCAGAGCAAAAACACTCACTTGTGTCACTGCTTCTGTGTCAGCCCATGGAAATATGTGAAGGGAGAAAGACTCAAGAGACAGACAAAGCATCTCTGAGTGTGCGCACGCAAATGCGTATGTGTGTTTCTGCATACATGCCTCCTTTGAGACGCTCACACACCAGCTCACACGCAGAATCACACAGGGAATTGAGCTGAAAAACTGCTGTGTAACCGGCGTCTGCCTCATTCTTCCCCTCTCACTCGTCTCCTTCTCTTCCTTACCCCCACAACCCTCGTTTATTTTTAGAGTCTTCGGAGATGAGAGAAGGCAACTACTCTGTACGCTGTCAAAGAGCGAGTGGGTGGATGCGAGAGAGCGAGAGAGAGAGAGAGAGAGAAAGAGAGAGAGAGGGGGTGAAACTGAGGGAGGTAAAAGAGAGTCAGAGAGTAGATGATACACTTTGGGTAAGGCGGTAGGACGGAAAGAAGGAAGACAGCAAGGAACAAAGGAGCAAGTGGGGGTATGAACGTGCAAAGGGAAGGTGCACAGAGGGATTTGTGGAGAAAATAAAGGGAGAGCGGTGGAAGTAAAATTAACAAGGGAGGCAGTAGGAGGGAGAAATAGAAAAAGTGAAGAGATAAAACAGAATAGCATGAGTTTAGAGGGAGAAATGAGGGAAAGAAGGAAAAAAAGTTATTTTATGTAACAGCTTGTGAGTGTAAGCTACTGCGTGTGTTTGTGTTGGTGCATGCAGACGGGCATAAAAAGATATTTGTTTGTGTGCATGCGCCCACAAATGGATGTGTGTTGCATGTGCGCGTGCTTATATGTGTTTGTGTTTTTTACGCATACGTGCGCGTGTGCTCTTGGCAGGCTCTCGCGCTCAGACACCTGCCTCGCCTGCCTCTGAGGAGCCAAGCCAATGTTAAAGGCCAGCTTGGTTTTGTCTACCGCTCGGCTAAATGTTTACACCTCTGTCAGGAAACTGCATGGCAGCGATGCTCCACTCCCACACTCATTCTTCTGAATGTCATCTGCTATTATGATATTCCTAGCAGCCGTGCTTCATCAGCAGTGATAGCAGTTTATCTGCTGAGGCTGTGGTGATTTGTGGGAGTGAGAGAGGAACAGGAAATGATTACAGTACCACACTCTATTGACACTATAGTATGTCAGTCTGAAGTATTAAATTCAGTACATATTCCTACAGTGATGGCAAGGCCTGCTGTATTTACCAATTTCCACAACATTCGCCATCTTTGTTGGCAGTTACAGATATTTGGAATCAGATCACAGAGACATAAGGCAATCTAAATATAAAATGAAAAACAGTCTCTAATAAAGACCTGCAAAATAAGTGGCAAAAAACTTTGAAAGTCCCTGTACTTACTATTTGATTAATTTATGCTGGTGATCATTTCAGTCTTGTTTTTCTTTCTAGATACTTGTCAATGCTGCACTGCAAAGATTTCACAATAAAAGCACGCCTATGGCCTCTGAATTATTTGATGTGAAACACATGAAGGATGAGGCTTCTTAAAAATAAAATTAAAACAGTGACAGTAACAATGTTTATGTGGCAGCATTGACTATATCATCTTACCTGGTTATGGTGCTCGATGCCCATACTGATGGTGTTAATAAGGATAGCGATCATAATGCCCCTGCTGAAGTACTTGCTCTCCACAATGCCCCAAAGTTTCCTCCTCATATCATTCCAAATGTCCTTACAACGCCCAAAGCATGTCCTTTTCTTTTTCCTCTCTCCATCTCCCCTCTCCTCTAGGTGGTTCTCCTCCTTGCTCGTCTCTTTGACTGCATCCTCCTCATCTTCTTCCCTGTTGGGGGAGTCTCCAACAGCCCTTGCCCCCTCTTTCAGTGATAATGCACATAGATGACATTCCTCAGGATTCTGAGGGACCGCCAAACTGATGGAGTTGGCGAGTGGCTGAGTGCTGTGGTCTTGCTTACTTTGGTGTGGGCAGTGGGATGCTAAAAAATGCAGAAAAAAGAAAAGAAAAATAGGCTATGAATACACTCAGTTTGGATTCAGATGTTATTTTGCAAAGTAAACTCTAAAGGACTGAAATATGCCATTCTTGCAAAAGTCTCAAAAATGTATTTTGAACAGAAATGTACGAACCACATTTAATTTCAAATGTGTCAAGTGTTACATAAGACATATTCAGATGTCATCTGCTGATGCCCTTCTACTCACATCTTGGGTGCCTGGAATGATGCCGTTCTCCATTCACATTCCCTCCACCACGCCTGTTACCTCTGCCTCCACCAGCTGGTGGGGGCTTGCCCCTCAGCGTGTAGTAGAGAGCTGCCGATCTCCTCTTAGCCTTGCGGAGGACATGGCAGACTAGCTGGAAGATCTCCTCGTAGCAATCTCCCGGCTCAGCCATGCTGGCCAGGGTGGACGAGGACAAGCACTGTGCCCTTTGCTCCTGCATCAGCTGGTGTTCCCGCTGTTTGGTCTCTGAGAACTGAGTGGCGATAACTACCAGGCACAGGTTGATCATGAAGAATGAACCAATCTGGATGAAGGTAGAACAACCAACAGAAAGTTAGACCATGTATGGATGCAGAAATTGGGATGGGTGAGTTCAGAAAGACAGTAGACAAAGTGAGATAACGCAAACAATGGCAAATTATAGCAGGGAACATGAGCTAATATCTAGCCCAAAGAATTAATTAGTAAATAAAATAAAGGGGTAAAGAGTTAATGTAGAAATCACGATTTAAAGAAACTTAAGCAATCCTAAACTAAAATAATAAGAACCAGTGCAGCGTCTTATTTAAATAATCATCTTATGGCTAAAGCAGATGCTGCTCATTTAAGAAACATGAGATTATGTGAAGAACTATTCCAACAGTAAATACGGACTTGTTTTTACATCAAGCTCACACTTCTTCTGACAATGTGTGCCAATACCCCTGTAGAAATGTTAGCACACATGCTAAAGGTCTCTTAGGGCTGGCTTTCTACCAAACCGAGGCTGATTGGAGCAGACAGACAGAGCCAACACATGCCCAAAGCACAGTTTTGCGTCTGTCTATCTTTCTGTCTCTTTTTCTTTTATTCTCCAAAGCTTACTTAACTTAACTTTCCCTCCCTCGCCCTCTCCAACTTAGAACCATTAAATTTTTTAGTTTCCTCATACCCATGCTCCACAGTGCTCCTCGTGAATATTTATTTACACAGTATATCTATTTGTTACTCTTTTTCACAAGAGAGCTTTCATTTTATTACAAGTCAAAGTGAGGTGCAGAGAAAAGATGGTGTTCATTGTGAATGGTATGTGTTGGCTGATCCTTTTGGTGGCAGTAATGGGACTCACTACAGGACTGCTGAAATGCCTTTTATTGGACTACTCTGAGCTTGTTACAGAACAATGATTAGATCAATATAAGCTGATGCTGAACAACTCAAAAAACAGACCGCTGGATGGATTGAGCAGCTTGTAGCTTGTAGCAAGGAGTTTCAGCTTTGTTCATTACGACTCTGAAAGTTTCTCCTTGGACAAAGCTTTCAGACGCACACATACTGAGAACACACACTGATACACACTTGCAAGGCCAAACATTTGGAGCAGGAACACTTAACATCCAAACTTAATGACCTTCCACCTATAGACTTTCATCCACATTGATCAAAGATACAGGGGAAGGGTGAAGGACAGTCTAAAGAAGCTGGGGGGCAATGAAAAAGCAGAGACTCCAGAGATATTCAAAGGGAGAGAAAGAGAGGAAACATAGACGCAGGAGTGTGTGTGTGTGTGTGTGTGTGCATGCGTGTGTGTGTGTTTGTGGAGAGAGGGAGGAGAGATGCCCATCTGTGGCCTGCGGGTCAAAGCAGGTCTGCAGGTGTGTTGGGCTTTGATTTCCCTCCAGGATTGCATCTGTGTGTGTGTGTGTGTGTGTGTGTGTGTGTGTGTGAGTGAGTGTGTCTATTCTGTGATTCTGATCAGCAGACATCTTTGCGCATAATCAGGGAGGGCAGTCCAATATCACGCATTCAGATGATCACTGCATTATGCATGCATGCAAACACACACACACACACACACACACACACATACACGTGCATAAACATTTACATAGACAAGAGGATGTGTGATCACACATTTACACACACAAATTAAGATGCTTAGGTTACAATTGATTGAATTTATGTGTATATATTTTCTCTCGTTCTCTGACAAATAGACACACACACACACACACACACAAAACCTCCTAATAACTGCCATATTGGTAGCTCTAAGTCACTTAATCCATTTCCTCAGGCTCTTCAGTGTGACACCAATATATACACTTGGGATGCACACTTGACAGTATATCAAATATCAAGCAGAGAGAGATGAGACTGTTTGACACTGTGGAGGTCAAACTTCTCTTTGTCTCTGAATTTTGTATCCAAGAACAGACACTTACAGGATCAGCTAACAAGCTTTAGAGAACAACGTACTGCAACTTCAGAACGGCATAACACACACACACGCTCCATACAGAAAGAATTACAGTAGATAAGTAAAAGAGAGCACAGGAAAGGACTACAAAATGAAAGGATGAGAGCATTGAGGTGACCCTCACTGTGTGAACAACACCTTTGGGAGGCACCATATAAGCGCCTGGCCGAAAAACTTCTCATAGCATCAGCAACACTTCCAAGGCATCCCTTAGGACCTTTGACTACAAGTTGCCAAACAGGCTCTTGCAAGGAAGCTCAAAAGAGGCGGCACATTTGTGTCAATCAATCATGCATCACAGAGGTGGTTGTGGTGTTATGTGGAGCTTGAAATGAGCTTGTTTTGTTTGGTCAATGCTCAAAGCCTAATTCCAACAGTTCTCTAGTACAGGACTGTACAATCCACATGACATGAGACATGTGATCAACATTAGCAGCATAAATCTGGGAAAAGGGATTACACTGTGACACCTTATCAGCCATCTTTGGGCGCCAGAGATAGTTACGCTGGCAATGGCATCAGGACAGATGTGCCAAAAAGAGGATGAAATTTACAGCTGCAGTCATGATGTCAATAATTACCGCAGCCTTATAAGGCTAATGTTGTGAGGAGACATTGTGCGTTTGTTTGTGACTCACTGGTGTGTTTTTGTATTCTTCCCTCTGTTTCATCTCTTTTAGTCACTGCATGACTGCGTGCCATTTTACAGACAGCCAATGTCATGTGAAAAGCAGAATTAAACAACCTTCATTGTGCCACCATCTGGCACTGCATGCAAACAGCTGATCTAGCTCTTACACACAGCGCACATACAGTGCTTCTTTTGGACATACGTTCTCTCATCTTTTTTACATCCTCCTCTTCGCTCCCATTTTTTTTTCCTACTCAACTCCAAAGATAAATTTACGTAACATCCACCGCCTTCTCTCTCTCTCTCTCTCTCTCCCTCCCCAGCTCTCTCCCTTCCTCCTTCCTTCCTTCCCTCCCTCCCTCAGACATTGATTGTACAGTGTCCTTTATGCTACTATTGATTTCCACAAGTCTATTAACACTTCAATCTGTTACTCGGGAAATATCCTCATTCAATTTATTGATAGAAGGAGACCACTGATGTCCACATATATTGGAAATATTATGAGAAAATGTTATAAGGGATTTTTATCTCTAGACTGTCTGACTGCAGTCACAATTCATTATTTATTTATTCATGTTTAAATCATCAGAACACACTATACACTAGATGCGTTAGTGGGCAGTGATGTCGAGTACAAATACACTAATAAATGTAATAGAGTTTTACTTACAATGATGAGTAAAATAAAGTAGATGAAGTTGTAGAAGGAATGGGCATCCATTACATAATACATGATTTCCACCCAGCCCTCCAGAGTGATCACCTACGAAGTGTTAAATAAATATTTGCAAGTTAACACATTTAATGCACGGACTTAGTCATCGGAAGATAACTACAAAAAAAGTTACCAAACATATCTCATGTTTAAACCTAAAGGATTGTTCTGAATTCAGTCCATCTTGATTAAAAACATAGCTAATTCTTATATAATATAATAACTTTAGCATGTAACTAAAAAAGAAATATGTAATTTGATTTATTTTTTATATCAGCCCACAGTTCAACCTCACCTTTACTTAAACTCATGCAGAACATACCTGAAAAATTACAATCCAGGCGTAGACAATGTTGTCAAAGTTGATGGCACCTTTATGAGGGTTACTATTTCCTGTGTGGCATCGTGTGTAATATTGGTTCCAGTTGATGCACAGACCCATTGCTTCACCGGCACCGCTCCCGTTGGCCAGCGGCTCGGGACTCAGGCCCAGAGCCTGTCTATGGAGTGCGTCTTCCCTGTCCAGGCAGCATGTGCGTCCTCCTTCGCGCCTTGCCGGCACATCAGAACATGACATGATGCCATTATCAGATGGCAGGGAGCAGATAAAGGGGCGTTCGTCATCCTCCTCTGGCTGGTAGTACGGAGCTGGGAGGGTCATACCTGAAGAGCTGGGGTAGGGACAAGATAAGAAGTTATGGAATAATAAAAAATGTACATTTATCCTGGTTCATTACTTAATATGGAGAGTTTCATTAGAACTTCAATGAGAAGGAGAGTCAAGAGGGAGCAAAATGGGAATGGGAAACGAGAGATGTAATATAGATATGAATCCCCGGAAGTACTTAACCAAGCCTGTGGGATAAGTGCATCATGAAGGCAAGTGGGTGAATTTAGAAATGCAAATGATCCTGCTTAAACAGGAAGTATATAGTATAGCTTGTTTTCTTCCTCACTCCCACACATACACACAGTACAGTATATCATTTAAGTTACAGCACATATACATACATACGTGTACACACTCAGACCAACTTTTCTTTTTCACTCTTTTACCTGTCCCTGACTGTTTTAAAGATATTTGCCCCAGTCTAGTTGAAAGCAACAAACCAAAACAAAAAAATGCACGCACTAGAAAGAAGCAGATCCAGAGGCTATTGACCTTACTAGACTAATAAATGGATCAGTATGTGAGCAAGTATGTGAGAGAAAAACCTGACCCAGCAGTGAACAAGCGAACACCACCTAAAGCTAGTGCAGCAAACCAAAGGCACGCTGACAGACGTGGTAAACAAGGGTGGGGTCATGCCTTGGTCAGAACTTAACAAAAGTGCTTAAGGGGAGATCAAGCAACACTTAAGGCGTCACATTCAAATACGTATGGAGACGTTTGGAGAAGAAAAGTAGGTGGACCTGAAATAATCCGCCAAAAGTTTTACAGCACGGTCTTGCTCTGAGTTTGTCAACTGTCTATTAAACTATTAAAATTTTGCACTCTTTGCATTTTCTCCTGTTTGGAAGGGATGAAACCAACGCATCCATTGTGAAGGCCCAAAGGAGCCCTGGTGAAAGCTTTCCAAACAACCATCAATGCATCATGAGATTTGTTTTGCACCATTTAAAATATATTAAATGTGTGCCCTAAATGTTCTCTCTAAACCACTCAGACAAGATATGAAGAAGTGCGTCATTTTGCAGCAATTCTAGCAAATACACCCTGTGCTTTAGAACAGGATGTTCGATGCTCCATTAGTACTAGAAAATACGTTAAGAAAATAATTAGTCTGATCTTGACAAAGCAGAAATAACAAGTGAGTTCTGCCATATGAAATAGGGACAACTCTGCGCTGCTGCCCTGATTACCCAGCTGAACAAATGGACCTCATTTGACTGTGATAGGTGAAGATAATCATACATCACTTTCTGAGATGCATATGTAGGGTTTTAATGAGTTAACGAGAGGTAAAAAGCTTACTTTTTTTTAACGTGTCTGGATTTGTGGGATGTACAGTGTGCAGTTAAAGACACAGAATGAAAATGGTATTTACTAAGCTAAATAACCATTTAGTGAGCACATCATTGGAGATGAGCATGTTTAGCACCAGACAACAGATTGTTAAATCATGTGGAAAGTATATGTGAACTTGTGTGTTCTTTAATGTAAAAAACAGCAGAAATACAGATTGCACTATCATGCATTGACACCTATTACACATGCTCATTAATGTTAATTAACCCATTGACTCCCAATGCACTACATCATATCCAAAGACGTCTCTCATACCTCTCTGTTTTAATGAAAGCATTCCATAGAGTCTGTCTTTTACTTCATATTAACCTGGGAACTCAGTTTTACCAATGGGAGCCAACACATTTAAATAAATCCACAGATAACTCTGCAGGCTTCATCTGTGAATTTATTTAAAGGGGAAGGTGGCTGTCATTGGTATGTACTGATGAGGCCACTGTGATTATACATAGACGCTTTATTATAGATACCAATAAACAAAAGAAGAAAAAAGTAAAGCTTTCAAAATCTTCTTAAAAGAATAAAGATCTGTTGATTTAAAGCAACAGTCTGGAAGTGGAAGGCAACAAAAACATTGCTGCTGAAATGAGTTAAAGAGAAATAGTAATAAAAAAGACAAATGACATGACACACACATGCAAAATCTAGGGTAAACACTGAGAAGGGTCTTGGGGGGAAAAATGGTAAAAAAGGATGCTGCTAAGCCAGTCAACAAAGCCTCTTAGGTGTGTATGTGATCTGACATGACTGTGGAGCAAATGAGGGCAAGGTATGGATGCTCATACCAAGGTCTAGGCCTGGGGAAGACAAAAATAGACCCTCTCCATCAGCAGGCCCATTACTGAACACACACATTCAGGGTCACTCAACCTACAGTATTTACTCATTGCACTGTCACTGTCTGTCACTCCAGCCCTCCTTTTGCTGTCTCTCAGTTGGCCTTTTTTATCTTGTTTTATCTTCTTTTGTTTCTCTGCACATATCGCTCTCCTCTCTCATTTTCTTTTTTTTCTGCATGGGAAGAGACTTCCATTTTATTGAACACTCTTTTATATCTTGTCTTTTTACAGTTTATGTCCTGTTTGTTTCTCTTTTACTCTCCATTTCTTTGCTCTCATTTTCTGTCTTTTCTCCCTTCGCTTCTTTTTTTCAGACTGGCCTAACTTCTCTAGCATTTCCACTCATGCCCCCCTTTCCCTTCTCTTCAGTGCTCCCGATCCTCCTCAGTCTCCCTCAGACGATAGCAGGATAGAGTCTGCTGACATTCATAGGAGGAGAATGTATGCTTTTGCCCTGACGGTAAACCACACACATGCATGAACACTTCTTCCAGGATCGATAGTAACAGTGACCATATCAGGCCATACAACTAACCACTGAGAGAAGCTCAGAAACATTGCATTGATTTGGTGGCACAAGAGAATTTGCAGGTATGCACTGGGACACGCTGATCTTACACAGCGTTACAACACAGTGGAGTTTATGCAATCCAATGGAGGACACAAGGGACTGACAACAGAGATTAACTTCAAAGAAAGAATGCTGAGGAAGGCTGTCAGTGGCATTCATACTGGCGATTTAGTAATGGTGCTAAAGTGGAGGAAGGGGAATGAAGACAGAAATATAAAAATAACGTAAAAGACAGATATGGAGAGCCACTGTCAGAGTAGTGGAGCATGAATGAAGTCTGTTGCCCCCCTGCCGGAGACTTGGCACCGCACAGCATGCCACAGTAAAACCTGCCATCACACTGAGAACACACCTGCCAACGGAGAGCAAGATGGGGGGAGGATCAAGGCTACACAGTAGAAGAGAAAAGAGACAGTTTCCAGCAATTGTATTAAGTGAGAATTGGGGACAGTTGGAGAGGAAATTGCTTTGAAAAAGCATGACAGAAAAGAAAACCACAGCATGTATAAATGCAGATAGTAAGGCAGATTAAGCAGGTGAAACAGACTTGGTGTCTGTCATGTATGATCTTGCTCAGGAAGTGCAGCAGACAAATTCCCCATCACAATAAAAGTATCTTTTGAAGTGCCGTCGAGCTGCTCTCTGTGGCTATTAGTGCAAGAAGTGTTTTGTTATGGAGCAGTTTTCTTCATCTTCCAGAAATAAATAAGACTTAGACGTATTGGAAAGGGGCCACATATATTTAAAGATACAGATATAGAAAATAAAGGGGTTAGTTGGAGCCTTGGTTAAAAATAAAAGAATGAGGCATGGAGGCAAACAGAAGATGGAAGCAGGCATGAAAAGAGACAGACAGACATATTCTTATTTATTTACCCTCTTTTATGTCTTTACCGTTTACGTCCTGCTTGTTTCTCTTTTACTCTCCATTTCTTTGCTCTCATTTTCGGTGTTTTCTCCTTTCCCTTCTTTTTTTCAGACTGGCCTAACTTCTCTAGCATTTCCACTCATGCCCCCCTTTCCCTTCTCTTCAGTCCTCCCGATCCTCCTCAGTCTCCCTCACACAATAGCAGGATAGATTCTGCACACACGTGCACACATGCATGCACACTTCTTCCAGGATCGATGGTAACAGTGGCCATATCAGGCCATACAACTAACCACTGAGAGTAGCTCAGAAACCGTGCATTGATTTGGTGGCACAACAGAATTTGCAGGTATGCACTGGGACACACTGACTCTGTGTTACAACACAGTGGAGTTTATGCAATCCAATGGAGGACACAAGGGACTGACAACAGAGATGAACTTCAAAGAAAGAATGCTGAGAAAGGTTGTCAGTGGCATTCATACTGGCGATTTACTTTATTAGTGCAAGAAGTGTTTTGTTATGGAGCAGCTTTCTTCAACTTCCAGAAATAAATAAGACTTAGATGTATTGGAAAGGGGCCACGTATATTTAAAGATACAGAAATAAAGGGGGTTAGTTGGAGCCTTGGTTAAAAATAAAAGAAAGAGGCATGGAAGCAAAAAGAAGATGGAAGCAGGCATGAAAAGAGACAGATCAAAAGAGGGAGCGTGTAAAATGGCAATGTGAATGCTGCACTTGACTATGACACTTATCCCATTTGATTATAACCTCTCGAAGAGCTAATGCTAGCCCTTTACTTAGCATAATAGTCCTCAAGCGTTAAATGACATCGACCTTTCTAATTAAGCACACAAGCACCCTGATAAAGCGCCATAATATGTTAGCACAGTGCTTTAAAATAATGGGCAAAAATTATAATTTGATTGAATAATCAGCAACACTCAATCAAGGTGAGATCCATGCTCAAAATCAGCTGACCAGGCTACTGCAAGACAAATGTTCATGCTGGACTGAAACATTATTATTAGCTGTCTACTGATCAAGCTTTTTTCTTTAACCCACGAGGGAAAGTCAAAGTGGAGTCCGCAGTTGGTCCTGCTAATCCTTACATCACCTTTTAACCCTGTTAAGATAAATGTAGAACACATCAGTTAACATGAAGTGATTACTGTAGAGGTTGTTGCGAGGACTGCGCTAGCTGGCGGACATGTGGCCCCTTTCATCTGGCTATAGGATCTGTCATTAGTATACGCTGTGTCAGCATAATCAGAGACAGTACAACGAGGGACAGAGTAGCACACGTGGTTTATAAATACACTAAGAACGCGCACACATCAGGAGCATGTCTCTTTCTAGCAAGCTGATGCCAGCATAAAAAAAGGTAACAGAAGATGTGATGAAATCAATCCTGAGTGTCAGACACACACAGGCACAGTAGGTGAAGCTGTCATGGAGGGTCTTGAATAGATGGCATCTAACCACGTTCTTAGTTGCAAACTGGGAAAAACTGTGTTGTTACTGTTGCTTTGAAGTTTGAAAAAGGAATAGGTAGAAATGCCGAAAACACTGAGGTATGCTAATGCACAGAATGCACATATGCAACATACAGCACGTGTTTAATCTGCCATGAAACCCAACTGTAATGTATGAGACGACTGTATGGTCTGGAATCGTGCACACACATGCTGTACGGACTATCTACAGTTGAACTCACAGGGTGAAGTTCTCCTCAAGGTAGCAGCGGTTCCTCAGTAGCCCCGCCCACAGCTGCACGCCGATGATGCCGAAGATGAAGAAGACGAAGAAGCAGAGCAGCAGCACATTACCTAGCATGGGAAGTGTATCCAGCAGCAGGTTCACCAGGATACGCATACCTGTGTGTTTCAGCAGGTCAGTTGTTAATTGTTTATCAATCAACAGAACAGGGTTGTTTAAAACATCCCATTAAATACATTTTTTTGGGCGGTTATGTGACAAATCCACAACAACAGTTCAAATTCTGCTTACTAGAATAAACTGACAAATACTAACTAGAGTCCACCCCGTGAACAAAGAAGTGTAGTCAAGCTACACGAGGTCTCATTCATGATTAGGTGAAACCTAATTGCAGGAATACAAGTGTGTCCCCTGTCAAATAATGATGACCTCACCCGTCCTGCAGTGATGATATATTGAGATGTAAATAGTGAAACATAATGACAGCTGATTGGGCTAAGAAGAGAGAGATGTGAGACCCGCTGATGAGTTACACGGCAACCTCATACTGACACCTGAGAGAGACGTGTGTGTGTGTGTGTGTGTGTGTTTTGGTGTTATTATGTGTGTATCTGCCTCTACTAATCTGTGTGTGTGTGTGTGTGTGTGTGTGTGTGTTTCAGGGGCATACTGGGATTCGTGAATAACAACTCAACAGTAGGTTAATGTGTCACAAACACAACAGTGCATTTTAACTGCAAACAGACTGAATGACAGGAGAGAAGCTGAGACACAGAGTGAGAGTGAAGAATTAATGGAGTTTGAAGAGTTTACATGTTGATCTTCAAAATGTCTTCAGCCAAGATAAAGAGTGGTCAAGGTGCAATTTGCATGCTTTGCCTTGTCTTTAGTAACAAGCTCATGGCCAAGCTCCCTGTACAGAAACAAATGTGAAATAACAGATTGTCATGACGTGAATTTGTTTTGATTTCGGATTAGAAAATAATAAAGCAATGAACCCGAAATTTGGATTTTATGAAAATCATCTCAAGAGTGCAGAAGAAAAAATTCTTGATATTAGCGTGCACCCATCTTTCTCCTCCGGGTAATTTTTTCTCCCTCCTGTGGCTAATTTCTCTCATCAACTGGTATTAAATGGAGAGCAGTAACGTTGGTGGTGTGTATGTGTCTCTGGTGGCGGCTGGAGGCAAGTCTAAATGTGTTTGTTCCCCAGGGTCCTTGTCATTAGGCCACTGTTCCATTAGGCCTAATTGGGTGAAGAGAGGGAGACGGATGGAGGGGGAGAGAGGGAAGGGAATGAGAATGAGACATGGCCCAAGGGTGTGCCGAAAAATAGGAGTGCCAAAATAAGAAAGAAAGCAGGAAAGAACGGAAGGGAAAAGGTGGCAAAAAACAAAACAAAAACCCCCCCAAAAAACAAGAATATTAAAGGAAAGGAAAGCAAACAAAAGTAACCAAAAAGAAAAGAAACAGTATGGTATCACACAAATCAATCTTTTTGCCTTATCTACCTGCCTCCATCACTTTCACCTCCTGGTGACTGTACCAGTGTGCCAGCCCCTGCTGTTCCCAGATAAAGATGGATGCCTCCCCTTGTGCCACAGTGGAAACACATTTACAACTATCTGCCTGTGCTATTCACTTAAGACCATGGGAGACTTCTCTTGTCTTTTTTTAACTCCTTCTTCTCCTAATACCAGGTCCTGTTGTGTTTATTGTCTTTGCCATTCCTATTCTGTCTAGCATGCCCTTTATCTCACACCAATTTCATCCCAAAAAGAAGTCCACCGCAACGGTACACACACGGCGCAAGACTATTATCTGCCATTTTATTGGAGGGTTACAAATTGAGGTGTGTGCGAGAGGTCAGGGTGTGCTCATGCTCCCTGTGTATCTGTGAACAAAGTAATGATCCAACAAAACAAGCAACAAATAGCTTCAATCCCATGCTACCTCACCTCTAATGGGGTCACGGACAGGGGACAAAATCAGGCTACCGCATTCTCATGCAGTTTACTGAAACAAACAGTATGCATATTTCTCACACACACACTACAGTATGAATGATGAACAAGAGAAACTAGCCAAGATTCATGCATACTCATCTGTCATGCACATATACACATGGGTGTGCTGTATCAATGATGCATATGCTAATAAACCCATGTATCTGGAGATTCATGCTATGATGCATAATCATCTCCAGAAAAGCCGATTTGTTCACAATCTGTACACTTGTCCCTGAAACACTATGCCCACTCTGCTGCACACAATATCTTCTAATCAAACCTCTTGAAGCGTAATGCAGTTAACATCCATATTTCCTGAGTGCTGCTGCTGCTGCTGCTGCTGCGCCTGTCTAAAATATTGGGCTGAGTAGGTTCCTTGTTGATGGCTCCACCTGAAAGGTGTCTCGTCCTTCGGAACGTGTAGAAAATTGAAATCAACTGAAGACATGCTGCTTCTTCAGGTAATTACACTAAATATGAAGAATCTGCCATGATTGGACACTTATGGTATGAGGAAAAATTGGCGCAGATTCACTCTAGGCAGAGGAAAGACTATAATTTTGGATTTGTGTGTATGTGTCTGTCTCAGTGGGCTGTTAAAAACAGAGCAGGAAAACAACACAATATATAAACTGAAAATTTTAAATAATAACACAAAAAAAGCTTCAGATGTTGGCTTGAAGAGATAACACACAACTCTATTTGATCATCTCTCTCCCTCACATATAAAACCTTCTGTTCACAGCCACTAGAAAGGTTTCTTTTTTCCTACCGTATCTACAGTACCTGTCCCCAAGGTCCAAACTAAATTAGGCAACAGGGCTTTCATGCAAGCAGCTCCACCTGCTGCGGACTCATTTCATGGTTATTTAAAAGTGGAAGTGCAATATCATAAGTCTCTTTCAGTGACTTTAGATATTGTTGTTGGGATATTGAAGAAAGGTTCCCAAGTTTACGTTCAGGGAGGGGCAATATCAAGCCACCAAGGTGTGTGTCAAAGCATTAGTAATATACATCTAAAACAAAGTATAACATTAGTAGAAAAAAAGGCAATAGAAAAATGTACTGATGAAACAACCGATAAAAAATATCTCTGGCCAATTAGCTGAAACTTCATTACCCACAATTAGCATTAGCCGCTAACGCTTGGCTAACCGCTAAAGTGCTGGAACTAAGTGATGAGACGAAGCCGAACTTAGCACAGGAAGGCTAATTGGTGCTTACAATGATTAAGAGCTGCCTGTTAGGGTAGCAGAACAAAGAAATCAATGGGTGTTAAAAAAGTTTGGCCAAGAAGTGAGTTTTAAATGAGAGGATCAGGGTTATGGTCACAGACTGATCAGTGAAGCAGCATTAACGGATGGTTTATAAATCTGATAAAGCTGTGACTCAGGGCCTGAGCGGGCTGTGTGATTAAGCATAAGTTGGATGTTTAATGATCCCCATGGGTAACGGGTGGCATGCAGGTGCACAAAAAAAAAAAAAAGCCAGAACTGTAATAGATATGACTTTTCATGCTGATGCGTTTGCTCTTTATGTAAACTGACAGATGCACATAAGCACAAAAAGAAACACAGAAAATGCACAGTCACATGAAAACACAATTACCCTACATTTCACACACTTGTTCACAAACAATTACACACATAAAAAGCTCAAAATGTTCTCACTTGGCACTCTGTTGATGGCTTTGAGGGGACGAAGCACCCGCACTGTCCGAATGGCCGACAGGTTGATATTTTGCAGGTCCAATGAGTACTCTACCATCCTGGATAGAGGATACAGACAGAGAGAGAAGGAAAGACAGAGAAAACACAGTGAAACGAGAATTTAACCTTTCTGAAGATACCTGAGTGAGCTATTGGCTCAAATTCTGACCAAAAAAAGCACTAGCATGGCTCCAGCTGGACCAGAGATCCCTGCTCATGATTCAACATCAGTGGTCATTCTTTGATCTAGTCACACCTGTCTCCCCCCAGAGCTGTGTGAGCCTCAACAGAATGGGGAATATAAAGCAAAGAGTGTTGCAACACTCCAGAGAAAGTGGTGGTGGTGGGGGGGATAAAGTGACAAAGCATCAAAAAGGGGAGAGTAACATGAAAGAGAGGTGAGGACGAGAAAGAGAGAGCGGGAAAAGAGGGATTCATTCTATTCTAAGTGGTGCCTGCAGGATGTTGTGGCTCAGTCGGTGCCTGGCATCTGTTAGCAAGTCATTTCCACAGCATGGCTAAGCTGTTTGTGCCCCCAAACCCAAACCACTTTCATAGGAGAATGGCTATAGTTCGCCATGTGTGTGTGAATGTGTGTGTGTACATGTTTGAATGTACCACAGTCATACTACATGCCTATTATCATCAACACAAATAGTTCAAATAGGTGAATCAGTTTGACAGTATATGTATTTTAAATGAGAGCAGAAATGTCACTACATGCATGTTTATGTGTGCAAATGATTATGTACATTGTGTATAATAGTCAAGAGGGTCTGTGTGTAGAATTAATGTGCCCGGGGCTACGACAGTGTTGGGACAGCATGACACCAGCAGCAGCAGCACCACCACAAGCTAATAACAGCCAAAGTGCATCCACCGGCTTTGACAAAACAAGCCGAGCTCACTGTCTGTCACAGAGCTAGACTTATGAACCATGTCATTTACAATAATGTGATACTTTATTAATCCCACAGGCAAGCTCTTTCCTTTTGCCCTTTACCACAGCTCAGAGTCACCAACAGAGTGAGATCCCAGCTCACACTTGAGTAGGATTACTTGTTGTAACAAGGGAGAGACGTCACAAGACCAATTTTCTTTACCCGGTGTAGTCGAAAGTACAGAAATGCCACACAGCAGCTTGATGAAAATGTCACAGCATAGAGAGGAGCATAACAGTTGTTTTGGGGCCAGGGTTTTCTGGCCGGGAAATAGTGGTGTTATTACAACCTGCTTCAAACATTATAGTATCTGTGGTAGCTCTAATGATCTGATGTGGGCTGCTGAGAGACTGAACAGAGGGCTAAAATGTCAAAAAGGATTTTTGAAACAATTAAAACATACATGTCCTCCCTTTATTGAGCTCAAGGGCACAAAAAAAAAACTGTATTTTCCCCCATGCTGCTTGATAAGGTTACAGAGCGAGTAATAAACTATTAGGTAAATGACAAAATGACAAAAGCATAACCAGCTGCATGAATAAGCACATGTATTGTCTAGTTAGTTAGTGATCCAATTGCATCTGGAGGATAGAGCAGCAAATAAAGTGAAAGAGAGAACAGAAGATCACAGATGTGCCCATGTGTGTGCACCCATGCTGTGTTTATGTGTGCGCACTCTACAGAAGTGTCTCTTCCTGCACACATCAATCAGGCCGCTGTGTTTGGGAGGGTAATTAGCGGACTGCCGGAAGCGTCCTTTTTATGATTGTTCTCTATTTTTCACATTCTTTTTTTGCTCATGATGCCTTCATCTCATTCATGCTTTTATGTGACTAGTGTGCGCGTGTGTGTATGTGCGTGTGTACATGTTTATATCAAAATGAAATGCAGAGCTTCGGGGGGAAAACCTAGTGAGAAGAGAAGACCTTAAACATGAGAGACAAGGTAAATTAGCTGAATTTAGACGTGCAAAATCTGTAGCGGCTTAACTGTCAAAACATGCTTTCATTAAAGTTACCATCAACGCTGAAGTTGTGCGTCAAGAAAGTCGTTTTTCTTGACAATTAAAAAAGAAACATTCTCAACTGTGAAGATGTCCGAGGGATGAAAATTGTGAAGTACAACTGCGTTTTCTTCTGTTTTGTCCTATTAATTATGTATTACAGCTACATGAGGCTACAAAGGTACGTTTAAATCTAATCAGGTCCTTGTTTCTTTGCATATTTAAAAAAAAAATGTACCAAGTGTCCACCAGCTTGAGTCAAGGTACAACTCCTTAACATACATTAGAATAAATATGGAAGACAAAACTGACTTCTTGTAAAAAGAATCGTGCTTCATCCCTGGATCATGAATCTCAGTGGACACATGAAAGGAGACATGCTACAGTACTTTATTTCTGTTACTGCAGCAGATACCAGACAGCCTATGAAAAACAAGTCAGTACGGTGCAGTGGATTAGACCAAAATAAAATATACAGTATATAAAAAAAAACAGACTTCAAGAGGGATATTGTGCATGTCAGGGTTATGGAGCAAAAGCATGATACCCCCCTTTAGAGCATGTGTGAACAAAAACCTGGTCTTTATGGGGGCCGGAAGGAGGTGATGACAAGGGATGATGTTCATCCGAGCATGCAAGAGAGAAAAGAAAGGGGGAGAGAGCGAGGTACTGTCTATGGGTAACTGACATGGAGCTCATAGCAGACTGTCAGCAGTGATTTGGCCTGGCAAGTTTGGCAATGCCCTCTGCAATTAGCCTAGGCACTAATCTAATGGATGCTGCCAAGAGGAAAATGAAGACAGAGGCGTTCGCACAAATGCATATACAGACACACACATATACCCATTAAACAAACTCAAAAGGCATGAACTGGCAGAGTATAATCTCTATGTGTAGTTCTGTGCCACAAATACACACACACACACACACACACACAAACAATGAGCATCCACTGGGGATCTTCAAATGAAGATGGATGTTCCTCCACCTACCCTGGTAAGTCTTTTGCTCTGCTTTTCTTTGTCTGCCATTATACCAGCCACTCTCCTTATCCAGCTCTCTCTCTCTCACACACACACAAACACACACACTTACTTTATCCCCCATGTCTCCGCCTCTCATTCCTTCACAGCAGGTGTGTATGCTTTTGTTTTGTGTACATGCATCCACTGTACATGCAAGCCTGCAGTAGAAATGTGTGACAGACGCTAAAGTAGCCAAACTTATGCAACAACTTACACAACGTGACAATGGATTTGTACGTTCTCGTGGGCAGGTGTTAAGACATTTTCAGCATGGTCTCTCTCAAAAACTAATTTCCTAATTCCCAGTTTCCGTATTTCATTCCTTCATCTCTTTTCTTCTTCCTGTCTGCCTTCCAAACCATTTTGACTTCCAATCTAAACATATGTGCTAATCCAAAACACCAAAACAACATTTGTGCCATCTATTCCCAAGATTCAAGTATTCTGATGTTGATTAAAGTGGAAGGATGCTAAAAATTACAGCACATTTTCATCTTTACCCTGGTGAATACCCTATACTGTAGCATACTGCAGCATGCCCAGTATTCACTTTTACTGTAGTGTCTGTGGAAGTGTACCAGAGATTGTTGCCTTATGGTTTCATTCTCAGAGGACACCCCACACATGTCCTGTCTACTGTTACAATGTTGCATGTACAATGAGTCTACATGTAAAACGCTTCTGTGGCTTTGTCTGACAAATAATATTCTTCATTAGATTGCTTCTACTTACACCTTGGCAAATAGGCCACATGGGTTTATCACCAGATTTTAATTACTTATTTTGCAAAAAGAAGGTTTAAGGATTATTATTTAATAGTAAATCCTGAACTTGTGTTGTATGAACATTACTGACATGCAAATTAGTGGATGGAGAATACATGTTGCCGATGATTTTTGTTCACACTTGTAGTTTTCCCTCTTTTCCCCTCCGGTCCATTTAGTGTTCACACTCACGTTACAAACAAACCAGGACTTGTAAACATGAAGTCATATGGACTGACAGGTTACTCGTTCATTAGACTGTTTTAGTGGCCTGTCATCTTGCATCATTAGTGCTACAGAGTTGCAAAAAGCAAACGTGAAAATGTCCTAAGTGACTGAAAATGCTGCACTTGAAACATTCATTAATATTCGTTTTGATTTTCATGAAGACCTTAGAAAACCCAGGAACAAATAGTTGAAAAAATAATACTGTAAGAAGCAGTCGAGTAGTCTGACTGCTATAGTTCAGATTTGCTTGATTCTGGGGCTCTGTGTCACAATACTTCCTCCTTTATTCATAATGAACAACAGTCCATACAGCTGAGTGTTTTGTCACTTCATTGTGAACAAATCTCGTTTTTTGTCATTTGCTGAAACTACTGATGCTCTTGTTTGTCAATGGAGGACAGACTCCACGGAGCTGGCAAAATAAATCTGTCTGGTTTGGCTGTGTGACATCAGTTATCACATAATGCTGGTCTGTGTTAAAATCTCACCACAAAATTATTTTGAATTGGATTGGAAGCAGACGAAGATCAAATCCAAATGGTCCAAATCTTTATATAACAACTTTCTCACCAGCCAAAAGTGTCCCACACAAATGAAAGCTCAGCAGATTTCACCTAAAACATGGCAAGCCACAGTCATGATAGACAAGATCTATACTTGCTAAACCCTCACTGTGGCTGATATATTATTTAAGTAAAATTTTAAGTACAAGTGGACTAATTAATTCCCATCTTTTTTAACACACACTTAATTTATGCTCTATTGTGCCTCGATTTCAAAAGAAAATGCTGCTAGAACTCTTTGGCCATATCAGTCTTCCTTAAATAAAATGACAAACAAGCTTACCACAAGTAGAATTAATGCCAACATTATAGCATAGTTGCTTACCCAGCCATGACGATGAAGAAGTCCAGCCTGTTCCAAGTGTCTCCCAGGTAACAGCGACGGCCAAAGATCCCAAGAGCCACCATCTTTACCACCATCTCCAACGCAAAGAAGATGTAGATGAATGCATCGAAGGCCTATGAGACGACAGAGAGACAAAAAAGAAAGAGACATCAGCTGTGTTTGACATCAGCTAAGCATCTGTTACATCTGGTGTATTCATGAAAATAGCAGGCACAAGCTGCTGTCAAAGCTCACTCTTCATTCATTTTTTCAGTTTTAGTTGATAAGGAGTAGATCTTCTAAAAATAAATAAATATATATTTTGTTTGATAAAACAAAAAAAGTGGCACGTGTACCCTTTAGTACACAGTGCACATTTTGCTATGTGACTTTTTTGGTTTTTTGCCCCTGTATACATATTCTAACACCTCAAAACAACCCATGACCTTCTATTTTCCACCTTTGAAGGCAATTTTAACACTTTTTGAGTTCACACTCCAAAGCAGACTCCCAGAGCTCACAGGACCTGTCAGATTAGTTATTTTCCATCCAGCTGCCCTTTTAAACACCAATTATGATCTAATAGTGCACAGAACAAGAGACTCAAGACTGATGTGCTCTTAATGGATGCTCCAGTAGTGACTATGAAATCACTGGTGGCTAAAGCTGGAGCCAAGTTTACTGTTAACGTTGTATTTTGAATGGCCTAAAAAAAAAAGCTAAACGTGCGTATGTGTATGCTGAGAATATGTGCCTATATTAATATAATACGACATATGGTGTACACCAACCCATAATGTACTACTTGAATCACAGGAGAAGTAAGTGAACAGGGAAAAGAAAGTGGGTGAGATCCAGGTCAAACCTCAAAGGACACAAAGATGGAGAGAGAAGAGACAGTGAGAGACAAGTGTAGAGAGAGAGAGAGACAGATGAGCTCATATCTTTGCCGTGCCCTGCTTGCCTTATTATGTTCAGATTACTAGCTAAACCTCCTCTTGTATTTTCGGAACAAATTTCTTTCCTAGTGCTTTGCCCCAGGCTGTGTGACTGTGTTTGCTGCCTTGTTACATATTCCTACACCACATAACTCAAGCTGCTACCTCTTGACACAGAGAATTCCAAGACTTGGATATTCAAATATGCAATAAAGCCGCATGGCTGCTTGCTAAAAAGTCATTAGTCATAATCTGAATTTTAGATGATGACAAAGCTTTTTTTCTTTGTTCCAAAAAGGCCATTCATCCACAAGTTGCGCACACTATACTATTCGCAAGTAGCCCAACACACTAACTTACTTAATTAGCTTACAAGCTGAAACTGCCAAGTTTACAACAAACTTAAATTTGACAGCAGTCCAAATATAAAGAAGAGATAGAAATGCTGAAGATACAGATTACAGATTTTCAAAGATCAACAACTTTCCAGCTAAATGTTCCCCTTGGCTGCTGAAGTACAGCTGGTTTGCCCTGAGAATAGAGTTTGTGCACTCAACAAATTAGATGGCACAAACCAATACACATGCTGCAATGGGAAAACAATTTTCCACAAGGTTATTACCTTTTTAGGGTTTCAGGCAGAAGTTAAATGACAAACTAGAGCCTCGACAATAACCCATAGCAGTTTAGAAAACACTGATATGTGGCACATTTGGACTATCAGGAGTAATACGCTTCAACTGGAGAGAAGAGATTTTTTTTTTCCACGCTGTACTGATGAACAATTGCAAGATGGTGTTGTAGCTGCAGACCACACTGAATGAGATAAATGTGTGTGTTAGAGTTTGGTGGGGATTTATTCATGTTGCAGAATTGGCAGTGGCAGGGAGGTGTTGTTTTATCTGAGTCAGAAATAGCAAGAGTCAAAGATCAGATGAACAGCCAGTTTGTTCCACCAATGCGGACACTGTCTGCACCATTTGTTATTTATAGAGATTAAGATATCTAAAACCCAGGAAGGAAATGAGTTGGTGCTAATTTTCCCACTTGCTTATAATTAAGAATGCACTTAGGAGACTGTAAGTATGTAAATTTGTGTTTTTTTGTTCTTGTACAAGCAGGGTTTTGTGTGCACATACTATATTGGTATGATAGTGCCTTGTAATGCATTTAAAGCCAACATGTGTGTTCCAACCCTGCTCATTCACTCACTCACTCATTGACACACACACACTGTACCAAGTTGGCAGCATTCAATGGGAAAGATGAGAAGCTCAGTCTCACATGCTGTTTAAATGATGTTTTGATAAATAATGCAGCCTGCACACTTCACATGTAATCCGACATTGGCTGCACCAGTCGGATCCCTGTCGTGCTCCACTCTGAGTGAAAGGGGAATGAATTCATCATAGTTATTTGTCACTACCGCCAGCTTCCTCTTCAGTCAGCCTATCAGGTTTGATCGCCAACATGATTTGTAAAGCGGCTGAGGCTGTCTTGTGATGGGCCCTTTCATGATTTGAAATAGGAGCTGGTGTGGAAGCTACTTCACATGCTGTCATTGTGCCATTTATTTGGCAGGAGGAGCCGGTGTGGTAAGTAGGTCATCAGGATTGTGATGGTGGGCCATTTAAAATAAAATATGTATGTGCGTCTTGTCTACTTGTGGAATGGGCGAATGACAAGAGTAATCAGTGTATAAATCCAAAGGCGCTATGAGGACAAATGTTCCCTTCACGCTCACTTACAAATAGGACAGGAAAAGGAATACTTGACACAGTCATTCAAGGTGTCCGTTTACCGAACATTTGAAGCCATTTAAAAAGGTTGAACAGGTGCTGATTTGAAGGTTTAATGAGTCCTGTCCTATCCAAATCCATTTCAGATACAATAACAACTTTCCATTTCCAGATGAGTTCAAATAAGTTACTGGAACAATATATATATATAAAAAATTGAAAGCATTAGCAATGTCTTACTTGTTTTTATTAGCCTTCCTGTGCCCCATTCATTCAGATTTAAGACCATAGAGTGATTATGATGAGTAAAAATAACTGCTCACAGACTGTCAGGTTTGATATTTCTCTACAATCAGTGGTAAAGCTTCAGACGACCCCAAATTACTCTTATCCTCACGATGACTGGCCATGGAGATAGTTTCACTTCTATCTGCTGCTTTTGAGCTTGTTTGCCTCTAAAACTTATTTATGATCCTCAAAGCCAAAGCAAAGCAAAAAAAAAAAAATACATTTGAGAAAAGATAAGTAGCTCCAGCCTTTGTGCTAAGCAAAGCTATAGCTCCAGCTTTCATATTTACAGACATGAGAGGGGTATCGATTACTCAGCTTACTTGTGGGAAGAAAGGCAAAAGGTGTATTTCCCAAAATGTCAAACTATTTGACTATATGCTATCCTTTAAGATTGGTTGTATTTTTAGGGATTGACAGAGGTCTCCTCATCCCCCTCCACCCTTGACTGAGCTGCTGAACCCTTGAGGTCCAAGGCTCTACCTTGTTAGAAATCCCAATTCCACTACTGCATACCAATATCTGAACAGATCCTGCGGTAATGTACAGTATATATTGTTTGTGGCTGTTACTTTGTCTCTTTCCTCCAGGAAGTGAGGTCGCCAAACTGTATTTCACACTGGGCCAAAGAGGCATATGAGGGCCACTCTAACAACCTGAGCTCCGTCAGCAAAATCCCTCCTGTTACCATTAGCAACCACCAGAACAGGACCCCTCACACTACCTGGGGAGACAATATGCTTGTTAGAGAGACAAAGGATGGAGGGAGGGGGAGAGAGAGAGAGAGAGAGAGAGAGAGAGAGACTGTGTGTAGGATGGGGGAATGGGGACATAGGGAGGAGTAAATGTGGTACTGAAAGGAGAGGAAGAGAGTTAGCGAAGCAGGAAGATGTGTTGCACAGTTTTAAAACAGCAGTGAATGTTTTTCGAATCTCTGCACAAAGAAGAGAAATACCAATGAGATAAATAAACCTATTACAGTTTAGTCTTGATATGATAATCCACCCTAATGTGTCTTACTGTAGGCAAGTGAGATAGTGCTGGAACAATCGTCAACATAGCAACAGCACATGGGACAAACCGACAGCAGACACGTCAGTGCAGATTATTGTCGACAGATTTTCAAAGTCAATGGCGATTAAAACCAACAAAAAGCATGAGAGGCAGAATTAGGTCATCCTTGTCACACCTGAAATTGAGCCTGCCAAATTCCTTTCAATGAAAAGCAATTACAATCCCAGAGGCACAAACTCGGTCTTCAGCCAGATGGAAAATTACAGTAGTAACACATAACCCACATTAGCGCTACATGGCTTGCAAACGATGATGATTATGATGATTAATGACGACCTGTTAGAGGATCAACCAAGTCCACAAGATAAGTCAAGCACATTAAAGCTATCGATCTACAAAGATTTCTCTCCATCGTGAGAAAGACGAGCACGGTTATTATTATTTATAGAATAAAAACTCACGGGCAAGCTATGTGCATGTATGCAGTACAGAGGTATATTTATGAAGACAGCTATGGTATCAGAATAATGCAACCAGCCAACAATAAATTGCAGCAGAAGTTCATTTATTAAAGCCTGTAGGTGAAACCTGTGTCGGCTGTGGCATTTGTGGTCATCCACAACCACAATTTCAACTGCTGGTGCTTGTCTCCACAAGGGTATTCACATCACGAAGTGACAAAATCACATGCGACTCCACAAGACTATATTAAAACAAACCAAGTCCCAATTCCCTGTTCAGAGTGTTGAGAGTGCAGCAGAAAACACAAACCTTTCAGGTGGGAAATATTTTAGCTGCAGTGTTTGTCTGCATCACAGCTTGAGGAACAGTGACAAGAAGAGTGGTGAGTTGCTCCGAGTTTATGTCAGATAATTGATTGTTTTGTTCTATCACTTCAGCAGTGCACTGACATGTTGTTCCTACAAACACAGCCACACACACACACACACACACACTCACACTCACAGGGGTCTACCATACCTGCAGTATCTGGCAGCGGTCCGAGGTGCAGTCGATGTTCTCGCAGGGCTGGTACATGCCCAGTGTCACACAGTTGAGCAGGATCACCATGATGCTAATCCTCTCGAACCACGTATTATCAGCACTGGAGTTAAGGAGCATAGCAGCTGAGGAGAAACCACACACACTGTAGTGGTAAAATAAAGGGTCGGTCACACATGGTAATGGATGGATAGATGAACCAGGTGTCTCAAATCAAACACAGTCTGTATGTTTTATAATAATACATCTGTGTTAGGAATATAACAGAACACTGAAAATGAATGATGTGAAATATAAAATCAACATTGTCAATTTTACTGTCTTAAACAACATTAAACTGCACAATGACACCATATTTATAGTTATAAAACATTTATTTAAATGAAGTTGTCGTTTCACGTTAATTACTGTAAGTACCATTGTCTCATTATGTGTTATGATATGAACATAATGTCTCCATTACCTGACTCCTGACTTTTCTTTCTTTATCCCTTTTTTTAAAAATCTTTAATAACTTCTACTCTGAACTTCCATGTACATCTCCATCTCTTCATTTCCTCTCCAAGTCTCTCCTTATCCCTTTATTTACCACCTCAATCTAAATATTTAGACACCTGACTGCTTACCTGTGATATCGAGCTAAAGTCACATTATGACGCAGCTAAACAGGGCGGTGAAAAACACACCGTACGAATGTCTTTAAGCTCGGCTACTTATAAACTCTCTGTGGACTTCGTGGGCTTTTGTCTTTACGGATTAAAATAACATGTCATTTAGTAAGTTTCAAAGCGTCTGAGCCCTGCAAACTTTGAAACACTCCTCCCTCTCATGAAGGTTTCATGCCTGCTAGCGTCGCACCGTGTGTGGTGCGCTTGTTTTAAGTCCCGCGTTGAACGGTGTGGGCGGTGAGCTGTGGTCCCGGTTCTGACCCAGTCCCAGCAGAGACAAATAAATAAATAAATAAATCTAGAAATGGCTCCAACACAGCGTATTGTATAGTCATGGCTGTTTTCATGACATTTTATGATTATTTGGTTTGTTAAGGGTAGAAACATTTCAATATAAGCATAACTGACTCATTCACAGCATGTCCACAACACACCATGAACATTTTGCTACATGACTAGTGACAAGTCACAAAATCATATCTGAATACTATTTCCTGCCAAGGCACGGGACACCTTATGTAACATTTATTTAAAATAATAATAAATAAAAACGACACAGCTGTATGAGCTCATGTGACATTGATAATTTCAAAAACAGACATATTCTTTTCCAAGTATATTGAAGTGATGATTCTGATTTTCAGCCATTCACTCTTTCTTTTCTTGTCACCCCGCAGAGTGCTCCACCACTCTCGGTTGCACCTGCACCATATCTACTGGTGCACAGACTGCACTTTTTATCCCACTTAATTTCCTATATCTTGTGGGAAAATTGATCAGTGAGTCTATCTATGTGCCTGTCTGGCTCCCAGGCTAATTTTCTAACCCTCCAGCTGCTTGGGTTTGTTTCTACTTGCCGATTGGTCCACGAGGCTTCTTTTGCCATCTTTCCACAGTGCCTGCCAAGTTTCCCATTTTTGTTAATACAAGACAATTATTGTGTCATTTTCAATACTATGCTAACATAGATAAAATTAAAAAGGAAAAATTGCATACTAAATTCATATTGTGCCTATGTACATGGGGGGTCTGCATGTGCGTGTATGTTATTATTACTGTCATGCAGTTCAAAAGTGTTTTACAGCTTTTGACTTCTTTCATATCTTAAGTTGTCAGCATGTGTTCCGTTAGTTCTACGCTCTATGCTCTTAAGTCTTCATTTTTTTGCCTCATTTTTTATATTCACACAATGAGCTTAAAGTCTTTTGTTCATTGAACTTTGCACTTACAGTACAGAACTCTCCAGCTGAGTGTGATGTGGGGAATTTGTCTGTGTGTGGCATGCAACACAGCTGCATGCAAGTGCATTCACACTCTCGCCAAAGACAAAGTTAACTAGATACATCTTATATCAGTTGGTAACCTCTGACTGAACCTGCCTTGCACTGGGACACACTTCATTTCTCATTCAGCTGAATAAAAGATGTAGCTTCAGAATGAAAAATACACACTATTAAGAAAAGCTCAACTCTAGATGCTTCATGCAACACAGATACACAGCCAGGGATCATGTGTATAACATCTGTGTTATTCATTTTAGCAATATGTCTCTTTTCTGCACACAGATAACACACACATACAGTACAAGCCATACTCTCTATTAATCTGTATGTCTCCCCATTTCCTCTCCGCTGTCGCTGCTTTCTGTTAAGCACTACTCTCTGGGGGTAACACAGAGAAATGGGCAGAAATAATATCTGAAAGATGTTTGGAAAGAAATATTATTATGAAATATGTGTCTTTTCTTCCCAGTTTCCTCATCTAACCACCAGCACCGTCTTTGAAATAAGCGTCTAACCCCCCTTTGGGTTACAGTGTTCTTTCTTTTCCTTTCTATAATGCCTGTTTAAATTTTCCCAGCTGTCGCCTCTGCCCCCCTTTTTCTTCTATCTCTCCCTTTCCTCGGCGTTTCATACACTCCCATGTGTGACAGAGCAAATGATGGACAATTTTGCCCTCCCAGCAAAAAACAAATGCAAACACTTTGGGACACATTATACTTCAACAGGCATTGAAAAATCAATCAGGCCTGCATGTGTATAAATGTGCATGCACGTGTGTGTGTGTGTGTGTGTGTAGCACTCCCACAGCACAGCTAAAGAACCTGCCCTGAGGTTCTGCACTACCAAAGCTGGAGTCATGAACAGAGGCATGGTATGAACTTGCAGAGCAAGGAGGAATGAGACAGTCTGAGAAAATAAGTAAACACGAAAAGCATAGGAGAAGACTTGTTTGGGATGTAGCTATAAACAAAGAACAAGACGGGGGACAGAAGCTACACTTTTTCACCCATCTCTTTACAGTTGATGAATACAGGCTTTGCAAAGCAGCCTGGAAGAAAAACACACACCTTCCTCTGTACTTGTTTATTACCTGCAAAACACGAGCTTTCACAAACCCTGTGGACTCCTCACCTTCAACCCATCAGAGCTAACAGTATCCGCAGCCTCTACGTTGACATGTGAAGTGACTCAGCGCTGGTTTGAGTTCAGTTTCTTTGTCATACTGACCCCGGACCTTTCCCTCCAGAGGGAAATGAAGCAGCGGGCGGCTGACTCACACCCAGCTGATTCCAGAGCACTAGCTGATGGCTGGTCATGTCACTCCCTAATCATGTTGGGAGGGCGCTAACCGAGTCTGACACAATGGATGCTTTGAGGAGAAAGGAAGGGAGACACGCTGTTATTGAGCTTCAGCATTTAATTTAATTGTTCTTTTAAAGCTATTACTTGTGGGATCTTTACCCTTACGATGTTCACATATCCACTCAGAGATCATCCGAGTGTGACTGAGGAGATTCAGCTTCTGTCTTTGTCTGTCTTTAGCGTCGCGTCTTCTCTTCATCTCCCCTAGCTCCTGTATGTCTAATCTTCTTAGGATGTGGACAGAGCTTCCTCTCTGTCTTAACTCTCCTCTCATGTTTTCCCTCTTCTCTGTCTCTACCTATTTTTATGTCTGTCCGTCTGTGTCAGTACTGATTTTCGTCAGACACTTGTCCCCCCGCCATCCTTTTTTCACCCCAATTTTCCAACTTTATCAAGTCTCTATTTTTGAGAAAACAGTTCAGAATCCTATACGATTCTCTTTTTGTCTCTCTGTCTGCCTTTGCAATGCATTCAGATATCAAAAGGCTGAGGAGCCCCATTTTTGACCTTGTTTTTTAGAAAAAGCTAATTATTTGAATCATCAAAATGTAATAGTCGAGGGGCTCCGATGCATGTGAAAAAAAAAAAACAATTTTTTACCTGAATGCATTTCTTATTTATTTTGTTCCCATGAAAATTCTGTATTCCTCACTGGATGCAACATATAAATATTTTACAGTAGCAGTCCTAAAGCTGAGATTAACTATAACATGCTGAATATTTAATATTTTTGCCTTTTTTCCAGCCGGATGTTTATTTTTAGGATCAGCTTTACTGAAAAAACACAAACAAAACACACTGTGGCCTGTGTGCCAAACAGTTTTAAAACAACCAGTATATGTATTATATGAATGGATACAGGGTCCATATATGTCAAAATGTGTTTTGTCTTCACATTTATTCTCATGCTGTTTGTAAAATGTTCTGTGACAGCCTGAATGGCAAGCTATACATAGTCTGGCCTGAATACACAGTGGATAGCAATCTAACTGATTTTAATAAGAGCTTTTAATAACAAATGAAAGCCCTTCTGTGCCATTACATTTCTTTTTTTTTCTGCTACGTGTAATAAAGGTTTCTCCACTAAGACTGAGGAGGAAAAAACACCTTCACAAGTTGGCTGCATGATAATAATTTGGCTTCCTTTTCGTGTAAATAATTTAAGGACCAAATTCTATTTTTGTATAATTCTTTTCTCTGCTGTAAAATAGTAAAAGCAGTGTGTGCGGTGTGTGTGTGTGTTTCACTGTGGGGATTTATATAATCTAATGTCTCTATTTAATGGATGCACCAAATCAAACAGCTGCACATGTGTGTGTGTGTGTGTGTGCTTGTTAAGAACAGGATGACTCATGTCTGAATGATATCTCTGTAATTTACAATGAGGCTTTTCGACAGAGCTCCCCTCCTTGTGCCCACGTGTGTGTGTGTGTGTGTGTCTATGTGTGCTCCTGTAAAAACCCTCAGGATCAGTCTCATTCAGAGTGAATCAAAATGACATTCTGCTTCTCACTGTGGCACTGAAGCCTGTGCCTGTCTCTTTTCCCAACGAGAACACAAAATGATAGGTCAGTCACTGTTGCACGCGCACACGCACACGCACACACACCAAGCGGCAACCTGTGTGGCTGGGAAATGAAGCCAATGCAGAAGTGCTAAAAGCGGTAATTCCTTGAGTGGCCGCTTGAAGCTGGCTATAGAACATTTCAACCTCCATGTTGAAATATCCAACTTCACAGGAGAAATAAACATGTTTACAGCCTGGGCCAAAAAACCCATCGTTCATCGTTCATGACAACTGTACTGAGTGTGAATTTAACTCACCAGTTAAGATTACATTAAGGCTTAAATTTACACATAACTTACAGTGTGACCACTTTGATTGACAGGTAGGTGTCATTACAGATGGCTTATTTGAGCACCCAGGCATCATTTCGACCGCTTCTATCTATGATCTGATCTATGTTTTTGCCGATATTTAGATTAGCCGTGTGGCGAAAGAGGAAGTACATCCAACATGGCGGCGGCCACGCTTCAGAAACCTATGTGTGACCTCACTCATGCGCTGTCCATTCTTTTTACTGTCACTGAGACACACACAGATACATACACACACTTTGTTTTATTAAACCAGTACATACTGCATTCTGCAACTCTGTAACATACACAAAACAGTCACACACACGCGCATCCTCCTCCACCATTATTTTTGTGACAACCACTGTCCCATCTAGTCTTAAAAACAATCCATAGTTGTGGCGTATGTCAGTGAGGAGTGTCCCACCTGCTGACGGAAGAATCCATCAGTATGGTTGAGCGATGCTCAGGTCAGCTGGTGTTTAAACTGATATAGCGTGTTTGCCCGCTGTCCTTGGCATCAGACAGTTGCACTATTGTTTTGACTCTGTAACTGCTGTATTTTGCCCTTGCCTCCCTCTCTGCCTCTCTCTCTCATTCTCTTTTTCTCCCTCTGTGTCCCTCTTCATGATGAAGTAACGGGCAGGCTGCCAGGGATCTCCCCACGTACCTCACTCGTCTCTCATCCCTCTTTTTATCCCACTTAATTTCCTATATCTTGTGGGAAAATTGATCAATGAGTCTATCTATGTGCCTGTCTGGCTCACAGGCTGATTTTCTGACCTTCCAGCTGCTTGGGTTTGTTTCTACTTGCCTATTGGTCCACAGGGCTTCTTTTACCATCTTTCCACAGTGCCTGCCAAGTTTCCCATTTTTGTGCCTTAATATGTCCTGCTGATTCCAGAAACAATAAACTTACAGTCATAACACTCACTATTTCTGCAAACAGCTGTGTATATACTCATGTTTAACCTTTAATCATAACAAAAGGCTATGTGAGAGTTCATAATGTTCTCAACAAAGCCCTTCCCACTGCATACCAGTGCGTCAAAAGCTCTCAAGCCATGCATCGCAGAGCACCTAGAGTAGCAAGCAAGCAACCATCTTAAAAGCTTCAAGAAAACTGCAGTATATACGTTGTGTAAGCGCTGCTATGCTTGTCTCAGCAAATGTAACTTTCACTTCGCCAGTCCCGAAAAAAGTTTGCTTATGCACTCATGCACACTTTCTGCCCCTCCCATTCAAAATTCCTCCCAAAATTGAGGAATTTTATTTTTCCTAACTTCCCATGCATTAAAAATCTGTCTTTGCTCAGTCACAACATTGTCAGACTTTAAAATCAGAGCTTCGTCAAAATGAAACAGCTTTTTGAAAAGTGTATATCATGCAGTATCATGCAGTGAGCAGTTTAAAAAGTAGCTTGCTTTATACCCTGAGTATGTTGAAGTGAAATTAAAGTTAATATAAGGGATGAAGAGGAGATAGACAGCAGGTTCTTACAAATGTAAGAAAGTAATGTCTTAAAGTATAACTTGGTACAGACATGCAGTCATTCTTCAGGGGTTGCCATGGCGTGTGGATATCTCTTGTCTTCACTGGCATTTTCTATCCAATGTATTAATAGTAGCCCATAATTACAACCTCTGACTTGTGTCTACTCAGCTTGTTTCAACTTCTTTCCTGTTTGTTTGATTTTTAACACCGCTGTTTGCCAGTGCATATGTAAGTAACATATGTAAGTAAATGATACGAAATGAGTGAGTGATAAACGGCAGAGTAGCGACGAACAGCAAAGAGTTAAACCAAATCAAGCCTTTTTGTCATTACACGTTGCCTTTATCAAATTAGGTGTGCTTTTTATTCAATCATGTCTTCAAAACAAGATAAAAGTTAAGAAATTGAATCAATTCAATTTACTTTAATTTCATTTTTGTTTCTTCGTCACACACAAGGGCATGGAAGATTAGCTCCCAGCGTGAAAGATAAATGTAAGCATAACCGGCTGCTCTGCATGTGGATGAGCCTAAATCTGCACGTAATGCAATGTCAGCATATGCAGCAAGCATATGCAATATGGAGACATGTAGACAGTGTTTTTTTTTTTTTATGTCAATTAAAATATACAAGTGGAGTACACATGTTTAATCTGGCTTTACAGCTTAGCAGTCAGCAGAAACGAAGGAAAACTTTTTCAGCAAACATCGGTTAAATTAAATGGCACTGACTGAGTAAACCTTTAGGCCTCAATTCAAATGCATATAAACAGTGGTGGAGCTTCCCCACCCCTAGTCTCACAAATAATAACCACTTTGACATTTTTGCGGGAAAATAAGCAATTATGAAACACTAACATAAGGGAGTGGACTCATTAGAAAATCCAAGAAGATGCAATCTAATTTGATAATTGCACTCGTGATTCATTTATCGCTGGCAAAATTGTCACATAATGTGTTCTGCGCTCTGCTGCTGCAAGGACTGCTACACACACACACACACACAGGCATATATAGCATACACAAACTTGCACATACAGACACACATACTGTATGGTAAGGACAGAAAGAGAGGGACAGATGGACACAGTGCCAGCCGCACAGTCTGACATGCCAAGCAGAGACCTGGAGCACCTCTCAAGACAAGCCTATGGCCTGTAACCAAGGCAACGGGAGCAGACGGGGTTGACTTCAGCCACTGAGACAACACAAACTGTGTGTGTGTGTCAGTATTCATGTTTTTTGTTGCCGTTTGTATGGACACTTGCCTGTGGACAAATGGAAAATATATAGTAATTGTGTACAACTTTGGTTATGCGCAGTGTCTGGATTTACAGACACAAGCTGGTTACATTTTTCATCCTTATTTGAGCATTTGAAAGCTCATGATGTGTGTGTGTGTGTGTGTGTGTGTGTGTGTGTGTGTGTGTGTGTCGGCATTTGTGTGACTGTGTATCTGTCTTTCTCCTCATATCAGCTCAGCACAGCAGGTGCCTTGCTCCAGTACATTGCTGCCACTAGTGAAGCTGAATGTATTGCAGACACCATGGGAAATATAAGCCAATACTTGCTGCACTTGTGTGTGTGTGTGTGTGTAAGGAAGAGATAGAGAGCGAGAGATAGAGAAAAAACCAACATGACTCAGTGAGATGTAGAGGAGAAAACTGAAAGACAGGCAGAAGGAGACCAATATAAACGAGTCAGGGGTGATAAAGGATGTTGGTTGGTGAAAGAGGCATGTATAGGGTAAAAAAAAAAAATGAGTATGAAGAAAAGGGAAAATAGATAAAGACTAGAGAGTTTGGTGGGTCACTAGATAGCAGTGCATGCAGTGTACTCACAAGCTATTAGTTTGAATTCGACACAGGGTCAGAGTATTGGAAACCAGAGGACGGAGGGAGAGGGGAGGAAAAAAGAAATGCGATGACAGGACTGTGCTGCTGACATCTGCAGGGACTAGTCAGACTCTGATGTGACAAGCGACCATCCTCACCATCTCTCAACCTCCCTCCAGCCATCTGTCTCTCTCTCTCTGTCTGTAATGTATTCCAACTCATCACAACTAAAAAAGATTACATTTGCAAAAAAGCAAACCAAAAAAGCTGAGCAGTCAGCCATTTCATACTGTTGCGGGTATACCATTGACAATGGAGTGCCTCCAAATGCAGGAGCTTTTTGAACCCCTTTAGTCTTTAATAGCAATTTGACTGATCACATGTGGTGATACCATCTGCTCTGTGATCTCTCCACCATCTTCCCACCTCCTTACACCCGCTACGACAGCAAGTGACGGTCAGGGGAGCAACAAACGTTGTCAGCTTCTCTCTGCTTTATAGCGATCAGCGAAGCACCTGTTTGCCGTAGCACTATGGGCACCGAAAACAAGTCCTTCCGGTGGATAAATTAGCATTGCAAATTGATGTTATGCAATGGATTGACAATGGACTACCACGTAAATCTCTTACCCTTCATTCCTCTGTGGGTCAGACTAGTTTGGTATCAGAGTGTGAAACACCTACAACACAGAAGGAGTATACAGATCAACTTGAAGCCCGTGTCCCAATTCAGGGGCTGGATCCTCCTTGGTCTGCATTTCTGCACCACATACATCATGGCGGTAGCAGGCATGTCCCCCTTCTTTTGACTGGATTTGGAGGACACAACCAGTGTTTCCCTCAGTAGCAAATTACACGTTTATTTTTGGTAAGGAGTACCCAAATGCACAAAACTTTAGTAGTTTTTGAGGTTGGACTGTCTTATTTGAGGTGCTGGAAGTGCAAGTTCAGTCTGGCCTTCTCGTTCAAGACCCACCTTCATGTTCCACTTCCTTTTCTGTACCCCTTATGGGCTCACATTGTACTTTGGAAAACAGACTGACAGAACAGACAGTCACACACAGTCATAAGCCCAGTGACCCAGTTGATCTATGGGCAGCAGCTGCTCATTTTTTCTCACAGATTAATCACATGTTTTAAAACCACAGACAAACCTACCGTGCTGATCATTACATTTATATTACCCAACCTTTATAAGACGTAATCTTCCCACAAACCTTTATTTCAATCCATGCATCAGCCCGTTTCATTGTTTCACAACAGCAGAGATTAAAAGAGAAAAAAAAAAGTGCAGCACAATCATGGGAATCAGGGAAGTGTGTAGCTTACAGAACTCCTGGGGATCAGCATAATGTGACACGAGTCAGTGTGGAAATCTGTCCATATGGTCACATAATCTGTGGTCTCAGTTTCACAGAAAACGGTGTTTAATTTACTAGTCTGGTCTAATTTTCAGTGAATGCAACAAATGGATTTCTTATTTTAGTTAAACAATCCTAACCAGAATAATACAGTGTGTTGGTCTATTCTGTTTAATTTGATTTCTGGTGAAAGAAAATCCTTTAATATTTTGTTGTTGTGATCAATTAAAACCACAAATTAAATAGATCATTCTTGGGAGAACGCGTGCGATGCATTAACCGTATCGAATTTCAGGTTTTCTTCTGAGCAGTACACAAACAACACCCTCATTACTCTCTCTGAGCGGACGGAAGAGAGTGAGGATAACAGAGATCAGAGGGAGGGGATGGGGATGAAGAGGATCTGGTTGAGAAGGGAGGTGTAAGCCCCCCCATCTCTCTCATCTCTTCATCCATATTTCAACAGGGGCCTAATGGGCTGACATGATCCCTTGTTACAAACAGAGGGAGAAAAACGACTAAGGGCTCACTAAGAGAGGGAAACAAGACATTGGGGCTTGGCTGTGACAGATATTAAAAGAGAATTCCACTGTGATCTGAGGTTTTGCTCTTTTCTCTACGATTTCCATCCATTTGACTTAAATTTTGATAATTTTTACATGCACATTGCTGACTGCTAAAGATAATTTCAACGGCGTTTGTTATTCCCACAAGAATAAAATCTAATTTTAAAAATAGAACTATATAGATATATATTCTGTCATTCAATAAGAATACCCAAAAATGAATCTTCACCAATTCTGAATCACAAAAGACTTTCACCCAGATCCGTTTCACCAAACAGCATAAATTTAGCCTAAATGACTGAAGAACTGAGTGTATATTCATCAGCCACTCAGTATGACATATGGTATGAAAGATCTCTTTCATTCTTACACAAGCATGATTGCCTGCTCTTCAAACCGCACGGGTAAGGCCTGAACTTTTAGATTTTTCTCTTCCCTCACTTTTTGCGTGTGTCTTTTCTTTCTGGTAATCGATTTCCTTGTGATTGGTTAGGCTCCCTGAATATACGACTCTAATTGCAAGCGTGGAGAGTGGATCCCTGAGCTTCACAGGTGTCTCATGAAAGGAGAACAAACAAGCCGAGAGTAGCACGGTAGATGAATGAGGCGACACAGAGTGGGAGTGAGTGTGAGAGTGAGTGAGACAGAGGGAGAGAGACACTAAGAACAAAAAGAATTATTAATAGGTTGTGATCCAGCCATTTGGGATGCTAATTTTTTAGCCCAAAGGTGAAGGTTTTTCTGTCTTTCTCTTCCTCTCTGTTTATTGTTCTTCATTCTTGATTGTATGCTGATGTTGTTGTTCAAAGCAGACCTAAATAGGGTATCTCTTCATAGTGACTTGACATAAGCCTTGCACAGTGGTACTCAAGTGAGTTTTTACCTTATGAACTGCAATCAAGGTATGTCCATCATACAACATGATATGGATTCTGACTTCTGAGTAATGAATCATAAACATAAACAGCCTCCTTCCTGTGTAAACCTGAAGTTGTAGTTGAACTTGTTGTTGTGGAAGATCTTGTACTTTATCAGGGAATCAAATAAGATGGCACCATCTGCCCCAATGCACAATTAAATAATTCCCAAGTATCAGGATTGTAGAGGAATCATCCTGTTTGACAACCTGATGCAGTTTATGTCCAAAGGCCTAAGGTCATGTACTTGGGTCAAACATGAATAATTTAGCTTTGATGTCACAGTGACAGTGCTAACAGGCTCAAGCTGTATATAATGTTTATGCCATGTTCACTGTCATAGTTTAGCATGCTAACATTCTAAAACACAAAGTCCTTTTAAGGGTGATGGATGATGGCAGTCAGAGGATAACCAATGTGATTACTTCATTAATTTATCCCGAAGGAAGCTTGGAGGTGTGTATTTGCTACACACCTTCTTGGCCATCCAATTGTTGAGATGATTCGTTCAAAACCACAAATGTGAACCTCATGGTGGCACTAGAGGAAAAGTCAGTGGACCACCAAAGTTCTTAGAATTTATTATCTGGGCTAATCCATCCAGCAGAAGTTAAGATATTTCACAGGGTGAGTGAAGTATTTGAACCATTGGTGCTACTGGAGAAAAAGTCAGAAGGTCACCAAAGTAATTTGGATTCATCCTCTGGGCTCATTAAATATCTGTACTAAATTTAATAACAGTCCATTCAATAGTTGTTGAGACCTTTTAGACCTGACAAAAGTGGTGTAATTTAACACCCCTAGAGCCATGCCGCTAACATGACTAAAACTTTAAAGGTTTTAAAAATTATTTTGTTTTGTTATTGCTAAAAACTTAGAATGAAAATAATAATGCAAGATTTTACAATGAAAGGAAAATGCTTTGTGCTTTAGAGGGCAGAAATTGTGTAAACCTCAAAGCTTTTTTTTTTTATGAATTGTTTTTCACTAGAATCATATATTGATATTTCCTTTACAGAGACGACACAACACTTGTAAACACGGCACTCTATTGTAGAGTCTCCGAAATGCTATGTGGCATTTACTACATCCACAAATGTGTTATTGTAAATCAGCAGAGCCTGCTCTGATCCCAAGATGATGCCAAGGAAAGAAGTGCTATTGTGGCCTAAATTTTACCCCAGGCTCAGTAGAGCTGCTGTGACAGCTCCCACTCAGCTCTGCTCTTGCAACAGTCTGTCTACCAGCCCCAAAACACCAAAGTAGTCAGTTCCACCTCCTCTAGTATAAGCTACAAGGCACGCTGGCTCAGGGATACAGGGTGACTGACAGCAACATGACTGACAGACTGAAGGCCTCCTGGGTGTAGCTGGTTGTGTGCGGACTAAAACTCCCATATCAAAAGAAATTGTGACATAAACTCAACTTCCACTTTCAACTTGCAGAAGTGAGCTACGTACTGATGAATGCCAATAGTCACCCTTGTGTTTACCGTGTTGTACAATGATTTTTCAGTTTGAAAGCTACTATGCTTTATTATTAGCATTATACATTTCACAATAAAACGAGACTCACAGAGGTGGAAAAATATCCACACACACAAACATGCTCCGTGTCCTTGTTTCCTCTGACCTTGATTTTCTGCTCACATTCCTCTCTCCTATCTTTGAAGTTATGGGAGTAGTGACTTTGTGACCCTGCTTTCTGTCCGTGTACAATTTCTGCTTGGATGATAGGAAACGTTTCATCATTCACCTTGTTTGAGGCTGAGAGAAAGGCCTGTGAAAGTCAAAACACACATGGACACATTCACGTTTACCCATGTGAGACACACAAACTGAATACAGTTAATACTTGACTCATCAAAGCAAACCTTTCAATAAATATGCAATTATTTGCAATCCTCCGACTAGACTTCCCTAAAACTGAAAAACTAAACTAGAAAAAGCCAATAAAATGACTAAATCTGTTTAAGAAAGCCCCTTAATGTGAAATTCCATTATTTTCTCTCGAGTCTGTCAGTTGGTCTGTTAAAAGCGGCAATGTGCAGGCGCCCACACACACACACAAACACAGCTCCTCATCAACTGCATCACCATAAACCACAATTTTGTATTTTATTTTTCTCAGTCGGTTCACTTCAGGAAATTCTGACTGTTTCTGTTGCAGCAATTGTGGAGGAAACACTGCTGGTCCAGTAGTTAGTTTCCAGGGCGTATCCTGTTTGCGTTGCACTAAGTGGTTTTGTTCTGACTTGGATTTGTTCTGTTTCTGCAAGTTAACTTTGTTTGGAACTTCTTTGTTAAGGACTTAGAGGGTGAACAAAGTACTTTAGCAAGGCGCTGAGTCTACACACCCCATTCTCTTACTGTCTCTACTCCAGTCCTTCATTTTCTGTCCTTATCAGACTACTACAATATTAATCCACATGTGCTCCAAGACTGAAATGAAGTAGAAGAAGGGACTCAATAATGCATAGCACCCTTTCTGTATTGCTACCTTCAGGTGAAGCATGTACAAAATTAGGCCACTGAAATTAAGAGCAAGCTTGGCTGGCTAAATGAAGTCGAAGTTTACTTTATAACTGGATAAGAAAGTTTAGTCCTGGTGCAGTTGTTTGGAATAAGTTTGTCTTTATCTTGAGTGTGTGTGTGTGTGTGTTTGGATTGGTGGCAAGAGTCTCTTGTAGGCATGTCAGCACAGCAGGAAAGCCAATGTTCCTGTCTTTATTAATTACTACCTGACACACAAACACACACACACACACACACACACACACACAGTCCTGGTCACACATACACACACTTGCCTGCACATACATACGCAGATCTCCATTAAACTACTCCACAAAATGCACACGGTTACATTTTGATTCTAACACACACACCTGTCTCCAACAATATCCCCTCCTTTATTTATTTATTTTTTTGCAGTAATTCACATCTCACCACATGCACCCCCACACACATAGATAGATAGCAGCAAGAGGGAGCTAGTAATTTGTCCCCATATCCCCTCTGCACTTCTACTTACTCATGCTTGGTTAGGCCAGAAAGGACATTGAAGAAGCAGATGAAGCAGAATGACGAGCCAAGCTGCTAGCCTCGACTGGAGGCTGCTAGCATGACCTGGTAAAAACCAGAGTGCAGACAGCATAAAACTATATATACATATGGAGTCCAGATCTGTTCCTGTTTTTCTCTTTGAGGCCACATAACAGCATTTTTCAAGCCAAAAAAAACATGTCAAACTGTTGTTTTGTTTTGCATTATTCATTAGCCTAGCTTAGCAGTTGCATATTGGCTATTGTGTATTGCTCACAACTCCCATTTGTTATGCTTTTAAATTTCTCCAGAGCACTGACCCTTATTCTCGTTTTCATTACTGTCGTTATAAGAGACAAAACGGCCATTCTTTCATTTTAATGTGCCTGATAATCGGCCTACTTTTGAAGGGTACAATGTGAGCACAGCTGCCAAGTCTCCTTGCCAGAATGCTAACTAAAACAAAATGATAACAAAAAAAAGGAAGGGCAGGAGATTTGCCAGTGGGTTTACCTACTAAACATTAGGACCAATCATTATGCAATGGTGAAATAACAGTGCACTTTATTTTTATCTATTTTATTTTATCAACAGTTTGTGAGCAAGTCCTTGGGGCAGATAGGGAACATTAGGCAGTTAAGGTGGATGCAGAGATGTTCTCTGGTCTCTCAGCCATCAAGACGCCCTTGTACAGCGCATGTAGCCATAAATGGTTTAAGTTATGCTGTTGAGTAGTATCGTGTGCAAGCATGCAGCTGCAGAACTCAGGCCTACATCATTATTAATCATTAAATGGAAGCATATTCATCATCTATAGTGCCCAATAAAACAATGACAAAATAATACTTCTGTAATAATGATTCCACCAATGTCATTATTGGCCTGTCTGACTTGAGAGCGATGGGAAAAATGGAGTATCATTGAGCTATGACAGAAACATGCGCAAAGATGTCTGCGATCTTTGCCAACCATTTCAATGAAAATAACAGGGTTCCTCTTTAATCTCATAGTCTAACTTCAAAAATGGCAGCAGCAGCAGCAGCAGCAGCAGCAGCAAAAAACCCAGTGAAACTCATAACACTGTGACAGAAAATTGAAGATGAAGGAACAAAAGAACTTTCTCCCCTTCATCTCATCATTTGTTTAAATAGCAGCAATTTCAGTCATGCGATTGGTTTATCTCTTTTCCTCTCTTCCTCTCTCGGGCAGTTTCATCCCTCTTTAGCTGCGCTGGGGCTAAATCCTCCCTTGAGGCGATGTCAGAGTTCGTGAGGGGACAAGAGAGAGACAGCCTGTGTGTGTATGTGTGTATGTCTATGTGTCAGTATCTACAAATGTTTCAACCACAATGCAAAATTTTCAAAAGCAGCCATCTCTGAACCTCATTTTCAGGTCTCATACATACACCTGTATGTTTAAAGTAAATGTTAAGATGTAAAGTTCAGGTGGCTGTCATGATTTCCATTCTAAATTAACTATGAGAAATACCAAGCAATGCCTACAAGACATAAAAAAAAGATAGCTTTGTAATTCAGGCTACGTTAGCTCACCGGTTAGCTGAAGCATAACCAAGGTCAGTCTTTGCAGCCCAACTGGTTCCATTGATATTAATAGGCACTGGCAGTGACTGCACCCTGTGGGATCTCATCTCTGCAGGTTGGCAAGCTCAGGTATGGCCAAGTGCAACATGCACAAGCACACACAAACACACTCGGACACAAGGACAACGGAACATACATGCTAAGATTCAGTGGCATAAACGTGCGCACATTCATGCGGGCTTTAACGCACACACACGCAAGGCATACAGAAGCAGTGGGGAGATGCAACAGTATTAGTAGAGGTTTTTTTTTTTTTTGAAAAACACAATAAACGCATAGTTCACACATACATTATCTATTTCTCCACTATGTTGCCAGTCCATTGATGTATAGAACCATTAAACACACGCTGCAGGTGGGATCATTCAAACCTTTCTGCTTTTCTCAATAGGTAATGTGAGTGCCATGCACATTCCTCATTTCTCATTTCAATAAAACACCGTCGTCCCAACTGACCACGGTATCTACTCATTGACTTGCTGATGGCTCACTGAGTGATGTATGTCACACTGACGCTTTGTCTCTTTTCCTTTAACGCCCTCTTCCACCTGACGTTGCTTTACAGATGGCTAAAGTAATTGAATTGCAAAGAAACAGAGGAGAGGGGATGCAAGAGAGGAAGAGTGACAAAGCTGGGCGAGCAAGGAAGAGAGGGAGAGAGATATTAATCACATGTGGCAAGGAAGTAAATTCAGCACATTACTAGGAGTTACTCACACATCAGCAGCAAGCCTGTCTTCTCATTAATGTCAGCCCAAAGAAACATCTCCATTGAGTTTAGTGTTTAGGTTAATTTATATTCTATGTTCAATTTAGAGAGTTATTACAGGACTTTAAATAATTACACCAATGATATTGATTGTCTATCTGGATATCTTACGTGCATAAAGAATAATGGAAAGAGTAAATGCACAAAAAATGCATTTTGATCAATCAAAATATTTGCTTTGGCTCAGCCGGACTACTTCTGGCGATATTGTAATTGGATTCAAGCCATGTGTGAATCCAATGCAATTATTTATACAGCAAAGTCAGTTTCTTCATAATGGATATGCAAGTAAAATGATGTACACTAACCCAATAATCACATGCAATTTCCTGGATGTCTGATTACCTTTTATGACTTATAGCAACAGCTAATATATTGTTTTTAACCCGAAGTTGCAGAGTATCAGGAGACCCTTTCTGATCCTCATGAGTGTCTGCAGTTCTTCCACACAAGCTGCATACAGCCCCAACGACCTTCACCAGGAAGGTAGGGCAACTTGTGTGTTGCCTGTGAGCACACAGCAATAACTGAAGTCAGCTCGGATAAACATTTTAACATGGTCTAAAATCTCTGGATTTTGTTGGTGCGAGGAAACAGTTTAGTGTTTTTTTTTAGGATTAAATCAAACAGAAATAAATAAATTAAAGTGGCTGTTACACTCTTGGGTACACACACCAAAAACAGAAGGCATACATTATGAAAAGAAAGCCGTTTACAGTTTGCGCAGATCCACACAAACAACCAGAATCTGCAAATTACGTCTCTGGTCTATAAACCAATATAACAGGCACTCACACTGGTACTGGCCTTGGGACTGTACAAGGTCCTGTAGAACTGTAGGCATGTTCTGATCAATAACTTACTGAAGCACTAAATGATGTGGGGCCATGGCCAGAAGGGTGTAAGGTAGAATTGAAGTGTGTGTGTGTGTGTGTGTGTGTGTGTGTGTGTGTGTGTGTGTGTGTGTGTGAGGTGGGTGTTGATAATAAGATGAAGGGTCACATTATCCCTCATGTTCCTGCCACATCTACAACAACACACAAGCATGTGCACATAAAATTAGCACGCATGCGGTCACCTATCCGTATGACATTAAACAGTCAGCTCGATGTTAATCATGACACACAGACTGAAGGAAAAAAAAAAAAGACGATGAGGGATGAGGAACGGGAGTGAGAAAACGTATAAGTGAAACAGATGGAGTGAAAACAAATGTATTGTGATAACATCATTTACACAGTGCTTGGCGGCTCTCTAGGGGCCCTGGCTGCCTTTGCACTCCCTCTCACACTTTGTTTGACTGGGAAAATGGCCAAAAGGATGGGCCAAAAGGACACGCACTCTCTTTCTCTCTCACACACTCTCTCTCTCCCTCCCCTGCCAAGAGACTAAATTGTACAGAATTGTGCTGTCAAGTCTCATTTGTGAGAGAAATAGCACACTGGTTATTACTTGAAGACAACAGGTTGGTAAGTTCTGATGAATCATCTTATTTCTAGGTATAGGTTTAGATCATAATATATGTGCTTTAGATGAAGGGTAAAGATGTTTGCGAGCTGTTTTGTGCATATTCTATCATCGTACCTGCAGTACACATAAACACACACACAACTGACCCTAATAGGAACCTTAATTGAGGTTATCAGCGGTCTTTAGGTGGTAAACAAGAGGTGACATGTCAGCCGTTTTGCTCAGGCAAAGGTGAGGGCAGGGGGTCAACCCAATGAAGCAAACTGTGGGTAAAAACATATTTTTGAGTCAGCTTAGAGGCCAAGGTTAGGTCAGCATGCCTCACCTCATAGTTTGGCTGAGTCTGACATTGTGAGGAAAATAAAGGAGAGGAAGGTGAGGGATGAAAATATTAATTTTGTTTTAGTCACGCGCAGCACAACTGTCTTGTTTTTCTTTATTCCTCCATTTATTTTGCTTTTCTCCTCTCCTTCCCCCAAGTTAGTAGTTCACAGCTCCTCATTTGTGTCACGGTTCCTGTTGCTTCTAACTAACTTGGCCCGGAGAAGCTTGTGAAATGCCATGTGCCTGTTCCCACACACATGAAGTCACCAGACGACACTAAGAGTGTAACACGCGCAGAGATTCATGCCATCTCCAGCAGTTTCTCCGTTTCCCTAAAGAGATGCCCTGACAGTAGGAATCTCTGGTGACACAAAGACCGAGACAGAATCCCCTGCTGGCTTCCCAGGCTCCTTCAGAAGCTTTGTCTTGGCCGACAAGCATACATGGCACGTCTTTTCTTTTTTCCTCTTGACGTACCATTTCCCCACATCGCCTTGTTTATTAATCCTCTATACCGCCTTTCATCCTTTCTTTTGTTTCACCATTTCCTACCCCTCTCATTTCCCTCCGTCCTCTCCCATTGAACAGTTTGTCCCTCTCTGAGCTGATATCATTTGAGCTGGTTGCAGTTGTGTCAGTGAGTCAGGCGCTGATTCAGTTACATGACAGTCTACAGAGTTTTAGAAGAAACCTACCAACTCAGCTCCTTGGGGAGTCCATGTGTATGTGTGTGTGTATGTATGTGTGTGTGTAAGTAAGTTGAAAGCCGGTCTTTAATGACCTAAGCCCCAAGGCTCATTTGAACTGCAGCTACCAGCAGTCAACTAATGTCCAAACATCTGGGTGGTCACACATATGCACACAGATACACACACACAAGGGCTGGGCTTTTATCATTGGCCAGGGGAAGGGTTTTAGCATCCGCCCTGACAGATGCCACCCACGCGTCAACACACACACACACACACACGGATGCACACACAGACACACACACACCACCACAACCACAGTCGCTGGAAAAACACTGGAGAAGGATTTAGACTGAGTATGATCCATATACGTGTAACATATATCTGACAGCTAGGATTATGTGTATATATGAGAGAGAGAGAGAAGAGCGAGAGAGAGTTGAATGTATTTCTGTGTGTGTGTGTGTGTGTGTGCGTGCGAGACAGTGACAAAGCAGGGCCATTTCAGCAGGTCCCCAGTGGTCACTAACGCTTTCCTCTCTCTCTACATGTCTTTTTTTTTCTCTCTTTGCGACTCCCCCTGTCTCAAGCTCCATTCTCCCTGCACCCAGGAGAGAGTAAGGGTCACTGGACAGAAGTCAGGCATATGTCGGGGGGTCAGCGTTGAAAGTGTGTGTTTTTGATATATCAGCTTTCCAGCGGGTCAAGGTGTGCAGGTGAAATCACTAAATCACCGAGGCATGAAGTGAGTCCCGACTAACCTGAATTTATTGCACAAAAGACTCTATGCCCCTGCCCTTTCCATGAAACGCACATCTCTTCAATCATTCATCACTTCAGAGGAGAAAAATAAAGATGTTTAACATTCAACAGCATATTTTTCCTACATCTTTAGAGTTAAGCAGACGTTGATATTTTCTTATTGCACTGCACTTCCCAGACATTTTTCATCACTAATGCATTACTGGAAAGTAGACAATGCCAAACATATATTTATATATATATGTCTTGTACAAAGTAGCATTTCCAAAAAAGCATTCTTATTTCCAGCCTTATTTCAAACCTGCAATAATTGATTTGTTTGACCATTCCTGAAAAACTCAAGACAAGCACAATATTGACATTAGTCTGGCTGGACCCATTATCACAATTGTCTTGGCCAGCACTAAGCCAAGCGATGGTGTCCTTGTAAGATAGTGTCAGAGGGATCTTTCAGTGGAACATTTGCACATAAGGAAGCATTAAATTGGTTGAATCCCTGCAAAAGAAACAGCACATAAAACAGCAGACATATGTTGACTTTTGCCCATAAAGAAAGACAAATACAACTTGTTAATGAATGTTCTAGAGGTGAGGAGTGGAGCTCATTGGACTTGTTAGAGCTATAGATAATTTGTCTGTTTATAGTGGTGATCTATAGCCATTTACAACTGAGGTTTCTTTATACATACAGTATAATATATAACAGTTCTTACACTATTGACATTAGATGCACGCAGCCATAGTTTGCATGTTTTCCAGGTGGTACCCTGTTTGGTATGTGATCTCTATTTGAAGATTTCTGCATGTGGTTCATTTATAACTTCATTTAGTCTCTCTTCCTGTTACTAAGACCCTTTTGTCTTTTTTTGTCCTGATCTCAGTGTTACTTTGCCCTCCCTCCCACTCCCTGTCTCTCTCCCTTTCACTGTGGAAGAGGTCTGAAGTTGCAGTCACCAGAGCAATTAGAGACTTCATGTTCCTCCTCACTGTCAAGAGGAGGCAAGGATACACACATGCACACGTACACACATATACACGTACACTCATGACACACATACGCACATACACACACACACACCACCCGTCCTCTGCCGTCCTCTGTACTGACAGGCACTGGGCAAAAGTTCACTCTGCCACTGTGCTAACTATCTCCCTTTCTCTTCCTCTCTCTTTTTCTCCTTCACACTGTCTTCTTCTCACGCTCTGCCTTTTCAAGAAAAGTGCTAACTAGCAATCTATCACTTCTTCCCCTTCTCTCTCTCTCTCTCTCTCTCTCTCTCTCTCCAAGGGCTATCATCTCTTTCGTCTCCATCTTTTTTTTTCTCTCTCTTTCTGTTTCATCTGTCTTTCACAGAGAAAAGTTACAAGCGTGTCCTTCACACAGTGTCATGCTTTTGTAGCTCTTACTAAAGCTCCATCCCTCCCCGTGCATCTGCACAATAATTACTCATTCTCATCCACCAGCTTCATCTTTCTCTCTCCCTTTCATCCTTTTATCTTCCCCTCCTTGTCTTGTTCTCATTTCCTTCATTTTCGACCACATGTTTGCAGTAAATATGTACACATCAGCACTGCTCATTTGGCCAACTCTGATATCCTGTGATATAGAGTTGAGTCAGAGTACATACAGTATGAAGTTCCGGAAACACGCAGACTGCATCCATAAATAACTTGAAAATTCATATTCATTCATTTAAAATCTACAATGTGTCTGTATTTTTTTCTCCCTATTTCTCAATTCCGAAAACGAAGTGAAAAAAAACAACTTGAAAGGGAAGAATATGAATATCGAGGGAAATTCATAATAAGCTTCTTTACCATGTCATTATAGATTGACACAATGGGCTTCTCCTTCACTTGAATGCTCCTTCTTAGAATATTCTCCAACTATTAGACAGTCTTGAAATGATGCCACAGTCTAAAGTCAGGAGTGCTTTGAAGAAATTAAATTCCTGCATCTGTCAGCCCTGTGAAACTCACTTTGATCTCTCCCAGGTGAACAGCGGCTTGGCCATAAGCCTCCTACTCTCTCTTCATCTGAGAGGCCTCAAATGACAATCTTACATCAAAACCTTTGCGGTCTTGCGGGCAGTTGTATGTCATTCATCTGTGAAGTGTGACGAGGGCACCAGCAAACATGACATTGTCATTGTGACTTACTATATGCAAATGCCATGCTGGGGTTTTGTGTGAATTAATGCAGTCTATGTCAGTCACACTGTTAAGTAAAGAAAACTGTAAAAAACTGTAATGATGTGCTTGTGGGGGGGGGGGCTCATCTGAGCTTATGGCCCATGAATTGGTAACATGATGTTCATGCCACATATAGCCAGAACACAAAGACACTAAAAGGGCGTGTGATCTGCGGGTGTCCTTGATATTATAATGAGACTTCTTGGTCTGCTAATGTAATCATTACTGAAGGGCAGACGTCAAAGCCTGCACAGCAAGTGGGCAAATGATTCCTGCTCAAACATAGTGATAATCAATCAAAAAGCAGAATATCACACTTCCCACAAACCTATAAAACTGGATGGGAAGTGTTGCCAGGGTTCATAATAGCTGTTTGTTCTCCTTTATAAAACATTATGTTCTCTGACACATCCTCACTTTCTCACCTCCACAGTCAGGCAGAGCCAGGTTTTATAATTAACTAGTTTTTTTTTTCAGTTACTTGAAGTGCAGTCTGCAAAACCCGTGCACTTCATCATAATCTATTCAAATGTCATGTTATTTGGTTAGAAGCCCTGCTTTCCCTTCATAAATCTGCTTTATAAATGAATATAAATCATTTTAGAATTAATCTCCCCCATTTGCAATTAAAAATGTATGTAAATAAATGCAGCAATACTTTCTATGGGCCGACATGTTTAAGCATGCGGTAGAGTTTGCTCTTCATTGTTTTTATAGCATTAGCCACAGGCAAAACATGGCTGAATGAATGTACTCCGAAAAAGGAAATGTATTCTACAAAGTAAGAACAGTCTGTGAGCTGTCACATTTGATTTATTAGTAATTCTGTCTGCTGGCAGTTTAGCTTCCTACAAGACAAGAATATTTGGAGTAGAATAATTATTGCTTTGCTTATCTGTAGCTGACTTTACAGCTGCCTCTGGTAATAACTGTAGAATTCATATTCAAACTAATAACATGTAAGCTTTTGTTGCTTTTGTTCCACTTCCTGTGTTTCAAGGACGGTGCCATGGAGAGCTGCCCTTCTGCTCTGAAGGAGCAAAAGAAGTAAAAGACGTGAACTATCTTTTACTTGAGGCTAAGCACTGGGCTCTCACCAATTTATTTCCATATTGCAATTAATGAATTCTAGCATCACTTCAACCGTAAAAACTTTGGATGAACATTCCAGATTGTTCAGTTTGTTACCAGTATTTGCAATTTAGCATTGAGCATTACAACACAGTACATATGCATACTTCTTTCTCCTGTTGGATACTCATATTACGTTCACATGTCACCTAATAATCTGTTTGTTATTGATGATTAAATATCTGTATCAGTGATAACTTCTTGGGTGGAGAAAGGGACTGAATCTTTATTTTTTCCACAAGCTCTGTGGATGCTGAAGTGCTCAGTGCTCCTCAATATTTGTCACTGAACCCCAAATTATAATATCTTATATATAACTATATGTCTCATCTATTAGATCAGATGGTGTTTTAGGCTTTTAAAGCTAATTACATGATGCCAAGTTGCAATTCCAGCCCTGTTGGAGATGTTTTGTCTGGACAGCTTGAATAGAGCATACACTCAAAAATCACTATATTGTGTCAATGGTGGTGTTATGATGAGGCTGTACCCAGTGTTTCCTTCCTTGGAGTTTCTGTCTGTTTCTCTCTGTTTGTGTGTTGCTGGGTGTGGGCTCTGGTTTTCACTCTCACCTGCCTGATCACCTCACCACCTGCTCCTCGCCATCCTATCAACAAGCTCGCCCTCACAGATCCCCCAGATTGTTCTGATTGCAGTAACAAACATTATGGCATACTGTGTACATCATATTCTTCGCTAACCTTGATCTCCCTCTGCCTCAGGATATCCTACTGCCATCTGCAAGCTGCATCCAGGACTGTCTCCTTTCTGTTTGGCCTCTTGCCACCAGCGGCCCCTGAAACAGCTCTTGGATTCCATCTCAGCAAGAGCTCAACCTGCCACTGCACTCTCACCTCTGTTACCAATAAACTGTTTAAACTGTTCTTGGATTTTGGCTGGTGTTTGCACTTTGGTTCTGCTAAAACGTCCAGCATACCAGATGGATGATGAGTCACCATCGTTTTGCCTTCACTGAAGGGTCTTAACTGAGGACTGGCAGGTCTGTTTCTAACTTGACCAGACAGCCAGTCATCTCATCGTTTTTTTAGGTTTTCTTCAATCATCTATTCATATTTTGAGGAAAACTGTATTTGAGATCTCTTCTGGGTTTTTTTTTTCTTTTTGGGAGGTTGGAAGCAAAGAACAGACTCACTGCAGTGCAGAATGACTCATACAATTTATATAGCACTTGTGGATAATAGATGAGAAATAGCAAACTACAAAGCACTCACTTGGATAAAATGTACCCTGCAGTTAGTGGTGATGGAGCCATTAAATGACTTATTAAATTCTCTCAAGAGTCCCAGTTTGTGTAAAGCAATACATCTGAGTTGAAGTGACATAAAAAAAGGAAGACATGATTCTTTTATAAGTAAAAAAACAAAACAAAACAAGGCAGCACGAATTTGATGATGACAGGTGGGAAACCAAAAGTGAGAGGAAGAAAAACATACTTGTTTGCATGTGCGTGCGTGAGAGCATGTGTATGTGCCTTTCTGTTCTGATGCACCTCATGACATTTATCTGTGCAGTTCATCCAGAAGCAATCTGCCCTGCTGTTACTGAATTCAGACAAATAGGCTCTGCTGTCTAAAGTATTGCTGTAATATACAAAACAGTATATATAGCATTGCACAGTGCCAGTGCAGGAAGTGGATAATATCAGTCAGCCATCTAAATGTAATTCTCTTTTAAGAATTTGACATGGAACGAACCCATAGCGCAATTATGGCTGCAATTCAAAAACAGTGTCTAGATAATCTATAATCCAGTAGCTGTCAATCATGACAACTCTCTCTGTTAAACACACACACATTTATAGCACTTTTATATACATGGGATGATGCATGTGCATAGTATGTGGTTATTTTCACACAGACGCTGGCAAAAGTATTTCACGCATGTAGCTAATCATCCACCCTGATGCGTTGCTACATAAGCGGTATGAAAATTACAAATGGGGAAATAAGGCACATCAAAGACAGCAGGCTAACTGTTTAGACCACAAGGCGAAGAGGTACGTACATACACACCAACGCATTTCCTAAATAGCATTCCAGGCAAATCTAAATAGTCAAGAGGCGTATCTAAGCCACAGACAGAGTGGTTTCTAATTTACTGTTTCCATGATGGGCTGTTTGCAGAGCCGCAGATGGCTGTGACACTGCTCACAAACACACTGCGTCTCAGCGAAGAAGAAGCGGAGTGAGTTGCCGCAAAGTGAAACAGGGTTCGTGGTAAATGGACGTGACATCGTATTAGCTATGGGTAAAATCTTCTGAGGAAGGCTGTTTAGGCAAATTTCACTCCAGTTGCCCAATCTACTCCCCCAATGATTTTCAAAGATTGTGATTTTCAGTCAAAGATTGTTGGGAAATGATTGCATTAGTTCTGTGAAATTGCGGCGTCCTTTGGAGAACAAGGACATTGAATAAACAAAATGAGAGGAGTGAGTATCATACTGTAGCATCACTCAAGCTGTTCTTCTTCATCTTTTAGCATTTACGCACTGTGAACTTCCAGCTGCCATTGTATAAAACGCACATGTTCAGTGCAGCCTAACAACTACGGAGGAGCAACGCATGTGAAAGAGGTCAAACAGAGTGTGTGTGTGCACTGAGGCTTGGTACTACAGCAGTCATTAGAGTCACTTTAAGCCCTTCATCTCTTCTCCACTGTCCCCCCTCTCATCTCCTCTTCCTCCTCTCCCACAGCACAGGCACTAATGGAGTTTGGAGAAGAGAGAGGGAGCAGGGGAACGAGAGAAGGAGAGATGAATGAAAGAGTGAGAAAAAGTGATAAGAGAGTGGGAACCATTAGAATGCAGTGGGATTTATTTTGGATGCATACGCATTAGTATTCTAATTTTAAAGTTTTATTTATCCTGAACAGAGGTTTGTCTCATTAATGTTTGCATCTGTTTTTAAAAAAAAGACTTTCCCTGGGGCAAAAGGACAACAGTTCACACTTGAAACAGAGGCTCATTAAAATAAGTGAAACACTCACATGATTACACAAGATGAAGGCGTTCATGGAAATTTGGGAAGAGACAACATTTTGCAGGAGCAGGAGCAGGATGCCGATGCGTACACAGAGGGAGTGATTTCGTTTGTAATCGAGAATAGAAAAGAAAGCAAAGAGGAAGAAATGACAGAACAGACAGGAGAACAAACAAAGGATCGACGGAAGACACAGTGAGTGTCACTGTGGATTAAAGGCAGACTTTTGATGTTCTTTAATGGAACGTCTGTCAAAACAAGTGGGAAAAAAACACGGGACATCTACACACACACACACACACACGCACATCCATCAAGTGGAACACCTCACAGCAAGTGTCATTACAAAAGAAAAGACATCCATCTACAATGCGGCCCCACAGTAACTTTACCAACTTGAATCACAGAATACAGACGGACAGAAGGCAAAAGTTGAGAAAAAGCAAAAAAAGAATAAGAAAACCGCAGAAAGAGGGAACAAGACGGCGGGAGAGAGAGAGAGAGCGAGAGTAGGTGATGTGTCCCAGGTGTGTGCTCTATCCTCAACAGTAGTTAAGAGCAAGGCACAGCAACGCCTCAGCCATCCGTCACCATGGAGATAACAAGCTGTCAGGGCCAGAGAGGATCATGGGCCACAGAGGCCGGTCACTCTGCTTGAACACCACAGAAGCCAATCAGAGTAGAAGAGGAGAGGGTGAGATAATGTGAGGAGAAGGATAGATACTGGCATCAAGCTCTTCAGTGGAAAAAGGAGAGGCCGAGAGCATGGGAATGACAAAAGGCAGAGAGGATAATAAGAGGTGACAAAGCTAATTTCAGGAGGGGGAAAATGAGAAGAAGGAGTCAGAAAATGTAGTGAAGTGCATGCAACTGATGAATGATTTAGAAGGGGAAAAGACAAAGGACGGTGCCCAGAGCTACACATCAGTCAATGCTCTTCATCTGAACAACTCATATAAACATGCCAGCACATTTCCTCTCTGAAATGGCACATACTGCAAGTAATTACCATTTCCCCTTTGAAAACACAGCCTAAAATGCCCAGATACAATGTGTAGGAGTCCAAAAAAACAGTACAATGGAAATAGTTTCAAAGGGAGAGATTATTGGTCTTTCATATATTGTATATTATGTGGAAGCTTCAAGCCAAATAGGACACCACATAAAACCCCACCGAAGATATTATACTTTCAAACGAGCCAGTATATGACACTTACAATAGGCAGATAAAAACTGCGTCTAGCATAAGTAACTGTTGACAGGTCAGGTTTCACTGAATGCAGTTAATTGTGCTGTCTGGGGTATAATGGAATATGAGTGACCTGATGTGTTTTTATCTTGATCTGTAAAATAAAGAGCTGATGAGAGGTAATCTTCACCACGTGGCTGCAACACAATGCGACAGACGGGCTGCAGCGTGTGCGCGCGGAATTAAAGTCTTTTCTTTCCATTTGATAGACCGTCCACCAGGTGAAAGCTGCGACCCGTTTTCACCTGCTAAATTTGCTGTAGTCGAGAAGAGGAGATGTTGGTGAAGTGAGGAACAGGAGAGGAACAACTTACAAGGAAATCAAATTACCACAGAGATACTTCTAAAGAGTAAAATTGAATTTAATTTTACTTTTAACAACTTGATATCTTGCTGGGTAGCTGAATCATTAATTAGTTTATATATTTTACTTTAATAACCAAAACCTACAAAGTAACTAGGAAATGAATCTGTCAGATAATGGAAGTGGAGTACAAAAGTACAATATTTTTCTCTGAAATGTAATAGTGCAGTAGAGTAGAAGTATAAAATATAACCCTGCTCCCAAAAAAGTTGGCACACTGTGTAAAATCTAAATAAAATTTGACGACGTGCAAAACATTGAAACCCCATATTTAATTGAAAATATCACAACTTATCAAATGTCACAACTGAGAAGTGTGATTGTTTTTGTAAAATGATATGCCCATTTTACACAGCGTGCCAACTTTTTTGGAAAGTGTGGCAGAGCATAAAACTGAATTACTGGAGTACAAGTAAAGTCACACTTAAGTATAAAGCTAAATGTAATTAGTCACTGGTTGTTTGTGTGTGCATGCATATGGTTGTATACGTGCATCAGAATACAGCAGTATACAAATGTGCATTATAATGAATGCATTATTACAGAACTATTGTAGAAAACAGGAAAATTATGCTGCAGGGCACATAAATTGTAGATGCATACACACACACACGTGAGAACAGTGACACAGAGGAAGAAAATGACAAGAGGGGGAGAAGATTGATACAGAAGAATGGGTAAGAGGAATAAACAACAAAGGGAGCCAGACAGTTATTTAATTGGCAATTAAATAAACCTAGTTGCAAATAAAATCAGATAGTCGGATAATCAGTATCAACATCAACCTCAAAAATGATTAAAATGAAAAAACGAGGGGGGTGGCGGCAGTGGTTTTGGTTTTGTATGTCGTATGATGTGTGAGTGCGCACTTTGCAGTGCAAGAACAATAGGGACAGGCAGAAGATGTGTGTGGGGTGCAATATAGAGAGGTGCTCCAGGTGCTCTGCTGCAGGCAAGCGTGGGAGAGCACCATTGTGTGTGTGTGTGTGTGTGTCACTGAATGCTTCTAACAGCTACTGTGTGGTGAAGAGAATTATTGATCTGCAAAAAAATGGTGAAACAACCACTTATTGCCCCCTAAACGCTCATCTAGACTCAAGCAAAACACTATTTGATGACGGTGAAATGAGGCTTATCTTGTCATTATCGCATCACTGCGGTACGGTAGCATGCTGTTTGATCATTAAAGTCTTCAAAACAAAAGACAAATGTGCTGCACTCATTTGGCCAGTGCATGAGCTATCCAACACGACATACGGTACTGTCTGCTTTAGTATGATTAATGCACACACTCAAATGGATACAAATCATTGTTTGAGTTCACCAAACATCAGACTCCAACTCTTGCTCCCACACACACACACACACACACACACATCATTCTAGTCCTACACAATTAAAGGCACAAAGCCTGGTAACATACACCCCCCCTTCCACACCCACAGTCCAGCAAAACTAAACTAACGTGGTCACAGTAGACAAACCGCTTTATTAACTAGTGTGGTGACCAAAGTGGAGTGCGTGTGTGTTTTCTCTACTTTCTTGGCTCGCCAGCTGATTCCATGACAGGACGAATCAACTTCAGTCTTTTTCACCTTTCTCACACTCACTTCATATTTTTCTCACACATTCTCTCTCTCCGTCTCACACATGCACACACACACACACACACACACACACACACTCAGGTGCGTCTCTCTGTGTTTTAAAATTCTCACAGTTTCAGCCACCGTGGGTGTCCAGCAACCAGCGAGCTGCAATAGAAGCTCAGGCAATGTGAAATAAGATTTGGAGTGCAGTGTGTGCGCCTGTGTGCGTGTGTGTGTGTATATGCGCAGGCATGTTTGTATCCTCTGGCTTGGGGCCAATTGAGAGTAGCAGAGCTGAGCCATTAGCAAGCAGTGTAAAATCCTTCTGAAACCTCTTTTCCTCCGAACATCAAAGATGGAGTCTGAAAGGCAAACAGAAAGTCTCGCTGTCCAGTTTTGTCTGTCTAACTGCCTACACTCTCTCTCCATCTTCCTGATATTCTGCCTATTCATTTACTTGTCTGTAATACAGTCTTATATTGACTATGAGATGGGCCCCTCGCATCAATATTTCACTATTTTTCCGTCAGAAAAATCTGTCTTTGTATCTATATTCAGACCTCTGCAATAACTAACTAACTAAATAAATAAAATCAACTCATTTAACATAGCCTCTACCTGACCTTCATCATTCATTCACTCTCTTTTCTTTTAATATTTCAATGGAATCTGTCTTGGTCTGCTGTTTTAAACTTTGAGTTTGTTAGTTCACAAACTTCTTCTGAACCTTTCTGACATCGAAAGGCAACTCTAATCTAAATCAAAGAAATGAGTGACATTTTTTAAAAGTTATATTTTAAAAAGTTCACAAATTTGTGTATGCACAAATGTAGTATTTATTTTATTACAGTCTCTCTACTTCTACTTAACCATTGCAGTTCAAGTAGTGGTGGAAAGTTGTATTTACTGCCAAATAAAGCATGTTCATCTGCGATTCAGGCAGTCATTATGAGAGAAAGTAATAATGCCATCTTTAAGGTGTGGCTCTAAATCATCTGCTATTCCTTACACAGGACAATAAGTCATGTGTTCAGAGAGGTCTGAACTGACTGACTGACCAAGCAAACATCTTACTGCCGTTGCAATCCTTAGAGACCTGCACTCTGACTAGTGGGAGTAAATAGGGCCATAGTCATATTGCACTTGGTGTACTCACACACCAGCCAGCCCAGTGTGTTCTTCCCTGTCCCTAATGTGAAGGGGTCATCCTTAGCCCCACTGCCACTGTCATTGCAGTCAGCAAACAGACAATTGCTTGTGGGCGCAAAGTAAAACCACGCACGCACAAATACACGCAAATGTCCACACTGTCCAAGCAGTACGATGCTGATCACTGCAGTTGTAGTTGTAGAAAAATGTCAAACATACTTACTTTAGGAAGATTCTGGGATGTCTGCTGTACTGTACAGCGACAAGATAAAAGTGTGAGGTTAGATGGGAGGGTGGTGAGGGTAGAGATGGCTAAAGATGAATCAAAAGAACAGAAAACAGACAAAAGACAGAGGATATCACAGAGGAGATAAATTGTGGGTCTGTGAAAGTGGCTGATGGATAAGCAGGAAAAAGGAAATAGTGTTAGATGAGGAGATGAAGAGGTGGAGAAGTGGGAGGGGGTCAGTCCTCTCTCCACGAGGCATGTGGCGAGTACTTGAAGATGATACGAGGACAGGTGAATAAATAGGATTAGAGAATGATGAATGTTAAGTGATAAAGTAAAGATTATCTTCAAGGTTAAAGGGGCCAGCTCCACCGGTGAATAAAAGGATATGGGCTGGAGACCATACGGATGCACCAGTTGCGAGGGCAGGTGGTCTGCTTAAGGCAGAAGAAGACCACAGGTGCCAGCTCTGGGAAGGGCACCACGAGGGTGCTTAGGTCACTGCCGATACTGACATCATCACCTGGACCCACTTCCTCAATGATGTCATCAGCGTGCGCTGAACTGTATTCCTCACTCTGCCCTGGCCCTGCTGAGGAAATGCTCCCCAGCGGCACAGGACACTCCTCGCTCGTCATGGCAACCCAGCCGAAATCTGAAAGACAACGTGAGTTGACGGATTACAGCAGTGAAATTATTATCACATAAACGACATTGTTTTTCATGTTACGGATACAGTATTTAAGCGCAGTGGCATATTAATCGAATGTGTTTATTTCATTAAAGTTTGACTGGACAAGAAGGTTTTTGGCTCGGCAGTCATTTCCCGTAGACCACTAAATCGCCTCCGTGTCATAACATCGCCTCACAACTCACAGATATTTAATGCGTGTTGTTTTCCATCCCAAAAGGCCCATTAGTCTCTTGCTGTCTCTCTGCCCCGCGAGAGCAAACGCTCTTATCGTAAACTCACTTGTCTGCATAGCAGAATGCATTGCTTACTGATAACAATCACCTCTCACAATCAAACAAACACAGAGGGGTACTACAGCAGAGAGTAAATCAATGTCAACACTCATTGCACATTCATTGACGATTCATTTAGCTCCATCACAGTGTTGTGGGAGAGGAAATGGTTTTCCCCTACCACTTAACTCATGAATGGATTTACTTTTATCTGTGAATATGGAACGCATGAACCTACACATACATGCACACATGTAAATGTCTCTTTGCATGACCCAGTGTGCAGTTTTTACACATGTACTTACATATTTATAACAGAGTACTGCATATAATTTGGCTTTCATTGCACCTACTACTCATTTAAAAAAAAAGTACCCAGTACTTTGAAGTTTTAGTTTATAAAACTAAAAAAAAAGAGTGTTGGCATGAGTTATTGTTGGCAAGGAAGTCTGCATGTTGTCTTAAGGATTCAAGGGCAAACAGAGGAATAGTATAAGAAGAAAGAAATGAGCAAAGAAAGACAAAAAGACAGAGCCAAACTTCACATGCACACAACCCATGAGCCAACTAGCGAGCCTTAGTGTATGCAAAATAACATATTGCACTATTGGTCGTTCTCTTCCTCTTAACTGGCAGCCAAAAGAAGGCAGCCAGCAAGAGGCACGGAGCCAAGCAAAGGCAGGGCATAGCTGGACATACGGCCTGTGCACATACGCTCACAGACAAGACATTATTGTTTGGCTGCCCCGGCGTGCACTAATGCACAGAAGTAATATTAGGACAATGTTTGAGACAGCTGCACGATTATTTTAAGCCGTGCGATCATGTGTGAATGTTCATCTTTAGTATCGCTAATGTGATATTTGCATGTGTGCGTCTGCGCTACAAACACAGGCAGATAACGTCAAACATGCACGCGTAGGTGTGTAAATGTGTTTGTTTGCACTAAATCCTACAGTGGGATTAAATGCCAGTGGGAGAGCAGACTTTGTTTTTATAGGATAATAATATTAAAGGCTATTCATTACAAGCTAAGAAAATAGGACAGTGGAGATTTAGTGGCTGGTATCTCTCACAGCTCCAGAGCTAATCCTCTGATGTGATGTTAAAACCAGGTGAATATATCAGAAACATCAGAAGGGGGAAAGTCACCCACCACACTCAGCAACACATTAATATGTTGAGCCTCTCTCTCTGCCCAATTATCATCTGTTAGTATGCCTATGTGTCTATTTATTATCCCGCTGCATACATACTATCCCTCAAACTAGCCAATTGTTTTGACTTTCTAAAACCAGCCTTTTAAATTAGTTTTACCATGGCAACAGCTGCTTCCTGTGGAGGCAGGAAGTTTATTCTTACTCTGCTGTGTTTTATTTCCCATGACAAAGCTTCTTAGAGAGACCCTGCAGCTATTACCGGCGACTACAATTAAGCAGGAGACAGCTTTGCAGAAATGGCTGGAAGGAGTGTGTTATGTGTATGTGTGTGTGTGTGTGTGTGTGTGTGTGTCTATAGCATAGACTGTATAAAATAATGGGTGTAACCTCTGGGTCTCAAAAGTGAAGTCAATGAGGAAGTGCCTTAAACCTGCATTCTTTCTAATAACCAGCAGGGGACGACTATACTGGTTGCAAAAAGAAGTCAGATTGTATAGATTTCTATGAGAACATTTCTCACTTATTACCTCAGTAAACATTTTCCTAATGAATTTATTGCCTCATTCTTGTCTTCTTCCATCCAGTATGATGCTCATTTAGTAAATTATGGTCCCATTTAGACAACTGGTTGATTGAGTGTTACCACCTTGGCAACCTGTCAGTAGGGATAGAGGCATAGCAATTTAAATGTCAGTGATCCATGAACCAGCGGGTGACACCACAGTGACCACGTCCACTTGCTTTATGCAGTCTATGGACAGTGAATGACATAAGATGCAAATTTGTGTATATCAAAATTTAATTCTGCACCATTTCACTAGCTTCTTCTCAATGTGTTGTTTTATGTATAATGATTGATAAATGCATGTGTGTGACACAGAAACTGAGTCAGAGAGAGAGAGAGAATAAGAGAGAGGACTATGCACAAGGCCTTCACTGCCGTGTTAGTGCTGACACATGCACACGCACACACAAACAAATTCACACATTCTCAACATACACACTCTCACACATTAACACCCTTAATTGGGGTAGCGGATATACAGTCACCCATTTAGCTGCACTATGAGCTAAAGGCTGTGATGAGCCATGGAAAAACTTGCTTTCCCCCTCCCACACACACTCACTGCGACAGTCTGAGACAGACACAGGAAGAGGCTGGTTGGAAAACAACAGCGAAAACATACTGTAGATTCATAAGGGGTTTGGGAAACACATTCTTCATTTCAATCATTTCACATTGCCAATTTGAATATTAAAAAAAAAAAAACGCTGCGAAAAACTGCATTTTCAGTCCTCGCTGAGATCAAAAATCTGATGTATAATACCCATGGGAGACAAGTAATGACTAAAAATTCTCAGTGAGTCACTGAATGAGCTCAAAAGTGAAGGCTCGAGATAAGGAAATGGATAAGAAATTATGTGAGCTTCCAGTGTTCTCAAATCAGTTATGAATGCCTGTGAGCTATGTATGTTCAGAGATACAGATAAGACTCGTAATGTAAAGTACATTACAAGTCTTCCACGCATGGCACAAAGAGCTATGCTCTGTTTGCATGCCCGTGAAGCTAAAATCAATTATTTTTGCAAGATCAGCAAAAGAAACAATGTCACGGATGCACTGCATGATCCACTGTAGTGCATCTGTGACATCATCTCACATAGTTGCTAAAATGTCACTGGCTGACCAGTTGAAATGTGAACATATACTGTCATGTGAGCAACAGCTTCTTTCACAGAGGACGTTTTTGACATGTCACTGTTGGAAAAGCACAGGTGTGAATAACAACATGAACGGTGGCTGGATTCTGTTGCGCTCTTTCAGTTTCAGGGTCCCGGTGTCGTGCGCGCCGGCTCACACACTGTCACCCTGTCACACTGTAATGGCTTGCTATAGACAGGCTTCCCGTTTGCAAACAAGTGAGGATGCACAAGCCCCAGGTGGGTGGAAAGCCCATTGCCACCATGATAGCTTATATATGGACGTTTTTAGCTTTGGAAATAAAACAACTTACTGTCTGGAAATCTGGAATGGAAATATGAAGAGACATACGGGAATGTGAATAGACTCCATATTCTGATTTTTTTTTTTTTCTTGTAAAATTTTAAGTGGAGCTATCTAATGGATTCTCCATCCAAAGCCATTAGATCAGTCTACCACCTCTATCAACTGGTACCAATCCACTCACTGAAAGTGATTACCAAGGTATTGATCAGAGCTCGACAAATGTTTGCACGGTTAATTTATCAACCATAAACACACTCCCCAAGAGTAAAACTATCCACTACCTTACAGTGCTCTCCACCATATGACATCTGACCAGACTGCTAGATGCCAAACGGTAATTCTGAGCTCAGAAGGAGGTACCTACTTCAGAAATTGGACATTTTCAATTACCGTTGTGATTTGTGTAGTTTAAGGTGCAAATTGCTGTGTTACTATACTCCAAGCGTGCGCATACATCTCATCAATGGGACATACAACAAATAGAACGGAGCAATCATAAGTGTTACTACTAACAAAAGTATCATAATATCTGCAGTAAAAAAAATAAATAAATAAAAAATGTGTGTCTGAAAGAATCCCAGTTGACATCCCAACAATACTTTGCAATGTTATTTTGCATCTCCAACAATGAAACGTAGACAGAGTTAACATTTATAAACTAATATATAACCTTTCGTTTGAATTATCCTGTTGTGCATTTAAATTTCTAATGCTTGTTGTTTGTATTGTTTTGCGCTACAGCCTTTAGGGGACTTTCAGGATTTGTCTTAACAGGAGGAAGGAAGAAGAGGAGGAAGACGGTTTTGACGTACAGCAACAATATATGCATTTCATAAGGTAACCAATAAACAATTAAAAATGTGTGTCCTATGCATATGGCTAAAGCCAGCTGGACAGCTTTAGAAGGCAGCCCAAACTACTCTACTACTAGAAAAATCAGGACATCTGGGAAAGAAATGATACCCTATCTGACATACTGCAGCACATAATCCTCAGTGTCTACAGGGAAAAATTATTAAAAAGTGCCTCCATGTAATGTTGCATTATGAGTTTCAGAGGATATAGAGATTGATGCGGAAAGTTGCAGGAGAAGATGATTTTTTTTTTCTTCAGCAAAAATGGAAGTGTGCATGATGTGTACTGTATGCACATATGTCTCTCTCTCTCTCTCTCTCTCTCTCTCTCTCTCTCTCTCTCTCTCTCGGTGTGTGTGTGCCTCTGTGTGTCAGGTGATTTGGGACAATGCTGAGCCCAGCACAACACTTGAAGACAGCCAGGGATCTTCCTGTCACACCAACTTAACACAGCCCAGTCTTAACATTTCTTACATTTTTTTTTTCCCTAACTGTGTCAAAACATAGTAAAGGGAACACAGTATCATCACTTCTGAACACACGCACGCTCACACACACATACACACACACACACACACACACACACACACACACATACATTGTGTGACTGGGCTAAAAAATGAGCAAGAACACTGAGCATACGAGAACACATTGGGAAGATCCCTAATGGTTGGTACTGTCCAAGATGTGTGTGTGTCTGAAGAAACATAATGCTCCATTGGGCCATTCAGACAGTGGCTAATGCTATTAAAATCACTTCAGGGCAGGGATCCCTCGAGAACAAAACTTAGGCTACACACTCCGTACACAACACAACACACACACAAGCGCACACACACTCCCTGTCTCGTCAGCTATGTCAGGCAGTGCTTCATGCAGTGACCTGAGAGAAACCAGTTTTGACAACTATTGCTGAGTGAGACAATACGCTACTTTGTTACTGAGACTATCAATATATTCATTGAGAGAATATAATGCATTTATAAAGCAGCTAGTGACAGGAGGAGCCAGTGCTGAATAAGATGGCTGGCTTTTTGACAGCAGTATAAAATAGCTTTCTAAAATGTGATAAATGTGACTCTCGCACAATGGAGGAGAAAATATTTCCAACTTTGCAACTTTAACTTGCCAAGTAAAACTTAAAATGTCTAGTTTAGCGCCACTGAAATATGCAAATGTGTCAACATAAATAGACTTCCGAGCATAATGAAAGGCCTTATTGCATATCCTAAATGGGTTTTTGATAAACGTGACAGGACAGCCTAAAATAATGACTGCCACGCAGCTTAAATTCATGGTTCATTATTTATTCCGCATCGTTGTTTTCTATTCAGCTGTGTCGCTTGTCCACTTTCTACATCAGTCAAGTTAATTTATATATTAAAACAACCTTGACCACAGTGCTTTACGGGGAGATTGAATTACAGGATTATTTGATTGATGATTATGATCAAACAAAGGAATGGTCAAGCACAAAAACAATCCAATAAAAGTACAGGCATAATAGGATAGACAGTGAATATCAAAATCCTACAAGCAGTAAATAAAATAAAGTAAAAGTAAAAACCAAACCAAAGTATTGTCAGGCATGTCCTCAGGATGACAATAAAGGGGCTAAAGAAGAGCAATGGTTCTTTAGATGGGTTTTAAAGGTGGAGAGGCAAGATCGAATTGTTAGCAGCAAACTATTTCGCCATTTGCCATTTCATGCAGCACTTTAAAAAGATGAAATCATCTTAAAACCATTACACAAGTCTGGCTTCAGAGCACAACAAATCAAGGACCCATGAGAAAGAATTAAAAAAAAAAAAAAAAAAAAAAAGCAAAGATAAATCATTGTAATTTTCTGGCTCAGCCATTGCCGCTGGAGCAGGGCACCTAGAATATTTCTCCTCAGAAAGTAAACGAGGGGAAGAACACGCTGCATCACCTCAATCTCTGACAGGCTGTCACAGGGCAGCATGCGCGAGCTTCAGTCATTTAAAGGCTTTTGTGGTTTGTCAGGTTTTTTTGCTTTTTGCTACAATCGGAGTGTGACTGGCAGCATCAACGGTGCAGACGAATGACACGGTGATTACTAAAAGATACATTAAATAGAGCTGAACTGATGACAAAAGAGAGTTTTTGAAATGTTTTTAGGGAAATCCACTGAAAACTATGGGTGAGATTTAAATGAGCGAAGCTGAGCCCTCCAGAATCCTCTTATAAATCAAGCCATTCTTCAGCGGCTCATGGTGGAATAAAGATGAAGAAAACTTTTGGGAAAAGTCACTCCGAACTGAACAGTGCTAGTGCCTTTTTGCTTCATATAACAAGATAAAACAAGTGATCTGCACTACCAAACTTTGCCCAAAAACTCTGGAAAGAATTCATGGTGCATTTTGATTTTTCTCTTTTCTGTCTCTGTCTCTGTAAAGTCCTTTGAGGCTTGAATTTAATAATAGACTTCATAAATAAATTAAACTTACAGTAAAAAAAACAAAGGACTTAATCCCAGTAACCAAAGTATAGCATGGTCCGGTATTCATTTGTCAAGTTCAGCATTCTGTGCTTGGTAGTTTAACTTTCCATGCTGAAATGGGTTAAAGTCTCCGCCACCGCTGCAGTGAGGTGGAACGTTAACCTGCAGCCACAGCCACACGCTTGAAGGTATTTCTGTTGGTGGGTGACATATGGATGTCAGGCCCATCTCCTGCTTCCAGCAGTATTATCCTGACTCGGCAGAATGGCCAGATTGGCCTGGACATTTGTTATGGATCACAGACCAGCCGAGTGGGCAGATTTACCCCTAACAGCCATATGCTCTGGTCGACACAAAATCACAGCTTGTCACATTTTTGAATTCAACAAACGTAATTATAACGTATGAATATACTCTGCAGTCAAACCAGGTATGCGGTACTGTACAGCAGAAACACAGCTATCAGCCACTTTGAGCAACACATTAAAACTATTCCACTTCATATAAAAGAAAAACTCTCTTGTGCTTGTGCTGTGCAAATGGTAGCGAACTGAAGCAGATAAGTGACTGGTCAGAAAAGTGATATATTTAGCCTATTCCTCTTGATAGAATTATAATACATTATCCATCCCTTGTGGCCTCATTCTTTCACGTAACGATGATACATAAACATCCTTTCAGTTGAAACAAAGCTCTACCGGTTCTAGGCATGTTGTCAAATAGAGTTTTTGGTCTTCACGGCAATTAACTTTTTGATCTGAGGAATGGCTGAAAGACTCGATTTTTCTTTAATCTTGCATCTCTCCTTTGGATTCCTGTTTCCGTTTCACTTTCTTAATCTGTCTTGATGCCTACCCATCCTCTCCCTCGTCTTCTTATCCCCTCCGTTTTTCTTTGCACTTCTTCTTCTCATCTACTTCCTTTTATTTAACGCTCTCTCTCTCTCTTTCCGTCACTCTCTCTCTCTCTCTCTGTGATGAGCGTGATACTTAGCTCTGTGTCAGAAATCATCGTTAGAGAGTGGTTGCCAGACGATTACACCGAAGCAGTGGCCCCATCAGCCTAATCTGCTTTAACAGCATTAGCTTTTGCCAAGCAGCCGTGACTATCCTCGAGCATGTGCATTTTGAGTGGATATCAAGCACATCTTTGTGTCTTTAAGTCAGCGTGAGTGCTCTGTTGTGCAAACACTGTGACGGACGATCGCTGATGCTAATATAATACCACATAAGGGTAATAATATGAATATGTCGGGTGGCGGAAGGACAAAGGCTGGGAAATGAGCTGAACATAAGTGAGTGGAGGCTAGGAGCTACAGACTGGATCACACTTCACTGAACACTGAACGGAGGCTAGGTGTTGACTAAAGCCTGCAAACTTGGCTCTATTAAGAAGAAACTTTATGGGACAGGCTTCACAACGAGGCTGTCCTCACTTCTGATTTCACCATTGCACCAAGTTCTACATTTTATCTTTAATTTATAACGTATTTCAGTTTAGCTTTAATTCAATTCTGCTGACAAAAGCCCATTCATAAACATTCATCATTAGACATTTTGGATTTTGGGTCAGCGTGCTCCAGTCGAAGGCAGGCAATCAGATAATGTCACCATGGCCTTTCTCTTCCTGTAGGTGACAGCCGCTTTGTTGGATGTTGTCGGCTGGCTCACGTCTCTCTCTCCATTCATACTCGCTCTGGTGTTGTTGGCCACCGACTCTATCAATGTCGGAAGTGTTTAGAGCGCTGTCTGTCTATGTTCACAAAAACATTTGCCAAAGGACACAGAAGCTCTTCATTGTTTTCGTTTTTTTTTTTACTTCCAGGTTTGCATCACGAGCCCTCACACCACTCTCTTAATTGTGATCACTAATTTGGTGGCTCAGGTCCATATTTTAAAGCATTGTAATCAACTTAAAAGCAAGGCTTGTTTACATACAAGGATGTCATTTGACAACAACATGAATTTTACTATTGTATCTATACTCTGTAGTGTACTGCAGAATTCATGGGTGATCCACACAAGAAAAACTCAACTCCTTTCACAGTCTGGTTATCAGCACATTTATTATCATCTGTGTGTGTGTGTGTGTGTGTACATGTGTCAGTAAATGACAGTGGGGGGAGGGGTTTTGCACTTCTGTGCTTTGTGGAAGTTTGTGCCGCACACACTCTTGTGTGTTATTGACTGATTTATAACAGGCTCCCCCAGCTTCCCAACACAAATCCATATTGGTGAGGGAGGGGAGGTCCAATAATGCTGCCAATGATTTACTATTAGAGCTCTTGCTGTCATTCTTTCACCCTGATAAATGACATGCATTTCCCTCAGGCTGCCCGCGCGTGAGGCAGAGAGAGAGAGAAAGAGAGAGAGCGCGTACTTATAGGCGTGCCAAATAAAACAAACGGTCAATCTCATAGGCTGACGTGGAGCGCGTCTACTGCTGGCTGTCAGCTTTGGTAAGTGTGTGTGTGTGTGTGTGTGTGTGTGTGTGTGTGTGTAGGGGCGAGTGTGTGTTGTCAGCTCCAGACCAGATCAAACAGTTGCCTGCTCTTTGCTGACTGCACTGACAGTGGCAGAGGGTCTGAGGATGATCAATTCACATTAAGGACGGACTGCTGCACGGCTGCAGGTGTTCGTGTAATATGTGTGCAGTTTGTGTGTGTGTGTGTGTGTGTGTGTGTGTGTGAGAGAGAGAGAGAGAGAGAGCATTGGATTTTGTGCTTTTCCTCCCCTCTCCTCTGTTCCACTCGTGCACACACACAACCTCAGAGTAGGTAGCTAGTAAGTAACAGTAATGAGGACAGTGGGTGCTATCATTGTCACAGGTGTTCCTTAATTGGCTAGAAGCACTATTATCTTTCTAATTTAAAACACTAGAGAGGCTGGGCGACTCCATTTGAGAGGCTTTGTGATTTAGTTTAGGTGTGAAGCCTTCAGACTGCCTAACTTTAAGTTGAATTTAGACTTTTGTAGCCATTTGAATCACTGTCTGTGAAAGGCGGCAGATCTATTCTGTCCTGTTAAATTTACCTAAACATGTCATTGCCTTAAGATCAAAGAAAAGGAAAGGAGTCCGTTCTGTTTATCGTGGGCTTTACAAGGGAAAACAAGAAGGGAAGGGGACAAACAGTGAGTGGAGGGAAGAGGAAGTGATGGAGGAGGAGGAGAAGTAACGACAGATCCATTCCTCTTTTTCTCCTCTGCGGGGCAAAAAGCGTTGAGTTGAACATCTGTCAGCACTCCTTATCTCTTCTCCCCCGGTCTCTTCACCGTCTCTTCCTCTCTTTTTTAGAAATCTCTTTCTGGTTGCTTTCATGCCCTGACAGGAAACTGCCATCCAAAGTTTGAAAACTCGGGGAGAAATGGCATGAGGTGACGTGCATGTGTGCAGGCATGTGCTTTGTGTAGAACTTTGCCTCCATGTGTGAGCGAGAGCACGAGACAAAGAGAGTGAGAGAGAGAGCCTTGACATCAAGCCTAAGGAGCCAAGCCCAGGAAATGAGAGCTGCCTTGAGAGCACATGTATGTGAGTCCGTGTCCATGTATGTAAGGTCTCATTATGCATATTTCCTGCTGTGTGTTTATGCTTTCATGTGTTCATTTGTATGTCTATGCGAGTGCTCTCTGCACACAGCACATCTGATTACCTGATGAGCGATAGCTCCGGTCCAATCAGATGAAAAGATGGAGGCAGACAGAACTTTTGCCCAGAAATTTGAGAGTCTATCACGAACAATCACACAACACAAGGGTAAAGACAACAGATGGAGAGGAGTGATTGAAACAAATAAGCGGGAAAAATAGATTCTGGAGAGGAAAATAAGAGAGAGAGGGTTGCGGGAGGTCACAAAGGGGACAGCCTTGAGCAAAAAAAAGCACAGGGAAAAATGTGGATGAAAGAAGAGGAAAACAAGTTGGAGGGTCGGGTGAAATACGTAAGGCGAGCGGGACAGAAGAGACAGAAACGGAGAACGACAACGCAGTGAGAGGAAAGGCTGTAAGCGAGGGAGACAGAAAGAAGGTAGGAGATGTGAGGAGATGTGAGAAGACTGAAGAGGAGGAGGAGGAAGAGGAGGAAGAAAACAGACAGAGCTGAAGCGTTTCAGGACATTTAAGGCTGTGCCTCATGCAAAAATAGAGGGAGTATGAGGGAAGCATATTAAACTGCATTCAAACCGAGAAACATACAGCACCTTAAAGGGAATATGTGATAATATATGGATGTGTAACACTGATGAACCCTGGCGCGCACACACACACACACACACACACACACACACTCTCACAGGCCTTCTCTCAAACAAACACCAAAGACAGACTTCTCATCCGTCCACTTCTCCTCTCTTTTCTCTCTTCACACCTTCTCTTCTGAAACCTTAGAGCTCGAAGGAAGCCAGGCGGCTTCCTAATTACCTAATTTGCATAAACATGCATACTGTGCAATGGGGAAGGAAGGAGGGAAGGGTTGTGGAAAGTGGAAGGGAAGGAGAGGCGGGGGGGCAGTGCTTCACCTGGAGAAAAGAGGAGGGAATAAGGTACAGTAGAGAAATGTAATTTTGGAAATAGAAAAGAGATTGCAACAAAAATACGATGCCTGCTGACAGTGAGGAAACCGTCAAAACTTGTGTTCCTGCCCTACTCTGATGATATTCTGCTCTCTCAACCCTCTTTTTTATCCTCTCTCCTTTCTCCACCCTCCTCTTCTTCCCTTTTTAGAATTGTCTGTGTGCTATTCATTCTTTGCTCCCTGCCTCTCTCCCTCTCTCTCCCTCTCTTTTGCTCCTTTTGCCATACTGTAGGTAGCTTAATGCCAACAGCCATTATTCTCTTCCTCTCCCACGTCGTGTCCCTCGCTCTCCTCCTCCACTTTCCGCGCTGTCTTTACCATCATTTCCTTCCCATCTCTCCCATTCCTCCCTTCACCACTCCTCTCATTCTCGCCCTCTCTTTCTCTTCCTCTCCTCCCTTTCTCGCAGAGTGCTGTGTCAGGTCTTTTCACCCTCAGCGGTGTGAAATGTGATTTGAATATGGCTCTTGGAGCATTTGCGGCTTGCCTGCACCGCCACCCCCATCCGCACACACACACACAAACACACACACATCCACACACACACAAAGAGAAGGCCACTCGTAAAGATAAAGGACTGTGATGATACTTAAGTGGATGCTCACATGTCAAGGGACAGGAGAAGGAGAGGAGACGGATGAAGAGAAGAAGCTGGTACAGACAGGGAACGTGTTGAAGGTGAAGGGTGGGGAGGAGAGGAGACCGGGCTATTGTAGAACCATGAATATAAAGAAGGGATCAGCAAGAGAGGGAGAAAAAAAAAAAACAGAACGGGATGAAAATGAAGCACAGATAGGGGATCAAGTGGAGAAAGAAATGGACAGGATGGAGAAAGGGAGAGACTTTCATTAAAATGCGCCAACCTTCTCGTTCGCCCGATTTTTGCATTTTGAGTGGAAACCCTCCGCTGAGAGAGCGAGAGAGGGAAGAATCGAGAAGAGAGCCAAACTGAGCTGAGCATAAAATGGCCATGAAGTGTCAAGTGCTGGCCTCCTCTCCAGAGACAAACAAGGGAGAGATAAGAAGGTCCCAGCATATGTTTTCTGTGTGTGTGAGTGTGTGTGTGTAAGTTCATATTTATGCTTGTTAAATGGTATATTTCCTATAAAAAAGACGATGCCTTAAACCTAAGCTGACAGAATGCAAAGCATGTGCTGCTGTGACGGCTTGCCAGATTGCCAGAGTGCTTAAATTGTCATAATTGCCCCACAAATCATGAAATTGTGATATACACAAAAGCGGCCTATTTCATCGCAGACGTATATTTTTCTGAGCCTCTCTCACATCGGCATTGCAAATGCATGCGTTACACATGCAGAGAGATTAACGAGGCATGTAAATGCATGAAGAATTTCTCTTGGCGTTGGTCAAACAGACATACCAGCTGCATCTGGATCAAAGACTTCAACCTTGACTTTCATAAAGACCGAAGACTTTTGATGTGTGATGCCGCACATAAACACCCAGTTAACAAAGAATCAGAGCCCCACATTGTAGTATGGACACAAAGAGTCGATGAGTGGTTTGCAGTCTGGCAAGAAGATGAATAATGGGTCACTAGTACTGATACAGCTAGTTGGCCTTTGACCCGAGCAATGGAGAGAGGGGGAAGGAGGGAGACAGAGCAGCTGACAATGGAGAAGGAAACTTTTTATCACCCGCTTCTCCTCTCCCACCATGCTTCTGTTATTATCGGCCTTGCTTTGGCCAAATGAATGGCTTTACTTGCTCTGCATGCTGTCCGCTGTTTTAGCAGAGGAGGGAGCAGAGCAAAATGGTTACACACATGCACACGTTGTCAGTGTGTGCAAACATGATGATACTTAAACGCGTCGACAGAACACTCACTCACGAGCCTTAAAGTTATCTTGGATGTGAAAGAAAAAAAGAGCCGTTAATCTAAATTTGTATAATGCAAAAAGGAAGAACACGTTCATCTCAGCATTAACAGGAAGACTGCTCAGCCAACATATACAGCTACATGAATCAGATCTCGTCCTACAGAGGAAAAAAACAAAAAACAAATGCACTTCGATGCAAATTGTGTTGAGAAAGCAGAAAGTTCTAAGTCGTGTGTTTGGACGCATGTGAAAATGCAAATTACCGCATGTACACATATTGCTCTGTAGGAATTAGGTTGTTTGTGTGTGTGTGTGTTGATTGTTTGGTAGGTATGTGTAAAGGCTAAGTGTATTGCTCTGCCGGGGGGATTGCAGCTACAGTACTTGGGAAAGCCATTGTTTTCATGCTATCGTTAAATATTTAATCGCCTCCCTTACTCCGCCGCTGTTTCTGTTTCTTTATCGCTCTCAGGACTCAAGGTTATTCTAAAGGACACAAAAGGATTTTTTTTTAAAATTATTATTGTCAAATCAAGAGCTGTGTGCTAATGTAATCTAACTGCGAGCAAGCCAATGGTGTAAAATTGCAAATTTATTTGAATTACATGCGATCTGTTTTGACATGTAGAAAATCTCGACCCACTTAATGCTCAAGAAAGCCTTCATGTCAAAAAGTCAGCCTTGTGAAGGACATTAATTACCACAGTATGATTACTCGAGAGGACTTGAGCTCAAAAAACCGAACCCATTTGAACATTTGGCAAAAACTCTACAATCCATGCTCTACCTAAATGGTTCCATCGCCACTGGGAAAATTATCTGGTTTTGCTTGGCCGCTTTTTAATTAGAGCTGACGTGATGTGGTTATCTACCCTTGGTCATGAGGTCATATTGATGTTAAAGCCTCATTGTGTAACTTTTCCACCATAAAATAACATGTATAACATATTTTATATCATTTTGATGCTACACTGACTTCTAATCAGGTAAATGGTGCCTCTTGCTCGATGTAACTTTGTGCTCGGGTACGTAATCACACCACCAACAACTAATTTCACTTATTTTGATGAAATTGGATCATTTAAATTAAGAAAATGTTTTCTGGTTTTCTGATATCCTCTTGCTGCTGCTCTGGACAATGCAACAATGTAACCCGGGCTCAGCGGTCTCTATTGATGTAATGGCAGAGGTGAAAAGGACGTTGACTGAGAAAGCTAAGAAAAAAGGAGAGCGTGACAGATAAAAGGAACTACCAGACAAGAGTAAATCCTGGACTTTTAGTCTTGGGTCTTTTAGTATTTGGCAAGAGCTTTGTGAAATAAAAGGCTGATAGATGGACACTGAGCTACGGCTTTAGCTTTTGGACTTGTAAGTCATATTAATAATATGAAAATATTAAATATTTACGACATTGGTATTGCACTCTGAAAATTGGGGTGTTAAAATGCAAAAATATCAATTTCTACATAATGTCGCTTTAATGCGGCACGCAGGTGATACGGAAGAGGGGATAGTCCTGTCAGCAACAAATTGACTTTGATGCTCCCATCTGCCCTCAAATCCCCACCACACATTACTCTTATTTACAAGCGCTGAATTATTTACGTTTGTTCTCGCTCCCTCTCCCTCCATCTCCCATATGATTACTGTGCATGTCTCTACTGGTTTTGTTTGCTCTCTCTAGCTCTTACCAGTATCTACCTCTCACCTCATTTGACTTTGTCTCTAGTGTCTTCTCTCATTAAAGCTTCTATTCATCCTCTCTGCCAAATGTTGCTATTCAATTAAGGATCTGTAAGTTTCCCGGAATCAGCTCTCAGTGTTTACCTCTGTCTTTCTTCCTTTCTTTAAAGTGGACACTCTCTGTCATTATTGCCCAATTAATCCCAATTAATATCTTCGACAATTATCGATTTCTAATCTTTACACCTTCTCAGTGACGCCTTGTAACACCAACGATTTTTCATTTGATTCCCAAAATGCTTCTTTCTTCTGAGCCAGAAACTTAACTCGAAGATCTCAATGTAAGCTACAGTACGTAAGGCGGCTGAACAATAACGCAAATGAAATTAATTTGAGATTTCATATTTCAAAATTTACACAAAGACTGTGTAAGCAGTTGGACTGATTCTAGCACGAAACTAGCAAGCAAGTAATAAATAGTAAAAATAATTGCAATAACTGATAATAAAACACCGACTTTTCCACCCATCTGAAAATGCATAAGAAAGAAAAGCCAACATAAAGGTTAGTAACAGCTAACACCTTTAAACAGCCTGAATATGGGTCTTCTAGATGAAGGAATGGTGTCACATTGTCTATACCTGAATGAAAATAGACTTCTGTTTTGGGATTACTCTATCTCAGCATACAACTTTAATAATGTGAAACAAAACATCCTCATCTCTCCCCACAGAGTAAAGTTAGATTGCTTTGCTAATTAGCTGCAGATAAATCAGCAAAAAAAGTTAATCCTTGTAAATCCACACTGTTGTGTTCGGCTTCATACAGAGGAAGGTAGCAGGAAGCTGTAGCCTTCCAGGAAGGTCAAACTGAGGTAGAGGAAAGAGAGGGAGAATGAGAGAAGCTGAGCAGAGACAGCGATGAGGGATCCCAGAGTCTCACGAGAGAGAAGTATCAAAGGCAGCGTGCCACATCATGGAGTGTGAGAATACTACAGTAAGAGACAGGGGATTGGGAAAGCTCCAAAAGAAGGACGGATGGCGCACAGCTTGAAGGACTAGTAAGTCTTGTTTGAGGCTTCAAAAACTGTTGTCAGTGAGAGTCACATTTGATAAGGTTTACGGGACTGACATTAAAAATCCTGCTGTATTGCCTTGTCTCCGATGGAGTCCAGTGAAAACAGGCGTAGACGTGTCTGTAAAATGAATACTGAAATAAAAGAGGGCCTGGTTATCCCTCCAGGAAAAAATATGCTTTTAATATTTACACTTTGATTTTTGCTCAAAGCAGTGAATCACATTTTCTCACGCTGCAGATGATGCAGTAGATCCAGATTTTTTTGTATTTTGTAGCAATCTTTTAAGGTGGAGCCGTGAGTAAAAGAACATGAGGACAAAAGTAATAATACACTGTGTTGTATTCCTCAGTTACTGCTTAGCACATGAAATTACACAGGAAAAAAAAAATCCATAATTCTACTTTATTATTGTTATGTGTCAAATGTGCGTTACATCTGCTCCTTTGATGACATCTAACTTTAACTAAGCCACAAGCCATGATGTAAGTGATGCTGTTTCATGTTCAGGTGCTCATTTAGATGAATCATCCTTGTCCCACTTGTTATGTGTGTATGTGTGTGTGTGTGTGTGTGTGTGTGTGTGTGTGTGCATTACATAACCTTAGTAACAGAAAGGCTGCTGTGAATATTCAAATACAAGGACTCAGAGTCAGAATCACAGAATGTTTCTGCAGTGTCACTGAGCTGAAAACATTTTGGGCCTACACACAATTAGTCTAATTGACCAAATGACAGCAAAAAAACAGAATAGCAGACCATCATTAAACAAGAGAGAAACTGTTGCCCGTACAAGTAGATAAAAATGATGATATTTTTTCCAAAAATAAAAAATCTAACTTTATAGATCCAACAAAAATGAGTTCACTTTTCGGATCTGGACTATTGTTTAAATCTTTTACACATACAGCCTGTTTATCGTGGAGGTATTTGTTCATAGCATGTGGCCAGGAATTAGACACATAGTAACTTTAAAGTGTCCTGTTGAAACTTAACGAGTTAAGAGGAAGCAGACTGGGTGACAGAACCAAATAAAAGAAGACAGCCAACTAGAAGCGAGAGTTTATAGAAATCAAGGAGCAGACAGACAGAAGGAAAGTTAAAAAGAATGTTCGGAGAAAAACTGAAAGAAAGAAAGAAAGAAAGAAAGAAAGGGTAGAGAGGAAGGCAGAGATATTGTGACAGCAGGCAGAGAGGCCGTTCTACGCTGTCAGGCATCAGCTCCCTCAGGAGTGGTTAAATGCATTAGGCCTGTCCACTGGGAAGCAGTGAAGTGATTAGCTGTACTTCAGCTTCAAGGCGGAAGCAAGTCAAGATTCAGGGCACGCATTCACACAGAAACACACAAACACCTTATAACGCAAAAGTGGAGGTGCTGATTAAATTTGATTAGTTAATAAACTGATATGACTTGACATTTTTTATAATTAGGACTGAATGTACACTAACACACACATACACATGTTGAAACTAGTATTATGTGCTGCAATATACGTATGAGATTGCATTGTTTAACTGTATAACAGCGACCTAATGTAGAATCAGTAGTACAGTATGAACGCATTTGAGTATGTAGACTCAACAATGGCATTCAGGTAGTGCAATAAACATTTTGCAAGGTATTCTGCTGACCAGTGACTTTCCTTCATTTCAATTTTAAAAGAGAGAAAGAGAAACATGGGTGGGAAGGGTTACACATCACATCATGTTTTGTGCCCAAACTCCTCTTCACCTTGTTTAACCTTGCATGACACAATACTGTTGAAGACAGTATGCAGATATGTGCGTCTGGCTAGAAAAGATCGATAGAAATATCAATAGTGAGAACGTGGAGTCGCCTTAAAGTGATAAAGCAAAGAAAGGGGCAAACGCGTTCAGAGCTCACAGCATCGCAACCGCATTATCATAAATACATGTCATATATTATTAATCACCATACTGTCTATTGCATATTGTCTCAACAAGCACTCAAGTCCTATGCTAGACCGGGGCACGTGGGCGTTTGCTCTGCGTGCCCTGTAAGTAATCCATGGATGGCTGTAGGCAAAACAGCATCCAAAATTCAATTAGCCCGGACTTGACAGAGAAAACTGTTGAGCAATGACCTTACATAAATGTCAGACTAAATGTATGCAGTTTAATTTTACATAATATTGAAATCTCCCAGAAGACTAAATTCATCATGGAGCCTATTTGTCAAAGAGCTCATGGTAGCTAAGTGGACTGAGTATGCACGCTGTAAATGTGACCTCATCGTTGCATGTCAGTGACCACTACAGTGTGTATTACCTGATACAGAAGAAATGCGCAGCTGTTGTAAGGCATTGCGGCTTTGGTTATTAAATATCTTCTCGTACTGAACTGAAGAATCACCTAAAATATGTACTCAAACGCTGTTATCTATAAATGAAAATCACCCATATTTAAAAATATATCCACTCTCCATGCTGAAGTTTTTGCAGAGTTTTGACATGTGGAAATTCTGGCAAGCCGCCTAGATTTGTAACCCCAAGCTATTGAGTCCATCAACCATGCTGCCAGTGATCAGTGCGTGGTCTTTCTCAGCTGATTGATTCCTGGAGCTGTTGGACTATTCAGAGAGCCCCCCCCCCACACAAACACAGACCGGACAGGATTGTTGCAAGAAATTCTCAAAAGAGCACACTCACATAATCCAGTGTGACTGTGTCAAATCGTCCACAAAGACCGGGGTTGAAATACCCTTTGAAGCTCCCCAAAGGCATACATTAGGCCCTTATATGTCACGCATATGAAACATCACGGCGGCAGCGACACATGCAAAGAGGGACTGACATATGATGACGTAAACTACAAATGTTTGCACAACACAGTCAAATCTGACAAGTGACTGATTTTGATGGTATAGGTCACATTTCTTGTCTCATTTGCAAGCATTTTGGTTCATTACATCTCCATTTGTGTTTATGTCATGTACTAGAAGAAGACTGTCACCCTTGAACACGTGGTTTAAATGTGTCTCGGACTGTGAACGGTGAACAAGACACACAGATGCAAGCACACAGTGTACAAACGCACCTGCAAACACACACACACACACACACACAAGCACCATGGCCGAGCCCTACAATGAAAAGCCGACGCAATTATCAAAGGAATGATTCACCTGCTGATCTTCAAAGGTCTCTGCTCATTTTAATACATCTCTCATTTCTCTCCCACTCTGCATCTCCACCTCTTAGTTCGTCTGTCGTTTCTGTTGCCTCTCCTTTTCTCCCCTTTGTCTTTCGCTTACCACCCTCGGCGCGATAGCTTTTTGTGCCTTGGTGGGCTTGTTTTTCAGTGAGCAGCAGATTGATGACATTTATAATGCCTGGTTATTCAGAAGAAAGGTGAGTATAATGATTCCATTGACATCACTGCTCTCTTTCTCTCTAGTACCACGCTAAAGTTGGTGCCACCGCCGTCTTCCTGCTGCACCACGCTTTTCATCTTTTTTCACTCTTTGCCTTGTTATTCTCTCCTCCTTACATACCTGTAAGCCTGCTAATGCTGCAGCATCGCCCTCTCAACAACAGAAAATATTACTTGAACCAGATTTGTGCACTGTTTTTTTTCTTGCACATTTTTGTTTGAATACCAGCATGTTAAACACTGAATGACTCACTGTTGCAGATGAGCAAAGTGAAGCGTCAGTCACTGAAGTGAATCCATATGTCTCATTTCCTCTTTAAAAAGAGCCAAGAATAAATGAGCTTTTAAAAAATAATATATAATAATATTTATTGATGCGGCTATAATCGCAATTTCAACAACAATTAATCAAATAAATATATCACTATATCAAAAATCGCTTGTGATGACAAAGCCCATATTTTTATCACCTGGTTCTGCAGTTTCCTTCAATTCTACAGAGCTTTATGGCTTCTTCGTGTGTTTGCCTATAAGTCTGTATTATCATCTTAAAAGGTGATATATGTCAGCGTTATGTAGACAACTTGTTTCTGCTATTTAAGGCTTACACAGATACCGAATTTACTGGTCCAAGAGTAGGGCATATCTGGGAAGAGCACTCTTGAATTTTATATGACTATATTATGTTATATTAATATAATTAATAATGATGTAAGAAAAAGAAACCCCAGTCATGCATCCAATACTACTACCCATAACATGCATAGGCACACAGTGCCTTCAGTTCAGTTGGTGGGGGTGCTAGTGGTCGGTGCCTTTTAGCTATACGACACAGACATTGAGGGAAATGGCTAGTTTATGAATGAAGTGATGAAGTGAGTCATACTGTAGGAGGAGAGAGTAAAGACTTGAGTGAACAACCCAAGCGTAGCCTTGGGTCTGTGTCATCATTGACCTCAGGTAAATTATGTAAAACAGAAACTGTATATAACTGCCTTAATGCAAAACTTTGTTTTTCTCAACAGTGCTGCAGATACCTTGAAAGACCTACACAGAGCTATAAACACTCCAACAGTTTCTGAAGCAACAGCATAAGCCTACTTCAGGTTTAACTTGTTTTCACCCCCCGTTGTCCCCAGTTTTCCCCCAATTTTCCCAATCGTCTCTATCTCCTCTTCTCTCGACTTTTTCTCTCCCTCTGAACTCTTCCTGTCCTCCTCCGCAGTTTTCCCTAATAAGCGACACAGACTAAAAGGCAGGGTGGAAGACAACTTACCATTCACAAAACACCATGTTTGCTGTGAAGCGAACAGGCCTAAAATACTAATGCATCTCTGCTCCATCTCATTAGAGGGTCTCCTGATGCAGCCACATACACACATGCAGGTTGAGCGTCAGGTTAAAGAAGATGTCGACTGAATAAGTAACACTACAATTACTTTTGGAAGGATTGTGCCTGATGGCGTTCAGTTACAAAGGTTTGTGTATAGAACCAGAAGCGTTGTGACGTCTCGCTGCACAAGAGAATGACCTTCTGTGTGTGTGTGTGTGTGTGTGTGTGTCCCACACATGCACGCATTTCTCTGTATGTCAAAAGCCACTCCAGTTGAGCTTCATTGTTGCGTGAGAGCAGTGAATGTGTAGGGAGGATAATGTGACATTACTGATATTTTCCTGGCTTTGTAAATGAGTCAATGAGATTAGGCAACTTGACTACAAGGCTGCTCGTGTGTTTGGTTGTGTTTGTGAGTGTGTGTGTGTGTGTGTGAGTAAATCTAGCATTGTTTTAGCCTGAAACATTCTCACACAAAATACAAAACACTGGGTCATTAAGAAACACCTAATGAACGTCAGCCACCATTGCCAAGTATAGAGTCATGCCTCTAGGGGTGTATGACTTATGTATATAAATGTGTGTGTGTGTGTGTGTGAGAGAGAGAGAGACATCGCATGTATGCATTTGTTGACAATCCTGCACATTCTGTTTGTATTCTTTGAAGAAAATGGAAGAGGCTACTGAATTGAATTTAATAAAAATAACGTCTTGATTGACTCTTCATCTGTTTTGCTGCTGAGTCCTGTTTCTAAATTAATAAATAAATAAAATGCTGGCTCCCATTGTCCACAAACCACAAAGTTCAGGAGGTTCATATCCAAACACCAAAGGATGCACTTGGTAAATAGCAGAATTTCAGCGGGCTTTAGGGGATCGAAAGGAACAAAAACATTGCACTCTGTACATGTTCCTAAAGCACCTTTACATATAAACACATCCCTGGTGTATTTGTTATGTCCTCAAACAGCCATGTGTAGCCCCCACTGCATTTGTGTGCGTGTATGTGTGTGTGTGTGTGTAGGCAGCAGAGAGAGTGCCCCAGGATGCAAAATGCCTCTCCAGGGATGAAAAGTGTCGTCAAAAATAGAGAGCTTTCATGGTCTAGTTCACTGCTTGTGTCTGCATCCACAACAGATTAAACTGTCTTTCTTAATTGCTTGCTCCAGTTCTTAATAATAAGAATAATTTAGAAATATTACATGAGGCCAACTCCATTATTGGGGCATTGCATAGAAACCCACTGACACTCAATGTATGTCTCAGTAGCTCTATCTATCTATCTATCTATCTATCTATCTATCTATCTATCTATCTATCTATCTATCTATCTATCTATCTATCTATCTATCTATCTATCTATCTATCTATCTATCTATCTAAAATATATCTCTTTTGTCAGTGTGTGTATGTGTGTGTAGGTGTGTGTTTGTATGTGCAAGCGAATGACAGATGGTCTCTGGTCATAGTCCCACTGGAGTATACACTCTACAGATGCTGCAGCCAAGCAAGGTGTCAGCAGTGATCTGCTGTTTCTCTCTCTCATTTCCTCAAGATACCACTTACTGTTATGCAATAGTTTTTGGCACAAATTATCTTAAAGGTAAAAAAAAAGGAAAGTTGCAGGTATCTTACCATGCAGGTGACTTCTGTTTTTATGTGGCCAGATAGAGATACTGAAAGTTCCAGTTACTCAAAAATAATCCATAGACCTTGCTTTAGAGCCCTTGCATTAGTGGCCTTGAAACTCACAAAAAAAAATCTAGAATCTAAAAAAAAAAAACAGTTTAAAGTATTTCTTCTGACTATTTCATGGACCTGTAACCTTCCTGGAGTTACCACTTGTTGCCTGGCAACTGGTCCCAAAGAAGACATGGTCCGGCACATGACCCCCTCTAAAGTGGCTAATTGTCATTTGTACACACCAGTTTTTGTACAAGTTAAACAAACACAAGGTGAAACCTGTTAATTAGGTGCTGGAAGGAAGATTTTGTTACTTTCAGAGAGTGCCAGGCAGAATGTTTCCCCTTGTTTCTGTTCTTCGTGCTAAGCTACTTTAAGCACAGCAGCTCCTTCATATTTTCAGTACAGACACCACATTGGTATCAGTCTTCTCATCTAACAAGATGTATGAGTGCCTTAAGACCAGGGGCCTGTTGCCGTGATTGCTTACTCCAGCCTCCATCGCACTCTATGTATTGAGCACACACGGATGATCAACTACTGTAAATCCACCAAAAGGTCTCTCTGGATTCAGGTGCACCAGAGCTTTTAACCCTGAAGAAGGCCCAGGGCTGAGATGTCAGCGTCAATCAGTTTCATGCTCTTCAGAGAACAGCATGTGGGGTTTGACGTATTTGTCTTTTTCCCCACCCCTACGCCTGCCCTCATACCTCAGGGTGTGCGCTCACATGCAGACCTTTCGACGCCCACCTCCATGTGGCCCACCCATCCATGAACAGTTAATATGCAGCTCAACTCCCCTATACAACAAGAACTCATTCCTCCTCTAGCCTTTCGTCTTTCTCTCCATCTCGTCCTGGCAGAACAGACTTAATTAAATTCATAAAACAAAGAAGGGATTGATTGGTAAATGAGGCGTGTGAGGGGGGCCAGCGTAGAAATTAATTATTAGAGCGGCACAGTTCCGGCTTGTGATCAACAAGCGTGGACCTGTGGAGCCTTCTGCATGTGTGTGTATATGCCTCTGTGTGTACGTGTGTGTGTGTGTGTGTGTGTGTGTTTCCAATTAAATGCAGTGAAATTGAGAGACTTGGCCTGTAGGAATCTAATTACCAGAATCCTTGGGGGGAAAGAGGACAGAGTGTCTTCAATGTGTCAGCATGAAGTGAGTGTGTGTGTGTGTCTGTGTGTGTGTGTGTGTATGAAAGGGGGGATGATGTATGTTTATGTATGTATGTTCACACATTTTTGATTTTGGCATTAAAAGTTTTTACACTTAGCTGACGTGGAAATTTGATATCATTAAAAGAAAAATGTTTAATGGTACCTGACTGGATATATTCTGATAGTCGCATCATGGTAGATGATGGAAATATGCATAATTCGTATGTTCTTTTGTTGATTTCCTTGGTTCCAATTTGCACTTCATTTGGATGGAAGCCTGATAGAGAACAAGTGTCTGCCTGTGTCTGCCTGTACATCTGCATATTTCATTTTATACCTGTGTGTATGTGTGTGCATTCCCTATTAAAGTTTATTTGTTTGTGGTCAGTAGCTTTATGAGTGGCCAGGGGTAATGAATCAGAATGACGGGGAGGTGCTCAAAGGAACCAAGGCGTCATCACCATCAACAACCGCAATAGCACTATATGTCTGTCAGCCTGCGCTCTATCCTTAGAATGCATGGCTGGCATTAGAGAGAGAGAGAGAGAGAGAGAGAGAGACGCTTTACCTGACGCTGGAAAGACACGCTATCTACTGTTGGGAAAGCACATAGACTGTTTCAAAGGCTCAACATCTGAAATCTGCTGGAGCTTACACATTACTGCACTTTATTAATCAACTGACTAATGTTTGTATACCCTGGTGTTCAAAAGATTCCTTTTATATGGAGTGAACTTTTATTTTGAAATCGTCTGGAGACCATGAACCAGTCAGTGGCAGTCCATCCAGAAACTGTTGAGATATTACAGTCGTGATCAAGGGGCTGACAGACTGACAGTGACAGCCCTGGAGCTATGCTGACTAAAAATGTACAAGGTGCCCTGTGGAGTTTTCTTTTGAACAAAGAAAAAGTGATGTTTGCATTCCCTGTTAGTCACCGATTCACTGCGTGCATCCTTGAGGTCCAACAGACAGGCTGAATACATTCCTCCCCTCAAAAAAAAAAAGCCGATTTTAACATGGCACATTTTAAAATCCTATATGGTTTCTATTTATTAAGTCTTCTCTGCATTTGTTTGTGCACTGCTGCGTTTCTAGGCATAATACCACCAAATGTAGATCAGTGGACTGCTGTGAAAGCATAGGCAACGTTGTGTACCGTGTCATATACCTGCATATGCGCTTGTACGAGACAAACAAAACAGGAACCCACTCATGCAGAAGTCCACTGGAAAAGTTAAAGTGTAAATAGAATATGAAACTGGGTTCAAGTTAACTTTATTTACGAAAGTTAGCTGAAATCATGAGCTACCAGACCAAATCATGAGCTACTCTTTCTGTCTCACACACATGGAAGAAAAGTAATCACTAAGGATATTTTATTATTTAACTTTTTACAGTCTTTCCATATGTCCTGAGTCTGTGCTGTTACTTATCTAATGCAACATCACATCGGGGCCTCAAAGGCCTCAAAACATCAGCACACACACACACACACACACACACACACACACACACACACACACACACACATATGCTCGGCCCTTCAGGCTTCTCCTTTCCAGACTCCATCAATGTCCTCCAGCCAATGTAACATGTCATGTAGTATGACCACAGCACTTAGTCATATCCAATAACTCCTACTTCACATCATTATGATCCCAGACTAATATTGTAACATGCCAGTGACACAGAGGGAAAAGGAGGGGGATTCAAATGTCAGGAGAGGAATGACGTTTCTCGGCAAACTGACTACATGCGTAAATTTCGCAGGCTGTTCATCATCAAATACTTGCACTGCGATTGGTAACTTGATATACGCAGAGGAGTGACTAAATAGAAAATGAAAATGGAGACTATAATGGAGCCAATATATAAAACAAGGACCTAGTGGACATTTAAACTGATAGAATGAGAGACATGACGGTAAAACAATAAAATCAGTCACTACTATTGAACGGTTATATGCACCCGTGTTTCTTTGAAAATTTGTTGGGGGTGTAATTCATGCAGATGGACACACACACACTCACACACACACACAGAGAGAGAGAGAGAGAGAGAGAGAGAGAGAGAGAGAGAGGGCACAATCAATCAAATTGATCAACAAATAGACAGAGTGAGGGCTGACATTTACAGCCCTGCAGCTCTCAGTTTTGTGTGTGTGTGTGTGTGTGTATTTGTGTGTCCTCTACCACTGTGCAGCAGAAAGTGGCCACAGTGTACAGGTCTTAATAGAAGAAGGAGAGAAAACATGAAACATAGAACCAGAGCAATGGTTCATCATTCTGTTTTCTCATAGGCCTCCCGTGTCAATAACATATTTAAAGGGTTAGTACGGATTTTTGTTTTTTGTTTTTTGAGGTGGGGTTGCATTAGGTATTTATCCACAGTCAGCGTATTACCTACAGCACACCCCCAATTTGTAGAAGCAGACAAGGGAAGGCAGCAAAGTTAAGCACTGCACTGCTGTGGACAAGAACAGCAACAAAATGTATTTCAGCCAGTTTAAACAAAATCAATATCATTTTAAGGTGTACGCTATATTCTCATCACTTTACCTTGCTGACAGGGAAAGTGAAGCCTTTGTATTGATCTATGCTCTCTACAAAGCCACCAGACATCTTTGACAAAAGGTAATTTTACCTTGCAGTACACAGTAGTTGCTGGCCCCGGTTGGTTAGTTCATTTGTATTTGTTGGGTGACTTTTGTGACTTTGTTTTTTCGAGGCATTACTTTGGAGCTGAACTAGTGTTGATTATTGCGGACTGAGGCAGTGGTAGGCCGTCAGCTTCCATACGCTGTGAGCTGAAATTACTGTTTTTGTCAAAGAGTCTGCTGGCTTTGGAGAGAGTGCTGTCACTTTCTTGTGGGAAAGAGCTGTATATATAAAATCCTCTAAATGTATCATTCACACGGACAGACTTTTTTTTTTTTTAGGTGTACGTTTTTTTCACTAGCTTAAATATAGCCTTTTACTGCTGCCCCTGTCCATAGTAGTACATGGTGCTCCTCCTGTGTGCTTCTCCAAACTAGGGGCGTACAAACTGCTGTTTACTTTACTGCTTTCTTCTGCATCTACAAATAACACAGTATGAACAAGTAATTGAAAAAAAAAAAAAAAAAAAACACAATCTAACCCTTTAACCCTCTAACAAACAAGAAAGACCATTTAGCATTGCCCAGCTTTTGTGGGTTCTAGCCAAAGCGTACGAAAGGGGATGAAAAAAGAAAATGAGATGGTTATGATTAGATTTATTTTATAATGATGGTTTTATAATGATTACAACGACGATGATGGCAGTAATGCTGCCGAGGCTGCTGGTGAATTTGATGATGGCAGTGACTGTGATAATGAAAAAGCGTTTGTGGCGATGATGAGGATGCCGCTGATGAAAACGTCTGATGTGATCATGCCGCTGTTTTTAATCATAACGACCTCGAAGGCGTTAAAAGTGATCACGTAAAAGAAGAAAGCAAAACGTGGCTCTTACCTCTTTTAATATGTGAATGTCATTACAGTATAATGTCACAGATGGCAGACACAAAACAGAGTTGGGTGAGTCGAAAGGCTACTGAAAAGAGAGAGTGAGGGAGTGGAGTGAGAGTAGAACAGGCTTCCAGCCAAAAGCAAGTTTGTTTTTGTACTACTCTCCTCTTAGATGCCTTTCTCATCTGCACACACACACACACACACACACACACACACACATGCAACCCCCCTAATTTACAAGCAACTGACAGAGCGCCACAAGAGAAAAAGAAAGAACAGAGAAAGTGTGTGTGGATGAGTGTGTATGTGTGTACAAAAAACAATTATACTGCCTAAAGCTAATCATCAATCATCAATTAAATCACTAATTGATTAATATCAGATAAGAAATCATGCATTTCCATGTGATATTCGGGCTGCTATTTGGGATTGTAGACAGCTACGGACTTATCTGTGTTTGATTTAAGTTTATATCAAAACATTTCTGTCAACACTGATAATTAACATGGCATGATTAGGATAAGACACCGGCTCCTTTTTTATTTTTTGCAGAAAAAAAAAAAAAAAGATTTCCTGTTTTAGATCCAAACCTTGTGAGAAATCTCTACTCAGCTATAATACTGCTGACAAGAAACACAACTACTTTATGACAGCCTTTAATCTAACTCTGGTGCTAGCTTTGGTGGGTTTCTCCCTCTTGGATCTGTTGCTGTATTAGATTCTTTAGCCTGCATGTTGTGTAAGAGAACAAGAGATAGAAACAGAGCTGTTTTCCAGAGATAACAAGTATCATCCAGTCAAATGTCTCCCCCACTCCAGTCAAATGTGTCCCTGGATCTCCAAAGTGCTTACTCAAAGCTGCTGTGGTTTTAATACACAATACGAAAATGTTTGGCATGAGTCCTGGTGGCTGTTTTCTTTCTCTCTTAGGTTGATTTCACCGATTTAATTGGTTTCGGGCAAAAGCAGCACTGTGCTGTTATAACAGATACAATACCCAAATCTGGATTTACAACTGGCCGATGGAACTTAGCTCCTTAATAACTGAAATGTGGATTACGTGTGGAGTGTCTATAACGTTAGGAACAGATCTGCATCTATTTTCAGAAAGAAATACTAACCTGCTGCTTATATCACGGTATCTCATGAAACCATAGAGGATCCAGATTTTAAGTGTTACTGTTTAATTGACCTAGAACCGTCATTTGTTGCCCTTTAAAGATTACCGTCATTTTCGAGCAGTTTTTGCTGTCAGTCATTTTGTATGAATAAGTCTGAGTCATTTCAGAAGTCGCTCTCTTCTTGGAAGTCTTTTCTAAGTTATGGTTTAAGAAAATAAGATTTTCATCCCTTGCCGCGTCACAACAATTTCCAATAATAATTTAAAAGCTACATGATTCAACTGCACTATCACTCTACATATCCCTCAAGTGCTAAATGATCCATTAAGAAGAACGTCATAAGACAAGGCAGCTAAGGAAGTGCCACTCTGACACCAAAAGGTCACAAATCTTCATGGAGGGGGGGGGGGCTCCCTTTGTTCACATCACAGGGAGGTGAGCAGACCGGGGTTGAACGGCCGTATGTGGTCTCCGTCAAAATGACTTAGTGACGGTGGGACGTGCCTGAGATGACCTTCTGTGCTGGTGTCAGGCCTGACAGGTGACAAAACAGCTGCGAAAGAGGCATGCCAAGGGACCGCATGTGTGTGTGTCTGTGTGTGTTGGAAAGAGCAAGAAAAATAGGTGTGTGAGACAGAGACAGAGAGACAGTTTAGTGATAAACGAGACAGGCCTGGATTCAGTCCAGAAATATCAGGTGATAGACTGATGCAGGCAACAAGGATGTGTTTCTTGGGCACTCACAATGCAATGATGTTATAATATGATATGCATGTATTATGCCATAACACGTCAATGGTAACAGTGGAGTGACTACTTAACCATCATCATCCACATATTTAATACATTCATTTTATTGTCTTAAATATTGAGCATGTTATTGAATACTAATAAGATTTAAAGGATCAGTGTTTAGGCTGTAGAAGCATCTATCAGTGTGGTTGCAGATTTGGCTTCATTTTAGTATATGATGCCTGTAGATATGAAAGGCTTATTCAAAAGTAGCAAAAGCACAATGATTCTTATTGATTAGTGAACACAGAGTTCACTAAGTCCTCCAAATCTTACACACTGGACATTTAGGGTAGAGGTTTTAAGATAAAAGGGTGTTGGAGTGGGATTAGTGTGAATTTTTTGTGTCAAGGTAGCTGGTCATTAATGTGGAGAGCAGGTGTGAGGTTGGATGTTTCTGGGACAAACCGAGGTTCCTTCTGGGGGTTTTGTGGTCCAAATTCAACCAAACACCAATGAGGAGATAGCGTACTCTCTCTGATATACATGCTCCTTTCCTCTAAAACCCAATTTTCTAAAAAGGCACTCACTTTGAATACAGTAAGCTCCTGTGTTGGAGGCTATATTTACACAATATGGCAGAACTGGAATATCACATGCATGACTATGTTTTCATTATTATATAATCAATTAAAAATAAGAGTCTTTATGGTTTTGTTACTCTCTGGGGTCCACGATTGCAAAAGCAATTGATAGGGCGATTGGTAGGACCCCAGATTATTAAAAAGAGCTTTTTTATTTCTACATACACCACAGGTAAACTTCCACAGAGTCTGCCATGTTGAACTGCCCTGTTTCTACAGCCTGGAACATACAAACTAAACTTTGGCTCCCACATTTTGTAGCCACTGTATCTTCTTCTTCATGGTAGAAAGAAGAGGAGCAAGTGAGGGGGTTGCAATCAGCAACTACACAGCTAGATTTCAACAAATCGTGCACACTGCCCCTTTAATCTTGTTATATGAAGTTTGCATAATCTGCAGAAAACCCAAAGTGTAAAGATGGCATTGGGTGTTTCATCGGGGAATATGTTTCCCACTCTTTCCAGTCTTCACGCTAAGCTAACCTAACCACTGCTAACAATAGTTATGACATACTGCTATTTTCTTCTCAAGTTATTTGTACAGTTAGTGAAGCACATCTAAAAAATCTAAAAAAAAAAATCACTGGCAGCAGGTGACTCAAGTGAGAGAGGCACTATTTTAGTCACATGCTTGCAAATTCAAATCCCCCTATCTTACAAAAACAAACACTACAGGCTTTGTGTTTATATTTTCTGAATAATATACACTTATTAATATAATTTCTTTACTTCATAAAGTAAATTAGTACAATGACATCATCTTGGACCGGTTTAAATATTCTGTTATCTGCTTGCACAGTAACATAAGATGTCATGGGAGAATCTCAATTCTGAATTCATCTGAACAACTTAAGCCTCCGTTCCTGGATTTTATTCACTGTGTGAACTGCAGCTTAACCAGCAACAAACACCTGTCATGAGAATTCAGAGGACTGCACAATAATCCCTGACATGACACACACACATCATTTCAAATAAAAGCACACCCAGTTACCATAAATCCACACCCTCGCATGCTGTGAAGCATACAATCGCCTATAATTGGGATGTTGTGTGATGGGGCGACTGCTGCTTGTCAACAGAGATTAGCCGCAGGTGTGTGTGTGCGTGTATGTAGGTGTGTATTGCAGGTGAACGCACTGACTGAAAGCACCTGGATTAAATGTGATACTGTAAGGAAACACTGCATACATGTAGTCATACAAATGGAGGTAACATACTGTATGTAAACACTTTGTCTTCTGGTGTAAGATCACAGAAGACATGGCCACATGTGCACATAGAGACACTATTTATGTTTTACTGTCACTATTTAATGTCACATACAGCTGTTTAGACATTACCAGTGCAGCAACAGTCAGGTTTGCAAGGAAAATGTCTTTCAGATTCTCAGACCAAGAGGTTATTTCTGTTACAGAACCTTTCTTTTGCACGAGTTCTTCATCCTGTCCTGATGAAGTCAGCATTTGTTATGATCTGTTGCCCAAGGAAGTCAAAATTCAATCAATCCTGAAATTATTCACAGATTCCTGTATGTACATTAAAACAGTTTTTGCTTGCTGAATCATTACTCCTGTTTGATCTGGCTGTAAGAAAAAAGATTCCTTCTTCCTCCAATTATGAAGCTTCAGCAGTTGTCTCAAGTGGATATCTAATATAGTTTGGTCTTCTAGGAACAGAATTCTCTGTTTTGTATTTCCTCTCTGTTTCTTTACTGTGCTGCAGCACGGGGGCAGTAACACAAAGAGGGAATTTGATACTAAAGAGGCTGTGGCTCTGAAAGATAATATTTTGTGAAATCTGCCTGCTTGTTAACTCATATGAGGATCTTTAAATGGCCAGGAGGAATGATGAGGAGTGAACAGCGAGCTTTAATGTACATATGGGAACCTGAATATTGTTTTAAGATAGACTTGAATATCTATTCTTAAGCCTTTAGATTCCATTGAGAGGGCAGATGCATGAGGAGTAGGGTTTCTTTTATCCAGAGCCGGTGAGGTATTGACTCAGTTTTGTGTTATCTGTCTGCAATGTTTTATCAGCTCATTAAGTGTTGGTCAAACCTTCTTGTCAAGTGCCAACCCAACCCATGATTTCTTTTCCTCTTTGCAAACATCTTGTGGCGCATATTGTCATTATTGTCAAGACAAGACCTTATTTAATAGATCTGTAGTTGTTTTAACGGTGGAAGAGTTTATGTGTTTTATCCCTTTGGCATTTGGATAGTCTGTTAAAACACTGACGTCTGTAGTTTCACAGCTGTAAAATTGCCATTCAAGTGAGCAGCTGCATTTGTGATTGTGATTTAGTGGTCCTAATAAAAGAAAAAAAAAATCTCCCTCTTTGCAAAGTGATTGTACTATTTTGTCGATACTCTTTTTTCTTTCATCTCCATATTTACGGTTCTTTGCATGCAATCTGCCACGTACCCATACACAAACACCCCCGTAGTCTCACACACACACACACACACACACACCTTGGGTCATAATCACGTTCAGTATGAAACAATTGCAGAGCCTGTGGGTAAGTGTACGTGAGTCAACAGCCTTGCCTGCCTGTGGCATTCGTAGTGACTCACAATTCCCTGGAAGAGAGAGAGAGCGACACACACACACACAGAAAAACACAGGGGCAGGTTTGATGTCAAGACCACCTGATTTAAAATACTCATACTTCAAGTAGGCACCAGGCAAACTAAAGAAACTGTTGAACACCCTCTCTGTCATTTTTTGTTTTCAGACTTCTTCTGTTTTTTTGCGTCTAGTCTTTGTCTTACACACTCCGCCGGTGTTTGTCCCTCCGCCCATCACCTTTCTTCTTTCTTTGCTCTCCATCATAGAATATCGACGGTCACAGCTACCAAACCTCTTCTCCACTCTCTCTCCCTGTCCCCCTGCTTCCCTCTATCTGTCTCTCTCTTTCTCTCTCACTTCTTCTGGCCTTCACAGGAAGCTCTCAAGGCGCAGTATGTGGCTGCCCTTGCCACACAGTTGTCAAGCATGAACCGATCGTTTCATCTAACTGAATAAGAGCGGCATTCACTGCAGACCCACTCCCACCCTGCTCGCCGTCCCTCTCTCAGTGCTCCCTCCAGCCCTCTGCCATTTTCATCCCATCCGTCACTTCTTCGCTTTCCCTGCCTCCCCTAACATCTCCCTTGATCTTAACACCTCCTCATCGTCATCTTTTCACCCGCTGATTCACTTCATGTCCTCTCCTCGCTTTTGAGTCTTTCTCGTCAGCTTTCCCCTGATCGTCTCCTTGTCTTCTCTCGCTTTCCTTTTCTTCCTATCTCGATTTTTACACACACAGACTTTCCCTCTATTTGCACCACCCCCTGTTACTTTCAGGTCATTGTGAACTTCTGCTACAAAAGAACTATAAATGCCCTCTCTCTGCCCCCTGTGGTGAACCACAATACTAGATCTCTCACAGACCAAAACCTGGCATCTGTTTATGTATGTGTCCTTTTATGTGTGAATGTGTGTGTCTGGGCATGTGCGCAAGAAAGCACACACGTATTTGAGTGTTGATTGAATGACTAAACTGCAAACGCCCCTTGACTCTGGTCTACAGAAGACTTGTGACCATAATGCATTGCTCCTCCTTGTGTTCATTCTGAGGATTTTTGCACGGCTCCCTGCAGTAAAGTTGCTTTTTAAACAGGAGCACAGAATTTGTTAACTTCCTGTCTATGATTGGCAAAGATCCTGATCCTAAAATAACAGGCAAGAAAGACTCAAGGACAGAAGGTGCTGAACATCCGATCCTGTGTAATCCTAACCCAGAATAAGACATTTGATCGTCACTGATAACTCATTCCAGTAATGCTGTCTTTCTATTTTAACTATTTTTTTTTATATAGATAGTGAAGTGGTGAAACATTTCCAGAGTTAATAGAAAGTATATGATTGGATCCTTCTTTTGGACAGAAATTCTCCATGTAATCTTCTCAGTGCTTTGAACAATAGCGTCAACCAACATAAGACAACAGCAGCCCGGGGCTAGACACCACTGCAGAAACTAACATCAGTAGAAGGGAAGGGTGGGGGGGCGCAGATATGAATGATCAGGCTTATTGATGATTTGTTCAAAGGGTCACTTAAAGGGGTCAGGGTTCTATAAAAACAATTGCCATTTGCCTCTCATTGTGCAGCTCCAGGGCATTTCATTATTGCAAGGCCTTAAGAGCGACCTCAGCATTAGCACGGATGCTGCTATTACCAACATGGACAAAAGGATTCATTTTGGGAGTGCAGATTGGAGGTCTATTCCTCTTCAACAGGGAGCAATACAGGGGCAGCAATGTGTGTGTTTGTGTGTGTGTGTGTGTTTGTGTGTGTGTGTGTGTGTGTGTGCGTGTTTGTGTTGTGTTAGTGCAATCCAATTATATTATGTTGTAGACCTTAAGATGGCAGTTTTATGCAGAGTCACTTACAATGGATGCCGCACGAGAGTGAGCTTACATTTCTAGAAAAATTACAAGCAGCCACTGAGTGCAAGAGTCAAAGTCAATCTGCCCAGACAGTAAATATACAATAGTAAATGTCCATTTGCCCTTAAATGATTCAGTCTGGACGGAAAGAAATCCTGTTAAAGCATTATGCAGTACTTGGATCTACAGCATCTAGTTTTTCACAGTCTACATTTGGTGCAAGACACGCTAATGAGGTTTATATGGCAGCAAATTCCTCCATCAACAAGAAGATGAGGGGAGGAGAGAGGGGGCGGTTACTCCAGTGAGATCATGGTCTGTCTGATCAGATGTTTGCACCACTGTTTTCTTTGAAAGTATTAGAAAATGGAAAACATGGAAAAAAAATGGAAAAAATGTCAAAATATACATCGGTGGGGTCTCTAACATTACATTTGGCTCTTGGTGGTGTGATTCTTCTTAATGTGTCCACATGACATAACACAGGAGGCCCTTAAGAACTTTGTGTGGATCAGTGCATGTGGCAGAAACCAGCAAATTTGGAAAACAAAACAGATTTTACTGTGATTTCTGATTGGTTGCAAACTAAACCAGAATAGGAGATGTGTTGTTATGAAGAAAAAACATAACAGGCCACAATCCTGATTACATGTCGAGTCCATGCAATATTGAACATGTTCAGAAACGATGTAGTCTGATTGCAGTCGTAGAGAAAATGTTTGCTCTAATTATTGTTTTAGAAACTGCGATATTCCTCAGTATTCCCAATTTCAGATTTTAAAGCTAGTATTTTAAAAGCTAGTTTCTTTAATCCATAGTTAATTTCATGGCAACTTGTTTTATTTTAATATTTCTTTGTCTTTGCAGAAATCTGAAGGTAAAAACGACCAAAAAAAAAAAAGAAAAAGATCACTTGTCGGATCAGTGAGGCTACAGGTCTATAAACAAGCAACACCTTTGCCTCATCTGTGCGCTTTCTTTCAGTTTTTTTTTTCTTAAAAAAACATTTTAACATGTTAAAACCATAGCCCAGGAGTACCCAGGTAAATCCAGCAACATGCGATAAAGACCTGAAGTGAAAATAGGCCAAACTTACCTTGACTGACATTAAAAAAGGTGTGTCCAGGATTTACTGAACAAAACAGCCGAGGTTTCGCCTTCTCTGAGACACCTGGCCGGTGAACACCATGGAGAATCAGTATCCACTGGCCATTTATCAAATCGGTGCAAGAGGAGGCATTTCAGCGACAAAAAAAAGAGGCGAGAACGTCGTTGCGATGCTGCGGTGCACAGACAGGTTCCCCCGATGGAAAATTGGGTTGTGCGTTGCAGCCTTGGCGACTGTGTGTGGTGCGCACTGGTCTCCACTGGACTCACATTTTCCAAAAAAGCCAAGAAGACAATCAAACGGTTCTCACAGTGTTTTTACCTGCCAAGTTTTACCCAGAGGCTCCTAAACGACCATTTCGAGCTAGGAGGTGTCAGCGATAACCAGTAATTTGAGTTCCACTTTAAGCTGTATGCGCTAAGGAATTTGGGAACACTTTTTTTAATCACGGTCACGTTGACTTAGCACACTGCAAAAAAAAAAAAAAAAAAAAAAAAAAATCCTTCAAAGCAGTAGAAAAATATTTGTCCGACCAAGGATGTTTCAACAATGCCTATCTTCTTCTTTCCATTCCCCACAAAAATTGGCACGAAGAACATTTCACATCTTCACAGATCATTCCGACACCGATTTTACAGCATAACTTGTTATTCCCCGACGTTGTATCCAAAAGGCGTGCCTGTTTTCAAACCCAACTGCAACACTTGATCACCTGCAGGCTAAAACACACACACACACCAAATCTCCGAGACCATAGGCTTCACTTCAACATGCGCTTATAGTCCTCTTCCCGGTGGAACACGCGATGGAGGGGCGCCGCTGTCAAGCCAGCCTCTTCATGCAGTCAAAATATCCCACGAAGGTTCACCCAAGGATCGATTCAGACAAGTGTATGGGTAAAAAAAAGAAAGGAAAAAGAAAAGAAAAAAAACAGTGTCTAAAGACGTTCTCCAGTTGTAAGGATCAGATGCTCAGAAAAAGTGGATCTTTTCTAATTATTCCCACGCTCCATGGGTTTATTAATTTGTCTCCGGCGCGTGAAAACCCTGTCTTGTGCAGCGAAGAGTTCGGAGTGGGTGAAGGAGAGAGAGAGAGAGAGAGAGAGAGAGAGAGAGAGAGAGAGAGAGAGAGAGAGAGAGAGAGATTTAAGAAAAATGGGCAACAACAGGCTTCTAAATGAAGAGTAACACACTACTGATTGGGATGCATGTTCCTCCTCATTACAAAGAGGGCACTCACATTTATTTAGTCCCCCATCTGAACTGTGCTGGTGTTACAGCAGTAAATCACTCCCTAAACTGAATTGAATTTAATTGACTCGAATTGAAATGAGTGTTACACTCCATAGACAGAGAAAAGAGAGATGAAGAGGAGCCGGTCTCCGCTTCTCGCCCAGCGCAGTGCGCGTGAGCGTGCGTGTCTGTGGCGTGCGGGGAAGGCAGTCTGTGGGAAAATGGTGTATGGCGGATTCAATATTTGATGAGGCATGCTTATTCCCATTAAAACCAGTTCACACCAGCGTTGTGATTTGAGACATAGGAGAAATGTAGCATACAATCATATAGGTAGGCACACACACACACACGCATACACACATGCACACATAGCCTAGACCCCGCACACAGCGGTGGATAATCTGGTGTTCCGCGTCTTCATGAAATCGGACAAGCGAACGCACCATCGCTGCGTGAACGCGAAAGACTCACGCATGAGCAACTTCGATTCAAACAGCACGGGGCGGCGGCGGGATGCGCTGGACGGAGTGCACTACAGATCATGGTGGCAAGTGGGTGGCGATACCTTGGCGCATAAGATAACATATTGGCAGCAGAAAGTCGAGTCAACTCCAGAGAGAGTATAGATAGATAGATAGATAGATAGATAGATAGATAGATAGATAGATAGATAGATAGATAGATAGATAGCTCCTCTCCTTTCAGCACCATGGACAGCTAACAAGGGTGCAGTAGCTCTGTCCAGCGTGCTGAAAACTTTTCATTTGGAAGGACCCACGTTAATGTAGACCATTACTCTCTTGTTCCCTCCATTTGTCTGCCTTAACCTCCTCCACACAGAGGTCAGGACACTTGGTCAACCTTCTCACTAGCACTTGAGATGCTTCCCTGCATGAGTGTTAGTGCTGCATTACCATCTATAACCACTAGGTCAATCTTAATTTTCCTATGTCAGAACATTTTTCCAAAGCAGCCTGAGTGATTCTCATTAGTGGGATTTCCTCGCGGGAGAGACAAATCTCAATTTTATTTTATGATACCCATCAAAATACTGCGTAACATAATATGTACAATAATAAACAGGCCAGCAGCAGATAATTTGGCGGTTATTCGTTTTTCTAACTCTAATGAGTCTTTCAGTGAGATGACAAACTTAAAAAAAAGTCTTTTACTGTTTGTTGGTCTGTAGAAATAATGCTGATCCATGCAACATGAGTGAGTCTGCAGAGATTTCAGATCAATTAAACATGACTACAATCCTTCACAAGCCAGGTCGGTCACAGTGAAAGTGGCGAGGTGGTTTCTTTGAAACTTAAGCACATGGGTTAGTATTAGACACTCTTTACCTATTATGGCACTTTTATATGCCACACAGGAAAAAAAGGGCTGGAGGTATGAAAATTGTATGTTTTGCCATTGTGAGTTTATGACTAATTCAAGACACCACGTGCAAAAATACCCCCGCTTGCCAGCTTGAGGTAAAGTGCGTTATTCATAAGTTGTGAATAATTGAGGTTTAGGGAGCACATTTGGAACTGAGGGGGGTATTTGCTGACTGTGTACTTTGTCTGTGTTGGCACTTATGAGGAAATACAATGCTTGGGTCAGGCAATTAGCAAGCAGAACAGTGAAACAAAGCTAGCTACTCTGTGTGTTTTAATGATCAAAAAATAAACTACCAAACCAGTCCTGCTCTATCTAGTTTGGATATTATTAACAATGGTTATGTCACTGACTCTGTGTTACTGCTGCTAAAATTTGGAACTTTTTTTGGTAAGGCCGCTTTGGCGTGACAGCGTGACAACACTCATTAGGCTGCATTAGTTACCTTACCGTGTGGCAACGCCTGGAAACATGTGTGAATGAGAATTTTATCATCATGTTGCATTGCATCACACATCGTGGCACATCATGTCACCTTGTGTCACATCTTATCACATCACATCAGGCCACTTCATACCAAGTCACTTACACCACAGCAAAGCAATATCACAATAAAACGAGACAGGGAAGTAACACAGTGGAGAGGTCTTTTTATTCAGCACAATAATATTAACAGTATGAGTTTTACTACAACCTGTCCTGTATAAAAAGTGTTTATACCACAAATATGTCCCTTTGGACAAGAGTAATGAAAAATGAAAACATTTAGTGACCCAGGAAAATGCTCTCACTACTGTCACTTTTTGAGAGATTATAGACCTTTGTTTTTGGCACCTTGATGCACCTGATCATAACTCAGGTAACAGTTCTTTATGTTTATATCATACATTTTATCTTATATTTATACCTGGTTACCGCTGTTGCCTCACGGTGAAAAAGTTCTTGGTTCCAATCCCTGAGTTACACCCCGAGTACTCTGGCTTCCTCCCACAGCTTGTGAGCGAAAATGGTTGTTTGTCTCTATGTGTGAGTCCTCTGATGAGCTCGGCCAATGTCAGCCGGGACGGTCTTCAGCTCCCCTCGACGCTCATAAGGATGAATAGTTATGGACATTGTTTTTAGAGTCTGCTAGGATAAGCCAAACATGCCAGAAGAGTCATGTGGAACTTTGTTTAAATCAGGTGTGTCAGTTTGGATGACCATGTTGATAGAGGTTTCCACAGAGATGTCACTTGTACACAGCCTCCAGGGCTGCTGGGAAGAGATAGACTACAACTTAAGGTGTGTGTGTGTTAGTGGTTGTGTCCATGTGTGAAAGTGTGTGTTCTCAGCCTTTCTGGATAGAGATAAGGGGGAGTCCTGAAGGTACCTGCAGGAGGAAAGTGATTAGTGCCACAGGCTTAAACCACACACTCACTATTCTAAACTGTTAAAAACAACCATCACCAGGTAACATTTCAGGTACCTATAAACTATTTCATCTCTGTGATCTCATGTGACACGAAACTGTGTCTAAACTGTGACACTCCTCCTCCATAATGTCGTTTATAATGTCGTTTTGAACTGCTTTGCCAGTATTTGCCTCTCTTTGCACACACACACACACGCACATACATACACATACACCGACACAACTGAAACCTGAACTGTGGCTCTCTGTGTTCTTATGAAACATTTAGCGTCCCAGTTGACTGGACATGTGTTCACCTTTGAGTGGATAATCTACTGAGAGTCTGTGTGTGCAGGCATGTTTCACATCAGTCATGTCTAGGCCACACAGAGGCATCCTTCCAAAAGGGTCATGTTACTCTCACATCTTTCAATGCCACTGGAGAAAGTGAGTGGCTGAGAGGGGGAGCAAGAAGCATAGGGGGGCTCGAAGTGCCTCTCCCCTTTGAGAGGAGTAAAGACTAAAGAAGAGGGGGGAGGATTGCAGAGGACTACAAAAGAGAAAACGACAAGCCAAGAAATGAGGCAAAAACATTTAAAAGAGAACAGAACAGAGAGTCACAGAAAAATTAATTTTATTATTTGAAATTGTTCACATTTAACAAGCCTGGACTGTCAAATCTGAACTACTGCTACAACAAAAGCAATTCACACAATAACTCTGCTTCCATTGAACCCCAACTGTGAGGTTTTGCCCGGCGTACTGATGGATTGTTTGTTTAGCTGTGTGCTGTTAGCTTTGTGCTTTGGCAGCAAGTGATTTTGCTTCAAACAAAAAAAAAGAAAAAACGCACAAAGCTAAACAATATTTCTAATTGCATCCTTTTAATTGTTTCCTGTTGTTTCAGCTGCCGTGAATATATTCTTGTATGATCTCTCTTTGGGTGTTTAAGCATCGACAACATTATTCAACAGTGGTTTGCAAAAATATGTGAAAATATGTTGTACTTAAATGCAATATTTTCCCAAGATTAGACACTGCATGTTACAAACTATTGAATTAACACTGATATATGTACTTCCACTGGCATTTTTAATGCAAAAGACTTGCTATATATATATAGATAGGAAATATGCTAAACCAGGACATTCATTGTGAGATGTAGACACGCACAAACAGAGAACTCTCTCACGCCTGCTGTCCTCAGCCGCACTCATCACTTGTGGAAAAAATCCATCTACCTGATACTGAGACTGAAGCTGAAGAATTTAATCCAATTTGACTTGATTTCAAGTCTATTTACAGTATCACCCCTCACCTTATGCACAAACATGTACACACACAACCATACATGTAAAAAAAAAAAAAAAAAAAAAACGCGCACACATACATCTTTGACTCATTTCACAGTCTGCTCTTTACCTACCCAGAACCCCCCTGGAGGGATTTAGTAAATAGAAAGCTAGTTTGTACTTTCCATTAGAGCCTAATTCTATTACGCAGCCGGCTCTTATCGATCCTAACGTTCAGGGAGACATGCAAGAAAAGTAGCAAGTGGAGCACAGCGGAGGCCACAGTGGTTTGAGGATGGAGGCGGGAAAAGGTGGGAGATTGAGGGGGAGAGTTTGGTTGAGGGACGAAAAAAAAATAAAAAATAAAAAATAAATAAAGGGACGATGGAAGGGGAAGACAGAAATGAGAAAGGATTAAGAGAGCTGTAACGCATCTGCACCCGTCTGTAAAACATGAAGCAGTCTCACACTCAGTATCTCGGCAATGGCATCTGTAAAACATGTATGCAACATTAATAACAAATATGTGTACAACATGTCTTTGGTTATATTGTTTAAAGATGACGATAACTTTGAAAGCACCATGTTGAAAGACTATGAAATGCTCCCATGTGTGGACACAATCACACTACACACAGTGTTGCTTTATTCTATATATTTCCAAGTAATACTGTGCACATGAGAAATTGTGTGGGTGTTGTGTTGCCCTGACATTATACATATACACATTCAGCGGTGGGTCTCTGGGGCTCCACAACATGCTGATTCAAATTGACAGCGTGCCTATCATTTTAACAGTGCAGAGACCTGAAAAAGTCTCACCCGCACACACAAACATGCACATGCACACATACACACGCGTCTGCGCACACACACCGGTCTGTGATAGGTGACCACAGCACGGCTGGTATGGGAGCAAGAGCCAGGCAGATATGAAAACCCATATCAGAATGAGAAACCTGGAGGATGTGTGTGCTGCACGGTGTAGAGATTGGAGTTTGTTGTTGTTTAACCCAGGCAGTTCTTGGAAGCAGAGATGTGGTCGCACTTGACTCACCCCGCCTGAGGGGACCAGTGTGAGTAAACCTAAAGAAAAAAAAGGGAGAGATTATGAGGGACATTTCTGCAGAGGCGCCGGTAGATGAATGGCGAGAGAGAGGGAGAGAAAGTGTTGGCAAGAGGTAACAGAGCGGATAAAAGAAGAGAAGGGTTCAGAGAGGGGTGTGAAGGAGCTGAGGCGATCGGGGGATCAGGTATGGTGTGGAGGACGGAGATGAGAGGTGAATGGAAAAGAATTTTGTCAAAAAAAAAAAAATCCTGAACATGTAAAAATGCAATAAAATACAGGCCTCACTGCTACTGGAAAAAAGATAAGGAGTTGGCTGTGTATGCCCATTCTGTCAGAAATAAGACACAAAGACAGGGCCTGACAAGATATAGGCTCAGTGACCACAAACTACTGAAAGAGGGAGATATCATTTAAAAATCTACCCAGAGATAGGACAGATCATGTGATCAGGGTATCAAGAATACGCTGCTGATTTAAATAATTATTCTGTGATAGAATAGTAGAAGTAAAGCCTACATGTTCTCACTCACTCAGAGGACAAATTTGAAAGATTTTAAAGGAACACAAGAGACACTGTGCAGCGTGGCTCCCTCGCTGAGTATGCACTTAAAAACACACATGCTAGTGGATCTAGCTCATTGTAATACAAGAGGATGTAAGAGATTTATAAATAAAAGCAACTGGGACACAATAAGGAAGACGTGCGCACGCAAGCTGCTAGATGAAGAAAGCCAACGTCGGACTAAACAGACAGATGGGGAAGAGGATGTCAAAGAACATTCAGTTTGAAATTCTTTCCCCGTGTTTGCAATCGACGGCACGCAAACTAACAAGGGTGCTATGAGGATTAACACCACAGTGAAGCTTATGGCTCCTTATGCTTATTTTATCACTGGCGCACACCCACAATCACAATGTGTTTCCTGTCAGCTCTGTCAGCGTAGTTTTGTCATTTAGAACAATGTTTGATTTGACAGCTCAGCTCTGACATAGTCGGAAGACAAAAAAGTTTATGAAGCATCCTCTTTTATTTCTGCTGTTAGAATGAAGAGAACACGTTTCCTCTGGATGAGGAGTATATTGTTTGTCCTTGCAGACACAGTTTAAATATGAATCACACAACTCCCACAATTTAGCCCACAATTTACTTGATGTTAAGACGACATCAGAATTCCCAGAACTGCGAGTGCCAGCATAAAACACACGCCCAGTAAATGAAACTGTTATTCAGCATCAATAGTTGCCTGATGGACCCTATAATAGCTGGTATCAAGAGGAGGTCAGATTAAAGATATTGTAGCATTGTGATTCAGGTTTAGAGGTGGTCTTGGCATTACAAAGGTATAGCCTGAATGTGATTCATTATATGTTTGCTGGAGGTAATATTCTCACTGGACTGCACATTAATGTAGATTGTGATGGAGGCTTGACTTACAAAGCCATTATTTGTATTCTGCGGTCTTTGCCCCAAATTAAATTTGATCCTGAGGCATCAACAGTGTACACTGACAGAAAACTCCAAGTGCAAAGAAAATCTGTACACAAATTGAAGAAACATTGATTATTAGTGTTGAAAGAACAAATGCAAATGCAGATTCAGTTAAGCAGAAAAATCTATGATTGTATTCATAGTATACGCCTGCAGTGATTTTGGCAGAGCAGTCAGGTCACATCCTGAATGTTTGATTCTGGGAAAAGAACAGAGTGGTATCAGGTCTTACAAATTGTTCTTCAGACATGATACCAGAGGCCAGTCTTAGTTTAGCTTGATGTATGCTTTAGACTGGTATTTAAAAATAACTGGTTGTAAGTCCATGTCTGTTACCATTACTGTGGTGTTAAGCTTTAATCCAGCCCAGGAGACAACTCAAGCAAACAAGGTGACTGACTCCGACGTGATGTGTGTGAGGTGTATTACAAATCTAGGTGGAGGTTAAAGGCAACAAACTCCTCATCATAGGAGCAGTCACTATCTCTCTCTAGACATATTTAGTGATGGCTATACAGAGATTGCACAATTATTGCTTTACTTAAATCATCTAACATTTTCAGTGATGCTGTAAAAGCAGCTAAGAATTGAAAAAAACACATTAGTCTGTTTCACTCGGCTGTTTCAGTAGGCTATTAAAACAGGTTTGATAGCACTAGCCATTAAATCTAATCTAGACTTGTAAATTGCAGCAAACTGATAGTGATAGGTGTTTGAAAGGGTTTAAATAAAAGATCACCTGTGCTCCTGTGCATACACATGTCTGCACACACACACACACACACTGTCACTGTAGGGCAGGTCAATGACAGTGCACTTTCCAAGCTGTCAGGGCTATTTTGTGGTTTGCCTAGAACAAAACAAAAAGTTCCCTCGGGCTTCCACCACTTGACATTGTATTTCTCACAAATACAGAAGCAAATCAAGTGTCCATAATATGTTCACACTGGCAGAAAACACAAGGGTCCAATGTGTACAATTTAGAAGGCTATATTTACAGAATTTGAGAAATTAAATCTAATGTGCATAATTATGTTTTAACTATAATAACCTAAAAAAAGGATTGCTGTATGTTTTTGAGAATGAGAATATACAGACACCATGTTAAACTACCTTACAGTAGCGCAGAACAAACTAAACACAAATAAGTGTACAATAGATCTCTCTTCTCATAGATATTTATATGGAGACATTTAATATAGCACTTCTTCTTCTGGGAGTCAAGCTGGGTTTTATAGCCACTGCTCAGGTTTTATAGGCCACAGTGCTCAAGGAAGAACTAAAGAATATCATTGTCAGTCATATCATGTTGAATATCAAATTACAAGTGAAGAACTGCAAAATTTCTTCTCCGTGAGACACTCTTTCTATCCTATCTTTCTATTCACGGATGACTAAAGATCAACTAAGAAATGGAGTTCCACAAGGTTACATTCTTGGACTTTTGATATTTCTTATTTATATCAATTATGATGTTCCATTATCTCTAGATAGCTCTTCTTTTAGAAGATGATTATAATTCAACTCTGCATCTAACAGACTGATTTACTAGTAATGAAAACAAGCATCTTCTAAATTTTCCAAATGGATTCAACTTTATGTAGAATACCAAATTTGAATAAAAGAACAGAAAGTGTAACTCTCAAAGTCATAATAAAATGATGTTCTAATATTGAGTTAATGATGTGGGATTTCTCAATTACAGCCAACTACTGTAATACCTTAAAATGTTAGCATATTTTAAAATGCTGAAATAACACACATTAAAATATACAGTATATATACTGCCTTATATAATTTTCCATATGGTTGGCATCCACATTTTCCAGACATTGAGTTTTATCTTGCACAATACTATCACCCACCACATTACTCCTTTTAATCTCTATAAACCAACATTTCTAAAGACAAGTTTTGGCTGGTACTATTCTACGCCCCTCACCCTCAAGTGTCTACATCTGCACGCAGAGCTCATATTTATTTGTCTTTTGTTGCTGTTGTTTTTCTTGCTTTTTCTGCATGCATTTCAGACTCGATTTTCAGTGCTCTTTGGGGACAATTCTAACAAGCCCACCTGGGCTTATGTCTTCTTCTGCACAGCCATTATGGTCTGTATCTTTGTTTTTTTATGTTATGGTTTGTGTACAAATACGTAAATCATGATCTTTATTTAAATTCCCCAAGGTAACACTATCACACTGTCCAACAGGTGCTCTTGAGTTTATGTGTTATCATGTTTCTAAGATTAAACCAAGCCAGAGGTGAGGCATGCATGCAGAACATGAATCCAGGACCGCAGTCAGCTCAGAGCGGGCCCACGCACATCTCAATGTGTGGCTGATAGCTTCGGTGCAGAAATCTGGAGTCATGCTGGCGCTAAATATAGACAAAGGTTTTATGTAAGCTGAGGTGAATCATTCCATTCCACACATTTCAGCACATTTACTCTCTCTCTCACACACACACACACACACACACTGAGTAAATGACATGGCACAGGTGAAGGAAACACAGATGTGTTAAACATCCGCAGTTCTCATCACATGAAACAAATTTAGAGAACTGACAATAAAGCATATGCCTGCTGTCAGCCCACACATTTAGATGTGTGTGTGTGTGTGTGTGTGTGTGTGTGTGTGTGTGTGTGTGTGTGTGTGCTTTCCATACCATGACCAAGGTGATTGGAACATGTAAATCATCTAAAGTAATTGACTGGATGTGTGTGGAAAGACTGGAGGGTTGTCTAAACGCACAGATTTATACACAGTGGGATAGATCCCATGTAACATTTCTGTAAAACAGAATATACAAATTTGTGTCTCTTTTGACATATTGTGGTCTGTTGGGTTCACACACACACACACACACCATTTTATACTATTTGTTTTACCATAAGTATGCGTAAATGTGAACAAAGGAGACATGGAAGAAATCTAAAGAAATCTAAAGAAGAGCAACAGAGAAAGGATCTCTCTAAGCACACGGTAGATGTCATGTGAAGAACAGACCAATGTAAAATTACAGTATGGACAATTAGGATGACAAAATTATAAATAGATTGTAAACATATGGTGCTGAGTCTCGAGCCTAAGTGGCTGCAGAACAAACACAAACACATATGCTAACAACACAGCCCCGAATATTGATCGTGTCTGCCACAAAATAATGAAGCGGGGAAGTGTTAAAATGAATTATTTCCAATTATGAGTGCAGGAACAGCTGAAGAATGACTGAGAGAGAAGGAGAACAAGAGCGATAACGCAACAGAGAAAGGAAGAGAGATAGAGAGGGATAGAGAATAGAAACAAGACGACAGGGGCTGAACTGTGGTCATCACGGTAACCACAGGTACTCCTTCTCCTCCTCTAGAGAGATCACCTTTGATACTGCCAGGTCGCTTCAGAGCACCGCTTACCTTACACACACACACATATAGTACTCACAGTACATACAGTACATGCACTTGCGGGTCTTGAAGAAACCATTTCAGACTGATAACATGCACACACACACACACACACACACACACACACACATACACTGCTTTATCACTGTTAATACACCTTGACAAACCAAAGAAAGGAAAGGTCATCCTGCATGACTCCGTCAGCCTTTGTCTAAAGATCAGAGCATGGGACACATAAACTCTTTTCCTCACTTCCTCTTCTCTCCTCACATCAGCCTCACATACATTGCCTTCTGTTACATCACTTTAGATTGTAATGATACCCACAAGTCTCTTAAACAAACACACGCACACAAAATGGTGCCTCGGTGTAACGACTGCATGGTTTGTGCCAACCCATGCGTTCAGCATACATTATGCTGGTCAGCATGAAATCAATAGACCTGTCAGAGTATATATTCTTTTGTTTAACCCTCTGGGTGCCTATCAATTGCGACTGCTCGGATTCCAGAGGATTCTTGACGGTCTTGAGTTCGACCACGCTTGGCACAAGTTTTGATGACATGGCATCTTTCACCTGTACATCTGTGCCTGCCAGTTTCTACACTACCTATAGTTGTAAATCTGTACCATTTCAAGACAAAAAAAAATCGAAAAATTGGGTTTAATCATGATGGAATCGTGGAAGTTCTGCCCCCAGCTAATGGCAGGAAAAAAAATGGTCCGGTGGTTTCTCAAACAATTTCACAGAGATCATAATTAAGTCACAGAGGCAAAAGTCACTTAAATGTTGTAAACAGTGTGTGACCTGAAACACATTTTCCCCACCATCCTCAAGTTGCATTAATATAGCAATGGCGACATCTACTGGCTAACATGGCTAACTAGATTTAAATCTAAATCTAGGATTATCTCATTTATTTAGATGTACAGTTTTTGCAGTGTTCACTAGCTTGTTTGTAGTGAAGTCATGTGTCTTTTCAAAGTCAGTTGCTGTAATACAAAAAGAGACACAAGTATTTCTACCAGTCAAGGAGGGTTTTTGATAGATTTGAAAGAGTCATCATTGTCTTGGACTTTCTTTAATACATGTTGTCATGGCAAGCTGTATACTCAACAAATCTGGAATATCTTGAAAGTGTCAGCATTTACATTACTTACTTTGTAGCCTCGGGTTTGGTGACTCCAGAAACAGTCAGGGTCTATCCGAGCTTGAAGGACATGTTCTTTAGCATCATACCCCGTGCAGAAAGGGAAAGGGAGGAGGGCGATCCAGTATGCTACTGTCTGAAAATACTGCTGGATTTTAGTAGATCTGGTTATTATTGCAGCCTCAGGCAAAAAACAAAAACAAAACAACAGCAGCATCCTCCTCAGCAATCTCCTCAACACTTACTTCATCCCATTACATGTGTTTTCAATTGCACTCCCATTGACACAGTAATAAGTTAACAGGTGGAACATATTATTGTACTAATTTCATCTATAGAACTTGTTGCTATATCTATTGCTGTTGTGGTTGTTCAGACATGGCCTTATATAATTACATGACTCAATCTCAATCTACCACTCCTGACTCCAAGTGGTCAGGACTCCCTCCCTGGATAATCTTCTTTTGCGTGGTAACATGTGTGAAATAACAACTCCAGTCTGGACTTTGTCTGGAGTACATAAATTGATCCATCCAGCAGTTCTTCTGGCAGCAGCGCAGCATATCTCCCTCTCCTCTGGCACCATATGTTACTATGGTTACGCAGACGCTCTGAAACGTTCTCGTGATTTTCAGTAAGAGGTTTTTGGTTAGTCTGGTGATTCAAAATCATGAGTGTAGCCTGATTGTTCTTCAATGCCGAAATCTTGTATTATAGCATAATCTTACTTTTTACATTTGTAGCTACTTGCCAACCCTCAAACAAAGTAAGATTGATGTTGTAAATTGAATCGTTCTATTCTTCTATATTGTGTGTGTGCAAATTGCTGATTGCACTTTGATTGTGTTTTGGGGCCACAAACAAAATCTTGTTTAGGGTGACCAAAAGTCCTGACCAGACTTCTCAAAAGCACATGTTACAAAAGCACAGTTTAAGGGCAATGAGTTGTTTTAGTTGTGCTGAGCTGGTTCACTTTCATCAGCATGGCATTCAACAGAGTGAGCTATGTCAACCCGCTGTCAGTTTCCCCTTTTAAAAAATATACTGCTCACACTGCTCGTCCATCTGAATCATAAAATACAGAGAGTAAAAGCAACACAGCAGAATATTATTGTCAAAATTGTACTTACTTTCAACATCTTTGCAGATTTAGTCAGTCAAGTGCAGCCGAAAAGAAGTCAAAGCTCTGCAGGGCCTCGCCTCGCTGCACACTGACAGGACAATATATACAGTGTGGGAGGTTCCTTCTGCCTGACTGACATCTGACAAAATCAGATGGTTCTTGAAGTGTTTCACTAATACTTATGCTTCCTTGCATGGGTATTAGTGCTGCATTACCATCTATAACCACTAGGTCAATCTTAATTTTCCTCTCTCAGAACATTTTCTAAAACAGCCTGAGTGATTCTCAGTAGAGGATTTTCCTCACAGGAGGGACAAATCTCAATTCTGGCTATTAGCTCTAATGAGAAGGCCATAGCAACAGACTGATTGAGCGTACCAGATATAGAATGTTGATCACGGTTTGTTGATCCATGCAACATGAGAGAGGCTGCAGAGATTTCAGATCAATTAAACATGATTACATTCCTTCACATGCCAAGTCGATGCTTATACTGGTATTTTTATATGCCACACAGGAAAAAGACTGGAAGTATGAAAATTGTATGTTTTGCCATTGTGAGTTTATGACTAATTCAAGACACAACGTACAAAAATACCCCCGCTTGCCAGCTTGTGGTGAAGTGCGTTATTCATAAGCTGTGAATAATTGAGGTTTAGGGAGCACATCTGGAACTGAGGGGGGTATTTGCTGACTGTGCACTTTGGCTGGTTGGTAAGTTGGCACTGAGCAAATACAACACTCGGGTCAGGTAGAACAATGAAACAGAGGTAGGAACACTGCGTGTTTTAATGACCAAGACATGTAATGTACAGCTGCTCCTCCTGAAATTTTCTTGACAGTCTTGAGTTGGACCATCTTTTTTGCAGACTTTATGTTTTGATGACATGGTGTCTTTTACTTCCTGTACACATGTACCAGTTTCTGGACTTCCAGTAGTTGTATATCTGTACCATTTCAAGACTGTCAGTAAATGAATAAATGAATAAATAAATAAATAAATAAATAAGTAAAAACTCAGGTAATTTCTCAAACAATTTCACTGACAGATTCTAAAGTCAAAAATTCTGTAACCATTGTGTGACCTCAAACTTCAAGTTGCATTAACATAGCAATGGCGACATCTATTGGCTGACATGGCTAATTGTGTTTTCTTTTGTTTATTTGACTTGTGTGAATAACAGGAAACTGAAATAATTTGCGGATGAAAGGAAACTATGATTTAGTCTTTCCAGCCAACTGTGTTGAAAATGGATGAATTGCTTGACGATGAAATAAGTGCTAAGACACTCCTTCCACTTCAATCAAAAACAGCTTTGCACAGTGAAAACTACATAACCTAATCCAAACTTTTAAAAAAGCCTGTCTAGATTTTAAATCTGAATCTAGGATTATCTCACTTACTTAGATAAACAGTTTTCACTAGTTTGATTATTGTGACAAAAACTGCAAATTACTTGTTGCACAGAGGTGGGATGCAGCTTCAGTATATTTTTTTCTTGTGGATGATGAGTTATTGTTACGTGTCCAGTCAAAGCCAGTTGATGTGAACGTTAAGTATATAGTGGGCCCGTGTCTGCGTTTCACAAAACTATTTGTACTAGGCAAGGAAGGTGCTTTTTGATACATAACATACTTGTGTAACAAGAAGGAGTCACCAAAGTCCATGTTTCACGTAAAAGGACATGCTTTAATAAATGTTGTCAATGGGTTATCAGTGTGGAATGTCTGGGACGAGAGCATGAAGCATTTCAAGGCACTTTAAAGAACAACTCATCACATTTTATGTAGTCAACTAAACACTACAAACTAGAAAGCAAAAAACTGTCAGCTAACATGGGCTTGGGACTACTTTATGCTTGTTTTGCTTTTCTTTCATTAAATCTGTGAAGTGTTACAATATTTATTTTCCTTTTTTTTGCAAGCCAATAAGCTAAATTCTTACATAATACGTTGTCTGATAAGCATGTAAGGCACTACTGACACCATGTGTATTCGGCAACTTAAAAGCCGAAAAAGAATAACTGTATTTCACAGCAACGCTTCCTCGGCGGTTGGAAGTTTACTTGATCTCAAAGCTCCTGACACGAACGTCCCCATCGAAGCTGATAACGGAGTATTTCTCTGCACCCATGCGGTTGGGGAAGTGGATTGTCGAGCCATCTGATAAAGTCACCTTGAACTCTGTAGGGGTGAATTGAATGACGATCTAGATGGAGAATTGCAGATAGAGTTGTTACACATTAAACCTGCCATTCATGGACACACCATAGACAGACAGACACACAATTATATGTAACATGGTGATTTGATTGCATTTACCTCCTGCATGCTGTGCCATATCATTATAAATACCTGAAACTATGCAATCTGATGAGACATTCATATATTTAACTCTTGCAGATCTCCACAAGTCCATAAATTCGTCCTCAAGGAATTATAGTAATGTTATCAGAGGTACAGTGACAAACATCTTCCAACAGAGGTCACTATTGGAAAAGAAAAAGGTGGGACAGACCGTCTGTCTGCAGACACGCATGCAGCTGGGCTAGAACATGTACACACAAACCTTACCTTGAATTCCTCCCCCTGGCGGAAGGGAAAGCCTCCTTCACGGTGCTCCTGACACCACTGGCCTTGCTGGTAAGAGTTGCAGACCACCACATTCTCATCTCCGTGGGCGTTAAAACGAGGGTTCATATGCATAGTGATCTCCTGGTCATTCGGGCCAATATTCAGAGCGAAACTGCAGCACAATGTGACAAGAAAGTTGATTATGTTTTAATATTGCTCCTCCTTCTGTATTAAATGATTAAGAGGACACCGAGTGCACAAAATCCTGAGAAAAAGCAGTCACTCTTTTCATCTGCTAACCATTATCTTCATGAACCCCACATCATTGAGGGGAAGCACATAGTAATCACTGACTGTAACTGATTCTAGATAGATTATAGATTCCACCTCCATCTCTGTGTAAGTGTGTATATAAACACTGGCCCACATGTTGTAGATCAGTCACTGCCTTTCACAGGGAAAATTGAATAAGCACAGAAAGTAGAAAATAAGAATGGGAAGGAAACACAAATTAACATGATTCATCACTTGTAACTCTTGAAGCCTCAGTTACCTTTTGTTATGTATCTAGGGAAGATAAACTAGACTGAAAAAGAACAGTGAACGCTCTTTATCCTGACTTTAATAAAAATATTTGGAGGGAACAAGGAAGCCTTATGACTTCACTTTCTAAACAGTCACATGTCTCCACCTTGTCATACCCTGAACAGCTGTCTATGGACAGTACTTGGTCCAGATATCGTTTTAATCTTGTTTAATCTCGAGATAAGCTATCCAAATATCTGAGCAAAGGAATCACATTCAGAGAGACAGGCATGGCATTCTTGATGTAAGCTGAACACCAAAAAGGAACAGGACCAGTCAAAATGGCGTTTTACGTTACTTACTTTGTGGCCTCAGGTGTGGCGACTCCAACAATAGTCAGGGTCTGCCCGACCTTGAAGGACATGTTCTTTATGATCATACCCTGTGCAGAAAAAAGAGAGGGAGGAGAGTGATACAATACACTATTGTGTGGAAATCCTACTGGATTTTACCAGATTCAATTATTATTGCAGCTTCGGGGAAAAAAGAAACACCAGCAGTAGCTTCGGCAAACTCCTCAACCCTCATTTCATCCTCAGAAAAGACATGTGTTTTCAATTATACTCCCAGTGGCTCAGAGTCAAGGCTTTCCTGCAGGACTGTTGCCATGGCCTTTTTTTCCTCTACAGCGATTTTGGCAGAGGCAAAAAAAAAAAAAAAGTAGAAAAATGATGAGGGACAGCCGTTGTTCAACTGAGCAATACTTTCCTATGTGCAATACTGGACGACAAGTACGCAGATGGGGGAAAAAAGGCTGACTGCAACAGAAATCCTCAATATGGTTTGCTCCTGTACATGTGGCAGGGGGATACTGAGCTGTGCGACGTTTAGGAAATTGTGCTTGAGTCATCTATCATTTGGTTGCGAAACAGAGATCACTTCTGTTTGACATTTTGTCACTTTGTTGAATGATATATCTGAGGAAATGTTAGCTGTAGTCAGGGCGATTATATAATTAGCAGGACTATGAAGATTTAGAATTATTTACAACATAGTTTAACATAAAGTACAAGATTATAAAATACTGGAAAAATCAGATTCTAGTGGAACTAGCCTAAAACACAAGCTCCTTTCACATTTATTTATCTTCTGGTGAGTAACACAGTGATAAGTGAACAGGTGGGTGCTTCTCATTAGTGAGGTGAGTTTCCCCTCTTCACTGCATAAGCTTTGAGTGAGTTTTAAAGCTATGTAAAGCAATCAATTATTATTGTTATCATTATTATTATCAGGCGCAAATGTAGACGGTTTAATCACGGGCGTGTCCAGGCGGTGGCCTGCGGTGGCATCCCTGAAGCCTGATTGACCACTCCAGGCGACTCCCCATTATCCTAAACTACTGGCTGCCTACCCGATTTGTATGTAGGTTTGAAGTTTTACACAATTTTGTGAATGCAATTTTTGTCCACCCAGGCTTATTTATTTTAATTTTGTTAGTACTATGGCTTTTGTGTTTTATTTTGACCTGATTTGGACCACCCCGGTCGAAACAGTCTGGAAATGCCACTGATTTTAATGTTTTAATTTTTGTCTAGTGTTTTATCATTCACAGCTACATTTGAAGAAAGGTTCCTTATATGCAAAAAAGTTTAAACTTAGGTTTAATTTCAAGTTAAATTGTTATAGATATGATTTTCCCTCAGGGGACAGGAGCAAGAATTTTAATGACCAACTGCAGCTGTTGGAAAATCAATCTGCAATAAAAACCAAAAATAAAAAGATGTACTGTATATGAAGATCAACTAAACCATGAAATAAAAGAGAGTAAAGGGATAGAATGGCATGGGTCGGACATACTTTTCATGTTAGAGTCCAACTGTAAAGTGCATGACCAACACATAGCATTGGGCTGTGAAGGGCTGGGCTGAGATTTGAGTAGGCAGTCATCCTGCATCTGTCCCAGACACTGCTGTTTCTGTTTGGCAAAAGTTGCCAATTCACCTCTCACTGACACTGACCAGCCACCAGCTGAATAGAAACACTCACTAAGTAAAAGCAAGTAAGTAACATCTATCACAAATAAAGAAATTACTGCCATCCTGACGCGATATGAATACAAAATGGACCTTTTATATTGCAGGAAACATTCCCTGATATAACTGCATTAAAAACTGCCTCCACAATATATCACGGATGACTTGTTAACTCCAATTGAGAATGACTGTATAGTAGCATCTGTTCTAGCTCTCGCATAATGACCTTATTTCATTTCATTCTTTTAATGTGATTTAACCTGGTTCCTCCCACTCTTGCTGCTCCCTTTCCAAACACGTTTACCCCTGTAGCCAACAAAAAGCCAGAATGTTACAAAGTCTTTATTGTAATCTACTGACTTTATGAGTCCAGAGAGAACAGAATGCATTACCTCCGTGCTCAGCTCTAGATAGTGAGACTGAAACAATTAGAATGAAATGGACAAATGTTAACAAGCGTTCCTGTTGCAGTGCAATGAAAATGTAAGAGGGAAGAACAACCTAAATCGATGACTAATGTGCTTGCATCTGTGCTCTGTGGTGAATATTTTGACCATAAAAGGCAACCAAACAAATCTGAGAAGCCCACCAGACCCCTTAAAAGCACATGCTACAAAAACTCAGTTTAAGAACAAGAAGTTGGTTTAGTTAAAGCTGGCTCACTTTCATCAGCATGCCATTCAAAAGAGTGAGCTATGTCAACCAGCTGTCAGTTCTTGTTTTAAAAACATGACCTAACACTGCTCGTCTATCTGAATCATAAAATGCAGAGAGTAAAAGCAACACGGGAGCAGAATATTATTGTCAAAATTGTACTTACTTTCATCATCTTTGCAGATTTAGTCAGTCAAGGGTGGCTGAGAAGAATTGAAAGTGGTGCAGGGCCTTGCCTCGCTGCACAGTGACAGGACAATATATACAGTGTGGGCGGTTCCTTCTGCCTGACTGACATTTCAAGCAGCAAATAATATCAGGCCATTTTAGAACACTGACAAATGAAGTCAAAGTGCAGTTATAGCCCATAAATAACTAACTTGACCACAATTTTAGTGCTTAACAAGTTACTGCAGGCCTTAGTGAAGTGAAGATAATTAGTTATAGATTATTTGTTGACATCAGACTGTTACATTGTAACCTGGTGCTGTTGAGTCTGACTGCGAGAGGGAGCAGAGTAGTGCCGGACAAAAATAGAAATGTATTTGTTGCCAGGGAGACATCTAAATATTTAGCACAGCCAACAGTCTTAATGCCCACTTACTGTATATAGCTTGTAACTTACTGTAGGATCAAATGGCAGCATTTGAGACCATTCTGCCTGCCAACTGAGTAAACTTAAGTTAGGCGGGAAATAAGTGGAAGTGGTCTGTTGAAAATGACTCATATCCTCCAAAAATGCTGCAGTGTAATACAACCTAACTGTTCTTTTTCTGCACTAGGTCTTCACCATTTGTGTGCATTCGAATCTATCTTGCATTAATTCTGTGCTAATAAAAAGCATTCAGTTTTGACTGTGTAAAAAAGTTTTTCTTACATGGTGTTATAAAAATTAGTGTTTCAGACGTCTTAAATCATGAGATGTGTACGTGAGTTTCTACTCTTCACATGTTCTGTTTTTCACTTTTCCAATATGACTATGTTGCTTAGGTTGAGTACGGTAAATGTGTACATAGAGGAAGTCTAGAAGAAAGTTCGGGGACAGGTCATTGTGGCGATATTTAGATTGGGAAATGCTAACTATTAAAAGAAATTAAACTAAAAACTTTTGATGCCATCTGTATCTTTGGGGAGGTGTCCGAGACAGCCCATTAGAGAGTGTATAAGAACCAACTGTTAGAGCTCCACAGGGAGCCTTTTTCTCTGTAACGCCTTTTGTGTGTTGCACTGTTAAACGCTCCTTCTTGTAAAAGAATAAAGGGTTTTTGAAGGGTCATTTGAAAATTCTTACAACACATCAGCATCATCAATATGATATATCGAGACAAACATTTCTGGATGAAACTTAGTCTGCTAACCTCAAACCTCTTGTAATTACGAATGAATTTTTGTGTGGTGCGAGATCTCTCATTTGTCAGAAAACTGTGTTACTAGCTGATATAACCACTGATGACAAAATGTTGCTAGGTGGCAAGCTCACATACGTAGACACTGGTTGCTAGAAGACATGGGACCAACAAGCAAACAACAAGCATCTTGAGGGGACATATAAAGAATAAAAGATTCATATTTGTTTACTTTTGGTTTCCATGTTACTTGAACACTGAAAACTCATTCTGTGAACGGGGGTATGAATGTGAAAGACTCTTAGGGGAAGGAAGTGTTAAAAATATTAATCACATATACCTGTTAACACATTGAGGAGCTGTATCAGCTGAATAAAACCACTTCTGTTTTATGTTTTGTTTCATTGTGACAGACAGAGCACACGCTCATAGTTACACACTAACATACGAGTGCACAACTGTGGAACTTAGTTCAGCTGTTCTTTCTGAATGTTCACTGCCAAACAGTGTGTGGTTTGTTCTTATTTTGGACAGCTGACATCTAGTAGGGATCCAAGGAAACGGTAGTTCCCAAGCCACACATTAAACCGTAACAAAATTAGGGGTGCATTCCTCATCACGCCATTTACTAGAAAACAGCTTGATTTTAAAGGTTTATCTCTTCAGGTGCATGATGTATCTGGAAAGTTATATCAGTATATCAATACCGGTTGCCACAGTTCTTGCATCAGTTCAATGCTCAATGTGGCATAAACATGACATGATATTCCTTTTGCCTAAAGACCCAGTCTTAAGACAGTCAGCAGATCTAATGACACAAAGACCTCTATTTCACAACAGAGGAAGAACACACACACACACACACACACACACACACACACACACATTTTGTGTATACTTACAGACATTATTATCTTTGTTATGTATGCAAATTAGAGCATCGATTGCCATGTTATTTTAATGTCACAGGCACCTGCCTGTGCGTGTAATATATGCTGAGGGGTAGATATTACCTTTATAAAGGTTGCTAGCCCCGTATAAATATTTTATTTAACGGACTTTTCAAAGGACTTATCAGTTTGTTAATGTGTCTGCTTTGACGCTATAGATGGGGTTGAAAGTTGACATGAGTGTATTTGCAGACATGCGTATTCTCTGCCCTCCAGTGGTCAAAGTGAAGAACTGTAACATTGATTTGATGGCTGACTAATGACTAGTATTGTGCAATTTAACCTTAAAAAAAATCTGGTAACAGCATTTTCAGTCTTTGGTTTCAAGGGTCATGTTTATTCAGCTCTCAGATTTCACTCAGAAGAAGACAAACTACTTTGAAAAATAAAAAACAATCTGAATATGAGTCTCAGAAATAGTTGGACCTTATTCCTGCAGTCACCTGTATATCTGTTAAAGAAACTCTCTTGAAGACATGTTAAGCAGGGCTGAGCTGTCAGGGAGTGTTCTTACTGCTCACAAGCATGTCAAGGCCTTTATGGGAGAGAAGTGTTATTACACAGTGGTTTTATCTCTTCCATATCTGTCAGATGAAATAAAACTGTATGACTATAATTTCCATCCTCAACAATGAAGGTGTGTGGGCAAGGCAACAATTCAATTTCTTCATTTGAGGCAAACAGTTTGTTTTAAAAGTGATTCCTTCCGCTCAGAGTTTGTCAGGAACATTTCACCTATGCACCCAGCTGTACCTAGTTAAACAGGACTGGTTTCTTATTAGGAATGTTTAAGCGAAGAGTTGTAATCACGACAAAGGGGATCACAATCAGGGAGTGAAATTTTCAGGTGTCCCATTATTATTTTATTATTTATCTTATTATGAATTAATAATATAAACACCACAACAAACCATCACAGGTTAAACACACCCCACATTTCTGATACTACTTTGAAGGATGATGACATCTTGAAGACTGAAAAGTAAATCATTTTGGAATACTAATTCTTTCCTTGTGACTGATTTTTGATTTTTTTTTTTAAAAACACTTCTCACTCATTCACTGCCTTTCATCTGTCATCAATGTTTGGTCAAAGTATTTTCCTTTAACTAACTGTGTATTACCATAAGCTGGCTGCTGTGTTTGTCAGAACAAACTGCTGCAAATTGAAGTGATTATTTCCTAGATTAAGATTTGTTTCTATCATTATATATTTAAATAATGATAGCAAACATTTTCTATGTTTATAATGAATCACCCACATCAGCATTACAGCATATGTTTCTCTCATTACATCATAACACTAGTACAGGAGTATTACACTCTTATTACAGCATTACCAGCCCTTTGTACCACACAGGGACTGCTCTGTCTTCTAATCATATGAACGACCCCCTCACTGGCATTGGTCTACTGCTAACATATTCACAGTGACTTTAAACACCATTGGTGAGTGAGAAGCGAAAAGGCGTGCCCACCTGCACCTTTCTCATTAATATTAATGAGCTGGTGGGGGGGGGCGTTTAATTTTAAATGCCTTGAATGAAACCTGACGGTTTATAAACAAGCAGCACGTTACTTTAATGTTATCCAAAGTGAGACTGGCTGAGCTACGTGATCTGAGCGGGTCGTAAGCGCATATAGGTCGCGGTGTTGTGTGCATGTGTGTGTTTGGTTGCCAGCCGTCATCACAGTTTGGGTAGCTTGAAATTTATTACTGCAAAGGCTGGCATAGAAATGGCATCAATAGCAGCGGCGCATGAGCCAGGTATAAGCCCAGGCTCCATACCGCTGGCTGACGCTTTAGTCCCCGCGAGTATATTCGCTCCGGACCGGGTAGGATGCGGGGACGACACGGGAGACGAGTGTTTCGACGACGGGGACATGATGAATGGCGAGCCCGAGGACCGTGGGGTTGACTTCACCAACAAGGTACAAGCTAGGCCCTGGGTGTTATGGCGCTGTGGAGCTAACGGTGGCTAACGTTAGCTGCTCCAGGGAATGAATGAATGAAACAAATGCCATGTTTACTGGATGTTGCTATGTAATTACCAAACACCGCATGCTGTTCCACACTATAGCCACTTTATGCACTTAGCAGCCAATATTATATACGCCTGACTTTCCGGAGGCAAGTTATAAAGCTTCTGCCGACGTTAAATAAAATAGCTATTGTGGCTAACGCTAGCCTCCAGCTGACGCTTTAGCGCGTAATCTAACCTAACGTTAACCCGACGTTGACACCGTTGACTATCAGCAGGAGCACATTGCACCATATGCTATCGGAGCGTGTCTCCAGCTCGCTGTATCTCACGATAATGCCGCTGTCAGAGGCGAGGCAGAGCAACAAGGGCGCCTGTGTTGTCAAACAAACCATAAAAAAAACGCCGACTTGACAGCGAGTGATCGACAGTGACTGATGAAACACACGGAAACGAGACAATGCAGTCAGGTTATAGCCCGCTTGAACCCGCTGCCAAGCGACAATGCATGCGAGCCAATGGATAGGAAATAGTGTCAGGGTACAGCTGCTTTGATAGGTGTGTCTTGACTTTGAAAAGTTAGCATCAGGTGTGTTAAATGAGTTTTAAAACGGTGTGACAATCAGGTTTGTGTCAGGAAGGGTCAGATTACACATTACGATGGTATTACAGTCCTCTTAAACAGGTTGCACAGGGTTGCATCAGGGAGGCAGTCCTTTGTTCACCTTTGGCTCCTTTGGTCAATTTCATTGGTCTGTGTCAGCCTCTGATAAGCTGTGTAGTTTACTTTAGTTTACATCTGTAGATGTTTTTCATGTGACATCACACTTGGTACAATCATCCTGCCAAAGGTGCCTATTGAACACATATTATCTTTATAATATAAGTTTTTTTTATTATTATTATTTATACTTCTTGGCCTGCAGTACTTGGCTTGCTCTCATCTTCACACACTGTCGCCTATAAAGTTGGAATGAAATACTTTTTTACTTCTTCTTATGAAATGATCTGTGTATCTTCTCAAAACTTTATTGATTAATCCCTATCGGGGCATATCACAGTGGACCAAAATTAACTTTATGTGTATAAACATGAATAAAAAGAGGAATGTGTCTGAAAACAAACTTATTCCAACTTTATGGGCAACAGTGTATTTTCTTTATACTATGTTTATTGTCATGCACCAATATTAACATGAAGTCTAAATGGTTTTCTTAATGGTAGCTATAACCTAATGTGATCTAATGTGTAATCTTAGTGTGATGAATCCTGAACCTCATATCCACGTACAAGTACATTTGTCCTATTTAAAGGTCATACTGCCAGAACTAGTCCATTTTTTTGTGTTTAATATCAGACACATCGTTAAACCACCTTTTAAAAAAAGGCCTTTACGGTTACACTGAATGAAGTGCAATGCTTCTGGTCGTATTTTGGTTACAAACGTAATCAGTTTTACTGTTGTACTGATGCATGGCATAATGGGGATTTTTCTGTAAGCTATATCAGCAGGGACTGTGTTCACATGTAATCTTGAGGTGTTTTGTGGGAAGACAGACAGCTGTGTTTGTGGGTTTGGAGAGCAGACTTTGAACTTGGCATTCCCTGTTACCTTCTACTGTTGCTTACATTTTGAATATGACAGTTGTCTGATCCCAAGTGATGCTTACTCCGAAGTCCAGTTACTATCTCTCCTTGAAGTAATCACACATTGGTGCAATCACTACCAACTTTTGGACAGTTAATCACTCACTGAGTGTGACACATTGGAAAATGTTTTGATTATGCATCTGTGATAGAACAACCATTAAGCCAGCACAACTCCAACAGTTTTATCTCTTGTGTTTCTTTTTGCGCCCCCTGCATGCCAAACCCAACAGCTGGCACTTATTAGCCCAAATGGAGAGCAGTATGACTCGTTGCTTCGCCAGCTACGGGACAGGATGGAAGAGGGATGTGGAGAGACCATCTATGTGGTTGGAATGGGCTCAGGTGAGAAAAAAAAAATGAAAATGCAGTTCATATGGTGTGGTTACACATTTATAACACCTGAACAAATCATATCTTGTTAAACTGTGTACTTACCTTTTGTTCTTCTCCCTCCTCCATCTCTCTGTTGTAGATGGTAGCGACTGGGGTCTGGATGAGAAGGACATGGAAGCCTCAGTAGCCACGGTGTGCTCGATGTGTGAGCAACTGGATGCTGACCTTATTACCCTCCGGGAGCGCAATGAGGCTGCTGGCATGGTACGCGACTATCTGATCCGCCGACGTGTGGGTGAGCTTGACTTCTTGGAGGTCAGGTGAGTTGTCGGACAAATCAATAAAGAGGGGTCATGGTTACTATCCAGTGACAGATCCCACTCACAAAAACTATGCCAATGATGACATTTGTTTTCTTTTTCCACTACATTTGTTACGAGACATGTCAGAAAGCTGTGCCTTTTTTTCACAGTTTTTGTGATATTTTGGTACCTCTTCTAACACTCAGGGTTGCAGTAGTGGGTAATGTGGATGCTGGTAAGAGTACTCTGCTGGGAGTGTTGACGCACGGAGAGCTGGACAATGGCAGGGGCTTTGCCCGCCAGAAGCTCTTCAGACACAAGCACGAGATGGAGAGCGGCAGAACCAGCAGTGTGGGCAACGACATCCTGGGGTTTGACCAAGAGGGACAGGTGAGGGGGAGAGCAGAGGAGGCTACTAGTTGGCATGCTTTAGAGAGATGGGGAGTGTGCAAGTAGCATAGCACACACATAGCACTGATAGGATGTTTTATATGACCTTAGTGTGAAGCAAGACATGATAGCAGAAACGGTATGAATGCTGTGGGTATAACTCCACCTCCTCTGTCTGCTCCCAAGGTGGTGAACAAACCAGATAGTCATGGAGGAAGCCTGGACTGGACCAAAATCTGTGAGAAGTCCTCAAAGGTCATTACCTTCATAGACCTGGCTGGCCATGAGAAATACCTCAAGACCACTGTGTTTGGGATGACCGGACACCTGCCAGACTTCTGCATGCTCATGGTCAGAATTTGGTATTACATCAATAACAAAAACAATCTATATATACTATATTATTAATAAATCAGTTTTCCTTGTTTATTTTATTAAAATCTAAATAATTTCTTTCCCCTCTCTCTGCCCCGGCAGGTGGGCAGTAATGCAGGTATTGTAGGGATGACCAAAGAGCACCTGGGCCTTGCCTTAGCCCTGAATGTACCTGTGTTTGTAGTAGTGACCAAGATAGACATGTGTCCAGCCAACATCCTGCAAGGTCAGTGCTCTGGAATCTCTTTTACAACACCTTCAACTTTATATAACGAAACAATAGGAAGAGCTAAGCTAGTATACGTAAAGGTTTCCTTGCTCAGTAAGCTGTTAATGTCTCAGAGTTGTTCCTGTGATCTTTGTTCCTAACAGAGACACTGAAGCTGCTCCAGAGGTTACTGAAGTCCCCCGGCTGTAGGAAGATCCCTGTCCTGGTACAGAACAAGGACGACGTCATAGTCACAGCTTCAAACTTCAGTTCAGAGAGGTACTGAGTCCGTCTCAGCAAGATCCAGTGTAAGAGTAAAAGTGCTCCTTTGTAATCTGTGTGTGTGTGTGTGTGTGTGTTGTGTCCCTACAGGATGTGTCCCATCTTTCAGATCTCCAATGTGACCGGAGAGAACATGGACCTGCTCAAGATGTTCCTCAACCTGCTCTCCTCCAGGACCTCCTACAGAGATGACCAGCCCGCCGAGTTTCAGATAGATGACACCTACTCTGTGCCGGTACTCTCGCAGTAACAAATTATCATGACCAAATGTATTTTACTGAGGTCCATACCTCACACATCATACGGAACAGTAACTACCTAATGCTATCTAAACCACCGGTTGTGTTGTGTTTATGTCTCAGGGAGTGGGAACAGTAGTATCGGGGACTACTTTACGCGGACTCATACGTCTGAATGATACAATGCTACTCGGGCCGGACCCGTTGGGCAGCTTCATATCGATTGCTGTCAAATCAATCCACCGCAAGAGAATGCCTGTGAAGGAGGTCAGAGGCGGCCAGACTGCCTCATTTGCTCTCAAAAAGGTAGGAGGAGAAAATCTGTCATGATGAATTCATTAACAGGCTTACATGTATGGCTGGTTGCCTTGTTTCTTCCATCATTTGTATCATGCTCTATTACTCATATGTTGGATCTGTAAAGAATGATCCAGAGGAATTACAGTACGACAGTGTTAAAAATGTAACATTTCGTCCTTCCTTTTCTGTCTGTGTCCTCTGTCATCTTTTTCCCTCCGTAAAGATCAAGCGTTCATCCATAAGGAAAGGCATGGTGATGGTTTCTCCGAGGTTGTGCCCACAGGCCACTTGGGAGTTTGAGGCTGAGATTCTGGTACTGCATCATCCCACTACGATATCCCCCAGATACCAGGCCATGGGTATGTACAATCCCACAAAAAAGTGTATGCACTATAGTAGTTTTATCTTAGATAGAAACACACCAACACTAAATAATGTAATCAATTGTTCACTTGTCTTGTTTTTTCTCTATCTAACAATCACCTTTCTGTCCTCACCCACTCAGTTCACTGTGGCAGTATACGGCAGACAGCCACCATTCTGTCTATGAACAGAGACTGCTTACGTACAGGGGACAAGGCTTCAGTCCACTTCCGCTTCATCAAAACCCCCGAGTACCTGCACTGCGACCAGAGGCTGGTGTTCAGGGAGGGACGCACCAAGGCCGTGGGTACTATCACCAAGGTAATACAGCCTTCTGCTGCTTACACTGGGATAGCTAACACAGTGCGTGGTTGGGGGCACAGTACTGACCATATCAAAAGTTAATAAGTATTATTAACATAAATTCATGTTACAAAATGATTTATTAATGCAGCATCTAAAACACAGACTCATATTTCTTTCAGCTGTTGCAATCCACCAATAATTTGCCATCAAATTCCAAACCTCCACAAATCAAAATGCAGTCGACAAAGAAGGCACCGCTCCGAAAAGAGGACGGCACCACAGCAGCCGGTGACGATGTAGCAACGATAGCACAGCCCGCAGGCCCAAACGTGACACAACCGGTGAGATGCAACTCAATAAAAATGTCACTACTTTTGATGTGCTGTGCAGTGTGGTGGTGATCTTGTGTTCCTTTGTGTTTCCTGCCTCTCTTCCTGTGTACTTGCCCTAACATAGCTGCTCTTTTCTAACTCGTTAATGGCTCTCTGTCCTCCTCCCTTTTGCTTCCTCTGTTTACTAAACCACCCGACACATCCTGCTTTAATTGTCATATTTCATCCTAAACCTAAATTTTGTCATGGCAAACCACTCCTTCATGCTCTCTCCCTCTACTTTGCTTGCGTGGCTGGCTTCCTAAGGGAGAGGGAGACGAAGACCCTCAAATAAAAGAGGGCAACAAAGAGAACAAGGTAAAAATGGGTTCATTCAAAATAAACAAGAACAGTGGAGAACCTGGACCTGAGGGGAGAATGTTTTTTTCTTAGGATGATGGTTGAGCTCCTAGCTGGTAGTCTTGTTTCTTCATACATATTATATTCGTCTTACAGTTTCCTAATAACACTGCTTGCAATATTAAATACTATATTAAATACTGCAGATATACACAACATTTGGAGGTACCTGATTGTTTTTCGTTCTCTCTCCTCGCAGCCAAAGTCTGGAGGAGGTGGAAGGAGAAGGGGTGGCCAGAGGCACAAAGGAAAAGGCCAGAACAGCAGCACCAACTCCACAGCAGCTCCTTCTTCATCAGGAATAGGAGGCTGCTGAACTGCCCTCGTCTCCTGTAAACCCCCCCCCCTCTCTGCTATCACTCCACCAAGTGTCTTCATTCCACAAAGTCATGAAGGAAACAAATGTTTGGACATTCCTCACTCTTATTACACCTCGCCTTTTTACACCAGGTCTTACAGTTTTAGTACAGTTTTTTTTTTAAATGGAAAGATAAAGGAGTATGTCCCAAACCAAAAGGCATACACCCTTGATGCATTAATGTCAGCTGCCTTCATCATTCCGAATGGTTTAGGTGATGGAAAGGCAGCTTGGTTTCTGAGGTTAGCCTCACTCAGGATGACTTAATTTTATCCACATTTTACATGTCTAAGCTACAATTCAGTCCTCTGGCTCCATGTCAGTGGTGGAGAGGGAGGCTAAACCCAAAACAAGAGACCAGTACCAATATGAGCAGCTATAAATGAAACTTCCCCCATGCATTCCCTGTGTATTTGCAATGAAAAACATTTACTATTTATACTGCATATGTAAATTAGCTGTTAGTTGTGCTCTGATTGGAAAGATGCCATTGTATAAAATGTATGCAAATCATAAATGAATGTAGCAGAGGGCACACAGTGATTTCAAATTCTAGATATATGGAAAATATAAGCGGTTACATTTTATAATTGTCAGTTATTTATTTGGCATACATGCAGAACGTTCACTCGTGGATGGTCTTTCAATCTACTCTTCACTTGCAGTCTTAGATTCAGTAGTATCTATCACGCTTCCACTGTCAGTCAGTCATAGTCTAAACCTTATACCAATAGTGTTAGTACAGACAAATACAGCACATAATCTTGTCACTCCAACAATTGCTCTTGAATATAAGACATGCAATACTTGCAGTGCTACTTGTAACTCTAGTACCCCATGCGTTATGGCCTGTTGCTGTTAACATGTTGTGACATTTTAAAACACACTTTGCCTCTAAAAAACTGACCATTAATAAACAAGCTTTACTGAACTTTTCAACAGTGCCTCTTTTCATGTCATATTTATATTTCTCATCACATATTAAAAAGTATCAATACTGTGTAATTTATTTGTCTGAAAAAAAATATTTGTGTATTATCTTTCATTCAATATACTATAACTCATTTAAGCAGAGGAGGGTTGTGTAGTCTCAGTCTTATTAGTTCCACATATTACAGGTGATAAATGGCAACTATTTACACCGGCTACGATAGCTGCAATCATATAAAATAAAGTGGGAAAGTTAAGGTTACCAAGAGAAGTCCAAAAACTTCTAAACTAAAATTACATGATGATTTCAAGCTCCACACCTGCAAGATGGAATTATCTTGGCAGGAATAACAAGAACAAAATCTTTGCAACAAAGTTTCCAAAAACCTTCCTGCTGAAAATGTAACAGGTAAACATGAACTTCTATAAAAATTCCTGTGCATCACAAATTTCTAGTAATTAAAGTTCTGTCAGCTCATCAAACTTAAGTCCCCACTTACAAACTACCATTATCAAGAATGGTTCTAACAGAAGAAATAAAGAGGGATTTCCCAGATTTCTGACATATGCAGATTTAAATTAGAACCAAAGGCCAGCTCAGAAATCAGAATGTCAACTCAATGATAAAGTTCTATGCTTAAACTTGCAAGGGCACATTTAGTCACAAGTGACAGTTGTTTTTACTTTATATACAAAACACATTACAAATGATATGTAACATTTATTTACTGTAGATTGTAACACAAAAAAAGTATTTATCTGCTCCATTTACATTATGTCATACACGTGCAGACTGTTCACTACCACTATTAAGGTAGCACATATACCCATGATCTTGTATTACAATTTGAAAAGGCTTCACTTGGCATGTGCAACATTAGTGTTTAATGAAATATTTTGTGGAATCCATGATATTGAGGTAAATAGCATTCCTCTCAAAAATAATTTGTAACTTTACAGCTCCATGTTTAGGAATGTTCTGTTTTGGTCTTATTTAATGAATTTACAGGGTAATGTGGAATTTAGAACCACATTAAAAAATGTGTCGTAGTTACAACGTGCTGCTGTATTTTACAGACACTCAACCAAAGTGCGAGAACACACTGTACTTCTCACTTCCGCACAAAAAAAAAACGTACTCAGCTACAAAAAGCTAAACGGCCTGAGCAGTGAGTACTGAAGAAATACTCATCGTTAGGACACACGTAAAGACTATTCAGCCACAGAAGGGTTTTACTTGTATATATCGTTTTCATCATGTAGTGTAACCTCCTACGCTCGATCTGAATTAAAATAAAGTATGCACCGCTGCATAGTCAGTGTGTTACCTTTAGTAGACAGCAGTCAGCCCACTCACAGTTTGGAGAAGGAGACAGAATTACAGACGGAAGTAAAGTAAAGCACTGCTGTGCACCGGGTCAGCAGAAAAACTGATTTTAGCCACATAAAATCAAAAATGCCTAAAAAATAAAAATATCACTAGTGAGTGAACACTACAGCGAGTATAGGTAACACACTGACTATGCATACACCTCATACAACCTCCCCCCAAAAAACAATTATTCCTTAAACAAACATTTCAGCACATACAAATTGGCTGACCTTTATGATGACACAAGAGTCTCAGTAATTAGTTACCATTGTATGATGCTGAAAGGTGATGACACAGATAGGGCTCTGTGAAGTAGTCACTGTAGCAGACCAACTGTGTCTAATTTATGAATGACAGTCAGTAAGAAACAGGGGAGGAGACATCTAATATACACAGACACGCAGGACAGGATAGGATTCAGTCGTTTTTCACTATGTGTTTAGCCATCAATGTCCCAGCTGAAGAGGTGATGTTTCACCAACATATCCTGCACTCCCTCTTTCAGTGGTCTCTGCTCCTTCTCCTGGGAAAAAAAAAACAAAGAAATGTAGAAAACCTAAAGACTATATCAATACTACACCAGAAAGGATAGTTCCATTATATTAGATATCTGACCATACACCAATCAGCAGTTTTAAATATAGCATTTAGTGACAGCCAATGCAAAAAACTGATGTGACTGAAGTCTGGTCAGAGGATTACAAACAGCCTACAGTCATAGAGACCACTGCATCTACTGAAGGGCTGATAAATGGTGATAAACAGGCTTAAAGGCAGTCAAAAGCACTGAATGGTCATGAGCAACTCAAAGCAAGGCAACGCTATGAGGGACTTTTAAAAATTTTACCTCGCTTTTAAATGATCAAATATAAACGAGGTAAGCGAGTTTGGATGAAGAAGACAAATAGAGAGCGAGTTGATTTGTGTGATAAGATACAAATCTTAAATCATCAGAGAAGTAAACTAATAACTAATGACTATACTGAATCATCTACAGTCTCATATGTGACAAGTTACCTAGAGATCCCAACTAAAGAGGTGATGCTGAATCAGCACATCCATAGCTTCTGCTTTCAGAATAGTGGATTTCTGAAACAGTATGAAGTCATAAAGTTTTACCCCCTAAATACTAACTGTTGTCTCTGAATAGTAAGACTTAGACTAATCTCTTTGGCTCACCTCTTTCTTGTCAGGGAGCTCACAATCTTGGGAGAGGCTGAAGGCAAACTTTGACAGGACCCTGAGGAGAACAGTATAATACAGTATAGTAAAGCCAGACTCAGGAATATAGTACTGAGTTTGAAAGCAGTTTGTCCTAGTTAACCATTACCAGTAACCAGTGTTTTTTTTTTGTTTGTTTGTTTGTTTTACCTGAGTTCACACTTGATCTGCACCCATCCTGGACTGCGAAGGAATGACCACGGGTGATACCATTTTTCTACAGCAGCCATGCTGGAGCACAACACCTCCAACCATAGGTGCAGCACCTGCTCACTGGTGGGGGTAGAACACATGTTAAGTAACCACAAAGAGTGACTCTGATTATTTCAGTTTCAAATTCATCTTAAAAACTCACTTAAGACCAACGCAGACAAGAGACCTAAACTTGATGTCCATCTGAGCGTGTGCCGTGTCGTGGCTCATGTTGACTGACTGCACCGCCTGGGAAAAGCAGACAGAGGGCGCTCATGCAGTTCCTACTAACATTCACTCTACAGGGCTGAGACTACTGTCAAGAAATATACTTAATGTCTATACAATAAATGAGATTATTCATAAAGCTTGCACAGTGAAAATTTGTTTACTTTATGCTTGTTTGTTTTTTATGCATTAATTAAATGCTTACTTACTCTGTATAGCAACTCCTCTGGTGTTAGTACTTTCCCATCTTCGTCTAACCTGGTGAATACCAGAAGAGAACGAGTTTAGAAGTTTAGCTTAGAATTCCTGCATACATATTGTATGTGGATTTTCTTTGTCCTCTGCCAACACACACACACACCTCACACTTAAACATTTAGATTCTAACTGATGGTAAACATGTCAATTGTTTCACACCCTAATCCTTTTATTTATTTTTGCTCCAAAAGAACCACACCCGTGTTAAATATTCATGTAATTCGAGAGTTTGACAAATGAACTGAAAACACAAGGGCAGTGTTTCACCTGTAGGTTTTACACAGCACCAGTCTGGAGTAGACAGAGTTGAAGTCCCTCTCTACCTCTCTACTGGCAGCCTGGCAGAAAACCAGAAGAATGATTAAATCTTATGGTGGATTTGAACAGCAGTGTGCAATATAGTGCCATCTGGAATTACCTCTTCTATGAACAACCAAGGGTGACAAGGCCCTCCCAGTATAGATGGCTTCTTGAGACCGTGTTGAAATATGGCCTTTAGGGCAGGACACAGTGTGCCCCTGGCCAGGTCTGTCACTGCCTCCGTCACAGAGTCATCTCCTGCTAATGAATACTGGGCACAGACACAAGAGCACCAATCGCTGTTTAGGTTACTGTGAATCAATAATCAGGATCAGGAAACAAAGATAAAAACTGATAAATGTCGCATGGATTGAATATTCTGGAGGAACATCTGCTGGGCAAATTAAAGTCAGCATAGAGACACGGATGCCTCATTAAGCTGATAATGAACTGCTTCCATACCTCTTTGCTTCTTTCATCTAGGATCTCCACAAACTTTGCTGGAAACCAACCTGTCACAGAGAGCCACATCGTTTATGTTAGGAAAAATTAGGCATCCGGATGTCAACAGTGGGTGCAGATACATGAGAAGAGCACACACCTCTAAGGCCATTGAGCTCTCCAACCCAACAGTGTTCATCTTTCTGTGAGATGATCTAAAAAAGAAACATAGAGGGGCACATTTAGAGGTAAGTAGAGTGTGTGTGGATGGAAGGAATAAGAATCGGTGTTTTGTTTGGGTGCATCTCTGTGTAAGTCATTACTCACGGTGATGATGTCATTCTTCCTGAAGCCCAGTTCGTCGTCATCATGTCGCTCGAAGTCCAGCAAAGCCTTTGCCCGTCTCCGTCGGTTACGAGACACCACAAGAAAGTTTTCGTGATCTCGCTGGTGGCTCTCCATGGAGTAGTCAGGAGTCAGGTCCTACAGAGATAAGATAGGATAAGTCAGGCCAAAATGAGGCCAATGTGAATAGTGGTATCTATAATGAATACTGCTATTTGACATTGCTATTTTCAGACATAAACTTCTTCATAAACCTATAGGTGATGTTGCAGAGACTACGTCCATCCATAATTAGGTATTCTATGGCGTGAACTCACGGTACTGGAGTGACGTGGGTCCAGACAGTGGAAGTGATCTGCGGTGCGGGCTATGGCCTCTCTCAAAGCTGCCACCAGCTCTGTCTGTTTAATGTTCTTGGATTTCAAGGCATCTGCCTCATCTTCCCCAAACAGCAGAGAGCTCAAAGTGGACTTCCTACGCAGGGACTGTCTCCTCACCACCTGAACATACACAATGCAAAATAATTTACTTTTATCCTATTTTTGAATTAAAAGAAAAAAAAGAAAACACAGGAAGAATGGACACACACTTCTTAATTCATATTTCAGCAAACTAACTTTTCAGAGACAACAGCGACTGACCTTGTTGAGATTGGTGTTGAGTGTTGCGTTGTTTCCATTGTTGAGCTGCGTCTGTTCATTTAGGATGTAGGCTAGGTGCTTGTGTCTGTGGGCTTCCAGTGTTTCCTGGGAAAGCGCCCCTGCTAGCCTCATAGCCTCTCCAAGAACTGCAGGCCCGTCTCTCAGCTGGCTTGGCAAGTCTGACAGAGTATTAAAAATAGACGCAGAGTTCTCTGATGATACGAGCTCCTCCTCCTGGAGTCGGGAAGCAAATCACATAAGAATAAAGAATGAAAACCTAATACAAAAACATTTGCAGGAGTAGCCAGTGAACAGTTGGTGTAAGGTGATTTCTAGGAATAGTAGTGGTCTGTTGGTATTAATTGCTGTAACTTTCATTCTTTATCAGCTTCTCAATAAGTAAATGGACAATTACAGCATCTGAGCACAAAACAAACTATCACAGAGTCAAGACTCTGAGTAGTAGTAATACCTTGATCTTGAGCATGCCCAGTGTGACCTGGAAGAGAACTAATGAGCCCTGGTAGAAGAGCAGGTCCCAGATTCTAAGGAGCAGACGGATGTCCACAACACTGGCAAACGATGTCAGGAACCAATGCAGGGTGATCAGCGATAACTCTGGATGCATTAAAAGGAGGGGGTTACATACAGGTTATACTCATTCGACAAACATCGATTGAGAAAATGTAAAATTTGTTTGTTTCTAACATTTCTCATAGTTTAGTTTTTGCTTAATGCGCAGCAGGTTGAAACTCGTTACAAAACCTCATACATCAAACGCTCATGTCGCTTTCTTTGACCCCAAGCACCACTTTGTCACCCTTACCTATGTCATGCTCCTGCAGTAATCGGTCAAGAGCTGGCAGGTACTGGACAATGAGCTGACGGAGAACCCTCTGGTCTGTTTGGACACCCAGCAGAGTGGAGGAGAAGTAGGAAGGAGGAAGGAGGTCTTCAATCAGGGCACACATCATCCATAGCACATCCTCCTCCTCAAGAAAGAGCAGCAGACAGGAAACCACCTGAGGGGAATGAAGACATGAGAGTGGGGAAAAGACAATGTAAAAGAGGCAGTGAAAGGTGCTACAAGTGTGTGTGTAGATTCAGCTGGCTGATGTCATGTAGTTGTTTGTGGTGCTTGCATATGTTCTCACCATGCCAGTGCCCTGACAGTACCCAATGTCTGGGTAGAGCCAGGCCAGGCCCCTCAGTATCCGTCTCAGCCTCGGCACGCCGACACTGGTCAGACTACTGAAACACGCGTTGGTTGGCATAGTCCGTAACAAGTCCTTCTCTATCTGAGGGACAGAGGTTAACAACACATCACACTATGATTACAAAGAGCAGCAGGAGAGGTTGGAGAAATGTAATGAAGACTTCATTCATGTGTTTTAGGGCTGTGCAGAATACACAGATTCTAAGCAAAAGTGTTTAATATAGAAACATGCCAATGAATATATGGTATATAGTATGGTGACTGCAATGGGACTGTTTGTTTACAGGTACAGTAACAAGGGCTTTTACCTGTTTAGCTGTAGTTGTGTCATCATTGGAACTGTTCTTAATGATTTCTCTGTAAGCGATCTCAGAGGTCCTCTTCTTCTGCAGTGCTCCAGACAGACGCATCCAAAGCTATCAGACAAAACATCTTTAAAGCACTGAGGCTTGTTTTGTGACTTTGGAGAGAACTAATACAAGCAAATAGTCAAAGGCAACTGTGGCACTCTAGTGTGAATTGAACTGAATGAATGAATCTCTTTTAACCCAATGATACACACAGTTCTCCAGTCTACTTACCTGTGGCCTCATGCTGTGAGGTATGCCACCTAGCACCAGGGAACGCAGACGCTCCGAGCGCGGAAGGACGGAATCAATGAGCTCCCAGGTTAGGTCACCCACTGTGTGGTTGTGGGTAAACTCCAGGTGGGCTTGCCAGCGCAATCGCTGCTGGGGGTCTTCACGCTGGGGTGAGCCTTCAGTGCCCAGCCAGGACCTGGTCTTCCCACCATCTGAGCGAGGAGAGTGTAATATATCAGGTGTTAATGGTGCTAGTGTGCTTTGTAGCCATAATGCTAATTTAAGTGAACACAAAGCCACCTCTTCAAATGAGGAGGCTAGGATACTAGAAAACAATAGTACTGTAATCAGGCAAGATATGGACAGAATGGAAAGTGAAAAAAACAAAATCCAAGTGAGTGAGTACGTGAGGAGAGAAAGTCAGGAGGCGACAAGCGTTTGGATAAGAGATAAGTGTTTAAATAACAAAGCCTAAAATAGAACTTCCTTATGGGAGACATAGACTGTACTACTAGAAGTTGACCAACAATAAACCTGTCAAAAGAAAATATACTGCTGCTGGGAAACAGCAATATTGGATACTTTTAGTACAGAAGACAGCCTTCTAAAACACTACACTAGAAAAGGCCTTGAATGAAAAACTCTTAACATTTAAAGTGGTACCCATCAGCAAGAAAAGACAACACAAATAATGAAAGAGCAACTCAGTTAGTTGCAGTCACAACTCAATTTGTGCACATAATGTAGCCACTGTGCCCAGATATGAAGTTTTCACCAGACTGAGTGAGAAAAATGGAGTGAGGACAGAAGAAATGTGTGTGTGGGTGTGTGTCCATGTAAGTGAAGACATTACCTTCAGTGTCCACTCTAAAGCCAAACTCATCGTACTGGAGTTCAGGCTGTTCGGAGGAGTCTTTCTGAAAATAAATGAAATGTATTTCATTGGCAGAAGGAGACTGTGAAAGAGCCAGTTAAACACAACCACAGTAGCTTTTCTGAGCATTTTTTTTTACTTAAGTTAACAAATCAGATGTGTCATGTGAGGACAAAATGTTGTTTCGTATGTATCATAGTTTGTCTGCATTTTTTTTGTTTGGTATTTAGATTTGACATGATTTATATTCTTTCCCCGTTTCTGCAGACTTTCACATAAACAATGTATGAAGTCACATGCTCACTTGATGGTACTTGGCCAAGATATCCTGGGGCCACATGCTTGGGGTGAGAGCAGAGAAAGGCCCACCAGGGGCTGGTGTGTAGGTACCTAAAACAAAGACAGATTCATATACTGGAAAAACTGGTACTTTAACATAAAATATGATACATACTATAAAATATAAAAAGGGAATTTTCAGAATAAAGTAGAAACCACAAATGAGACATTTTCATATATAATAGATCCAAATATCTAAATCTAAAGCAACGACTAAGGAATTTATTCAAGTGATGACATTTAATACATTTAATCAATTATTTTAGTTATACTGCATTATTTCAGCAATCCAATGTCAGTATTTGTAGACATGAATAGGACCTCTATTCACATTTATGTTGAAAATCAAATCCATACAAATCTTTACCTGACATTTTGTTGATGGTAGAGTGAAAGACTTCTACATACAAATACAGCAGTCACTCTGGAAAAAGGAGATCAGCAGATCGTACCCGCTCTGTAGAAAGGACAAACAGAGGAAGATAAATGGTTGGTGGGTGGTTCAATTCCAGCATCTTCTAACAGTAAGAAGAAATGTCCTAGAGGAAGATACTCTACCCTAAAGTGGTTAAGATGTGTGAATGAGAGACATTCTGCAGCACCATTCTTGGGATATCGGTTCTTTATGAGTGTAATCAAGACCATTATTTTGTGCCTCATTTACTTTTGATACCATCAACTTCAAATTATTACAGTGCATTTTCTCCAAATAGGCCTCCTTGTTGTAAACCATTGTTGCAAGTAAAATGATGCAAGTACCTTAACAACGAAGAAATAGAATCCAACAATCCCCTAACAAGCACCGCTCCTTCTTCAAGCCTTACTAAAAGAAGTGTGTCAGAGATTCACACAAATACAGTAATGTGAGAAAGGAAGAGATACTGACAGAGAGAAAGAGGCTCATTGTCTTCTCATGGCACATGACTGCTGTACTTACCAGAGGCTAATTACTTCATTTAATCGTGTGTGTGTGTGTGTGTATGCTCTATTTTAACAGTACAGGTCCTGGGGCAGAATTAAACATCTATGAGAACATTCAAGTAGACATTCATCACAGTCTCTTCATTATTTACTTTTTCATTACTTTCATTTACTTTTTCTTTCTTTTCTTTTACTTTTTATCTCATTCGACATGGCAGGCATTCAACTAAACTGTACAATAAATCTATGAGAGGTACATAGGTGGTCAAAAGGAAATAAATAAATGGTGTTCTACACTGTTATTTGGACTATTTGGTGTGCTTCTGTACTATATTAGCATGATTGTAGTGTTACTATATTTTTAATGTGTTCAAACCCAATGAAAAAGTGTCTCATTGCAATTCCAATGACTTGTTGAAATTACCATGCAATTAATTATACAGAAGTTAAATAATGAAAATAAAAAATGTAACCAATTACACCACTTTGGAACCAATCACAGTAATCTATTCTCATGGTGGCAACAGTCATCCAGGAAAGTGGAAACTTTAGTTCTGGTTATGCCACATATCAAAGCACTATCTCAAGTGCACCAGTAATCCAACACCTGGTTTATACTGTCTTCCTTCTTTTATAAAATGTTATTAAAAATTAAAGTATGTCTGGATTTATTTTTGTATTTGCATAATTTCAGCTCAGTCTTTTGGCTTATAAACTGTTATCTTGAATGGCCATTTAATTTAATAAAATTGTAGCATTATTTAACATGTGCTGCTTGAACATGTGTTAAAGCAAGTCAGAGCCAAAGAACGCAGATCCAAAATACCCACAACAAATGTGCTGCTGTCCAAACACGCTTTAAAAAACACAAAACAATAAACAACCCCTTGATTATGGGAAATCATTACTAATTATCTGAATATGATCCAACGCTTCTTCATCAATTGGGGGGGGGAGTTTGGTTGTTTAGAACATCGTGAAATGCTTTGATGTTCACTATCAGGACACTATTTGGCTTGTAAGCACTGATGAACTACTTACAAAACATACACAGACGGACACAAAACAGTACAACAACCATAACCTGCAAATGAAGCTCTCCAGCATACTAACAACCTGCCAAAATGATTCATTCCAGCAGCAGGCTTGCGGAATCTGAAGAGGGATTTAGGACTTAAGAGAGATGAGAAATCAATTTGAGGTTTGGAGGATGGCCAAGTACTTTCAAGCTAGTGTGTGTAGCTCATGGGAGCACTGGGATTTTGGAGCTTCTCCCTTACAAGAACACTGACAGTTTAATCACCTGCCAAAAAAACCAACACGACTGAATCCTTCTTGCAAACTGTTGCATTTATTGACAATCTAATTGCAAAATTCTGCAGCAGAAGGACGTAAAAGTTAGACTTTAAAAGGACTGGTTGATAATAAAAATGTTAACAGTACAACTACTTACTTACTACTACTGATTAAAATCTGCTGGAAAGTAGTTAGTGGGTATCAGCTGTTACTATTGGTTAAAGTAAAGTAGGTGAATATCACCCATCAACAACTTGACATTATGTCAGGTACAGATGTCATCGACCATTATCGGCAGACACTGGGTACCACAGATATCATATTTGGTATATGTTAGTGATATGGTACAAGAAAGATATCTTTTCATTATTTAGAAAAAAAATCTATATCTGAAAAATTGAAAAAATGAAAAATTTACCATAAACTGCCAGTATCAGTTGGGCTCAGGTCAAGAGGAGTATATACACATATGCACATAAATAAACTCCCCTAACAGGACAATCTGTGCATCACCACAATTACTCAAAGCCATAATGCAGGCCTACCCATTGATTTACAACATTCCCTACATTGGCCAAGCACAAGGAGAGATATTGAAGGGAGAGCAACCACAGTTTAGACTGTAGATATTTGTATAATCTCACAGTATACACTGTCCTCAATCTTAATACAGATAAAGAACTGATGTATGACATTTAAAACAGCAGGGAAAAGTCAAACAGCCGCCACTGAAGCTGAATAGACAGTAGAAACCTGTCTATTGGAAAAATCTATTGAAAAATCTAACTCCATTCATCACAGTCAGCGTCGTAAATTGTATAAAAGTATATTATCTGATAATATAATCTTGTTAAAGTCGTGCACTACCAAGGATGAAATGCCACAAAGAAAGGACGTCTTTTACTCTGAACACAAGAAGATCTATTATTGAGGTGTGGCCACACTTACCTGTGTTTGCACACATGGGTCAACACCCTTCTGCAAGTAAAACAAAGAGTAACATCCTGCTGCACAGATAGAGCAAGTGTGTGTGTGTGGTGTGTGTGTGGCGTGTGTGTGCGCATGGCAAAACCCTTCCTCTTACTTAACTGTGGAGAAAGGTCTTATAGTTACCTTGATAATTCAGTTTGTGTTGGCTGGCCCAACAGACACCGCTATCCCCCCGCCACCCCACCCGCTTCCCTAACACGTCCTCCAGTTGTTCCTCACGGCAACCACAACAATAGTGACTCATGCTCTCCTCTTGTGAACACACCCACCTACACAGCCATGTATGTCATACAACTACCGCCTCATGATCCGTTAGCTTTGGCTGAATAATGATAGACAGTCCTTCATTCATTTCCCTCTGTTTCACAAACACACACACAAACACACAGAGCCATGCATCATATCTATCCATTCACACTCTGAGAGGGATGTGCCACTGTGGTGAGCAGGAATGTCACTTCCTCAAGATACTGGAAAACCCCTCCTAATCCACAGCTTTCCAGGGAGTTTAGAGACAGAAACACCATTCTGCAGGGGAAATCAGCTTTAAAGTAACCTGCAGCTCTTGACAATTATATTTCTACAGAACCAAAGCTTAACAACAAATAAATCATCTAGATTTGGTATGTGTGGTCAGAGAACACACAACACAGCATTGCATTTTAAAAAGGTGCACCATAATTACAGTTTTTATAGACATATAATGCAGAATTTAACCGCTATGGAGGCGTCACTGTTTAACGAGTCCCAATGAGATGATATGCTGAAAAGCTGACGTTATGTACGTTGTTTGTAAAGCAAAATATCACTTGAGGTCTTATAAAAGTATACATGAAAGTGTGTGCACGTCGCGTGACGATTCATTAATGGCCAATTTACGATTACGTCAAACCCCAGCTGACGTCAGCTCCAGTCAAAAATACTTCATTTTCAATGGCAATGGTTACATTTACGTTTATTTTACAATGCTAGCACACATAACGCGTGTTGTGCATTAACAACGCGTGAATACGAAGTGATACAACTCCTAACATCTGTCTACAGACCTGTGTAATGTGTTCATGAGTTGTCAGCTGTTAGCTACACATGCTACCTTTCGCTTAAAGCTAACAGTTACATCCAGCGGCGGACGTAGCCTGCTCGCACATCTTACCGTGACATTACTCTACAGAGAGCACAAGGCTGTGGTTTGTAGCGGACGTGTCTTCTGTCGTTGCAAACGGGAATACACCATATGCTATGTCATCTTTCGCCTCGTATTTGTGATTTCCCCGTGTTATGCACCTGCTAGCGACGGGTAACTCCGATGTATCCTTACACCTTTTAAAAGGTTTTCAATTTCGAGCTGCCATCACGAGAAGTAGTTCCAGATCCCGGAACTACACTCCTCACTCAAAATATCCTTCCGCCAGGGGAATAGATGACGTAGGCACACGACGCTTGTTTGTTCCATTCATTCATGAGTTTTCTCTCTTCCTTTTGCTCATTCATTTCACCACAAACATCAGCCAGTCACGACTCTACACGAGTAGTAACCGTAATGCCAAAAACAGACACTACAGCACCTGGTCTGACTCTGTGCTAATGGTTGTTTTTTTTTTTTTTGGTTATTTAGTATGACCCGTTTAATCTTTGAATAGTGCCTTTTAAACAGGATGTCTCTCCAGTGAAGTAACATTAAGACAAAAGTATGATCTTCATGTTTTATGATTTTTAAGACTGAAACATTGTACTTGAAGGGCACATGCTCCAATACGGTTAAAATAATGATATGATTATTATATGACATAAAAATAAATAATGCCATTTATTTGGCATTTATTTTTACATTAATGACACCAGTTAGGTTGTAGCCCACTTGTCACCCCTTTAACTACTGTAAGACTATCACTGAATTTCCACTGATGGTTCATGGTAAAGCATAATGCTGTTACACCATTGCTCCACAAGATGTCTCTAGTGCAATGAGTTAAAATTGGCACATTCATTACAGCTCAGCCATTAAAAGTAAGAGCTGCTGTATGTTCCCTTTATTACAGCCACAAGCATCCATCCTCCACATGTCCGCCAACCCACTCACCAACAAACACAGACCTGAGATCCTGTAGAATAAATAAGCCTCAGGGGACAGTTCCCTGTTAGCCACTTTAGTTAGTGGATGTCACACTAAATGGGCATCAGAACCAAATGATCATCTAGAAAAACGAGATAATTCATGTGTGACAGGAGCTGGTGCTTCGATGCCAGGACTGAAAATTTTGCACAGTGAGAGACTGCATTTTAATTTTTTGCTCCAAAAAAATTAGATTGTGTGTCTGTGAGTTTGGGTAGATAAAATTCATGTTGCATAGCCTCCTGACTGAGGTGCCAGTAATCCATTAAAATGCAAATTACTCAGTCTATCTCTTTTTTTTTTTTTTTTAACCCACTACACTTATATATACCTCAGTTCCAGTTTTCCTAAAGGAAATCTATTTTTTTTTATCTTTCATCCTTTTCTTCACTGACACATACATACAGTCAAAAGTTAGTATGTCCTCTCTCATTCACCTTCTTCTTTCGCCTCCCCTCCTTTCTCTGCCCTGTGACACAACAGTATGACGTTCTTCTGTTCATTCTAACCCTCTTGCGTTGCTTTGCTTGCTCAGTTTGCTGCACCATGCCTGAATGAGTCACATCATTAAAAATGCTGCAGCCTAAAGCCAACCTTGCCCACAGCTTGTTGGCCAAATATTTCTAATAGTGCATCCATCCCACATGTCAGAGTGATGTAGGTGTGGTTCAGTGCCTTTCTGCCACCTCTGCCCCACCTCCTCTAGTGCTCATCGGTCTGGCCATCTTCGTCATCGTTGAGAGAATGACGGGCACTGTCAAGCAAGCAAGGCTTCGATCTTACACTGCGGTTGCTATGACGTCAGACAGAGGCAGAGAGAGAGAGGCGGAGGGGGTAATGAAGAGACAGACAGAGATCGAGAAACAAGGAGGAGGGTGGGAGGACGTGGGAGATGGGAGTGGAGAGAAAAAAAAGCTGTGATAAGGGCAGTGTGAGTGAAGAAAATATGGGAAAATGAGCAAGAGATTCATCTGAGATGGTGTGTGGCTGAAGCACAAGAAGAGGGAATGATTGAGGGCAAGGATGAGGTGATAAATAAAGAGAAAGCGGTGAAGCACAGAGTGGAAAAGTAGAGGGGGAGAGAAAACGTAGGCTGAAAGAGGCTTTTTTTCTGATATATTTTGTTCATATGTAGCAACAGAAACCTCACAGCCTCAGAGTATATGTGGGTGGGTTTTTTAGTCACCTCAAAAGCTTGCGCGCGCACACATGCACGAACACATGCAAGTGTTATTGACAGGTTCATTGGATCAGATGAAAGAGGTTATTGATCCAGATGAATCAGCAGGTTACCATCACATAGATGGGAGAAGAAGAGAAACAGAGAACCACTTGTTCACACTGACTCAATTTGCTGCATTCTTGCAGTTTTTCTTGAGGACAGAAGATAGCGCTGTTGCTTTACATCAGGCAGTATACAATTAACCATGTATGTGGGCCATATGTCAGTAGATTATATTGTAAATGTGCATGTGTGTGTGTGTATTTCACACATAGGTGCATGCGTGCAAGTGTGCACTGATGCATATGAAAATGGGCTTATGTGCTATCAGTGATGGTCATGTGTATTCATTTATATGCATGTATGTATCTGTATTATGTCATATGTGTGTGCTATGTTTTTTTTTCAGAATGCGTCTCTCTTACGTCTACATTTTAATTTTTTCATGTGGATGCGGTCACAACATGGGCTTATTTGAAACCACAGAGCCGGAACATGCTTAAATCTATGTGTCTCCACTGTCATGTCAGAATGGATAGAGTACTCCTTAAACAACACAGAGCACACAGGTCTATGTAACCTGCATGATGGGGCCTCTGCCTTTGGGATAATTTACATCATTTATGCATAAAAGGCCAGGATAGACTGAGCCAGGCCTCTTGGGCTGGAACATGGGGCTTTAACGCAGCTGTTCCCCCAGTCTCAGAGGACCTCTCCTGTGATGAGGATTGAAGGTAAAGGGCAGGGGCTCTGAGGCTATGTGTTGCAATGGCAAGTGATTTCTCTTGGGCACTGTGATGGGAGGGGCAGCTCTTTGTATCTATAAGTCTCTGTTTTAAATCTGTTTTGTGTGTGGATCGTGTGCATGGTTTGTACCTGTGTTACCACATTCACAAAAGAGGTCTTCATGAAGAAAATGTTACATTTATTAGTAAGTGAGTTCATTGTTATTGTTAAAAAAACAAAAAAAAAACAAACAAAAAAAAAAACAGGACAGCGACAGGAGTCTCATGGGTATCATGACATCGTTAATACACTTTTCTACAAATCCTACATTTTCTCTTTTCTCTGTCTGGCTTGTATGGAGGTCAAGTCATTTGGGAAATGATGCACTAAGCTGCTACTAGTACACACATCTACACACACTCACACTGGGATTTGATGTGATGTAGAGGAGGTGAATGTGATGATGGACATAAAGGTTGAGAGGGGCCAGCAGAGTGAACATTGGAATGAAGGAGAGAGAAACATAGGAGTTGGATTTATGATGCGATTATAAATTACAGAGCCAAAGAGTAGTAATGCATCACTGCAATATATATATATATATATATATATATATATATATATATTGCAATTTGTAAAACTTAGTTATGTAACCTGTGCTTACAACAATAATAGACACTGCATCCAACAATAGTATCTGGACTTCAGTATTTGATTATTGTATAGTGATGGACTGTTTCTAAGGCAATTATGTCACTTAATCTCATCCAGCTGTTGTGGCCATTTGTTAGGTGGGAGGCCAGTGATTATTTGTCTTTGTGATAGACACAGCTGAATGAATGTTGTAGCTACATAAATCCGTCTGACCTCCACCCTCCCCTTCTTGTATTTATGACCGTGAATGTAGTGCTTGTTAACCCATGAACCCTTTTGCTCAGTGCGCTACAGTGTCTGCATGTCTGTGTTTGTGTGTTGCGCACGTTCAGATTAACTCACAGCTAACAACGTCTAAAAATAGGATGGATCGCGATCCATTATAAACTAGCAGATTAGTGAACATGCAGTTCAATCTATGTCATTCTATAGTATGTCAATACTCCAGCTGTACATGAGTGAGAACTGGGAATGTAAAAGAACTTAGCATAGGCTTACACCTTCAGTCACTTATTGTGCAAAATTGTTATAAATGTAAGCAATACACTGAGCAAATCATCGTGTGGATCCCCAGAGAACCCATCTCACCTTGGGAATCACTGTTCCTCCGTTACTTTAAGTTACTTCTTCTTACAGCTGACCTTATTCTTGTCTGCTGTTGTTTGACACTTGCATAATGGTGTTTTTATGCTGCTCAATTATGTACAGTTGAAATAAGAACATAATAAGTATTCATATTAGTATTATATTTACTTATGACTCAGTATTAGTAAAGTTATTTGTTGAACTGGTTTTACCTTCCTGCCCGTTGCCATTGTCTTGTGGTGAGGGCTTCCTTCATGTGAACCAGGGTTCTAGCAGAGGATAATATTGTATATTAGCTTTAGGGATTTGTCTTGCACACTTGTAATTATTTCTCTGTGATATCGGCATCATGAAAGACTCAACGTGGCTTTTTGTCTTAGCCAGCCACATTTCCATTAACTCCGCACACTTCTTATTCAGCTGAGCATTAGAGAAATATTTCCACTAAAAGCAGCGTGTTCATGTCACAGCTTGCTTTACTATTGTTTATTTCATAAACTGCTGAGCTCCAGCTCTTTGGTTTACACTGCTGCCGCACTGAACCACAATTATTACAAACATTCAGTTTAGTGCTGTAGTTGTGCCAGGAGAAGTGGGTATACTCTTAATTTATGCCCCAAACCCGTCTGTGTGACGGACAGGTGAGACAAATATCTGCTGCGTGGCTGCACATTTTACCCTGTACCCATGTTTTATATTGGGTGCAAAACTGAACAGAAATTACTTTTTTCTTCTTCTTCTTTTTTTTTTTTTTTGGAAAACTTTGATCCAACTGAATCAACGTGAAGCATCTGAGCGTCTGACTGCAGAAAAAAAGACAGAAGACAAAAAGTGTATGTTAATTGCATCATTTATTGAGATAGATTGAAATGGCCCCCGCTGTAGCTTGTCTTTACCTCTCCCATTAGTCTCTGTTAAGGAAAGAAAAAAAGGAACATAGAGCAACAGACTCAGGACAGTAAAGGTCTCTGTGATAAAGTAAGGGTAGAATAGAGATCATGACATCTGTCTGTCTATGCATCTCTGTGTGTATATATGTGTGTGTGTGTGTGTAGCTATGTGGTTTCTGTTTGTCACTAAGTACTGGCTAAGAGGATAAAAAGAACAGTGATGATCCATGCTGACTTATATATCACAATTATAATAATAATGGGTACACATAGACTCTTCTGCACTGACAATAATGGCTGCAGTCATACATTCAGTTTATAAAGAGAGCTTGATGCAAAGCCCTAATGAATAAAAAGCAGGAAGATCATGAAAATGTAAGAGAGAGACTATAAGTCAATCGGGTTGTTATAAGTTAAATGACTAAATGTGTGTGTGTATATGTGTGTGTGTGTGTGTGTAAACCACAGAGGGTCTTTTGCCATTGAATTCTTGCTGCTGGTTTTGACTCAACAAACATCATTTACATCCCATTTTCTGTTATTATTCTGTTGGTTTCCATCATGAATATTAAGTAATGCATATGAAAGAGTGTAAAAAAATATGCTGTGAAATACACAGTTCCTTGCTCTTTATATTTTTATTTTTCATTTATATTTCATCATGTCAGTTCAGGATAATCGTTGTCAGTCTAATCTACCTGACTCTCCCTGAGACAGCTCTGAATGTTGCCAGTTGTTGCAGCATCAGACACAAAGAAAATGTACTGACTTCAGACAAGTAAGAGCAATGCTTCTAACATTCATACATAAAAAACAAGACAGTTCCATGTTTTCCATGATATGTGCAATTATAATTATTATAATTATAATTATTGATTGATTTAGTAAGTAGTTAGTAAGTAAGAATGAATATACATCTTTTTTTTTTCTAAAAGTTACTCATTTATCATGATCATCCCCAGACCTGTACATGCTCAGACTAATTTTGTGTGAAAATTTGCTTTTTTTAGGCGAGTTCTGAGAGGGACAATATTTTTAATTTGAGTTATATAGTATCATCCACTCGATATACCTAATCTCTTTCTCTTCAATGATCAAAATATGAATGATCATACCTTCAGCAGAAGTTACTGATAGAGATCTTTTGGCCTGCCAGTTCAGATAAAAATCAGGAGCAGGAAGAGCACTCAGTGGTGGTAATCACTGATGATAGGAATGAATGGGGTCCCTGTGGCTCTGATACACATCGGCTGATAGAGGTGGTGCTGTTTACTTGTTCTCAACGCTCTGGCTGAAGATAAATGCTGTTGGGTCTATGTGTATGATTGCACATGTGTATTTAGAAGTAAGGAGATATGTGTGTAGTAGAAAACATGTGCGCAAGGAGGTATTCTGGAGTTTGTGTCAGGAGATGAAGAATATGCAAGTGTGTCAGAAACACGACTGAAGTGTACCCGTATACAGTTATGTAACTGGATAAGAGGTCATGGTTACATGCATGTTAGTGTTAGTGGGAGTCGGAGTATAGAAGCAAAGCGAGGTTTGGTAACTCCAGTGGAAAAGGATGCTTGACCTTTCTCTTCTTCCAGAGTGACCCATGAGGAGATCACACAAAAAGTGCATGAAATTCTGTTAAAAAAAAAAAAAAAAGCATCAACTCGTAGATCCCAACCATGCATTACAGATATTAAACACTAGCACGAAGAATAACAACACTATCTTCCTCAAAAAGAACAAAGAGAGGATTGTGCCACCTAAGATTAAGATGCTGCACCTAACGCCTGAAGTGTTACCACTGAGAATTCAATAAAACCTGTTTTAAGTAAACACATCCCGTGGGGGCATCTGAACTAAACGAGCGGCACTAATGCCTCCAAATTTTCGATAACTCCATCTGTACATAAGAAAAAAACATACAACCATACAGAAAATGCAAAAAATAAACAGGCACGACTCACGTACTGCACACTGACACATTCACTGGCAGATTTGAACAAATGTGAATACGCGCATGTATCAGCTGGGATTCACTCCAGCCACCCACAACCCTGATAAGGATAGAAGGTTACAGAAAAAGGCAGTCTTTACCTATGACAGCAGTCTTTACCTATTGACACCACAGAGTGACAGGTGACTGCTGTCACAGGTAGCTGGTTTCGGTAACCAGTCATCATTTGGGCCACCTCAGCTCCACCTATGCTCTCTGTGTTCGCTCATTTTTGGATTAGCCATGAGGCAGTGTAGTCAGGACACCCAAGCTGGTAATGTCCAGAGACACCACCTATGGGTGATATCACAGATTCTTCTTTATACAGTCTATACTTATAATAATGCTAAAAAATATGTTTATTTATGTAATTGCCAATTATCTGGTCCATTTAATCATGACTCAGTGCATACTGTAACGCATATGTCTGTTGTGCATCATGTGTAGCATGGCTGGTCATCAGCTTTGTAATGCACGTGTGCATACGCTACTTTTATTTTAATGTATTTCTCCATCTTCTCAATCAAGATTTGCTATGAGTTTCATTATAAGTAGACCGTGTATTTGCTTTAACTGCTTACCCAGTTGTTGTTGACCTCTCTGCACTTGAGTCCACATAAAATTACAGAGAACAGCTGAAATAGCTTTCCATAACCTGCATTGCATGAGGTCAATATAATTAGTTTACCAACTCAAGAGCTTCCAGTTGGCACAATGTAATCATTGCACTGTGTTTTTCCTCTCGAAACAATGTTAATCTCCTCTGCATTTACCTATGTATTCAATTTAAAGCCTGGTAGGGTGCTGATATTACTTTATAATATAATTTAAGGCGCACTGTAGAGAAAAATAGATTCAGTTTTTGTCGCACTGTTCCTGAAATACGCACAAAAAAATCTGACAAAATCCATTTTATCTTTGTGTCAATACTTACAAAAGGGCCAGTGTGAAAATGATGCTCAGTGTTTTGCATTTCTTCTTTTTAGGCCATTTCTCCACTTTTCAAGCAGTCAGAGCACACTTTTTTTCGTGTGCTACCTGGGTTTGATCAAATATTGAAGATACTCCTTTCACCTCACTCATCCTTGAAGCTTCAACACAGGAAATCAAATATTGAAAATCTGTGTTTTAATAAATAAATTTGCCATGCTGCGCACACATGGAGTTACACACAGTGACATTTGTGCACACATGTACAGTCATGCATACAAAACTACATAATCCTATAATATCCCGTGGCCATTTCTTTGAGAGCGGAGAATTTGTTCAAGAAGAGGTCAACCTTAAGTCCCTGATTACATTTGTGGCCCTGCATGTTGCCTTGTTACCCCTTTCCCCCTTAGCACTTTATAACCAGGGAGCCCACAGGGATTAGACTGCAGGGGGGCACAAATACTCTTCTTCTTCAATTTGATGTGTGCTGACATGTGTGCATGTACACTGTATGTGTATGTGTGTGTGTGTGTGTGTGTGTGTGTGTGTGTGTGTAAAAGATAGGAGGAATATTATGTACAGGGATGAGACATGCACTCTGGGCCTTAATGTACATTAGAGGCACATGTGGCATGACTGAAACTGACTAGTTTCTGACACTGGGCAATCAGGATAGGACCGTTATTAAGCTTTGCAGTGAAGTACACAGTGATATGATTACTGCAGACATTTAAACTGCTTTCTGGTGGTTTAGCCTCTTGTCTTTTGCCACTTCATAGCTGTTGAAGAGAACTTGTCCTCCACATGAACCTCTGTAAAAAATCTCATAATTTGCACGTAATTAAAGGGAGACCCATGCTTGATATCTTAGCACATTTTACCCTCAAATGTATCAATGCTATGTACTACAGCAACACATACTATTTGTATTTCCAGACTAGTTTTCACTAATACTAATACATATAATACAGCTTTCTGGTATATGCTTTGCATTAGCTATTTTACATACTATTTTACATGCTTTGCAAATTTGTGGCACTGCTACAGTCTTTAACTTGTCACAGCAACAAGGTCTGACGTTAAACCTGTCGCCCTGTCCCCTGTACAAGTTAGGTTAATTGGCTAATCTAGATTGCCCGTAGGTGTGAATCTAAGCGATTGTCTGTCTCTGTGTGTCAGCCCTCTAACTGATTGACAACCTCTCCAGGGTGTACCCTTCTAAAAGATAGGCAGGTATAACAAATGGACAGATGTGAATTTCGGATTTATGCAAAAGAATTTGTATTCACATGGACATGAACGTGAAACTGCAGTAGCTGTTACACTTCCCTTACCGCCCCAAATCACATTCACTTACAAATGTATCCACTGTATCTTGCAGTCACGAACCTACTGTTTGTTGTTAGCTACTCATTATATTGTTGTGTCATAGCGACGTGATGCAATGTGAAGCAATGTTGTCAGTGTAAGGAATATGTGCTCTGTTGTGTTCTGCCAGTGTTGACCTTTGCATTGTGTATCGCCCAAAAAACAGTAACAGGTACGTTTTATATCGATGCAGTTCTGTGTGTTTGTCAGTGTGTGCGTACCGATTAATATTTCAGGGAGCTAACATAACTGTCACTGTTCGTTCTGGCTAAGATCCTCTGTAACTCTTTTCCTTTCCTCGTTTCTCTCCATCTTCATCGATGTCACTGCTGTCATCGTGCCTCTCGTCTGCTCTCAGCAGACATTCAAGTGTCACTCTGTCTGCCTCACTTTCCTCTCCCAGCCATTTGTTCATGCCCACTGCCCTCTATCCTTTTTCTTTCTGTCTTTCCAGTCATCTGTGCCCTTCCCCCTCATTTTTCTCAATCTCGTCTCAGCCCTCCATTCACCCCTTTTCCCCTGCTCACCAGCCCCATCTGACCGTGCTCTTTCTGTTCTCGCTTTCTCCACCTGATAACAAGCAGGGTAGTGCCATGCTACGCTTCGCTGGCTTCTGTCCCTTTTACACACAAAGAATATGAAAGGTATACAGAGAGATCCAGGACACATACACACACACACACACACACACACACACACATATACAGTATATACCACTGGAAAATGTTTGATTTATCCATTTTCACCATGAGTCATCAGCCGATAGTACCCACGAAGCAATGCAATTTTAAGCTGTCTTTCACTAGCTAGCATTACTGTTAGTAGAAGGGCTGAAACAGCAAAAATGTACATAAATAATGCCATAATTCATGCCCAGATCATTAACTTTTCAGCTTTGCCAGCTCTAGATCCTTATAAAATGTTTTGAATAGATGAAGTCGTTTGAATGGTGAAGTTTGCTGTAGCTAAGGCTGTAAACATGTAAACCATTTACCAAGATGAGGACATGATCTGGACATTTTACAAAAAAGGTAAAGTTGTGATCATTTTACAGTTTAATAGTAAGTGTAGTACTCACAAAAGGTTTTATGAGAAACTTGTTTGATGAAATCACAAGGGTCCATTGACCTTCATGGAAACTTGTAATTTTGATTGTCAATGTTCAAGCTTGGTTCATGATTTAAGTGATAACATAATTTTATGGATCTGACCTGCAGGAAAACAATGTTTGCTTCCATTCTATGAGCAAAATCATTCAAGCTTCTTCAGTTGATTCAAATACTTACACCTAAGAAGCCTACGATCAGATGCAGCCAATTCTTGTCATATACAGCCAGGGATTTGATTGTGGCTCTCAAAGGGAACTTTGTGAGTGGAGAACTAATAATAGTCTGATTAGCAACAGAAGTCTTGCAACCTTATCTCTTCGCAGTACCAACTAAAACCAAATTCATTCTCAATGGTCCCAACACACCACTCATGCTGTTACTTTGAAGTTAACATGCTCAGGAAGAAGAGAGTAAAAGGCACTGCAAATGACTAATTAAAAACATATTAATCGCAACTTTGGATTAATTTCTGACTAATTATTCTGCTGCCTTCTGAAGAAATCATAGCGATAGAAACCGCAGGAGAGAACACAGTCAAAAGATGGCTTTTAATGTGACCTCATTAAGCAATCCATTTTAACAGGCCTATATTATGTAATTTCCCAACCTCTGGTCCAACATTCAAACTATATCTGGTTGAGTGAATCATAATGGGTAGATGCCTTTGGCAGAATGGTAGTGTGAAGAGGGCAGGCTTTCAACTGTCCAGCCAGTTCAGGCCCACATGGCAGGAAAACTCTGCTTTGCTTAAGTTTTATTGAACTGACTCTGAACTTTGACCTTCCTATGAGAGGGGAGGAATAAAAACATTTCCCTGTAAGGACCAAACCAATGACACTGGGAGACAAAAAAAGCACAACCACACTGAAGAAAGGGAGGTTTTGTCCTACATATATAGATTTATTCCTAACATGAGGCTCTGACTGCATATTGTATTTTTGTAACAAGGTTAGAGGCAAGGAAGAAAGTGATGGATTGAGTAAGTTAGCAGAGAGTAAAAGCTACAGAAAGAGAGGTATAAATGCAGTGGTTTAGTGACAGGTCATGCGACGGAGACTTAAAGCGAAGCGAGACAATATGTACAGTAAGTGTGCAAAAGGAGCAGGCAGAGGAGGATGAGGAGGAAGAGAGCGAAGACAAACACAGCAAAGAGAATGAGGAAGCAGCGGTGGTAAGAGGATGAGGAGAGAAGAGGAGGAGGCTCCTGTGGGGTGTAATTAAGGTTCTGAGTCATGTTCGCAGTTGACCGCTAGAACTTGAGAGAGATGAGGGGAGATGCAAGAAAATATGCAATGAGACGGGCTAGAACACAAGGGAAAAGAAAGCCTTAGTGAGAAAAGAGAAACAAAGAAAAAAAGAAACCATGGGAGGGAGGATGATGAACAAGTGAGGACGGTGTGGGAAAAAAAAGAAAATGCTAACTACAGCAGAGCATATGGCATATGGTGATGTGTTTAAAAAAGTAAATAGAGTATAAAGGATACAGGAGGTCTGAAAACTGAAAAAGAGAGAGAACTGAGGGAAATTTGAGCGTCAGCATGGTTGGCAAATGGTTTGGTTGTTGGCACCTATCCATTTCATTTTTCACTGTTTATTTGTCATTCATTCTTTGTAGAGTCCTTGTTTTTAATTTAGGTTATTGATGAAAGAAAACATACTTAACAGTGTTGGCACCTCAGGTTTGATGTTTGATGAGCTCTGGTACTGTAAATCAACCACAGTGTAAGGACAATACATCAATCTAGGCCAAATATGGAACACTACAAGTTGTCCACCGTGAAAGTCCTACTATGAACGCAGCATTGTCATTTGTCTGACAAATTGATTGACCTTTAGTAAACCAATGTTTTTCTTGGTTGCAGGCAGCCCTTGTAGAAAGAGCGAGAGAGACACTGGTGTGTTTCTGCTCATGGCACTGGGCTGTCATGAGACTCTTTTTTGAGGTTTTGAAAAGACAGAGGCACAAGGGGATGAGCCATTGGTAATGCTTTATTGATCCAGATCATTTTGGATAAATATTCAGCTTCTGCATTAGTTAGCCTGTTGTGTGATGGTAATAAAGTAGAAGAATTTACTTTTTTTCAAGGTGCTCTCACCTTTACTAGCTTTTTTGGGAATGTGTTTCTTTCATCTAGTCACAGGAACAGAAAACAAGTTATAATGCAGGTTGATGAAAGCGTTGAGTCATTTGTGTATAGGCTAATACTTAATTCAATTGTATAATAACTGTTCCAAATTTGAAAAGAAATTCAGCCATTGATTGACTCGGCTGTTTAAAGAAAAGCAAAGACAGCTGTGTGGCTTTTCACTGCATCGACACTGTTAAGAAGCCATTAAAGCTTCCATACCAACTGGTTTCAAACTTCAATATGTAAAATCAATGTGTGAGGCAGGCATGATCTGCATAGTGCAACTTTAAACATATTTAGTAATATGACATGCCTTTGAAAGAAGCTGTCTTGGGATTTTCTGGCTCCCACAGGACAGCGAAGTAAAGCCTGCAGAACATCTGCACTCTAAAATTCAACGATGATCCTATTACACTGAGCATGAGTGACACACACAGAGATAGACCCAACCGATGTGTTGTTTTATCTGACATTTGGCCACAGTGGAATGTTCATTAAGATAAATTACAAGTATAAACCCCTATTAATATTCAATTGTCAAACTAACACCAAACCTGATATCATGTCTGATTACAGAGCACTCACTTAAACCCCTGAGACCATGGCAGAGGATGGCAATTTAGCTCCAGTTCAACAAGATGAATTGAAGCATGAAGATGATTTGAAAAGTCACCGTAATTGACGATGACATTCATAGGATAACTGTGTGTTGGCTGCTGTTTCCTTTTCCAAAAGGAGATTTGTTGCTGCGAGCAGTTGGCTGCATCGGTTTGCCGCTGATGCTGAGGCTCCCTCTGGTTCTGTGGTGAGTCAGGTTCCCTGTCGCAATGCATTCTCTACAACACAGACATGCTCCGGGGAGTCCATGACTGATCCTCCCGCTCTGCAGTGCGCTGTTTGTGTGCACATGCATGTGTGACTGTGTGTCTTGTGGGTGGGTGAGAGTATACACCATGGCATGTGTCCTGCAAAACTACGAGAAAGACTTGCATGTAATTTGCGTCTTTGGACCAACAGTACTTAATTCTCAATGCATAAATACACCAAAGCGTGGAAGCGTGTAATTCTGGACACACACTTGGTATGAAATTATGTAATATATGTATGACATGATATATAATATTTTGTACAAAACCACAGAACCAATTAATGAACACTACACACAGAGCAACCCTCCCTCTGCTCTCTCTACATCTTTTCTCGGTCTTGGCCTCAATCTATTCTCATTTCTCATGTTTTAGCTTCACATGGTGCTGGCTGACTACTGTCCAATATATAGTACTATATATATCTCACAGAGTAGTCATATATATTTGCACTTACAACACTCTTGAAATCATACCTGTGTTTATACTATATGCTAAGTATAAGAACTGTTTAGATGTGGAACTTTTAATACTTTCAATCACATGTTCTTCAGGGAAATAAATAGATTTTGCTACACAGAATACAGTATCAGAAGCTATTGTTGTTGTTATTGTTAAGCGATTGTTAGCACTACAGAATTCTAATAGTTTAAAGGGCCTCATTTTCCCTGGTACACAACAGTACTATTCTTACAATGTGTAATGAGTTAAATTTAAAATATTGCAACAGTACTCTGCATTGATCGACTTAATGGAGTACTTACAAATGAGTACTCTGATAGACTGGTTTTGAAAAATGGCATCAGTGCACCCCTAAGTGAATGCATCACTCTCTGACAGGAGTTAATTAATTTTACATGACAAACGCACAGTTGAATTTTAGATGCCGTTGTTGGAATTATTCTACAATATGATGCATGACTGAACCTGGATGAAGTGGATATCGTTTTAACTCATCAGCATTGTTATAGCACTGAAAGATGCAGCTTCATTGTCCTGTCTTTAAAACGCCTCATTTTTCTCCAACAAGCTTTTCACACCTGACACTTGGATGGGCAGGTTGACGTTCGCTGCCTGAGTTTAGATGAGTCTGTTTCATCCTTGAATGTTGTTTTCATGCTTGCTATAATTGACTGCAAGATTGCATACAGCTACTTCTTTTTTTTTTTTTTTTTTTTTTTTTTTACAAAGTACAGCTTCTTACTGTCTCTTTAGTTGGAAAAAATGGATCTTATATGCCAGTCTTACATCCTTATATTCATTCCAATCCATTCTAGCTTGTACCTGTCATATTGGTGACAGTTTGGCTCCCAGGAGCCTATTGTCAGCTCCTCCTGTCATATGTAATATACCACTAGCAACAAGCAACTGCTCTGGTCCACCAGGCAGAAATTCTGCACTATATTAATTTGAGATACAACCCTGGGATCTCATAGCTTCAAGATGGTGGCAATTAAAATCTCTGCTATTCCTACTCACTGAATGATTATTTATAAACCGTGACCTGACCTGATTGTTGACCCGTCTCTGGCCTAACCCAATAAAACCATCAAGCTTTTAAACTTTCAAACCCAGTGGATAACTTAATGTGTGAAAATAAGAAGTATGCATCAAGTGATTCACCGTTTTAGGCAGCCCAATACAAACACTGTCTAAACGAGGTATGTTTAAAAAGGCTATAATTTATTTTCGAAAGAGAATTTTGTTTACTCTCACGACTGTCACAGCATCGTTTTTGGCTGCAGACACACAAGGTCGGTGAACTAGCTGGTGAACATAGTGGATGATTTAGCAGCTAAAGAGACAGATATTTCCCTCATGAGAATGTCTAGCTAACTTAAAAATTGATTATACTGATGTTGGGTTCATAACTTGTTTCTTTTGCCCCCGAGTGGCTAAAAATGGAAACCTGAAGATTTCACACGCATGTCAAGTAGACCCAGAGAAGTATGCAGTGATGATTAAGTGTACAGTAAAAGTTAAGCATTTTTCCCCCATGACACTCTGTTGTGAGATCCCCACTCAAATTGTAGGTTGAACTGCCACAGCTCAAATAACCTTGTTTGAGGGGATTTTCACTTGTCACAAGTACGCAACTGCATATTCATGACCATATGTAGAGAATAAGACACCAAAATTCTCATATAATCCTTTCATGCTCTCCAGTCTATGTACTCTTCTTACGTCTGTAGAGAAACCACTCAAGTGGTAAATTGCCTCTCAAGAAATGCTTGTCCTAAGATAAGTGAAGGAGTTTAGGGGTGAAGGAGATAAGTGGAAGGAAAAAATTACACAGAGGAGTTAACATTAAACAGTTAGGTTACCTCAATGTCTCTTTCGTGACTCCTCCATCCCCACAAATCCTCGTTTACATTTCCTATTCTTTATCTCAATGTTGTATCCTTCCTCCTTAAACCAGCTTATTGATCCAAGCAGATAGTGTGACAAAGGCAGAGAATGAGGACCCAAAGGCAGTAAGCAGACAGGAGACTGAGGTAGTTTCTCTCTTCAGGATTTTCACTAAAGGTTTGAAGCAGCAAGGAATGAAAATGCAGACTAGCCTAAATAAAAAAAAAAAAAAAAAAACTGCCTGGAAGCTCAGTACTATAGCCAGTGATATCTATATATAGTGTATTCAGAAAGACTTTTAGAGTGTGTAATGCATGCATGTCATATGTAACCACATGCACCATTTTAATAATTATGTACACAGTAAGTAGTATCCCTGTCTTGTGGAGACTGGTAAAGACTCCATCTGGGGAGTACCTGTTTAGGTATGAAGGTCATAAGCCCTCTGTCACTCTGACTCCTGTCAGCTGGGGTATTGGTGTGCATGTAAATGCAATACAATAGGTGTTTTTACCTTTATGTACACGATGAAGACAGAGGAAATGATGGTAAAATATAGTGTTTTTCGTAGACTTTGATTTGATTTGTGCATCTTCGCTGTCAGTATTTCCAGGCGGCGACTCCGTGTAGGTGACTTTCCTTCTGTTGTTTGTGTGTTTGTTGAACACTTCAAATGCAATACCTGTTTTGTTGTGTCTTGGAGCCAATTCAAACATTTACGTGGCCACAATCATTCAGTCTGTAAAGTTATCCAGTATCACACATAATATGTGGTTGGAATATGACAATATGCATTACTATGTTTGGATGACTTGCATAAACAGAGCTTCTGTTTGCACAGCTGTCATGTGTGCTGCGACTGCTTATAATCGGTGTCTTTCAAAAGTCATCTGCAGTTTTTCATGAAGTTGTGTGAAACACGGAGACGACGAGAGAGCATTGCATTTGCCTGTGTGTGTATGTACACTCATGGGTGCACATGTGTTTCCGTCTAATTACAGTGCATGGCAGCTGAAACCTTTACAATGCCCCTTCAACTGCGTAAATTATCATAATCATGTTTTTTTAGAGTAGTCTGACTTTTTTTTTTTCTCCTCCAATCTGCCCTCTCTTTCATCCTATTGCTCACTCCCCTTCCCTCTCTTCCTCTATTGGTGTTTTTGCAGCAGCGAGGTAATTGCAGTCTACACACACATACACACACTGGAGGCCTCGCATGGAGAAATAGAGCACATTAAATATTTATGTGGGCACTCTGAGAGGTTATTCCTCCCTGAAATTTTAATGTCACTTCGCTGGTAGAACCTGGAGAACATTATATACGTATATACATACAGCCTTAGGCCAGAATTGGATGAAAGATGCTTTACGAACGTAGGATGTTTTGTCATCTGATCTGCCACCGTTCAAATATGTCACCATAACCATATTTGACAGTGACGAGTAATCCCTAAACGATAGTGCAAAACATTACCACTGAAGTAATCTACTTTGTTTAATGTATTTACTTGCTATTTTAAATGCATTTTAGTAAAAGTAATGAAACATATTCTTCTGCATATATAATATATATATATATATATATATATATATATATATATATATAATAAACTTGTATGAGAAAGATTCAATACTAATAAGGAAAATAATTTAAATAAATTGCAAATGTGAGCCATCTGTTTCAAAACTCAATGAATACCTCCATTTAATTTAATAAAATTCATATAAATGCAGCTGCTTGGCTGGCATTGTTCTGATTAACCTTTTCTTGTTATAAATAGAAATAAAAACAATAAAAACAACAATAAAACTCTATCTTGAGAATGAAACTATGAAAAATAAAGAAAAAAGAGCTAACAAAATATATAAATAAATAAAAAGTCCTATTTGTATTTATTTTATTCTATTTATTTGAACATCATCAGGTCCCACTAAGAGGACAACAAGGTCTATGACCATGACAGCCTGTCAGCTGGGGTCCATAGCGTGATGAGCTTCAAGTGGAGCATGACAGGCCTTGCAGTGGGCTGGATGGTGCAGCCTTCTGGGAAGGTCGGTTGCAGGGAGGGGGTAAGAGAGGTAAAGGTTAGTCATGATGCAACAGGGAACAGTGGGATTTAGGACAGAGAGTTCACGTGATGTGAATGTAGAGGGTTACAATAAACGTAATTACACAAAATCCTCGGTAATTACTGGTAAAAAAAGTAAGGAAGAAATTAATAAAACATGAGGTGGATAATGAGAACAGACTCCCAGTTCTAGAGGTAACTTTAATGCTTGAATATCTGTAAATCTACTTCTTTCATGAAGGCTCTGTTTGGTAAAATGTGCTATGACCTATTTTCTTTGGGTTGGGAATAATTCCAGCAGAGTGTGGATGGAGCCAGACAGACAGAGAGGAAAATTATTGTCACAGTGTTAATATAGACATGGCCTCAAACAGGTACCACTGATATATGTAACTGTGATTGTGACACACACACACACACACACCAGGAAAGACAATACATTTTCAAACAAAATTATCCACCCAGACACACAATACTCAACGAAAAATGTTAAACCTTCAATTTTTTAAAATGTCATGAATGACTCTTTCTGCACAACCACTATGTACTGTAGCTATACAGACTGCTGGTCTATTAGTGGATTGACTAGAGAAGCTCAGAAACTGAACTCAACAGTGCACAATAATTTCTCTACACTTCACACCCAAGATCAAACTCTATGTTTCTGAAAGAGATTTTGGTCCCATTTGGCTATATACAATAAAGTATGGATATCCCACACATCCATGAAACAATGCTGATACAGAAACACATACAAAATATTTTGCACTACTACAGACTTAAAAAGCACAACCAGGAACACACACCTAAACACACAAAAAGAATGTAATTGATCAACTGCAGCCCTTAGCTGGAGGATGTGTCACAGTACGATAACCCATGTGGGATTAATGGTATCAGATAGAACATAACACCATATGAGCTCCAGGAGATGAGGCAGTGGTGGTATGTTATGAGTCCTATTAGTTGCTATTGCACATATAAAAATGCATGAAAGAAAATAATGAGAAAAGTAAAAAAAAAAAAAAAAAAAAATCCAATAAAAGCTAAATCAGAAAAGTTGAGCCTGTGAAGGGAAGGAAATATATGGGAACAGATTTTAATGCAAATCACTGTTTTTGAATTTACATGCAAAAGTGGAGCTAGGCAAGAAATCAACCTTTTCTCCATTTCAATTGTTTGGCATTTTTTTGTTAAAGCCTAATTGAATAACCACAACTAGACAAGCTCAAATCTGCATTAAAACAACATCGCTAACTTTTTCTACCATAAAATAACAAAATTTAATAATTTTGAGGAAACACTGACACATAGATACAGAGCCACCAAAATAAAGCATAGCAAATATACTGCTGAGATCAACTTAAATAACAGTGATCATGACCCAATGTGTTATTGTGATAATGTGAAAAATTAAATTGGTGTCTCGCTGTACAGTGCACAAATACCTATCTCTTTAAAATTACTCAAATTCAATGATGCTGAAATTTAATCATTTTATATCAATTCAAGAATCAACTAATTTGATCCTGACAGTTGTCGTAATTACACAATCTCTGGTGCCCTCCTTCTTTCCAATGCATGTATAGATTTAGTTGTTACTGAGTTCTATTATGTAACATTGGGTAGCCTCAGTTTATGTGTGCCACGTGTCATTTATCTCTTATATATATATATATATATATATATATATATATTTATATTATCATATATTTGATGCTTTTGGATAATTACCTTCGAGTCAGAATAGGCCACGGTAGCATACAATAATGCTTGCTTTCATTTCTCTTGTGACCTACATGAATTATCACATGGTTGAGGTTAACAATGGCTGGTCCATTTCTGCTCCACCGGAGCAACCACTTATGTCTGTGTCCATATCTGTGTGTGTCATTAGATCAAATACAGTAGCAGGGATGACATTTTAAACAAATTAGCATTATAGTAACAAATAAAATATGTGAAAAATATGAAGTAATACAAAAACAACTGCAAAGAAACCATAACCTTAAATTACACTGAGTTCTCACTGATTCTAAAGTTACTTTTCAGACACTGTTTTACTTCTCGTAGCTCTCTGGTGGCAAAGAGAGAAATTCCCAAATCATTACTCCCTGCTCATGGCTAAAAGCACTTATTATATGTATTGCATTATTGCGACATGACAATTTGCCCAAGGGTTTGACATGAAAAGCACTCAAGTGAAAAGATATCTGCCTAACGCTTGCTGTGATGCGTGTAGTTGGGTTCCTTTGAGCCCCAAAGAGGTTGAAGTGGTACTAGTGGATAAATCTGTTAATTTATGTAGTATTGATCAAGTATTTTCTTAGTCTTGAGAGACAGTACTGAGATTTATTGTTTAAGGGTCTTGCAGGTACAATTATGTGCTTGTCTTTGCTAATGGCCTCTGTGTGCATAGTTGAGACAAGAACAGCTGTTACTGGCCAAACATACTGTACATCAAGTTTCAAGCAAAGCTCCTTGGTATGTGAGTGCCTTTTGGTGATTACTTAGAGCCTGCTGTTTATAAGCCTGGGTTGTTTAGTGGCTGAGCTGAAGTCTGACATTGCTACGCTTGAGTCAACATCTCTGAGCTCCCGATATATTCGTCTACGTGTGTTTCTGTTTTTTTTTATGAGGTGCTGATATTCTGCAGCTATACTAAAGAAACTGTGTTGGCAGTGACAGAGTGTGACTGCAGTTATTTGACCTCAGAATCTGATGGATCACTGGAGAGCAATAGCGTCGCTGAAGCTGGGGTTGAACAGGTCTCTGGCCACATGCGCAAACACCTACACATAGTATGCTGAATCATACTGTATAGTCCCCTATCTTCCATTCATCCCTTTTGTAATCCACATCCTCTCTCTCACACACACACACACACATCCACCAGGGAGATCACTAAATATTATTTCATAAAAGCAGGAAGCCGAGGAGTTCAAAAGGGTTGATGTTTTTATTCCCTCAAAACATCCCTGCAAGTGTTGGTGTTGGTTGTTATATAAACAGCCTAACACTAAATACTTTTTCTTGGCACCAGTTACACCTTATGAAAATTCAGAAAATGATACCATGCATGTCTAATGCAGTAGCTACAAACTCTTCATCTTTTGCATTAAAGTCAGATGCATTATATTATGTCTTACTTTCTGACCTTTACTTACAGTGGTTGTCAAAAGTAGCGATACTTCAAAATGATACAATCTGCTAATTTTTTATAGATTTGATTGTGTCTAAAGTACTGAAGAGACAGAGAGAGAGATGTTATCTAGTATTACAGTATGTTAAAGACACTGGTCCAAAGCGTGGACCAGGTAAAGCAACACTGAACACTGCCAGTGAATTGGTACCACTTTGGTTTCGACCACCTACATCAGTATCAGCAAATGTCCTCCACATGTGAATACCTGCTGCCATTGAGTGAAAAAAATTCAAAATGTGTTATTTGGGCAACTTTATAAACACACAGCTATTAATGTTTGATACAGTGAAAGAGAAACATAAACAGATGGAGTGAAAGCAGTTGTGGTGTAGGTGAAGGACAGAGACGGTATCAATTGAGGTACTGAGTATAGTTTTTCAATACTAGTATCGTATCAAAGTTTAAAATTCTGGCATCCTGTCTACTTATTACTTACCCATACTTTGAGTTTTTACATGCAGGGGTTGATCTGCAGCACTGAGTGGTGACTTGCTCCTTCGGTCCCCGAAGAGCTGATCCAAAAAAGTTCACTTGAGTTTTTCATTGAAATGGAATGACACTTGTCATGATGGCAGGGACTCCCTCGAGAGCAAGTGCCAAGGGGAAGTCAATGAGGACATGTTAACGACTAATGAAACACAGCTTAGGCCTGGAGGGAAAAGGGTTATTGCTGGCCAGATGAGCGTCTGAGGGCATCTGGTGGATAAGAGGAGAATGGCAATGATTGGTGATGGCAAGAAAATACATGATAATGGGGAAGAGAGGTGACTGAAGGTTGGACTGAGAGAGAGGAAGAATGAGCCAAAACAGGACTGAGGAGGATATTGTGACAATTAGTCTGAAACGCAATTAAAGCTGTAGCGCTGAAAGGCAATTACGAGTTAGTCTTCTTTATAGAGTTTTAACTCGTGATTTGGAAAACAATGGGCAAACAATAAAACGGACTAATTATGCAGTTTGACACTGCTGATACCAGCACAGTTGCTCACGATTGAAATGCAGCCAATACCAGCGGAAATCTGACACAGAAACGCATGCAGGCACACGTGTACATAGCACATTATCCACTTCATGCCTTACTAGATTCCATGTTCGCCATCTCATCGCTGATCCTGTCTTCCACTAACAGACACTGAAACACGTGCATACACACTGAGCTGAATCAAATGTAGCCGAGGACACACATGGGTGACTCTTGCATAATCAACGGGGCTATGAGCAAATATGTTTAAAAACACATTCAACATTAATCACATGCCATTTTATATTAAAGCACAATGAATAAAACATCTGGCAGAATCCTGAATGCTCATTCTACATAAAAAATGCAGTAGAGGGCCCTTCCAACAGGTTTTTAATGAGCCTGATTGGTTGGAGGAGCCGTGTGAGTGAGTCTCATTCGTTTGTGTCATGTTGTTAAGACATGTTGGCTGTATTTCATGGCATATTTGTATTTGAGCACTGCTGCCGCTGCACAATTTAATATCTTTGTTGCACTGTTGTCAGCAGTAGCAGAACTCCACTGTGATTATCAGAGGTAATTACAATAACAATACATGACAATTATCTCTAAGATGCTGTAGAGCTGTATAATTAAACTGCTATTCTTACTTATTGTAATTAGTATGAATGAAGTGACACAGCTGTATGGAGGAATGATTGTTGTATGGGCATTGGGAAATTCAATTTCACTGTTAAAGCTAACGCTTGGTATCTGTGTTTGTATATTTCTTTGAAGATATATTTTAAAACTGATCCTACATCTTACAGATATGCCATTATAAAGAGGCGACACCTAGAGTGCTTACCTCGGGCTTCTGTATACTCTGTAATGCATTAGAGATTCACACATTAACGCATTTAATGATAAAACCACTTTGACAGTTATTTACTTAGGTGTTGCGCACATGTACTTCCTCGCACTGAAAAACAGCAGAGTATAATGTTCAGTTCTCAGATAGACTACATTAGAAAGTGGTGTAATAGGCGCGCCAGTTCTCCGTGGGAGTAAACACACCCATCTAAAAACAGAGAAATTATAGTGTTAGGTCACAAAAGGGAGAGGGGCTGAACAAGGTCAAGCGCAACGGCAATAAAAACAAATCCCAGTCAGCCAGCATCAACAGTAGTGAGACTGTAACATGACTAAGAGTCAACAGTCATACTAGTGGCTCTGTATTTAGGTGCAGCAGGGCTTTGAGCTATATGCTAACACCCGAATTCTAGTATACAGTGACAATGCTAATGGTTTTGCAGTGTTTGTATGTATCATTTATGGCTTTTGTCTCTTGATCTCTGGTTGCTATGGCTGCCTATAGTAAACACAAGTCGCCTTCATTCAGTCTACTATACTTTCATATACACATTCATATTTTATGACCTGACAACACCACACCACAGATTTTGGATTAAAAAGTCTTAATTAATCAAATTATAATAGATCTTTTCACCCAACTATGTAAAATATGATGATTTTATTAATATAATTTGTAATAATTGCACAATACAGTTGCACAATACTAACTGAAACAAGCTGAAATGAGCACAGAACATTTCACGTGTGGTGGGCTTGCTGAAAATGTTCTTGAGCTGTTGAAAACAGGATGAAAACAGACAAACTGACTGATGGCATAGATTCCCCATTAGCTGCACTTTGCTCAGCAGCCGAATGTACGAGAGGAGACTATGCAAGTAGTGATTGAACTAAAGAGAGATAAGAAAGGCTTATGGGATGGGAGAGGTTTAAAAAAGCGAAAGAGGGTGGAAAGGAAGGATGAAGAGACATTTAAATGAGTGTTAATAGTTTTATAACTGCACAGGGTGGTTCCTGACATGCTTTTAACGCGGGAGCTTGGATGACACATATTCAGAGTAATTACATGGTGCCACGGAGGGCTTTTAAATCCTTACCAGCAGTAGCTGACAGAGCCGTAGTTGTTGGTTAGACAGAGAGAACATCAGAGTCAGATACTGTTCATCTTACTACTGCAAACGAGGAGAAAGAAGTTGACAGGCTGTTTTGGTGTAGTTGTATTACTCCGAAAATGTTGTTTCAAGGTCACCATTAATTAATATATTTTGATATTTTCTCATGAAAATATCATTACAATTCTTTCCTAGCCCTGGATCCACCTCACATGTGCTCCACACTCACTTTAAATGAAGTGTTACTCCATAACCCGGAGAAACAGCCTATATATATTTGCTCCAGTCCCACGAAGACTAGTGGAGCCCTTGTGGGTGTTAATGATTAAGATGCATATTTAATTCTGTACAGGAATTCACAGCTGTCACCAGCAGACCATTGATTTATTTCTCTGACTGCTTGTTTCACGAGCAATCACCCACAGTATTACTCTAGTGTTAAAAGATGAGGGTGCAAGATTTTTTTTTTTTTTTTTTTCATTTAGTGGTTTATTTGCACCTTCTACTTTGAGCGCAACGGATAAACTAAGGAGGCCGCACTCAAAAATGCAAAATGTCCTATTTGGAGCCTGTGTTGTGTTTGTCTGTAGAAACATGGTGGTTCAGCATGGCAGACTGTGGAGGAGCAGTGTCTGTAGATATAAAAGTGATATAAAAGTATTTTAAAGTGATTATACACCAATGAAAACATAGTTCTGCATATTTATATTCCATTTTGGCCATATTGTTTAAATAGAGTAGCTCTTTCACATCTGTAACTGTGGCTCCCTGTGATTCAGCACAATGCAGTGTAGTCTGCCAGAACAAAGATGAAGAGATAAATGAGCAAGGCTACCTATAATGGATCATTAAATGGTTAGAGATATTTTTAGCATCACTTTCCTACACAACCTTTTGTATTCTTTGATATCATTATTGTCAATGGGTGGCATTAACTTTAAATTCTCACTAAATATCATCTATGTCAGGGATATACTTGTCATTCTCAGAAGATGATGCTGATCATAGTTTATATAGTAAGTTGGTTTCTTTGAAGTTATATCCATTTACAGCCACATCTAGGTTACTGCCTTATTAATAGGCGTTGCTCTTGACCTCCTTACTCTTCTGAAGTAGCTTGGTTGAAACTTCCTCCTCTACTATTTGCATCGACTTCTGAAAAGTCACTATGATGGATGTGTGATCAACAGAAAGGGTGATACTGTAGTATCACTTCTGAATCTTGAGAGATTTCATGTAGTTCTTTGAGAGCGCCTCTCACCACTTGAGGATTGTTCACAGAGTCTGTAAGCCTGGCAGAATGGACCCTATACATGTCCATGTCCTTCTCCCAGCTGTCACTAAGCCATTTGTTGCTTTCTGTAAATGGTTCAAGGCAACTTACCCACCACTCCACAAAGATTTCTCATCACTACCCAAGAGATCTTCTTCAGTATGGATTCTTCTTGTAAACACAATAAAAACAGCCTCATTTGAAGGTACCACAAGATCCAAGCCAATGCTCAATTCACAGGTTGGTTCCATAATTTGTATATAATGCAAAAGCAAAATGGGAATGGCTGTTACCCCTTTGCATTTTTCATGGTTACTTCTCAAAGAGCAATGGATACAATAAATTATTAATATGTTGTTTTTTAGAAAAGTGATTTATTTTTCCTTCTGGCCTTTTTCCCCCTTATTTTTGTGCATACACCTCATGCCTTGTTTACATGTGCGAATTCATAAAAGTTTCAAAGGCAGTAGGGATGTTTGCAGAGACAAAAGCAAGTATTAGGTCTTAGTGTAGCCATCGTTTTCTATTTTATTATCATGTCAAAATATTGCAACAGTTCTCTCTGGTTTTCGCATGGGTGTGTCCACAAACCACACGGTACACAGTTTTCATAGAAACTATTTATTCACAAGAAAGTAGTTCCATTAAAAGCTGTAGACATTGTGTTCTGGACATGTAGATTGTGGATGCATTAATACACACACAGTTAATCCTCTTAACTTTCATCACTTTTGATATATCATTCTTCTGCTCATATTCTTGTGGACAGTTAGTTCCTCCAACGAGGGGGCTACTGTCATTTCCTCCCAGCTGTGTGTGTGTGTGTGTGCACATACTGTATGTATGTGTATGTTTGAAAGATATGAGGTTAAAGGGAGATTACAGTAAGTCTCATATTCTCTGGTTAATAAAAGCTGTAGAGTTCCCACAAAATTTTGCTTTGATAATCTGCTCTTTTATGTCTTTAATTTTCTTTGTCTCTTTTATATATGCACACAAAGGGAAAAAAAACACAATGTAGTAACACAATGAGAGATATAGGCGTGAAAGGGCACACACAGATAGAAGGCAGGATTAACTGTTAGTTTAAAATGCAGAATGGATATTCAAGGGTTAATCCAGCCCCCTAATCCTTAGGCGATAAAGAGCTTAACATGGATGGGTCAGAGTTATGGATATTCAGAAATATGGGATATTCCTATAGCTGCTGAGTTTGGCTTACACTCAGACAATGAAAAAGGCAACAATGAAAGGGGTAAGAACAAAATGACATGAAGACAAAGATGATGGGAAAGAGCAACACGACAGACACAGAGAGGAAAATTGCTCAATTTGGGGATGTTACTTATGTATGTAATTTAAAATAAGTCACCGTGTTCTGTGGTTGTCACACGGGACATGTACAGTGGTCTCCTGGGTGTTGCTTTCACAAGCCAGTCTCTAAACACTTCATTCAATATTCAACTGCATATCCAGTCCCTAACACGTCTTTATTTTAATGAAGACAATGAGTTTATAGTTACATTTTTCTGCCTGTACAAACTGTCTTTGTCTACCTTTATAAAATCTCTCACATTGTGTAGTGTGATGAGTAAATACCAACCTCTGCTGTCAAAACATGACCAACCAGCACTTTGAATGTTACAAATCCCTGGCCATTTCTCCCTTCAGGTTCAGAAAACTCCATGGTCATTCCTTGTCATCCCTATCATTAATTTTGTATGTTCAGTAAAGAGTTTGCTCACACTAGCGTCAAACATCTCGACTCCCAATGGAACGATGACTGAGGCAGACGTGTTTGACGTTTTTGTGAGTCATCAAGTTTTCGACCCCCCCCCCCCTTTTAAGTACCCATCTGTGCCTTTGTGCCAGTGCTCTCAAAACACTGAAAGGTTTTAATGGAGAGTACAAGCGGCCAGTGGTGTGTGTGTCATGAGGGGAATCCCACAAACTCTCACAATAGGCAGCTCAGGTGCTTTATAGCTCTCAGTGCATGAATAATTGAATTACAGGACCCAGCCAACGACAGGGTAGAGTAGCACATATAGTATAGTATAGGCTATGTATAGAAGTACACACCACACACTTACACACACACACACACACACACACACACACACACACACACACACACACACACACCTACACACACATTTTCAGTGGCAGTCCAGTGCTACATATTATCCATTATTGAAATTATCCCACTGAAGACATCTTGGACACATTTTTAATTTTTAATTACAAATTTATTGCAAATATAGAAATAGATCTTTTGTACAGAAATTGCAAAGGGAAAACATGTCAATATCAGCAACAAATAATTAAAGAAAGAAAAAAAGCCAAGAATTGTTCCCATCATCCAAACCTTTGTTTTGTCTTTCCCTTTTGGTCTCTAAACATGAACACGTGTAGAGCTGAAACCAGAGGGGAGAGTCACATTAGATTTGAATAGAATATGACCATGGGACTTTTAATTTGATACAATGATGGCCCATTTTTAGCTCTTGCCTTTTAAGACTAAAAGACCTCGTGAAACCTTCCACCTGGCAAGAGCTGTGTTTTGACACAAATGTTACATGCATGGCTGAACTAAAATCACACGATATTGATGTGAGGATTTGCTTTGGTCCTTGGCCTTAGGGATCACACAGATGGTGGTTATAATTTAGCACTTCAGTAATTATACTGTACATTACATGGTTGTGTTGTACTGGGCAGGATCATGGAAACTACTGCTGTTATTTTTTAAGGGGCTGTCCATACTATTTATAGCTATTTTCAGCTGGCGCAACCTGTAAGACAGTGACGTGCCTCTACTCTCAGTTCCTTAAGATTATATTGTATTGGAAAAAAAAATAGATCTCTAAAATAAAAATAAAATGCCACTAAAGCAAAAAAATCACATTGTATACTGTCTGTACTGTATCTTTCCCAGATGTTTTTTGATATCCAATCACATTATACAGTGATATCTCAAATAGTTATGGAAAATCGTATCCTGAAACTCAAAGGAGTTGGAGCTCAATTCACTTATTACTGACTAAGCAGATTTTGACATCCCTAATCCTTCCTAAATAACAGATTTATTTAGGCTCAGAGTTTCTGCATCGTGTGTACATAGAGGTTGAATACATTTGTCGCTTCAAGGCCAAGACACTACAGTATTAGCTTTTGAACAGATCAATCCCCCGACATTTAATTTCCCCAATGTGCCCCTCTTCCTGGCCTTCTGTCTATGAACCAACAGCCATTTTTAGAGGCCGCTGTGTTTTCAATCTCTGGCACTGATGAGGCCAATCATTCTGGCTTTGCGAGTACCACAGCACTGAATTGCATGTTTGGAACAGCAATGGATGCCCGGCCTCTGATATGTGTAACACTGATCGGAATGATGTGCTTCTGACACTGAACAGCATCTGCTCTCACTGCAATGAGGCTTTAAAAGCAAGTTTTACATGCTCTGCGTGTAGAGTACAGAAATGGGAGCTCTTACTTATGCCCCGTTTTTAATAAACAACTGTCTTGTTGCAGTGCAATTTTACCCAATTAAAACATCAATCCACAATCTGCCTCATGATATAATATAGCGTAGCCGTGTTGACAAAATGAGGAGCGGACTTAGCTCAGAGGTTAATGCATTTCATTTCCTCTTTGTAATTGACATGAGGAAGCCTCTTAAGGTTTTGGCAAAGACTGTGCCACAAAATAAGCTATATATGTCGGTTAGAGAGTCACGTATTATCACTGCAGAATGTAAACATAGCTATGACTTATGGCTTGCTGTCATTGCATGAACCCTAATGTAATAACTAATGTATCAGCTGAACTGCAATAGGTGTTACTAACACATTATTGGATGTGTGCCATATGAAATGTACTCCGCCTCTACACTGTCCAGTGGAGCACGTTATACTTAATTTCTTTCTCTCTGTGTACATACCAATTTATTGAAATTTTATTTTTCAAAATATATATCAGACGTTTTTCAGTGCTGTGGAATATAAACATTCATCTTTTGAGGACTTCATAATTATAATGGCTTTAGAGGTAACACATTTAGTGGCACAGCAGTCTTTTCTTTTTTAGTCAAGCTGAGATACTCTCATGTTTGCACATACAAAACATGTGAACTAGACTGTATAATAAACTAGTCTAATGAAAGACTGATTTACAACTGCCTGGATTTATGGTGAATTCAATGAACTAGTTGGACAGAAAACCAGCAGGCTCTGAGAGCAGAGGATGTAGAATGAAAATCACTGATTTACTTAACAGCAAGTGGGCTGATGCTGAGGGAGTTGCTAATGCTGCATTTATTTGCCAGTGGCTTGTAACTGATGGATCGGGATTATGTAAAGACCATAAGACAACCCATGGTGTGTGTGATTGCGATTCAACACACTCTTCTTTCCCACATGTTTTCTACTATGTCTTTAAATATATATATAAAAAACAAAAACAAAAGTATGGATCTTTTTCCTTAAAGAAGAAAGACAGAAGTAAAGAGTTAAGACAAAATACAACCACAAACTGCAACAGGGCCCTGCCTCAAGACAGAAAAGATAGCTTTGCATTGTCTTCCATGGTGAATAATCTTTGTAATGGAGAAGAATAGAGTGGAGTTTCTCATAACTGATGAATGTAAACACCCACCAGCAGCCCACTTTGCACTGCACACTCCAGCCTATGGCTAAAAGAGTAGGATTTGCAGTGTCGGTATACAATACAATCACCCAAATGAAAACCAATAGGTAAGAATGTAAATATAAAACATCACAGAGAATAAAAAAACGGCTAAAACCTAAATGTTCAAATCAAAAGGTACTTGACAATACTGTATTTCAGGCCCTACAGTTTTTGTTTTCAATGTACGTCCACTCATTGTACACAACAATATATTTTTGTCTCTCAAAAAATACAGGGAATCATGCAAATATAACAACTTTTCTTTTATGTAGTACACTATGTTAAGCTTTCTCTGTTCTTAAACCTTTATAACATATATCATTGCACGTACTAAAAGTCAATCCCGTGGTTCCCCGATAACCAACCCCCCCCCCCCCCCCCCCAAAAAACCCCAAATAAAAGAAACAAAGACAGCCAACTGAAAATAGAGAAACACACAGACATATCAAGAGATCAGGCTGAGTATAAAACATCCATAGAAGCATTTTTTTTAACCTTATAGCATTTTTTTTTCTTTTATCTAGTGTACAAAATTCACAGATATTTCACAGATTCTTTAAGTCCTTTGTCCATCTTTGGAAACTAAACCTTGCAGAGTTAATGCATATTGTGTCAGTCTAAATAAACATTTCTCTTTTTGTGTGTGTAAAAACGAACAGGTGGCAAACATTAGCCCGAGTTGGCTTACTCACAGGATTTTCAAATGCTCTTCTGCTCAGAAAACCTTTGATTTAGAAGTATCAGAGGTTTCTCAATGTTAAATGCTTTTGTGTACAATGCATGTGTGTTTGAGATAGGATCGTACGTAGGCACACCTTTATTTCTCAATTCATGAATTTGGCATTGTTGTTCAGTAACAGATCTAAAAACATATTTGATATCCAGCCACCCATTTTAGGTGTCAGTGAATGCTTTCCATATAAACATACTCCACGAGGCTATTCATTTTCAGATTTTTTACAGCGCTTGCCAGTTGAAAAGGCAGCGTTGGCACAGTGCACAGCCTGTCAGAGCTGCCTCATAGTGTGAGGAGTGACCAAGAAATCAGTCACGCCAAGACATTTTATTTGTCTCAGCTGACTTCCTTTTTTATTCTTTAGATAAACAGAAATTCACATTTCAGCAAACACAAAAAAATGACATGCATTTATTTATTTATTTTATCATGTAAGCCCTTCTGTGGCTATCATGAGGAGATGTGCAGTATAGTTCACCATTTATCAAATTTGGCACATTATCCACACAGGCTAATCTCCCACACAGTAAGCTAATAGACTAGACTATTAGACAAAGGTATAAAGATACCAAATGAAAGGATTTGCAACCCACTGTCTGTGCTAATAATTCTCTGTCACCTGCCTTAAGATTAAGTGGAATGAAGCTGTCTTCTTGAAGGCTTTAAAGCGGGGCAGGTTTCAGTTGTAAGAAATGCTGAAGTTTCAGTTTGGAGGAAATGTTCCCACGGTATGCTTTCGTTATGCATGCGTGTGTGTACGTGTTTGTGTGTTGTGCTTTATTTGAAGCGGCACACTGACTGCACACTGAATCTTTTATTGCGTTCTTCTTTCTGAGACCTTGCCCATTACCTGCCTTTTAGAAAGAAATCGTTTTGGTTTAGTCAGACTGTGACTCACACTGACTCACTTTTTTCTGTTCCATTTTTACCCTCTACTCTTGTTGTGTTGTCTTGTGCCTGTGTTGGGAAGGGGAAGGGAGCAGAAGGAGAGAAAAAAAAAAAAAACATTTAAAAATCTAATGTTCATCCAGCAGCCTGGAAAAAAATACTTTGCTGTTGCTGTGAATGAGTCGACATGGGTTATTAAACATGTGTATGTTTTCCTGAATGTGACTAATTTATTTTAACGACACCTCATGCACTTCTTTGCAAATCTCTCTTTCTGTTTATATCATCCTCTTGGTTAGGTTTATATATTCATCATATGAATTTGTGCATTGCAATTTACTAAATAATTGAAGTGGTCGATCCTGATCCAATCCACAGATTTCTCTGTATTAGTAATTAGTATTAGTACTGCATCCTCAGATTACCCTCAAATGATGATGATCGCACATTAAGGCAATGTCTCACTTTGACTGTGAGTGCTTCAAGGACAGATCACATGGGTAAAAAAAAGCACAGTGTCATGGGAAGACTAAAACCTTTTACTATGGTCTTTACTAATGGAAGCATTTCATTCCTTTAGTAATTTAGAAACCGATAAGACATAAATACCACACCCAATCTTATGTCCTAAGAGTCTGGAGTTCAGTTTAATTGGGCCAGACTTTAAATATAAGGAAGCATGAATGGATTAACATGTTAGAAACTGAAAGTGTCTGCGATTTTCTGGGGTATACAGAGATAGGGGGAAGCAACCAGCCTCCCACAAAAGGATTAAACATTAATAGCACATTAGATGGCTTTCTCACGTCTGGCTTTCCTGTGGCTCAGAGACAAACAAGGACGGTGCTACAAAAAGGACCATTGATCTCCCAGTGAGCCACCCTCCAGGGGTTCAACAAGGATATGAGCTGAGAAAGAAGAGAAGAGTTTTGTGTTTGGTGCTAGCTTTGGAGGACAAAAAAATACAGCTATGATGGCATTGTTAATATTTTTGGAAATATTTCTGGTCCTATTGAGTTCTCAGTGATTCAGTGATTTTCCAATACCCACACCAGAAAAGTAAAATGTATTAATTATCCATTCTGTTCCAAGGCCAACACCTCTTTGGTGTAAAACACCTGTATCAAAGAGACCAAAGAAATGCTGGGGGGAGCAAGCAATTATAAACATCAGAGGTTTATTTGGGAATGCAGCAATGACTGCTTTGAAAAAAGGTTTCTCTGTCTCTTTTGTTAATATTAGTACCTGCTTTGCTGCTAGTTGAAAATTCCTCACACGCTGATTTACATACACTTGTCAAACTGAAATTTTGTGTAAACTAGTCATCACTTCCATTTGCATGAATCTCTATTTTGACAGCAGGCTTTCCAGTAATTATTAACGATCAGAAACACAATATTCCCTAAAATTACAGCAAGCATTCATTTTAACAACGGTGAAAAGACTGTTCATTAATCAATAGAAAGATTGGCACTGGAATTGAAAATGTTCTCCACTGGGCTCGAAATTCTGTGTAATCATCGAGAGATTTGAGCAGAAGAGCACTTGAACGTGCATCTGTCCCCAGAAAATCTATTCCTTGAAATGTACGTTAGTGTGTTAAATGTGTTAATTAAAATACAAAAACTGAAACAAAAATAAAAGTCATCTAGGAAAACAGTAATTGGCTTCTATCACATTATACTCTGTCAGGTAGAGGAACAAAAGTAACAGCTGGAATGATGAGCGATCCTGATATCACTTCACATTTCTGAATTTGCTGTCGTCAGTGTCCATTCCTGTAAACCTGTTATGGCAGTTGAGGATCTGGGGAGTTAAACACACCAAGTTCCCCCTGTGAGATAAGTACTCTTACGTACCAATAAAGAAAATCCTTTCCTCTGATTTGGTGAAAGTCAATCACAGTAACATGTTCCTTTGGAAACTTTCTTATGTCAGATAACTGGGCATAAACTGGGAACTAAAAATGTCCAAGACTGTATGATCATTACATGGAACTTTATCATATAAAGAAGGCAGATGGAGTGATGCATCCCAGACATGCTATTACTAAAAAGATGATGGTGAGGCTCTTGATCTTGGGTATCCAATTCAGTTATAAGCAACACATTGACTCTATGACCCTCATTGTGTGCACACAACGTATTAAAATAAGAAAAAAAAAGTGTCAGAGAGAAATGTTTTATGAAAACAAAAGATAAAAAAGAGGAAATACATAGATCAATATGGAGATGTCATTACACACCGCCTTCTCAGATTCGCCCATGCTAAAAATCAACTGCTAAAGAAAAAAAACAGTGTCGACGTGTGCTGCACAGACCTACAACTCCTGCCTGCAAGAAAGCCAATTCCTCACTGTTCTAATATAATAAAACAGAACAGGTCATGTTCAGTACTCTGCTCAAGCCAAACCCATATCCCATTGGACCTGTGGGAGCAGGGATGGGCCAAATAACATCATCCACAGTAAACAAGTGAGGTTCAAAAGACAAAAAAATGTTCCTGAAATTAAAGTTGTCACTATAACTTGAGTCTCTTGAATAAAGCCCTGAACAGAAATGTGGAGCAAGGACCACTGATTAAGCTTTCACATTTTTAGGGTAGGATGTCTCAGATTGTGTATGTCAGCTGATGATGTGAAAATTCAACAGCTGTACAGCACTTTGCCTTTTTCGTCAGAATGCCATGCAATGACAATATCAATTAGGAAAATCGTGATTTCAATAAAAAAGACCAGGTAAATGGATAATACTATCCATGGGTGTAAATTAGATTATGGCTGTTTAGCAAGAGGCACTGCGCTTCTGTGGTGTAGAGGAGCATCACAGTCATGTGATGTATGTCTGGGAAAATACAATGAACATTGATGATATTTGTCCATGCCATTAATAATCTAGTATTGTTTAGACTCAGACATCCAGCCACTGGGAAAGATATCGGCTAACTATTAATTTAAGTCAATTTGGGCATATATAATATAATCTGACAAGGCATGCCAACACCCACTTACACTGACCACTGTATACCACACAGCCACACACACACAATCATGAGGCGTAAAGTGCAAGCGAACATGCCTGTCACAAGTTGGCTAATTAAGTTATCAATAGACAACAATAGTATTCATTTCTGGAACAGAACACGTTGGCAGTAATTAGAAGTGTCCTTTCCTTCTGTGCCTGATTCAGTTTTCATGTTGTTATGATTTGGAATGTTCTGTGGTGCTCACATTGACTGATACATTTTACCATAACCTACTTGTAATCTGCTTACACTAAACTTCTTTATATCCTTTAGTTTTTCTGGGTCTGTCACATATGGGATTGTGTTTTCCAATTGTACATGTAAGTAGCATCCAATTAGCTTTATTAAGGGAACAATATTTTGCCCTCTGTACCCCTTCAAATCATGCCACAGTTCTGATCATTACTTGGGCAAATGCTGTTTAGGATGGTTTGGGACCTGTGGGACCACATCCTTTACATGGCTCATTGAACCATGCAAGAGTTTTACTTGCAAAGATGTGTTAAATCCCATAGGGTGCAATTAGAGCACTATTTTAGGCTTGGGTCCATTTTAATCTCTCTCTCTTACAATGTCGTCATGCTGCAGGACCCTTCTTGACTGTTTGACTGTTTTCACTTTATTAATTAGTTAATTTCTTTCCCCTTTCTTGTTGTGTGACAGATGCTATTGAAATGCAAGCACCTCAGCTGCATGAAGGATGTCATGGAAGAGAGATAGAGCCTCCATTTGACAACTCGTGCATGCTGTCACTTGTAACAGACCGTAGATTCCACCCTATCATGGTCTCCCTTCACTGAGAAGACTAAGCATATCCAAGTGCACACTGCAAATTGACACAGCACCCAATGCAAAATAGGAAACAAATCTTGGATCACACAAGCTAAAAATGAAGGGTATCATTTATCTTCTGGTATTCCGATAATTGAAAACATGGCACTGATTAAGATGGTCCATATGATCACAAAATATGACCAGTCAGAGTATTAAAGTAAGAGTATTAAAATAAACACAGCTGGCATTTGCTTTCTGTGCCATAAATAAAACCAACACAAAATCAGAATGATCCAGAAATGGTGCTACAATGAAGTGAAAAATAAAACATTAGAATGACTCTCCTATCTCAGGCACAGTTTAAAGTCCTTGCTTTGAGCACAATATTCTATACACCTAGCATGCCAAAAATAACCCAAAGGCAAAATTTCATCCTACATGTTTCTCACCGTTTTTCTCTGGCCTACAGGCCTATCAGGAAAAGAAGTATATAAACTCTTTTTCCTTCAATGCTTATCTCTGGTCCCCCAGTCACAGCTTCTGCTGTGCTGACACACCTTTCCAGTAATCAAGGATGTCATGCAGGTCCTCGCCTTTAGCGAACTGCACCTTTTTTCGAAGGGCATTTCCGGCCGTCACATAACAGGCCTCATCCCGCTGGCCTTTCCGGTAGGGACGAAACCGCTCCCAGATCCGCAGTGAGCTCTCTGAGGAATACTCTGGGCTGGAGGAATAGCCAGAGTAGCTGGAATGGTGGCGGGCAGGTGAAAGTTGGGAGTATGATGCTGCATCCCTGCGGGAGCGTGTCAGGGGCTTTAAGAAGGAAACCCTCTGGGCTGGGGAGCCTTGGTGGGAGCCTTCATAGTAGAGAGCTGGGACGGAGTGGCGATGCTCCGAGCAGTGGTAGTCCTGCTGCACCTCAAGCTGCTGCTGCTGCTGTTGTTGTTGTATTTGTTGCTGTTGATGGTAATGATGTGGCTTCTGGCTGTCCTGATGTTGGGCACCAACACCACCACTGTCGCAACCACCACCACCCCCTCCACCACAGCTCCCACTCCCTACTAAAGGCAGCCTCTCAAGGGGCTCCCCACAGCCCACGGGACTGGCCCGGTCTGGGTACTGCTGTTGTTGTTGATTACAGGCATCTGGGCTCCTTGGCTCAGGAACATCCAGGCTATACACCCTAGCTCCCCCACGTTCCCTGTCCCGACCCATGGAGCCACAAGAGGTGGTGCTGCACTGTTTTTTCACAGCATTTACAATAACCACTGCTGCATCTGCACTCATTTGTCGTTGAATGGGACGTACAGCAGTGGCTGGTGGAGGGGGCCTGTAGGGGGGAGAGACAACAAAGCCACCACCACTGATCCCTGGGCGCTCAGAGAGAGGGGCATTCAAAGCTGGGAGAGGAGGTGGTGGGGGTATTTTGTTGGGAGCAATGACCTGGCATGCCTCTGTCAACCCTTGGGAGAGTGGGATTAGGCCACGAGTAAGAGAGGACGTGCTGGTGGGGGGTGGGGAGGTGGGATTGGAGGAGACTGTAGTGTTAGTAGAGGCCCCTGAAGCAGCAACTGCTGCTGCATCCAATTTCAGTGCATCGATGCAGTTGTTAATGATCTGGTTAACCTTGTCTACTTCCATGGCAATGGTGGAAATCTCTGATGCAGAGCCATGTCCGTCATCATCTGAGTCATCCCCAATATCAGTTTCATCGTCCCTCAAGTCTGCCCCCCTCATCCCTCCATGTCCACCATCTCCCATTCTTTCCATCCCTGCTCCTCCAGTTCTAATATCCATATAATTCCCTTTACTTGAGGCCAAGGCCTCTGAAAAGGCAGTGGCCATCTTTTCAACTTGTGGGATAGAGGAAAGTCTGGAGGAACTGGTGTTGGCTGAGTGGAGCATACCCAAACTGGATGATGTGGACATGGGAAGTTTGCCTCCATGGTGGTGTTGATATTGGTGATGGTCTCTGGACTGCTCCTGAAGCTTGTGTACTGCTGATGGATCATTTCCCACTGCTGCCACTACTGCTGCCGCCACCTCTGGTCCATAGCGCATTTCCAGAATAGTTTTCTTGACACAGATGGACTTCTTTTTCTCATCGTGCATCCGTTTCTTACGTAGACAATAGTAGACAAAGCCTAAAACAATGAGCATGCCAAAAAGGCAGCCCACAATGGTCATGATATAGTGAGTAGTGGTGGAAGGCGTGGGGAGAATGTCATCTTGATTTTGAGCCCGGGTGGCAAACTCAAGGCAGGTGTGGTTATAACGCTGAGAGTTGCGGATGGATGCTACACAGAAGGTGTAATTGGTGTGTGGTTTTAGCTTGTTGAGGGTAATCATCTCCTTCTTGTTCTTTAAATTCATGACGTCAGACACGTATGTGTGGTTGTATTGTGTTAAAATATACATTTTGCTGTAGGGCCTTGGAATCTGCACAAGGATAGAAGCTGATGACAAAGACACATGTTGGAGCTTGATGGTGGGAATGAAGCTGTGTTCAGTAGATGAGGAAGAAGTGGTAGGCTGGTAGTACGGTCCCACGCCACCAAAAATCTCTGGTCCAATCCCAGAAGGGCCATCCAGATCTGGCGGGAGAGAGGTCATTCCAGGAATCATCACTCCATCTCGACAGCGATGGTACAAAATGTTTTTTGCATTCCGACCAGCATGGCCAGCCGCGATAAGTAAAGGGTAGCCAAACATCTCCCGAGGTGTCTCACACTGGAGACGGTCATAGGTGTGTGTGACATTATTGAAGGACTCCAACCAAGTTAGGAAGCTATAAAGATCACAGCCGCAATGGAAGGGATTCGCTGCCAGTTCACACACCATCAGCCGAGTGAGAACTGTAAATGTGGATGGGTCAATGCGGGCAAGTTTGTTGGATGACAAGTCAATGCTGCTGAGGCTGGGGCACTCCCAAAATGCATTGCTGCCAATAACCTCGATGAGGTTGTGCTGCAGGAAGAGGCATTGCATGCGACCAAGCCCTCTCATCATACCCTCAGTTAGGTTTGTCAACTTGTTGTAGCCCAGCTGAAGAACCTGAGAAAAACACAAATACTGCATTAGCATTATTTTTTATTTCTTTGTTAAATTTACTGTTTGTACTGTTGATAAAGATGAGAATCTGAATTCAATTTAATTCCTAAAACTTTGCTGCATTATGTTCTAGTACAGAGTTCAGAAAGGAAAGTAACACAAATGGTCCAAAAATAAAATAAAATAAAATAGTTCAATGAAAAAAGTGCTAGTATCATGCATTTTGAACAATATTCTTGTGTTAAGCTCAAAGTTTCTATCAAACTTATCCTCATCACCTGTAGGTTGGCTTGTCCTGCAAAGGCTCCATCCTCAATATAGCTGATTTCATTCTTGGTGAGGTTGAGGTCGGTCAGGTTGGTGAAGCGGTACATGGAGCTAAAGAGCACGGCTTTTAGCTTGTTCTCATTCAGTCTCAAGTCATGGACCGTGTTGTTGATGTGCTGGGGGATAGTCTCATACGGTGGCTGGTTCTGACTGCAGATAGCCAGCCACACATAGCCTTTGTCTCCTTCAATGAGCCAGCAGTCCCCACTGACCATGCTGGGAAAGTGGGAGAAGAACAGGAGGGACGGAAGAATAAGCAGAAGGAGAGAGGAGGTGGTGGAAGCACCCTGCATGATGCCGATGAAATCAGAAAAAGGGGAAGCTATAATTTTTGAGAGAAATGTGGGCAGGCAGGAAAGGAGGTTGTGTTTGCAGGATAAAAGGAAGTAACAAAGGTGGCTAGGAAGGGTTTCCAAAGAGGAGAAGGGTCTGGGTTGGGTGTTGAAAAAGGGGCAAAGGCTTCACAATGCCAGTCACAGCTTTATGGTCATCATGGTGATTAGCAGGGGACCCATGTTATGTCATATCTTGTTGGGCTGCGATCTGGGGTGACACAGCTTGTCCTCATAGTCCCTCCTTAGGCTTCTTCTGTGACTGACCCAAATGGATAGACCCTTGGAATAATGGACAATCTGTAGGAGATAATATAAAAAAAGTAACATAAGAACAATGCAAAACGCAAATGCACTGAGGAATGACAATAAACAATCTTGAATCATGAATCCAAATGAATGGTGGAACAATTCAGACTGCACCTAATTCCTATAACATTTCATTGTCTCAGAATTATTCTACTCACTGAACCTGCAGGCATCCCAAAATCGATCTCAATTTTCCTTGAGGCTTGTGCCACCCTTGTTTCTTCAGCTGGTGTTCTTTCTCATCATGTTAATATATGCATGCAGCATTGCCCCAGCAGATCCCCTTTTGACCTACTGCATCTGCAATTTGTCACCCCCTCTTTGGTCCCCCAGCTCATAAGGCTATTAGGTCATAAGGCATTGACTGATACCCGCAGCATATGCACCTTCCAATCACTCTTCAGTACTCAGAGGGGAGGATTCTTTTTTTAGACATGAAATTCAGCATTAATCACCCAAATGCTGACAGCACATTGTCTCTACAGACATTCGTTGTTGCGACACTATCTTGCCAAAACCTAAGCTCTCTATCCCATCTGCATGTCATTTGAATAGCAGTCAAGTGTTTACATAAGGAGAGGATTAGCTGCCTGTTGCATATCGACAGACATTGTCCTCTTGCCAGCCCAGCAACTAGGAAACACATAGTTAGAATTACACAGACTTTACACAAACCTGCATGCTGAAACGCATTGTGTGCATGTGTAGACCTGCACACAGATAAACACAAGCACAGGCATGTCCTCATTTAGGCGTGTGCATGTATGCTCTCTCTCTCAATCTCTCTCTCTGAACAGGCCAAATCTTCCTTGTGCTCCCAATTCAGACTTCTTTCTAATTCCGACAGAGAATTGAACTCATTCCAGTCTATTCTGGTCCAAGCTCCCTGGAGGTACCAGCATAGAATCAGGTCCATCCTCTTTTTTTTTTAAATCTACTTATTACTTAAGAAAATTGTAATACCTAAAGCATGTGTGACATGGTACATTATCATGTAGATATAACATTACAGGCACTTAATAAAATCAGGTTAACTATTTCCCTTTTATTAGGCAGCCACAGGGCACAGAAGGTGCAACATGTGCTGATATAACAAATGGATATAAAACCAACACTGCATCAAAATGCATATCAACTGGTGACAAGCAGACAACTAAAAGGCAGGTGTAAATGCACCCACAAATCACTATGTACATATTAAGTTTTGATTCCTGAAGCCACTCTCAACAGTAGTCAGTGATCTATTTGATTTAATTAGAAAATAAATGTATGTCTGATTGCACTAAAAGGACCACTTAGTCAAATCTGGGGTAAGCTATCAAGAAACTAGCATATAAATCCCAGTCATGGTGGATTTTTCTAGGCAAAGTTCAGTTGTGCAATGTTTTTTTATGCTTGTACCTGTGGTATCATATGTTAGGACTATTTGTGCCACTGAAAGCAAAGCAAAGTCTGCTCGAAGGTGCTCATTGAAGAACTGTGTGATTTACAATCAATTGATCGGATCCTGACAAAATATGTGTCATGGTCCGGCTGTGCTTCTCCCTCTTTCCTGCTGCGTGTATGTGTCTGTCTGGTTGTAGCACTTCAATTATTGTCTTCCTGCTGCAATCACTTACACACCTGTATCCTATCCACTATCTATTAATACTGCAGTGTATCAACCGCAGCTTCTTCAGTTTGAACATCACTAAAAATTTGAGTCACCCAATACCTGCCCATAATAGTTACACAATAAAGATATTTCTATTTTAATGTATTCCATTGTCACAATACTAATACCTATACACACCGTGCACACATGTATGTACTGGGACACTCCCTTGCAACTGATTGTCATGCTCCTGCTCTCTTGTCTGAGGTTCATCCCCTCCACATGAGACGTGATCTCATTTGGTGCTCCACATAGTGAAACCCCGAGGGTTCACGTGAGGGAGAGGAAGAGCAGCAGGTCTGTGTTGAGCATGATGAGGGATATGATTACATAATTAGGAATATGGGACATGCAGAATACTTGTCTCTTAAGGGAAAGAGCATGAGTTATAACACTGATCCACTTGTAACTATAAAAATGTAGGACATTAGACTAAACTTTTTCCTTCAAAGCTGCAGAATGCTGCTGTGCTTTGTAAGATGTGATTCCATAAAAAAATGAGATATATACGAGACATACAAGGTTATACTACATAAAGTATTGTATTTGTATTTATGTATTGTACATAAACATAAATGTATTTATCAACATTTTCTATTAGCATTTTTCACAATGTATATTTTATTGATGTTTTTTGTCTGCTTGATGATATATCATCAGTATCCACAATAATACAGCTTCTTTTCTTGGCAGTGGCATTTTTGACCTGCACTTGCTTATAGAACAAAGTCATCTAATATGAATAGATCACAGCAGCAGGAAGGGTTAAAATCTAGGAAGATAACAGGTGAACAGGTGGTACAAGAGTAGCTGCAGGTGTCTGACTGCCCTACTTCCAACTTACATCTCGTAGCACAAATCCTTCTTTTTCAAAAGCCTTGTCTTGTAACTGAATCACTGCCATGTACCACAAGGATGATACAGCTGGAATTACTAATTGAACATCATTCATTGGCACATTTTAACCATAGGGTGTGTAAACTAGCAATCCAGACCCAAAACAGCTAAACTCAAGAGCTCTGGAACTGAAGGTATTATTGCAGTGCTTATATACAGGTCATTTTGAGAAATGAAAGAGTGAATATGGATAGCTTTCTCCATCTGTAACTCCCTTGTTCAAGCCTATTTGATGGCCAAAGAATTCATCAACCATACACACTTCATTAGACTTTCCTTATGTGATGCAGATCTGGGTTACTTCATGCAAAAGCTCATAGTGATCCCCAATGTAATGAAAACACACTTATGATTGACAATTAAGCCTATGCTTAGGTGTTATTGGCTTTTGCATCAAATCAGTCTCTTCTTCTGCTTCTTCAGCTATAACTCCTCCCCAAATCCTAATGACAGGTGCTGGAATTGGAGAGGGTCCATATCTCTTCCATTACCAACACGACTTTTGGATCTGAGCCATTGTCAGTCCAAATGTAAATGTATTTACTATGCTGCTGGCTGCATATGACGCTGTCATTTTGAATTGTGTCACCTGTGAACTGACCCATTGAACTGAAATGTCAAATGAAAGAGAGGCAGATTTATGCACATGAAAGTGCAGGGCAAAGATACGCTGTGCCTTTCATTCAATTTGTGCTCGCAATCTGTGTGTAATTAGCATCTGATTTACTCAGGCGGCAGCTCATTACGCAATCAGCCAAGGACCTTCTGCCTTTTAGGTGCATCCTGAGAGAAGAGTACTAGATTTATCTGTGACCTCTCTATGAGACTATGGTGGTGCTGAAGTATAAATAATCATTAATAAAGTAACTGCATTCAACATTTACATCAGCACTGATAAAATTATAATGATATTCATTGATGGAGAGGCTTGTAATGCTAATGTTGTGGGAGTGAACAGTACAGTGTCATGTAGTTTGGTTTTTAGAGGCAGTATGGCTGCTGACTTAATGGCAGTGTGGTAACGTAACTGTTACACTTGTTTTATATTATATAACATAATGACAAAAATAAGGTTTTAAAACATTTTTTCACAAATAAACTCAACATATTTCTATATGTGCTTTGGAGAATTAATTTGTGTTTTATTGTGTTCACACTCTGCACACAACACAATAACATTTCCCCAGGCAGTGGCAGCCGTCCCAGTGTTTTGCTGTTGCTGGTGTTTGATTTAGAAAAAAAATAAATAAATAATATATATATATATATATATATATATATATATATATATATATATATATATATGAACAGGGCTAGAATATAGGACAGCGACACCTGTTGCTAACCTAGCAGGTAACTTAAAAGTATCATTTAAAGTTTGATGGCCTTAGGGAAATACTCAGTTCACTGTGGCAAGTCCCTATAGCTGATGACAGAAGAAAAATACATCAACTATCAACTATCAGTCAATCATCAGCACACACATTCACTTTATCTAACTCCTGCTATCCACCATCTGTACCATCTGTATCTGTAGGCAGCTCAGTACTTTTCAGCACTTAATGCACAGATTTGTGTAATGCAGTCCCCAAAAGGGGCACACATGGAAAGATAAAGACACACAGGAAAATATTTGGTTACACTAAAGCTTAGAAAGTCGCTAAAAGTATCCGTATGTGTGTTCACTATGAGTGACCATTTGGCCTTACTGGCAATTGACTGACAAACTGTTCATCACAAACAGCCCCTACAAACAAGAATTTCTGAAAACTCCTTGTTCTGTCGATGTCTGTTTTTTCTCTTTATCTTTCTCCTCCAAGGTCTCTCTAGACCCAACTCCCCGACCCCTCACTCTTTTTTTTTCTCTCTCAACCCCTCTAATCCCTTCACATGCCTTGATATTTGTTCCTGTCACTTAATTTCTTTCACTGTGTCTATGCCTCACCTCTCTCTGTATCCCTCTCTTTCCATCAGTCTGCACCGTTGTTATATTTTCTTCTTGTCCAGGCCAGTTCCCCAGAGTACAGTCAGTGCAGTGCAGAGAGGTTGTGGCTGTGAGCAAAACACTCTTTCCTCTCCACTTCACACAGGGCTTAGAGATGAGACAAACACAACTACAGACAGATGAAGCTCCTCTGAGAGCATCAACGTGTGTATGTGAGTTGAACAGATCATTTCTCAGTGGCCATATGAGGAACATGATAAAAGCCGCTGTACAGTACACTACTTTGTTAAGCACTGCTGAACAAAATGTTGCTCGTTCACTTATGGCAGGGTTTGTGTGCACCATCGTAAACAATATGTATTTCAGTGTTTATATACATATGGAGCTATATACGTTTGTATTTGTTGTTTCTAGCTATTCACAGATCAAATAGGACAGAAATAAATATAGGAAGATATAAATGAATGAGGAAGATGAGAAGGGAAACATAGAAAGGGAGGCGAGAGGGCAGTGGGAGAGACGGCTGAGACAGAAATGATGAGATGCTGCGTTGATCTTTGATTCATCCACAGCCACAAAAAACAGAGATAAAGTCCCAGACGCTGAAACGCAAAATACCTTGGATGCGCTGTGGTATTATGAGAAGCCCAACTTTTGAGAGTGCGGTAGCAGTATATGCAGAAAGAGAGAAAAAAAGGCAGAAAGAAATGAAAGGGATAGGAGGGGGAAGAGTTTTCTAACTACCTTTCACAGGTTTGATCTATAATTCATATTTCATCGTCATGTACGCCTTGAGAAGATCTTTTCAACCTCTTTTTTTCTCTTATTTATTTTTTTTAACGCTATCTCAATTTTTCTCTGTCCTCCCCGACCTTCTCTGTGTTTGTGTCTATGTTTGCCAATGTTTGACTTTTCGACCACTGTCATCTGTGGCTGCTCATGCATGACATCATATCCATTTCCTAGATGCCTCACAGGAAGAAGTAGTGATGCAATGGAGCGTGACAGAAAAGGGCCCCAAGGTCTGGGGCTAAATGGAGCAGAGCACCTAAACCCTCCCACCAACTGACCACTATATCGACACTACTACCATTGTTTCTTTTCTAACCCAAATGACTGGGCACAAAGCCATGGGACATGGTTCCATGGTGAGGCTCGGGTCTGTGAGATGATGGGCCAGTTGAGAGGTTTGTAGTAGAGAATACCACCCAGAGCTGGGGTTACAGCCAGAGAGATTTGGGGATTGAAATTCAAAACCAGTTATGGCAACCATGTGGAAAGAAGCAGATTATTTTTGCTAGAAGCTTGAACAGGATTTAGGAAATAGCAGAGGAGAAAAGCAAGACATGTGGCTTGGACCCCGGCAACACAGGGACCAAGAGAAAACAGAAATTGGATGTTGTGAACTACAAAGGGTAATCGGGGTAACTCAGTGATTGAGGTCAATGAAATATCACAGATTGACAGACTGGGCAGTAATGCCATTTAGGGTGGAATGGAATAATGATCTTATGATACAAATGATAACAATGCTCTCTACAGTACAAGCTTGTGCATACATGCTTTAGCAGGTGGGGTGAGACCATTGAAAATCTCAAGAGCAGAGGTGAATACAGCCTAAATGTTAGAAAAGAGAGATTTAAACTTCAAATCAACAGGTTAGAATCCTTAAAAATGTTCATGAAAAGTGAATATTAAACTAACGCTTCCATAAAGGTCATAGCTACAACTCCATCAGTTATCAAAAATTAACATGTTTATGTCTACCTCAACATGGCTACAGGATGAATAGTTATCTGTGATTTATAGAAAATAAAAAAGTCTGAAAGTAATTAATCAATATGAGACTTGACTTGAATTATTACATCAGTTTCTGAATCGACAAATTGAATAACAGCTGACTTGCACAGCGAGCAGAGCTCACTAGTCCAGGTGGTAGCTAATGAAAATGAATAGATGAAGCAAAGCCCCAGTCAGACAGGATTTATTTTGTCCAGAGGAGGCTGGGTGATTTCAATATTGCATGTGCTGATCAGTAATTTTAATCCCATAGAAGCGCATATTGAGTGTGATTTTCTCTCCTGACAGTCCCAAATACCTTCAGTTTTATGCCAACCGATAAGGCTGTCCCATATTTTAAATGAGGGATGAAAGCCCTCTGGTGACAAGTGAGACAGCATTTTTCTGCAGAATATCTTTTCTTATCCTGCATTACAACAACAATGGGTATTTTGACAGTAGCTGGGAGCCATCCTGAATGAGTTAGGTTACTTAGCTGACAATGACAGATTTGTTTATACAAGCTGGGTTTTATATAAAAAAATATATTTCATAATCGTAAAACATCTGTCACTGATTATATCTGAATCACTTGCGTATAATCCTGGGCCTTTCTACAGCCTCAGTCACAGTTTCTACTTGATGCTCCTTCACAGAATGCAGGCATCACACACCCATTGGGTCATAGCCTGGAAAGTTGGAAAGGCTTAGAGGTAGAAATTGAGCGATTAAAAAGAATGAAAACGGTATGGAGAGCAAAAGCACTGCAGGTCAGAGATGGATGTGTGGAAGGAGTAAATGGGGAATGGATAATAAATGGGGCACATGGGGTGTCAAGAGAAAGAATGAAGAACGACGGTGTCTGCAGTGATGAGTCAGCAGCAAGTTGCACACATCGAACTGCTGTGCTCACAATATAACAGCCTCACAATTATATTCATATCTCTTTTTATGGTGATTCTCACAGCCCAGAGATGGAGACAGTAATGATTTGGGCAACACTCCTCCATTACAGACTTGATATGAGTAGAGTGGTGCAGCACTTCCATTGAGATGTGTGGATGATGCACTGCCAGGCGTAATGTGTTCAATAACTTTTGATGTTTGATTTTAATTAATTTTGCCTTCCCTGTGATAAACTAGAAATTCTGTCCAGGGTGCCCCCCGTCTGTTGTCCATTGTGTGCGCTGGGATAGACTCCAGCTCTCCACAACCTACTCCGACTACGAATAGTTTAGAAAATGGATGAAAGTATCATGATCAACTTTGCCTCCACAAACCAAAGAAAAACTATTCTGCCTAAAGGGAAAGAAGTTCACCAAAAGTGTTCAAAGAAATCATATTACCTTGATTTTGTGGCAGACATGTGGCTGAAATGGGATGGCAGCTCAGTGAGATGAAGATGATGAGACTATTTCAGGATGCATCACCCCATCAGGATGCACTTGTCATCTTTTGGAATGTTGAACCACAAAATACTTTTGTTTGCATTTCTTTGTGTGTGCATGTGCATTTTTCATGAAGGCGGACTAACAAACTCACTTGGGAGAGTAATGTGCAGCACTATCTATTTATGTGTAAGTCATGAATATTCTAGATGCCTAATTGCATCGCACAGTATTGAGGAATTTCATCGGCAAGCCTGAAGGTAATTAAACTGCCTTGTTTTAAGAAAGGCAGAGAAGAAGAGAGAGGGAGAAAGAAAAGATGAAAAAATGCAATAAAAAAAACCCTTTGTTTCTAGAAGCTTAGCCAACCTCCCTTTGCTTTTGCACCATGTTACAGATGTCAATTACTGGGCTGACTTGTTTAACTCTGTCGGTTGATAACATAGCACTTGCACTGCCATGCTTTTGGAGTTTTGGAAAATTAGATGCTCTCAATGAGCACTAACGTTTCATGAGTACATTCACCAAATGGCACACTGTGACATCAGCTCATGTTAAGAGGCACAAACACTTCAAAGGGCTGATGTATCCAATCTTACAACCCTTCCCGCTCTGATTACTCATATATATTTCAATCAGAGACACTTTTGATGGGGAACTGAGAACATATTGCAAATGGTTATGCAGTTATAGCTGGTGCAAAAGTCTGCGCTCTTAAAGAGTCCCAACAACAACAAGCATTTTGCTGGGTGCACTAATCCCCCAGAGTTGTAAGCACATTAAGTTTAGTATGCTGAATTCAGAGAGCGCTGTAAACACATAACAGATTTTAGCCAAATAAACAATATTTAAAATGCTTTAACATGAAAGAGAAGGAGGAGATTGGGGTGTTGGAGAGTGCTGCAGAAACAGAAATGAGATGGGAACAAAACCAAAATCTGGACCAGAATGATTAAAATTAAGCCGGCATTACAAAGAAGGTTTTCTCAATAGCCATACAGCTTAAACTGTGCTCGGATACTTATCAGACTAATATTATAGCACCATGTTTACTTGCTGCTTCTTATATATGGATGTCCCCATATGTGTTTATGGGAATGAATGTGTGCATGTGCAACAGGCTGCCACAGCTTAGTCTTTAGAAAGGGAGAGACAGAGGCAAGGAAAGGCTGAAAGGGGTGAAGCGGTAGTGTTTTACAGACAGGTTGAGGGTCTCACAGGGCTCAGACAATTCAAATACAGACAGGAAGATAAGAACAGAACAGAACTGGAGAGAAAATGAGTTAGTCATGGTGGCTTAATCACACTCTATAGCAGCTAGATTACAAAGATTGGTCATTTAAATGTTTATCAAATGTTTTCCGGTCATATCTTCAGTGTAAATCACAGGGGCAGCCATGTTCAACAGAAGAACTGAACTTGACTCTGATCTTTTCAAGTATTTGCGCTGCTCCTGAGCTGCTCGCTGAATTACTTTTTGGAGAAATGACAATTTATAGTGTAATGTCATGATGCCCCTCCAGTGGCACATTCCTGGGATGTCTTTATTTATTTATATAATTTATTTTTCAGTATCATACTGGCTGAGTTTGTGCAAAGTGTGAGGCTAAACTGCTGTACTGTAAGTCTGAGACACAACTACTACTGGACCCGAGGGTTGCTCAGGGGGCAATGAGAACAGACGACAGTTTCTTCTATGACAAAAATCAATTTGACATTGTGGGTAACCGCACTTTGCCCATTTTTCTCCACTCATTGTAACTCTGACAGACTCAGTAACCAAAAAACAAAGTTTTTTTTATGGATAGAAGAAAAAGTTACCCCCCCTGTTGAGTGCTTTGAGCTTAGAGAAGGGAGTGCCTTATTGGATGATCAGAGAAATATAATAATACCTCTGTACTGTACTGTACATTGCTTGATGTTTTTACAGCAAAAGGGTGTTTATAAGAGCTGTTTTACTGTTGAAAATAAAAGGAACAAAGAGTCAATGTAGTATAAAACACAATGTCAGCATTGGATTATCCATGTTGAACCATGTTGAAGTTTCAGAGTATTAGGGTTCAGGGAGGACTGAAGAATGGAAATGTGCTAATGGAACATTTTTTTGTTCTCATTTCTCCTCTGTGATGTTCATTGGTCAGGAAAACAAGATGTGCCCTTGCAGGCAAACAGGCCCGGGATTTCCACGATGATTCAGTCAGCTTTAGAAGGAAAGGAAAATGCCTTAGCAGGACACCTCTTATAATTAAAGATGGTAATGAATGGTGTTCAGTTTTAAATCGGTTCGTTTGAGAAGGAAAATACACGGCCAATCAGTGCTTCCCTGATCATATTTCTTTCAAGAGGAACAGCACAACATTATGGATCGTATAGCATCTGTATCTTATCAGATAACTGATAATACTGCAAATGAAAAACACTTTTACACTCTATGTTACTGTGTTAACCAATACTCTTCTGAATAGTTTTGGGGCATATGAGTGTATATTGATTCATTTTATTAACTATGAGTCAACAGTGTATCCAGGCAATGAGTCATGGTTAATAATAATGGAGATGAGAATGACTGTCTGGAGCCCCAGATGGATGGCTTCTCATACAGTAGCCTGCAGGCCAGGATCCTATACTTACTGCAACAGATTATAACATGGGTCAACTGAAACCCAGCACTGTTTCAGACAATTCAGTGACACGTGATGATGTCTGACACGTGTACTTTCTATTTGTATGTGTAAGTACACATGCAAATGGGAGTGCAAGCATGTTGATCTCTGATTTGTTTTTTGCCTTCTGCCTGTTCTCTCTCACTGCGTTTTTATGTTCCCCTCTATTGTTACAGTAAGTAACTAGTGTGATTGCTGATCTTGTGAATGTGTGTGTGTGTGTGAATTACAAAAATGGAAACCAATATATGTGAATCAAGACCTCAATTGATTACTCCCATAAATGCGCTATACAAGTGTATAGTAAGCGCAGTAGCAAGCAGCTTCATTTGTGTGTGTGTGTGTGTGTGTGTGTGTGTGTTTTAAGCAGGTGTGCTTTGCTCAAAGCAAAATGTTATATGCTTCGAAGAGAGCTGGCAGTCATGCAACAATGCATGCAAGCAAAGTGTGGGGGTAGACATGTATGCTTGTATTGTGCATCTGCCTTGGCATCTACTACAAGACAATATGAGCATCTGCACCACTTTACTTGGAGACGTATATAGTATTTGAATCTTACTGTGTTTTCCCTTACACATTATTATTGTTTTTTTTTTTTTTGGTGGGGGGGGGTAACAAACCTTCTGCACTACAAAAGTAGGCCACTGCATGGCTGCAGGCAAGAAAAAAAAGATGGAGAGACAGAAAAGGAGAAAGAAGTGGACAGAGGGGCAGGAAGTGCACAAAATGAGGTAATGAAGAAATTACATAAAAGTGTAAACAATGAGCCATTGGCCGCCCTTATCTAACAGTGCTCCTTACATGTCACAGTAACCTGCAGATTGCTATTATCACATCAGACAGGTGAAGGAGGTGGCAAAATACAAAAACAAATAAATAGATTTTGTCTCAGTTTTACAATAGGCTTTGACACATGAGTGGTAGTTTTGTTTGTACTTGTAAGCTGCTCAGAGTTAAGAACATCTTAACTCAGCTCAGTGTCTTAAAATCTGCCTAAGAGGCTTTCATGGTCATCTACCATCTATTGTTTCCTGTTAGCACTGCACTGTGATGAAATTAACAGTGTTCTTTGATACTGTAGACTGAAGCGTGTGCAACACATTAGTACCATTATTACCTCCACCGAAGAGGTTATGTTTTTTGTGCCATTTGTTTGTTAGTCTGTCAAACAGGATTATGGAAAAAAACACTGGCTTGATTTCCATGGCACATGCATGCAGCATGGACTGAGGAAGACCCCATTCAATCTCCCATGATACCCACCCATGTCAAAGATTTTTGTTGGTTTTTCGCTAAGTGGCGTTCCCATTTCCTATCTCTTCATGTCAACTCTGTTGGTGGTGAAGACAATAGAAGACACCCGATATATCCTTATGCTTCCTTTACTTACACTATTACACTCATGGAGGGCCAAATCTGCAAATGTGAGTGTCAGCATGTGATACCCAGCATGGTGTTGATGACTCAGACATCATTCTTGAATCTTGCCAGGAATTTTTATGAACAGAATGATAAATGGTAGTAAATAAACATGTATTATATCAAGAAAATCTGACTCACTGTAAATATAGCTTTAGTGAAAGTCTGTCTTATGAAACAAGATAGATCTATATCTCATTTTATTCCGCAATAGTTTTGTCAACAAACGCACTATTTTTCAAAACCTGGCCTTAGTTTACATAATATCCTCTCATAATTATTAAGCCTCCCTTGTCTATTGTAGAATTATGCCTAATTGCTGCCTAATAAGCAAATGAAAAGCCGTAAAAGGCAAACCTTTACATCAAAGTTTTGCCAACAGTAGCAAATAAAGCAAATAATAAAACAATGTTGAAGATTTTCATCTAAATAAATGTCTGTTAAGCCACGATCTATCACCGAATGGGGTAACAAATTTGTTTGAGGCTATGGCCCATTGATGGAAGTATTTTGATATTTATATATTTACAGTATTATGGACTGTTTGACACATGTTTGACTGACACTGAAAAGGCCAATTACTGCCTGAGTTCATTATTAAAATGTCAGTTGTTGCTGCCCCCAGAATTCAGTGACCTGCAGTATTAAACTGCATTGGCTGTTACCACAGCAACTATGTCACTAAATCAACCAGGGTTTAAAGCTCAAGGCTTATGATTGCCACGTAAAGAGAAGAGGGCTTTCACTTTTTAAACGATTATTATCATTTGTGGACACGTATTCAAGGAAATGGAATACAGAGCTAACCATCTCTCTTCCACCAACAAGGCAATAACACGAGGACACGGCATTTGTACTGTATCGAACTGCATCTCAAAATTTTGATAATTTTCCAACCTCATCTGAAAAGCAGGGCTCTGCTGTGAATTATGTTCACAGTACAGTATGCGCCTCGCTGTTTTGAAGTTATGAACTCTTGAGACTTGTCTTCCTGCAGGTCTTTCTATTCAGTTAAGCTCTGAGAAGAGCACACGCAAAAGCATTGATCCCATCAGTCTTGCGTGGTATCAACTGTCAAAAGACATTTATTTTATAAATAAGCATGCAGTAGAGTGGGGAATGTGGTGGGACATAAAGTGAGAGAAAATGGCGGCTGTGAAAAAGAGAGAAACCGGGGCATGGGAACTGAGGAATGAGGCTGATAAAGACAACAAAGAGCTTAACACCAGATGAGCTGTGACAGATCATTCCTTGTCTGTTACATCTCAGAGACAGGCACACACAGAGTGAGAGGGAGAGACACAGAATGATAGCGTTTGAGAATTAAACACAGTGAGAAAGAACTTTCTGGTCTGGAGTCAGAAAAAGATAAAAAACAGTTACATAAAACAAATAGCTGAGATATACAAGCAGACAGGAAAGTATGAGGAGAGGAAAGGTGAAGACTAGAGTGTGTCAGGAGGAAGAGATAAGAGAGAGCTTTGTTTTTTCCCCCCTCATCTTCTCACTCATGGCTGAACTGAACTCTGCCTCTTTCATTGTTTGGTGGTTGGCCAAAGAAAAAGAGGGAGCGAGGCAGGGAAGGAGAGAAAAATTAGATCAGCAGAGAGTGAAAGTGATGAAGATAAAGGAAATAAAGGAAAGGGAGACTGTGGCAGAAAACAGAGGGGAGGGGTGGGGGAGTGCAGGAAGAGGGCAGAGGAGAGCAATTGTAAGTGTAATTAGATGGAAGTAGAGAAAACAAGGCTCTGATAAACAAGGCAGAGAAAAAGGCAGAAATGAGAGAGTAGACCAACATAAAAATAAAATAAAATAAAATATAAATATAAAATAAAAATAGAAATTTCAACAGGGCAAAAGTGCAATAGATCTGAGAGAGAGATGCAGACATGAGAGTGCCACAATGATAGTCAAGCTTGGTAATTGCCTCGAAAGAAGACTAATTGCAGGCACTTTTAGACGTATAACCACTGGACCGACTCTATTGACAGCTGATGTCACACGCACACAAATAGCTTGATTCAGCACGCACCCTTTTGCAAACATCTTTGACAAAAAGGCATTAAAAACAGGATACATTTTAATGGTTTGTGTTCACGTGAAAGGCGGAAGGCGCACTAATGCAAGAAACGAGACACAACACTTCAAACTATCCACCTGGCTCTGAAGAAGCTCTCTTTTTTTTTTTTTTTTTTTTTTTTCAAAACAGACACACACATACACAAACTCAAACACCTTGTTCAATGTGTAGGATGCTTGTAATGGGCTTTTACCGGCATATGGCCACCTCCAACGGCATTCTCACCTGCACCTATAAATCATCCTGAGTAGAACAGATAAGCTATGGGACGCTGACCTGTGTGGACTCAGGAGTCTACAGGATTGTCACTGTAAGGTGTTTTAATCAAAAGTCCCCTCTGGTAAAAAGAGCAAAAAAAAAAAAAAAAAAAAAAAAAAAAGTAAAAACTTTCAGTCATGCCGTGGTGCTGTCTGCTGTCTCATGTTACTGTACAGCTTGTCTGTCTTATCCTTGTCTTATACTGTCAGTCCTTTGAGATCCTGTTGAGAGATGCCATTTGTCATCATCAGTTAACTGGGGTTAAGTAACTCATGCAGCCATAATGCACACCTGCATAACCAGATGTGCATGTCAAACCCCCTCAGTTTACTGTCGCTTTAGTGAGCACTGTAGACATTTTGCTTGCCCCATGCAATGTTATATATTGTATAACACACAAATCAAAACCAATATCTTCTAGAAAAAACAATGTAGAAGTGAAGAAGACCTTGCATCACAGCTGCTTCGTGAATGGTTGCATCTTTCTCTCCTGAATCCAGATTCCCTCCTTGCTGCTTATCTCCCCTGATGTCCCTAAAGCACACACACCCCTACGGTGAAGTATATTATCTCACACTGGGAGTTTTAACTAAGTGCCACTTCCGCCAATTAGCATTTTTAAAATGACAAGATTTGTGCTTAGAAGATTGCAAGCACAGACTGGAATGAGACCAAGATTAGATACATCTGTGACGCTATATGCATCAGGACACATCTCCCTCCTCTGAATGTTTTTCTTTTTCTAATATCCGTTCTTATTCATATTGTATCTCATTGCTACTTGCTTCTGCCAGTGTACTTTCACCATGGGGCTCATTAAAGTTTCATCCATTCTCTTACTAGTTTTGACATACCTGATTGCACATGTATAAGTTAATATTTAACAGAAGACAGAAGAAGTGAGCATGGGTTAAATTGGCACATCCCGAAGATATAAATATGAATACAAAAGTAGATCAGCTTGTCTTATTCGTCACTTACATGATTTACTGAGTGTGTCAGTCCATCTGCCAGTCGAATCCAAAATGTTAATTTACCAAATTTGACCAATTTTACTAAAGTGCTAAAGTGTTTCCAGTAAATGTACTACAGACATGAAAATAAAGAAATTGTGCTGACTGATTCCTTTCAGTGTTACATAACCGTTAAAATCTTGTGCTTGTTATATCTGCTGCAAAATCTGCAGCAGGCAACTCAGAGAGATTTTCCCAACACATCTCTTGACACATTGTCTGTTGCCAAATCAAAAGGGCATGTTACCTGATGTGACATGGAAGGGATGCTGACTGTCTGGCAGCAACTTCAGTCTTGTAAAATGCCACACATGATGCTACTTATCAAGCCAAATGTGAACAATAAGCTAGCAGGATGATGAAATTAAAAAAAAAAAAAAAGAACACGTTGTCAAATGGTTGTTTGCATGCCTGCTATTGTCATATCACAAAAACAGTGTGTTTGTGTGTGCATCACGTTGCCCTTATAAGAACATATCCTGTACACAAACAGTACATGCACACATACAGTTGCATTGGGAATGAAACTAGAAAAGTATAGTAGTAGTAGTATTAGGATCAATGCTTGCTGATTTAGTTTGAGATATGGCAGTACAGACAAAGATGTGCAGACACAAACATATGCATAGACACTCAAACAAACACACAGCTATTATGTTTTCTTTCTCTCGGCATGTCATTGTCCTCACCTATTCCAATTTTTAAAGTATTATGGCAGCCTATGAAAAATAAGCCATACCTACAAGAATTTGGCAACCAATAATAAGAAGAAGTGAGGAATTTAACATGTAGTGCTAGGCCAGTATGCACCCTGCTGTCCTGGCAGTGCTGAGTTAAGAACTGCAAATACTTGAAGCCTGTGACTACATTCACAAGATTTATCACCCTTCCACCCCCCCACACACTTCCTCTCTCTTTCCCCCCAATCATATGTTCGCTCACTTCTCCGCTCTGGTAATAAAACATCTCTCCAGTATTTTATATTCACACTCCATTCCCTCTCTCCTCTACTCTGACCACACTCCATCCTTCCTCGACTTCCACTCTTGACCCTGCGTCCTCTCTTAATTGATTGTCTTACCTGTCATTCTCTCACTTTATCTCCCTTTTTTTCCCTTCTTTGCTGTGGGAGCTCCCGTCTGAGCTGAGACCCATTAGTCTCCCACTTGAAAGCAAACTCTTCAGTCTGATGCAAGCAAGCCAACATGAGGTTACTGCTCTAGAAATGCACATTAAACAATTCAAACTCTCGCTTTTTTATGCCTTAATTTGCACACTGACAAACAGAGAGACAGGACACTGGGGGCAGAGAGAGCGAGGGGATGATATGGAACAAAGGGCCTCGGGGTGGAACTGAACAAGGGGCGCTATGGTAAAAACTCAGCCGTAGTCCATGGGGTGCATGTTCTGCCAGCTTTGATAATGGGGTGCCTCATCTGTGTTAATTCTGAAGAAGGACTGGTGTGTGGGATTTAATGGTATCTAACAGTCTAGTTTCTAATTGCAACCCCAGTATAATACTTATATACACACATTATATAAAAACAACTGTTCAGAAGAGATTTATTGATGAGGATGCTTCTCCACACATAGTGTATCTTTCTTGATTGACAGAGGCAGTGCACAGATGTTTGACTCGGGGCTGAGCAAGAAAGCGCGTGGACAGAAAGGCTGTTGAGATGAATGATAGATTAAAAGTGGAAATACAAGGTGAAGTGCTGCAACTGCCTCGCGTCACTATAAGGTGATGAGGTCAGGTGGTGAAAAGTGGGTCGTGGGTGGGGAAGAAGGCAGAAAAGAAGGCACAGAAAGTAGTGCTGGATGAAGGAACTAGCACAAAGACACAAGGAGAAAAAAGATAGAGCAGACAGAGTGAAAAAAAAGCGTGGGAGGGAGGGAAAACTGTGATTACAAGAAAAAGTGCGAGAAGAAAGAGAGTGTGGCTGAGAAAGTGAGAAAGAGATAAAGAGAGGGAAAAACACGGAGGGGGAGAGCACGGGATGACAAAGAACAATGCTGGAGAAAGTAAACAGCTGTTTTTGAGCTGACACTGGGAGACAGATAACAAAAACAAGCCTCATTATAACGCCTGTAGTCCCCTTGGCTGCTTTGGAAATTTTAGGAGCCGTCATTATCAGTTTACCTGCTATTCTCTATCTCTCTAGACCTCTCTGTCTCACCTCTCTGACAGCTTAGCAATGGTAAGACTATATCCCATAATTATGTCTTGGTTTTTTCCTGTCTCTCTCTTTTCTACCTGACACCCTCCAGCAAGCCACAGCTGGAGATCCAATTTTAAAAAAGGGGAATCAATGGCTGTACTTTTTCTTTCTAACAATGTCCAGCGCCCACTCTCGGTGGGATGATGCACACTTTATGCACACTCTATGCACACTATCTATCTATCTATCTATCTATCTATCTATCTATCTATCTATCTATCTATCTATCTATCTATCTGTCTATCTATCTATCTATCTGTCTATCTATCTATATCTCTTCCTCTACCTCTGTCCGTGGGCGGCAGTATTTCTTTCCTGTGATGATACGTGTATGTAGGCTTATCAGCATATGGTCTGTGATCATACAGAAGCTGGTTGGAAGAACAATAGCTTTGGTTGTGAGAACAATGGTTTCATACACCGTTGACTGCAGCGGTAATGATCGCTGCCACATTCTCACAGTTTTGTCAGCCAAGTGTGCCTCGATTGCACGCACTCTAATTTTAGTAAAAGCACACAGAAATGACAAGAAGCATGTCTGGTGTAATTAATGTGGCTGCGTTTCACTACTTTTAATATGAATAATGTGCATGTGCACATCGGTTTCCCGGCATTTTATTTTCATTTAAATCATATATTAGCTTGTTCGTTATGGAAGCTGCACAGCAATGTAGCTCAAAATATAAATAAATAAATGAATAAAAATTCAACCTGTCCCAGAGTAATTGAGAGCGGGACATCCATAAACATTATTCGTTTTTGGGCACTTGCTAAAATGACTGATGGTGCTGTTTTCTTGGGAGGATGGTGTTTTTTCCTCATTACTTCAGGATTGTACATTAGTAGTGCCAGTAACAGTTGATGCTTCACACTTAGCCATACAGCACACCACAGGAGTGAGTAGTGCAATATCTGATTCACACCTGCTACAACAACAAGAAAATTGGAACACCCATGGCCTCATTTTATACTGCTGTGATTTACATGGCTATTAAAATCAATTTAAGAATGACAATAATCATCATATGATCATTAAAAGTGTGGGCTTCAGAAATGGCCACAAGCACCGATAGCAATTTTGAATATGTGATCACTAAATACTTGGTAAAACTGCTTTGACTCCCTACCTTTCTCTACTTCTTTACCTCTTCTTCTAAGTTTTTGAATTGGATTGTCTTTGAAGCAACCTTTAGGACTTTACACCTATTTACCAACCCGTACAGCGTGCAGTATGTGCTTGCTAACGGGTCGCTGTCATTCTAGGCTACCTAGATAATATAACCCTGACATGTTTCCCAGGTTTAAAATAACACAGGGCTAGGTCTCAGACGACAGACTGTTCCTCATTTAATGCTCCAGTTTCATCTTCCTGGCAATGGATGTGTGTGTGTGTCTGTGAACATCTTAATTGAGACCCCGCCACACACACATTATGGCCCAGTAATAAGTTCCTGTAACTCTTCTAAAAATACTGTATATCCAAACTTTTTTTAATGGCACATTGCTTATTTGAGTAGAAGGCTGCAGAAGAGAGGGACATGAAAAACAGCACAGAGCAAATCTTCGATGAAATGTAGTATTGCTTGGGAGCTGAGCTCAAGATGTAAGCGGAACCTCAGTTCAGTTCTTCTCACCACGTTCTTGTCAGAATCTGTAAATGTGTATTTGTACACAGAGCAGAGTTGCTTGTTTGTTTACTGAGCACACAACAATCCTGTGTCTTGTATCATTTAAAATTCTGCAAGTATTCACATCATTTCTGTAACGTAATCCTGTAATCCTTCACAGAAATCATGTGTACAGGCAGTCATTTCTACAGAAGTTTTTCTGTGACCAAACAATTTGTTTCATAAAGTTAAGGTGTAAGTTGAGGACTAAGCATGTGTTTTATTTGTATTGACAAATCAAATCAAATAGAATAAAATTGATATAAGAAATACAGTATGTCTCAAAGTAAAGTCTGAATGTCACTCTTGTCATTAATGAAGTGAAAAACTGCACAACTGTGAAACTACAAGCAGTGGGTCTGTTCAAACAGATGCATATTCAAAGCAACTGGGCCAAACAGAAATCAAATGTATCAAAGTCCTGCTGCTCCATACACACACACACACACACACACACACACAGAGAACTGTAAGATGGAAATGAGGGAGTTATATCATTCATCATTACACCAACGGGTGTTACATTAGTGGTGTTGTACTGGGTGAGGGAAAACCTCCATCAACACTTGAAGATATTAAAGGAAATCAACACATTCTATTTAAACTTTTAGATTTCTCTCACAGTTATCGGTGTTGGATCTTTGTCTAAGCTCTCTTTTTTTATTACAGTGTCAAATAGACTAAAAGTAGCGTCTCAGTCGATAATACCCACATTTCTGATTAATTTTAATCAGGTTTCACATCACTCACAGGGCAAGGTAATGAACTACTGCCATCTTCCCTCCAACACATCACTTCCCTTTATTAGAGGACAGAAAAGCAGCAAAAGAGGAAGCAGCAGGTAGGTTTTTTTATGAATATGGTAACTTCACCTTGCCTGATAAGGAGCTGGTTATGACTGATATGATGCCCAAGGTGTCAGTGAAACAGAAGGAGGTTGAATGGCCTGTTTTCAGTATTTCTGATCCCCATAGAAGTCTTAACTATTATAGAAGCTGGTGGCCTGAACAGTGCTGGAACAAAATCTGTGTCAACAACGCGTTAGTGGACATGCAGTGTATGGTCATACTCTGATCTCCATCCCCCCACTTTCCTCTCCCTTTTTCTGAGAATAGTGAGCATTACAGATTACATGGACCTAGAAATGTCATAGTACTCATAAAATATAGATTGTAGACAGTACACAGTAAAAACTCACATAATATGCACTATTCCCTGCTGCGAGAAGTCTGCGCATAAAAAAAAAAAAAAAAAAAAAAAAAAAAGAAGAAACACACTCAAAGAAAACCCCAAGGTGGCTGTGGATGCACAAAATCACCATGGGAGAATTGTCTGAATGATGCTTCATTCTTTCTTTGATCATGTTTCTCTTTCTTCCTCTGCCTCTACCTGTGGCTGTCACTCATTGCATTGCTTTAGTTGAACTGTTATGTTGCTGCTCCAGATTAGGTTTTTGCATGCATACTGATCTGATTACAGCACTAGATAGGTCAGCTTATGCAACATGTAAGGCTTGCTGCATATGCGCTCTCTTCTCTCTTCACTCTTTTACTGTTTCTTCTCCTGTGCTCTCCCACTCTCTTGTTTCATTGGCTTAGCTTCTGGTGAATTGACCACACTGTGTGTTGTTATTTTGTACCTTTGTGCCCCTGTATGCTAGAAAATGTTAGAGACAGGGGCTGCACGTAACCTCCTACTCTTCCCAAACGCAAATGCACATTGCCCTGTCTTCCTCAAACTTGAATGTTCTCCATTTGTGCGTCATGAACAAGAATGATGCCATCAAAGCATGATGTCTCTTCATCTCTTTTCTTCTAATCTGTTCTGTCTTTTCTTTCCACTCAGATCATCCCCTTCCCCCACTCTCATGATGTCATTCTCTTCTCTTCTCTTCTCTTCTCTTCTCTTCTCTTCTCTTCTCTTCTCTTCTCTTCTCTTCTCTTCTCTTCTCTTCTCTGCTAAAGGCAATGTGTGTGCATGTACTGAATGAGTGAAGTGATGATAAGTCTGATAGCTGGTGCAGCAACCACATCTTCACTGATGAACTAATTACACACTATATGTTGTCACTGTACTGACACTTTAGTGTGCTGTAAATTGAGAGCCATGGTGGACTGTCTGTCTCTTCTGCAGAAATATAATTGCAATTACATTTCTAATTGCAATCTCTCCTTGGTTCTTTTTTCTGTCACAGGCGCTCTTGCACACACACAAGGCACTTATAATTACTTTAAGGTTGCAGCTTTATTAGCCAACAGACCTGGCAAGCGGATTAACACTTCAAAGAATGGAAAGAAAGAATGAGTGAGGATGTCAGGAGCCAGAAAAATGTGAGGTAATGTTAAAAATTTGAAGTTAAGCATGGGAAAGAGAATGGGGTATGAGCTGGGATATTTTTTCACTTTCATTTATGTGTCTCCATCTGTGCATTAGCCTCTGTGTCACTGGGCATGTCTGTGTATGTGTACATCTATGTGTACTGTCTGTTCTGTGTTTCTGAATGCACCCATGCAAGCATGAGCACATTGCAGGACTGGGCAAAACAACACAGACACATCTATAAATACAGAGACAGACAAATGGACAAATGGATTGTGAGGAAGTGAGAAAGACAAACACAGACAACATCTTGTTTTACCTTCTCTCTGTGTGGCAGCTAGACTCAAAGCACAAGCCCGGGAATGCTGCAAATACTGTATCAAAGGAGGAAAGGGCCAATGATGTAACATAATGTGAGAAGGATTAGTAAATTCTAGACACAGCATGCTGGCACGCTTACTGCCACCAGAAAAAAAAAAAGGAGTAGGAGAAAAGTAAAGCAATAGAAGGAGAGAGTAAGCGAGAGAGAGGGAGACAGAGAGGACTAGAAAGAGCCTGGTGTTTATTGTTTAGTTTATTTTTTCTAAGAAACAGAAGACCAGCCATTGTCTCTTACAAACAGATAAACTGGAGAGAAAATATACACGAAAACTGGAGAAAAAATTATGGAAAGGAAGTGCCACAGTGATACAGACAACAGTCAAAGGTAGAGGTGTGATATAGATTTGTCTATTTGCATATATGTGACACATACTAATGTCTTGATTCACTGCTCTTTATCCTATTGAGAAAATTATTTAAAATCCAAATGTTTGGACTGATAGAGACACAAGCGACAATATCATCCAACTCATGAGAATCTTTAGGATTATTCCACCTGAAAACATGCATGTGCACACAAGACTTACATGCACACGCATTGCCTGACTGACAATCTGACTATCTTCCTAGGCTAAGGTAAGGATGAGTCAATGCAGGACATTATGACATAAAAAATCTGGAGAAACAGGAGTCACCACTTGCCAAATAAACTTTGTGTCAAAAGGTAATGCATTTTCAGGGTTATAACCATTACCAGTTTTCTTTTTCAAGTTAAAAAGGGCCCACGAAGGACAATTTACAGCTATTTTGACATCTGAGATAATGGGAAAAGCAAAATAATGAAAGATTTGGTGGATATCGGTCAAAATAAGCTCAGAACTCATCAGTAAAACATGTCACACACTTGATGAGACTCAAGCAGCGAGGTAATTTAATGCTTCATTCCTTCAGCCCTTCACTGTCGGCACCCACAAGACAAGACTCCAGACTCCAGACTCTCTCTCTCTCTCTCTCTCTCTCTCTCTCTCTCTCTCTCTCTATCTGACACACACACACACAAAATGTCTCTCCATTTATCACTTCCGGACTGCTCTACACTCAAATGTAATACGTGCACAGCTTAAGTCACACACACACACACACACACACACATTGCCAGATACAAACATACACAAAGTCTCAGTTCTAGGCTGCCACCCAATCGATAATCCCATTATAGCTGAAAAAAGCTCTTTTATTTGTTCTGATTGAGTTTGGGGGTAGGGGGAGGCATAGCTCATAACTAAAGCAGGATTTGCTAGATTTATGGTTAAATGGGGTGAATCGGAATGTAAGCAGATACTTGGGATGTGGCACATGCAAAAAAAAAAAAAAAATGGTGATAAAATGACAGACAAGGCTGAGATGTTTCCCACATTCAGTCTTTGATGGTACCCCTCGCTTAGTTCACCCCTCTTTCACCCCCTGGATGTGGTGAAGAAGATGAACCTTGGCTTCAGTTGAAATGTATGTATGTATACACAACCGCTCAAAAGTTGGTGGTCGCCTCCCACAAACACCTTGGTTCAGTACTGTCAGATGTGCTACTCTATATTTTTGAATGGTCTTTCTTGCTTTTAGGCTGTAGAAGGTCATCTTTTCATTTAGTTTCATTTAGCACATAGATAATAAAATTCTGTACAATGGTTTAACCAGAGTGACATCTGAAAGGGCAAAAAGAGGCAAAGACACTTCTGAGCAACAGAATAAGAATATAAGGAATCACCAAGTCGTCTGTAAAAGAAATTGGACTGTTAGCATTAAAATCTGTGCAGATATAATTACGAACAGGTTCCAGTGTCAAGTGCCTAATAATGCCTATAACAAGCTGGAATTAATAACCATGTTGCTTCGGCAAAGCTATTCTTAAAACTTCAAAATAGAAATAGAAGATTTGTCCAGGGTTAGTACTGTTGAAATTAGATCACAGAATATCAGCAGACCATGCTATGAAGTGATGGTTTAATCCTATTCAATCTAACCACTTAGACTGCAGAGGACTTAAGAAAAATGGGTTCCCAAAATATTCCGTATATTTTCAGTTTTTCTAGGGCCTAGCAGCTGCTGCTCAGGCCCTAATCATACATTTGGTGTCTAAATTCTACAGTTTTTACCTCTGTTAAAATAAAAAATATTAGGGACCCCGAACTTTTGAGCAGTAGTGTGGGTGTGTGACTAGTGCAGGCCACTACTGGCAGTCACAATATAGTCTAACTGCCCAATTGCCATTGTTAGGTACTTGTTTGCTAAGTGTGGAACGGTTGGTTCAGCAATATAGGACATAAAACGTATACTAAACTACAGTGAAAGAAAGCAGCTCCTTCTAAAACATCAGCTAAAGTTCAAGTCAGTTTTCAGTACACACAAATATAGACATGCTGTAGTCGTCATGTGGACAAACTTCCAAAAATTGCTTACAGTAGTTTGTTACCTCCTTGACAAAATTACAGCATAAGATTTAATTTGGCCAAAACAGAAAACAGATAGTAGCCACCAATACCACACATCTCAAATTTGTTCAGATAGCTTGTTAAAATGGCTCAGGGTTTGGGATAAACCTTTCGGGATGTCACAGCATATTATGTGTAGAGATGTAGATAACCTTTCTGTCTTTAGACAGATTTCAAACTGGACTCATTATTCATTACTAAGCTAGAAGGCACCTCATATGATAATACAGAATAGTTTTATTTTGCGTGTCTGTATATCCCTCTCCACATCCTTTTCATCTGAACAGACAATGCTGTTTCTGAAAATGTTGCCACTAATAGCACCTTAACAATTCCAAAGCCTGTGACATTCAAAGCCAAGTCCCCTGTCTCCTTAATTTTCTGCCTTTTTTGTAGAAAATGGGCACGTCTCTCCTAGAAACAATAGTGTATAAAACATCTGACAGATGCCAGTGAAAGGCTGCAGTTATCCACAAGCACAGCCAACATGAAACTATGCAAACACCTGAAGTGTTAACAGAATTTTATACATGCTATCACTCATTACTCGTGACTTTGAGATCTTAGAGTGGCAGGCGTTTATGACTTCCTGAATGTCAAGTGATTATATCAAGTGATTGCCTCCCTTAACAGGCTATATATGCGTTAATAGTTTCTCTGTTGGTTAACGTAGACAATGTTAATGTGCAAATATTCTCTCCTTAGCATTACATTTCATGCATCATATCTCTTTAACACCACCAATGTCACATAGAAGGCCAGATTTTTAATCAAACTGAATTGAGAATTTAGCCTTGCTTATTGTGAATAGTCCTCAAAAAGGTTGCGTGCATTCAAAAGGGGTCAATATGCTCATGAAATGCAAACTAACTAGTTCATTAAATATACTGTACAAGAAAAACAATGATACATTGTCTATCTTATGTTGTTGATTTATTAAGCAGAAGCTATTTCATGTAGAGAAAAGCATCAGAACTTTTTCTTAGCTCTCCTGTCAGCCCTATAAAGGGCCCCTAGAGGCCACTCAGCTTTTATACCTGATTGGACCAAAGTTATTTGAAATGACTGACTACAAAAAAACCCTTCAAAAATATAAAAAGGAAAGGGGATTTACTCATGTAGGTGATTATATCACTGACGGATGTTACTGTGTGATTTCCACAGTGTTACAGCTACTGATTAAGCAGGTCACAGCTGATTATATAACCATGCATTTAGATGACATCAGACACAAAGTATGATATTTACTCAGAGACTAACATCTGACATCATGTTGCCAATGTGTACACATGCAGTCACACATATTCAAAGTGAATAGTTTGCTTGGGTTTTCCTTTGAAGGGAAGATTTGTCATATACAGTAGGCTATATGTGCAGATGCCTCATGCCAATATAGTCAATAGAAGCACTATATTCCTCAGTGCATGCTATAATGACTGGCAAACCTGAGTTCTCCTTCTCGTGGAGTACAGTGCCTGTATGCCACTGATTCCTACGCCCACTGAGCATGCTGCAAGCTAAGTTAGCTGCTAGGTGCTAATCAAAGTTACACAATATTGGCAAGCCAATGAATTCCTGCAGTTTCTTTTTCATATCTAATCATTACCTTCAAGCTCCAAGCTGAATTAGCCAGTGGTTGACATCAAATTCCCTCTATGTGTCGAGTGATAATGCTGGTGCCAGGAAAGAACAGATTTTGCAGCTTTTTTTCAGATAATTCAGCACTGGGGAGTAAATTATTTCAATTGACTGCATATACCATCAACACTGATTGGATATCTGCATAAACCATGGCCAATTTTTCCTGTGTGAAAGTATGTGGAGTGCGTGGAAATCATGGCATAATACCCACATTATACCAAAAAATACCAAAAATATTCCAAAAACCACGTTTTCCATATGCAAAAGTATGTTTAACGTGTGCAAATCATATGCATATTTCATGTGAATATGCCCATGTGAAGTTGATGTTTTTTTCTGTAAGGGCAGTGGCCAGTGGTTTATCTAAGGACACTATGTGTGTTGAAATGTGAGTGTGTGCTGAAATGAATGTGCAGCACAAACAGCCTTTGCTTGAAACCATGTCTGACTTTGAGGAACAGGGATGATTGCGTGCGCATTAATGTATTTTCAAAATGTCCGCGGCACAACAAAACAGAATTAACCGGTTAAACAATGAGAGGTTCAAAGACTGCCTAACCTCCCTGTTCAATTGCCTAAACGACACATATTTGACAAAATACGGCAAAATATATTTTTGTTGCAGTCATCTTTCACAAAATGAATGCAGCGTTCACTGTTTTCCTCTTGTACTGGGTGTCCTACTGAGCTGAGTCTGTGACTAATTTCCATATAGTTACAGACTTTATTGCACAGAAGAGGGTAAAGTAAATTAACAACAACACAAGACATCACATTGCTGGCATATAAACACTCTGTACCTGCATTCCCTGTTTGGTTATTTATTGTCACAGTGTAGGTGATACAGCTTACTAGACTACAATAGCATGACAGCAATCATGTAGTCATCATCTGATAGTCACAATAAGAAATATCCTTCACAATATGCTCTATTGTGGCATACTGATATAATTGTACAGTATATTGGGATTCTCCTGAGCTGTAATTCTCTTTTTGTCTAGACTTATTATTATTTTCCTGTGTTTACTTTTTAGGCAAATCTTCATGTGTCGAACTGCTGTTGCACTGCTAATGTTCATACATGTGGATACATTTTCTCGTTATTTATTTTGATGGGCAAAATCAATTCGACAGTGAATGCATGTCTAACCTTCCTTTTTTTTGTGATGCTATTGTCAGGCACTGACAGAGTCTGTCCATGCAGCAACAGCAATTAACATAATGACATACGATCACCACAGAATGGTGCTGAAACTTAATTCCATGACTACGAAGGTGGATAAAATGTGTTGACTTTACTCTGTATTAGATTCTTCGAAGAGCAGCCAGATTTTCCTCAACACTAACACAATAGGTGGGAAGAGAGCGGAGATGAAATAATTACAACAATTACTTCTTTTACTTTATCCCCGCCTGACACACAGCACACTCACATATGCACACATACAGGATATAATAGCTGTGGTAAGTGAAGTACTGGCAGCACTAATGACAGTGTTGCCAGTAAAATAAGTGCAATACAAGTAGGGAAGATGGCATAATATATGCCTGAGAAGACACTAACTAATGCTTTCACCGAAGTGCTAAACGGTATGCCAAAAGCTTCACATATACTCATGCACTGCATGTACGCTTGCAAAGAAGCATATTTGACACACACATAAACTTACATACACGGGCAAGAACTGAGATTGTTGTTGCATAAGATTACATGAGTAGTATGTATTTTGTGTATATAACTGTTACACTGCCGTTACATAAAGATCTAACATGCTGGGTAAACTCAGAGAGTCATATTCATGTTGTGAATGAGTTACAGAAACATAAGTTTGATGCTATCCAGCGTACAAGGGAGTTATTTTTTCAAAAATCAGAACCTCAGACCACAAAATCATTGTTTATAATAAGACTAAAATAATCTCCTACCTCCTCTCACTCCTCCGTTATCTTTGTCAAGACACAAAAGTGTTTCTTTCTCTCGCCTGGGCTCTCTTCTGTGTATCCTTTATGAAGAGTATGATCTGATGAGCAACACTGTTCCCAACATTGGTAGGTGGTTACAGTAAGATTGAACCACAAAATGAATTGGTTCTTTTGCTCTTGATGGACTTGCAGTGGGTCCTGAGTGGTTCTTTCAGGGATACAGGGGACACAGCTGGACCTGGAGCTGAAAATACAAATAGAAAAATGATTAAAATGAAAAAAAAAAAGAATAAATAAATAAATATAGGAGAATTTATTGGCCTACTCATTTCAAAACCACATAATACATATTCACAAGTTCAACATATTTACAAGTTGCACCTGCAGAGAGTAACATTTACGTATAAACCCTTGCCAAATATGTTCACACAAATACCACCACCAACTAAATCTCTTTGTGTATCCCAGTATACGTGCATACGTATGTAAGTTTTTTTAATCTGGTGTCTGTGGTCATATCCCTGCTCTGTGCTCCAGTCATGATCCATTTCACATCACTTAGCAATGATTGGTTTAAAGGGGCAACGACTTTAGCGTAAGAGTAGGCTAGTGTGGTAGAGTCTATGGTAGGTTTACGTTACAAGCGCACCTAACACTGTTTGTGTAATTACTCTCACTGACAGAAGGGGTAGAGAAAAGCTGCAGGTTTAAATGTCTATGAAACTGCCATCTGTGATAGCATAAAGTATATCCATCTTTTAGATAGAGGTGAACAGAATAGAATAGAGGTGAAATCTATCTATCTATCTATGCGTTTCTCTTTTTCTCCTACTCACTTTATCTCACTTCATTTCAGTTGCTGTGGTTCACTTAAATTAACATTACCAGGGCGGATAAGCAGGGTGACAATAATGGCTGATGATGCATCTGAAGGGTTCAATGTGACAGATGGCTCGGTCTGCAAGTGGTACTGTATATAATGAGATGCTACCTATCCTCCTGTTTCAGTCACAGAGCAGGACACCTGTCACAGCACACCTCAAGCCATCAGTACACAACACACTGCCTATCTATGACTAATTTGTGCGTATAACTGTCAGAGAAACTGACATACACAGCCCCACCCCCCCCCTCTTTCTCTCTCTCTCTCTCTCTCTCTCTCTCTCTCTCTCTCTCTCTCTCTCTCTCTCTCTACAGTACTCTAACTTCTCCCACACAAGCACAGGCATACCCGCACAGACTAAATCAGTTAGGGCGGGCCCGGCCGGCTGCCCCAAAATGAGCTGAGCGTGACATCTAATTTTCAGCAGTAATACTGCGATGAACCAGCTCCTCCCTTACAAGTTAAATGGAGACAGTGCACTCCATTACACTTACTCAGGACTAAACACAGGATATGCATGTTGAAGAAGATGAGAGGATGCACCTCATGACTACAGGCATACACACACACATCGCAAAAGCGCTCACTCACGGTGAAATATCCTTGCAAGTAACACGAGTGTGCACACAGAGCATGCTTTGCATGCGCTCTGCAGGCCTAAAACAAACATGTTAAACAAACAAGATCATGTTGTAGAAAATCCCCATAAACACAGGGCATCATGCTGACGAGTGAAAGAGATTACAGTACAAGTATCTCCCCAGTGTGTTCTTACGCAGAAACTGAAACTGAAACTGAAGAAATTCAAAAGCACACAATAACAGATCTCATTGTTTCGGCTGTTGTTTCTTCGCTCAATAAAATAGCGATCAAAGAATCAAAGAAACAAATTACAAAAAGAGCACACTCACACAGGCCTACTTGTTGTGGTGTTCATATTATTTGTTAAACCCTAGAATTCATAACACGAATATAAAAATGTTGTAAAATAAAATACACGGTATTACCTCATTCCTCAAAAGTGCTGTATAATTCTAATGAATATTAGTTTGATATTTATGTATATTTGATATATGTTAAGGTCAAGTGGCCCCAGTGTTTTCATAACAGGGATCAAAATGGATTTCCTAGGGAAATTCTAGCTTAAAGTACTATACTAGAGCTGACAGGTAAACTCTGATGAAGCAATGCCCAAATGTACATTCATGCTCGAACCATTTCCATTTTGGAAGCCCCAAGAGTTTTCCTCTGGGGATTCCCTCAGGTCGAATTGTCAACTTTTTATCCAAGATGTCAAAAAGTAATGGCGAGATTTCCATTAAATTTGCCGGGGAAGTTTATGCACCCCGGAGGATGAATTCTAATATACTGAGTCAACTCTCTGACCTTTAATGTCTAGGCATTTCCAGCTGTGCAAAATAAATTTGTTCTGAATCTGGCAAAAAGTTGCTCAACAAATTTATGCACTCCGGAGAATAAAACCTTTACACTTTGGTGGTTCCATCTTTCACAATTCTCACTGCATGCCCTTGACTGATGGTCATAGACTATAGTTAGACCTTTATTAATATTTGTTCATGTTAAAAGGTAAGACAATGTCTTCATACCAGTCATATTAAACAACGTTATCTAGGGTGTTGGTGTTTAACTAAACCAACATGTACTTGCATTTCATGATCCATGAAACCACAGAGGATGGATATCATGTGTTCCTTCGTCGTTAGGGAATAAAGCAGTGTGTTTTCCAACAAGTTTCAATGGAAACCTTAATAATGGATGGACACCATGTCTGGCTAAGGCAGTGAAATGCTGTAGATACAAGACTCATAAATATTTAAACCAACTCAAACACGTTATCACGTCACTTAAACAACTTTTGTCGGACGCTGGCTTGAAAAACATGGCCCCCAGGGACTTGGAGCTACTTGTTATTATTACATGTATTTTCAGACCTGTTAAGCAATTCACGTTGAGCGTTAATATTTTTATGCTCATTTATCTCTCTCTTACAGATGCACACTGTCTCTCCCCCCTTCTCAATCTTTTTCTACCTCTCCCACTCATAATCACATCAAAGAGAAGCAGCTGCTGACACAATGAGAGGGTTGGAAGTGAATCAGTCATTATTCCTCTGTTCCACTGTGTGCGCACGCACACACACACACACACACACACACACACACACACACACACACAGTAGAGAGAGCCTAACTCGTAGCCTAATGTAGTCAGCGTTTTTATAGCCTCCACACCTTCTCATGGGCCCATGGGTGGATTACACAAATAAGTTACTCATTTCATCATGATGAACAGTGAAAACTAACCACGAGGAAAGAAAAGTGGGGGAGTGGGGGAGATGAGGCTGGAGGAAAAAATGAGAAGCGGCAAGATGCACCTAAATGTGAGAGGCGGAGGGAGGAGAGTCATCACAGGTAGATAAAAATGGTAGGAATGCAGATAGGCTGTTTATACAATATAGAGCGGTATAGAGTCCATTACACCTGGTTAATGTGGTGTGTCTAGACCAACTGAAATTGAGCAGTTTCTGCAAGTGCGTGGCTTTCTGTCAAATGAGGATGGACCTGTAGTGTAGACAAAGTGACATTAATTTAAATTCCATCGCTGTCTGCAGCTCAGAGCAGCAATTAGAGAGGAAATTAACGCTAGAGCCAATCAATCAAAGCCTCATTTAGAGTTGAAGCAAATATTCAGTGCTGTATGTCTGTCACAACTAGTGTATTAGGGTGAGTGGTTAAATCAATTAGTCATCATCATTCAGTAAAGTGTGACATGGGCCATATGGGTGGTGGTGTTGGTTTTCTTTCCAGGTGGGCTTAGGTGGACCAGGCTGGGTCAGAAGTTTTTAATTTTTGTTGCCAGTCCTAATGGCTATGTGCCTCTGACATCTTTGTCTTTACTCCCCACTCACGCTCACTTCAGCGAAAGGAAATCTTCTGCCAGCCTACAAATAGGCTTTGCCCCCCCACAGCATGGAATAGAATGAGCATACGAGGGAAAAAGAAGAAAGTAATTATAGGGGAGCAAACAGCACCATGTACCACCGGTTCAAATCTAAAATGGACACCAGTGTGCTCCAGGCTCTATTAGCCCTATAACCAGCTGGCCTCCTGCTACATATGTAACAATGCGAGCATTATCCACTGTGCACAGTGGTCACTGGGCTTAATTCTTATCAGCATTACTTGTGTTAGGCGTGCAATGTGCCTCACTGTTACATGAATATGAAGAAAAGGGTGAAGCAGTGACCAAGACCTTTGGTCCAATCTCTTCATATGAATTTAAAGCTTTGAGAGTGTGTGAGCAGAGTCTGCATGACCTCTTCATCTGTATATCTTAGCATGAAAACATCCCCCAATTAGCTTGATATAATGTCTGCGTGATAGGAGATACGCAAGATTGTGATCTCATTGTATGAGATTTCTTGATGCAATGAAAGAGCAATAAAAGATACCTAATTATGCTTGAAATGTTTCCAAGCACACAAATTCATAATATCATCCACTCTCAACAGACAAATAACTCAGGAGGAAATCGCCTTTACACATGAATAAATAACATAATTAGTCAGTTGCATCGTGGTCAGCTGGACAATTCCCATTTGCAAATTGATTATGCAAACATCCAATTATAAAGTCTCATGCTGCATGATCTCTGTGAGATCATCAAGGCATGGAGTCAACTCAAAATTAATCATGTGTTTGAAACAATGCACATATATCTATTATTACATTCTACCTTACAACAGTCATTTCTGTGTGTGCATCCAAGCCCATAACAAAACCCCATGAAGTAAAAACACCAAACACTCCTTAAGTGTTTTAATAAACACCCTCCAAGGCAAGAAACTGAGGCTGCCAACAAAGACAAAGGTTTAACAATCTGAGGAGAGCAGGTGTGTGAGTCAATAACCAAGGTGAAGTCACAAAGTCGGGGGAAGCAGGTGGGCCAACTGAGCTAACGCTTGAGAGGGAGCAGGCATCTGGTAAATGTGTTACTGTGGGTTAGATAACAGTGCCAAAGGCTAGATCAAGCATGACCCAGACATTTTAGAAAACTCCCTTTTTACACATTTACAGACATAAAGCCAATAAGAATTTAAATGAGACCACTTTCATTAAAGACTGCATGAGAAAAGCACTCTGCGTGAGTGTTGTAAATTGTCCCCAGAAGAACAGCATACCAAGAAAACCCAGCATTACTGTAAATCACCAGCAACACCGCTAAATTAGCTAAGTTCCTCTATTACAATTTGGGAGAAGGGGGCTGGTAGATTGACAATATGCCCACTGCTTCCTATTTGACAGCAACATTGACACTGGGGAGGAGGGAGGACTGAAATTGAGCTCCCAACAAACACCGTCTATCTCCATTGCCCACCCATCTGTCCTTCTGTCTCTGTCTTTCCTTCAAGGCGCATGTGTCCTTAGTACTCCCAGGCAAAATCTGCCACTGAGTGTCCTAACTGGAGAGCTTCAGGCAGGTGAGACAGAAAAGTGAGGGAGAAAGAGAGATAAGGATCCAGCGTGACAGAGACAGTAGAAGAGTAGAAGAGTAGAAGACATGGAGCACATCAGTGATGAGAAAGAATCAAGTGACAAAACATGAAAAACTTAAAGTCTGAGTAAAGTAAAAAATAAATATGTGTTCTGGGTTTATCAAAGTGTTGGAAGAAAGTGTTATTAACCAGCTACGCCCACTCATGAGAGCAGTCAAGGAGCAGTTTTGAAGTGACTAAAATGTGTCAGATGAGCTCAGAAAATTACATGACTAACTATGAAACACTGAGCAAAATTAATTAACCTCTGTCTCTCTGCTAGAGGTGCAGGGGTATGCTCAGGGTGGTCTTTAGGACTGCCCAAAAATCCTGGACTGAAAACTGGTGAAAAACTGTTTCATGCTAGGATGTGCTTAAGAGTGCATATCATATCATAACATGTACACACACCCTTAGAGTCCATCTGGCATGAATACTATTTTACCTCTAGAGATGTCCATGTAAGCTCTTTGGTTTTGTCTCACTTTGACACTTAAGTGTTTTTTGTGTGTGTGTGTGTGTGTGTGTTGATGGTGGCATGTTTACATTTATGCAGCAAATTGGTCCTTTTCAGTACTCAGCACCATTTTAGATGGCAATCCAAGCTCAATCTTCTACTTTCATCACGAGCGCCCCTCAGTATGCCAAGATGCATAAATGAGCAGCAACCATTCATGTTGTCAGCTATGCCCGCGAACATAAATCAAAGGTTTTCTAGCTTGCAAACAGCTACAATGCAAGTTGATGTTTTAACCAAACCTTTGGCAGAAGGGCTTTAGGTTTTTCACTGTGCTGGTGTTGCCACACTCTCTAGTAGAACATTGTGGATTAGAGGGAGAATGGGGACTTTGATAATCCTCCCCTCTTCTTTTTCTCTCTCTCTCTCTGTCTCTCTCTCTCTTGCTCGCTGGCTTTCTCTTACTCTACCTTTCTCGGGATGACAAATCTCTGTGGGCTTTGGTTGCTGTCAGAATGATGTTAAGATAATGTCAGGACATGAGTTCAATTTTGTTAGGTTTTTTTTTCTTATTTTATTTTCCAAAAAAAAAAGAAAAAGTTACTTGTTGCATTGCTTTTGTTACCTAGAAGTGCCTTTAGACAACTCAAAATCCACAAAACAACACGTTATGGTTCAACAAAGAGACAGTTTTGAAACTAGCTTAATGTTAGCCATGGTGCATGAGCTAGTACGACAGAATTCTCTTATCTAACAGTAAAGTCGCTCACTATGATGACACAAAATATGTAAATTTGATAACTTCAAAGTTAAGAATCACATTTCACCTTTTATTGATTGCACAGAAACTCATGCATATTGTAATTGCTTTCATATATGTTACTGTGTTAACATGGTTTATTAATGTCGACCCCATTATAGAACAAGAGTTAGAACGAGCTTGTATTTGTTACAAAAACACAACATTACTCCAACATCTCCACCTCTCTGTGAGAGGTTAGCGTAGATCGGAAACATAATCTATGCTTGACGCGGCTGTGTCAGTTACATAACAAAGGAAACTGTGGCCCATTTTCCAAGTGACAATCTTAAAATAACTATATTTGTTTTCATCTGTCGTACATGCAAGGTGGCCAATTACCGTATGCCCGTGTAGATTAAATATATATTTCTAAGTAGATATTTCCTGACAGCAAGACTAGTTTAATTGGCAAGTGATACAATGCTATTACTGTGGTAAGCTGTTTGTTGATACATCAGTGGCTTGTCAGTCGCTGATATAATACTTAATAAAATGTTTGTACACTCGCTAGCTTATTCTCCATTCACCAATCTGAGAGTATATAGAAACTTTTCAGGCAACAGATCCGTGTTATCCTCATCAACACATTCATGCAAACGACTGTTTATGAGAACAAAAACAAGAACATTCAGAATTGATAAGAATCACTCTTACAGAAGGCTGTGAAAAAAAAAAAAAAGAACATTAGAACATTTTTTTCACAACTCTTAGAGTCCCTGAATGACAACACAACACAGTCACATTTTAATCCAATCTGTTTTCACAAGCTTTGTAAAAAAAATGTGCAGTACAGTAAGTAAAAAATCACAACCTTTTACCTTTTTTGTAAATAAAATAATTGTTCTAATTTTCACATTTAACCACAGCACAGCACAGTACAGCGCCACACAGTCTCACGTTCTCACACACTTGTCTGCAGCTTTTGTCGCATAGCTGGTGGATTGAGTGTGAGAATTTGTGAAATCATTTGAACCCCCGAGGGGTGCAAAGAGGAGTGTAGACGTTGCGTGCGCACACACACGCATGCGTGTGTCACTATGTTTACGCGTGCCGCGTGGTGTGTATTTGGCTCAGGTTCGTACACATTTTACACCGTATGGCTGTTTGTGTCTGGAGCCTACAGTTTGTTCATCTCTGCTGGGAATACACAGCAGCAAAAATTCTAAAAGAAGATGGTGGTAGTGAGTAGTAAAAAAAAAAAATGAAAAAGAAGAACAAATGAACTTCCCACGGCTTGTTTTAACAGAGGATGTACAGCGATCAATATTCTTATTGACCGAGGGGAAAGGTAGCATTTATTTGACTATTGATTACCTCAAGCCAGCAGTGTATTTCTACATTTTAGCATCCACGACTCCTGACTATGAGCCTGAGAAGCTGACTAAGCATCACAGAGCATCTGAAGGAATCTGAATGGACGAAATGTGAATTTTGTTTTTATGTACACTGTCAAGGTTTAGCCAGTCTAACAAATAATTTTTTAAGTTACGTTTTTTAAGTTAATTTAGCTACTATTAGTAGTATTAACTAAATGACTTGGCATATATGAAGTATAAAACAATATCAGGAATGCTTTCTGGCCTGCATTTTTAGTCAATGTGCCATGTAATAGTACCTGTGCATGCATGGATTTTCCTCCTGTACCCCGTGCCTCTTCTCTGTCACTCTCTCTCCTTTTCCTCTCATGTAAAAAAGCTAAATTCATACTGAAATGAGATGAAAAAAAAACTGGCTGGATGAATGGCTGTTGGATTAGAAAGATTTTCTACTTAAAGTAGCTCTCGATGTTTTGCTTGTTGTTTCTGCCTCTCACCCAAACACAAGTCTATTTGCATCCCAAAAAAGGCAAGCTGTGTGAGTTGTAGTGAATCTACAGCGTTCCAAGTTTTAAATATGAATTTTACAGTATATACAACATCAAAGTTAAAGGAAATGTGTAAAACTGTAGCACACTGTATGGATTTGCCTTATGGACATTTTCAGTGTTACACACAGGCAATGGATCCCCAGAACTCAACACTCTAAGTAAAAAAAAAAAAAGACATATTCTTACATCTTAAATCATCTTTTCATACTTAGTAGTACTTAATAGTAATTAATTACATGTCTAGTCAGTGGGAAACCTTTATCGTAAATCAAGCCTTTATTAGAAAATGTCCCCAAGACAGTAGAATATAAATTGTAATTGTCTTGCTCCTACAGTAAAAAGCACTGATTGCTCTTAAAAACACGGAGTGCCCTAATGAAGCTTATTATCACTGCGCATCTGCTGAAGTTCAGTGTGTTCAAAACAGTCTTGACTTTGCAAATGACATTAGCCCTACAAAAAAAACATCAACCCAACAAATGGGGCCCATCTGTTGGCTCAACAATTGTGCCAATATTGACGGCTCTGGCAAAAAAAAAAAAAAAACTACATGAAGTCCTGGAAATAAATTAAACCTAGGTCAACTTTTGCCTTAATAAAAAGGAATTGTATTTCTACTGCAATTTTTGTGACAAAAAATAAAATGATTGCAGTCATCTAATAACTGATGTGCCTTCACACTCATGTATCAATCAAACCAGCTTTCTGGATTACATGTTTTAATTATTAAAAAATATTAGTTTGGACAGATATTAGTTTGATTATTTTGGATACTGTTAACATTGTTTTCCTTTCTGAGCTATTACAGTACCATGCGTGTGTCTGTTGTAGAAACAAAATTTACATTTAAACTCCGATTAAAGACTGATTCTTCATTTTTCGCATTGAAACATTCAGTTTCTGTGGGCCATGGCACAAAATAGAAACAGATGCTTCAGTGGAGCATACTGCCACGTACTCATCCAACTAACTGTTCCTAGATGTACAGACACACACATACACACACTAGCACACACATGGGTTGTGGGGGACAGAGATACCGTCTCTCTGTGAAACTGCAGGTGCAGAATGGGTGACAAAGCTAAAATATTTATACCCAGATCTTAGCAGTCTGCACTAAGAAACAGAGAGAGAGAGGGGGGAAGAAGGATAGATAAGAGAGTGGAAGAGGGAGAGATTCAAAAAGAGAGGCAGACCACAAGAAAGAGGGCAATGGAAAGTGTCAGGGTGGGTGTGTGTGTGTGTGTGTGTGTGTGTAACAGGAAAAGCAGAGCGATAACAGGGAGGGAAAGAGAGAGAAAGAGAGAGATGAGTGTGCAGCACAGATGCCAAATGAATCTAGGGCAGTTCAGAAAAAAAACAAGGCATTATTCCAAAATCCACTTTGTATTTGTGTGCAAGTATGTGTGTGTAATTGTATTCCTGTATTTGTGTGAGTGTGTGTGTGTGTGTGTGTGTGTGTGTGTGTGTGTGTGTATGATGTACAGACAAATATGTAAGCATCTGTCTAATGTGAATATAACCGGCCAGAGGCTGAAATTTCAGATATAGATATAAGAAATATAACATCTTTCCTTTTTACTGTCTCTTCAAGCTTTTTATTCATCGCCCTTCAACAATTATAATACGCTCTGCATCTCACGCACTCTTCATCCAGCATGTTCTGCCCTCTCTCTCTCTCTCTCTCTCAAACTTAAACACTGAAGGACTGTGTATGTGAGCATGGGTGTGGGTTAATAGGGGTAGGGGGTTGGCACAAAGCAAGACGATGGCAGATGGTGTCCTTACTTAACACACATACAGTAAACACGTGAAGTAAACACTGACTAAACGGATACAACGTGGCTCATAATATCTGAACGCCCACAAATGCAGGTTTCAGTACAAGCTTTGTTAACTCCATCGAGCCACCAGTAAGATAATCCTTTTATTATCGGGCTTTACAGTTCAATTCTAAATAAGTTGCTGCCACTTTTATCTGCTGTTAATTCTATATGCATGGATTTTATAATTCAGGAATTTATTGTACTTATCAGCACTAATATATTTTAAATTACCACAGTTGCTTAAACTCGTTCAGATGAAAGGAAAAACTGCATACTCCTACACGTTTATCTTGCTTGCTTCATTTGTCAATGTTTTCAGTCAAGTGGTGATTTTGATTAACACGTATTAGTTGTACAGTTGTGCACTGAAAACATGAGTAAATCAGTTGTGTATTAGTGCATAGTGCACTGCTGTAATAGCCTGAAAATAGCACTCCTAACAGTAACAGCTGCATATTGTATGAGTCATGTCAAGCTCTTTCTTCCTCGGGAGATTATTAAATCCGAAATGCGTCCAAACGCTGTGCTTCACTAAAGATCAGACTGGCTGAATTAATTTTTCCCTTCTTTACAGCCTCATAGAGGCACTCGACTGCACTATAGCAAGCTCCATCTATACTGCAGTGCTAACTTAGCATTAGCTAGTATTTTTTCCCAACCCGTATATATCATGTTCTGATACATTGGGACAGTATTTCCATTTGATGTAATGGTATTGCCATAATTTATCCAGTATAAGGATCATAGCAACAATGAAATGTTGTAACGCACTAATACATATCCAGTATTTGATTCCATTATACACAGCTACTGTGTTTTCTATGTTTGAAAAAAGACTGGGCAGGAAATATGACATCCAAGCATTTAGTGGCAATGTGCATATACTACACTGTAGTGGTGTCGTATCTGCACCATATATAAATGTGCACAATCAAAAGTGAATTTGTGGTCTTGTTTCTTGTGGCTGATATACACATACTCATTCCATATTCACAGACTTCAGGTAACAGTGTGTCATGCACATCTTAGGCTACTGACAGGAGGGTAAGATGTGCACTCACATATATGCTGCTTCGGTATGTCACCACAAGAGAACCAACACCTTCCCTCAAAGAGACACGCATCGCTGCGTCCTCCTCTTTCTGCTCGACAGCTTTTCCCCGTCAAAACCATTTTGTCAATGTCAGGTCATATTGCACCACTTTGTCACTTCAATTATAGTCATAAACTGCTGAGTTGTGAATCTATTAACGTGAGAGAAGGAATACAATATCATCGGATGACTGGCCTCTACATAAAGACTGCTGTGAATTTATTGAACAATGGTTTTTGCATTTCCAATTTCATTTCCAAAATATGGCTTTCAACTCCAGATTGTTTGCAATATTTTCTATAGATCTACATGCTGCAATGAAAGCAATGAAATAGAGTATGCCTGCAACCAGCTGCCAATCAAAATGAATCATCATAAAGGATTCAACCTGGATTAAGGTAGCACATGTTGAGTCTCTGCCACTCAAGCAGTACTTTAGGGTACTTTACACTCAACATTTGGTGTATAGGGTATGAGACATAACCATACCTGCATACCAGGGTACCTGTTATGGTGTGGTGTTGAAGATTTGTTGTTCACTATTACTTATTCTTTTCTTATTTACCTATATACTGTAACATTCTTGCTCCCTGTTTCCCAGCCTTTGTCTGTACACTCTCTGCACGTCACATCTCATCCTCCCATAGAATAGAAAACAGTGCTTTGCCCCTATCAACACTTTCACACCCTGCAAAAGTACAGCTAGTGAAACTGCATGCGAATTTCTCAAACCTGCCAATGCTGTTGCATTTCTGAAACCTCGTCAGCGAATCACTGTCTACCAGTCTCTCGCCTAAGGGGACCTCCCACAGGTTCCTGGCAGTGAAGGAGTGACGGTTGTTGTGAAACATGACTGTCGTATTGATTGCACAGAGCACTGCAACAGCTGGTAGGCTCAAAGAGAGCACAGTGTGCTATGGCCAAGAATGTGATGTGGAGGAGTGAGCAAGTGTGAATGTCTCCCAAGGGTTATTCCTCTCAGGATCTTTGCATAATCCTTCCTGATGGATGCAGAAATCGATTTGGAGGGCGTGGCTGGGAAAGGGAGGCCAGGGGAGGTGGGGCTGGTGGGAATGGCTAAAGATCTGAGACTGCCAACTGCTAGAGCTTGCAGGAGTACACACATCTAACACACACACACACACACACACACACACACACACACACACACACACACACACACACACACACACACACACACACAGAGACATAACAGATCTGTAATTAGAGAGAGGTGATGCTGAAATCTGCATCTTTTGTATAATAAATTCTACAGAGGTTTATATTTTTATGGTCTCAGTATAGTTGAATTTGATAAGCCTACATTATCTGTATATACACAGTCTGTATGGAATAAAAAGTAAAAAAGCTGAATAATTCATGAGGTTAGCTAATTATAAGGTTAGTTAAATACCCAATCCACATTTTTATGACCATCGTAAATTGTGTATATGTTTGCAAAATTAAAGAAGCTGAAAATAAAGGTTATTATTGAAATTATAGCCCTATTTTACACCTCTCTCTAACATTACTGGTGTAATCAGAACTTTTATGGTATCAGTGGTGGTAATAACTTCCGTATGCATTAATTGAATTGTCAATCAACCTGTCATAGCAAGTTCCAGTCCTGTGTTTTGGATCATGGATTGTGCCTTTGAGGTTGCATGGTGTCTACAGCATGGAGTTGCTAATGGCAACAACTCAACAAAGCCAGCTGTTGATTGTGAGATAGCCTGTGGTTAGTGACTTAGTTAAAGACATAATGAATGTCAGACAGTCAATGAACTAGTCAACAAAGCAGCCTGTCACAATCTGCTTTATTAGTCCATCAGGAATCATCAAAGTAACAGAAACAGACACTATACATTGCATGACTGCATATATTTCATCAAATGGCAAGATATGTGTCATATAAAATAAGTGTATGCATAAATTAAGGCATATGAGTGGGTTTACGTCCATGTGTATTTGGCTTCTGTTGAAATAATTACAGAACATCGTCAAAATCTCTGCGCTGTGATAGCATTCCATTACTATCACATCAAGTCAAGACCATAATCCTTTTCACCTGTATCCACATGCAAGATGACTTAATTAGGTCAGTGTAGCCTTAAGTGTCTTGGCCTCTAAGTGCACTGAGGTCAGGAAAATATATTGGCACTAATGGCTCTTCTTATTAACTATTCAATAACTACTCAAGCTCTCGCCAACTGGTTCTCTGTCGACCCTGACAGTTGATATAGTTGAGAAAAGAGAGATTGCTGGAACATTATTCTTACTCACCTAGTTCAGACTGCTCATCAGTCTCATCATCAGTCCATCAGACAAAATTATATTCTTGATTTAGAATATATAAACTTACTTATTGTATCTATCGTTCTCCATAGTTAATCCCTATCGCTGTGTCTTATTTTTATGTTGCTCCACTAATCCAGTCTTTCACTCTCATTGTTATTTTTTTCCTCATTTTATTCACCCCGTTCACACTATCAGTTTACATGTCTTGGATTTCACACAAGGGAAGTAAGCGGGAAGAAAATTACATTCAGGTTTCTACCGGTGTAACATCCATCACCTCTTGAGAGCAACCTCAACAGACAACGCTATGGATTTCCTGAATTATGGCTAACGTGGTTCAATAGTATTCTGATGAACTGAAGATTACATAGCAACAAGGCAGTGGGTTTGGTAGGTGGGTGGTCATTATTCAGGTCTCCCAGGCCTGCCTTCCCTACTGATTTCCTCTCCCCTTTTTCCTGGTAGACCACTGATCTGTGATTGCAATTGATTGGAGACTGCTCATCATTCCTCCAAGGGCAACATCAGGAATCATTGACATCAGGGGGAAATGGATTTTGGGAGATAAGCACGGTGGGATAAATTAATGCAGTGGGTGGAGAGAGAATTAAGCAACGTGTAGAAACCAAAAGTGTGAAGAATGTGGGGCATATAACTTATTGTGTATTCTTCAAGTATTTTCTTAATTCAAGTGGGGTGCCCAGTGATTGATGGGGCCAGGCTTAGACATGGATGGTAATGGCACTAGGAGAGGTTTTTCTTATTGAGTGTTGTGGAAGCAAATTTACTACACTGTATAAGTAGGAATCCGCCTACTAAGTGAGCCTCTACACCCCTGTCATTTTGAACAAAACCTGATGGAGCACTTATTAACTATTGATCAGCAAAGAAACAGTGCTGTCTTATTGACATTCACATTTTTAGTTTAGGACCAACATCAATTGACTGTAGTAAGTGTCTTGACATCTGTATTGAATTCAAATTAATCTGTCCACAAGCTAGGAACAAAGATAAATGTAGGGACACTTTGTCACTTTTTTTTATTACGTTATTTGAATTAATTTGAAATGAGATTGTAGATTTTATTGCATCTCAAATATATTGAGTCACAGGTGGCATTTTAAACAAATTCATTTTAAGTATTCGTGTGTGTGTGTGTGTGTGTGTGTGTGTGTGTGTGTGTGTGTGTGTGTGTGTGTGTGTGTGCTGGTTTGTAAATAATCAACAGTTTTAACTCCTGAGAGTGAAAAGAGTGATTGTGTTAGTAAAACACACACACACACACACACACACACAAAAAAAAACATCTGGCTTTCTTATTCCAGCCAACTTAATTCTTGATTCCTCTATTTGTTTCCCTGTAATTATTCTCTAATCACCTAAGTGAGCAAGAAAATGGTGCCTACATTTAGATTATACATGCAGATCATGTTCAAGCATACACTTATTACATCTTAGAACCATCCAATCTCGCCAACATGTAGCGCCTACAGCCAACCAAAGCCCATTTTGCGCTAGGTCAGCACAATGCGCTGTCCATGGTGCTGAAGCACTGCACTCTGTCCGTCGTGCTCTGCTGTCTAAGACACAAATCTGTGTTGATGGACACATGAGCCTTAGACTGTGTACATACACTGCCGGTTAATTTAACCAGCGTAGTGAGAGATGATTTCAAAATGTCGTTCACAGTTGCTGCGTGTTATCTCGTGCCTGGCAGTCTTGAATGTGTGGGCGATGGAATCTGTGTGGTCCATCAGTCGGACACTGTTGCTGCTGCTGGCAGGAAATTTCTCTCTCTCTCTCTCTCTCTCTCTCTCTCTCTCCCACACTCACTCACTGACTCACACGCACACACGCACGCACGAGCACTGAACTAAAGGCAGCTGCCACCGAAGCCCCCCTACTGCAGGTAAAGTGTGTGGTCAACACTGCTAAAAAGCTGGGCCATTCACCCTCAGAAACATAAGCCAGAGAACACACACACACACACACACACACACGCACACGCACTCACGCATCGCCAGTTTTATCCCCTGCGTGATTCCTCCCTCGATACTAAATCCCTTCTCGCACATCTGTCCATGGCGCGTACACTGCCCGTCCATCCTATCCCTGCAGAACCAGGAATAAATACCAGCCTGGCTTCGTGTGACACTTTAAATCTATAGCCACAGATTTTAATCACTTCTGTTTGGCATTTAAACCCAAACGTGCAGAAATAGCGCGTTGTGATACAACAATTGGAGCAAAAATGCAATACCCAGCAATAAAATCGTATCCCATATACGTACAACATTATTCAATATCAAATGTATGCTCAAAATTACAGTTCATGCAAACCCCGATCAAAAATAAACACGGTTCGTGAAATCAACCATATGGGCTTCTGTTGCACCAAGAGGACTGTAGTTCAGTCTGTAGTGCAGGTGCATGCTCGCTTTGCCGTCGCTTGCATCCATCGCATATATCATACCAAAGCAACATGAAAAAAATAAATAAATTAAACAAAAAAATCTATATATTTAAACGGTATGAAGGAAACGAACAGTTTTATACAGTACCTTCACTTATTTCCCTTCGAAATTATGCGTCCGTTGGCTGAAGCGAAGCGAGATATATTATTTTTCCATCCACTGCTACGTCGCAGGCTCAGCAGCACGGCGGGAGAGGATGACTGGGAGAGAGAGAGAGACAGAGAGAGAGAGAGAGAGAGAGAGAGAGAGAGAGAGAGAGAGAGAGAGGATGCACAGACCTCTGCGTAGAGTAATATAGTTGAACTGCAGTGGGCATCTGCTTCTACAGCTGGCTTATTTTTCAGTAAAGCCAATGTCTGCAGATGCACTTTGTGGTAGTATTAACGACTATGGAGTTAAACAATAGCAATTGGTATTGATATAATATTACATCAGAATCATTAGTGGGCATACTCAGGCATACAGTACTTGGGAGAGTGGCAGAGACACACGCAGTCATCAGTGACATAAAGTAACTGACTAGACATAGACTGTGCATTCCCTTAAATCAACAATTGACAGAAATGTCAGAGACAAAAATAAATGAACATGTGTGAGCACAAACAATCTGATTAGTCTTTGTAAGTCTTCAGTAGTAAAAAGTAAAAAAGGAAAAAATGTGGGAGGGAAAGGAGCAATGGAGGAACGAAGCAGGATTTTGTCTGTTGTGACAGATTTACATCAACATACAGAAGAAACAGAAGAATTAACATCCATGCAAAAGCATGACATATTGTAAGTACACTGCAATGATTTGGGGCAATGACTGAAAGACAGAATGTGTGTGTATGTGTGTGTGTGCTGGGCAAAGACATAGTCAATTAACACTCCCCTCCCCATTCCCAACTTGCTTTTTTTGTGCTCCCTGTCTTTCTTTCTCATACAAGCGTGCACACATACTAATGCAAGCACACGTGTACTTCATCTCATTAGTGCCCTCTCACTCCATCACTGTCTTTTTTCTGTCAGAGGAGGCTTATTAGCTCAAGAGACTGATGCGGTATTGAGACTCTCATTAATATTTTCTCATTATCAGTGCAGTAGTGTTAAGCAATAGCACAATGACTTGTCTTGGCATGATGGTTGGCAAATTTGTTATTTATTGCTGCTGCTTGGAGGATATGTAGTCTTATGCGGTGAGCTATTTAATGCTTCCGCACACAATAGGCTACATTATGTACCATAAGCAGATATAAAGCTGTTCCTATACCAATAATGAATAATGATGATTTCTCGCATCCAAGGTCATTTGTAACTCCAGAATGACATCATTATTGACATCATCTGGAAGGCACCAATGCAGCCACAACCCATTTTTTTCTCACATCCACACAGCTGAGTTGTAGCCCTGACTCATCACACAAATAAAATCCTGTTCTAATCAGTCTTTTTGACTGTGTTTAGCTAATTATGATCTACTACTACCTTACCTTAGCACATCTGATACAGGTGATGGCCTCAAAGTACCTGTTTGAGTCAATGAAGTTATTAGTTTTTGAGATACTTTATTTAAAGATGTGTATCAAGTGTTTGTGAAGTAGAATGTTTGCTCCGATGGTGGTACTAGTTGAAAGGCCACGAATAGGCCAAAAATCAACCCAATCCATTCGTACCAAACATAATAGCTCTCTAGCCAGTTTTTGCTATGATATCGTCTTGTTTGACAGAGAGAAGGGCAGACTGATTGGCCATTGTCAGTCCTCTGTCATTAGTGGGCCCATATGGCAGTAAAGAGATGGCTCATATTTCAAAAGCGTAATTTTGTCTGACCACAAAATGTCATGTTTCAGGCCAGTGCTGATTGTCTTGTGGGATACTGAGATTCTGGCTTGTCTGCTTGCATTTCTTAATCACCTCATCCAGCTGTCTCGTCATAAATAATTCTTTCCTCACAGCAAAACAATTAAAAGATGCTCTTACATTCTCAAGTCACTGCCAGATACTTTAATTCTGGATCCCTTTTGTGTGGTTAACTATTAGCATGGAGAAAAGTAGGGTTGTCTGCCATCATCATGCCACTGCACCAGGTTTTAGGGCTATGGCACTGGTTCATCCATTAATGAATCTAATTTGAGATGACTTACCATTACAGAAATCTTTCCAGCCAGGTTCATTCGCTTCACTCGTTGCACTTTTCTACTTGATTTATTTTTCATACTTTTCCTGGGAAACTGCTTTGGTGCATGGTGACAGATTCATCTGCTCATGTGAAATTGCATGTAGGCCCACTCACTCTTTTTTATCAGTGTGTTTTTGTTTGTTTGTTTTTCTATCATTATTATTTCATATCTATTGCTGTGTATTGTTAATAGTGTTAATAGTGTACTTTTTTTTTTATTTTTTACTCCTCACCTCCTGGCCACGTGCTAATATTACACCCAAACACACATCTTCCTCAGACACAAAAAAGGACCTGAATGAGCAGTTATTCAAACAAACAACAAAGTAGGTTAGAACATCTTTACTGGGAAAAACTGGAACAATCTGATTTTGTTCGATTGCACTGCTTCCAGTTAGAAACTGGTGTAAAGCATTAACACAAAGAAATTATACTTGCGCTGTAGCTTGCATGTCATGGGCAGAGAACATGTTGTTTATGGTAGCGAAGATCATAGACCACACAAGCATCTACATCATGTACTTTTCCACACTGAGCAACTGATCAGCTCTATTGTCTGCCATTAGGAGCATACATTTCCTCTGTGTATGTTTGTTTGGTTGCTTATTCAGCAAGCTAAGGTGCAGGACAAGACATGTGTTTACGTTGCTGCTGTCTCATTACTGCTTTATGCAAAATTTTATTTGCTTTTTCGAAATAAGGTTTCCATCTACGTAAACAGTAAACAGGGCATCATCATAAAATCAAAAAATATACATTATACATTTCGTTATTCCCCTAGGTTCTCATAATGGCAGTGATAATAAAACTGCAGACAGGATTTTAAAGTTAGGATGTAGAAGGCACAATCTACCATGAAATTGCACAAACTTTCCTGATAAATATGAAGACTGATGTTGTAAACACCGCTGAGTGATTCTCTGTGTATCTTCCTTTCCCTTTATGGCTGTAAAGTGACTTAAAAACATTAGGCAATGCCTGCAGTTGGTTACCTGTCTCAGCTTACTGTAATGTTCTTAGTCTAGTAAATTAAACCGGCTCATAGTGTGTGTAATGTGCTTTAATGCACATGAAATAAAACATCAAACCTCACACTAGGAAAGGTTTTATGCTGTCACAGCTGCTGTTTGGGTTCCATCCCTGGTCCTGCTACCCTTCTGGCACCTTTTACCTTCGACATTTACACAATTTGACAAACTCAAATGCATAGCCAATATATTTAGTTCAGATTGTAGGGTTGTTTACCAGACAAGGTATCTCAGCTGACTGGCCTCACGACTCAAGCACTGCAAGTGTGTTTCCATGGTAACCAAGTATAGTATTGAGAAAAGGAGCAAAGAGTGAGAGACACTGAAGCTAACCCTGAGCACTCTCGTTTATCACTCCTTTCCCCGTCCATTATTTTGTTTCAGTTGTAGCTGTAACTTCAATACGTCACATCAGTGGTATGGTAACATGACTGTATATTAATGTAGGCCTATATAAAAAAAAAATAGATAAAATAAATAAATGAATAAAAAATGTGTCTTGACAACATTTTTGCATATACAATACAATTTTCAATCTATGAACATTATGGCCTTTTACAACACCAGCTCAGCGAAGATGCGCACATTCTTGATTTGGATATCAAATTTGTTGGACAGTAGATTGTTAACAAATGATTTGACTCTATTTAGCACCCAACGAAGGAACATAAATGCTGCTTATGCAAAGAGTCTAGACCAGAATTCTCTGAAGTTGTTTTATAGAAAAGCTGATTTGTATATTTCCCAGTTGTGGTGCATGCTTGTGAAAAACAGACAAAATAAAATAGATTCAGCGTTTAGAAAACTGAATAAATGGCTGTGAATGTGAGTTTTTAAAATGTGAATGTTAGCTGTGTCATTATCAGCTGGACAGAGCTGAGGGCGTTAACACAAGACTCAACTGGAATGCAATCAGCACCCAAGCAGACTGAGTGACACAACACGTTCCAGCTGATCCTTACAGAAGCTACATGTTATTAAACAGGAATTTGAATGTACAGTACAAAGTTTTTTTTATAATTCACATAAATATATGCATGCAAACATACAGTCTCACATACACGCACACACATCCATGAATTATTGCCTCAGACAAAACAGACAAACGTCTACAGTCTACAAGGGGTTTATTCTACACCTTATAATACACTAATATCATCACCAAACAATAGCTAAAGCATCATCATAGCAGTATCATGACAGAGAGTGTAATGTGTATTATTTCATACAATCCTATTGCATCATAAACATTTGTGCATAAAGCAGATGGATATATGCTGTGTATTACATAATTGCCCCTATTTGTTTTTTTTAAACTGGTATTTTTATTAAGTTGTTTTATGGCTATCTCTGATTGTACTCTTGATTAAACTTTTTTTCTTCTTGACAACAGAAAAAAAATATGAGGAACATCCAGTGCTATCATACCATCCAGTCAGGTATGGATAAAAAACTGTAAATATGGCCCTTTGCTATCATCTAGTGGTAGTCATGGAAAACTACACCAACATCTGCAAGTGTGCCTCATGTTCTATAGTATATTGGATTTGACTCACAAATTTAAAGCTGAGTCCTGTTAGCCAACTGGGAGACATGAGGCTGATGGCATGGCATGACGTAACAAAGAGTGATTGGTACTGTTCCCAGTGGACTGTTCAACAGTGAAATATGCAATCTTTTCTAACAAAAAGAAAAATATTTTTATTTAATACTCAGTGGAAACAAAACAGGACAGTGTACCTAAAAACATTCAAATTATAAGCAGTATTTCCATCACAGACTTCTGAGTACCCTTTTATTTGAACATAATTGTACAGTTCAGAAGGAAACACTGGGACCCACACATTAGCCAATTTTAATTATAAGACCAAGAGGTCATCTGTGTCAAGAAGTGCAACAATTGCACTGCCATTATATGTGAATAAATACTGCTCTCTGGAGGTAGACAAATGTATTGTACTGCTGTAGAACACGCGAGCTAAACCCTGTGTTGTCTGTGTATAATATTTCAGACATGTATGCAAACTTAATAGGCAAACATATAAACAAACAAATGTCTGCCTTATGTAACATCACTTTAGAACTCTCACATTATATTAAAATTGCTTCATGGTGTCCATCTTTGTTTTTTTATGACAATTCACTTTATTTGTCTGCATTTGGTTGTCTAAGTATTTGTTACTTTGTGCAATGACAATAAAGTTGAATCTAAACTAATTCCATGGAATTCCATTCCATGTAAAATTCCATTCAAGGATTTTACATCTGCAACATAGTGCATGCCATATCATAAGTGGTGATATCTGTCATTAAAAAAAAAAAAAAACACTCCAAGAACACTCCAAGAAGAGCAACATATGCAACAATTTAGATGTCAATGGTTAACATTTTCAGTGTTGCCTTCCAATAATGATTAAAAACAGTAATGCATTACATGCATGCCTGACAGAGACTTTTTTCATGTTACCAGTCTAATAAACATGACTTTAATTTGCTTCTGTGCTCACTGGATGTTATTTTGAATCAGTGTGTGAGGTAAGTGCAATTTAAATGCATACAATGTAAATAAGAGAGAATATGCTTGGCTTTTCCTGTCCCTAAAATTTGTCTTGTAAAGTCTGACACACCTCAAAGTGTCCCAGCTCTTATGTAAATGAAACACAAATGAAAAAACAAAAAACAAAAAAAACAACAACAACAACAACAACAACAACTGAGACATGAATGATTTTACTTTGGAGAAAGGTTGTTTTTTTAGACAGTGACTGACTGAGGGTGTGAGCAGTAACATGCTTGTGAAAGCTCCCACACCCAAGCAAATAAATGAGGTGGTGACAATTTCAACAAGTCTCAGGGCATTTCATAGGACTTAGAAGATTTCTTATATTATTGGCCTCACTCATTTTCTAAAATATTTTGTGCACTACATTAAACTACAATTTAATTGTTACAATAGTTTAATGTAATACGTTTTAGGAACATAGTGTATACATGACAAACAACAGATTTATAAAAATGTGTACTATAACTGTCAAACATTTTAAATTCTTAAGATACATGAGCTAAAATGTATGCAGTGTATTCAAATGAATTCAACACCTAAATAATCCTATACTAACTTGAATGAGATTAAATGAAAATAGCCAGCTAAAAAGCAACCATAAAAGATGGACAATGACTCGGTTGAAATTCATGTTACCTTTTGCATCCATTAACCTATAATCTATAAAAAGATAAATGATAATAACAATAATAATATAAGATACAGATCTTGTCACTGTTTCTGTTCACTTCACAAAGATTAGTTGTCATTCTTTTGTCTCTCATCTGTCTTTTCTTCAGGCTTGTCCCAATCCTCAGAGACTGAAGGTGCATCTTTCTGTCGAAATATAATTTAAGATTATTATAATCTCCATTAGTGCAGTTGAATACATTACAAACCAAATGCTTAAGCTCTGCACTCACACCTCTATTGCCAGAAGGATTGCTCCCATCTAAAATTTGGCATTAAATTTGGTACATTAAATATATTGAAAGACATATATTAGGGAGGTATGGTATGTCAATTCCAGTCAAAATTTTGGGCACACCTTTTATTTATTTATTTATTTTTTTACTTTCATCCTTTTCACTTTTCATTTTTTTATTTTATATATATTTTTTATTATTAACATTGGCAACATCAAAACTATGAAACACATGGAATTATGTAGTACACACACACAAAAAAAATAACTAATGAGTCCAAATTTGATATTATTGTACCAGTCTCTGTGTCTTTGCGAGAAACTGAGAAAGTAAGTAGATAGTTTCTGCATGTGTGGTTCCCACCATGAGGCATGGAGGAGGAGGCATGATGCCGCTTTGCTAGTAACACTGTTGGCGACGTATTAAAAACTCCAGATACACTTAATCAGCCTGGATACCACAGTATTTTGCAGTGACATGCCACTCTCTGGTTTGTACTTATTGGGGCCACCATTTAATTTTTGTTAGGAGTAAGTAATCTCCAGGCTATGTAAGGCCTATCTGACCAAGAAGGAAATTGATGGAGTGCTGCACTGGATGACCTGACTTTCACAATCACAGGATGTGTTATGTGTTATGTTTAGCATATTTGGTAACTCCTTCAAGCCTGCTGGAAACACATTCCAGGTAACTACCTCATAAAGATACTTAAGAGAATGCCAAAAGGGGGTAAAGTTGTCATAAAAACAAAAGGTGGCTACTTTGAAGAATCTAAAACTGTTTTGCTTTGTTTACACTTTTTTGCTCACCACATAATCCCATATGTGCTTTCATAGTTTTGATGTCTTCAGTGTTGTTGAGAAGATGTGTTGAGGCTTTCGACTGGTCCAGTATATTTGTTTGAATCTTTTCAGTCACACTTTTCAGTAAAACGTTTTAATTCAATTTAAATAAAACAACTTGAGATTATGTGTTGTATTTCAGGGGCTCACCACGGTTGTGTCTTTCCCAAAAGAGCATGTCAGCCATTTAATGTACTCCTCTCGCACCTGGAGAATACAAATTAACAATTTAGTGGTGTACAAAATATACATAAAACTACAATTCAAACCATTACATAAAAAGTAATGCTACATGATTGATAAACTATCCATAGTATCAATTATTATAGACAAAACATGGTGTAGCTCATGTGCTTAACAAATGCAACTTAACTTTCTATTCACAATCTCTTTATAGCATCTGTTGACATGGCTAAATTCCATTTTGCTCAATAAAGAAAAGAGACTGATTTAGTTGAAGAGTACCTCCTTATTGAGCACACAGTGGACGATGAAAAGGAAGGTGCCTTGCTGAGAGTTGAGTAAAATGAATAGGACCTGGAAGAAAAGGTTCGACTGATAGAGGCCCAGTATCCAGGTACAGCCCAGTATGACAAACTGGGCTACGATCTTGAACACGATCAACCTATAAACAAAAATAATTAAAGTTTAATGAGTTTTTACTGAAAACAGTATTTTTAACATTTCCTCTAATAGTTGACAAAATGTATTTAGTAATGTGTCTTTTTCCTGTGTAACCCTCATTTTAGTGCAAATCTAAACCCAGCTGTGATCACACCTTTAAAGCCCAAACTGACTCTAACCTGCTTCTATTGCAATTTCTGTCCCCAAAGTTTCCATTCATCATAATATCTATGACAAATTCAATCAACTTTATTTTGCATCATTTGTTTTTAGAAACTAGCAGTGCTATTAAACAAGTCAAATAATACAAATACATTTTTTTTTTCATTTCAAGGCAATCTTGAATACTCCAGCCTCATACCTGGTGTCTTTGGATTGAGAAACATCACTTTTCATGTTGGCCAAGGTAGGTCTCAGACTCCATAGAGTTGCACAGAACAAAATCCAATTAAGCTTGAAAAAACAAAAAAAAAAAGACAAAAAAAATTAAGGACCTCTGCAAAAACCTTCAGTACTACTTGTAAAGAAATCTTTCTTTGTGAATAATGAATAGAGGCCTGATACAGAAGGAAAGTAGGAAAACCCAGACCTTTTTAACATGTGCTAGTGGTAGGGGGTCCTTGTAAGTGAGGTAAAACATAAAATGTGTCTTTAATAATAGTGTCTTTAAAAAATGTTTTTTGTACATGGTGAGCCGTTTATGAATTAAAGCTGAAAGGGGACAAATTGTGCAACATTGCTCGGGGGCTGCCTATTTTTCCAGTGGTCTGTTATTCTGAAAACCCTATCTGAAAAATGTTCCAGTGAAAACCAAAAAGTCCATTTCCCAAACAGTCTGTTATCTCGAAAACAAATTATCCTTGCTCCAACAGCCCAACAACCAAAAAATAAACACTCACTGGAGTTCTGTTTTTACCAATAGCATGCTAAGTTCAAACTGACTTTGATTGTCATGATAATAATAGTCAGGTAACCTTTATCACCATGGTAACAATAATAAACATTTCATTCAGCCAAATCACTCAAAACATTGGTCCTCACAAATTGAAATTAATGAACACACCAGGATGAACTGATTGTGTTTTCGTCAAAATGCATGGGATGCAATTGCCTATATGCAATACACTTACTCCAAGGATAACAATGACAGGTCCTGTTAAAGCCCAGTTGAAACTGCGTTTTCTAGAGAGCCAGCACCTGCAATGAAATCAAACAAATAAACAATCCTTTCAATGTGCACAACAGATATAGAGTGCAGAGTAAAGTACAGAGAAGTGTGCATGAATTATTGTCTGTCTTACTCACACTTCTGCCTCAGTGGCACCATATCCATCAGAATACACCAGTGCAGAAGTACCCACAACCACAAACGGAACGCCATAGCCAATCAGGTAAAGAAGTGGTCTGGGGAGGCCATCTCTCTGGATGACCTGCACCTTGGAGAGCCTTCGGACCAACAAGTGAAGCTGTAGTGCCTCCAGCAGCATCCACACAAAACTTGCAACAACTAAGAAGTGAAGAAGGCCCGCCATGACGGTGCAGGCCAGCTGTGGAGACACAGTGGAAGTATCTTGAAAACAGTAGTATGCTTCTGGCAAGTATGGTCAGTTTCAGATGGGTCACATTTATTACACGTGAGAGATTCAATTAAGTAATCTGCATATTAGTCTTACTGCACCTCCCGTTCGACATATCTGTCATTCCACAGCAGCAGTAGATGAGTTAAGGAGAGGCTGATGCACATGTGGAGGCGGGCTGTGTTGTTGATCTTGGGGTTCCAGCTACACAGGAGGAAGGTGAGGATGGCCAAAGCAAAGAAGAATAGGCCAACAATCACACACACTCGGTTTAGCCACTCTAAGAAAGGATCCTCTGGTGGAGGCTGAGAAGACATAGCAAGAGGCAAACAGATATATTGCGGTAAACCTGAACTTGGATGTGGAAACCTGTATTAACAAAAGCACATTCCCAAACAAATCAATAATACCTCCCCAATCTGCATGATGAGGGCAAATGTGGAGAGATGAGAGCAGCTGCACACTGTGTAATTTTCATTTGTGAATGCAACCCAACAGCCCTCGAGTGACCAACGCATTGTCTTGGTCTTTTCTCCTCCTTTTTCACTTCCTTCTCCCATTCCTGTCTCCTCTGACTCCCAGTACACACAGGTTGCTAAACCAGATTCAGGTGAACTCTGATGACACCAAAGAAACAAAAATGTGTTTGTGAGCTGTATGCTGTCTTAAAAAGTATTTATCTTAAAAACCTGATTGCTGGATAAATTGGGCAGCACCTTCTTGTGATAGATGGTAAAGTTGACAGGCTCGGTGAGGTTGGTGTTTTTCATTGATGGCAAGGTTGCAGTGATGACATCTGAGTACATCTCTGTCATGTTTTCTGTTTCAAAGTATTGATGACTAAGGAGACTCTCCATCCCATCTAGTGTCATGAACGCAGCTGCTGCAGTACCTGGAAAGGCGATTAACACTTTAAAATTTAATACCAGCACGACCATACCCAATTTCACATGGGCTACCCATTGTTCATGTTGTTTTCCACAGCACTTTTCAACTGGTGAGCGTGTATTTACCCATTTTCTGACCAGTTTGTCTACTGTCTTAAAGTCAGTTTACCAATTAAGCTGCCCTAAGCATGCAATGCCAACAGACATTGAAAGCCTGTGCAGGATGATTTACTCTAGTCAAATTAATTCAAGTAATCCAGTTGCATTGCAAAAGGTAGGAAAACAAAGTAGCACTATACATCACCACTCACCATTGTTATTTTTGGCCAGACTTTCAAGGTTGATCTCCATGATGTTTCCTTTGGCTGAGAGGGGAGAGCTCTCTGCATTGTTGCTTAAAGGCCCAGTAGTTTCAACACTTAAATCTAACACAGAGATTAAAGCTAGATTTTATATCAGCCCAGTTAATATACAGTTAATCTCTACAATCAACTAGAAAGAACATCTCTTACCCAGTATCGGACTCTTCACAGTTTTCTTGGTTTGGTTCTGACCTGGCTGCACAAGTCCAGACACTAAACGACCTGAGATACCCAGGATCACACTGCCCGTGTCCCCGTCTCCTTCACTACTCACCTTGATGGACCTGGCCTGTGGTCCAACACCTGCCACTTCCTGCAAGAATAAATATATGAATAACTGACCTGCCTGAGGATGCATACACAAATGTATGCAAACATAAATGCATCTTTAAAAGATTGCAAAGTTACAGTGACATAGTTTTTTTTTATGGAAGAACATGTACCATACATGCTGAGAAGCTGTTTACCACAGTCTGTAGAGAAAGCACAAAGAGAGAGAGGGTAATCATTTTTAAAATACAACCACATTTAATGCACACAAAGTTGAGCTTAAACCAAATCTTCATACTTTAAGTGAGCGTGAGTGCTTGAGTAAAGCTCCTTATCTTGAAACCAGTGAAAATGTATAGACTTAACCAGTGACAGTCCCCTTCCTGGCTGTCTACATAGACTGTTTTTAGCGACAGAGTACAAATACAACAAGTAATCTATCATACAAAGAAAAACATTTTATATTTTAAAGGTTTCTTGGAGAGGGTCACTCTTGGTTTTATACTCACTGGCTCTGATAAGATTACACCTGGATTGTCTTTCAGTTGCTGGTCCAAGTTTTCAAGAAAAGCTCTCTCTTTTGTCTGCCCCTGCAGCAAACACACAAATGAAACCCGATCTTTAATGTTATAAGCTGGAGTGTGGTTTGCAGTATTCACTCGCTGGCATGTTTGTCAAATCACATCGGTGCAACATGTAATATCCAAACATTTTCACCTCTGCCTTCTTACATTTCTCAAGCGAACAACAGGTCACAAAATGAAAATATGAAACCTAATTTTGATTCCAACAAAACATCATACATGTACTGTTGCTTTTTGTGATATACTGTGGATATTATACTCAGATAATATTTACCTCAGCTGGGGTTAATGCATCTAAAATATCCTCAAGACCTGTAGAGGCAGTGCAGAAGAAAATGATACATTGTTGAACACATTGAGAATGTTTGATTGTACTCAATATACTGTGAGCAGTTAGATCCTAAGCTCACGTTGACAAAATGAGACCCCTGACGTCCAGATGATTCCAGTTGAAGGGTAGAATCCTTCAGGACAAGAGCAATAGAAGGTCGCTATTCCGTTAGTACACACAGAATCTTCACCACATATGTCAAGTGTCTCATTGCATTCATCTATATCTGTAGAGAGAGAACATAGTTAAACACATAACAGTAAAATATATGATAGTAAAATCAAAAGTTACACTAGTGAGCATGTCCACACACCTGTACATGGGTTAGCAACGCTGGCTATCATGGCTGTGTTATATGGCTGATAACCAGGGAAGCAGGGGCAGCTGTAAGATCCGATTGTATTTGTGCAGTTGGAATAAGGACCACAGATAGTGGCATTTTCACACTCATCAACATCTGCCAAACAAAATGAAACAAACAAGAACTTTGTGTATGACTCTTAACTCCTGTTAAACTAGCGGTTTTCCATCTGCTCCTCGAGGCCAGAAATCATCTTGCATCTTGATGCAAAACATAAATTCAAATACCAATACAAATGTTGGTCACACTGGGTTCCAGGTCTGGATCAGTTGGTGCAAACCCGACTTGACATTCACAGATGTGAGATCCTGGTGTGTTGGTGCAAACAGAATCAGGACCACAAATGGTGTCATTCAAGCACTCTTGGATATCTGAGGAACAGTTAACACACAACTGGCATGAAAGTGTGAACAACGAATGTGAAATATGAGTAAGAGTAAGACTAATGATCCCTATAAAACATGATTCTCTTCTAGTATAAGGTGGCCTATGATGATGAGGGGTGATGGTGATGGTGAGGGGTGGTGAGATATTTTGAGTTTTGGTCTTGAGTGGGAGTTACTGTAGATGCATTGTGACACCAACCTCTGTACAGGTGGTCAAACTCATGTGGTGAACACAACAAAGAAATTTCCTCAATTAAAAAGATAGATAATAAATAATTGATGATAGTATTGATGTTTTAACAAACTTTCTGGCAACAAATTCCAAACATAACATTTAAACCTGTATTTGACTATAGCAAAAAAATGATGATGTGTAACTAATTACTGTAAACAAACCTTCGCAAATTAAAGTTGTATTGGGTGCAAAGCTGTAGCCCGTATTGCATTCACACACAAAACTTCCTGGGTTGTTGAGGCAGGTCCCATGATCACCACAGATATCATCAAGACATTCATCAATATCTATGGAGATCAATTAACAACACACTCTTATCAGGTTATGTAACCTGCATAAATGTCACGTAATTGAGAAAGAGGCAGAGATTTTTTTTAAAGTGGTACCTATGCATTGGTTGGAATCTCCAGGTGGTAATGTTGGAACCGTTGCGCTGTATCCATCCAAACACGTACAGTTGTATGATCCGTTAGTGTTATCACAAGTGGAGTAAGGACCACAAATTGCTGGAGTCCTCACGCACTCATCAATGTCTGACAAGATATATTACCGACAGGGTTTAAAACTAGTTTAAGGGCACATTAGGCATCTTAGAACATTTCCTACTTGGGAGTTATGGTAGTATGCATCAAAGGTGTTATTTCAATTAAAGTAAGGACAACAAATTCCTGCAGTCCTCTGACACGCATCAATGTCTGAGAAGAGATGTTATCCATCTATCCATTATCTGTAACCGCTTATCCTCATCAGGGTCACGGTGTCCTATCCTGAGCTGACTTTGCGAGAGGCAGGGTACACCCTGGACAAGCCGTGCATGTTCACAAATGCAGTCAAAATTGTGATTTATTACAGTTCAGATAAAATGAATGGACTTACCAACACAACCATATGATGTTGGGGTGGGTTTGTATCCTGCGGGGATTTCATATCCATTAATACAAATACAGCCTCCATCACTAACACACTCAGCAAGTGGTCCACAGGAGTCTGATGTACAAGTATAATGGTCTAAATAGAAATAAAATATACACAGAGACAAACACACACATTATATTTGTGTTAAAAAGGGTCATGACTACACTAAGATGACAGTGAGTAATCATTCCTTACATGTTACATAACCCAGAGGGCTATATGGGTGATTTTCTGGCTTGTATATGTAGAATCCTCCAGGACACAGGACCACATTCATTGTAATAAGATAATCATCACAGAAATCCATAGCGCCATATGCAATTGCTGTGGTTGGAGTTTCAGATTCAATTAGTGGATATAATGCCGATGACAAATTAATCACATAGCGGGTACCACCCCTAGGGCCTCCATAGCATAGTGAAACTATTCTGTCTCCACCAATCCCTGTGAAGCGCCACCAATTGCCGACAAGGTGTGCATCATCGTTTGGGTAACCAGAAATGTCACTTGCGTAAAGTCTTAAGTTGCGCCATGCTTCAGTTATGTTTGTGTATCCATCACAAGAGCCTGCATGAAACAGCAAAACATACAATATGTTAATAACAATGAACAGAAATGACTATTATTTCACCTATAACCAGAATCTGTATCTGATGTTTACAAGTCAATATCATCCATACCAGGAGGGAAAACACAATGGCCAAGAACGAACAGTGAACCTATAAACCACAGCAAAACAAAAAGGAGTTATTGTTTATACGAATAGCTGTTAAAATCTATTCTAGTGAAGATAATTCTTACAGTCAATTTAGCATATTAATTTATCTTTACATATTCTAAACTATATGAAATACAAATTAACTCACCCAGGACAAGATAAAAGGCACAGCAGTTCATCATGACAGGTCTCAGTCTGCAAAGCCCCAGTTGCCACTGTTTTCAGCTACATATAGGTACATTTTGGAAATTTGCACAGCATCCAAAAACAGTTGTTACAAGGTTTAAAATCAATGCAAAAACCAATGCAAATTAAATTACTTGTGATGCAAAAGCTTAATTGCAGTACAGCTCACGGAGGGATCCGAGCTCTGAGTGGAATCCTGCAATGCATTTACATAACTATGAAAATTCACCATCTGTTTAGTTGTAAGGTTGGATCACCCCAAATGAGAAATACAAGAAATACGAGAAAGTAAAAGGAACATGCTGTAGTTTGAGGAAAGGCACAAACTGAGCACTGAGTTACAGTTTCAATCAGACAAGCTACTGAGCTTTACAATGTGAACAATGTGAACATACTGTTTACATACAGACCGAGAAAACAAGTGTGTATGAGGTGACGATTAAAAATTCTTCAAATGATTTCAAATGCTGTCGCCACAATTTTATTTTACCATTTTGTTCCGTTCTCATGACTTAAAACTGGCCCACAGTCTGTCATATCTGGCTGATCTCATTATATCTCATCCCATGGACAGAATACAAGGCTCCTGTCTGTCCCCAGAGTTAGAAAGAAGTCAGCAGGCTGCAGACAGTTTTTTCCCATTGTTGATTATCAGGTAACCTGACTCTATTAAAGCGTAAAGTTAAATCTTTTTTTTTTTTGCCTTAACTTTCATGATGCCTCGGGCATGAGAAATCCCACAACGCTCTGCTGTTTTTGTTTGTTTTTCCTACAGTCTGTGACGCTATGTGCATCTCTCACTTCTCCCTCTTCCACTCTGTTATTTGGACAAAACAAGTCATTGGAAGATGTTTGCATACATTAATGAATAATAAAGCTGACAGTTGCTCACTGACATTTCACCATGCATTACTTTTCCTGGTGAGATCATAGTATGTAGTAGTACTTGTTACACTACATTACATGCAGCTGTTACCCCATTAGTTGCACTTTGGTTTGGTCAAAGTAGAAATAATTTTAACTTGGAGTACAGTTTGCGATAACAATTCCAAAACAGTGCAGAGTGCTGAGCGTTTTTACCACTGATTATGAGGAGCTGCATTTATAGGCAATTTTAACCTTGACCTGCTTGCTTGGTTTTATGTTTCCACACAGAAACTTTTATAAACAATCATGAATTTGTGAATGACTGTCAAAGCTCCAGTGGACTCTCTTTGACTACTGCTGTATTCCTGCTACACTGAGTGGTGTTCAGACCCCCATTAGCGATCGTCCTGTTCAGGGCTCTGTGCATTTTTGTTCATTATTTTTGCAGCAAGATAGAGAGCTAACAGAATTTGAGGCTGCAGTTACACTTTAGAAACTCTATTCCAACTGACCTACACACTCGGTAACTACGAGTTATCCCACAGGACATTAGCAGCAACTGCGTTCCAAAACTGAACTATGAACACATGCTTTCAAAAGTTGCTGTCTGCTATCACCTGCTCTGAAAGTGGTGCTTGAGTGAAGTTCATGGTGATCAAGGATTGAATCAGGGCATGTAGCCTATGTCCAAAATAAAAATGCTTGCATGGTGAGGAAGGTCAGTCTCTTCTGGGTCATTGTGTTGCTCGGGATTTTGGAATAACAAGTTTCATAGTTCCTTTTGCTCTGTAATGCTACACCTCCATGTTTCAGAATCTTTGTGGACAGGTTTTACCAAATTTTACCAAAATGTGTGAAACATTTTAAAGCGATTGTTGTTACTGTTATTTATACAATAGTGTTCTAAATCCTTTCAGGGGGACATGCCTCTTAAAACCTCCTATTTCTAAACTCTCCTCAGTATTCTTTACATTGGCCTCATCCTGGCGTTTGGATCTGGATCATTGTCAGGAGATTCCTGGTTTTACATACTGCTCTCTCTCTCACTCTCTCTCTCTCTCTTCTCTCTCTTGTTTGTCTCTCCTGTCAGTGAGAATGCTGCGTTGCCCCCTCTGTGCTTATGTGGCCTGTCGTCTTTCCAGGTTTCTCTGGTGGAAAGGAGGTTGTATGGCGCAGGTTCTATCTGTTTAGAGACACCTGAAGTTGCTCCACATCTTCTGGATCAATTCTTCACATATGTTTTATAATCTAAGTATATCTTAATTTGTGTCCTCATAATTTGTATTGATATTTCTTTTTTTTTTTTTTGTTCTGGAAGAAGAATCCCTCCTCTGTTTTTCTTCTTAAGGCTTTTTTCCCCATTAAAAGGTTTTTGGGGGGAGTATTTCCTCACCTGAACTGAGGGTCTGAGGAGCATGACATATGCTGTTTAGACTGTAAAGCTTCCTAACTGTGATTTGTGATATTGTTATATATATATTAAATAAAGCTGACTTAACTTGTTGGGCAAAGTGTGTTTCAGACTAAATGATCATGGCTATCGAAATCATCATTTCTCATTGGGTGTATTTCTCATGGATTCAACATTTATAAATATGCCATTGTTTGTTAAGTTGTGGTTGAAAGATGCAATGTAAGAAATATGCGTTTTGAGAACTCACAGGTACCATGTGTTATAGTCAGCATGCCTACAAAGAGTGAAACATCTCAGTAGAGAGTGCGTGCTTCACCTGTCAGGACAATTTGTCTTGTAAAACTGAAATGGTCGTGTAACTATGGCAGTAGACCTATGTAAATGACTTACAAATCCTTGCAAATACAAACAGAGAAGAAACAGTGACGCTTTTCAGGAAAAAAACATTACAGGTGTAAGTACCAGATACAAGAGTAAATGCAATAAGAGAATCAGGGAATGGGTGAAATTAAAATATTAATTATAATATTCCTTGATAATTTCTTGAAAACATATTATTTAGAGATCAATGATATGTATTTCAAGCTTGATTTTAATGCCAGCAATGATGAAAAATAACTGCAAACATTAAAGATGTTTATTTTGAAAACATTATAATATATACTTCAAATTCAAACGGCCTCTGCGGCATGTAACGCATGCCAATAATCAGACCTCTGATAAAGACAGCGCACAGAGGTTATGTGGTGACTCGGGAGTGTTCACTGCCCTCCAGTGGTCACCGCGGTGAACTGCAACACGACACCTTAATTAATAGTGTAATTAATTAGTACAGTAGATAACATACAACTCAATATTGGTAACAATGCTTAATGATGAGTTATTTCAATGACAATGTGTGGCCTGGAAATACACATAAACCTACAACTTCCGTAACGTTTTATGCACTTCCAAACAAAATGAGAGCATGGCTTCAGATTCATTACTTTACCGCCCTCCAGTGGACGATGTGAAGAACTGCAACCCTGTATTGAATTTCTAAAACACAACTATTTACCAGTAACATTTGGAGTAATTGTAATTTCATTAAGACGTGTGAAGAGATAGTTTACCCTCACCTCTTTATCTGACAGTGTCTGACTGCTCTCCTGCAGCCATATTGGAGGGGAGACTGACAGAACCCGCTGAAGCTAAAAGTACCTGTAGCCTAGCCTTTAAGATAATAGCTTAAACGTATGAAAGACAAATGTTCTTGAAACGTAGAGAGTATGAATAGACCCTAATTATCAAGGGACCAGTACGACATATAAGGTTTGCTGGTGGAAGACCAGCAACATGTCTTTACGGCCTGTCTAATAGCTTACGTTTGATTACTTTATTTTGAAAGTAGTCACCGGAAGTGGTAGAATGCTACCGTGACGCTGGTTTGACTAACGTGTTGCAGTGCCACACTGTGGCCACTGGAGGGCGCTACATCCACCGACCAGTAAGTCCAGCTCACCTTATAGCCTGACGTGTTACCTGTGCCGCCCTCTAGTGGTCAGAGAACAGACCTGCAGCTCATTTAATTCGTTAAACTGGCGTCAGCACAGCCGTGACAGCGCACAAGTGCTTTCGGTCATACTTTCAAAATAAAGTCTGAGCGGATGGGAAACTATCGTGGGACCACGAGGATTTCCAGTCATTTAATAGGCTATTATTTTGCAAAAACAAATAAATAAAAACACAGGAGGATGACGGCAAACTGAAAAGTCATAATTAAATACAAACTGGCCTACTTTTATGTTTACTATTTCAAAACGCTATTAAGGTACAACTTGTGTTTTATTTATCCCAGACTGGGATATTTTTTCGTTTTATTAATTTTGCACAAATAAGGGAATTCTTCATTCTCTCATTTCATCCCCATGAGTCAGCTTACACTGCTAGGAACCATTGTTTCTAGTTTTTTGGTTCCTGTCGACTATATACCGTAACGGAACAAAGCAGCGGGGCGACGCGCACCGCGCTGGTAAATCATCGAGGCTGTTTTAAACACAGGACTCCTGTTTAGTGCCGTAATGCTGTAAATTTCTGCTGTGAACTGAACTTGTACTGTTCCTCCATTGCACACACACGCCACGTGAGTTTGAAGCTGGCGCACGCTTGTAATGGTTAGCAGCTTTACCGGAATGCTAAATGTGTTGCTGCCGTTTGTTTGTTTTAGCGCCCGGTGCTAATAAGAGCAGAAAACCATCTTCTCTGTGTTGTAATTTCATTTTAAAAAATAAATAGATCACATGTCATTGATCATTTGCAGCTCGCTCACTTCAGCTAAATCAAACTTCCACTTGACAATAGCATCAGTTCATTTATTCACATTCAGTCCGGTTAAGCTCGCTATTAATGCAGCTCTTATTTGTCTTAATAGTGAACACAACTAGCCTGAAGCAGCTGTTGTCCGGGTGTTCAGACAGACGACCAACCATGACTTCACTGGTAACTTTTCACTCTACTCTGAACCCATTTTTTATATTTGTAAATATTCATATGTGTTAATGGTGTGTGTGTGTGTACTGCTGGAGACTAGCTGTCCCTCACAAAACATGTTTAAAACGTTCAGAAGAGGCCGTGTTTGATGCTGCACGTCCTTCAGATTGCATTACAGATGAAAACAAAGTGTGAAGTCAAAGCTGGCTGAATGAAATCCTGAATCTGTTTGTCTCACAGGGGAGCAGCGGTTCTTCAGCCACAGAATACACTGTGCGGGTCCCCAAGTGAGTAACATGGCCTGACAAATATCCCCAGTAAAGAATCTGCCATACCTTTTAATAGAAATCAGTTTATTGGCTTGCATGATGAATTGTTTCTACTACAAGTCTTACTAGTTGTTTATCTGCAGTAAGTTAGTTATGATCTGGCAACTGTACTCCAGTGACCTTCAGCAGGAATGAGCAGGTAGAATGAAGGACTTTTTGTCTCATCTGTCCCATAGGAACACCAGCAAGAAGTACAACATAATGGCTTTCAATGCAGGAGACCGAGTCAACTGTTCAACCTGGACGCAGGTATGCTTCACGTCAGTGTGTTGACACATAGTTTAGCTGCGCTCGCCTAATCTAGAAGCAGAGATTATTAGATTAGAGATTAGCAGCCACAGCAACGATCTTTCAGTTAAACTTTTTCAACCCGCCCTCTCCCTTCTCAGGCCCGTATGGAAAGAGACATGAGCGCTCGGCGGATATATGGCGAGGAAGAGACGCAGGAAGGTGCGGCTGGCAGTGAGTTTGGCAAAAAACAACGCGAGGAAGCACGGCGGAAGAAGTTTGGTATCGTGACACGTGAGTTCAAAGTGGAGGACCAGCCCTGGATCCTCAAGGTCAACGGCAAGGCCGGCAAAAGGTGGGGAGAAAGACACTTCTTTACTGATTCACTCCCATTTTCACCAACACACAGTACGTCTTCTTGAACCCGTCTGTCCTTGTGTCAGGTTCAAAGGTCAAAAGAAAGGCGGCGTTACAGAAAATGCGTCCTACTACATCTTTACGCAGTGTCCTGATGGAGCCTTTGAGGCTTTCCCTGTCCACGGCTGGTACAACTTCACACCATTGGCCAAGCACCGAACTCTTACTGCTGAGGAGGCTGAGGAGGAGTGGGGCAGGTGAGAGAGGAGAAACAGGAAGGGATGCTTGGTTTTGCAGTAGCTAACTGAGTTAAAACAACTGGTGCGAGTGGCATGTAATATTAGACATCGCCTTCTTTTTACAGGAGGAACAAGGTGGTAAACCACTTCAGCATCATGCTGCAGAGACGTTTTCGAGAGCAGGAGCGTGGTGAGGATGATGAAGATGAGGGAGAGAAGTCGGGGAAGAAGAAAAAGAAGGGGGGTGGGCGAGGGGGCGACCTGCGCATTCACGACCTGGAAGACGACCTGGAGATGAGCAGCGATGACAGTGACAGCAGCATGGGGGACGGTAAGGGGAGAAAAGCAGGATGGGACCTGAAAAATCTGAAATGTAAAGGCATCATGGAATCAAGTGATTTTCTTTTTCCCACCCCTCGCTTCAATGGACAGATGGAGAGAGCAAAACAAAGGCGAAGAAAGACACAGGCAAAGGAAAGGGAAAGAAGAAGAAGAAGAAGAGCAGTGAAGAGGCCTTGGAGGACAGTGATGACGGTGACTACGAGGGTCTAGAGGTGGACTACATGTCGGATGAAAGCAGGTCAGATCCATTGCATCGTTGCACACAAAGACTCCCTCTTTATGGACATGTAGTTATTTATTAGGTCGTGTTTCTTCTTTTACTAACGTCCTTTTTGTTTTCTAAAAACAGTTCAGACGAAGAACCAGAAAAGGGAGCAAAACCCAGCAAGGGAGAGGACCTCCCTAAAGGTCAGACCAATGCTGATCTATTAATTACTAAATGTGGAATAAACACTGAGATGGTAATAATTTAACTGGGAGTTTTATGTAAGTGACCAAAATCTGGAGTTTTCAGTGTATTTCAGTGTGTGTGTTGACATAACTACCAGTTATGTGGGCAGACATGTATTTCAGTGCATTTCAGTGTTGGCTGAATGAATTTCTCATATTTAGATATACATATTGATTTTTATAGGCATTGATGAGGCATCTGAAAGTGAGGAAGAGAGCGAGGAGGAGAAGCCAAATGAAGAGGAAGCAAAAGAGGAGGAAGAAGAAGAGGAAGGAAAGAAAACTCCGGTCCAAGTGGAAAAGAAGAAGAAAAAAGGTTCAGAGCTCATGGAGGCTGATTTAACGACGTACATGCTTGAATGAGGTTTTTAATAAAAGCGGGCAGCGTTAAATGACGCTCATCTCATAAGTTTGTATGGTTTGTGTGTCGCAGACAGCAGCGGAGAGTCGGACAGCTCAGACGACAGTGACATCGAGGGAGAGACGGCTTCTGCTCTGTTCATGGTGATAAGTGTGTGTGTGTGTGTGTCTGGATAAATTGTTGTTTTTGCATTTTTAGCTGTTCTTGAGTCAAATCAAAACTCTGACTGTGTTCAGGTTACTCTGCAGCAAATTGCACAACAGCAGAGCGCTAACTGTTGAAGTTATTTTTAACGTGAGAGTGAATGCTTGGATGATTCTGCACGTTGTTATTTCATCGTCTCCTGTTTCATCCCTTTTTCAGAAGAAGCGCACACCTCCTAAACGTGCTGGTGGGCGTGGCTCTGCAGGCAGCTCCAGAACTGGCAGTCGCCCTGGGACACCATCTATAGACTCTGCTTCTACCTCTAGTACACTCCGTGCTGCTGCAACGAAGCTCGAGCAAGGTGTGTGCACATACACAAATACACTCGGCCATGTAAAGTTCTAAGTAAATGAGACACGGCAGATTAGTTTTCGGATATGTATGTGAACTTAAATGTGGCCACCAATTCAAATTGAGTTCCCTCTTTTGTTGTCTCGCAGGGAAGAGACAGCCTCAGGGTCCTGCCACTGACTCACCAGCTGCCAAAAGGTTGAAGATGGAGCCAAGCAGTCAGAGCCCTGTTCCTTCTGGGAAGAGTACGCCTCAACCCCCATCAGGCAAATCCACTCCTAGCTCAAGGTAGCTGGTGCTTTTTAAGCAGCATTAAGTAGTCATAAATGACATCGCAATTCAAGTTCATTTAAGCCTCAAAGCAAAATGGTTTGTTTGTGAACAGGGTAAAAATAATTTCTATTCTTCTACAGTGATGTGCAACTAACAGAGGAAGCAGTCCGGCGGTACCTGATCCGTAAACCGATGACCACCAAAGACCTGCTGAAGAAGTTCCAGACCAAGCGCACAGGTTTAAGCAGTGAGCAGACTGTCAATGTGCTGGCACAGATCCTGAAGCGCCTAAACCCAGAGCGCAAAAATGTCAACGACAAAATGCACTTCTACCTCACCGAATAACCGATGGAATGACGGGATGCAACGATAGAGAGGATTGAGAAGAGAAGGAGAGGCTGAAAACGAAAACTGCATTTTGGTGTTTTCAGAAAAGGTTTACCCCTGAAGGAGAGGTTTTGTGTTTAATGTTGTGACACAGCACAGTATCAAGGATTAAAAGCCACTTCATGGGAGGCATTTATCAAAAAAGTATTTTGTTATGTATTCTTGAATTTGTTTTTCATTTTTGTCTGAAATATCTCTGTAAATAACAGGAACATTGTTAATGAGTGAGCTGAGGGAAAAGCAGCTTAGTTTCCTGAGTAAACAGTTTAACCTTGAACTTGATAAATGAAAAAGTCTCAAACTGTTTTTTCTTAGGTAGAAACATTTGTAATAAAATTTAAAATCTGCTTCTGTGTAAGGGTTTTCTCCCCCTCCTCAATTTAACCTCAGGATTCCTGCATAACCCCCCCCCCCTTTCCCCTTTTTATATAGTTTGTAATATAATGTTCTATAGTTTGGAAATAACACCCACAAGAAGTGGTTTAAATGTGAATTTATTATTGAGGCACTAGTGTGTGGAACAATGCAATTTTAATAGCATTAGATAAAGATATAGAAAATGATTTATTTCTGAGTCATTCTAAATCATTCAGTTTTATTGGATTAGAATTACATTATTCATAAATCATTACATTAGATAAGAAAGGTGTAAGTTATAACCATGATGTGAAATTCCAGAGATTAAAAGAAGGCTTCAGTGTATGGAAGGATATGTCTAGTATCGGTTCATGTGGCACTGAATAAATATTGCAACGTGACACCAACTTGCTTTACACCAGAACCAAAGAATAGTTTGAATTTCAGGTCAGTGTTTGATTACTTCATGTCCGGGCAATGTCATTGTTGGTCACAAACCAGTCGCAGGTCATCTTTATGGCTAGAAGGAGAAAAAAAGAGAGAGAGAAAAAAAAGTCACCTCCAGCAGGCGAAGGGAGGCATGCAAATCTCTCATTTGTATGTTTTTCCACCAGCGTTTTTTGCATTCACCACACGAGTCTTGGATATTCAAAAAAGTCAATCCTTTCAGGGCACATGTTGCATATATTGTCATAAGTAGAACATGTGTTTATATTTCTCGGATTATGGATTTGCTGTGCTGCCTCACTGATATCATGTACACAGCACTGTTTGATAACATAGAAGTATCTTAGAGAAGATTTTTCTACCATGAAGTAAACATTTTGATTGAAATACAGTGAACCTTCTTCAAGTGGTGTAAAGGTGAAGTCAGGGAGGTATCGTCTGAGCTTGGCGTTGCTGGCTGTCTTCTTCATCTGGCCATCGGGGAGGCTGGTGTCAAACTGATGTTAGTGGTCAAGGGGAGACCAGATTTTAATTATTTCACTGTGGGCTGAGTTAACAGACTACATACAGCATATTGTTGTTTGAAACAGGGTCGTTTGGGGACATTGAATGGATACATGGACTTTGCCTTTAAAGTCCAGAGCCTTTGTTATCATGTCCACAGCCTCTTTGATAGAGACTTCATCCTCTTCACTCACTGAAAAGAAATCAACAATGAATAAATTACATGCACATATGACTGTGACTGTGTACCACCTCTGTTTTGTTTAGTATGTCACATAATCACAAAGAATCACAAAGATTCCCAGAAATGCACAATGATGCGTGTCAAAGATGAGCACACCACTGTTCTCACCAGAAAGGATAATGGGGTCAATTTCTTCATATTTTCTCAGGACCCAAATGATGAGACGGCCCAAGTCCTGAGAATAAACACAAATTATGAGACTTAGTTGGCTTTCTTAGTTGACATGTAAGAATATTGTCTTACATACTTATTTAATCTTAATAGAGTCAGACATATACAATCTATTATATTTATTACACTATAATACACATACTGCATATACAGTACACCCATACCATACCAGAGAATAGACGAACTGTCTTCTAGGAGCTCCAGAGCCACATACGTTCAGAGGTGTTCCATCGTCTATGAAAGTCACAGGTAAAAATAGAGTATTACCTCTTCATTGTCTGTGCTTCTATGTATTATTCATAGTCTGTGGGTGTTAGTGTGTTAATCACTTTTGGCTTTGTACGTCTTGTTAATGAGTGCTGACAGCACATGGCCCTTTTCTATGTTGAAGTTGTCATAGGGACCAAAGACATTGGTCGGGATGACTGCTGTGTAACGATGACCGTACTGCTGGAAGTATGCCCTGTCAACACAGAAACACACATACAGTACAGATCAATGATCAGACATAATTTTAAAAGATTTTTCTGCAGGCAGTCTGGACACTAAAGTCAACAGTGATCCAAAAAGAGGGTGTTTATAAAGGGTTGCTTAAATTTTCACTGTGAATATAGCTACTGTAATGTGTGGTAAAGCATATGTTTTTAATATGTCCATGTAATTTTACTGAAGTAAGGCTTCAAAAACACACTGAAGGCTATTTGCCATATTATACTGAAAACCATTTGTTTTGTTTAAACTTGACATTTATGTTTCACTGTTAGAAGTTGATGTGGAAGTTTCATTTACTACTTACATTTTTTGTTTGCAAAGACTGGTCAGTTAAAATCAATGATTCATAAAGTTCAGAGCAAAGTATGCCTATAATCCAGATAAGACTGTTAGAGATCCCCAATACATGAAGAAGGTTAAGTGGTCGTGCAGAAGGCCTGTAAGAGGAAGCAAAGCACCCCAGACAAATTTAAAGAACCAGAACCAGGTAAAGAAATGCAAGTTGGAAAAAAAATAAAGCAGGTTCAACAAAGCCTCCTGCTCCAGTGCCTTTCTAATTTTTTAACCTGGCTTTTTCAGCCCCTTCTGGCAAGCAAGGAGCAAAGTCACAAAGCAGGGGATTATATGCTGACATAAAGGTGCAGTCACAGTTTAAATAAAAGCTACAAATGACATATTAGGAAGGTGACATAGACATAACAAAGGATTTATTCTTTGTTATGTGTATGTAACCCTTGTTTGCCATGCACAGCTGCTTACCTGTTCTGAACATCAATCATCCTTTTAGCATACGAGTATCCAAAGTTGGAGTCATGAGGTGGTCCATTGTGTATCTATGAGAATAAAGATAAGTTAAATCAGTGCTCTTTATACTTAATTTCAAGACTCTGTAGCAACATTGTACCTTAAAAATTAGTGTCAGGGTTTGGTCTCAAAGAGAGCAACAAGAACTGAAAATTGGGATTGCATTGACTGTCTTGGAAATCTGAGGAGGTCTCTACCAGATAATTTACTTCCCATTCATTGTTCCACCACCTCCTATTCTGCAGGACAGGGAAAGTATCTGCACTCAAGGCCATGAGAGTAGTACCTGGTTACCTGCTTCATTTCATTGGAGAGGATGAAGCAACTGATATGCAGATCACAGAGGCAGTGAGGGGATTGTTCCTGGCTCTGTACAACCAAGGAAGTTGGCATCTATAAAAAATTGGGGTATCTATAAAAAAAAAACCCTCTAGCACTGAAGAAATTACCTCCTACAGAGCGCAATGCACACCTCCATGGACTGCGTGCCCATATGCAGGTGCTGTTTTGGAACGCAGACAATAAGGAAATTGAGAAGGGAGGAGAAGTCGTGCCTGTCCTGGTTGCACGCCATGTGGCATTTTTCCTGCTCAGTTACCTTCTTGTCTGCTTCCTCAAGTGTAGTTGTGCAACTGCAGGTATGCCCAGCTTGTTTTACAACTACTTTGGTTTTATTTTGCAGTTTGTTTCATTACAGTTTTCTGTAATGTTGTATTGCAATAAAATTGTAATAAATTGTAAATTGAATAAATCTTTGTGTTTTGCAAGTTTGGTGTGTTCTGTCCTCTTCTGAGCAACATTATGCTGTAACATTCTAGATTATAAATTGAATGCATTTTAAATTATTTCAAACACATGAGTTATGTGTCCAACCAGCATCCTCTAAAACTTAAGAATTGGCTTAAAATCCATCAAAATCGGCCCACTGGTGGTTAAAATCTGGTCACTTCTGGTTTAAACAGCCATTTTGAATTTTGAAAATGTCATATATGGATTCAGCATCAGCAATAACCCCTAAAACCAATACTGCCCTGATTAGCCAAACAGTTGTTGAAATATTGCCCATATAGGCGATTATGCTAATGTGTGCTAATATGCTAATTAAGCTAATTGCCCAATATACAAGTTAGCATCCAGCAGTTTCTGAATGCTGGGGCCCCATACTATATATTTCTAACATTGGGATACTCTTCCTCCCAGGTTGCATTCACCAGGGGGGAACTTCTATAACCCATCTATACACCTGGTAAATGGGATGGATTAACTGCTCATCCACACAATGTAGACACTATGCTACATTTGCATAAAATTTTCATATATTTTCATAGATGAGTGTTATTCCAACCATCACCCTCACCCTTTTCCTAGTCTGTAAAATTGAAAAAATTCAGCCACCAGCTCAGCACTCTTCCCCACAGCAGTCTGGTACAATGTCTATATTTCTGCTGACACTGCACAAACTTTCTATCTGATGACATTAAAATAAAATATATTTTCAGCATTACCCATGTCTTTCCAAAGCATAACCCCATAAACCTCCCTGAAATAAAGCTTGAAACAGTAGGAAGGGTGTAGCTAAACATACAGGACATCACCAGACCAAAAAAAAAAAAAAAACTTACCATGGTCTCATCAATGGGGTATCTGGTTTTGTCAGGGAAGATACAACTGGACAGGCAAGACACAACCTTGGTCACACCCATCTCGTGGGCTGTATTGAGTATATTGTCATTGATTTTGATGTTGTCCCTCTGTGAAGGCGTGAGACTGTCAATGATTGGCCATTCCAGTTAAAAGATAATCTAGACATTTCTGATACACACCAGCTTTTATTGTAGCCTTAAGCTCATTAAAGTACTTTAAGGCAGCATTTTCTCACCAAAAACTGCAGGTTCTCCTTCATGTGTTGATAGAGTCCTCCAACTTTTGCAGCTAGGTGGATGACATGAGTGGGATGATACTTCTCGAACACTGCCCTGGTCTGCCCAATATCTCTGTTTGTATTTTAGCACCACATTTGGACAGAGATTGGAAAAATATAGGTCATACAGGTTTAAAAAGGTACTTTGTAATCTTAAGATGTGTAGCAACCAATAATGTAGTAACGTCCAATAATGTAATACCTGCCAATAACATAATAATTTTTTGCCATTTTAAATGTAATAAAGCCAAATATAGCTGCAAGCAGTGATGGGAATGCCTAGGCAAGCCAATGCCTGTTGGAATGTGCCATGAGTCCATACACCAAGTTTCACGTTGCAAGGCATGACAGAGATATTGGCCCACTTCCAACTACAACAATCCTCAGACTGAAAACCAGCAGTTCTTTGGAACTTGTCAGTCCGGTTTAATCAGCTTAAAAAAGGTTTTGGTTGATAATGCCCCAACAACAGTTAAGTGAAATAAGTATGAAGAGCAGCAAAGAACAAGAACAAGAACAACAAAGAACTCTTTCTCATTCTCTGTTGATTGGTGAAACCGATCAGCAGATTAGTAACAATAAGCTTGGAAATATGAAGTATGAATGTCAGATTCAATGTGACTGTAAGTTTGAAGTCAAAACATCAAATGGTTGCCAAGATATGGCCTCACTTCCTGTATGGTGACGTTGCCGCTGAGTTTGTTTGGCTGCTACAGGCAAATGGAAGCAAAATTAAAAAATCCAAATGATAACTTTTGTGCGGTCTGGTCTGAAGACTCTATGTGTCAAGTCTCATGGAAATCGGACAATCTGTGTGACCTGAAATGGTTTTTGAATGTTTTTGCTAAAATTCAAAATGGCAAAAAATCCAACGTGGCGCAAATTGACGTCATATGGTGCGTTGAACTCGTCTTGATCCAAGGATCCAACGGTACCTCATTTGTGAAATTTGGACCAACGGGTCCAAAGTTATTAAGCTGAATGCACTTCAAACTTTGACGTGTTGGTAGCGCTGGAGTTCAATGTACGCACATGAAAATTCTTGAGATTGACAATGGGAATGTCCTGAATACGTGTGCCATGTTTCAAAACTTTTCACCATGGCATTCTTGGGGCTGCCGACTTCAATTGCAGCAGAAAGATCGATAATAATAATAGGAAAAGCTACTAACACAATCGTTGCCTTCGCAGCTTCGCTACTAGGCACTCAATAATAAAAGGAAAAGCTACTAACACAATGGTTGCCCTCGCAGCTTCGCTGCTAGGCACCCAGTTACGTAATAATATGCCAATAAGCCAGAGATTTAACACGCGATTTAACACACATTCTGTGTTGTTGTGGAGCTGCTTTGACACACAGAGGTGTTCAAGTTTACTGTCTGCTATAGGTAGACAGCAGGGTGAGTGACCATTCTCACTGTGACAGTTCTTTCCTTGACCTCATGACATTTCACATCAAGTCAAGGAAAAGTGCTTCTGCACCACATGTAGAAATGTTGCACGCACACAGGGAAATATTTTCTTTTGCAGAACCCACATTTGACTACGAGATGGGAATGGAGTAGCTAATTCATGCCAAGCTAGCAAAGTGACTGACTACTGATGACACTTTCCTTAGTTGTCTGCAAACTTCTACACTTCTGTAGTAAAGTACAAACTGTAGTAAATCAGAGAACTGTTTACCATTCAATATGTTTGAAGTACAAGTGTTTCACTTTCTGTACATAAAATAAAATTTAAAAAAATGATACCTTATCAACACTGAGCAAACATGTAGGTCACATGTAGGTCACCACTTTTCTTTTCCTGAATTCTAGCACATTCCACTAAGTGATCTAGCTACCATATACACTTCACAGTAATTAATTGAATAATATTCATCCATACATTAAATTATGAATTTACATATCTAAGCAAATAAACAATATTCTAAATAAAGATTTTTTTTCAAGAAATAATTCTCAAATTGGCTCTTACAAGCATAATTAAGGAGAGTGCTGCATAGTACGTACCCCTGGTGAATGGATATCAAGATTGTGCCATCCACTATATCTATTTTTGATGAGCAAACTGCACAAAAATATCTTTTATTTCTGAGAAATGCAGTCCTATTTATGTATTATTGCATTATCGGCTGCAGCTATTACATTTTCAAAGGATTTTTTTAATGCTACATCAGTAACGTAATAACTGGCCAATAATGTAATTGCTTATTACATTATGTAATAACTTATTACATTATTGGCATGTTATTATGTTATTGGCTTTATTACATTTAAAATGGCCAAAATTATTACGTTATTGGCAGGTATTACATTATTGGACGTCACTACATGATTGGCTGAATTCCTGTGCTCACGAGGTATCTGGGTAGGAAAGGTGAATGTCTTCTGAGGCACTGTAGCCCTGAGCCCTCTATATGAGTACATTAACAAGGTGCATACATGCTCAGATTTTTTTTTCCTTTTTTACAATATATTGAATGTATTGGTTGAGTTTGACTTTACCATAATAGCTACAACTATTTAATGCCATTTTCTCCAACACATAGAAGGAGAAAAAAATGCCCTATATAGCCATAATGTAATAGAAGATGCAAGGCAAGATGACACATAAGTCACTCTATAGCAAGTGCTATTTAATCAATATTTGCATTGTTGTTATTGTTTGTTTGTTTTTTATATGAAATTCAACTATCTAACTCTTGTGTTGTTTTCTTTGGAATGCATAAATTATGCACAAATTTGTTTGCAGGTACACTTAGGTAGAGGAATACAATTGAAGCTACTTACACAAGATCAGCTTCCTTCGAAGAGAGGAAGATCCACTCCTCTCCATCCAGTTTCCCACCTTCCTGCTGCACCACATGCTCAATGGCTTTACCCACCAGTCCAGATCCACCAGTCACAAGGACACGCATTGGCCCAACTTTTATTTCTGACATCTTCTATGTCTGTGCTGGCTGGTCAGAGTGAAAATTGCACAGAAAAGACATTTCTAAAGCCAAATAAATATTTCCCAATTGCATTACTACAGTATAAATACACCAATCTAATTAACATAAATGCATTCTTACACTCTAACTAAGCCTGCTGAACCAAATGATTACATAAATTAGTTGTCATATTGCCATAAGTCAGCACTCTCCTTACCTACGTGTTTGTTGTTTCAACAGGGTTGCCAGTCTTAGCACGCCTGTCTGACAAGGTTTTGTGTGTGTTATATTCATTCAGCCCATTCCCAGCTCCCAGTGTGTAGACATTTGTGACTCCTCCTATGGTATCTGTCTCCCTCTTGATTAACCGAGAAAATATGCTGCTGCCATCCACTGGTAATAAGGCCTTCAGGCCTATGAAAAATAAAAATGTATGAATCTGTGCACAAAGCAAACAAAGTGAACATTTTAGTTGAATAGTGGCACATAAAGAGAAAGTTACTTAGCTGACCTCAAAATATTAACATTAGAAATATTTATTAGAAATACAAATCAGATTCCCACAAATGTGTACGTAAAAAACAAGAAGAGCATTTATTGCATCCAAGTTCAATTTAATTTTATCAGGAAATTATTCACTCTCAGGATTATACAGAGTAGAAGAACACACCAAAGTGATGATAATACATAGCCACTTTGTCCACAATGACAAATAAATATATATAGGCCTCTATCAAAGATCGAGATTTTGTTTCATGGTAAAGTAAAAATTCATACGTCAAGTCAAGTATAATGATAAGGAAAATATTGCAAAAACAAGAAAATACTGTATTTTAACTTTTTATCTTGACCTCATCCTTGCTGACGTGCAACAGCAACTAACTAGATGCACTTCTGATTGTATGCTAGAGTGCAAAACATTCTCAAACTATTGCAAAACACAGGAAAAAAGTGTATTTCTTTGTTTTCTCAGAAGACGTATCTCAACCAACAGCACAAATGTTTCTGAGGTGGTACGCTATGCAGTATGAAACATTGTAAAGATAATGAAAATATTGCAAAACACCTTAAACCATTGCCTTTCCAGCAAAATCAACAGTTTGGTACATTCTAAGAAAAAAAAGAACACACTCGTTAGGCCTGCAACACAAAAAGGCCTGGACGTCCACAGAAGATAAGAGGTGGATGATCGTATGACCCTTTGCATGGTGAGAAAAACCGCTTCACACAAGTGAAGAACACTCTCCAGGACGTAGATGTATTATTCTCTACCATAAAGAGAGTAGTCTGCCATAAAGAGAAGAATTTACAAGAGCAAATACGGAGGGTTCACCACAAGGTGCTAGCAATTAATAACCCTGAAGAGTAGAAGTCCAGATGAGACTCTGAGAAAAGCCATTTAAAAAAGCTAGCCCATCCCAACATTCTTTGGACAGATAGATGAAAGGAAGATCAAACTGAACCACAATGATTGGAGGATCCATCCAATCATGTAAAACACAATGGAGACAGTGTTTGGAATGGGCATGCATGGTTTGTAATAGCACTCGGTCTAGTGTTTATTAATGATGTGACAGAAGACGGTAGCAGCTGGACAGCAGACATACTGTTTGCTCAAATTCTGCAAAGTTGACTCTTCACAAAACCAAGCATTCGGTGATATCCATGGGCTCTAGACTTGTCTACAATGGTAGCAATCATGTCTACAATGGATTGTCGACAAAGTATTAAAAATATACATTTTATTTATGAATATGTTAATTTGTCCAATTACTTTTGAGCTACTAATAGAGATATAATGGAATACTATTGGAGAGTTCCAGCCCTTGTGCCTTTAAATGCTACCATGAACTCATCCACACTGTGCTTTTAAGTGGATCGTATTAGGAGAAACTGCTCATGACACATCTCAAGAGGGGATAGATTTTGTAAAATCTGTCTGGATTCTCATTGCACTGCTGATTATCACTGAAATGAATGAACTACTATGAATGAACTGAAATAATGTTCAAACTACAGGCAAGCTGGCAGTTGTTGTGGAAGGTCTGCTGTTTATTCAAATCAGCCATTGCCCAAACTTTAAACATGCTCAATTAACAGGCTCATTCGGTACATAATCCCTGAAAATATGAACGCATTGGTGTCGGATCACACCTGTCAAAGTCACTGTAGTATTCTTGACTTTGACAGGTGTGATCCGACAACCCAATCAATATTTCACAGTACACACAGTACACACAGTTCAGACAGTGTCTCAACTAAATGACTAAAGACACTTTACCATAGATGTATTTATTATTTATTATATACATTACAATATATTAACCAAAACATCAGGAATGTCAGCTTTAATATTTTAAAGGAGATCACTGACACAGTCCTCTAAATTCAGGTTATGTTCTGTTAATATCCAAGCTGAGTCGAAGTGGATGTTAACCCGGAAGGTTCCGACAGATGATTGAGATACGACGCAGGCGATGCACTTTCTGTCCATTGAACACAGACTCCTCATCTTTCAGGATTTCGTGAGTGAAGTTATATCTGGCCTGGTCCCTGTATGGATGCAGAGGACAGGATGAGATACAGGATGGCACCGTTTAAAGTTAGATCCTGCGGTGCATGACACATCTACAGCACACTCCATGAGGAAGTACGTGTCAGTACTATGTGCACTCATTGCCTTTGATTGCTACTCAATCTCCCTAACAGCCATGATTAGTATTAACTCAAATACAAATATATTATTTGAGCCGGGTGTAATACTGAACCTCAGTATGTAGAGGGAGTATCGGGGCAGCAGTAGGTCCAGCCATTCGTTGGTGGCATCTTCTTTCACCAAGCGCATGATACTGTCTGACAGAAGACACAATCCAGCAATGGTGCTACCACAGAACTGCAATGACAGTGAGAGAACAGGTGAGGTAACAACACAGCCCACAAAAGGTCCAATGTTTTTTTAATGGAGTTGAGAGTATACAGTCAGGTCCAAAAATATTAAGACAGTGATAGAATTTTCTGAATTTTGGCTCTGCATGCCTCCACAATCGATTTGAAATTAAATAACTGAGATGCAACTGAAGTGCAGAATTTCAGCTTTAATTTAATGGGTTACACAAAAAGATTGAATGAAATATTTAGAAATTATCATATCATTTTATACAGAGTTCCCTTATTTCAGGGGCTCAAAATTAACTGGACAAATTAACATATTCATAAATAAAAGGTTTATTTTTCATACTTTGACAAGAATAATTTGTAGACAATGGTTGCTTGAAGGCTAGAGCCCATGGACATCACAGAAAGCTTGGTTTTCTCCTTTGTGATGCTTTGCTAGGCTGTTTTTGCAGCTGTCTTCAGTTGTTGCATGTTCGTGGGTCATTCTACCTTAAGTTCTGTCTTCAGCAATTGAAATACATCCTTGAAACCACGCATGCCCATGCCACATACTGTACTGCCTCGACTGCGTTTTACAGTTGACGTGGAATGCTTCAGATCATGAGCTGGTCCAAGCCTTCTCCATGCGTTTTTCTTCCAATCAGAGATCCAATCCAATTGTGGTCCAGGTTGACCTTAGTTTCATCTGTCCAAAGAATGCTGCAGAACTGGGCTGGGTTTTTTCAAAAGGTTTTTGACAGTCTAATCTGGCCTTTCTATTCTTGAAGGTTATTAATGGTTTGCACCTGGTAGTGAACTCTCTGTATTTGCTCTTGTTCCTTCTCTTTATGTTAGACTTCGAGAATGATATATGTACGTCCTAGAGAATGTTCTTCACCTGGCTTGATGTTGTTAAGGGTTTTTTCTTTACCATGGAAAGGGTCTGCCACTATTGTCTTCTGTGGACGTCCAGGCCTTTTTTGTGTTGCAGACCTCACAAGTGTGTTCTTTTTTTCTTTTTTACCAAACTGCTGATTTGGCCACTCCTAATGTTCCTGCTATCTCTCAGATGGATTTTCTCTTGTTTTTAGCTTCTTTGACTGCATAGGTTCACAGCAGCAGCTTTCAAATATGAATGTCACACCTGGAATCAACTCTGAACTTTATACCTGCGTAATTGATGGAGAAATAATAAAAGAATAGCTCACATCTGTCCATGAAACAGCTTTTGAGTCAACCATCCAATTACTTTTGGTCTTTTGAAAGAGAGAGAGCTACATATTAAAGAGCTGTAATTCCTAAACCTTTTTTTCCAATTTGGATGTGAATACTCCCAAATTAAAAGTTGAGAGATCAGCCAAATAATAAAACTTGTTTCAATGTCCAAGTATATATATCTAACTGTATTGTCCATGTTGGAACCAAACATTTGTGACCGTCAGTTTTCTTTGTATGGAAACCTACCTTGACACTGTCAATGTGAGGCTTGATGTAGCCAGTCTTGTCCAGATCTAAAACGTGTACAGGCCCGAGGAGTGGACTACCTTCAGGAAACGCTACAGATCGGATACGGCTCAGGATCTCCTCACATGCTGCTCCCCACCTCATACGCTCAGTCTCTCGGTACCCGTGAATAGCCTAAATGTAAGGAAAGTGAACGCAGCACAAATAAAGTCACTGTCAAGTACACAAATATACATTTGTGCTACAACTATTTAATTTGCCTTTGTCTAAGTTGCCTTTGTGATTGATTGAAGTTCACCTAAGGTGGACCTGAATGACACCTGGGTGCACAAACAAGCCACCTGTAACAACACTTACCTGTCAATCAACATGGTCATGCTATTAAGTATGTGTAACTTTAAGCCTTAATATAATTTGAATGGGTGAGTTAAAATAGTACAGCTGTCCTGAATGGGGAAATGAACCACACAGACCAAAAACGTTTTTTGAAACAGGTTGTAAACATGTTTTCTTCTGCTAAGACGTTGGACATTTTAGTATGGGGGCTTATGGAGGTTGACATGTTCTGTAGCTTTGCATGCTTCATTTTCCAGCCATGGAGGTTGGCTCTTTTTTCACCAGGGTCTCATTTACCAGAAAATCACAAACTCTAAAATACCTCAAAATGACTTCTTCTGCTGCTATAGGACCAGATACCGGCGTACACGTGACATATAGCGCTAGACATATGATAGAAACACTTCACCAATTTTGACTTCGCCGCATGTTATGTACTTCTGGATCTAACTTACATCGTCCCAGTGGTCGAACTCGTAGCGTTTTTTCTTCAGACCTGGCTCCACCTCTCGCATAAGAGCCCCCTCCTCCTCCTCAGTGATGAAGCCCGTCCTCACCTCCACCTGCGAGCCGAGTCTCCGCACGAGCTCACGGCTCGACCCGACGATCAGCGTCTCATCCTGACGGGGTGACAGGCCGCTGCTGCTGGAGCTCAGACAACGTTGGCGACTGGTGTAAACAGCTGGTGTATAGATTCGTTTTAACACTGACACCAGCAGTTTCATCCTCCTGTCTGAAATATTATTAGTCAACCTGCCACGCTGTCCTCTTTAACTTCAGCTACGCTTTGGTCTTGTTGACAGAAGTCAAGCGGCTATGTGGGACGCCATGTTGGAAACGCATCGCAATGCATTGTGGGGGGTGTAGTCTTCTAGCGGTAAACATATCACCGAAGCTGTGTCTGAAGGAAAGAAGCCATTTAAACTTTTTGTGAGTATTTTCCAGTTAGATTTAAAGTTGGGAGTAGAAACTGTTTACAAACAGTTTAAAATTTATATTAAATACAGTACTACTCAGTAACCTCGAGCAGGTGGCATATAGTTAACGCTTCACTTTAATAACATTTTATATTGAGGACATACACTCACTGGCTACTTAGATACACCTGTACAATCTAAAGTGACCCAAAACAACAACTCTACCATGACTTTTACTTATTTGTATTTAAGTATTTATTATTGTAGTGAGTGGTGGTGTTGTACTGACAGGTACACACAGAAGAGCGGCCACATGGATAAGAGAGTGAATGCAGATGTTGGAGTTCTTCAAACTGACCACTAGAGGGCAGTGAACACTAATGATTGTAAGTATGACTACTTGCTATTTTAATTACTATTATTATGAAGCACTTTGTGACGCCTGCTTTTTAAAGTTTCTTTACAAATACAGGTATATTATTTTACGTATTATTATTAAGTAATAGTGTATAAAACCGTAATAATAGTAAGTAATATTATTATCAAATGTCAGGGAGCCAGGAGGTGATCGAGAAACAGATGAAGAAAGAAGATTTTGCTTGTGATCGAACAGCTGTGTTACCCTACTTATGTCTTGGTTAATAATTCTAGATGTATACAAATGTGGGTGTATTTTTGTGCATTGCTACCCAAAATGGTCAATCCACTATCCTATCAAAGACATAGACAAATGCTGCTTTTGATACATGTGAGCATGAGTGTATGTATGTAACATGCACATCCAAACACATCCACTGTATATATATACAAGGATTAGTGCTCCTTCTGTGAGCCGGCTGTTGGTCTCGGTCAGTGAGCATCCACAATAAACAAATGCACCCGTCTCTCTTTTTTCTCCAACACACACACACACACACACACACACACACACACACACACACAAATGACGTGATGCCCATTTCATTGTTGGATGCCATGTTGCTGCCCCCAGCACTACATTCATCCAGCCATGATGAGTGTTTTGGGTTCATATTCTAATTCCCAGTTGGCACACTCATTTAAAGCTTCTACGATTCACTGCATTATCATCGGTCAGCCTGTCCTGGGGGCATCATTATGCCTTCTGTTGAATCATGCAGTTAAACTGAAAGTAGTCAGAAAAATACTTGGCAGTGGTCAGTTCGGAAGGTACATGTGTGAAACCTGTCTGCCATGACTGTAGAATGATAAGCACCAGAATGTCATAGGACAATCTTAAGAATTTTTATGCCTCATCAAAAGATGAAAAATGAATGAAGGACTGAGTGGTTGTTAGTGTAGCACTTAAGAGAGGGACAAATACTGCAGCACTGGCAGGGCACAGGGACAATATTTTTGTTTTAACATAAAGAATTACAATTTGTTTTTATGGCAGAGGGGAAGGGTGTGCAATTAATTAATCAATTTTATACAGCAGAATCTGTTTAAATTGTTACTCACTCACTCACTCACTCACTTTATTAATCCCCAATGAAATTTAGGCATGAGACACAGCAAACATACATTAAAATTAGACCTATAAAGGTTAATTTGAAGTAAACCTGTGCAAAGATATGAATAGAAAACTATATATAAAAATAGAAATAAAAAGATGTATAAAAATAACAAATAGAACTAGAAATAGAGTGCAGAAACAGTGATAAAATATTATATACAATTAAATTAGTGAATATGCATTCCTGCCTCTGTGTGTTTGTCCTGTTAACCAGTGTCTCATTGGGTTTCACAGCCACACATACTTAAACACACCATGGCAAGTTGGCTCAAGACTACCCTCACCTACTCTTCCATCAGAATGGCTTGTTACTTCTTTAGAGATGAGTTAAGTTTGAAGCATTGCATATGAAAGTGGTCGTGAACCAGCTGGACTGACAGCTCTTCACTGTGTATGTGATGTCTGTTTATGTGCATGTGCTCTACTGAATCACTGTTACCCTTAAAGCTTGTATCAATTTTGGTGTAGTGTGTTTGCCATTAATTATCTACTGCCCTGTTGCTAGCTAGACTCAAACTAAACACAGCATCTGACCCAGTTTTCTATGGCTGGACACATCCTCACCCACCTTACTTTTCATTCTGGTTATATAAAGATGTATGTTATTGAAATGGCAAAATTGTATTTTTGGCACATACTGTAAGATTGCATTAGCTTCTGTTTTTTTTATTAAGCACATTTTGTTGTGTATGATGTGGACTAGTCTTGCAGAGGTTTACATGTAAGTCTGCATTGGGTCTGTGGAGGGCCTGGTTCAACAGGGGCGGAGTGCTCTACATGCATTCAGCCATTGAATTATTCAGCCTTATGAATCATTGAGTCACAAAACTCCTTTTTAGGCCCTCGCCTCAGAGCCCCAGCCTCACAGCTACCCACTATTTGAACATCTGACAGAGAAATAAAAAAACAACAGAGAACAATCCTGATACTTTTAAACTCTTAAAGAAAAAGGGATGAAATGGTTGGTGTTAGAAACTTGCAGTGCAGACCATGCTTTCACCAGATTTTGATTTATTTAAATTTGCAAAATATAGGCGTTCCAAAATCCAAGTCTTAACATACTTTACTTCTCATTCCTGTTAGAATTATTATTTTGAGCATCATTCTCCTTTTGACTAAATTCATCAAATGATTTATACTAGAAGATGTGGTTGTCATAGCTGCTGAACATATTTATACATTATTTCCAAAATGGCATATAATTTTAGTATTTTATTGCATTAAAAAGGGGGAAGTGATACCTTGTTTCACCTACCTTCTTCTAAAACCCCCAAATTAAAAAAAATATTCTGAGTTATAGTTACAGTCCTTGTCAAATGTAGACTACACTTTACACTGCCATAGGACAAAGATAGCCTATCATGTTGCATTATTTTTCTCAACCAAATATGCTATAAAAATCATATATCTCTATCTCTTCTGTGGAGACAGTGTATGTGTTCTTGTGAGGTAACCATGTTTTATGCATGGGCGGCCTTGGAGCTGTTGCTCTTCAGTGCTTCTTGTGCTGGTTGTGTGGTATAACAGGTTAGGACAGAAGGCTTATGCTCCTCAAAGGCTCAGCTCTGAAGGGCAAAAGATACAGTAATTTCACAGATCATCACACCCAAGTGTCAACACAAACATTTATGAACAGACACGTATACATTCTATAGCATAAAAAAAAGCAAGAAAATACATTTCCATATGTGCTTTTTCAGAATTTCTTTTATACAGCTGAGGCTAGAGTCTAGTCGTGTAAGAACCTGCAGAGTCTTAGCATTTTAACACACCCATTGTAACAAGTGCAACATCACTCTTGTGTAAAAATGCCACGAACTAGAAAACTGTGTACAATATTGTAAAAATGTTAACATCGTAATCTATGCATGCACACACACACAGTTCTCATATTAAAGATGCTGACTGTGTGGCACTGTCCTTTTGTCCTGACTTGTTTGTGCTTGCTAGTGGCATGGTGCTGTCTAAGGCCTGTTACTGGTACCAGAGGACAGCAGTATAGCACTTTGCCATCCAGACATCTGCATGTTTCTCTCATGTCAGCGCTATTTCTGATATGATCACACAACTAGTGGAAAATCTATCTATCTATCTATCTATCTATCTATCTATCTATCTATCTATCTATCTATCTATCTATCTATCTATCGTTATGATTAGGAAGTACAATTTCTGTTCTTGCGTGTCCTTGCGGTGGGGTCAGTCTCGCTCTTGCGGCCGGAAGCCTTGCTTAAGTGGACACAGAGCAAAACGATCTCTTTCTGACATATCGGATAGACGTTTAAGGTCGTGCTGGTATTGATTGGCGTTCGCACGTGCAAGGTTTCTCTACTGATTCAATCTCTCCAAGAGGTGAATTAATTCTCCCGGTCACCCTTAAATCTGTATATGGACGATCATTTCCCATTCACGGAGGCAGCTATTTCTAGAGTCAATCAATTAGGTCACATAATAGATTAAGAGAATGTTGTCCTGTGATGTTGTGGGTTAGAGAGCCTTCGTCTCCTCTTCCCCGAGCCTTAACATAACGTGGCACCAGTACTTTGCTCACGGTGCAGTTGTGAGTGAGTGAGTCATGACATTCATTGAATATGAGACCACTTTTTGCCATCTTTCTCCTCTCTTCTCTCCATCGCCATAAAATCCAATACAAACCATCCTGTACAATCAAAGATTAAAACTCGTGATTAAACTGCATTTTTGAACATTTCAGTTTGAAATTGGTTTCGCTGTGGACGAATGACAGATTTGATAATTCGCATCGAATTAGTGTATCGTGTAGGAATGTTACCACGAGGAACAAAACGCTGCAGTTCTTATTATCTGACGGCATTGTCCATCCACTTTGTCCTTGTTTGCTGTGTGTTATGTCATTGAACATCTTTGTGGGCTTTAGCGCAAAGCATACGGTCACACCTTGAACAGTCACTAGTGTTTTGATGAAGCTATGAGAAAAGCCTCGAGGAGAGGAGAGGAGAGGAGAGGAGAGGAGAGGAGAGGGAATCAGGGAAGAGGATCCTCGAGTCTGTTTCGGGGAGGGAGGGAGGAAAGAGCTCTCTTCGTCCATTAATTTCCAAATGTCTGTTGCTAAGAATAGCCTCCCCCCCCTCCACCTTCCCTAACAAACACTCATAGACTTGTGCGCGCACACTCTGACGCGCATTTACTCTCCTCACGCGCCCGTGTGCGCGCAGTCATTGTCAGCTTGTGTTGCAGCTGTATCTTTGCAAGAACTGCATGATGCCAACACCCCTCCATCCGCCACATACACTCACCATTTGGCTATAATAAGCATACTTACTGGGTCTTTATCTGGCTCATCCTCCTTTCAGGCTATTTTACGCATTATTTGAAATTGCTTTGAAGTTGGACGGTTTGACAAGTCCGGTTCAGCTGGACTATAGCCCGAAGCACCTTAAATAAACAGGCGATAGACGATGCCTCTGTCCGTGACATACCTACGTCTGGAAGTTGGACGAGCTGCGTGCGTCATGTGCTGCGGCTGCAGAACCGATCAGCTTCTCATTATAGTTCACACAAACTGAGAGACAGCGATTTCGCGCTCTGTGCGATTTATTTCATTTATAGAAAAAGAAAAAGTCGTTTTTATTTATTTATTTATTTTTGTCTCCTTCCATTCACCGATCCGTCTATCCATCCATCCGTTTGTCCGTCCGTCTGTCCCTCTCCTCCTCCCCTTGGGGCCGCTGGAGGAAGAGAGAGGAGGCCGTGAGGAACGCTCTACCCTACTCCAGTGAGAGAGAGAGGGGGAGAGAGAGAGAGAGAGAGAGAGAGAGAGAGAGAGAGCGAAAGGACGCTCTGCCAGGACATTCGGCTTATCAGTGCGGACGAAGGTAGACTTTTCGGGGCGGGGATGGTGAGGGACTTTCTCGACACTGCTGCACCTCGAACAGCCAAACCAAGATCATGAGAGGGTGTAAGACGGCGGAGAAGCGGCCGTCATACCCTTGTCTTTGACGAAGCCGTCCGTGTGCCCCTTGCTCAGCTTCTGGATGGTCGCGCAGGTGACGGAGAGAAGATGATGGTTTCAATGAGGGAGGATGCTATTGAATTCGTTTGAGAAAATTATTTCATCTACAGTGCTCGACAACAATGTCACCGACATTTCAAAGGAAAACGGTATTTCTCTTTTCCCTTTCTACTCGAGATAGTGCACTCTGAAATAAGATGCATTAATAACAGATGTCACAATTTTCTTGGTCTCGAGGCTTGACCGAGCCACTGGTAAAACAACTGTAAGGTGGCGGGAGCCACATTATTGCCACACACTGTGCCAAACATTGCGGATGTTTCAAAAATAAATAAATAATAGTAGCTTTTTTCCCTTTTCAATGCCTTTTTTTAAGAAACGCGACCGTTTCCAAAATGCAACGTTGAATGCCACTGACAGCTGTAGCTGTAGGCTGTTAATTATTTTCTGATTTATTTTCGACAATCTGATTTACTGAGGCCTGTGTGACATTAGAGGCGTTTAGATTGTCATTACATGCTGTCATGAGAGTAAAGGAATAAATCGTCCAGAAAGGTGCAGGAGGCTGTGGTGCGCTCTGATACAAGCATGAACCATGGAGAACATGAAAGATTCATGTTAACCCGCTACAGTCTCCCCATGATTTCATGTTGGGGGCGAAGCCTGCTTTATACGGACATAAGAAGCGACTATGACTGAGACACCCCACAGCTCTACCCCACAGTGCAACCAGTCAGCCAACCGACCACACATTTAATTTCCTCACACCCACAATTGGCCGTTGGCAGAGACGTACAGAGAAGAGACGGTACTTGGGCGTCCTCGTCTGCTAAAAGCAGCATATAACTGCTCGCCGGTTGCAGGTGTTCAGCATAAGCTTACAAGACAACCCATTGTGCATATGAGACGTTCTGATCCAGATGGGATGTAATGTTGTGTGGCTGCACAGCTGAGCATTGGTCTCCTTCTCAACTGCTTCGTGAAGATTGGCTTTTGGTGTCCAGAGAATGGCGCGGTTCGGAGATGAGGTACCGTCCAGGTATGGCGGGGGGCCCGGCGGAGGGGGCCCGGGCGGCCGCGGTGGTAGCAGGCAAGGAGGACCCCATGGACACGGTCACGGCCACGGGCATGGCCACGGTCATGGCCACGGTCCACCAGGAGGGCCCGGGGCCCAGAGAATGTACAAACAGTCTATGGCGCAGAGAGCCCGGACTATGGCCCTCTATAACCCCATCCCCGTGCGCCAGAACTGTTTCACTGTCAACCGCTCACTGTTCATTTTCAGTGAGGATAACTTCGTCAGAAAATACGCCAAAAAGATCACCGAATGGCCATATCCTTTACCTGCTGTTGTACAGTGAGTAAAATGTGTGCTACTGTAGACCCTGCCCGGATATCAGGTAGGCCTCGTGCAGACATATGTCTGAGTGATTGGTTCACATTTTCTGCACATTGCATGAGTTTAAAGCTTTTACGTTAAGTTGTAATGGCAAAGGTGTAACAGGCAGATGCATCAATGCAAGCCTGTGTGAGGTAGGCTAAAGGGGGTGACAGGGGGAATGCTGGACATGTAATTTATAGTTAATTAAGAGGAGGGGGCATGAACCAGCGCCCTCTTTATGAGGCTGTTGATCACTATCAATCACATTTGTTAGTAATTTCATGTCACAGTCGCGTGGGGCTTTGCTTGATATACGTTCCCTGTGTGCGGTGTGTGTAGTGGTGGTGGTGGTGGAGGTAGTGGTTAGGAGGGGGGGTTCTAGGGGGCGCTGCTGGTTGCTGATGTCAGCATGTGCAGTTTAGGCCCAGCGCCTCGCGCGGGTATAGAGAAACAGGAGAGAGGGAGGGGGGAGGAAAGGTGGGAGAGACCAACAGAGAGAGAGATGAAAAGAAGCACCTACAGTTTGTGTCTCTGTGTATCCTTGCAGCGATGTGCACACAAGCTCCCATATCAGCATGATGCAGGTGTCTTTCTAGATATGGTGTGTGTGTGTGTTTGTGTGTCTGCCTGTGTGTGTTTGTTGAGAGAGAGAGAGAGAGAGAGAGAGAGAGAGAGAGAGCAGATGCAAGTGTGAGTACAGGCTATTAACTTGTGCATTGACACAGTATTTATTTTCCCCCCATTTTGAGCCTCCTCTTAATCACACAAGATGCAGGTGTCAGTGAATGAATGTGCCACCATTTCAAACCGTGTATGCACGTCCACTCCATGTGTGACAGTGTTAAATTTCCTGCATTTCCCTACATTTCCATCTTTCATGAAACCAGCACAGATTGCACCATTCTGGGGCGAAACGGAGAGTGATTTCAGTATTTTCATTTGCGGGATTTGTGTACGTCTGTGTGAATACATGCAAATGTGGAAGTAAGTTTCTATCTGAGTGTTAATGACAAGAGGGGAAATTGGAGTAATGATTGTATTGATCCATGCTGATGCTTGAGCCGTGACATAACTGCACACACTAATTGGGCTGCTCCAGTGAAATGCAGGAGCTACTTATAGTGCTTCTGAATCATGTCTATTCACCATCTAAATGACAGACGTGTGTTAGTGAGTGTGTGTGTGTGTGTGTGTGTGTGTGTGTGTGTGTGAGAGAGAGAGAGAGAGAGAGAGAGAGAGAGTGTGTGTGTGCAGAAAATCGGATGTTGTGTATTTATTTTAATTCCAAAATATGATACAGCAATTTAATAACTTTTATGAAGTGGGACATTTATTTCAAATGTGACTAGTCAATTGTACAATGTTCTTAAATGACACAAAATGTTTTGAGAATTAGATTGTTATTAGGCAGAATGTATTGAGTTTGTTATATGAGTTTAGAATGTTTAAAATGAAAAAAAAAAAAAAGTTAAATGGAGAAATACAGTGGTTGTGCAGCTTTAAATCTCTATTGTGCTCTACTGTTTTAGGCAGTTACTGATGCACAGGGAACCATTGTTTTTCCTTGTAGTTGCTTTAAAAAAAAGTGGACCTCATTAAGTTAAAGTTCACAAAATTACTTCCCTGTGAATGGCAATTTATAATAGATGTTTTGTGAAAAAGGTCTATGCTTCACTACACAAACCAGATAGCTTTAAACATCTGTATGTTGAAGTATATTATGCAAGTTTCTTCTCATTACAAAAATATTATTTTCTTTCTTTCCATCAGTATATTTGGCAGCATGGAAAATATGCAGAGCCTGGTGGAGATCTGGAGGTCTGGTAAAGAAAGGAAAGCCCAAAGTATACGGTTGAATTGAACTGTTCTTGATCAAATTCCTAATCTAACCTATAAGTAGCTTTAGATTTAGAACTGTCTTGGCTTATTTTAAGATTTCAGAAGACTGTTTTATCAGATATTATTATCCAAACTTGTAGCTGCACAAAACAGAAGAGGTTAATCATTTTTGTTTAATGGTTAACATGTATTCTGCTGACATTAGTGAGATGGTGTCTGGGAGCTTCATGGTTGGTCTCTGATAGCCTAGAAAGCTTTGTCTACCTGGGCTATTTGCACTGCGTGGAGGTGTTTGATACAATAACACGAACACTAGTAAAATCTAATGTAATCCAACACAATAGCTCTGCAATAACTCCTATCATTGTGAAGCTTATAATGTTCAATATTTGTTGAGACTGTCTCGGACATTGATTCAATTTATTGGTAATTTCTGAAGCTGTGCTTTGTGGTTTTGGTGTTTATTGGACTGTAATAAATTGTGAGGTGTACAGCATTTTATCCCTCTCCCCAGGGAATATATTCATGGTATACTGTCAATCCTCTGTATAACTTGGCCTATTGTGGCCAACCTTGAGTAAGTCTGAGATACAGATGATATTATTGTGTGGCTTAATGTGGGAAAACTAACCAAGCTGAGGCTAGAAGACTGGACAAAATGGATCTCATAATGAAATTCTATTTTGAGATTTTCATAACCTCTGTCAATCGATATTCCAAAGACGAAACCCATCTTTAGAATCTCTCTCCATTTATTGTTAAGGATGTTGTTACTTCTGCCTGATTTATGTTTAATTGTTCTTAAAATGGATTAGATTATACTAAATGACCTACTGCGCTAAAGCTTGAGTGCATTGAGGAAGTCTTCACTCTGCAGGGGGTGGTGTAGTGACAATGCCAATATACTGTAAATCAAAAGGTCATCTCAGGTAACTCCAGACCCCACTGCGCCACATTGGACTGTGTCAAGATCCTCAGTGTCAGTTGATGTTCTTTCACGCAGCCTGTTCAAAGATAAATAGTGAACATCTTTTTTTCTTTGTTTGCTTTTTTTACAGTAATTTTGCCTCTGCTCTGTAACATTTTGTAGATGTGTGTAGTAGTAGTGTGGACCACATGAGGTCCACACTACCAAGCAATTCCCCCACCACAGTTACTCCATCACAAATAAAATATGTGTACTTTATATCTATGTCATGTCGGATAACATATATATCAATCACATACTGGCAAACATTGAACATTAAGACTCAAATCATGATCAGGGGCAAAAATTCAAGTAAACCATATTGCCTAACACAACAAAGAAAATGACTCAGAAATATTAATGGTACAGTTCATAAAAATATAGAATTGCAATTGATTCAGTAGACAGTGTTACTAGATGCATCTTAACTGACTGATGTTTCACTGAATGAAGACTGAAACTGCTTTTTGATTCACCAGATGTATGAGTCTCAGTGGATTCACTATTCAGCAGATTTATGACCTGCAGCTTTATTTAGTTGTGAACTGACTCTGGACTCATGGGAGTACCTTATAAATAACTATTCTCTCACATCCACATTTAGATACAGCAGACAGATATTTGGTTGTTTAATTAGAATTAGCATTAGAGAATTCAGGCCTGTTACTGTGCCTTCTTCCACTCTTTAGGTAATTCCACTACCCTTAAAGCTATTATTTGATACTCATTAATGGCCTACAATTGGTAATTTATCGTAACTTTGTGAGATTAGAAAAGATCAGAAATGTCACAAATAATTTACCAAGGCGATGTAACAGTAAAGAGCTGTCAATGAGAAACGAGTCCCGCTAACATTAGCGTCTAAGGCCACTTCCAAAATACACTAAAGTCCATGCTCTCCTAATCAAGGGTAGTATTTGAGGTCATGTGGATTTATCTACATATATACCACTACAGTAAATAGCAAACTTTAGATGGAAGACACTGACGCTGGTTTTACTGTTCTAGTTCACAACATTTCACTGCAATACTTCTCTATGGAGCTAGCTTAAATGTATAACTGCTCATGTTTAGCTAGCTAATTTTACTGTCTCTGTTGTGAAAGAAGAGGCAATTTTCAGCGGCATTTCAGATGAGTGTTGGTATTAAAAATAGAAATTGATTCAATATATGGTCAGTACTAGTCAAAGCGAATAAATTAATTAACAAGTCTATTAAATCTATGCAGAGTCAATATTAGATCACACACCCCAGAACTGTTGCACAGAGCATGTATCATAGTCTATAAGATAAATAGTGATTATGCTGTAATGTGCTCAGAAATTGCACATCATGTTACATGCTGGGGAAAGTTGAAACTAAAAGGGTAATCCTATAGGACCTTAGAAATTAAATCCCCATCAGCAGTCCTACTGACCTTTTGACCCTAATAAATGCCCATTTGACCTTGTTGAATGCATATCAGGTGTTATACAATGGAGTTAGTGTGGGCCATGTAATCCTGTAATGTATTAGGTGTCAGCTAGGTTCATAATGTTCACCTCTGCAGGACTGCAGGACTAATTTTAGAACCCACAAGAATGTACATAAGCACACAAACAGAAACAAGCACACACATATTCATCCCCATGACACACACCGTATGGTGTTTCCTGCGTCATGAGTGTACACTTAAGTGCGTTTTCCCTTGCTGTTGTAAATGGAGAGGTAGTCGATAAATGTTCTAGTTATCTATAGTAACAATAAGCTCAATATGAAATGTAATAGAAGTAATGTGTTTTAGAAATTAACCACCCTGTCCACAGAGACTGAAAGGTGTTAAGTTAGAAAAGTTTATCCATGAGCGTGCTATTGGTTAGTTTGTGCATATACATGCCATGAGTTTTGTGTTGTTTGCCTTGTGTGTGCTTGTGAATGAGTAGTAGTGCTTTAATCTCCTAGTTCCATATCTGATCCTATATGACCCAAAATCAATGAGACGTCAAATGGCCATTCAAGACAAGTCTTCCCTAAGCAGTCGATCCCCATCTTATGTACATATTTTCTGAGTTTGTGGTTAAAGTTAAAACACACTCGTCTTCAGATTTTAGATTTGAATCCATATTTTACAGTAATAGTATGTATATTACCAACATTAGTTATGCTACTAATATATATGAGGATGAGAGGTCAGTCAAGGATTTCTAGTATTTAGGTGTTGGTGTGTAGGTGTGTTGTTGTATGTGATACTTTCTGATTCACATATTTCAGGTGTGTGTGTTCACACACCTCACCACCTCACTGGTGTGTGAGTCAACAACATTTTTCCCACCTCATATTTAGTGTACTTAACCACCATTGAGAATAGTCAGGTCTCTCCCCCCTTTTGCACCCATTCGAGTTGGGTCTAGAGACACTCACATAGCCAAGGTATATATAAGTGATTAAGAGAGACAGACAGAGAGGCACACCCAGGAACAGACAGACAGAGAGAGAGAGGGACCTGGGTGTTTTTGGGTGGATGTGGAGAGTCAGTCAGTGATCTATGTTCACTGCAGAATCTAAATTATTTATTGGCCTTTCTCCAGCTTGCAACTGTCAGCTGATAACTACGGACTTAACATCATCTTAGTCTTTGTGTGTGTATGTACAATGTTTGTCTCTTTGCATACATGTATACATCTTCATTCATTTATGTACAAGACTGTCGCCGAGTGTGGTTCAGTCACAGCCCCCCCACCCCCCCACCCCACCCCCACCCACCTACTTGCATACTACCTACTGCATTCTATCTCTGTTACAGCATTATCAGGCAGTTTGTGTGTGTGCAAAAGGAGGAGGCAAGTCAGAAAGACAAGAAAGACGGAGACAATACAGAGAGAATATAGAGAGGGATAGACTAATGAGAAATTAGAGAGAGAGCGAAAGAGAGCAAGCGATCGAGAGAGTGAGTCAAACTGCCTGTGTGCATATAAATCATTTAACACAAAGTGGTGGAGAGACAAACACTCAGGGCTGGCCAGCTACACTGCAGCCAGATCACACAGATAAACTTGTTTTTGTCACTTAGAAAGACATTGCATTGACTTACATTTGTTCCTTAGAGACTTACCCTGTCTTAGCAGCCACATGCCTAAACCCAGTCATAATCCTAATCTTTACCAAGTCTCTGAATGGGAGATGAGTTCCTATAATATGACTTAACAGATTTGCCTAAAACTACCAAAACATTTTTTTATTCTCTCTCCTGTACTTCTGCCCCTCTCTCTGACTGATAGGAAGTGAAGTTTTGTCATCTCCTCTCACGTTTCACTACCTGTACTTTTTCTCTTTCACTCAAATCCTATCCATCATTCCTTATTTTTCTCTTTCCACCCTGCCACTGCTCTTCCACTCACTCTGCTCCATTGTATCTTGTCCTCCCTCTAATTGGGTGCATCCGCGTTTTGTGATGCTAATTTAAAGCATTTGTTTGAAGTTTGGGGAATATTTTGCGGAACATCCTGACAGCTGCAAGTCTAGTTTAGTTTGCTAATAATTGTTGGCAATACGAAGTGCATCTGAGTGTGCTTGTCTCTGTTATGATTCCTGGTGTGTGTGTTTGTGTGCATGTGCGTGCGTGCCCTCTGGGCTCAATCTGCCTACCTCATGCCTTTGATTGTCTGGTAATAAATGTGTGAATTGATCTGTATCCTTAGTGCCTATGGGCAGACTCTGCGCTGGGGTTTTCATGAGCATACAGCACACACACTCACACACTCACAGAACTATAACATTTCTAAAAATTTAAGCTCAGAAGAAAGCCAGATCTATTCAGGTTGTTTTCTTGATTTGTTTTTTCCACCCTTTCACAAAATGCATTTATTTTTTTTTTATAATATGCTGTATGTATCTGCATCTTTCAGAAAAAAATGACCTGACTCATCAGTCAATATGTTTGTGATAAAGGGATTTGAAAGTGTTACTTTTCAGAAAACCCCTGAAGAACTTGAAATACCCAATTTCCATTTAAAATAGCAACATCTCATCCTTGTGATATTAATCAATGGCAGAGCATTGTTATTTTACCTTTTCTGTGTGTGTGTGTGTGTGTGTGTATGTACTGAAATATATCTGTCTGTCCTCCCACAGTGTTCTTAGATAGAGGTGGAGGAACACGGAGGTCATTCGAGGTAGTGAGGAATCTACATTTCCCTCTCTGTTTCTCTCCTTTTTTTGTCTCTGTTGCTCTCTTTCTTCCAGTTAACATATTGAATTGATATTTCGCTCTGATTTTTCAAAATGGCACAACGTAATAATTAGTGATGTTACACAACGTGAAAAGCTTTACAGATAAACTCAATAGGAGCATGCATTTCAGATCAAACAGTATAGTAAACATCTAATAACTCTTTGAAGATAAAACATACACATGTATTTGTTTATTTTTTAAATTAGATTTTATAAGTCTCAGGTTTTAACATGTGAAACTGTGGCGACAAGAAGTGCAGTGAAGTGCTCGGGAGGAGTGGTTCACCAACAGCAACTAAAAATGACAAGCTACACTGTTCTCAGATTGTAAATTGATCCTCCAAAACCTGATAAATGCATCGTGCTAGCTGTTTCTGATATACTGCAGATGGGTGCCCTTGTAACATATATGGCAATTGAGAAAATGGAAGCAAAATCAATATGGAAACATGTTACTGTGTAACCCCCTAGGGCATGAATCACAAGAAATATTGGTATCAATAGCTGTTAGCAAAATTTGCAAGCGCCACTGCTTCAGCCAAACCTTGTATGTACAGATGGTTTACAGTCTTGGTGCATTGTTACATCATTTTGCCTTTGAAAATCTCTTCTCTGACGTCATACATTGAATGTGGTCAGAAGAGTCAGAGAGTTAAACCTTTCACCACACAGAGATCGGTGTAATAGTTCAGTGTGGATTCACTCAAATTCCAGAGTCACAATGTGTGTCAAACATTTTGAATTTTGACATCATCAAGGACATCAGATTCCCGTCGTCACCAAGTCACGCTCTCTGTTCCAGTATCTCTCTGTTTCCCATTGAGGTCGACATCCCCTGAGTCCTAGCTTCACTACTACCGGTGTTTAAGTCAAGTGTGTGTGTGTGTGTGTGTGCTGTTCATCTTATTGAATGCACTCTCAATGTATGTATTTATTGTAATTTATCTCTTTTCTTTGTCCTATGTCTCTCTCTCCTTTTCCTCAGCATTTTTCTCATTCTCCTTTATCTTAGCTGTGCATTCTGTCTCTTTTGAATAATTCAGTTTCAGTTGCAGGCTAGTTTGGATGTGTATGTCTGTTTGTGTAAGGTGTGTGTCTTTGTGAATACGTGCGTCTGTGTGTTGGGGGTGGGGGTGGTGGTTGGGTTGCAGTGACGTGGAGCAGAGCTATTTTGGGGATTTGGAATACATGGAGAGAGAGAAAAATAGAGAGACAGGGAGAGAGTCTGTGATGCATTGATTTTTTTCAGGCCCGTGTTCTTTAGTCCTGTGCTGCGGCTGTTACTAGACAAACCCTGCTGGAAGCCTGCACTCTACCTGCAGGGAGTACTGGCACACATACAAACACACAAACACACTTACATGTACAAGCACACATTAGCAGTGAAAAGCAGGCACACAGTTAAATCAGCAGATTGTGGGGATATGCAAACACATTCATATTAACACACCTGCACCATCATCCTGAAGACAGAGCTAATGTGAAAAACATATCACACTGATATTCGACACATGGCCCATGGCACAAACACATACGCGCAGCGCCGTCAGCATCTTGTACAAAGTGACAACTCGGCTATATGTGGGTGGTGAGGGAGAAGCAGTGGCAGGGGTGAGATAGAGACACAACATATGCTATATGGAATAAACAGGTAGGAGAGGTGGGAGACTGTAAGGACTATACACACTGATTGATGCTAAATCAGACTGAGAGAGGCCAAGCAGGGTTAAAATGCCCTTCGGGCACTCCCATTTGTTTGGCAGTGTAGTCAAATATGGTGCCAAAGTAGGATAAATGTAGAATTATCAAATGTTTTGTAGCACTGAGGCATGGACATGTTTGGTTTGGGTTTCACATCAGATTGCATATTGATTGCAGTTCTTTTCTTGCTTTTGATCACAGTGTTGAATGCAACAGCAAAAATAATCTGTTTGTTTTGGAGGAATATTGTCCTAAGTGACAACGCCTTTCAGTGGAGAACATTTTCTTGCTGTGGAGGACCTTCACTGCCAAATGAATGTACACTAGGGAGACACAAGCAAAGTGATTTATTCTCATTCTGAAATGAGATATACTATGTGAAAATATAGAATTACTACTTAGACTGTAAACTCCATATCAAGTATGGTGGATATGTAAAAAAAAAAAGAATCACTTTGTAATTTAAATTAGATGATTAGTTTAAAGTAAGATTCCTGTCTAGAGCTTTAACAAATTGAAAAAAACAAACAAAAAACATATATCCGTTCATATTTTACAAATGAAAGTGTTGCTAAATATGAAATTCCAAGGCAGCATTTGAAACATGAAAAGACACTTTAATTGTGATTCATGAGATTCTATTTAAAGTCTAAAATGCTGGAATAAAATGAAGTGCTCCAACCATGTCTCCTATCTTTTATGGCTGCTGATTATCAAAATAATTAGATAGGTTTCAGCCACAGTGCTTACTCCCATTCGTTTTATCAAATCAGTGCTTCTGAGGGAAAAGTGACAAGAAAATGAAGTAATCATTTGAGCTGTTCTGCCAGTACTCTGCTGCATAATATAGCAGGATGGACAGAGACAGGAAAAGGAAAGGAGGGGAAAGGAGTGAGGCATATAAAAAAGCTGACAGAGAAAAGGGGAAGCTGATAAGTTATGAGTGTAACTTCTTTTTCTGTAAAGCAACACATTGTTCCTGGGGCTTCATTATTTTTCATAATTGCATATTTGGTTTATCTTTATTTTATTATTTTCTTCATTGTAGATTAACACTGAATACATCAAAACTACAATAACACATACTGAATTGTGTGGTGAAGAAAATGCAATATGCTTTAGATTCTTCAAAATAGTCATATTTTGCTTCGAATGGGTTTAGTTTGGGTGATTGTGGAGGCCAGCTCATCTTATGCAGCACTCCTTCTTGGTGAAATAGCCTTTACATAACCTGGAGGTGTGCTTTGGGTCATTGTCCTGTTGAAAAACAAATGATGGTCCCACAAAAGACAAACCAGATTTGATGCCATCTGATTGCCTTGGAATTTAAAAAAAATGACCAGTGTCACCAGTAAAACACTGTCATACCTCCTTCTCCATGCTTCACAGTGGGAACCACACATGCAGATAACACCAGTTCACCTTCTCTGCATCACACAAAGACACAGTTTTTGGAACCAACAATTTTGAATTTAATCATCAGGCCAAAGCAGATTTCTCTACTGGTCTAATGTCCCTCCTTTGTGTTGTTTGCCCCAAACAGTTCCCTTCTTCTTGTGTCTCCTAGAAGTGGTTTCTTTGCAGCAATTTGACCATGAAGGTCTGATTCACACAGTCTGCTCTAAACAGTTGATATTGAGATGTGTCTGCTCCTTGAACTATATGAAGCATTTATGTGGACTATAATCTGAGGTGCCATTAATTGGCGATTTCAGAGTCTGGTTACTATAATGAACTTATTCTCTGGAGCAGAGGGTACTCTTGGTCCTCCTTTCCTGTGACAGTCCTCATGAGAGCCAGTTGCATCATGACTGCACTTGAATACACATTCAAAGTTTAAATTTTTTACTGTTATGTCTAGAAGTAATAATGGACTGTCCTTTCTCTTTGCTTAGTTGAATAGTTCTTGCCATAATAGGGATTACTACAGTAGTCAATTAGGGCTATTTATTTACACAACTCAAACATAAAGCTACAAAAAGGTACCTAAGGTACCTAAAAAAATCTAAAACATAATTTTATATGTGTTATTTCATTGTTTTTCTTCAGTCTTAATCTACAGTGAGGAAAGTAATAGAATAAATAAAATAAAAATCATGAGAATGGGAAGGTGTGTCTGAACCTTGACTGACACGGTAATACAGTAAGCAAATAACAAGTGTGGTTTATCGGAATTAAACAAATAGAGAGAGTCAGAGTGAGAGAGGAGGCCCATACTATAATGCTCAGTTTTATTAATAGGGAGGCTGGCACCTTCCCAAAGGGTAGCAGCTGGTCTGGACTCCACTGGCAGACAAGTGTAGTTTAGTGAAGTGAAGTCTAGCATTGGTCCACGTGTGTACAGTACATTGACAAATATGTGTGCTTTAATGGTAATATGGCACATGCATGAAGAGAAGAAGGACTGAGGAGTGTGGGGCGGACATTTTGAAAAGAGAATCAATTAGTTGTCAACTATTAAACTATTTTCATAATTGATGAATCATTTTAAGACAAATTATTTGATTCTTTCGGCTCCTCAAATGTGTCAGTTTTACACATACATACTTACATATACTGTATGTGACAATATGTATGTATAGCCACATTCCCCTCTCTTTATATATGTGCCAGTGTGTGTTCAGCCACTAACCTACTTTCAGCAGATTGCTCAGGAGAAGAAAATATTGCAATACTCACGAACCCCTCTGTCATTCTCTCACTTTATCCGTCTCTGCCCTCCTCTTTTCCCTCTCACTTTTATTCCTCACAACTCATTCAGTCAAGTCGGTGCCTACAGGACCCTTTCTTTCTTTCTTTCTTTCTTTCTTTCTTTCTTTCTTTCTTTCTTTCTTTCTTTCTTTCTTTCTTTCTTGTGAAGAAGAAAGGTGGATAGAGGAAACAAAAGGGAAAACAGTAGATGGAGACATTATTGAATAAAATGATGGAATAATGTAAAAGTGAACGATGATACAGGTATGGGAGAAAAAGAGAGAGAGGTGGCTTAACAGTGCAGAGAAAGAAATATATCAGTGAGAAACAGACATGCTTTACTGAGGAGGATAGAAAGTAGGAAAGAGAGAGAACATGAAGACAGTATAGAACCGTGATCGACAAGGTTAGGAAAAGGCCATAGAAGTGTGTGTGTGTGTGTCTGTGTGTGTGTGTGTGTGTGTGTGTGTGTGTGTGTGTGTGTGTGTGTCTGTGTGTGTGTGTCTGTGTGCGTGCGTCATTTGGCTCCAGCAGTGTACTTTGAGGGCCTCACTTCCCTTTTCTTGGCGAGACATCACCGTCTACGACCTACTACTGTCCCCATTACAGTGCATACACACACACACAAACACGCACCTAGACAGATAATAAAAAGCAAGCATATGCAGAATCACGGGTAGAGCAAGAAACACAGGGGAGGCAAAAGAGAGAGAGAGAGACTGAGGACAAAGAAAACATTAGAAAGATGAAGGGCGGGAGAGAGATGGTGAGAGAGCATCTACCCCCACCTCTCTCTCTCACCCCTGATTCTTCCCTTGCTTTTAACTCTGTCATGTTGCTATATATAGCCATTGAGGAAGGAAGAAGAGGAGATTCATTATTGAAAGGTTTATGGCAAGAGTGTGAGTCATTTATTTATATTATGAATTTGTATAAAAGTGTATGTGTGTGTCTGCAGGGGGCATCTTTAAGGATACTCTGCGAATGTTTCACGCACCCATATTGACGCACTAACACTTACAGTAAGAGGGAGAACATTATTTGGCACCTTTAAACATAATGCAGGGACAAATGTCAAATGATCATCATCATCATCATCATACATACACACAGCAAACAGCCATTCCGCATGAGAAGCATTTCTAATACGTAACACACTCGTACACACACATTTGTCCCTTTGTCCCTGTGTTTCTATATCAGTCTCGCTCCCCTTGCACTTTCTCCTTCTCTCGCTCTCTTTCCCTTTTTTCAGCCAAGAACACCCTGCCCACTCAAAGCCCGACACACACACACACACACATATACATATGCACACACTCACACACATTTGCACACGCACACTTTGCTGGGGGGCAGGGAGGCTAATTGAGTGGTGCCCTGGGTGTTGTAGTAATGTGTGCCTGGTGGTAAGAGCGGTCAAACAGATGCGCATGATCACAAACATACGCGCGCGCACACACACACACACACACACACACAAACCGTGGGCTCGGACAAGGCTGGAGCAGCCTTTCAGTTCCCCTTGATCTGGAGAAAACAAAAATACGCATGCACCTTTAAGTCTGCACACATGCGCGCGCACACACACAGGCATGTACATGTAACACATGCACACATGATGTATGTTTCCACAAATAGCCTCCTCTTCAATTTTTCCCTTCCTCCCATCTGCCATGGGAATGGATGCTCCCAAAGGAAGCAGGCAAGTAGGAAAAAGGTGAAGAAGAGGAGAAAGGATAGAATAGAAAAAAGATATAAAGACACAAAATGACACAAATCATCGGTCATATTTCTCTTTTTTCACTCATTCTCATCTTCCTGTCCTTTTTTTCTTCCTCTATTCATTCCTCCCTCTCCATGTTTCTTGATCACTCATTCATTTCCACTCACCTTCATTCTCTCAGTCACTCTCTCTCTCCACTTGCTCTCTCTCCTCTTTTAAATGTAACTATTCATCTTGTGACCTTAACGAGACAGGGGAATTGATTTAAGAAGGCACCACGAGAGAGTTTGTGTGTGCATGCGTGTGTGTGTGTGTGTGTGTGTGCGTGTGTGTGTTTGTTTGTTTTGTTTGTTTGTGTGGGTGGTGTGTTACCAGAACATACACTTAGCAGAACATATTTAACTGACTCATAATGATGGCTTGTTGGTCTGTGTGTATGTGTATGTGTATTCGTGTAAACAGGCGGCAATGGCGGTGAGAAGCCAGGCATCGAGCTATGGGCTGTCTGTCTGACTCACTTACACTCACTGCATTCATTTAACCTTACATTTAACCTTTTCACATGAGAGTGGTAATATTAACTTGTTAGAGAATTTTGTCACTAAATCTACCCTTTTGAGCCTGACCTGTCATATAGCACCACTAGGTGAATTGCCAAGGAAATAGGATTCTGATTTTTAAAAGCTTAATGAATTTCTTCACTGTGGAGGTTTTTTTTATTTAGTATTGCTATGCATATATTTATTTTCAACAATTTTGCCACATGATATGCAGGATTTAAGTTTAAGCATGTTGCTTTTGTTTTCCATGGACACATTTTTAAGGAAGTATAAGGAATACATGATATAGTCACCAAGGGGAAAATGTAGGACTTTGCTCCACACAATTCCATATCAGTTAAGTAATCATATATCTTATATTTTTCAACAACTGGAAGTCCTTGTACGGATGACAAAAGACAAAATAATGAAAGCGTACATGTTTTTTGCTATTTATGCATCCTTATGTACAAAACAGCACTTATCATGTTGTAGATTTGATTTGGGATAGAAACTGTTTGGATTTATGTCTTGACAAGTGTTTCTTCCTTGACTGACTCTCCTCACTCCATTTGAGTGGATGATTCTAGCTACCATCATTGCCAACTGCATTGTCCTGGCTCTGGAGCAACATTTGCCTGATGGAGATAAGACACCACTGTCTGAGCGCTTGGTAAGTTCAACAGACGTGATACAGTATGTGAGCCGTATGTAAACATGGTTAAATCCAGGTGACATTTCTGACTCTAAAACAAGAATTTCTTCACCTTGTAAAAACATAATGATCCAAACAATCTGTCTATGTGTACTGTGACACATTAGAAACAAATACGCAATATTTATAATTTGCAGGGAAATATGTTAATGATATATCCAATGTAAAACTAAATATGCAATTTTAAAGTTAGAAAAGACAAAGAAGATGCAGTTCAATTCTTGTTCATTTCCACATAAAAACACTGGAGTTAGTGCCAACAAAAAGTTGACACATTTATGAAAATATTCTTCTGAACTCCCTCTTAACCATCTCTTCCTTTCTCCCTTCTTTTCTGCCTTGCATCCTTTGCTTGATCTCTCTCTCTCACCTTGTCTCTCCTCAGGATGATACAGAGCCGTACTTCATAGGGATCTTCTGTTTTGAGTCTGGAATAAAGATCCTGGCACTTGGTTTTGCCTTTCACAAGAACTCCTACCTGAGAAATGGATGGAATGTCATGGACTTCGTGGTGGTACTCACAGGGTAAGTGGCAGGCGACACGAGCCAAGCACACACTTATACACCTATTAGACACACACACACACACACACACACACATGCCCGTACAGGATGTACCTGCATGAACACTCAGAAATGCATGCACATTTATGAAAGCTAAGGTCAAAATCAGATGAAGTTTGCCTTATTCAACTGGACAAAATGAAGTGATTGATGTCATGTGGTTTAAAGCGTGTTTGTGCATGTGTGTGTTGTGTGGCCTAGCGCTGCTCCTTTGCTCTAATGAATGGCCATTATCCATCCTGGGTAAGGCAGCAGTCAGATCACAGAGCAGAACTGCAGGCAGCCAGCAACCTGGGTAGTGAACAAATGTCACCACAATACACACAGAGACAGAGGGAGGGAGTGTTGCTGGGGGGATCACGGAGGGAACAGGCATGTGATAAAAAAGTATGAAGAGAAGATGCAAGACAATTTGCAGGGTCTCATAGCAAAGTAGAAACAAAGAAGCATTTGGAATGAATGGAAAGAGACGACAAAATAGTGCTGGAAGTGACAAACAGATAAGGGAGGGGAAACAAGAAAGCACAACAACTCCATCTTGAAATAGGACTCTAATCGTGATTTGGACATCTTTAATTAACAGCAGAACAGGGACCATGTATAAAGACCAACAATACAAAATGTTTGTAGCTGTAGATGCCAGTGTATGTGGCCACCATGACGTTTCATTTGACTGTTCAGTGAGAAGGTGAAAGCGACGTAAAGTGAACAGGAAACGGGATGCAGCTCGAGGTGTAAATGATGGTGAGTTAAGGCACTTGATAGGATTAGCATGATAGAGTTACTATCGCCGATTAGATTAGAGGAAAGGACTGGAATAAATAGATAATAAGTCGAATTGACAGAAATAAAAAGAGGGAAGAGGAGCATAACGATTTTTTATTTCAGTGATGTCGTAACAGTGCACTAATTTGTCAATGCAAGATGCTTTGAGTTTTCTCTGTTGATCCATCCATACATACATATGACTGTCAAATGTCACTCCTTCTTTCTCATGTAGGTATTGCAAGCCGAGAGATAATATGTTTACAACTGGCACATGATGGTGTATGGTTTGTATTTAAAAATGACTGTGAATTAGATGAATGTGATGGTTAAGTGATGGGCGTGTGAAAAGAAATTAGATGTCTGTTAGAATACTTTCAGTCAACTGAAGCGAAAAGCAGACGCTGTTTTAAATCTGCCACAGTGGATCTTAAAATTTTAACAAAGCTTAAGAATTGGTTATTGATTCCTGTTCCAAATTTTAACAACATAGACATTACGCTGATCTATTATAACAGCGAAGCGTAGCGTAAATCACTGCATTTTGAAAGCAGTAATACTGTTGTCTTGTGTCGTTCACACACTTGAGAAGTCACATAGTGTTATTATATGCTACTGTATCTAAAGAAATGCCTGTGTGGGAGTGCTGGCACGGATTATGTTGTGATATGTTGAAGTCATAGCATGTTTTTGGCTGTATGTGGTAATTTGGAGAGCATCATAGGTTACATAAACCATGTGCATCTTTGCTGACAAAGGGAAACTAGTGACTGCCCCCTTCCTTCCCTCTCTCCCTTGCACCTACAACACACCAACACACACATATACTGGGTGAGTGAGCATTCAGTTTGGCAGTATGTCCTTATGCTTTAATAAGAGCAATCATGAAGCCAAGCTCATCTCAGCATGGCATAACAGAGTGACTGCAAGAGAGAAGAGAAGTGAGAAGACGAGTGTCAGCGAGACAGCAGGAAGTAGTGAGATGCAGAGAGCAGAAGGAAGTAAGGCTGTCCTTAAAACTTCCAGTAAACGCCTGGCCTCACATAATCCCTCTCCCGTCGTGTTTTATAATGGGAAATCTTTATGTTTTGACAGTGAAACACCCAGAGCTGAAATTGCACAAGGTAAATCATCAGTCTCCTATAGGCACATGCATTTCCTGTGTTGTAGTGGAGATCTTGATCCAACATGGAATCAGAAAATCAGATGAGAATAAAGCCTGTCTGTAATGACAACCTATTCCTAACACTGTAACTCTGCTTTCTTATTTAATTGTTGAAACCAACAAACATAAGCATTGCTATTCAGGTTGAGATGCTTTAGACCATCTTCAGGAGGCATTCTCAATATTTTCAAAAAAGTCTGGGCTTGGATGTGGCACTTTAACATTGCTCCAGACAAAAGACAAAAGTAAGGGTTTAAATCTTCTCATCTCCTCTCTTTCTCCCTCCCGCTCTCTATAGCATCAATAGGTCTGTTGGTAGATTTTTCAGATGTAAGCTGTCTGCTAGCCTCAGGGTAGTGAAAAATCAATACTGATTTCTAATAGGCATGCAGCTAAAATTAAATTGATAGTGTTATCAGTGATTGACAAGGGCACCAGAAATGTCTGAGGCAAGACATTTAGCTAAAACGTTCATTTCATTGTGGATGTTCTGAGAGTTGACAAATTTTCATTTTTAAAGCCTCCATGAAAAGTTAGTGGAAATGACAGACTCGGCCTGAATTGATAATAACATATCACAAAGCACTATTTTGCAAGTTCGGGTTTTGAGTACAGAAAGTGAAGCTTTTGTTTTTGAAGAAAAACAAAAGGATGATAGAAAATATGATTAGAAATAAGAAAGAGGAACGAGGCAAAGCACAGCTAAGCAAGGTGGCAGGGAAGAATTAAGAAATTAACATTACCATGGAGCATAAATAAAACATTCATCCAAATATTTTCTCAAGTAAGCTATAGATTTATTTTGCAATGTAAAGAACAGTCACAGAACACACCCTGTAGTCTTCATTTCTCAGTCAACCTGCTGTGTTGTTACCATTTAGTAGTAAAGCAGGAAGCTGCAGCAAGGTGTGCAGACAGAGATAGAATATGCCGCAGCACTTACAACCGCATGTACCGTATATTCCCATGATACATTATGTACACTGACTGAAGTCAATACATTTTACACTCGCACACACACACGTACGCTACACACACATTCATTGTTGTGCTCTCTATGAATGGGGGCTGTGTTTTTTAGCAGAGCAGCTCTTTGAAGATGAAAGACTATTTGGCCTTTCTACCCACCTCTGTCTGAAACCTTTGATAATACACTGACCAATGCATGCACACACATGCATGAGCGCATGCACACACACAGACACACACATGCATTTCCACTTCAAACATTCCTTTCCATTTTCTACTCATACAAAGACAAACACACAAATGGCACTTAACATGTCTGAATAGATTAGCTATTCACTCTACAACCTTGTTGGATGTCAGTGGATTTGTGTGCGCCCTTGTTTCTGTGGCCAAGTGTGCGTGTTGACCTATCTCTTGTAGTAAATTGCCTGAGTGATTTGGCCCTGAGAATAAGCTAGTTGTTTTTTATGCCTGCTATTGATTATTAGTCCAATTACCCTTAGTTTACAGCCATTCTTGGCTCACATCCTCACCTCCGTTCCTTCTTCTTGTACCGTAGCAGAGGTTCTTTTGATTATATGCAACTGGCACAGGGAGGTATAGGAAGAAAGGAAGGAAGCCTATGACTGACCCTTGTGAGATTTGCTAAATCTATGCTTACCTTGAAAAAAAGACGAGTAAGAATAATGATTGACTGATTGAGAACATCTTTTTTCAGCCCTTGAGGGGATTACATGCCATTTTGGTAGTGTTAAATATATAAACATTGAGGGTCCAGTGCTCCTTATTTTGCTTTGTTGCAGTTGTTACATTACACTGAAAGCTCTTAACTTGCTAACTCTTAACTCACTGCTACTTTGTTGATTGTAAGTGAGAGAAACACATAGTTTAGCTGAGCCTTTACTATTACAAATAAGTGACGTTTTAAACTGTGGTTAATTGTTAAATCGGTTAATCACTGCATCCCTACTGATTAACACTTTTGTTGACAAAGGTAAGGTATAATATTAATATAAGAGAGCATTTATAATTATGCAGATACATGGAATATGAAATAGTTGAATCATGGTAATAGAGATCAACAAGGAGACAAGGAGAGATAGGTTGGGAGTTTGGGGAAGAGATGAAGTGATTTAGTCAGTGATGTGGACAGAGATAATTAGCCATATTTAGCTGAAGTCAGCAAGAAAGCAGACGGCGAGAGCGGGCAAAAAAATGTGTTTGTATAATGTGTATGTGTCCCATGAGACCATGTCAATGGGGAGATTGTGTAATAGCAGTATTGCTTAATGTGATTTTCCTTAATCATCTGTGTTCCATTGCATACAGTGCAGTGTGTGTGCATGTGTGTGTGTGTGCATGTGTGTATAAAATGAACTATAGACAGGATCTCTGTCCCTGACAATGTTTTCCATTGGTTATACCAAATGACCTACTTTCCAGTGTGCATACGTGAATAAAATTATTCCCACTCAGTATATTTGATCTCCAACTAGTGCCTGTTTGCTGTGCAGATGTGTGTGTGTGTGTGTGTGTGTGTTACTGTATATGCTTTTGTCATTCTATTTTTGCATGTGTGTACATACACATGTGTTTGTCTGTGTGAGTTGAGATACATTTACATTAAAGAGAGACGAGAGGAGAAAAAAAAAAAAAACAAACAAAAAAAACAATCAATCAGGCTCCTCCCTTGGCCCTGTTACCAAGGTGATACAGAGATTCTATCAATGAGCCAAGGTCCCTGTTGCCATGGAAACACTTATGAATGAGAAAAGGCCCAGTAACCGTGGAGACGGTGTGAATGAGGAACTGCCTCATCGGCCTGACACCATTTGTGACGGCGGATGCTTTTTAGAAACTGAAATATTTATCCACTGTCATCATATTGCCGTCGTCATCATCGTCTATTATTATCATCATCTTCATAACTATTATTATTGTTATTCCTATATTCATAGTCATGTCACTGAAATAGATTACATGAAATAATGTGAAATTGCAGTGAAACAATTTTAGTCAAATGGTTTCTGTATCTGGCAACCATCAGCTTATTTATAGTTCTTCACTGAAGTATCGATGTTTTCATTATTTTCAGTTTTCATCTGTAATTTACATATATTCATGTCAGTTTTCTTGCATTTTTTACTCTATTTCACCTTCGTTTCCTCCATCATATTTCTCAGTTGCATCAATTCAGTCTTCTGTATCTTTCTAGGCTAATGTATCTCACCTGCTTTGTTGGTGATGTTGTGTAGCGGAGCTTTTTCACTCTGACCTCTGTGTGAAGCAGTATTCTCAGCAATGCAATATTGTTATGAAAATACAACAATCCAAACTTTGTGTCAGAGTAATACAATGTAACTCACATTCCTGAATAAATAACATGAAGCAATTAACCCTAAAAACCATGAAACAGCAGAGTTTTATGTAAGTAAGTATTATGTAAATGAATCTCATGGGATGTGTGTCAGATGTTGTTATTCAAGCTGCTGTAGTCTTTGAGAAATGAGAAAATACCAAAAATGCCTTTTACATCAGAAATATACTGACTGTACATGTCAGTACTCTAAGGTAGACAGACTTTGTAATGGAGATACTGTTTCTGACCTCTTAACATGTTTAATATTTGTGAACTGCAATATCTTATTAATGGCTCTTAATAGCTTTGATTTGAATATCAGTAATATATCTATTTTTTTTTTTTTTTTGTATTTCTTTGCAAGGCACTTCTACCATAATGTTTTAGTTATACATACAGCTGCAGTACAGTGTTGCCTCTTGGCCTAACCAGAAACCTTCGAGTTTCAAGTCAGCCTCTGATGAGGCATTTGATATCACGCAATGTTATTACAAGAACCCTAGCCTATAGTGATGGAGGACCTACCACTGGGGGGCTTCCTGGTAGTGCAATACAGCATTCAAAGCCACAGCTGGGTATATATTCACCCATGGATCCTGGGTCGGTGTTACTTTTCCCTTCCTGCCAATTCCGTAAGTTTCCAAGCAAAGCAGGCTGACTTCAAACCTGTGATTAAGGCTCTGCTGTGTCACTGGGCCTCTTAGTGGAACAGAGGAAAGTGGAAATGTGTCAGAGAGACCGAAAGCGAGGGAGAGAGAGTGAGAAGGTGGGGGAGTTGGGGGAGGGGGGATGGATGATTCACAGTGTGCGTCAGACGAAGGGACTGACTGGAAGTCTGGCAGCGCAAGGGAACATCTTAACCCTCTCAAGTACACACGTACACACACATGCTGTTGTTTTTATTTTGACGATGAGTATTGAAGTTGTACTGTACACACCTCACACAACACGTTTACCGTGCAACCTGGTGAGATATATATATATATATATATGTATATATATAAAAGCAACTCAGCATCTCTGGTTCTCACTATCTACGAGAGCTCCCTCTCTCTCTATCCGCCTCTATCTCTTTGTCCTCCCATCTTCTCCCTTCTCCCCATCACTCCATCTCTCTCCTTTTTCATTTTATAGTCCTGATGCAAAACATTCACCCTTCAGCCCATCTCTTTGTCGTCTTGATACACTTCTCTGTCCTACTTCACTTGTCAGTCTCTATTGATCAGCCTAGGTCTTACAGGATTTACATACAGTGCTCACCCACTTGCTTGTAATGACCTGCGTGTGGGTTTGTGTAACAGTGTGCATACGTTTGTAAAAGTGTGTGTGTGTGTATGAGAGAGGAAGAAAAAACACAGGGAGAGCTTAACTGACAGTGTCAAGCTCGAATAGCTTAAATATTGATTGTCTGTGCATGCTTTGGTACATTTCTCTCTTTCCCTATAGGATTCTGTCCACTGTGGGTTCAGATTTCGACTTGCGGACCCTCAGGGCTGTGCGAGTATTGAGGCCCCTCAAACTGGTGTCCGGTATTCCAAGTAAGTCAAAACTCCCGACTTACCTACATTGAAAAAGCTTCTTTGCTATTCATTAGTTGGGGAAAATGACAGTTTTAGATTTTATTAGGGGATCAAAATAGCACATAGGACCATTTTGTGTCAAGGTTTTATGCAGTTTTTGTGTTCTGCATAATGCACCCAAAGTGTTCGAACAAAAGTGGTTCTTCTATGCACTCTCTGCTTCGTTTTTAAATGTTATAGTGGCAGTAGTGTTCCAGCACCACTGCAGTATTATTAATAGCTTGTACGCCACTACAGGGCTGAAACCAAGGCTTACTCATCATAAAAGTCACTGAGCTTTATCTGAAGCTTCCATGTGATATGGATTTGAAAATCTTGGTTATTTTCCACAAAACAACATTTAATATGTAATTTTATTTAGGGCAAGCAGGTTTTTCAGACCATTGTACCTGTTTCTGTTTTTTGGTTGAAAACATATTAAAATTTATGATAGATAACTACAATTGTAAATATATTAATACTGTATAAACCGTGTCTTACAGGCTTACAGGTGGTGCTCAAATCCATCATGAAGGCCATGATTCCTCTGCTGCAAATTGGCCTGCTTCTTTTCTTTGCCATCCTCATGTTTGCCATCATTGGTCTGGAGTTCTACATGGGCAAATTCCACACGACCTGCTTTGACAATCACACAGGTAAAGGAGTAGTGTGTGTTTCTGTGTGTGTGTGTGTGTGTGTGCTGTAACTGTTTGCCCCACTGAGGACTGCACCTGTTCCGGTTGAGGTAGGCTTAGACTAAATGGTTGCAGTGCTAAAATTACAAATGCAATTTGTTCAACAGAAAAACATCTTTGACATTAAATTGTTTGTGGTACTATTATCCATGTCTATGTTTTCAAGATGTAGGCTTATTCATTGCTAATATCTGTCTTATTTTTCCGTTTTCCTGCTGTATGGAGTTGAGATGTTAAATTACATTTCAGTTATAAAGAATCCAAGAAGTCATCCATAATTCAAGTAGATTAGCCTCTTTTGCTGTGTCATGACTGTTTTTGTAGTCTATTCCATCGCGTATTTAATTCCAGAAAGTGAGTTACAAAATCATGTTTTGAGCCAACAACATATTTGGCTTTTGTGTTTTAAAACAACTCCCAATTTCACCCATGTTCAGGTGAGATCCGAGAAGAGTTTCCATGTGGGACAGAGCCTCCATCACGACTATGTCCAGATGGCACCACGTGTAGACAGTACTGGCTGGGACCAAACTATGGGATCACCCAGTTTGACAACATCCTGTTTGCTATTCTCACCGTCTTCCAGTGTATCACCATGGAGGGCTGGACTGATTTACTCTACTATGTATGTACCCCTAAACAGTGCTTGGAAAACATTTATGCACTCAGTAACCACCTTATTATATACCTTAGCCTGCCCACAAAAACAGTGCATGTGTATAAAAAGCTATGTACCTAGTAAAGCAGGAATAAAAAACATTAAAAGAACCAATTACTGTTAAAGGGATTTGAGGACGGGGTTAACTAGTCAATTATTTCAGACTTGCAGGTCTCTGTGCTAGTAGGTTTAAGCGAGAATAGAAGGGATCACTCAAGTGAAGAGGATGATAACCCAGAATGCAAAATCCATAGCCAATTAATTTGAATCTTAGTGGAAATTATGCAGTATCAGTTTGCTTGACACATGGACCCTGTTTTTAAGCAGTATTATGTTTTTTGTTTTTTTGTTTTTTTTTGTATTTTTTGCATTTGGCGGCCATTTTGTGTGCATAATACTGCCATACAGTATCTGAAAATAGCATAAATTAGTCTGAAGTCTGAAGTTAGGTCTTATTTAACCAACGTGTCTGTAAATAATTGCAATAGTATTTTTATTAAAGTCTAAGGCTACACAGTTAAACAGTCCAAGATTATTTTCTCTCATGAAATCCTAAAATTAAACTGTTAAAACGTCCAGTGGTTTTCACCTGTGCATCTGCCCGTAAAATAGGTACCAGGTCTTGAACAGTGTCATTACTCATGGCCAAGACTAAATAGTTCCCTACCATCAGTGGCAACGGTTGCTAGGAGACCAGAGGTAGATGAGGGTCTTTGAGCGTTACTGTAGCCATCTCTTTTCCCATCCCCACTCCCCCTCAGTCTGTCTTATTTTTCCCCTTGCTTTTTTTTTTCTTTTCTTCTTTCTCATCGTCCTCTCCTCTCTTCCTTCATATGTCCCTTCCTTCTGCCCTTTCCCTCTCACTCTATGTCTCTATCCCCGTGTCCCTCCTTCCCGTTGCTGCTCTATATTTAAAAGGGCCTGTTCAGCCCAAGTTATTCTTGCAGCTGCTGGGGAGGGGAGCGATAAAAGTTTAATGGTAGAAAAAAGGGTCTGCGGTACATTGGGTACACAGCGGCAATACCAGCTTACGTGGAGGAAGAAGGATGGAGGGAGATGGAGGAAGGAGGAGACAGGGTGGCGATGGGATGGGGAGGCTATGAAAATGAGGGTGCAAAATGGGAAAGAGAAGAGGGGATCCAGAGGTAGGGAAAGGTTACATGAAGAATCAAGGGTAGTGTAGAGGCTGACAGTATGAGAAATGGAATGATTGCACAGTGAAAGAGAGGGATGGTGGAATGGAGGAAAGAATAAACAAATTAACATCAAAATGAATGAAATAGGATGGGAATAGCAGGAGAAAGGGGTCTCAGAGAAGCAAAAGGAGAGAGCAAACAATGAGTGAATAAAGAAAATGGGAGGAGAGTCTGGACAGCACGATGATAGAGACAGAGAGGGAGAGACCAAAGCATTTGTTATACATTATTTACTCTGCACTGAGCAGCTAAATAGAGTGGCAGATATGCATTTACTTATTGAGAGGACTTAAAGCAAAATCATGTCAGTCCTGCTGCTGTTTATATTTCCAACAGCAGTGGACAGCACTTCTGAGTGCCTCTATTTTTTTAATGGGCTCATTGTCTGGACATTTAATGATGACTTAAAGATACATTTTCTAACATAATGTTCCCTCCAGTCCAGTCCAGTTTTTGTAATTATATGAATAGTTTTTTTTAAGAAACACATACCATATATGTAGTACCTGGTTGCACCCTAATTTGACAAGCCTAATAAATTGCAATGGTATTTTCTTGCACACAGTGCACAGGTGCTAAGACAGACATTAACATGCTCTTAACTTTCAGTCTAATGCCTCAGTCATTATGAGCTGTGGCAAATCTCCCAGTGCTCACTGTAATAAACTGTTAACCAAGAGACATTTCTGGTAGCTTAAATGCTCTTATATCAAGTTCAGAGGCAAAGAGCACAACATTGATTACTCTGTCTGATGTGTGTGTGTGTGTGTGTGTGCATGTGTTTCCAGAGCAACGATGCCTCAGGGAGTGCATGGAACTGGATGTACTTCATCCCCCTCATCATCATCGGCTCCTTCTTCATGCTCAACCTGGTGCTGGGTGTGTTGTCAGGGTAAGTGTGTGTGTGTGTGTGTCTGTTTATGAGTGCTTGTAACAAAGACAGTATAAAGGTTACTTATTCCTAATCTTTCATCCCGTGTGCATTAATTGTTAGATAGATTTTAAGAATTGATTTTAAAATGTGCATTTGTGTGTATGTCCCTGCAGGGAGTTTGCCAAAGAGAGAGAGCGTGTAGAGAACAGGAGTGAGTTCCTGAAGCTCAGAAGACAGCAGCAGATTGAAAGAGAACTAAATGGTTACCTTGAGTGGATCTGCAAAGCTGGTATGTATGGTATACTGTAGTTCATTTATACACACATACAGCCATAAAAGTAGCTTGCAAGAAAATACCTGCTATTGTATACATTGTATTGTATCATAGTACTTTCTGTTCCCAAGTTTTCAGACATATTGTAGCTATAGATGTTTTATTGAATTTATTATTTAGAATTATTAAGACAGCCATTATAGTTTTGGCACACTGAAATAAAATGGTGGAGACAGATGCACGTGATGTTAGTCAGCTGCAGGAAATACTCTGTGACCAATAGCAATATATACCAATATTAGATTAAACAGATGATATTTTTGAGGTAACATAAATGTATGTTAAATTTTATTTGCAAGAATAAAAAGTAAAGTAGTCTGAAGCACACTGACCCTTCTTCCAGTCGCAGTTCACAACCAAACAATTTAATCATGAAGCTTATTATCAGATACGCTTCATACTAATCGCTCAGTCCAGTTCTTTTCTCTCCCCAAATGTGTTCAAATTCAATAATTCAGTGATGCATGTCTACTGGAACCTAGGTAACGGGTATAATTTTCCTCAGAATGTTAAACAAACAAACTTTAATTATAGCCAGTGCATTTGTATGCCTTGATTTACATAGTTAGAATTGAAGATGTTTGATGCTTGGCTAGAGAAGACCTGCTGTGTGTCCGTGGTTCTCCTTTGCTCTCTTGTGTTTTTACTTTGACCCATCTGCTGAGGCCACGAAAGATGTAGAGAAGATAAGAGGAATGGAGGGTTGGATGTTGGAAGGAGCGGATAAAGGGGCAGATAGAAAGGAGAGACCTTTGATCTTCTTGAAAAGACAATCTACATAAAAACAAGGAAGCTAAAAAACAAAGGAGGAAGGGATGAGTAACAGGCACAGGTGCAGGCCGGCTTTAATTAACATGAGAAATGACAATCGATGATCAAAAAAGATTGATAGATGATGTGGAAGTCATCCAAGATTAATTTTATGTGGCTGGATTCTGTATTAACATTTTTGTTTCTGTGTGTTTTGTAGAAGAGGTCATCTTGGCAGACGATGAAAATGAAAATGATTATGATGGTATGAATTGCTCTTTTGTTTGTTCTTGTGCATGCATGAATGTGATTTTTAAAAACATATACTAATGCATGCAACACATTCAAGCATAACAGCACTGTCCATGTGATCGTAGATTAAAAACTTTTTTTTTTTCTATTACAGGCTCCCGTAGAAGAGCCACAAAGAACCATAAAAGCAAAGCTGAGCTTCTAAACCCAGAGGAAGGGGAGGGGGATCTGGCAGTAGGTAAGATACATGGTCTCTTTCTCTCTGTCACTCACTCATTTACACACACACACTCAAAGGCAAACCACAGGAACATACAGATGCTATCTTATCTTGCATATCAGCATTACCTGACCCTCCTCTCCATCCCTCTCCTTCCCTCTCCTTCCCTCTCCTGTCCTCCACTGCTCTGCACTTCTCTCCTCATGTTACAGTTGTTTTCCTGTCCCCAACCTCCCCCATCTTCTACCTTTCTTTTCTCTAACGTGCCCTTGTTATCTATTCTCTCTCTCCCTCTTCCAACTCCTATTTCTCCAGATTTTTTTTTATGTTCTATATCATGATATTTTGTTTTCTAAGTGGGACAGCACAATCTGTTAACAATATCACAGATCATATGCTACCAAAACGAAATTATGCACCTAAAAATAAAAACAGATATAGAAAGTGTTTGTAAAACTCACTAGAGTATCAAGACATGGGAACATCTGGACTTTTGTCTTCTGTGTGTGTCACCATTTCACCTACTACTGTATATATGATCTGATTTATTGTATTGTGTACTCTAAAAAAACAGTTGCCTTTGTACATTAACATCTTAAATGCACACAACCATACCAGTAAACCACTGTTTATTTCATTAAAGCTGATAATATACAATGTGTCTTGCGTCTTATCCAGGGTCACCATTTGCCCGTGCCAGCTTGAAGAGCTCCAAGCTTGAAGGATCGACTTTCAAGCGGCGAGAGCGACGGCTACGCTTCTTAATTCGACATATTGTTAAATCCCAGGCCTTCTACTGGACCGTACTGTGTTTGGTGGGCCTCAACACAATGTGTGTGGCAGTGGTGCACTACAACCAACCAGAGCTACTTTCCGATTTTCTGAGTGAGTAGGAGGAAAGGGGATACATGCATACTTAGTGCAATCATGTACAGATTATTTCCACAAATGCACAAATGCCCTCATCACGGGTTACTGGAATGGAGTGGGTGAGCAAATTCAAAAGCAAATGTGACTAAATCCATAAAACAACTGACCTAACAGTTGAGCTACAAAACAACAGTGAGAGAGAAAATTTTCAATGTACACTCAACAAAACTATAAAAGCAGCACTTTTGTTTTCGCTCCTGTTTCTCATGAGTTGAAGTTAAAGATCTAAGACTTCTTCTATGCACACAAAAGATTTATTTCTCTTAAACTGTGTTCACAAATGAGTTAATGTCCATGTTGGTGAGCACTTAGTCAAGATAATCATATTTTATATTCATACTTGAATGACCTGTGTGTGGGATCCAGTAGAATGTAGTGGTGTAGTTGTTGATTGCAACTCATTTGCCTCACAAAAATGCATCTTTTTTATGTCATTATTATATTTCCATATTCTGTAAACAGAATCCCCAAAATCTCACACACTGGATTTTTAAATACTTGTATCATAAAACACTGCATTACCTTACAGACAGGATTGGTAGGTGGTAGCTTAAATTACAGATACAGGTTGAAGGATTCAGGGATTGATGATCTCCTCTCACTTTTGATCTTCCCCTCCTCCTCCTCCTCCTCCTCCTCTTCCTCTTCCTCCTCATCCTCATCCTCTTCTCTTGTCTTCCTCCCTCTGTGTAGATATTGCTGAATTCATCTTCCTGGGGATATTCTTAACGGAGATGATGGTAAAGATGTACGGCCTCGGCAAGCAGGCCTACCTCAACTCCTCCTTCAACTGCTTCGACTGCATTGTGAGTCCCACAGCACCTGAACACACACAAGCAGGTGTAAAACACTCACTTCACACCTATTAGGCCTTACACATACACACACACATACACACAGAAATGGATTAATGTTTTGCTGATGTGTGCACATTAGCTGCTTATTAAAATGAATGACCACATGCTCGCTTATGCTTGTATCTGTATTAGGTGATATGTGGTAGTATATTTGAAGTGCTGTGGTCCATCATCCAGCCGGGCACATCATTTGGCATCAGTGTGCTACGAGCTCTCAGGTTATTGAGGATCTTCAAAGTCACCAAGTGAGTCTGCTGTATTGTAGTTTTTATTATTCCTCATATTCATAGAATAGACATAATATTGCTCTCAACTAAACACACACTTTCTGTCTATTTTTGTCAGGTACTGGGCATCTTTGCGTAACCTCGTTGTGTCTCTGCTCAACTCCATGAAGTCCATCATCAGCTTGCTCTTCCTGCTCTTCCTCTTCATAGTTGTCTTTGCCCTGCTGGGCATGCAGCTCTTCGGAGGACAGTCAGTGTTGTTTTCATTTAGTGTGGCTTCTCTTCCCGTGTCTCTCTCCTCCTTTCCTTTTTTTTAATAGTCCTCATTTGATTTTCTACTAAGTGATTGGTCTCTTTTCATTGCCCGATTGAGTCATTTTTTGAGTAGTTTCTAAAAAAAAAAAAAAAAAGATTCTTGTGTTTTTACCCTTATACTTCTCTCTATTCCATTTGACTTTTTTCCCCTGCTAGGTTTAATTTTGAAAATGGCACTCCTCCAACCAACTTCGATACCTTCCCCGCAGCAATAATGACAGTGTTCCAGGTGAGAAGAGGGGATGATGCAAAGGGGAGGAAAAGAAGGAGAGGCTGGTGGAGGGAGGGAGGCGGAATGGTGGGAGAAGACGAGGGCAGGAGTACGACTAAATGATTTAAGGACTAAAGCAGATTTACACACAAGGAAGTGATTTAACATGTTCTTTTGAATTCTTAAATGTCATTAGTCAAAAGCATTACTGTGCTAAAGCTTATCTATACATTTAAGGGTGAGGGCAGCTGTGTCTTTTGACTGTAGCATTTTAAATTAATGCATATTTTGTAAGTGTGTGTTTATGTATTCTGTAGCAAAGTATAATTTATCATCATAAAACTACATAGAGTGACTAGGGCCTCTAAGTATATTTATGCCTATGTGTGTGTTTGTGTGTGTGCCAGATCCTGACCGGCGAGGACTGGAACATGGTGATGTACGATGGCATCAAATCTCAGGGCGGAGTCAACAAGGGCATGGCCTTCTCTGTCTTCTTCATCGTACTCACACTTTTTGGCAACTGTATCCTTTGACAGTGAAAATGCAAAGAAGTTTACAAAACACTCGCATACTGGAAATAAAGACATTCACTGTTAAGTTGTAGTTCCTGATTTACGACTAAATGCATTGCCATGAAAATGTAAATGTCCATACATCAACAGTTTTTGATATTTATCCTACCTTTTTCCTGGTGTAACTAGAAACTGGTACAATGTTGAATGACAGTTATAGCACGTCAAGTGTTGGAGCCAATTTTAGTCAGTTGCTGTATGCGTATGCTGTATACAAATGTACACACAAACTCTTACATGCTGGATTTCCTTTAACTCGGTGTTCAGATACTCTGCTGAATGTGTTCTTGGCTATCGCTGTTGACAATTTGGCCAATGCACAGGAGCTGACCAAGGTCCACTATTGTCCAATATTACCAAAAATCTTTGTATATTTTTTAAATGCTAAAAATCACAAGAGTTATGCTTCTCTACTAAATGGATTAATTCTGTTTCTCTCATTTGTCTTACCCCCCCCCCCCCCTCATTTATCTCTTGCTTTGGATTTCCCTCTTAATCTCTGTCTCTGCAGGATGAACAGGAGGAAGAGGAGGCTGCCAGTCAGAAGATCGCCCTGCAGAAAGCCAAGGAAGTGGCTGAAGTCAGCCCACTGTCTGCTGCCAACCTCTCCATCGCAGCGTGAGTTTCTGTCTCTATTAAGCTTGCACTCTTGTTTTTGTGTCCACTTTAGAACATTTTCACACCAGGCGGGGATTTTTGGGCAGAACATTTGCATATATATTTCAAGGAGCACATTCAAAAACTAGGAGTCGAGCACTTATGCAAGATTTAACACCTTGAAGAAAGCACAGTATACAACACTAACACAAAGAGGTTTTGAAATAAGGACTGTCAATAAACCACTGTCATCTGTTTAAGTTTGGACACATCCAGTATCACTTCATCACGTGTTGGTCTGACATTGGCGATTGTATTGCAAAGAACTTTATACATCACACTTTATGTTACGAAATGAGTCTCATAGACCTTGGCCCACTTAACAAAATATTAACCTGAAGCACACACCTTGATGTTGCTTAAATTTGGAACCACACTGACTTTCAGAAATGCCCTCCAAATCACCTGTGATATATTTTTTAGTTGTTAATTTCAGTTCACTGTGTTGTCGCTGTTCCTAACTAAACTGCCCATTAAAATGAAACACAATAACAAAACAATAACAACAACAATAACACCATATTAATTTTGGGAGGATTGTAAGCAGAAAATATGCAAATAAAGTTTTTGTTTATTTTCAACACATTTTTTCATCACAGTTGTGTGAAGCAGCTTTTACAAGCAGCCTATATATGTTCATTGAGCAGTATGCTTCATCAATACGCTAAATAAATGTCTTCAAAAATATTGCTTTGCTTAGAATAAAGGATAGTCCAGTTTATTACATCCAAACGTAGACGTGCACAGTTTAAAAACAGCACATTTGATAATAAACTAAAACATGCAACGTACTTGCTTCTTTCTTCTCTCTGTCAGCTCCTTCTTTTTGTCCTTCTCTATTTTCTTCTTTTTATTTCTTCTTCTCTTTGTCACACTCTTTTGTGCATACTAAAATACACACACTCACTCACACAAGCCAGTGTTGGATTGATCTGGGCCAGACCTCCTCTGGTCAGGAGAGTCAGAGTCTTTGATCGTTTTTCTCTGTATACACAGGGGTCTTTCCTTTCACTCCTGGTAAAGTTCACACATGCTCATTCATAGAGACACACACACACACACACACACACACACACACACACACACACTGTGGTCTGTCCCCTTTAAAAGAGCACAACATGGGAGCAAGTGTGCTCAAAACCACACACAAAACACATACACACAGCGCTGACCTTTACTGCTTTGATACATCAGTCTCTGCCAGCTTTATATCACACACATATTACGACACAGAGACGCAATAAGCACACACCCCTCAAGAGGTAACGTCATAACATGTTCATCATTTTGTGAATCACACTGTTTATTGTTACTGTATGTACTGTGCTTCACCGTGCTGTGAGCATTTGTGTCAGTGAACTTTATTTTACCCAGGAGTCATAATCAGGTTTAATATTTCTTTTTCAATACAATGCACATTTATCTGTGTGAGTGAGTGAGAGAGAAAAGGATGGGTTTTGGTTTTGGTTTGAGAAGCTACATTTGTGTGCTGAACCTGTAGCAAACACCTACCCAGAAATCTAGCCACTACTATATGCAGAAAAGGGATTCTACATGTTGCTTCATTCTTTTGTTCTTCAAAGTGTAAGAGGTTAGGATAGAGTGTGTTGCAGTACTAGCGATGTGTGGCTGCAGTGTGCATTACATTTTACTGTATCAGTATAAATCCCAATCTCTCATTTCTGTAGTGAAAAAAGTAAAGAAATTGAAATTCCAATGAAGATGGTTTTTCAAAGCAGGGATTTTAAACTTGCGGACATCAGTGGTGCATGAAGAATCTCTTAAGAAGATATTCTATGGTAGGTTCAGGAAGGAGGCTGCCATGAAAGCTACATAAAACCCATGGAAAACAGCTGTAAGGCTATATAACACTATTACTCTCAGAATGACAATCTGAGACAATGCACGCCTTGAACAGCCAAACAATCTAGCAGGAATACAGTAATAGTTGCACTACTGTGTTATAACAGTCCTGAAATTATTCTAGCTTTTAACGAAATGTAGAATGTAATTCACTGCAAAAATCAAGAAATGTTTCAAATGAAATTTTAGAGTAAAGATACTGTAGAGATAACGCTAGGAGTTGAGCAAGATATAAAAGATGCAAAAAAATGATCGAGACAGAACAGCAGTAGTCATGCAGGGTATGTGAGTGATGCAAGAACGGTGAAATTTGTGAGACTGCAAAAAGGAGGACAGCGAAAAATATATAGGATTGTTTTTGATTCACAGATGGAATAAACTACAGTGTGTAAATGACTGGGTGCATGTGTTTTGCGTGTGTGTGTGTTTGTATGTGCGAAGGGTTGCATTCCAAAATGTTGAATTTTTTTTGCCAAATATTTGACCATTTCTTGGGATTTGTTCAGTTTTTGGATTTCGGGAATATATGTTACTTATTTTAGTAATTCACAGTGGCCACGTTTCAAGGTAGAATAAATTAAATAGTGGATGGATAGCCCATTTTGGAATGAAATCCTCCTTCTGTTCTTTCGTGCCATCTCACTCACCAGCTGTTTCCCTCCTCAGCAACAAAGTACACAGTGAGTGTCACAACGCTACCGACCCCTTTCTGGACTGGTATTTATTTATTTGTTTATTCATTTCTGAATCCCTTCTGTTGATTGACTTTACAACCATTCCTTGCTTTCTTTTGTGTTTTAAAACACCATACTTTCCTTGTTCCTTTGTTCCTAACTTTTTTATGAAGTACATACCTGGCTTTCTTTAGCTGTTTTTTGTGTTGGCTTATCTTTAAGAGTACATTTTCTGTTCCCTGCACCTTGCAGTACAGCTGTAGCTTTACTGTGGTTGACTATTGGCCCTGGGAGAAACGGGAAATAAAGTTGATTACTGGTAGAGGCTTTGGAGGGTAAGAAAGGAGGTGGTCACTGAGTCACTTTGCCATCCATTCAATTAAGCTTGGTGGGGATTTGGGGGTGCCATTTTGGCTTTTAGTCAGGCTAAAAGTTTGTTCATTAAATTGTGTATACTTTAGTTTGAGTGGGTTAATTATAGATTATAATGTATGTGAAATAAATTCTGAACTTGCCTCAGCGTTATCCTCCATTTTGTGTCCTGACATGGTTTTCCAAATTAGGGCTGCCCTGCCCAGTTCTTTGGCAAGCTGTGTGGACACCCAGAACCTTGTTTTGTTGAGCTGCCTTGTTCTATAGGTCCAGCCAAATAACCCTTTAAATGTCTGTGGCCCCCAGTGTGTCTTTATGTCCTGGCTATTTTATGTACTTATGTTTTCAATGTTGGTTTTCACATCATTCCCATGGCTTTGTGTGTATATTTTCACAGCAATACATGTCATTAAACAGGTCTTTAATGTTGTCAACCCCTCCTCCTCCTCCTCTCTCTCTCTCTCCCTCTCTCTCTTTCTCTCTCTCTCCACCCTGCTTCATTTTGCAGTAAGGAGCAGCAGAAGAACCACAATAAGGGGATCAATAAGTCAATTTGGGAACAACGCACCAAGGAGCTAAGGAGACAGACTCTGGTGTCCAGTCGTGAGGCCCTCTATAATGAGCTGGACCCTGACGACCGCTGGAAGGCAAGGACAGGGAGGGAGGAGCACAACAATGTAAAGGACAAGGCAAACAAAGGCCCCTAGACTTGTGCTATCAGTGTACACAAGTGACGGCAATGATGATGATATATATTATTCGTTATTGGTAGATTTGCCATATATACATATATATATTGGCTGAAAAAATTTTGCCACTTTGTGTCTAGCTAGAAAGTTTCTTGTCTTTTCTATCTTCAGTCTCACCCTCTCTATGTTGCCTCTCTATCTACTGTACTTCATGCAGGTTAACTATTCACGTCACATCCGTCCAGACATGAAGACCCACCTGGATCGACCCTTGGTGGTCGATCCCCATGAGAACCGCAACAACAACACCAACAAGACCACTGCAAACAATTCAGACCTTTGCTTCAGCCAGCACCACCCTGCTGATGAGCTCCACAGACAAACACGCCTCCATGAACATGGTGGCCAAGTAGGAGGAGGTGGTGGAGGAGGCTCGGGTCCAGTCAGGCCTCCCATGGAACGGGGCGAGTCCACAGAGAGCAGGCGGAGCCGTAAAGGTGAGCACCACCACCACACCTCACATGTCCGATTGGATGCTACAGTGATCCCTGGGCCAGGCTCGGAGGAGAGGCCGTCCAGACGCCATCACCACACCCGGAGTGGCAGCCGAGGCGGAGGGCAGTCAGAGCACAGGAAGCCCAGGTCACATCGAAAATGTGCAGAAGATGGTGAGGATGGTGGAGGAGGAGCTGGAAAACCAGGGAGACATAAGAGTAAAGGAGTTGATGGTGGTGGAGAAGGGGGAGAACAGGAGGGAGCTGGCGATGGCAGTGAGAGGAGGCCAAGAAGAAATCGCCATGGCAATCAAATGGACGGCGAGGGGAAGAGGATGTGCCAACACAGAAGGAAGTATGTCCATTGCACGTGGCTGTAGATATGATGCAAATATCAATTGCAACAATGACTAAAACATTTTTTTCTGTTATCTGATATCCTCTAATCCAAAAGTTTGTCTGTTCTCTGGCGGGTATCTTCATCTTTCATCATCTCTCTTCTCCATCGCAACTTTCCTTTTTCTATTCACCAATTGTTTCTTCTGCCTCCCTTTTTCTAGGGATTGCAGTGTTCCTAACCTCTCTACCACACGGCCAATCCAGAAGAGCCTCTCTAGGCAGGACAGCCAGTACAGTGAAGACATGGACAACCTCATGAATACCAAACTGGTCTCTGGCTCTACCCCACCTAGTGAGGTTCACCCTCCAGTTACCAACCACACCGTGGCCCCTGGCTTTGGATCTGCCCTCCATCTTGCTAACAGTGGCACTCATGGGAGTTTGGTCACATTAGATAGCTATGGGAGTATTGCACATCAACGTGCCAACAGTGTCATCAGGCTGCCCCACCCTGACTACACAGCTGTAGACATGCCAATTTTTCCATCCACCAATGCCATACTGCAGGGTAAGGACAGAATAAATGCCTGTTGTCTCTTCAACTGTTTTCTTGAATAACAAACTTTCATGTCCACCCCATCTTTCTCTTCCTCTTTGATCTAGTCAATAAGAATGCCAACACAGAGCCTCTACCAGCGAAGGAGGATAAGGATGATGATGATGATGAGAAGGGAGGTGAAGGAGGACCCAGGCCCATGCCTCCCTTTAGCTCTATGTTCATCCTGTCCACCACCAACCCGTACGTGGGATTGTTACAATACATGCACATAAACCACTAAATTAGTTTATGTGTAACACTTAACACATATCTACACTATGAATGAACATGAATACAAATGAATGAATATGCTGACATACATAGGAGTCCGTTCTTGTGGTAATCACCCAACATTTGTTTTTGTTGATCTTTGGATTCAGAGCTCAATCCTGGGTGGAACATGAATCTACTACATTATATATACTACATAATATAGTCCCAGCTACAACACTTGCATGTGCACACACAAACAGATGCATATAGATACATTATTCTTACAAAGCCGTTCTAATAATATGCATAGTACCATTGCACAAGAAACAAAAAGTCTTTGCTTCTAGGTTTCGCCGGGCATGTCACTACATCTGCACCCTGCGTTACTTTGAGATGTGTATCCTGCTGGTCATTGCCATGAGCAGTATTGCCCTGGCTGCTGAAGACCCTGTCTGGCCCGAATCCCCTCGCAACAATGTAAGAAAGTTGACATATATTATGTACCACTGCTATTGTCTATTTATACATGTTTTAACCTAACTATTACTTTTGTTGTTATTTAATAACATGGTTGCTTTATTATTTATAATGTCACTCAGGCCCTCTACATCTTTGGAGCTGGACCGATGATAACAAATAATAAACAAATAAATCATAAAAACGTTTTACATAAAATTTAAAGGATTAGTTATATTTTTCTGTATTTTACAGATCATTAAGTTAAAATTGTACTATACATGCAGTCACTTGTAAGCACTGCTTCCACCACATGTACTTGACCACCGCATTATATGAATTGGATTTTTAATATAATTTCATTTGACTTTTCGTTTGTAAAAGTAATCCATGTATCCATATCTATAAATAAATTGCACCTCATTGTGAAATGGTCATCTGAGACTAGCTGGATGCAGCAACAAATCATTCCCTTTTTGTCTTTATGCAGGTGCTGCGCTATTTCGACTATGTCTTCACAGGAGTGTTCACATTTGAGATGCTGATAAAGGTAAGGCGATGTCTGGAATCAAGAATCAACAACCTCCTCCAGAAGAACTGAGAAGCCCAGCCCTAACGAGGAGTAGACACTTTTAATTGCACACAAAGGACAAACCACACACCCATTTAACAGCTGTTTACATCTCATAATCATCTTGTCTTTTTCTCTTGAAGATGGTGGATCTTGGATTGGTCTTGCACCAGGGCTCTTATTTCCGGGACTTGTGGAACATCCTTGACTTTATAGTGGTTAGTGGTGCTCTGGTGGCCTTCGCCTTCACGTAAGTCTCCCTTCCGCCTCCTGCTGTCCTCTCCTCTCTCCACCCCCTTGCTCCTCCTCCTCCTCCTCTCGTCTGTCTACTGCCTCACTGGCACCTTGGAGTACAGCATCACATGTCCTTCTTTATTCACCCAATTCAGGCTCTTTCTGCCTCTCCTTCCTCTCCCTCTCTCTTCTACTTCTGTTCTTTCATACTATCTCACACATTTTCTCCCAGCCATCCTCCAGTCTGCTGTCTTCTTCTCTTCCATTAAAATGTTTCATACCTATGCTTACAAATGGCCAATCCTCTGCAGTTGGCCATTTTATCTGCCTTTTTGCTCTTATTTAACTTTGCTACGTCAGTCCTGCCATTTCTAAGCTCCTCCACCAATCCCCTACGCCCCAACATGAAAAAAAAAATAGTATCCCAGCATTCCCTTCCTCTCCACCTCTTCTCCCCCCTGTGAGAGGTGAGGACCACCCTTTGCACCTGTAACCCTTTAGTGCCCAGGGCGTTCTAGAGTTAAGGCCCATGCAAAGCCAGGCCAGGCCCCCAAATATCTCCACACCCTTCTCCACGGCAAAGCAGGTACTCTAAACCCTACTTAATCTGCATGACTGTGAGGATAAAGTACGGTTACATTTGAATAACTGGGTGATGTTAGGCTTTAGTTTATGAGCACTCTGCTGGGTACAAAGCATGAATTGTTTTGGATTTGCTGTCATGCTTTTGCATGGTTTTGGGAGAATATGAAGAGAAGCAGACCTTCATTACCGCAGTCAACCTTAAATGTAATGTGCCATTGCAATAGTTTGACATGACAAGACATGTAGTACAATAAGTAATGGTAACGCTGTATCCTCCAACACAATTTCTCTCACAGGTGATCTGCAGAATAAGAATGTGCTTGATCCTTTTTCATAACTTTAAAAATACAATCAAATACAACCATATCTGTGCACAAAAGTTAAGTTTTTGTGCTCTTGGGTGGCCTCACGTGGTGATCAAGCTACTCTGGACATAAATAATTGCATGCATGGTGCAAACTGCATTTTAAAAACTATGCTTGGTCCTGTCTTCTCTCTCCATGATTTAGAGTCATAAGCTGATGTTTGTCAAGTGTAAACCAAAGAAAACCCCTCTACTTTACATGTTCTCAGCGTTGTATCTCCTTGCATTATGCCTTCAGTGCACCTTTAAACATTTTTTTTTGTCCTGATCACTGAGCTTTCAAACTACCTTAAATATGCGAAGGCTGAATTGCAGTAAAACTTAAATGCACAATGGTAAATTAAGATTATTGCTTTCTGTTTTTGAGGGACCTGTTCTGTGTTAAACATGGTCACACCTTATGCAGGTTATGTAGCCTGTCTTTGGATGTCAGCAGTATAGCATGTGCTTGGGGATGACAAAAATTACACACCTAGTTTGCACAGTTGTACAGAGTTATTATTTGGAGGTCAACATGAAGATGAGAAACTGCTTGTCCTATAAAGACAACATGATCTTGGCAGGTGCTCCAGGGTTCTAGTGGCGGTGCCCCATCTATAAGACTGGCTTTTGCTCCAGTCCTCTCTGAGTCATTTTTATTTGTGTGTTTTTCCACTAACACTCTTCCCCCCCTAATTTGTAGTTGTATATGTGGTACACAAACCTGTCTGTGCTTCTGTTTGTGTGTATATATTTGTGTTCTTCTGTCCTTAACGCTGTGTCCTAACCTTTTTGTGTTACATATTTATATGTGGGTCAACTTTATATATGTCTGTATTTCTTCTCTCTGTGGGTCTATACATCCTCGGGAAATGTTAACTATGGGCTAATAAACAAGTAATTACAGACAAAATAAATCAAGTTTACAAACTGGCATAGCTGATAAACATATTTCAGCTATTTTACATGAATGTTGAAAACACAATATTAGTGATAAATGAGTACCAGAGAAAGAAAACTGTAACTATAGAGAGATTCTGGTACATATTGTTTGTTAACATAAAGACAAACTCACAAAACAATCAATTAAGCCAGTTGAACCTATTAAGTCAGATTTAACTATGATATGGGAGTAATGGCTGATAGGGAGATCCGAACCAGTCAGAACAGACTTGCACACATCTAGATAGTGCCTTAATTCAATTGGTGGAAATCAAACAGCACTCCAGAAAGGCTCAGCAGCCTCATTGAAGATATTCATCGTTCCTTTAATCCAATTAGTCTGGTCTGAGGGCCGCTGGTGTCTTGGACCACTTTTGCCGCTGTCCTGCGCATTTCTATAGCCGGACTGAGCTTTATGTCCAGACAGGACCCTGATGCAGAGACACTTGCATGATAACTGACCGAGTTTGGTTAGCTTAAAGGGATACTTTGACATTTAGAGATTTTTTTTTTCACCAGGCGATGCCCTTATTCATTCAGTAAGCTAAACACTGGCGTGCAGTATAACTAATAAGGTTTCAGATCACAGTTTATATACAGTATGTTTTTGAATTATTAATGCAAATAAGCAATTAATAAAAATGATTCTGTTGATATTTTCCATCTTATCCAGTAATAATCACTCCTAAACTCATCTTACATCTGGCCTGTAAACCTGTCATTAATGAAATGTCAGAAATGATGGCAGTAGTTCAGTGCTGTGTTCTAGTCACACTTTTTGTTCAAATTTATGTGCATATGTGTGATAGATTTGGTAACAGTAGACTTTGGGTGGGAGGGTTGATCTAATAAAAAGCAGGCCTTGTGTTCTGTCTCTCTCTTTCTTTCTCTTTGTCTCTCATATGGATGTTTTCCCTCGAAAATCCCCCCTTTCTCTGTGTCCCATTCTGTTCTCCCACCTTTTGTCTTTTTGTCTCTCTTCCCCTTTGTCTTGCTGTCTCTCACCCCTTTCTCATTTCTCCGTTTGGACCACAACAGCGGCGGCGGGTAAAGTTCTCTCTCTTTTTCCTCCTCATTTTCTCCCTCTGCACTCTCAGCGCCTGTTCTTCTAATCACACATCTACTTCCTTTGCATCCATTCCTCATCACAGTTGTCTTTGTACTTGTCTATTCTTACCTTTTTTGCCATTGTTCACCATGGAACAGCTCTGACTCAAACACAACTACAGGTCAGGTTCAGGTCCTCAACTGAATCACACAGATTCAGACAGAGATTTGATATTTTTGCGTTAATCACAGGAAATCACAGAAAAATATAATTAGTGCAGTAATTGTCAAGAAGACCCTATAAGGAAACTTGTAGGAAATTGCTGTAGAACCTTACAGTGGTTTGCACACACACACATACTAACACACACGTGTGTGGGCACCTACACACACAAAGTCTACACACACACACAACCACCAGCAGTCACCCGTCTGGTATAACAGCTGTGAGACACAGGCAGCTGTACATACAGCTGTCTTCTCCCCTTAGGATCACTGTGAGTGACCTCTGACTTTATTGTCTTCACCCTGAACTTTATATCAGATATGTGAAACATATAGAAAAATCTGTTAAAACAATTATTTACTTATTTACGTAAACAGCATCAGTTAATTCCCGTATTTTCCTTTAGAATCTCATTAGATATTTACTGTAGTTTGGTACTAAAGCACACAGTCAGTTTGTCAACTGGCAGGCTTGATTTTGTTTTTAGCTATGTGAACAATGTTCAGTATATTTTGCATTTTTATTCCTCACACATGTACGTAGAAAACCAAAGTGACAAAAGAACGAGGTTTGGCACAGCATTTCAATCAGGAAATGCTCGCTAAAATATCTTTGTCTTTGCCAAAATGGCCTACAAGACAAGATTCCATGCTGTTCGAACAATGCTGTGAAACCAGCTTATCCTAGTTGTAGTTTATTGTTGATAGAAATACGCTGGTTGAGTCATCAAAAGAGAGAGTTTGGCTGTTTATTCACGTTTATTATTATTGCTTTTAACTTTTACTTTTAACCCATTGTAACATGACCAAATTGTGATTTGTGTTCAAAGTTATGGCACAAACTATAAAAATTAGCTTTTTTAAGTTATCATAATGTTAATAGGAGGGACTGAAAGTGTTGTACTGTGAGTTACCTCTCTAAACAAGGCTTCCCTTAGTCAGCTGCTAACATAAAATATAAGGGTATGAAATATAAAGGGTTTATGTCTCACTGAGACCACGACTAAACTCTCTCTGCAAATGCCTCTGTGTAGAATAGAGTTCTCCGTCACTTAAACTGCTGCTTAAAAATAAAAAATAATAATAAAAAATACTGCAGCATGGAAAGCAAGGTTTCAATGCAGCATGAAAATATTTCACCATTAGCTGGGCATGTGCAAGCCGGAACTTTAACCGTCTTTGTAAAGCATTGAAATACATTGCAAACAAGTGTAGCCCTCAGATAGCATTCAGACAGGAATGGCATCAAGTTGTTCCCATAGCATGTACTGTAGTTAAATACCACCTAACTCTAGCATGTAGCTACAATGCTAACCTCACACTTAGTAATAAGGCTAAAGCATAATATAATAGCAATGCTGCATGTGTTGCTATGTATTTAACCCAGACGCAGTTACTCATTTTGAGTTAACTCGGACACAAATACCATCAAGGAATGGCTGCCCACTGCCATTTTGGAATCAAGAGGACTAAGCCTATCATATCTGCCTGAACCTGCTGACTCTTTGTATGTGTGTGTGTCTGTGTCTGTGTGTGTGTGTGTGTGTGTGTATGTACACTTGTGTGAATGTGTTTGTCTGTCACGATGTGTTGGTGTGCATGTGCGTCCACATACAGGGGGAGCAGCAAAGGAAAAGATATTAGCACTATCAAGTCTCTGAGGGTGCTGAGAGTGTTACGACCTCTGAAGACTATTAAACGTCTTCCAAAACTCAAGGTATGTTTACATGGAAAAGGATGACTTCAGATTACCGTTACTTTAAGCATGGGGGACAGCTGATCAATCAACATTTTGCACTGACATTTTCATACTGTACTGTATCTTAGATATTTTCATCTTCTACCAGGCAGCAGTGCAAGTTGCATTTGCACAATTCTAGACCAAACCACACAAATAATTTCAAGACAATGTATTTCTTTCATACAATAATGACCTCTCCCTCTGTTGTTCTCTTTCTTGATCCTCAGGCTGTGTTTGACTGTGTGGTGAACTCTCTGAAGAATGTGCTCAACATCCTGATCGTCTACTTACTCTTCATGTTCATCTTCGCTGTGGTGGCTGTGCAGCTCTTTAAGGGACGCTTCTTTTACTGCACTGATGAATCCAAAGAGTTTGCGCGCGACTGCAGGTCAGGAAGGACCCCAACTATATTTACCCTGAGTGATGAAAATGCTGTGGTCACCTTTTTAATATTGAGTAGAAGCCATTCATGCATAATGCTTGTGTCCTATGTTTTTTACATTGCACCCTCTGCATTTTCAGCATCTATGCAGAAACACAAAAATACATACATTGGGAGCAAACCCTCCCTTTTACGCATTGTGGCATGTGACGTGGTGTTTCAGGGGCGAGTATCTGGTGTATGAACGTGATAACGAAGTGAAGGCGCAGAAGCGGGAGTGGAAGAAGTACGATTTCCACTACGACAACGTGGCTTGGGCCCTCCTCACCCTCTTCACTGTGTCTACCGGAGAGGGGTGGCCGCAGTGAGTATACGTGAACATGCACAACAAGCAGCACACATGCTTTTTGACAACCTATAACCTTTTCCCACTTCCTCTGCAGGGTGCTGAAGCATTCAGTGGATGCGACTTATGAAAACCAGGGCCCGAGCCCGGGGTACCGGATGGAAATGTCCATCTTTTACGTGGTGTACTTCGTGGTCTTCCCCTTCTTCTTCGTCAACATCTTCGTGGCTCTCATCATCATCACCTTCCAGGAGCAAGGGGACAAGATGATGGAGGACTACAGTTTAGAAAAGAATGAGGTGAGGAAAGATTAAGGGAGTGAAGGAGGATGGAGATAATAAATATTGGGTGGGTGACTGGAAGGCAGGATTATAACTCTGAGGTAGGTAGGGAAGAAGGGATAGTTTAAGGGAAGACAGGAGAAGATCGTAGCAGGATGAGATCATTATTTTGTGTGTGTTTTTTTTGCAGAGAGCCTGTATAGACTTTGCCATCAACGCCAGGCCCCTGACACGCCACATGCCTCAGAACAAGCTGAGCTTCCAGTACCGAATGTGGGAGTTTGTGGTGTCGCCACCATTTGAGTATACTATCATGGCAATGATCGCACTCAACACGGTTGTGCTGATGATGAAGGTAAAAAGTCTACATGCTATAAAACATAGAAACAGTAATGCGCACAGTAACATAAATACACATTAACAAAACAACATTAACTACTTATGATTGAGTTGCTGAAGTTAACATCTCTCTCTGTGTGTATCTTCATCTCTCAAGGTCTTCCTCTCAGTTACAAAACATAAACATTAGGCTGGATTGTGTACACTATTTCCTGTGATAAAAACATGTTAATGAATATGTCTGACTCTCCACGAACAGCTGGACAGCGTGTCTCTTTGTATGTCTTCATACTCCTCCTCCTTTCTGTCCCTGTGTATGTGTGTGTGTTTGTGTCTGTACGTGTGCCTACGTTAATGCACACTTATCTGTGTGTATGGCAATCCATTCTCTTCTATTTGTACACTGGTTTGCTGGCATGAATGTGTGCGCTGCGTGTGTTTGTGTGCGTGTTTGTTTATAGTATGACGGGGCTTCTGCTACCTATGAAACTGTGTTAGTCAACCTGAACATAGTGTTTACCGCCCTCTTCTCCATGGAGTGTGTGCTCAAGATCATCGCCTTTGGAGTACTGGTGAGTGTATGTGTGTGTGTGTGTGTGGTTGTGTGTGGTGAGGATGTACTGCTCTACTGTATCTTTGTAGAAAGTGCTGAAAATTATTAAATGGCATCACTGTGTCCACGTAGGTTAGCGTTAGCAGGCAGTGAATAACAGTGAGACAATACAGATGTCCTCTGGGACACAAAATGCAGAGCCAAAGGCGAGAGACTCACACAGCAGATAAACTTAACAAGAAAAACACTCCAGAAAGATTTTTAACATTTCATTTCGGGAAAAAGAAGTTGTGTTTGGACAGCAACAACTGCTGAAAGCAGCACCTAAAATTTAGTACCAAGCCTGAGATCTACTCTGACATTATAAGCCCAGGAAAAAAAGTTCTATGTTGTGTTCTTCTGTGATTATAATAGCTATATTTGTAGGGACTCAGATGTAGAAAACAACAGGTTTAGTAAGACACTGTTTCATGTCGTGGAAGATTTCACTGCAGCCCTGTCCATTATTTTGTTACATTGGGAGACTGTCCTGAATTACTGTATACATATTTATGGAAAAACTCTGGGGAAATGGTGAGCTATTATAGATTAAAATTAAAGATGCAAAGAAATACAAAACTGCCAGAAGTCAGCAGTAAAGTGTGCAGACATCGGAGCTGCAGAGGAATGAGAGGGAGGTAGATGAGGAAAAAATAGGTTGAATAGATAGTTTAGGGGTGAATGTTGGTTGGAGGTACAGGACAGAGGGGGGGATGGTAATACAGTAATTAGAAGAATGTGAGTGACAGATAGGCGGTAAAAGAGAGAAGCAAAGATTACAAAGAAGGTGGAGATTAGGCAGGATAGGCTTTGAATCTGGGAAAGTGCACTCAAACACACACTGAACATGCACAATCATACACACTGTGTGTTTGTCAAGGTGGTTTATTTTAATAGCCACCTCCTTTGCTCTCTTCCTTTCCCTCCACTTGTCTAATGCACAGTTTGGCTGCAGGCAATATGTAGGAGAGCAAAAGAAGCAGAACTCGATCATCATTTTCACTGGCCCTCTTTCTCGTTGAGTCGCTCTACTTCTAAAGCAAAAATGAAAACATCTATAATTATGTATATCTGTGGATAAATGTATGGATGGAGTTAATCACATATAGGAGAGTTATTCGGAAAAACTGGAAGTGTGACTTTCTGTAGGTTTGGTTTATGATGTACAGTGATTACAGTATGTGATGTTTGATGGCTGGTGTAGTGTTCTGATGCAGTACAAGTTGTCCCTAGCCTGTCTGCCGGCATCCATCCAACGTGCCGTCACTGATGGTCCATTTGTCTTATCTGATTTCTTTCCTGTTCCTGTCAGACACTGACATGTCTTTTTTTTCACTTTCTTGTTCTCTTTCTCTTCCTCTCTGACTTTTGTTCTCTCTGTGTCTTTCTGTATTTCACACTTTGTATTTTTTTTTTATTTTAATATCACTTCAACCCTGCCATATCATTGTTATTTCAATGTGGTCCGTCTCTACCCAATGTCCTTTGTTATGCATTTCGCTGCCAATATTTTATCTTTCTTTTCCCATCTATCTCTTCCACATCCATGTTCCTCTACATTTTACTGTCACATTCTCCTCACCTCATCATCCCTCCGTCTTCTCTATCCCATTCTCTCTTCTCTTTCTTCTCTTCTTTTCCTCACAGAATTATTTCAAAGATGCCTGGAATATTTTTGACTGTGTGACAGTTCTGGGCAGCATCACTGACATCCTGGTTACAGAGCTTGGGGTAAGTAACAGAATCTGTATTTATATAAATGTTTATGTTTAAGAGACCTGTGCAGAGAATAGATGGACATTATATTGTATTTGCAATGTTGGTTGAGCAAGTATGACTATTTGTTAGGTGAGCTTTGGCATGTGTCAATGGGCTTGTACATCTGTCACATTGTTTAAAAACATACAGTCGACAAGACAAGGAGCTAGGGGAGAGCATGCGTTAGAGGCCACTGTTGAGTCTTGCATTGCTCAGTCATGCGTGAACAGCTCTTGAAAGTCTTATATAATTGTCCCAGTTGGTGGAGACCAGACTCTAACTAGCCAACACTGAGCAGCAAGGCAGGAAGTATGGTGCTGCTCTGCAGTCATCCAGTGCACAGCTCCTGCAAGTAACCTAGCAGCCAGTGAAATTATCCAATTGCATCTCAGGTCTTCTTGCAGAGCCTTGCGTCAGACATCTTTTAGTAAAGTCTTGATGGTCCATTGGATGTCTGACTGCGCACAAACAATTAAAACAACAGGACTAGAAAATAAATATGTGAACGATAAATGTTATGGGTCCATTCTTTAAATCATAGCTAAAAGTAAATGGCCTGTTGGTCTCTAGTTTAGATGATGTAAGATGGCCATTCAATTTGGTTGGCTAACAACACAAATGTTATAATATTTGTAAAAAAGGTATGTTCAGACAGGACAGATTTTTAGACACGGCACATCTGCATACAAAGTCAATATGGGAAGAGCAAATTATGCATGTACAAATATGACAGAAAAAATGAGAGACACACATCCATACTTGTTCGCTAGCCTAGAGCTAAGGTCAGAACAATTTTGGTACATTGGCTGGTTGGAGCAAATAAGCAAGTTGAAAATTTGCTTTGTGTTCTGTCTGAGTTGCCTCAAATTATTGAACTTCTGCAAATTACAGGTAGATCTGGTAGGAATGGGATACATAAACTATCTGATGCATCAATCTCTTGGATAGCTTTGATCCAAAGAGGTTCAAAAAGTTACACACAAGAGTACAGAGTAAAAGCTGCACAATCATTATCCTTCACATTTAACCTACCAGTTCTGTCTGGGAAGCAAGGGATACCAATGATTCAAGCCTTCTCAAGGGTTTAATTGATGTTCCAAACAAATTTTAGGGTCAGTGACTGGTTGGTGTCTATTGGTATACAGTCATATTTATCTGTTTAAAATCCATACATAAATTCCAACAATCTCCTCCTGTCTTGATCCTTGGTATCCCCGCTATATGGCTATACAGAATCTTCAGACAGAAACCTGCTGTTGTACTAACTTGTCTCTGTATTGACTGTTGATTTCTTTCTTGTTTTTATCTTTTTTTACATGCTTTCTTTAAATCGTCCACAAACTTAACTGATGATCTACTGTAATCTACTTCGCCCCACCCCCTCCTCCCCTACTACTTCCTGTGATTCCGTCCAATCAAAATGCACTATGAATCCTCCACCCATGACAACCGGCTTGGTCAATCTCTCTGGTTGTTCTTCGAACCAACCAAAAATCCAAAAATTTGCCGCTATAAACCATATATCTGCAACATCCACATGTAGATGGTTTGTAATTTTTTGGAGATCTTATTTTACTGCATCTGTTTTAACTGCAATGTGCATGTTTCTGCTTGACCCCCAATAACCCACAACCCTGAACTGAGCTCTAAATTGCCAAGTTTACTAATCTCTCTACCAGTCACTGTTCATCTCATATATTGTATTCGGCTATAAATCCTAACCATACTGTACATCCTTTACGGAGAACTAGCGTTTGTTGTGTAAAGGATAGGATTGTATAAACTGGAATACATTACTACATCTATCCATTGAATTCAGCCGTTCATTGTATACACGTACATAGACACACATATGACAGTGACTGGGAGAGTGTTTCCAGTAGCGACAGGATGAATCTAAAGCCCCTGGCAGAGAGAACAAGTGATGCATGCTGCCCCTTGCATGTCTTTGGCAGGAACCCTTTATTTTCACAACACATACGCAATGTAATACATTCTGTATTGTAGACAGAGCCTGCATGTGCCTGCTGCCAGTCCCTTTTGAGTACTTCAAGTCTCATGTCAATAGCACCTCAACTGCAGTCTTCTCTAATCTGTTTCTTAACTGTGGTACGTGGTTGAAGAACTCTGTATTACTAATTGCACATAAATTGATTTAGATTTTTGACAATAAAACAAATAATAATGAATACTACCACTCTATTCAAAATTAATTTTGATCACTGCAGATGTCTCAGCTCTTTGAAATTTGTAAGACACATAATCACGCTTATATGCTGAAAACACTTAATGTTATCACGACCTCAGTTGGTCCTTCAACCACCCTCTTGCCCTTATTAGGCTGTGACATCACTATAGATTGTCACATGTCTTTGGCAGCCAATCCTATTGGATGTCGCATCAGCTGCCATTAGCTTTACTGGTTTGCCTTGTACTAGTGCACATCTGCATGCTGTGGGCTTGCTTCATGATAAAATATTGCATATCTTGCCTTGAGAGAATTAGTGCATTTGGTTGTCTTTCCAAGGAAATGTCCTTACATCCCTGCACTTTAACTACTCACTATTCCCACCACAATTACTACTACATTACCTAATTGGATGAAACTAGTTAGATTTGAATGATCTCCTTTCCCATGTGTTGTTTGGTTTTGGACTTAATGGATATGAAAAGCTTGTTGGAGCCTTGCTGATTTGAGTTTGGTTTGCTTTGACTTGTTTGGCTCCTGATTCTTTTATTTGTATTGAGTTTGAATCTTCCTCAGTTTGAGTTTGACTGTTTTCTATCATTTTTTTATGTTGGTTGTCTAAGGAAAATTGTTTGCGGACTTTGCACTAAAACTAACTACTAATTCATTATTTCAACCCCAAATACTTCTGTCCTTTCCCCCTCTTTCATTTCTCTCTACTGTTTCCTTTCCCCTTTACTTTCCCATCTTCAACGTTCAATCCTTTCTACCCCACTCTCTTACTGTCTGTCTTTCTCTTTCTGTCTCCCTTTCTCTGTGGTTATGTTGTGGCTGTATTGTAGAATAATTTCATCAATCTAAGTTTCCTGAGGCTGTTCAGGGCAGCTCGTCTCATCAAGCTACTGAGGCAGGGAGAAACCATCCGCATCTTGCTCTGGACCTTCGTTCAGTCCTTCAAGGTCTCAATTATACAGCATAACACATACAGAAATCATATGCATTCACATTTGTTTATTTTATTTATCCAATATTGTATATACATAGATGATGCCTAGGTGCAGTCTCAACCATGCACAGTGGACTCATATGTATCAAACTTAACACTAAACGATTAATGTGTCTCCCCTCAGGCTCTGCCTTATGTCTGCCTCCTCATTGCCATGCTGTTCTTCATTTACGCCATCATTGGGATGCAGGTGGGTGAGAACCTCTCCCTAAAAATTGCTATAGTGCTTTTGGAATATATTAAATATATTTTATAGGACAATGATGAGGAGGAGGTAGAGGAGAATAAGGATCATGATTATGGTCATAAGGATTTGGTGCATAACAGGAGAAGGAGGAAGATGATTACTTGAAGCGGTTGCTGTGCACATTTTAGAATGTTAACTCTGCTTTTGTGGCAAAGAAGGCCAGAGAGGTCACTGATCAGCAAGTATAGCTTGTTTACAGTGTTAACAATGTGATTGTATTCAACAGCTATTTGGGAATATTGCTATTGAAGAAGACGGAGAGACTGCCATCAACCAGCACAACAACTTCAGGACCTTCGTACAGGCTCTCATGCTTCTGTTCAGGTGCTTTATGTGTGAATGTGTGTGTGAATCTGTACACATTGTTTATTTGCCAGTCTAAACACATTCTAAGGTAGGGAATCTTTTTTTTTTTTACATTATTATTAGGAGTGCAACAGGAGAGGCATGGCACGACATCATGCTGGCGTGTCTGGGGGGTAAGGAGTGTGACCCCCTGTCAGGGAATACAGGCCCAGAGTGTGGCAGCCAGTTTGCCTACCTCTACTTCGTCTCCTTTATCTTCTTCTGTTCATTCTTGGTGAGTACATGCTACATAATTCAACACCTTCATCTGCATCCTCTCCCTGTTTTATGACTCAGGATCTTTCATAAAGCGTGAAAAGGAGCAAATGCATCAGATTTGTTAGAGAAAATGAAAATATGATGAAATGATATGAATGATATGAAAATCTAAACAGAGAACTGACCTTTTATGGCGATCTGCTCTTAGCTACAGCTCAGGGAACAAAAATCAGGAATTCATCGATGGACAGGTGCCTTAACATGTTTCTGGTGCTGTTCCATACCTTTTACCTGTGTGCTTGTTCATGTGTTCGTGTGTAGATGCTGAATCTGTTTGTAGCCGTCATCATGGACAACTTTGAGTACCTGACTCGAGATTCATCCATACTGGGACCACACCACCTGGATGAGTATGTCAGAATATGGGCCGAGTATGATCCTGCCGCCTGGTGAGTGGTAACGTGCATGCACTCAGACACACACATACGGACACACAATGGTAATTTGGCAGGTTATGATACTGACATGATGCAGCTTGTATTATTACCTCATGACAAAGTGAAAACACATTACATAACGACATTACTTAAGATATTCCTGTATATTCTGTGTGCTTTGTTTTGACTTGACCACGCAAAGCAAGGCCTAAGCAATGGAATCAGTAACTTATCAACAATACTACAACTGTGTTCCTTTTTAATTGTGTAAAACATCAGCCCCACAAGGTTTCAATTGGTAAATATACAAAAGATGAATAAAGCACAACTGTCAGCTGGTAACAGAGTGGAATTTTGTAGCAAAAGAGCTGCAAGGGGGCTGTAACGGAACTGAGTATAACCTCATCAGGCATCTGGTTATCTCTCTGACACCGTACAACTCCTCCCTCCTTCTCCCCTTCCTCCCCTTTTTTGTAAATTGCCCTGAAACCCCTTCCCAGAGTGTTTCCTTCTTCTGGAATCTGCATACTGCTTAAAAACGTAATGTGGCAACGTCTACGCTGCAGATAAAGCTGCCATGTTCAAAACTGTAGTCTACATGTCTACGGTAGACATGCCATACCATGGTATCTGTATTCCAGTGCCTGTGTGTTGTCCTCTTGCTGTCCTGTAGTCTGCACATAGACTACTTTAAACAGGGAATGTGGGAAAAGGAGAAGGAAAGGAAGAAGAGAATGGAAGGCGTAGATAGATAAAATATTGAAATAGGGGGAAAAATAGTGACTGAAATGGCTGACTGCTGGTTATTAAAGGCTAAAGTCTATATTTTTTTACCTTAGAAATCATTACATAACTTTTATAAATGTATAAATTGCATGTTTTCCAGTTACCCTTCCAGTTAATTATCAACTGCACCTTACTGACTATGACATGGACACCACTGCACAGGAAACAGAAGACAGGGAACAAAGACACATGGCTGACACTGAACACATATTTAAGAAGGAGGGGATCTGCACATCACAAGCAGCTATTAAGCATTTAGCTGTTTACCAAGCACATGCTTTTCTACTCAATTCCTTAATTACACACATCCAGTCAGGGGTTGGACTGGAGAGAGAAAGGAAAGGGCTGCTGAACTACTTGAGGAGTAAGAGAAAGAAAAACGACCACATTTAACAATGTGCAGCATGCAGTGATGTGTGTACTGTGTGTGAATAGGTGTTTTCAGGTGTATATGTGTCTACAGAATCTTTTATTGACAGTAAACATATTATAACGTTTTCAGACTGTGTACTTGTCAATCTTGTGCTCTTCCTCCCAATGTTTTCTCTTCTTTCTGGATGTGTCTGTGTGTATGTGTGTGTCAGAGAGAGAGAGGGAGAGAGAGTTTTTGTCTTGTCTACATGTGTTTCTTAACTCCCCTGTATTCTTCTTGCAGCGGGCGCATTCATTATAAGGACATGTACAGTTTATTACGAGTTATCGACCCGCCTCTCGGCTTAGGCAAGAAATGCCCCCATAGGGTGGCCTGCAAGGTTTGACTTCCATTCAAACAAAATCTCTCAACCACACTTGCTAGCCACAGCATCCAGGAATGGTTTGAATGTCGCTTTATTTATTTATTTTTTGTTCTTTTTTCATTTCAATTTTACAACTTCTTTTCCACCATTATCGACTTGCATTCTGAACTGCTGAGAGAATGTGTGGGACAATGCAGACACCCAGAGAAGCATGTGAAATGCACTAAGTGAAATGGAAAAAAAATCCACATTAAGAAGTTTTACCACAAAAAAAATCTTTTTTCTTTTTTCTTTTCTTAATTTTTTTTTTCTTTTTTGCTTGCTGTGGAGCCATGGCTATAATGTAGCAAGCTACGGTTGCCCACTGTAGTGTTGCATTGTTCTTGGTTTTTGGGGGTTGGGGGAAAGACAGAAACTGCATTGACACCCCTTCCTCTTCCTCCCCTCTCTCCTCGTCCGAGCAGGAGCAGCTTGGTGCCTGCTGTCAAACTCGGCCCTGCTCTTTCTTTGCAAACACACTGAATCAAACACACGCACATATACCAATGTCCTTCTTGCATAGAATTGTCTTATAGTACCGATAGTACAAGAGAACATTTACTTCTCAAGTTCCAATCTTAATCTTCCTCCTGTTGTCTCCCTTCCCTCTGTCATTTACTCCCTCTCTTTTTTGACATCTTGACTGTTAAAGAGTACTGTAGCTCATAGAGAAGCCACTCGGCCACAGTTTCTCCATATCAGCCCAATAACCTTGTCTTTCTGTTGTTTTGTTCTTTTACTTTCTTTTGGTCCTTTTCTCCCCTTTTCTCTCTCAATCTCTGACACTGTCTCTTATTCTCTCTTTTCAACTCTATCCTCTAATGAATCGTCTCCTCAATCTCTCTCTCACTACACCTTTTCTCCCACTTCCTCCTCTCTTCTTTCTCTTCCCTTCTCTCAACGTCTCCATCCCTCTTCTTTTTTGTGCTTTTGTAAACGGGGTGGTGGCACTGGCTGATGATGCAGTGGCAGGATCAGTTGCAGGGAAATGTATGACATGCTGAGGCACATGTGTCCTCCACTAGGCCTCGGGAAGAGGTGTCCAGCACGTGTGGCCTACAAGGTCAGAAAGGACCCCATCTTCACCTGAGTTTCCTATGGTTGTCGCGGGGGTGGGTTGGGTGGTCCAGGAGGGAGGGGCCATGGATTAAAGCGCTCAACGTGGTGTAAACCTTGTTGTTTCTTTGGTTCTGTTTCTGTTTCTTTTTCGTGGAAAGTGGGGGTGGGGGCTGGTTGGTGTTGTGGCGTTGTGTGGTGGTGTGGGGTCGGGGGGTGGAGGTAGCAAGACAATTAGGGTGAAGGGTTAGGTGGGGGTGCGTATCCACAGGAGGGGACGAAAAGAGGGACCTTCTCAGCTCGTTTGCGCCGTGTATGATGGACACACAACCTCACCCACACAAACATGCAAAAGGCACGCATATTATATTATTATTATCAATAATCTCATATTATTGTTCAAGTGAAGTGAAATGTAAAGTACAAAAAACATTAAAGATTAAAGATATTTATTGTGGTGCCCTGGTAGCCTCCTGGCACAGCACCCAGTGGGGTTTAATTTCTGTGACCCTTTGCTCTCTATCTCTGTGACCCTTTGGTCCTTTACTGCCTATCTTCAGCTGTGCTATCAAATTCAAAAAAAGTTATTAATTAATCAGAAATTACACACATGTAGACACTGCTGAACACACACACGCTTACATAAAAGGAAACATGCGTGTGCAGCAGGGCTTGGAAGGTCCACTAGACTTATGTCCTCTGACTCGTGCCGTCCTGTGGATGGGGCAGACACACAAACACATGCACACATGCACACATGCACACACACAACAGAGCTAAGTCATATCAATCTACATGTAGATATTTTCTGTTATTTCTGATGGTAGAGAGAGCAGAAGGACTTGTGTCAGTGATGTGTTTTCCTCAGAGAGCCTTTGGTTGCCATACAGACAACAGTTGTTTTTCCGTTACCCTTCATGTAGCAGCTCCAAACCCTCAAGCTGCCTTTTCTATCTGCAAGTCCAATCTTCTCTTTGTCCTTTGGTTCTGTCGTCAATGCAGTTCTATTCTGTTTCCAGCCCCCTCATCTCTGCATATTGCTACCCTCCCCACACATAAACACTCCTTCACCTGCCTTTTGCATGGCCGATAACCACCAACCCCTGTCTGTCATATGATCAGCACAGACACAATTAATCTTACACAAATTGTTATCAGAATAGAAATATATATAATGATAACAACAAATTTACCTTCATGTTACCATGTGCACTTGCAACACCTCTTGTGACCGACATGACACTCTCATGAAACATCATTGGCAGATCACTGTGTGCCTCAGAGGGCAGCCGGCCAAACAGCCTGTAGGCACAGGAGATCACTCCATCGCTAACCATTGCTTTATCCAACTATGTTCTCCTTCTCCGGCAGACCTGGGGTCAATTAGTACTAACATTTTATACTATCTACAGTTCCATATAGATGGGGCTTAAATATGTGATTATAACGTGTCAAGAAAAGTAAACCAAACTAATTTATGAGATAGTTTCCTTGCCTCATAGAGAAATTCCCATCTATGATCTCTTAATTTCACAAATAAGGAAAAAAAAAAAGATTGTTACCTGTGTGGACTAAAATGTATTATTATTTGACCCAGGTTTTTGCACCTCTAGCTCTGTCTCTTTCTCAGTGATTCATGTTTTTTTTGTTTTTTTTTAAACCCTGACCTTAATGTTAGATCCTCTCTTTCTCTCCTCATCCTTTTGGTTTTACTCCAAGACATTTGTTCCTAAAAGCCTCCTCCCTGAACTAGAACTAAAAGATGGATCCTTAATCCCGCCCTGCCAAACAACCTAACATGCTTTGCATTCATGGTTTTGGCAAAACTTCCCTGACATCTTAATTTGCTCCATGATTATCACCGGAGCTGTGTTTACGCCTTACCTCTCCTACCGCCTTCCCTAAGCACCTTGCCAATGAGAGAAATCCAAACCTTACCTTTGACCTTCCAACCAGTCCACAGAACAATGGCCCATCTAGCTCCACTGCTTTTAACCTGCATCCTTCTCTGCCCTGAAGAGAGACAGCAGAGCCTTCAGGCAGGACCGCTTTCTTATAGACACAGCCAACCAAGTGTGGTGATGTTTCTTTTTTTTTGTCTTTTGTTTGTCTATTTTTCCTCACCTTTTCTCTTTACATGCTCCACTCATGACCTATTAGTCTATTGATTTAATTTTTCTATCATCTCTTATCCGCAAGCTTTCCCTTTCAACTCTTATTATGTCTCTGTTGTGGCAGAATAAATATTTTGTTTCACCTCATATTTCCTACATATACCAGGAGTATGTTCACCTGAACAATCATTGAGCATCTTAGCACCAAAACACTTCCATGGTGACCATTTCTTTTTTGCTTTTTCTATCTTTTTCATAGAGTGCTGCTCTCTCTCACCTATTAACCCTCTAAGTCTGTGCCCATTTTTCCCACATTAGACATTAGATAATTAGCGATAGAGCCTTTTGCTCTATCACTTCAGCCTAGCCCCATCGTCTACAAATTTTCCTATTCCGTCCAATAACAGCCACGTTAAAACAACTCACAAACTCATTTTAATGTCGCCAACTGAGGATGCTTTCTGTGTAAGGCTGCGCAGCTGCTGCTTGTCCTGTGAGGCATATTGCGTGTGCATTGCATGCCGCATGAGGGTGGGATGTGCAAGAAGGGTTTGGGGGGGAATAGAGTTTAAAAAAAAAAAAGTTTTAAAGGATGAACTAAAGGAGAAGCATTTAATCGGGATGAGGGAGAGGCATGATATGCTGCATGTCTGGGTTGTCGCCGTCTTCTGTCACCAAACACACACAAACATCACTTGGTCATCTGTGAGTTGGTGTGTGTCTGTATATTGGTGTTTCAAAAATAAACCAACAAGACCTGTAAAGGATCAAACCGATAAATGAAAACCCCTTCCTTAGATTGGTCCCTTGGTTGTTTTTGGTTTATTGGTTGATCATCTGGTCTCTGTTGTTTTCACTGTGAACCTCCAAACCCCTAGGGGGAGCTCTGGATAATAGTAGCCTCTGTTCAGCCTGTCCTCCTTGTTTCTTCATTGAAGGCTCAAGATCACTGGTTTAACCAACCTGTGAGGTATTTTGCATGTCAACAAACATACATGGAACAGATTATGGTTATAGAATATATATATATATATATATATATATATATATATATATATATATATATATATTTAAATATGAATGTGATAAAGACTTTTCATTTAGCCTTTGCACTCACAGGTTTGTTGATATCACAAACAAATTCAAATCTGTGACTCCCTACATGTGGTTGGTTAAAGCATTGTCTGAGCCATTTGTTGCAGGTGAACCAGGAGTGGGAGCTTGCCTACACATGCAGCTCCTTCAACCTCCCTTTCCCCAACCCCTCCCTTCTCCCTGCTCCCCTCCCCTGCCACCAACTCCCCCCGTCACCTGGAGGTTCCACACACATGCCACCTCAGTTTATTCCCTGATTTTCTTACCGCTCACCCTGATTGGTTCTCCTACAGAGACTGCTCCGTATGGATCTGCCAGTGGCTGATGACAACACGGTCCCTTCAACTCAACTCTCATGGCGCCAGTTAGCACAGCACTGGACATCAAGATGCAAGCCAAGGGTGCAGAAAGGTTTGGAATCTCTCTTACTTCTGTTGATCCTGATTTTCCACGTTTTCTTCTCCTTTTCTTATTTCCCCCTTTGTGCAGCGCTGTCCTGCTATCTCACAATGCTGAACAGAAACCTTCAGCTCTTCCTGAAACTTCTCCTTCTGTAGCTTAAGTACAATATGCTTTCTATGGCAGTAGAACCCACGTGTTTAGCGTGTGAGGCTGATTTGAGATCCTGTCACTTCAGCTGAATTGCCTGTGTCACAGTTTTTAGTGCAGTTATGACTTGATCAGATCTGTGCCATGACCTTATATGCTGCCCCAACTTCTTCTGTTTGTCTTTGTTTTTTCATGTGTGTATGTCCTCTTATGCCTTTTGTATCCATCTGAATGGTTTGTGTGTGTATGAATAAACCTTTTTTATGTACATTCCTGTATCTGCATGTTGATGCGGCTGAATTTATATGTGCCCATATACTTGGGCATGGTGTGTATCTATCCGTGTGCATGTACCTGTGTGTGTGTGTGTGTGTGTGTGCGCACGCATGCGTGTTTGTTGAACTTGCCTAGGTGGTGTTGACAAGCACCAGATGGACGCAGAGCTGAGGAAAGAGATGATGGCGATCTGGCCAATCTTTCCCAGAAGACTCTTGATTTGCTGATTCACGCCACACAAGTGTAAGTTGCAGAGTGTGGGCGCAGGCACAGCAATGTGTGGATATGTAGCCACCATGTGCCACCCAGTGCTCAACGTTGTTTCTCTTGCATACACCAGAGGACCGCTTCTCTCCAGTCAGTCTTTCTCACTGCTCCACCCTCTCTGATACAGCTGGCACCTTAAGTCCCATCACGTACACACCAACATACCTTAAATCATATGTGAACAGAAAATGAAAAACAAACAGAGCACTGAAAAATGCACAGGCTGTATGGTAGAGGAACACAACCACACACACACACACACACACACACACACACACACACACACACACACACACACACACACACACAACTCTTGTTTTTCTTTCACCTAGAAACCACACTAGAATAGACCCAATACCAATCCCAGACCACAAAACTTCTCCATCTCTCAGTGCCTGAGATCAGAGGGTGTCTCACTATAGATCAACTCTCTATAGGCGTCTTTTCACTTAGGGGCAATCGACTGCATACACACTGAGTGGCTGTGTGACAGAGAGAATGCTGCATATTTTGAGTGTTATTATCCTGATAACAAATGCACAGGTGCTAATGCACTAGTTGCATAATAAAGTAGTTACTTTAGTTTGTGAAATGCATCAACGATGTGTGCTATCAAAATAATAGGAGCTAGAAATGTATTATCTGTTGTATTACATATGCAACCAAAGTCAAACAAGTTATTAAGGTGTAAATCCAAATGGCCACATATTTTATTTAATATATCATTTGTTTTATTTTTAATGACTTGGTTAAATTTGTGTTGATTATTGCAATCAGATGATTGCAGATTTCTGGAAACAATTGAGTTTTTGTTTAATCCAGTATATCACAATAAGATGCTTTGATTACAAGCGTTTATTTGTGAGAATAATTAAATGCTATGAAGTAATAAATATTAAAAAAAACAAAAAATCAATCTGTCTGTGAAAGACTATTTGCTCAGTGTTCGTGTTTGTAACAGTCCAAGTGTGTTTCTGTGTGTTTTGTGTGCATGCCTCACACTTTCAGTATCCACGGCTCAGGGTCCCATACCACTCGGGTCTAATCTTGCAGGGTAACTTGTCATTCTCTCAGCAGCAACAGACCTGACAGTGGGGAAAATCTATGCCGCCATGATGATCATGGAGTACTACCCGGCAGAGCAAGATCAGCGCTCACAAGGCTCGCCGTGATGAGCAGGTACTGCCCGTCTGAAGGAGTAAAAAACACTCGCGGCTCTACCTGCATCGACCTTTAAAGTCAAAGGCAGACTGACGCGCTAAATCAGAGCTGCAGGGCTGTAGTCCCTTTCATATAAGCCAGGGCTGTGACAACCAGGTGAACACATTAACGTAACAATTTAATGCGATCTCCTATCTCCTGTACAATTTCTGACAGCAAAACAGTGCTGCCATCTGCTGGGGACAGTTGTTACTTCTTTACCTTTACAGTAATTGTATTGGTATTAAACAAACATAAATCATGAAGTATACTTTTAATAAAATTCCAAATGTTAATTTAGTGGATGATTGATACCAACATTTTGGAGTCATTTAGCTGTTTGCAGGATTTGGTTGTCACAACCTCTGAGGTGCCCATGCCAATGGCAGCTATCAAAATGGCTCCTTTTGCTGAGTTCTCCTGTGTCAGCTGCTTGTAAAGATATCGTACCTCCTCACTCCCCTTCACCAATGCATGGAACCTTGAACTATTACATATGCATAACGGTATTGCTTCCCCTACCACCACAGTCAGGACACTGTCCATTGTTAATGGGAATAAGCAATGACCGCCCTCTACATTCATTTTGCTATAATAATCTTGGTGATTGAGATCATGCAGTAAGATGATATCAGAACTGAAATTTGATTTTGGTCCAGCAGGTTTATGCAGCCAGACTGGATCATAAACATTTGGAGAGAGCTACATGCTTCTAAGGACACACCACCTGATTTTTCATTACCGCGTGTTAAGCGTGTCAAACGATGAAAACCTCCCTCATCCTCTTTTGCTCTCATGTGCCACCACCAAAAATCCTCCTTGTACCAGTCCTCTTGCCCCATGATGCTCCACACTTTAGACAAAGTTGCTCTACTTGTTATACTTCTTTCATCCCTTCTTTACCCAACACATCTCAGTTCTGCCACAGTGTAGACTGCTGCCAGGGCAGCAGAAGTTTCATGATCCAAAAATGTAATTAGAGCAGATGACTGTCATAAGTATGCTTTGCATAATGTACTTTATTGGTACATTGTATTTAGTATTTTATAAGGAGGTTGCCACAGATTGAGGTTGAATAAATGTAGAGGAACAAAAAATCTTCTTCAAACTTCTTGTGGATGAATTATAAATGAATGTCAATGAGTCTTAGCATTTGTTCCATCATGCATTTCACCTGCTGTATGTTCCCCTCCACAGGATTGTTGCAATGATGTCCTCCATCCTCCTTTGAATGAGGCCCTTCTTTTATTGCTCCTTTTTGTCAACTCCGTGCGTGAAGGGAAGCAAGTCCTGTTTTCTTTTTTTTTTCTTCGTTATTTATATCAACATGGCCCAGCATTTAGATCATCAGCCATCTAAGATGACAACGGACACTAGGTAAACCTGGAATGATTACTGATCAGTTCCAAACTGAGTGGGTGAATCTTGCATCCTGATTGGACCTTATAAAGCACTCAAATTATTAGAGTCCTGCCTACAAGGTTGCCAGGTCCCAGAATGCACTAGTCTCCTGCTAGCTGCTGGACATCAGTTGCTCAAGAGTCTTCCCCACCCCATCTATTCTTTTACCATTATCTATTTTACCTTGCCTTGCTTCGGCGACAGCCCTCTCTACAGGCCCTCTGTTTCCTGCTCTGCCCCTTTTCCTTCATTTCCTGTCAGTCTGCCTGATAGCTGGCCTTGGCCATGTTGTATATCTCACACAGAATCGACCATTACTGTTTCAGCCCGTGGAGCCACCTTCCCCCGCCCAGGACGGGGGTCCGGGACTTAACAATGCACTCCCTCCACCTGAGACAACCGAGACTGTCAACAGCCTGTGAGTTGAATATTTGGCCGACATTTACAGGACATAGTTTGACATACCAGTTAAGAACATGTGTGTCTGTGACGTCTGTGTGTCACAGGCGATGGAGGAGGTCCCAGGAAAGCCATTCATGGGTGACCTTCGTGCTCAGGAGATGTCCCAGAAGGTCGGAAGCTGAGTCTGAGGACACTGAGGATGGCCTGGGGAAGCATGTCAACTCTCAGGTAGAAAGCTCATACACACACAAGCAGAACACACACTAACAGCACACACACACACACATTTTACAAATAAAAAACATCTTTGTTGCACACCAAGTCTGTGTGAACAAGCATTTTGATCCATTCAGCATTTTTACTTTCATGTCATTTGCTGCAAATGAACTTCCAAAGAACCATTGGGGATACTTAAATGGTAAAATGAACTATGATCTTCACACGACAGATTACAATTTCATCTCCATTGAAATCAGTGTCCCCCTTATTCATAACCCTAAAGAGGCATAAGGACATTAGGTTTGTGTTCTCATACGTTATAACCCAGGTTAAAATGGCTATACAGCAATGGATTGTTGATCAGGGCGTGACATGCTTCTTGCGTTATGTTTTACACACTCCGTTCCAGTTCAATCAGTATCATCAATACTGCTCTAATGCTTATATATTCTTCTTAAACACTTCATGTAATGTACTCTGAAACCACCATGGCACAAATGTAGACATCCCCATTACTGCCTTGTTGCTTTTATTATTTTTTATAGTAGGTCATTTCCTGCTATCTCTTTTACCTTGATTCTTCAGTTTGTTTGACACATAAGCTGTCTTTGATTAGTTCCATCCCTCAAACCTGTTTCTTCACACAACTTTCCTCCACTGTGCATTTCATTAAAGTCTACCTTGCCTCTGCCTTCAGAGTGCCTCATTTCTGTGTCCTCACACTGTTAAACCTCTCCTTGTGTGGAGCCTCCTGGAGGGTGCCTGTCAGGTCTCTGTGTCATTCAGGTCTGTAGTATATTAATCCATATCAGTCAACTTAGAGGTCTGGAGAAGTTTAAACTCAGTAGTTGGATAGAAGAGGGTGGCTTCATTTATAGTAGTTTGATGATAACCTACATGTTTCTATATACGAGAAAGATCAAATCATGAAGCACAACAACAGCAGGTAATATTAGACAACAAATACCATTACTGGAAAAACACCACCCAAACTCTAGAATGTACTGAGATGATAGACTGTAAGTCAATGAGCAGCAACAAGCGCTGCCAGTGGACAGTTTTTAGTCTTATAATTTTACTTTATTTAATGGTTTATTCGGTCTTTCTGTAGATTGATTTTAATTTACTTGACTAAATAGCTGCACGCACTCCATCCCAAGGCTAACCAAGATAAGGCCAACAGCTCCAGCTGCCGAATTCAGCTCCGCTTCAGATAAAACTTTTGCCTCATTTACTGCCTACTGTATGTGTCATACTAGGACAATATCGCCAGGATCAGTTGTAATTTTCCACATCTTTTGAAACTGCATGTGAGTTTTCCCTTTATTCACAACTGCTGTGGCTCACAATCTCCGCTCATGGCACAGATGCCAGGCTCCTTGAATTTGCTTGCAGCTCCATTTTCACAACAGCATATGCAAACATAAAATTTTTATTTTATTTGTTATACTCATTATCTTATCGTAAAAGTCCCAAACACTTTCGATTCCTTTGTTTTTCATTCATCGCACAACCCAAAAGTAAAACAACAAACAAAGAAAAAAAGTCCCTATTCACACACCCATTCACCAAATTCTCCCAGTGACTTCGCACACCTCTCTGAGACCCTCAGTTCTTTCTGCTTTCTTTGGATAATAAACTTTCCTACCTATCCCCTACTCCCTATCAGTTTTCATGGCAGCCGTCCACACCATCTCCTGCTCCTGCTCTGTTTACAGGCGGTAGAGATGAGAGAGATGGGACAGGATCAATTACTCGGATCTGAGCACTTTCCACCAATGAAGGCCATGGCAGGGCCAGCTTCATGCCCGCCTCCAGGCGACAACCAAGTGAGCAGCATTCTCACCTTTTTCCACCCCCATTTTCTCTGTACCTCATCTTCTTATGTTTAAGGATCATCTTCTCAAAGGTCTGACTTGTTGCTTATTTTATTGCTGTGGTTACTTTCGAATCCATGTTGGAGAAAGTTTATAGATATGCCACAATGACAAAAAAGCATACTATAAAGTAAATGTTTTATAAGGTCATTTTTATTTCACCAAAAGAGAAAAACTGGTCATAAAGATATCCGACATGACAATATTTCTGCCTAAAACATAGAAATGTTTTGCTGAAATATTGACCTCAAATTTAATTCAAAGGGCGTAGCAAGGCAAAGTCAGACTTTCTGCTCCTTTTTCTCTTCTACTACTGTTGTCTTCTTTTCTTCCTCATCCTGCCAAATGCATGGAGGTTTTAACCCCGTGGTTGTCCTGTTTCCATCTGACATATCATCCATTTTATATATTGTTTCATATCCCAGTATGAGTGCTCTGGTTGTCATGCACAGAACATGTTATAAATACAAATGTACACACACATGCACACACACAGGTAAAACACACACATAGTTTACACTTCTTTGCCTCCATTATTATCTCTTCTTTTGTAAAGACCAATTTTTTTGTTGTTGTTGTTGTTTTTACTAAACTGTCTCTTCCTTCCAAAGGTTTTGCCTGTGCTGAAGTCTGTTTGAATTTTGAGGGCTTTTTATTTTCCAACCAGGACCAAGGCAGCATGACACTGTGTGTTACAGATGTGTGTGTGTGTGTGTCGTGTTACAGGTGTGTGTGTCTGAGTGTGAGTGTGTGTGTTGTGTGCGTGTGTGTCTCAGTTTCTCTGTACCCTCACTGTCCTCTATTGCCCTGAAATTCCACACTGTTTCTGTCACTCCTGTTGTCCAACTGTAATTGTGTGTGTGTGTTTGTGACTATGCATATCCATTTGTATATATTTTGCTGATTGTTCTCATTGCTGTTGTGACAGTAGTGCCCGTTGAAGCGTTTTCATGGTGACCTTGTCCTGCTGTATAACCCTGTTTGGTGCCAACCACCCGCAGTGTCTGTGGTAGCGTGTTTCTCTTCCACCTTCCTGCTGGCACAGTGTCTAATCCCAGACTCTGTTTCTCTGTCCCTCCTTTTCTTTCTGTCTCTCTCCTTTCTTCACTGTGGCACATCATCTCTTTTTGGTTGACCCTCCACCCTAATATTCTTTGGTTTTTACTTGTACTTTCTTGTACCCCTTTTTCTCTTTCTTTGGTTGTCAATCCATCCCTGTCTCCCTTGCTTCTCTGTCCCTTCCGTCTTCTTCCCTGTCTGGTTCTGTGTGTGACCACCTTTGGTGTATTACAGCTGGCTCTGTGTGTGTGTTTGTGTGTGTCTTCTCTGTGTGCTCATACAGCAGCGAAGGAGAGAAACAGCATTAACCCAGTACCCTCAGTGTATACCCTGTCTTCCCTGTCTCGTCTCTCTCTTTCCTCTTTTTCTCTCCCTTTCACACTCTTTAAAACTTTTTCCCCTCATCTGTTATTGTCCTCATGTGTGTATCACTTGAGGGTTTATTTCAAATTTATAAGGACAGCTTTTTTTTTCTTTGGCATGAGTAGATTTGATGCCAGCCCAGCTTCAAACTGATCCCAGCATCCTTAGCTCCTTCTCTAACCTGCGGGTTTGGGTGGGCTGAACTCTGCCGTCACCTGTCATTCTCAACAGCCACACTGTCTGCGTGGCCTCTCTCTCTCTCTCTCTCTCTCTCTCTCTCTCTCTCTCTCTCTCTCTCTCTCTCTCTCTCTCTGTCTCTCTCGCTGCTGCTACCGGTGCTTTTGTGCTCCATGTCCTCATGCCTGTGTGCTCGTCTAATAATGTTGTCAATGTTTCCCAGTCTGTGTCCGAGTCTCCATTCACACCTGCCCACCTGCATGCAAGAAATTTGTTGAAATGTGTTTAAGTGGGGGTGTGTTTATGTTTATGTATGTGTGTGTGTGTGTGTGTGTGTGTGTGAGAGAGAGAGAGAGAGAGAGAGAGAGAGAGAGAGAGAGAGAGAGAGAGAGATGAGAGACAGAAAGAGGAATGTTTGGCTTATATATTTGTGAATGGATGTGTTGTTGGGATTCTCAGTGCTACTCCTATGAGGCCAGATAATCTGCTAATCTGTCAGCTGATTTGTCTAACTAGAAAAACTGACTCACTCAGCTCCCAAATGGATCTAGCACTGAAGTAGCCTGATATGGTTTACATGTCCAGGTCAGCAACTTGTGACACCATAGGCTCTGTCCTGCTGTCCCGCCTTGGAGCATGAGGCCTCACTGCAGAAAGAAGTTCTCATGTGGGTAGAGGACTCAGGACAAACCCCTATGTACCTGCATGGCTGGAGGAAAGCACGCTGAAACAGAGCAGAAATAGAGGAGTTTTGTGCAGCCTGGAATGTGCCATGTTCAGGTGTTCATGGGTGGTGAGGATGGAGGACAATTGCAAGTTGTACTGACCCTTCTATCCCATTTTACAAAGCAAGTTACAGACGCATGGAAGGCATTGCTGTTTGCCATCATCTCTTTTATTTTATTTATTTTTACTCCTTGTCTTATATACATTTTCCCCCTGTATCAGGGGTCGGCAATTACTGTCGTCTCAGCCCTGAGTGAGTTTTGCTTAATGCTGCAGTGGAGACATGCTGATTGTGGAGAATGAAAACAACATTTCTAAAGAAATGGAAATGTTTAATTTTGCCTTGTTTGTCAATACCAGGCTCTTTTGTCTCCTAAGCATCACAGCTTTTAATAAATAATAAAAACTTGCCATAAATATTTTCGGGTTAAATGCTTTTGAATTAAACATGTTTGATCCAAATAGGTAAGATCTAGTTTTTAATAATTAAAAAAAATGTTTTTATTAGCTGTCTGTTAACCTCACCTTAGTTAGTTGACTTTTTCAGCGTCCTTGTGCATGATTTTCAATATTACATGGGCAATAAAGATAAGTTGATTTCTATTTATACATGATTTATATATCGCTCCATCTATCTACTCTATTTACTTTTTGTGGGACCTAAATAATTGTGAAGGATGGCCAAATTTGGCCCATGGGCTGGTTTTTGCCGACCCCTGCCTTATAAACTGTACGCAGTGTCTATATTTTGAAATGGCATGATTGGGACATAATTACTAATGTGGGAGTGTATGATGGGATGGGACGGGATGCAGGAGGAAGGCGGGCGGGGTTTCATTTGAAAAAACAGACCCCATTCACACACATGCATAAATATACACACATGCCTCTTACTCCATAGATCACAGAAAACACCAGCTCAACACTCAAAAGAATCAAGGAATCCACTGCATCTTTTCCTCTTTCTCCCTCCCTGCTTTGGTGGTCTCTCTTTTTCTCTCTCAGACCATTAACGATAGCAGTCCCATGAAGCGCTCAGCCTCGTCACTGGGACATAGCAGGTCTGGACGTGGCCACAGAGACAAAGGAGGGATGGACGATTACAACATGGAGCGTGTACCTGAGGAGGGGAGAACTTCTAGACATGGACACCGGCGAAAAGACCGGGGCCATCGGGCATCAGAGAGGTCCCTCTGTCGCTACACGGAGGCTGACACAGGTGGACCACATACATAGTTGGATAGATGATGTATTAAGCAGTCACTCAAGGGATTGTTTAATATTTTCACTTTCTTACAAGATGTATGTTATTTTAATTTGCCTGTATCCGTGTGTTTATTATTCCACAAGAGATTAAGCACATTTGACACTTAGTTTTGTGTACTCATTAATTTTAATTGCTGTTAAACTGTGATGTCACATCATAGCAGTCTTTATTGTTTTCACTGCAATAATAACTCCAATAAACTCCACCATCAGGCCTGGGCACAGACCTCAGCACAACCACCCAGTCAGGCGACCTTACGTCCAAAGACAAGGATCGTGACAGAGATCGCGGACGGTCCAAAGACCGTAAGCACCACCACCACCATCACCACCACCATGGCTCTGTGGACAAGGAGCGCTATGTAGCAGAGAGGGGCGGCGAGTATGGACACAGGCACTCCCGCGACAGAGACCATGACAGGGAGAGGGAGAGAGAAAGGGACCGCCGCTGGTCACGATCACCCAGCGAGGGTCGCGAGTGTATGACACACAGACAGGTGGGCTTCTGGGTACTTGTGTGCATGTGGTGTGTAGTTTTGGAGCTTTGTAGTACAAAATACAGTGGCATTAACACATTTTAAGTGTTATGCTGAAAAATATAGTTTGGCAACTGGCAACTTTTTCTGCTAATAGCAACACTACTTTAATGCTGCAAGGTGTGGCATGTCTGATGTGGCTTTGTTATGATGCTACACTACATGATGCTGTTGCTTAGAGGTCGAGATGTGTTGTTGTCCTTAACAACACATCAAAATGGCAAAGATAGTATGGGCCATTTCTGTACATTCATATATATGTATGTTTGACTACATGCACACAAACCTATTCATTATTGTTGGTATATTCATGCAAATACAAGTAAATGTTTGTTAAATAAAGTCACTGTTATCACTGTTCCAACAACCAAACAAATATGCATAAAAATGTATATTTGAGTACCTGACCTGCCCCTATCTGAGAGACAGCCAATGTCCTCTCACGTTCCCCTCGCTACCTTTCCTTTTATGGCATCTTTTTCCAAACACATAACACACTTTTTACATTTTTAAAATGTACTAATGTGATGCACACCTTTCAGCCTTAAGCTTTGAATGTTTATGTTATAACTTGATATGTCTTGCAAAGGAAGAAAAATTAGGGATTACGTTTTGATAAAAAAAATAGATAAAGATAAAAATGTGATTTTTATCTTTTGTGTTCTAAAAAAAAAAAAATCAAACTCAACGTGTTGCACATACAGTATATCACACAGCTCACTCACAATAATTTAAAACCAAACACATTTTATGTATGTTTAGTCATCATATTTACCCTGTACCACATTTGTTGCTCCTGAAATCAACCCTTTACCCTTCTTTTCTCCTGTCGTCTTTTGTTTTCTTTCCTCTGCGTGACATGTTGCTTCTCTATGTATGGTGCTGTTTGGAATCTCATCTTTTTTATCCACATCCTCTGCTCTATTACTTTTTGATACCTTTCATTTCTGCCTTTCTCTTCTCCACTTCATGTACATTATGACTGGTGCTTTTATTCTTATTGTTGCTGTGGTTCTTGTTCTTGTCTTTTCTTGCTTTTCTATCTGGACTCTCTCACTTCCTTTTCTGCCTATCGATCTTGTATTCTTACTTTCTCTCTCTATTTGTTTTATACTCTATCTTTCCCATTCTCTATTCTACATGTTCTGTCGTTGAATTTGTGGTTCGTTCTTTTTATTTGCTTTATTTCACTTTTTGTGTAGGGCAGTAGTTCGGTCAGCGGAAGTCCCGTCCCCTCAACCTCGGGGACCAGTACGCCACGTCGAGGCCGTCGACAGTTGCCTCAGACCCCTGCAACACCCCGGCCCCATGTTACCTACTCCCCTGTAGTCCGTAAGGCCATGCCCACACCACCTGGGGGGCCACAGGGCCGAACCCCAGCCCCCCGCCGCTTTTCTCCTGAGCCACCCCAAGGCCAGGGCCCTCCCCCGGCTGGGCTCCCATTGGCCCACCATGGCACACCCCGCCAGGGTCATCATCCCCCGGCTCGCTGGGGAGACACAGGTGGAGGAGGCGGCTCCATGGAAGGGGATGGCTGCTTCTACAACCAGGAGTACCAGGACTATGAGCCCCACCATGAACCACCTGCCTATGAGCAGAGCCCCATGCAGGGTGGCAACCCCCACCCCCATGCCTTGGCCAACCACCCACTGCCGCCTCCTCCACAGCCACAGCCACATAACCCCCATCCCCTCCCTCCACCCCAGCCACACCCTGTAAACAACCCCCACCCTCATCCACAGCCCAGTCGCACCTCACCTAGGACTGCCCACCATGCGCCCCCGCCCACCACCGCCCTGACTGGGCCTGTACAGGGCCAGATGCAGCCTGCTGCCCAGCGCCGCCTACCCAATGGCTACCGCTCTTCATCACCTTCCACACATCTCCATGGACCCCCACATACTGGACCTCACAAGGTCCCCCCTCCAGCTGGGCATCCCAGGGGTCCCCGCAAGGGCCTGCATGAACCCTACAGCGAGACGGAGGACGACGACTGGTGCTAGCCTCTGGGGATGGGGGAGGGGTGTAAGGAGGAAAAAGAATTTATAGATGGACCGAAAGATGACGATAGGAAGCTCTGAGCGAGAGCACTGACTGCCAAGGGAAACCATGATTCTTTCTTTCTCGTCTGTTCAGTTTTTTCCTCTCCTCCACCGCTTGGCATGTCCCAGGGACGGTGGGCTAGATGAAGGGACAGGTATCAGGAAGAACGGATGAAGCAAGAATGCTGAGGCAGGATCTGGAGTAAGAAGTGGTGTAGGAGGAGGTAACAAACCACCTCCATGTTCTGCTTGCATTGTTGTTGCATTCATCTCTTGATGCCAAATAAGACCAACCTCAAACTGCAGTTTTTAAGGATGCAAGCAGGAGGGGTGATGGACACTAGTCTTTGTGTGTCTTAAATTATGCCTCTGGCAATGAGCTACAGCCACTTACAAGATGTCAAGAGTTGCGACTCGACAAAAGACACTTTAACAGTCAGAGACAAAAGAACGACCACTGTTTTGTTTTGTTTTATTTTTTTGCTTCTTAAAGCTAACTTCACTTAAGTTAGCTACAAAAAGAATCAAATCCAACCCTCCCAGCCACCAGTTGAATATTGATGAGTTTTATCATCTGTGTTTTTAAATAAGAACAAAACTGACAATGAGACCTCCACCTGTATGAGGTGAGATGGCTAAGTGGGTGGGAGAGTTGGGGAGTGTTGCACGGGGTTGACAAGTCCTTCGATCAAAATCTAGAGGACAGGATGGGTGTGTTAGGGATGTTTACCCCTGTCCGCTGGAGAACACCCTCCTCAAACAAACAAACAATTTAACCAACCTCAACCTATGACCTATGAAGGAAGAAAAACAAAAAAAAAGTGGAGGTGGGTTTCAGAAACAAAAAGAAAAAACAAACCAATAACTGTTTTCTGCAGTATTTCTTCTATTCCTGCTTCTTCTTCCTCCTTCTCTTCTACTTCTTCAAAACATTGAAGCTTGAATCTTCTGTTGCACCCCACACAGCTTCGTTTTTTAGACTTGCGGAGTTGTACACCCTGTGGAATCCTGCATGAATGATACAAAAAATAATAATAATAGCAACAATGAGAATCTACTGTATGCGGGGGGAAAACTTTACTTGGTCATTTCTGTTGTGGTCTTTGGGGTTTCTCTCTTTTTAGTAAAAACACCTTTCTATTTCTCTTTCTCTCTCTCCTCTGTATGACATTCCTCTCTCTGTACCTTCATTGACACTAAAATCAAGTCACAGAAGGCTATAGGGAGATTGCATAGTTACTGTCTCTTTATCTAGAAGGAACAAAATGATTACTTTTTGCTTGCCTGTCTGTATGTTATGTACCAGATGCCTGCCACTGATACAGTTGGAATTGCACATATTATTTGTGGAAGTAACCTTTTGTAACTAAAGAAAATAATCCTAAAATGATATAGTGGGAAGCAGGGTAAAGCGGGTGAAAGATGTGGTGTCTATACTGGTGAATGAACAAGTCCGACAAATCAGTAACATCTCAAAGTCTTCCAGGGTTTGGGGTTAAAACAGAGACACCAGAGAGAAAGAGACCAATAGAAAATTGGAGAAAGGAGAGAAACTCTTCATCTTTGTTTTCGTTGTTATTGACCGTAATAATGGATAAACAAATAATATAATAACTTATAATGATCATGATGATCGTGATAATGAGACAGATTGTCCATGTATGGTCTTATATTCTGTTATGTATGTTTATTTTATTTTGAGCCCAGCTAATCATTTTTCCAACCCTGAGGTGGAGCTCTAACCCACAGTTGCATTGTGGGAGAATGAGTCTGAAGGTGGGCAAATGTGAGTCAAAGCTAAAGACTATACAGAATTTAGACAGTGGGTGAGTTTGACTGAAATTTGATTGGTTAAAAATTGGTCAAACAAAGCAGTTCCTGACAGGCTTCTGCACTGAAATAGATGAATCTCCTGCAGATGCTAAAGCGAGTTCCACCACCACTTGTGACCTTTGGGTGGCGCTGTATGACAAACAGTGTCCCTCGAGTTTTTGTACCTTTCCCTTTACTTCACTTCTGATGCAGAGTTGTTATACAGTATCAGTGCACCAAGAATACAGTTTAACTCATTTTCTCACTGGTAGACCACCTCGTCTGTGTTCACCACATGTAAACACAGGCGACTGAAGTCGCATAGCTCAGATGGGTTGGAGAAAAGATGTCTGGGCCTTGTCATGGTCCTGAAAAACATCTATGTTCTGTGTGCATCACTCCTATATACCTTTAATTTCTTTCTGTGTGTTTCTCTGTGTGCCTCAAACTAACACTCGTCACTAACGCACACCACTGTCAGCCCCAACATTATTATTATTATTATTTAATCTATCTGACCTACATTTTTACCTGGAGGCCTATCACATGTTGACCAGAGAATGCACCGAAAAAATTGAAAAGATAAAAAAACTGCCTATTAGTGTCTTTCCAACCTCAGTGGAATGTCACAGACAAGTATTTTTTCACATCACTACACTTTAAATCAGAAAGCACACTAGGTATGTAGCTCCTGGTTGTGGTGTGTGTGTGACTGGGTTTTTGAGTGTGTGTGTGTGTGTGTGTGTGTGTGTGTGTGTGTGTGTGTGTGTGTGTGCGTGTACATGAATGAGTTTGAGTGTTTCTGATAGATTTTGGTGTTATGTTTTTGTGCTTGCTTTGCTTTCTATTATTTGTCTCCAGAAATTGTTTGAAACTTTAAGATGTTTTAGTCAAATCATTGTAAACAAACTTCGACTTTGTGTGTGTGCGTGTCTGTGTGCGTGTGTGTGTGTATATGATGTCAGTAACCCCCTGAATGAAACATGCAAAGCCCCAAACATTCACCATCCATCTTTGTGTCTATGCTGCAGTGAAATCCACTAACACGCTGATTAACCACACAAAGTCTTCAAAAAGCAATGTAAAGCCGCTACTGAGAAAAAAAAAAGAGTTTTTTTTAAGTACAAAAGATTAAAAAAAAGGAAAAAATATCTAGTTCCAGAAATGCATGTGCTATGTGCATGCCACACCGTGGGTTAACAGTCATCTTCAGGACATAAAAGAAAAAGCAGATTAATGAATTCAGAGGAATAAAAAAAAAAAGATATATAAATAGATAGATGTTTTTAAAAAGCAACGTTTCCTTTTTTCCTTCTATTTTTGAGAACAAAAAAGGTTAAAAATTACAAAAAAAAAGTGTCTAAAGAATAAAAACACAAAAGAGACTTTGGTGAGAGTCAGTCTCGTTTGTTTTCTTCTGTTTCATGGGATTGAGGCACAACACAACCATGTTCAGGACACCACGAAAAGAACTGTTTTTAATGGAAAAAAATAATAGTATATACAAAGAAAAGAAAGTACAGTTCATACGATGGTGTATTCTCTCTTCTACTTTTTGTGGGGGTCAGGGGGTGCAGGAGCAAGCCAAATCTGATGATGTACTCATTATAACTGGCTGTGGAACCTTTGATCTCTCACTCACTCCCTCTCTCTCTCTCTCTCTCTCTCTCTCTCTCTCTCTAACTCTGTCTCTCTCACACTCTTATCTGTTGCACTCTCAACCTGTCTCACCGCTATTTCTACCAGTGCATTTTGTAATTCCAAAAAGAACTCTTCCTAAAGAATAAAATCCAGAGAGAATGCACACCGCTTTGCCTCATTTCTTGTCCATGTTATTGCTTTAGCCTTTTTAACTGTGAGGATGTGTCTTGTGGGTGTGTATGGCTCATATTTTGGTTTAAAGGCCCAGTGTGTAAGATTTAGGGAGCCGTATTTACAGATTATCATATGCATAACTATATTTTCATTAGTGTATAGTGTTACCTTAGAATAGCCATGTTGAACTTCCGTTTTCTATAGTAGCTCGGAACAGACAATAAACAAACAAACGCTGGCTCTAGATAGGGTCTTTCGCATTTTAGCGGCCATAGTTTCTCCTTCCTGGAGAGGGTGAAATGGGGGGGTTGCAGTCAGCAACTACACCGCCAGATGTCATTAACTCCTACACACTGATCCTTTAAAGGTGCCTCGTGGAATTTTCTTGTAAACAAACAAAAGTTATGTTTACATGTAGCACTATTCACCAAAATGCAATGTATGAATCATTGAGTTCCAACAAACATGTTGAATGTATTTCCTTCTTCACAAAACATTTGCAAACCTATTTTGTTTTATTTTATTTATTTTTACATTTAAACCATGGCATTGTTTCTCTCCATATTTACGAGCTTACATTCTTCTTCTCTGTCTTTGCTGGCACATTGCTGCGTTTCTTGCATTACTCCCACCCATGTCGATCAGTGGAATAGTGAGAAAGTATTGGCAGGAAAACAAAACGCGGACCCACCAATTCAAAAATCAGATTAACTTCTTAAAGCTACATTGATTTGTTTTTGTTTTTGTTTGTTGGCCACCTTAGGGCAGTAGAACAAGCTGTAAACACAACAACGTATTATTACCTTTTTAAGTTGTTGTGGTGCAGAGCTGATGTATCAAGCAGAGACAGAGCAGCATTAATGTTCATTTGGAGTTGTTTTCCAGCTGGAAAATGTAACACCAATATTCAGTCTCTCTTAGCCCTGTTCCACCACCTCCTGGTGGAAGTATCTCTGCCATTTCGTGCTGTACAGGTGGTGTCCAGCAGGTTTTTCAGAGCTTTTTCTTTTTCTTTTTTACTGAAAATAGCTGCCTGCTGCAGCAAGGTACAGGATTGATGAGAGTGGTGGGACTAAACTAAACATTTGAAGGGTGCAAACCATGAGCAGTCATGTGCTAAAAACACTCTGTAGACCTGAAAGGAAGTGCAGAGTCGGGTGATAATTCTCTGTTGGTCAATCACTACTGAGCTACATTATTCACATAACACATATTTGATCTGTCATAAGTAGAAAAAAAATAATTAAGTTTTAGTTCTAATGGGCTGATGAAGGTATGGTGATCTAAATGACACCAGTTGCTCTGAGTGAACTCCATATAAATTACAATTCCTTTTTAAATCTGTTTCTCTAGTGTTTGAGTTTTAGTAGGTTTGAAAAAAAAAGGCTGATAGAAAATGCTTAGTCATGCAGAGGACATATACGTGTCAGCACATTCATACACAATGAGTATATGTGGGAGAGAAAGCAAGAAGGAAGAGAGGAAACAAGTGTAATGAAAGTGAATGCAGTAATCAGGACAGAGTTACACAAGAAGACGAATGTGTGTGTTTGTATCATGTGGATGACGTGAGTATTTTCACAGGCATGTCAGGACAGTTCCGGCCAGCCCTCCCAGCACTGTGTACACAGACAGGGTGCTCTGGTTTCAGCCGGAAGAATAAGTAGCACAGTTGGGGCCTCATGGGGCTCGCACAGGCACTTCCCCCCACATTCCTTCTTCTGTTTTCCTGGGTTAACCCCTTCCCCCTCCAACAGTGGTGAATCCTGATGCACTACCCACATAGTCTGTGTAGGACATTGCAATCCATCCTAATTTAGTTTAAAAGTAAATAAAAGCTTGATTTTATTTAGTATTATTAGGGTGAAACAAACAAACAAAACAAATTTGGTTACAGCTGACCGCTGCTGTGACTAAAAATCAGTGAGTCGCTGCTTCAGATTCTTTTCTACCTAAATTAAAATCAGTAATCGCCTTATATTTACTCAGTTTTTCAAAGAATCACTGAACACACTTCTGTAAGCTTTAATCCATAAATTATTTAATGTTTAACCAAACCTCTTGCACCCTTCTTGCTGTATCTTAACCAATGACTGTCTTTAATTTATTCGTGCCACAGTAAAACACTTATTGAAGAACCAGTGGGCCCTGATTGTTCTTGGATCTATGGCCAGTCAATAGCTTTAGCCCCCACCCCCTCAACTCTTTGGACCACAATCTCCTGAATTGTCCCTGCTTTTGTTGTGCTAATCAGTGTGGGAGAGTGTGAAGTTGCGGGGGGAGGAGGCAAAACTTCTTCACACCCAAACCAGTTTCCTGTCACACACACACACACACACACACACACACCTCTTTCACACTGCTTTCTTGCACCAAAAACAAATCTACCACACATCTGGCCCTCTCTAGGTTACACCTCCTTATTATAAACAGCACACCACTCCAAATTACGTAGAAAAAATGTTTAATAAATACTGAGGTAGTTGTAGTCATTGAATGTTTTACAATTGAATTCACCATCAACACATTTTCCAACTTCTTTCAGCATTTTCAGCAACACACAATACATTTGCTGATCATTTTCAACAAGCTGACTTCAACAGACTTGTACATGTTCACAAAGGCAGATCAAGGCCTCATCGAGATCAACCAGTTCCTTTAGTTCCGCCTTTGGCCAGCTCAAATCAGTCCTTGTAGTGAGCCGAGGCCAACAATTGGGCCAAAAGTCACCGGCACTACTACGCACCAACTTGGACTGCTTCCGTGATTCCCGTAACATGCCCCGGCTTGTTCAGAGTCATGTCTGGGACACACTATCCCATGTGGCTGTAAGGCGCGTTCCGGCTCCCGTGTCGTGTCGAAAAGTTTATACCCTTTAATGTGCGCAGGGTTTCAACACGCTGCGATGGCTCTCTGTAGAGGCATGGGGGTTGGGGGTGCCCCCAGTTCGCTGCTGCAGTTCACATAGTCCATCAACACTGAATTTACAATGAGCTGTTGAGGACAGGTTCCCTGTTCAAGTTTAGCTTTCTTGCACGGTAGAAAGTCCGGCTCCACGGCCGCTTTACCCCGCCTTTTCCTCGAATGCTGCACCGGGCCACCCGGGCACACATTCTCCTTGTTTTGCGCGTTGGTGCGCGCTTGTGCGTCGAGGTGCAGCTCTGTGGGGGAACCTTCGACCTCCTCTTGGGGTAAAGTCCGAGGCGAAGAGGGAACCTGAAGGTCCGACTGAGCTCCATTAGGTCCTGTGGTTATTTCACTCGAACGCTGTTGTTGTTGTTGTTGTTCACATCCTGATGCAACACTTTCTGTCGGCGCCTGGGCCGCATGGTACATGTCCCGGGCGGATTTCATCACCAGTGTCAGGAGGAGACTCCGGTGGAGACGGAGACCCCCTCGCTGGGCTCGGGAGCTGTACAGTTTCCCCAAAGCCACGACCATGATCCTCTTGGCCTCAGCGCTGACCTCCATGTCACAGCTTGTTTTGAAACTAATCCAGGAAAAACAACCAGCGGTTCAGCTCTGTGGGTTCAGTCTCTCCCCTTTGACTTCACACAGGAACTACGCAGAGCAGTCCGCGTGCAGGACTAGCAATTATCACCTCGTTGACGTCACATACTCAGCGTCATACGAAAGAGCTCCGCCCACCGGTCGCATACCCGGTCTGCTATCTCAAACAGGCCTGCAACAACTGGTGCGAGCAGCTGTGGCTATTTTAATCTGCCGATATGAAGATAGGACTGTTGATACAGAATACAATGAAGACGTAACCTAACTGTGCGGTAAAAGCGGGTACAAATGACTCATATCTGGTGATGTGACAACCTGTACAACAATAATAATCTGGTTTGTTTGACATCAAATTCTACCACAAAGGCTGGAAACAGGAGACACACTTAAAGTTAACATTACTGTTCCAAAGATAAATATGTGTATATAACGTGAAAAAATAGTCGTTTGTGGTGGCTTATTTCTTTAATAACAGCTGCTGGATTGCTGGATGGAGACTTATAAAATGCCATCCAGGACACTCTCTGAAGCATTATTACATTTTGTGAGCATACATAAGAGCAATGCGTTATCGAAATTTATCTAGCTGTTTTATTTTTGCTGTGTTTCATCAGCTTATTCCTTTTAGAAAATGACTTCGACCTACCTGTAAGACAAATTTCTAGTTTTTAGGTTTTACTAGAACAGGTTGCGACACGCAGACAGCTTAGGACTTTAGACTTTGCCCCTACTTTACAGTGGTTTTCCAAAGTTAGGTCAGATGTTGACCAAGGTTGTTTGTTAGATTTAGCTCACCTAAATGATGTTCCATCACCGGTGACCCAAAAAATTAATTTGGGTTCAGGCTACCATGTGAGCTTTTACATTCAAACTCTGCAGCTTTAAAGGGGGGTCTGATTGAATCAGCCTGTCACATCCAAGTTATTTGTTTTACTAACATGCAAAGGATGTCTGTTATCTTGTCAGAATACTGCCAAACATTCAAACGTCTTTTAAAGTGCATTAAACACTCTGATCCCTATGGGAAGTAATCTCAAATAGGCACGCAATGAACCCGAATTTCAAATAGCTGCATGTTAAATTTAATAAAAATTAAATTTAAAATAAAAAATAGTTCGATTTGAAATGTTTTTGGACAAGATAATGAACACATTCTATCTTTACCACAGTGCATTTATCTGATTAGCAAAATCTGTGGCAGGAAAAGTCTGATCTGTGAAAGATATTTCTGTCTGTGTTTAGTCTTCCTCACTCCAGGAATGAACACCATGCCACTGCTCCTAGTTGTCTGGAAGCCTTTAACAGTCTCTGAGCTCCAGTCTCACCCATCCCCCCCAGTGTGTTGCTTCCCTTTGAAGGAAAAAACAAAAGCATGGGTGGAGGTTAACAGACAGATGCCCATATTAAGCACATCCTGCTCCTGTGTCACATGCAGAGGAAAACCCATGACGCAAGTGGAAGCCCTATTTCCTGCAGCCATTTAAAGTAACAGCAGTGAAGGTTGCGTCAGGGCTTGTTACTTCCCTCAGCCCATATTTGGGCAATGGAATCCATTCTAGTTGGTATCAAGATCAAAAACTGCATAGTAATATATATATACTAAATTTAGCTTGAACAGGCTACACTAAATATGACATCAACATGACTACATAATACTATACATTTTGCTCTCGAGTGTCTGTCTGAATGAGTTTAATTCTTAGAGAGAAAGAGAGAGACAGAGAGACTTTCTCCCCAGCAGCCATGTATTTCCAGAAGAATTTGTGGTATGCAGGTGATTGTCTCTGATGTGGCTGTAGTTCAACACAGCTTCATTTGCAGAGGATGACGGGTCATGTTTGCATTCTTTAAACATGCTGTAAATGTCATACAAGTTATACTTGTATATGTGGTAGGAATGCATCTAAATCAGTAGGCGCCATATGAAAGGAAATTTAAAAAAGCAAGTAAATGCACTACAATGCGTCACCTTTTTAGTTGATTAGTTGCTTCTCTAAAAGACACGATCTGGTTCTGTTATAGTGACCAATAACATCGGCAGAGATATCATATTTTGTCTTAACCTCCTACTGATGTTTTTAAAGTCAGCACAGTTCATAGTGAAGTTTGAAGTCATCAGCAGTGGTGAAGGAAAAGTTTTGTGCAGCTACAACATTTCAGTCCAGTAATAGAACAAAGAGTGCCCCCCTGTGCTCACATTGTGGAATTGAAGCAAATTTGTAGAACCTGGGTCCTAGTAAAGAGCTACGATAGATAGATAGATAGATAGATAGATAGATAGATAGATAGATAGATAGATAGATAGATAGATAGATAGATAGATGTTGATATCAAAATATAGATTTATGCAGATTTAAAGTACACAGTAAAAGTCGTTCTCAAAGCTGCTTCCTTGGTTACACTTTTAACTGAGCTGACAAAACAGTAGATACAGTTGTATTGCCAGCCTTTCAACACAAGGTGGTGCACTAACAAGGGAAATTGAAAAGTAACTTTATTCTGCTCTGAGATATGCAGCGCCCTGTGTGTACTTTGGAGACAAAGTGAAGGTTTGAGGAGGTCATCCATGCAAAGAAAATCAAAAGGTCTATGTTCATAAGATTACAGTGTATCATTCTGAATGTGTTGATCTAGTCACATTTACATAATAATGTTGTCATTTGTAAGGAGTTAATTATTGCTGATCATTTTCAGCTGAACCACTATAGCCTCAGGGCTACAGGCCTGGTGTTATATACGGTATTATTATAGCTTTTTAAAGTTCTCCAGTCGCCACAGATTTGCTGCAGTTCCACAATGTGACCACAGGTGGGCACTCCTCAATGTATCATTGGACCGACATGTTTTCACAGCTCTTTAAAGTTAACCAAATACAAGTTTGCCTCCACTGTACTGATTTTTAAAACATCAGTAGGAGGTAAGGAAGAGTTCTTTAATGTCTTTTGAGATGTTATTGGTCACTATAACAAAACTAGATGGTGTCTTTAAGAAAGGAAACTAATCAACTAAAAATAGTGATACTTGATTGTGAATTATTTGTCATTCTCAGCAGAAGAATTTTATTTAGCTTTTTTAAAACTTCCTGTCACATGGTGTCTACTGTTCCTGTTCTTGATGCATTCCTATATTTTTCCTACCTTGCAGCATATTTAAAAACAAATCTAACCTAGGTCTGTCGTCCTCTGCAACTAATGTTTTGTGCAGCCACATATGGGAACAATCTCCTTCTCTGTGTTTGTTTTTTTTCTCCACTGCATCTCAATTTTTTCTATACCCATGCAAAATCTTTCAGCTTTTACAGCTACCTGTGCTCCACACCTCAGGAACTGTGTAACATCACCTTTACTGTAGTAAATTCATTTCCACCATATTATATTTCTATTACCATAAGAAGATATTAATCACAATCTTTCTACTAAGGAGCAGTGAAACATCACAACAAGAAAACAGATAATACCCAGATAATACATTACTGGGGTCATATTTCAAGATACTGCCTTTTAGTTCTGCCTTGGTTTTCAAATTTAGTTTTGTAACCCATTAAATAATTGTTTTTCTTCACCAGCTATATGCTATTTTATCTGTTAAAACCATAAATTAAATGTAAGTAAGAATAAATCATCCTGAAAGAGACTACAAATCAAATTGACTTACATTACATTTTGACTTACATTATTTATACAGAGTTAATTGGTTCAGTGTTGGTATCAAAATATAGATTAATGCAGGTTTCAGTTAAAGCCATCCTCAAAGCTGCTTCCTCAGTCACACATAGTAAACTGAGCTGGCAACATAGTGAATATATTAAGTTATATAGTTGTCTTTCAACACAGGGTGGTGCACTAACAAGGGAAATTTAAAAGATAACTTGATTCTGCTCTGAGCTATGCAGCGTGTTGTGTCTGCTTTGGAGACAAAGTGAAGGTTTGAGTAGGTCATACATGCAAAGAAAATGGAGTGCCAACGGTTTATCTCATACAGAATCCATGTTCAGAAGATTACAGTGCATCATTCTCAATTTGTTACATGATATTGTGGTCTGACTGAATTGAATTTCCTAGATGATTATTTTCAGCTAAAAATATACCCTAAAATCCCCTGGTGCAAGGATACTGCTGAGAACGACTTTAGTAATTATTTATTTTAGAATGGGTCTTCACTTGGAGGAAAGGTGATTTTAAGCCAACATAAAGTCTTATTTCACAGTCTTTGTATAAAGTTGAGTTGTGTCATTTTTGTCTCAAGTATGATGGGTGGCTTTGTTTTCAAGTAAATTACAGTATGTCAAGTCTGAAAGCAAAACCATAGCCAAATGAAGGCGGAAGCAACTGTGTGAGATGATATGTTTGCGAAGCATGAACAAAACTGTTCATACATAGCAGAACTCCAGGTGTGAGTACTGAAGTGTACATAAAGAGGAACCTTCAAGAATGAGAGTACATGCGTGAACTTCAGAATTTATTTGATTAAGAATGACTAGTTTTCTATGAGTTCACTTTATTTCAGTGTCATATAAAAAACCCCAAATGAACATGAAGATGCAGTTTTAGCTGAGCTCTTACAGTCCTATCATTATGTTTGCTCACATCCCAACTCAATGTTTGAGGTCTGTATTAAAAACAACCAGTAAAAAAGGAGCCAGAAAGAAATTGTTACAAATCTTTTATTAAGATATTCATTATTTAATCCATTTTGACATTTTCTCTATGATTTGTATTTATTTATTTTACAGTTGTTAATGTGCAATTACCTTTGATAATGTTGGGTCACAGTTACAGGGCTTTCACAAAGTTATTGGCACTTGGAACACAGAAAGAATAGGATGAGCAGTACAGGATGTCCACTGGCGCTACAGGGTTACAGAGGGCAAGGAGCAGGGGCAAAGACATGGGCAGACCAATTACTGCACAGGTTGTGAAGAAGCGCTGTTTCTGGGTAAATATATACCTCATGCTGCGAGTGCACAACAAACAATCTGACCTCTATGTGTGCGTCTATATATAATATACAGTATTTATCTATACATGTGTATAATCATATTTATATATGTACTGTTTAGTGACAAAAGGTTCCCCATGCCGTGCCACACCTTATCCATTCAAGTGTGTAGGTCTACATGTTTTGTGAAGTGTAAACACATACGTTGAAAAGTACAGAAATTACAATTTGCTCAAAGTGTACTGAAAAAAAAAAAGCATGACAGTTTTCTATTCTCAAATGCAGACAAAGGAAAACATGCTCACACACCTACTGTACATAAGCACTGTGAAAGTAGGTTGTGACTTTTTGAACATTTACTGGAGTTGCCCTAAAAGCTGACTATAGGTAAAACCCCTGACATGTACTGTAATCACAGTTACTTCACTTGTTAAGCTCATTACAAACACAGGCCCTAAACCAGTGTTTCTGGGCTGGGCTCATGAGGTGCAACAGTATGATATTTTCACTGGGTTAGTGGTGCAAAGTGGACATTTTGGGATTTAGGTTGAGTTGCTGTGGGTGAAAGCTGGAAAAAAAATGGCTTCCTTAGAATCAACGCTGATTCACTGGTGATATTTCAGTTCTTGTAAGTGAGTCAGAATGGAGTACAAGTCATTCAGTAGGTCAGTGTTGCATGGTTACTGTAAGAAACTCATATAAGCCCTTGTTGTTTTTAAAGCTTCTTTTTTGTTTTCATATGTTTTTTTTTTAATGGGAGACTCTTTTCTAAGCACGTCAGTGGCTATCATTATACTCTGGTTTTACTAATACCTCTGTGAAGGACACAATCTACAACTATAATACCTGTAATAGTGGAACTAAATTCAACTTTTGAACAGTAATTTGTCTGCTGTCTTACCTGGTTTCATTTCTCTAAGCTAGAACTCTGACTGATTTAGTAGACATGCTAAATGAGATATTAAAAGAAATGACACAGAGGTCCTCATGTTGGGACTTGAACAAATGCGCCTTGGTACGTTAACTCTGGTAATATAGTGGATCATTTGTATATATATTTCAAATCTGAAATAGCAGGTTTTCTGTATAACATCATATGATAAACTCTTTAAGGGATTATGCTAACATAAATACACCTGGCAGAGGCTAACTTAAGTACTGTGATAATTAAAACATTTTTGGGTTGGAAACATGACAATTTGATTTGAGTTGTGTTGAACTTATGTAAACTCTGCCGAGTTAAAAGCCACTAAGCAAATTAAACATACATATTGCAATTCAGATTTAACCTAAAACCACTGCTTTGCCTCTCTCTGAAACACATGAATAAACTTGTGGGGGTGAAACATGACACCAGCTGCATGAAAGACAGGAAGCACAACAGTCTTCAAAGATACTGGAGAGGTAAGTGGGGGAGGGGTGCCCATGTGGCATCTACAGTCAAATGCAAAGCGTACTGAGGTTTTGTTGTCATTACCCGGAATACTTAAAAGTTACTGCATTTCTGTTCTGTCCATAGACCCTCAAGTCAAACCATTTAAGTAAACATGTCCATATAATTTTAATCAATAACGAAAATAGGTTGAGCTTAATCTTCATGCCTCTAGTTATTTTTGCAATAAGATTGACTCGACTGCCTCGAATAAGAAGCATTAACTCCTTCCCTGTTTTCATGCTGTACCTGTCTTCAGAAAAAAAAAATAGAACCTTCTTAAAAAAGCCTTTCCAGAAGGAGAAAGTAATCAGTTGTCTGTGAGAGCATTTCAGGTTAAGAACACATTCTTTAGTTATACCCAGACTACCTGCAACAGGAATAATAAATCCCCTGTAATGACCTGTGAGCTACAGGCCAACATGCATTCAAAAAGCTTCCAAACACAAACCTTCACATAAAAAAAAGGTCAGTTGTTTGATTATTTCATATTCAGATGCCTCCAGCAACAGAAAGGAAGAACACTTGGGATTTAACTCAACTTAACAGTCTTCTTGATTATTTACAGTAGGAGTTTGTGCCACTTCTAAACTAGAAACAAGGCAGACATGGAAAAAAAAGACAAATTCCACCTACACAGGGGTTCAGATGCTACACAACATTTCTCAAAAAGGTGCATGAACCACTGGTTCTTCTCATTAAGGTGCAGAAACCTCCACTCTATCTCTCATGGAAGGTGCAAAATTAAAGAGGTGGTACATTAGATACATGAATAAACTACATACCAATAGAGACAGCCATGCAATACACACTCCCCTTTTCCACCAAAGAACACACATGGATAGTACCATAAAATCTATTTGCTTCAAGAAATATTGCCTCCTCATGACATCACTGTACCCACCAGGCTTTTGCTGATTGATTTCAATTAAAAGGCACGTTCCAATATTCAATAACTATATTCCTGTGACTTTTGCATTTGCGCAAATGTCAGCAGTTTTCTTCTTTTCAGTAATTTCCATACAAAGAAGAAACTAGCTGAGTTGTTGAATCAATATTACATTTATATTTGTAAGTCATCTTCAAAATTGTGGGCCAATGTTTTATGGAAGGAGGCAAACGTTGCAGGTTTACAACCTAACAAGAAATGGTTATCATAGACAACAGTCAAGCCAGCTGAATCAGTCTTATTATTCCTTTTAAGCTTGTGAAGATGAAATGCTTCAAATTTAGCAGTTCAACTGCTCATTCCATCACTCTGCACTGTCAAATAAAGATAAAAATAAATGACTATGGGTCCTATGATAAGACTGCTTTATTATACTCCTTTTTTCTGCAAAAATATCAATTTTCCTTATTTGACAAGACCTCTTTCAATAAAACATGAAGATAGAGATTTTAAAACAATCCCTCTCACTCTTTTTGCTCACACCATTCTAGGCATGGGCATTGTATAAATATAGTTTAAACTCTAAAAATATGACCATCTTTGATTACCTGTTGCCCTTAAATTTTCTTTACAATCATCTCAGTAAAAAGCTTTCCCCTTCGCTCTGGGTTACTTTTCAGTTTTTAGACAGAGAAACATGCTAAAAATTCAGAAAACAGAAAGATGAGATATACTTCTATAAGACACTGCACAGTGAAACACTCATGTGAAATTGTCTGGTCTCAAGAAAGTTGATGTGGGGTGAAGAATACTTGCAAGGTGATGAGTGGAAGGTACAAAGGGAGGAAGAACAGGTAGTGTTAACTCATTTTATTATTATATCTATTTTAAGTTTACTTCCTTTTCCGTGGCTGGAATAAAAGTTGTCAGGCTTGCATAGAGAAAAATGCCACTGACACTGAGATTTAACATACTCGCCACCTCTACTCCTAGCCTGTCCATCCAACCGTCCTTTCCTCCTCAGGCTGCACTAGCAACTCCCCCCACCACCTGCGTTTCAGGGAATGTATTTAATGTGCAACAGTGGATGCGCTTACACAACTTAAAAAGACAAGGGGAGGCAGAGGGCAGTTAGGAGAAAACTTAACATCCTCTTACTCTCTCCCTTTCCTCTACTAACTCCATTGTACAGTCATAAAGCAAAAATTTAAGTTTTCATGTCCTGGTTACATCAGGGCAACAACAACTGTTGACCCTAGCAGTGTAGTATAGACAGTCAGATGTGAGAGATCAGCGTGGGCCAAAGAGTGAGGAGGCAAGCAGAACTGGGGAATACTGGTATGCGTGTCACCAAATTTCAACCTTCCCCTGGACACAATGTTCAAAATAATGGTCCTCCGTCCCCACCCACACCTGGTAGCGATTCACCTGAAGAACCACCTGACTCCATACCAGTACCGCCGGTGGTCTCCAGAGAGGCGGGGTCGAAGGCTGCATCCGCCCCCAGGGTGTCATCCTCCATCTTGACACCGTCGGGAAGGAAAGCGGTGTAGGCATCACTCTCAGCCATCAGTAGCTTCAGCTTGGGGATCCAGCTCTTACGGACCACACGTCGGGCATTGGTGCACATGTCGGCCGCAATGGCGTTCATCTCGCTCTCTTTGAAGCTGGTGGCAAAGTTCTGGCAATAAACTGATGTGAGAAAGAAAACAACACAGTTAGGCTGATTGCACATTATGCTATGAACCACAACTAAGACTAGAACTGGTGTCATGAGCAGACAGGAGCCTAAACAACAAAAACAGCGGTCAGGGGAAATGTTAATATTGTGGACTACACATTAACTTAATCAGTAATGTGTGGCATGGTGCTCATTAATTCTGAACTTTATTAAATGTTGTTTTTCCACTGGGGGCTTCATTTACTTACAAGGCACAGTCTGAGGTATCAAGGCTCCTTACAGTGTACATAGTGTAGTACCTGAACTATCTGAATAACATATAAAATACTTAAAAACTGAATTTTATTACAACCATCTCCCCAAGTTACGAACAAGAGGACACATTTAAAAGACTAGAGATAATATTTGCAGGACTCCTGTAGTATAAATGTAAATTGTAAATGGAGCAGCTCAGAGACTGATTCTAAAAACATGTCCTGCTGCCCTACTCATTTCACTAATGAGATGAAGGGAAGTACATTAATCTCCACAAAGCAGGCTCTAGCTTTCACAACTTTTCGCTCTCTGGGGAAAACATCTCTACACATTATCATCTGGATATATATAGTACACACAAACATACTACAGTCTACATTTTTTTAGGGCCTCAGATCAGTTTCAAAGTGAATGTTGCTATCTAGTGGTCACTGTGAGTTATTACCTAATGCTAATCATAAGAATACACAAGGTAGCAGATAATCACCCCTTTGCACTTCCTTCCAAACTGACCCAGGACCTGTTTCACAGACATTTACCACTCAATCTTTAAATACAGCAACAATGCTCTTTACAATATGCAAGTATACTATGTTTGTGTACAAAATGAATCCATGCACATTCCCCTCTATCTGCACCAGACATCACAAGCAAACTGCTTGCATGTTTGTGGGCACAAACCCACAGACAGAAAAACATCTACGCTCACATTTGACCGCATGCAGAACTCTGTTGTCCAGGGGCTTGCGGCTTGGGTCATTGGTGGACGAGCGGATGCCTGTTCCACAACTGTTGGCTAGAGTGTTCCTGATACGCCAAAACAAGAAAAAGTTGCACAGAGCACAGAACAGAGGAAAACAAAAATAAATGTTATATCGCTTTAATGCCAGCAGATAAAAAAAAAAAAAAAAGAATCTCAATATTCAAACAGCTTTTCTAACTTCACATCAAACACTTGCAGAAATAGACCCAGACACACAGACAGAAGGAACAAACCTGTCAAAGAAGGCAGCCAGCAGCCTCCTCAGCAGCACTTTGTGTCTGGTCCCTGCGCTCACATGACAATTCATTAGCTGGGCTCGTGATATATACACAGAAGTACCTGCAAAGAATATCATACAAAGAGATGATCCACCAAATCATTTAACGAGCTCATTTATCATCTCATTGTATGCCATGTTTGACCTGTTCAAGTTCAAATTTTGTCTGCCATAGATTGCATAGATTGTCATGTATTTGATTTACTGGAATTGAGAAATTGTTTATTTAGTGGCAACGCTGATTCATCTCAAACATTGCAGCTGTAGGTGTGAATTAAGGAGGCTGTGCTTTAGTTACATGTCGGAGTTTTTTCTTTGCCACCTTATTTATTTATTTATTTTACTTTGTGTTTAATGCATTTTAATTTGAAGGCCTAATGCACTATATATTTTTATTCTATTATTATAATTATTATTATTTTGCCTCACAATACTAGCCTGGCATACGTTACATACCTACCTCCCTTTCTTTCTTTCTTTCTTTCTTTCTTTCTTTATTCATGTCTCTCTCATTCTTTCTCAGTCATGCACGCACACACACACACACACACACACACACATACACACACAGACTATATTGAAAGATACGAAACTCAGCCCGTAAGGTAACACAGACATTGTCACAGGATGTCCTTGACATAAACACACTGTGTCAAATGTGCAAGACTGCCACGTGATCTGCATGCCAATGCCAAGCCCTGTCATTTGAGGACAGCTTCTTCTAAATATACATATCATTGCCATTGTCCCTTGAACCAACTAACATTAGTATATTGCTGTACGACTATTTAGTTGTTCAAGTGTATATTTTACTAATATCTATTAGAAATAGGTATTCCAAATATTTTCAGATCTTAAATAAACACTGAAAACAGTTGTGCATTTTACCAGCTCCTCTGCAACTCAAGTCCGCGCACACACACACACACACACACACACACACACACACAGAGCAAAAACAAAACAAAACATACCTGAGACTAACTCTAGTTTCTCAGCAGGGTCACCTTCCTCGTACAGTTTGGGATGACAGCGGTTGCCTATCTGAGCGATGAGTTCTGCAGGGAGGCACGTAAGGTCTCTGCCTCGCATCCGACCCCGTGTCTCTGTGTGGTCTGGTAGAGCCTCAACACGCTCACCAGCAGCTGGAGAAACACAATACTGCGAGATTAGAATAAAACCACATCACTGTTACACACAGAGAATACAGAGAGCACAGTAAAATGTATGCAAATACCAGAAATGCATCATATTACTATTTAATTCGTAAAAATAAAATAGGAAATCTCGGCAGAGAAGGCAGCGACATTTACATGTACTGCATGGTTTCACGTCCATTACCTGCAGCTCCCATGTTGAGCATGCTGTACATGGTATACATGTTGCAGATTTGCCTATACTGCTCTTCAGCACTTTCATCTGTCCCCTCTTCCTCTTCTTCATCATCATGGTAGCTGATGGGTGAGTCACTGGCGTAGGTACTTAGGGTGCCGGGACTGGCACCCTCCGACATGCCGAGACCTGCTGCAGAGCTTCCGTTGGTGCCACTACTGCCACTAAGCCCACCACTGGCTGCCATGCCCGCCAAGCTGGTTGCAGTAGCACCCATACCCATGGCCAGTCCAAGGGCTCCCGGGCTCTGAATCGCACTGCCCCGCACTGCCTCCTGGGAATAACGGGCTGCCTTTCTGGCTCCCCCTCCCCCACCTGATCCTACCCCACCTCCATCTCGACTGCTTCCACCCTCCCACAGCCGCTTGGCTACAGGAGTGCAGACCACTGAGTAAGGTGTGGCTGCATCCGGCTGGCTAGCTGGTTGCTCTGTCTTGACTCGTGATACCAGAGAGAGTGGCGTGAGGCAGGAGGTTGGTCGGGTTGCACCATTACTGGTCTGCGTTACTGGGCTCTGGGGCTCAGAAGGTGGGGCCTCTTCAGCATGAAGGCCTTGGGAGTCACAGCTGGGTGATGAGACCTAGAAATGAATGTATACATTAACTTTGTGTCAGCATACATGAACATGCCGATGCAGCATCCGAAATGTGTTGGCTTGTTTCTCATCTCAAATTGGTCACATTTTGCTCAAATTTGATATGATGATGTTTTTCACTAAATTATTCCAAATGATTAGGTGACCTCGTCGCTTATTTGGAACCAACGTCACACTATAATGTTACTTCCACCAACACTTTGATCAATGGCTCCTCCTGCATACGTACTCCCCTGCAGATGAACCGTTGGCCAAACAGTGAACACAATAAACAGTATGTTTCAGAACTGTTCCAACTAGTATAGACTTAATTCTGTTCACCAAGATCACAATCACATCTTCCACATTAATACAACAGATGTACAGTAAATGGTATTTGTTTATGTGTTTATTCTGCTCAAAGCGTTAAAAACCTGAATGTGGACAAACTCAAAAGTTTCTTATTTATATTAACAATATATGATAATATGTCAGGTTTCTACTGAAAATGTCAGCTTTACCTTGAGGAAGAATTCAGTGCCTTTTTCCATGATCTGTTGGATCTGCAGGAAGCCAGCAGTGTACATGAGAAGAAACTGGTCCCCCACTGTCATGCTGAGACGGCCTGTGTAGCAGAACGCCAAAATCTGCTGGAAACTCTGGGGCTGCACAGCTGATGGGAGCTCCACCACGGTTGGGCTCGTCTCATTGTTACTACCACCTCCACTATTGCTGCTGAAAATGTCCCGGAAATAAGAACTGCTAGCAGCCAGCACAGCTCGATGGGCCTAAGACAGAAACAGATAAGTAAGGCATTGCATTAGTACTTTTCAGATTAGTGCTGATTTTGAATATTAAATGTAAAATTCTTGCTGACATCAATCCAATGGGCTTGTGATAAATGAACCCCGTGCAGAGCACCCTGACATAAAGATAAGGTGACAAAGAGATTCTTATAAACTAATACATGGATTTGTTAAAGGTTGAATATCGTTATAGGAATCACTTTTTGATGCCTCATTTTGCTTATTTTTTATTTAACAGACTAAGCAAAACCTTTCAAACAAATCAGCGTTTAATGTCTTCATGTGAAATAGCTGCAGAAGATATTAACCAGTGAGCCAGCATTTGGTGCCAACTATTGGTGAATTGAATTCAGTCTGTATTTAAGTATTGAGGTTCTATGCCCAGCCATTTATTAAATTATGTATTTGGAAGCATACGACTATTTTTTACACCCAAGCCATAACTTCTTCTTCTAATGTAGCCTCAATTTTCAATATATGTGTAATTTCCATTATAAAAACTGAAAATTAATAACTTGCTGTGTCCTCAGTACCTTGAAGGCATGGCCCTTGACCACCACAGAGACATCGCAGTAGAGGCCCTGCAGCCGCTGCTCATTCAGACACTCTAAAACATTGTTGCCGAAGTTTGGGATCGCCATTTGGAGGGTCTGGGCCATGGTGCGCCTACGCACACCACCAAAGGGTCTTGTTGGGAAAGAAAGAGAGACAGAAAGAAAGAGAGACACCATGACACAATGATAACAAGTGACAAAGTTATACCTCATCCACACACAAACTAAACTTGATCAAATGGGTTATTAAACATCGGCTCGGCATCAGTCTGTGGACTGTAGAGTTGTTTTTACACTGGATGTTTGTTTTAAATGGGCAATTTTTAAAACAGATGAGCCATTTTGTGATTTTTTTTTGTAGCTGTAGGACTGACTTTGTGTGATTAAGATATTAGCTTTAGATAAAGTGACACTGCTTTACCTCTGGTCATATGAGCAGGGTCATGGTCCCAGGATAACTTCACTTCACATTCACTCGCAATAATGACAAATACTGCTCTATCCTGTGCTGTCTCTTTGGTGTGAGGAGGGTTAATGTAGCAATGCTACATTAAAAGAAAGAAAGCTCAAGGAGAACAGACCTAAAACAAAACAGGTGAGGGGTGCCAGACTGTTCCATTAATGGACACAATAAAGTGGCTGACAGACTCTCACTGGGACAAAGTAATACCCAACATACACTAAACCTAATGGAAGTTTCTTTTTTATTACTACTACCCCAAATTCTTCATAATGAAATGTGTATATTCTAGAGAAACATAGTCCCAAGTAAGAATTATATCCCTTGGCATATCCTGCTAACACAGGCCACAAATATTTCTTCACACAGTCCTACTGAAGGCTTTTGGCAGGCTGACAGGACGTTGGTATTTGAAACAAAGTTTTGTTGTAGCTTCTGTGGATAATCTACATTGCATGAATCCTATACATCACTTCAGCCTTGCAGTAGTTGTTTTTGCCAGGAGCAGGCTCAGTAAAAGCCTTTTTATTCTGTCTTCTATGAGCTATAAAATCCTGGTGTCCTTAGATAACTGGGTCATGCTCTGTTATTCTATGTGCACAAGTATGTGTGGCCTAAACAAACACCACATAGCATGTTTCCATTCACTTCTCTAAACAGTCAAAGGCAAACATACCCCCTTTTACCCAGCACACACAAGATTTCTATATTATGCCTGTAAATATTAAATTGAAGTAAACCACAGTCCTTTCTGCTGTGGATATAGACACGCACACGGTGTGCAAGCTACGTTATTGCTTGATTCTGTAAGATAGCATCATATTCAGTGACAGGATATGTAAAGACATTGCAGATATATTTTCTTTTATGTTTTAGAATTTTTATGCATGATCTTACTCTACAGAATAGTAGGAGCAATCTACTTTTCAGTGCCAGGACTTCAGATGTATAAGCAGCATATGCTCTCTGTACCCACAACCACTGCATAATAATATACGTACACTGACAGCAATGAAAAAAAGAGAGTCAAATTTGTCATATGTGTGCATATACTTGGTAAATAAATCTGATTCTGATAACCTCCACAATAAGAGATAACAATAACGCGGATCTATTGATAAACCCATGGGGAATTTTCATTGACCATAAACCTACAGTTATAAGCCTTTTCACAGATGAGTATACAAGCTTGCACTATACAAAAGTGTGCATGCACACCCTAGACAAAGCTACTTTTCACACGGATGCTTTACCACTTAAAAGTGTTGCATGAATGCATGCTGTACACACACACACACACACACACACCAAACAAAGAGAAACTCCAATACTGTGAGAACAAACTGACTGAAGCCCACCCTGTGAGAAGCATACAACCAACTTTGGTGTGACTGACTGATGAGAGCTGGAGTGAGCCACCCCATCATATCCAAAGCCTTTCATTTGGGACCTAGCCAAGCTCCAGGGTAAAGAGAAATGCTCTCTTTGTCTCTGTCTCACTCAAGCTCCCTCTCCCTCATACTAAAACACAGATGCGCACACACAAACTCAAACAAACCCACAAAAGGCACACTGAGTCACACACAGACATTAGACAATACTGCTTGTTTACAGTTTGGCGAGCCGCAGTAAGCACACATGCGTGCACATAAAGACACACAAACACGGGGCTGAGAGCAGGGTGTGTTTGCACAGTTTGTCCTGACAGTGAGAGAGAATGTGGCTGTGTGTGTGTGTGTGTGTGTGTGTGTATTTGTGTGTGCATGTGTGTCTTTATGCACCAAGGAGGGGCAGTGAGGCCTGCAGAGATGAGAGGGATCATCTCAGGTCCTTATTCCATTAAATATATAGAACGAATGAAATTCACCCGAACTAACCCTGGTGGTGGTTTAGATCTCATACCAACCAGCCTGATGAGAAAAGTAGGTCAAACATACTCACAACACAGAACTTAGACATTTCATAGTCTGCCTTTGCCTGCATTCAAAGGGCTTATGATATGTTTTGATAGGACGGCTGTCAACATATTACGAAATGTATAGTGTAACTACTCAACTACTTTCCAGTTTATCCAGTTCTACTCTAAAAACAGCATGGGCACTTACCCTGCTATGTGGGTGATTACTGTGGAGTCATTGGTGCAGCTGGCACACAATGCATTCCCTCTATAGGCATTTCCTGGTTCCCATGTGCCCATGGCTGCATAGCTGTGCTACTCATATCAAATCAAGACATACAGTATAAATACAGGCCTGATTTATGATTATTCCACACATAATAAAAAACTTCTGAACTCCACATTACCGAGGCTTTACCCCGTGAGGGTCCCCGAATACAGTCTGCCTCTGTACATAATTGTTTAAACAGGATGCCGGATAATGGGGAACCGATAAGAAGCTCTTTAACACACCGGGGTGACCGCGCCGTGTGCCAGTCTACCGCCGGGAGTGCTCCACTGTCTGCTGGCACCGGAGGCGGGAGGCGATAGGATGGGAGGGGGGCGACAGAGGATGGCAGCGAGCCCCGGTGATACCCGGGTGAGGGCGACGGTGTGTTACTGTTTACGTGCCGTCAAATGGCATTCAAAGTACATTATGGAAGGCATTTCCAGCGGAACAAGCGGTCGCAATTTGCCCCCCGTTCCCCTGTGGCTGACAGCGCTGAAATGTTTGATGCCCTCTCCCATCCGCAGCAGGCCTATAGAAGTGGCTAATAGCTAAGCTAACAGCACTGTTAAATATTTTGGGTTCGCCCCGGCGCACCATCCACCTCATGCACACTCAGCCCCGCCGCACAATGTCAAGCATTTCCGCGATAGTCCACGCTCGAAAGATAAACAAGACACTTACTGCCTGTGCGGACGAGGTAGCCGTGCTGCGACGCCGGTTGTCAAGCCCAAATGTTGCTTATTTAAATATTTTGGTGATGGGGGAAATCGCTCCCCCTGCCATTCTCCATTCTACCGACATCAACAGGTCATCCCAGGACACGCAGCAGCTGAGGGCGAGCCAGACGGAACCAGTGCGGCACGGAGCGGGGGGTGGGAGCACAACAAGGCACAATTCTTTACAACCGGCGCTCGCAAGAGCTGCCGTGCCAAAAAAACCTGACTGCCATCGCATATTCGCATATTTGAGAGATGAGCTCCGTGGTATTAACCATTTAACTACAAAATATCGCGCTTCGCATGGAAAAGAAATAGTGCAAATCTGAGCCGAAAGGCGCTTAAGAAAGTTTAGTACTGTGCCAACCAGGACCCATCCCATCAACTGCATACTTATCCCAAACTTAAAATTGTCCCGATATCCACTCCTCTAACTACTAAGGACACCGGTACAGACCCCCCCCCCCCCCCGCCTCTGCCGCCGACTGTGGATCCTCAGACGACCCCGGGAGGACTCCTCGCAGAACGGCAGACAAGACACTCACCCCCTCGCTGGGAAGTTGATGCAGAGCGTTGGTTCAAAGGAGGAGAAGCAGCGCTCTCTCTCTCCGCTTTCCCTTGCTCCAGGCAGCCATTCAGTGTGAGCGAAACGCCGATAGCAGAGCCATCGAGGGCGGTACAGTATCCCAAGGGATTGCGGAACACAGAGCCACTGATCGCACAGAACAGAAGAGGAGGAAGACAAGCATGACGCGCTCGTCATTCAATCGCATGATCGTTTCGAGCGCAGCCTCAATTTGGGGAGACCTATCCCACGGCGTACACTGTTTGCGCATTGGCACAGCAACAGCAGCAGCAGCCTGCAAGGAGAAACCGTCTCCCACTCTCTCCTCTCTCTCTCTCCCCGCATATGAGCGATAGAATTGGGAAATGTAGGTCGTGTGTGTGTGTGTGTGTTTATGCGTGTGTACTTATTTAACTTTAGTGAACTCGGCACGCACATATAAAGTAGAAATAAAGCCGCGCCCCTGTTGGCTGTAAACAAGAGGAATCTTATGTGCAAAATGTGCTATGACACCTATAATACCTATACACGCACCTGTGATTTGGCTGTAAGCAAAGCATGTTAGGGCCTTTCAAATCCTGGCTAGACTTCTGCTCCACCAGGCAGCATTCTAGGACTTGGTGTGAATGCAATAACACCCATTCTGCGCATCTATACTTGCACTGGTTGACTCTATGGTAGATAAAACATAATAAAGTGCCCTCCAGGGTGTCCTTCCAGTGGATAAAACTTGATAAAGTGCATCTAGGGTGCTAACCCCAACTGCAATTAAGCTGTTAAAGTGCCCATGAAGTCAAAATTGATGAAGTGTTTTTATCACTTAATTTTATCACTTGATATCACTTTTATAACTTTTTTGTGCTAAAGGTGTATGTATATGTATGTTTATGCAGTCTATGAGTGTTTTTGCTGCATGCATCTATTTCTATTTCTTCACTACCAAGGTGATTTATGCACTTACAATGTTTCATGCTTTACGTTCACTAGCTAAACAAACTGATTCAGCCCCAGGATGGCAGGTGCCAAGCCTGTCATGAGAACACACCTCCAGCCTATGTTAAGGGCCACTGAGAGCAATCCCCAAACAATTACCTCCACAATTACCCAAACAGATTGTTTGGGATGAGCTGGACCACATAGTGAAGGAAAAGCAACCAACAAGTGCTAAAAAAAAACATTTTAACAGCAAAGTTACAACAAATTAAAAATAAATAGTTAAGTATTGATCACTTTATTTCTGTCATATCAAAGTTGTCGCTGATGGAGCCAGTGGTTTTTAGAAGTCACAACTGCTGCTTAGTCAATAACCATTTTTATTCATTTAACAGCAGACCTTTTGACTTGTCATAGTAGGAAAAGAGCAGGTGTTAATAATAACAATAATTTGGTGTTTTAAACTGGAATTAAATACCAGATGTAATATTACATTACATAACGTACATTTTTAATTCATCTTTATTGTCCCTGTTTCCCAGCATAGACAGAATATATACTTTACACAATGATTCTCATAGCTTATGAATAATAAGAACTTTAGCACTCTATTACAAAGTAGTTTATTTGACCTACAGCTTATAAAAATGATGTGTGACTTTCTCTATGTTTTCAAGAAAAGCTGTGCAAATTGCTGTAAATTTATGGTGAAATAATATTACAACTCATTGTTGTTTTTTTTGGATTGGGTTGGATTGTGTGTCCAATCACACATTTGCTTGATACACCTGCCCAGAAATGACTGTGGCTATTCTAGAGACACTGTTTTATCCCTTAGAATGATGTTGTTTTTGCAGTATTATTAATTAATATATCATTATTAATATGACATATTATTTGTTCAAAAAATGGTTCAAAATGTAGTTATTGTTACTTACTCCTGTATATCATTGTAGTTATGTTTTTTTTTGGAGCTGATGATTCAATGAAGACATGAGGCCAAGATCTGAAGTTCAATGCACTTTAATACGCGCTCGGATCCATTCTGACATGTAACGGAATAAACAAAGGATCGATTTGGAGCCACTGGGTCATTCTCCATGGAAGCTATTGACAAAGCTGCCAATATTTTCTATTACAATATTAATGTAAATTACATGAAATAAATAAAATAGGTGCGATACACAAGACCAATTTAGTATAATCTTTTTATCATAATTTTGTGGCATGACATTACACAGAATAAAATCTGACTTAATAAATTATAAATTGTCCATTAAAAGCACAGGTATTACTAATATGATTAATGATAGCTTGATTTGTTCAAGTATCACAGGGAGCCATGATAGTGTAACAGTGAGCCAACGTGCATACTGTAATACCAGGACCCTTATAGTGAAACAGCTGCATGGAATTCAGCCTTCAATAAGTTTATTATTTGCACCTGACCTTTTCTGTGATGTATCAAAATGTGCAAAAGGATTACTAGTGACATTACATTCGAGGGCAATTTGATTAATAGAATATTGCCACCTGCTGGAAGTGTTTATAACTAAAACACATGCATTATAATCTGAAATGTGGCTTTTGTTTTGTAAAAACATGTGATTTCACTATTGTGAATTGAATATCCAAATATAATTTGCTATCTGGACAAGCCCTCATGAACTACACTTTGGCTTGCTAATATGCAGACAGTGATGACACCAAAGTATCATACAAATATTATTTGTCAGCTGCCACCACAAGTTTGTGTTGTGAATTACTGTTTGAAAAAAATGTTTGTATGTGGTGGAAAAGCACAAAATGTTTGAAATATTTTATATTTGTGGTCATGATTTATAAAGTATACTGTATTGCCCCATGTATCATGTAAATGATACTCATGCTGTTCAGTACATTTAACTAAAACACCAGAAACAAATTTGTTGCCTTCTTGCACAGCTTTTTCTTGACACTGCCTTTTATTTGGGTCATGTTGGTCATACAACTCTTAACACACTTGTCTGATTTTGCCCCAGAGATCGTTTTTGATATGTCCTTGAGGTCAGCTTATGCAGAATAAACAGAACATTAGTGTACTTACATACTGAGTAGCATAACATGGTTGGTATGACTGGACTCTGGGCTTATGGATTATGTTCCTTATCAGTGGTGTTTTATGGCCTGCCATACCTTGATTTACCGGTTACTGTCTGTTCCAAGTGATATAAACCAAGAAAGTACTTAAAGTACTCTCTCCTTGCTTTAATTATGTAGTTTAATTGAAAGTGTATGTGCATTTGCCTCTAGATTAGGTTTACCTTTTTCAGAAGATTTGAGATAATTATAAAGATAATGAAATAAGATAATTCCTGGATTTATTGTTTGTTTGTGTAAAAAAAACTGAGATGGACATTCCTCAGTCTCATCATTGCCCTGCTGTAGACCATGTATTCAACTACATGCAGAGGGTGTAAAAGAGAACACTGAAGTTGGCATGTAGATAATGCTGATCATGTATAAAAGGATTAAAAGGTCTGAATGTTTAACAGACAGTTTCTTTCTCCATAACAATATGATTAAGTTAAGTTAAGTTGAATCTTTATTTTCCTGACTGAGTATGCCCTTTTCAGCACTGCATGTTCAACACTGTGAGGGGTTCAGTACAACCACAGCCCCTTACAGTTGGCCAATAGGCGGTTTTTGGTTGAGTACCTTGCTAAGAGTGGTGCATCAACAGTAGTCGTAGAGAAAGAATAGTTGTCCTGTATATGCAAGGATGTTTGGTTGTTACTTTTCCAAAGTTTACATTGACTGAAGGGGTCAAACAAGGACCCAGAGGGAGTGGGGCTTGGCATCAGAATATCGGAGGGTATGGGGGTGTTACACAGGGAGACGATCTCAGGCAGCCTGCTGGGCATGGTGCCCTGCTTCCCTGTTGCCAGTCCCTTGGCACTTGACTGGCAGCAGCATGCTGTGACTCCATCCCAGCAACAGCGTCACAAATTTGGGCTGGCTGCCATGGGGTCCCTGGCCAATCAGGGCACACACAGTGCCAGATCACTCCAGAGGTAGCCAATAGTAAGCCTTGATGTGCTTAGTGTCATCCCTCCCAGATGTGAATTCCTTTAATCCCACAAGGTACACAAATGCAGACACAAACATGCAGCTCTAACTCAAAGACAGAGTATGCTCACATTTACAGCTGCTCTGTGTGTGCATGTGTATGCATGGAAAAGAGAAGCGATACAAAAACAGCCTGTACTTTCACATGAATGTACCTCTGTATCATACCATTGAGTAAGTTCAGTTCTGACCTGTCAGCATCTTCGAATTACAACACAACTACTGTTTCTCATGAAAGTGCCCTACTGCATGTAGGCCTAGAGCGTTGTCTCACTCTTGTGGACAATCGAAGTAATACACAGGTCTTTGTATTGTGACATGCAGTACTAAGCATAGCCCTAATGAATAAATACTGTTGTGTCATCACTTCTTATTGTAATCACTGAAAAAAATGACAAACCCTGTCTTCCATATTTGAATCTTTATTTTTTTAGATGCAAGAATCCAGTGAGTCCAACAACCAAATATTTGTAGTTTGTAGTGTACATTACATAATTTAAAGCTTCATGATCAGTGAAATAAAAAAAAACAAAATAATTATAATTTGTATATATAATTATAATTTGTGTAATTTTTGTATAATTTAACTATTACTATGACTCTGTTACAGTGGAAGAGAGGCTACAAAGAGATATTTATAATCAATGCAGTAACCAAACTGGGTCACAAATGTGTGAAATATGTGGTTAACCTAATATGTGCAATCTTTAATGTGCGAGAAAGATGTGGATCAATGGATGAAACAGCACCTGCTTTAGATATATTTGTAATAGTTTTAATTTGCTTCTGTGTTTCCTGTTTTATTTTGTAGTTGCACCCTGTCTGTCTCACTTCCTGTCTTGTTTCCCGCCTTTTTTGATTTTGCACCTCCCCCTGATTTGTTTCACCTTTGTCTGATTAGTCCTGTCTATTTAGTTCCTGTGTTCTGTTCTTCTTGGTTTCTTGCGTCTTGTGTTCTTGGTTGTTTGTTGGTTTCTGTGTTCTCACGCTTGTGTTCCATTGCCTGTGTATTATTTGCCTTTTGTATTCCAGCCGCTTAGCGTGGTTTTGTGTCCTTCAGTTTGTATCCTGCTCCTGTGCTGTGTTAAAGTTAGTCCTTGTGTATCACCTGCACCTGCCTGCATTTAGACTGGGGTGTCACTATACTGAGGCTTCCAGCAGGGGGAAATTGTCAACAGTGAATAGTAATGGAGAGAGTGAGTTCAGTTCAGTTTTCAGAGACCTGTCAGATACTTCACAAGTGAAGACCTTCCCTGTTTTCCACTCTGTTTGAGGGATATGAAGTTGACTGGTTACTGACACACGTCCATCTGCACCCATGCTGATGTCATCCACTGAAGAAGATCTTTGCTGAGACTTAGTGAACCATTTAATTTGAGGGTTGAAGCCCCATCCAGAGCACAAGAGTCTCTGTGGTCCTGACTCTTCACTGGGGACCAGAAGGAGCTCCACTGATGGGTCCACTAAATGAGAGGTGAAACATTGCACAAATTAATCAATCAGCTACAGATTAATAATGGTTGAAATAGTAAATCATTGGGGGGCGAAACAGTATAAGCCCCACCAAAAATATTGCCCATAGAGTTTGACTTAAAGCTGCTGGAGACCCTTTGATTCACTTTGCAGGTGAAACTTGTATCTTTTGTCTGTCTTTGGATCTCCACTGATGGAGCTGTAACTGCGAGATCCTGAGTAAACTATGCCCTATGTTTACTTCCACATTATTGTGCCATAATGATATTTACTTTTCCTTACCTGCATAATTTAATATTTTTGATCATTAATTTTCATGCCATGAGTTTGTTTGTTGTTGTGTCTGGCAGTTATCAGGAATTGGTGAATGAGAGATTGGGGTGTCACTATACTGAGGCTTCCAGCAGAGGGAGTGTGTGAGCCATGAAGAGTAATGTAGATTGAGTTCACGTGGGGTTACTTCCACATTATTTGGCCATATTGATATGATGCTTAAAAATGTATAATTTATTCCAATATTAATATGGAATCAAATTTCTATTCAATGTAAAAGGTGTCACCCATTATTACAAAATGATTGAGAAGCACCATTCTGCTCCTCTACAGAGCACTCTAACCTTTTTCATCTTATTGTCATGGAGGCCTGTGCAGACTGTACATTAAGTGTATGGTTGGGTCTCCAAACCTGGTGTTCGTTATCTGAACAGCACTAAATGCCAGACAGACAAAATTAAAGTTATTGAATGGCTGGGGAACAACAGAGCAAAAGATTCAGATAATTCTGATTGTCATTAAGAGAGGGTCAAAGATCAGTTAATATTAGATTTACATCCACCAGGTGTCCAGGAACATAACTCCAAATGGATGCTAATGTTGCTTTTTTCCTGCCTGATGGCAGAGCAGGCCAATGTTTCCTCTCACTTTAGCCTTACAACACTGTTAGCAGATATATAAAAAAAAGTATCTACCATATTTTTTTTTTTCGTAAATGGACCACACTGTGCACTTGAGGTCATTTGGGTAGGTAGGTACCTTGAATACCAGCATGCACCTGGGTGGGCTTGTGGTTTTTTTACCAGGACAAAGGAGGCAGCAGCAGCCATGATTTTCTTTGTTCTTCCGTTTGTTTTATTATTTTGAAATAAATCATCACAGCTCCACTCCATCCATACTCTGCATCTTCCTTTGGATTTGCGCAGTGTTTAGAGGTTGGTTGTCCCTTTGCCAGTTCACACTTAGTTTATCTGGAAAGAAGCCACTTAGGGTGCAGATGAGTCTGACAGGGCTGAAAGTCTGTTACACAGATGTTGCAACATGCAGCAGGGCAGAGTGATCAGGGCTAGCAGCAAGCCGAAGCGTTTAGTAACACCCACGTCCCAAAAAAAGTATCAAAAGACAGAAGTGAAACAATGCTAAGAGCAACGGAGCATCACAGACACCGGGTGTGAGGTGTGAGAAGAGAAACAGAGTACACATTTAAATATCTCATAGCAGTTTACATATGTTATCACATGGACTACATGTACAGACTAAAATCTCTTTACATATTGAGTTTAACATGGGCTGATGATTCCAGGTGCTGATGAGGTGATGAACATAACAGCAATATATAACACAATATATATTAATATAATTTTAAAATCTAAAAAAAAATAAAATAATAGTGCACTATGAATTAAATTAGGTGATGAAAATTAGGTGGTAAATGAACAATTTCAAAATAATGAAAGATTAAGGCCATGAAAAATGAAATCCATTTAAACATTTATTTTCAGAAAGATACAAAACTCAAATTCAAATGAAAAAAGGACATTTGTGATTACTTACTTTTTTTTTGCTTTTTTACAGAAAGTTCACCTCATTTCATTTAATCTGAAAAGATAAAAAAAAAAAAAAAAGATTAGTAATATTAAACCAAAATGATCAAATTGTATGATTACATACATACTTAATGCTGGTCTGACCTCTTTGTAAGTCATTTATAGATCAGATCTTTTTAAAGTGAGATCAACTTTTAGCACTTTTTGTCAAGTGAGGAATTTCCTGATGATTAGCAAAATAAATATTTTAATGGCACGGACAAAAAGTTACAACTAAGTTGTGTTGCAGTTTGCTTTAAGCAACACCTGCTCAAATTTTTTAAAGACAGTTTTAGTATAGTAGGGTTGATTTGACAAAAAATACATTTAAATCATATTAGTATTTCTGTAAAACTCCTTATGCTCTTGCAGATTTTTTTAAGTCATCATGTTTCAAAGCACTGAATTTCACAAATGTATTTGCCTCCACATGCATAATAATGATTGCTATATATATAATAACAGCTGTGCTTTTGTTGCAACCACTTTTAGAATCAGTAAGTAGTAGTACTGATAGCATTAAACATATATTAGAGTATAAAAAGGAACATGTAAAAAGATAGTGATGCTGTGCGTAAACTCATTACTCAATTGCCTTTTTCTGTTTTTTTTTTTTTTTGTGCACACACTAATATATAAACTCATTATTACCTTGACAGCAATGGTGCCAATGGTGAACAGCAGAGTGATGAGGAAGAGAAGGATGAAGGTGAGGGCTGTGTCTCCCATGTTATCGTCTTCTGTCTCCATGGTATTGTTCCATTGGTAGTTAGTTACAATCAGGAACTCTGGATGTAGTGTACAGTTAGTCAGTTAATATTTGGGACAACTCACACCCAGATTTGAATTGAATACCCCATGAGACAATGACCAAATTCTATTTATATCCTTTTTTTCCTTAGAAATAAACCCTAATAGTTAGTCAGTGAATCAATCAAAGTATAAATAAATGACCACAAAAAACAAAAGCAAAAAACAAAACAGTAGTGGTATATGTCTTAGTTCTTAAATTGTTATGAGCATGTCATAAGGCATAATAGTTTTGCGCTTCCTTTTAAAAAGTTGATGAACATAAAATAATGAATCCTACTATGATCCTGAATTGCTTTTGAAAGACCCCGTTATTAGTGTAGCACGCATGACTCGGCTTGTATTTTCATCATTTGACTGAGAGACCACAGAACTGGAGTTAGTCATCTGTCATCTGTGTTGGGGGTGCAAGACCCAGTAGAGGAAACACATGTACAGAAAGACAAGCCACACAAACAATGTTGATGCACTATCTACACATAAAAAAATTAACAAATATAATTAATTTAATTTTTGTCTAAAGTTAGTGTGGTGGTGGCCTTTTTTAGTAAATACAATATGATGTTTGACATATTGTTATGTCAGTGACAGTTACACTTAAAACGTACAACACAAGAAAAACGTGTAGCTGAAAATACTGGTTAAATAAAGACATGAACTGCATGCGACATACATCAACAGAATTGCAAAGTGCTTTTTTTTTTATTTTGATTTTAAATCTGCATGAAAAAGACAAACAATGTCATATCACAAGCAACAAACATTAAACATCAAACAGCAGAAGACACAACAACACAAAAACATCTACTGGGGCTTGCACGTTTCAGGGACGTTCATGTTGAGGTTGACCAGGTTGGTGTTTTTCTCATATGTTCTGTATCCAATAGACCTGACAATAGCTTTAGTTGTGTTAGCCACAGACTCGTGGTGAACTACACAGCTATATACCACATCGTTCCTTTTCCACTGCTCAAGGGTGAGTAATAACTGGCTATAAGCAGAGTAGGATCCGTAGCTTTCGACAGGGTTTGTGGTATGGAACTCGTAAGTTGAATCTACTTCCTCATCATCAACAAGCCAAGACACATAAACTTCCTGAGGGAAGAAGTCTTTCACAAAGCAAGTCAGGGTCACCATTTCTTTTCTAGTATGTTCTACTGGAGGCATCATAAACACTGAAGGACGCTGAGTCTGTCCTCCTGCAAGCATGAGAGAACAATTAGATAAAACTACAGCCTACCTAGAGCACTGAAGGAAATATCTGCTACAAAATACACTTAGCAATAACACTGTGTGTGATGACATGACAAAAGGAATTAAACACACACTATTAGCTGCTGAATAGTTTTCTTACCAATACTCCTTTCATAGATTTTCTTGACTGGCTCAAGCCAATCTGTGTGTTCAACAACACAGTAGCGCTTGATCCCCTGGTTCCATTCATCATATGTGATGTCAAGTGAAAGATTAATTACTTTTTTTCCATTGTCGGTGGACTTTGACTCAACCAAGGTGTGTCCATTCTCGTCCTGCCACAAAACACTCGTAACAGATGGCTTGTTTTCCTGGACTTGACATACTATCTGTCCTTTTCTTTTCATAAACATGTCCTCATTTGTAGGGCTGATGATAGTTATGTCTACATCTGCTCCAACACATGTGGTAGTAGCTGCAAGAAGAATAAATGAACAATTATTGAACAGGAATGACTGCAAAAACATGGGAGTTGAAATTTAACTTACAAATACATTTTTTCAAGAAAAGGTTTTTTTTACTCACATGGACATGGATCGTAGCTCACAGATTCATTCACATATGTTTTAATGCTGCCTTCACCTTTCCCCTCAAACAGACATGTAAACCGAGTTTGTGGAGTCAAGCCCTCGGACGATACACTGAGAAAGCTTGCTGTGCTGTACAATACAGTTCCGTTCGCGTCCGTTCTTTCCTGAACAGGTGTTGTGATCTCGTATTTTTTGTTGGTGATGTCCTCATTATCTTTCAGCCATGTCAGTTTGTGATCTTTTGGTGAAAAATCTTTAGCAAAGCAGGAGAAGGAAGCCTCGCTTTTCTCATCAGAGGAGGAGGCCGACACACTAAGAGTTGGCAACTGATAAAATGTCTCTGAAAAACAAACACAAACACACAGAAATATGTATGCGGAAGCAGGGAATCAATTACAGTATATATGCAGAAGCAGAGGCGAACAATGTGCTACATTGTTATTGTAGACACACACACAAACACAACTTTGTGACTTTTTCGTTTCTGTATATGGTAACTTATAAATACTGACATAATTGAACAGCAGAGCTTTAACCCTCGCTTCTGCATATACATTGGCTGCTCAGGCAAGCAAACGCAGATCTGGTGTTACGTGAATGTTAATGATCAACATACAGTTTCCATCTATCTGCATAACTAGAATTATGCAGATAGATGGAAAAAAGCAGAACAAATTGCAATAGCCTGTTCTCAGATAGACAGGGGGCATACAGTATATTAGTAAAGAATAAAATAGAAGCTGAATACATATGCTTCAGCCTTCTTGTTCCACCTTTGGTTTAAGAATTATAAAACTAGAAATCTGTAAGGATTTGTCATGCTATTTAATTTGGCAACAGTTATGTTATACTCTTCTCTTTTTATGTTGCTTTGAAATCACCAATTATTACAGCTCAGGATAAATCTACAAATTGTGCCTCTAATGGCATTTTACAGTAAACCCACAAAAATACAAATTATTTATTTATTTATTTAGATTGTGTCCCTTGTCTTTCTTGTCTCCCTATTGTACATTGTATTAAGAACATTGAGTTGCATATTTACATGAGCTCTACCATATAAATATAATAACTGTTTGACAATTCAGTTCAACAGTTTTTGTAATGTTGTAGTGCAATTTAAGTTTATTTTTAAGTTTCTCAAAAGTAGTGATGAAGTAGCCTTGTACTACAGTTCTGTTTCGTCTATTATGTTTGATACTGAATTCTACCTCAGTTTAGCCAGCCCTGACATCATTACTTACGTGGAGGCAGCAGTGACTTCTGGAAATCAACCCGTGCATTTCCCGCTGCATGTGTCACGGCACATTGGAAAGTCTTCCTTGCGTCCCAGTCCTGTTTGCTCACTTGGATTTGACTGATGCCAGTATAAAGGCTGCCTTTCGGTACAGGAGGGTACTGAATAGAGTTTGACAAGGAAGTTCCCTCTTTGGTCCATGCATAGGTCAGTGAGGAGGGTGTGAAGCCGGTGGCATAACAGCCAAGAGTGATCGTGCTAGTCCCAGAACCACATTGCATGAGAGGAAACACAGTTGGTCTAGTTGAAGTGGCTAAAAAAAGGAAAAAGCAAATGTGTTAATAAAATACCAAAATTAAAATAATATTCTACATAACAGAGATGTCTTCAACCAGTCAATTGTCTAACAAAGCACAGCACTGAACGTATTTTAATATGTTGAACATGAACATATTCAAACAGACCTTTCGTTTCCCCATCTTAATTATTTAGATGTTGTTTGTTGCACTAAGGTTAACCTTCCTCAATAATATTATTTGTGGTGGTTTTGGTATTCTCTATATAAACCGGTAAACTACTTTAAATGCACAACTTTGACAATAATCATTGCTTTTCAAATTGAATTGATGAAGGTGTAAAGTTGGTAAACATCCATTAACTGGGTTAAGAAACGCTGTATTCTGATAAAAAGACACATTAAATTTGTTCAAATTCAGCGATTATGTATGACATTAAAGACTTTTCTTACCTGAAGAAACAGTTACTGTTGTTCCCTTTCCCCAGTAGTCAAAAGCAGCATAGTAACACAGTGCTGAATCTACTTAGCTGTTAGTATCAAAACTCTACGTCTACTAATGTCGAGTGCAAAGTCTACCTCGACACTTAATGAATCCCATTATGTTATAAAATCTATTTAATTTAACCCAAAATACACAAGCCATAAATATCAACCAGTGAGTCCCACTGAGAATATCACTGTTTGACTTTTTTCCCTACATACCGTATTAAAACACTTTACTTTTGAAGGGACATTTGACACGATGAGAAGTTACAGTAAAACTTAAAATGACCTCTTACATTGTACATTTCAAACAGGACAAATCTTACCTGATGACACCGTTACCATAGTGCCTTTTCCCCAGTAGTCGAAAGCCCAGTTATCACAGTTAAGAAAGTCAATTCACCCTTCTCACAAAAACTCATTGCCATGATATCCCGTTACTTCATGTCATACTGTTTGGTTTTGGTGCCAGTTAAAATCTATTTCAAATGTACAGCTGTTAAAACTAAACTTCCCATCTAATTTTTAAAGTATTCAAGACTTTTTGGTCGGGCGAAAAAATACTGTCGGCTGTCTCATCACTGGCCAACAGTTGTGACAACATAAAAATTATAAAATATATTTTAGTAACATGATCAGGAATTTTATTCTCTAATCAGAAACATTAAAATTACATACCTGAGGTGACGGTGACCATTGTGCCTTTTCCCCAGAGGTCAAAAGCATAGTCACAGTTCAACAAATAGTGCATACAAAAACCTGTGCCCAGATATTTACGCTTCCCATGGTTGGTTATTTTATGACGATCTAACTTCAGACACATTTTTATTGGCTTTTGCAAAGAACGATTTAGAAGATGGAGCCTAAAATGATTTTCACCCCCAAACTTTAAACAAAGTCTATTAGTTTTAACACATTTTTCTTACGGTATCCAAGAAATGAATGACCTGAGTCCCAACTGTAATTCTCAAAAAGTACTAAAACATTTTTTAAATCAAAATGTACACATTAGAAACAACAAAATAAGCTGGACTTACCTGATGTGACGGTCACCATTGTGCCTTTTCCCCAGAGGTCAAAAGAATCGTCACAGTTCAACAAATTATAAACCAGTGCATACAAAAACCTGTGCCCAGATATTTACACTTTCCATGGTTGATCATTTTATGACGATCTAACTTCAGACACATTTTTATTGGCTTTTGCAAAGAACGATTTAGAAGATGGAGCCTAAAACGATTTTCACCCCCAAACTTTAAACAAAGTCTATTAGTTTTAACACATTTTTCTTACGGTATCAAAGAAATGAATGACCTGAGTCCCAACTATAATTCTCAAAAAGTACTAAAACATTTTTTAAATCAAAATGTACACATTAGAAACAACAAAATAAGATGGACTTACCTGATGTAACTGTAACCATTGTGCCTTTTCCCCAGAGGTCAAAAGCTTCGTAATCACAGTGTAATATGTCAAGACAACCAACATACAAAAACTAGCACCTTAAAGATGCTGTCACTAAGGTTGAAATATATTATAATAAACAGTTCAATTATCACATTTTCAATATGAAGATTAAAGAATCTTATTTTACCTGATGTGACGGTCACCATTGTTCCTTTTCCCCAGAGGTCAAAGAAATCGTCACAGTGATAGATTTCAATAACCCTTTCGTACAAAAATACTAATCCAAGCCAATCTCAAAAATTGTTGTACTTATTCAGTAATCTATTGAGTTTAAGTATATTGTGAATTAACATAAATTTAAAAATAAACCAGACATAAATTGAATTGCCTTTACTCAGAATATTTTCAATTATTACTCACGAGAAGTTACAGTGACTTGTGTCCCTTTTCCCCAGTAGTCAAAGTAGCTATCACAGTGATATATATGACTTCCTGAGCCTTCCTGTATGTTTTAAGATTATCTTGCCAGACTAAATGAGACTCCTCCAGTTTAGTGGCACACCATTTGCGATCAGATTTCCGTGCCTTACATATGTAAGTAGCATAACGTGGTTGGTATGACTGGACTATAGGCGTATGGATTATGTTCCTTATCAGTGGTGTTTTAAGGCCTGCCATACCTTGATTTACCGGTTACTGTCTGTTTCAAGTGAGATAGACCAAGAAAGTACTTAAAGTACTCTCTCCTTCCTTTAATTATGTGGTTAAATTGAAAATGTATGTGCATTTGCCTCTAGATTAGGCTTACATTTTTCCAAAGATTAGAGGTAATTATAAAGATAATGAAATAAGATAATTCCTGAATTTATTGTTTGTGTAAAAAAATTGCGATGGACATTCCTCAGTCTCATCATTGCCCTGCTGTAGACCATGTATTCAATTACATGCAGAGGGTGTAAAAGAGAACACTGAAGTTGGCATCCAGATAATGCTGATCATGTATAAAAGGATTAAAAGGTCTGAATGTTTAACAGACAGTTTCTTTCTCCATAACAATATGATTAAGTTAAGTTAAGTTGAATCTTTATTTTCCTGACTGAGTATGCCCTTTTCAGCACTGCATGTTCAACACTGTGAGGGGTTCAGTACAACCACAGCCCCCTACAGTTGGCCAATAGGCCGTTTTTGGTTGAGTACCTTGCTCAGAGCGATACACAAACAGCCTGTACTTTCACATGAATGTACCTCTGTATCATACCATTGAGTAAGTTCAGTTCTGACCTGTCAGCATCTTCGAATTACAACACAACTACTGTTTCTCATGAAAGTGTCCTACTGCATGTAGGCCTAGAGCGCTGTCTCACTCTTGTGGACAATCGAAGTAATACACAGGTCTTTGTATTGTGACATGCAGTACTAAGCATACCCCTAATGAATAAATACTGTTGTGTCATCACTTCTTATTGTAATCGTTGAGAAAAAAAAAGACAAACTCTGTCTTCCGTATTTGAATCTTTATTTTTCTAAAAGCAAGAATCCAGTGAGTCCAACAACCAAATATTTGTACTTTGTAGTTTACATTACAGAGTTTAAAGCTTAATTTTTTAATTTTCGTTCTACACACATGCATACATGCCACACCAAATAGAAACCTAAAAAAATGAACATAGTATACACCAATTCCATGAATTATAATAAAAGCAATACATATTTTAAAAAAGAAATGCCATTCATGAAGTACTTCATTAGTCAGTTTGATGTCATGAATGGGATCTGTCCTGTGATCGTCATCATCTAGTCTAAAAGGAGAAAACAAAAGGAAATGTGTCAGGATTTAGTGCTAATTTCATTTTGTGTAAAATACCATAAAACATTCTCTAGATTAATGGCAATATTAAAAATAGCAGAGCTATTTAAATCATACCAGTAATATGCAATATTGCACAGGAAGATTACTTTAAAATACAAAAACTAGTACAACTGCAGTTTATCTCACCTTAATTATGGTAGCCAAGACACCATAGATGAGGGCGATGAAGAAAAAAAGGAGGAACGTGAAAGCCATATACCAGCTTCCCACATCTGTGTTCACGTTAGCATGCCTGGTGTCAAAAAATCTACAGTCCTCCAAGACGTCTGCGAAATCAAAGAAAAAAAACAAAATTGTCAACTATTACACCGACTCTATTACAGTGGAAGAGAGACTACAAAGAGATATTTATAACATAATCAATGCAGTGACCAAACTGGGTCACAAATGTGTGAAATATGTAATTAACCTAATATGTGCAGTCTTTAATGTGCAAGAAAGATGTGGATCAATGGATGAAACAGCACCTGCTTTAGATATATTCAGGGATAGGGTGGTGTTAACATGTGTCACCCTACAGGTGACAACTGCCCCAGGTGACCAGCTGACTTGGGTCAGACGAAGGTGGCTTTGGATGCTGAACTTTCCATTTGGGCCTCTGTGGGGTTCACTAGTGTAGTAGTCCAACAGTTCCTTGGTGTCATTAAGAAACCAAATGATGTTAATGGATGCAGGACTGAAGCCAAAGACAAGGCACACAAGTTCACCTGAACCCTGGAGCAGTGTGGCTGAAGGTTTGCTGTGGGTCACTGTGGCTGAAGAAAGAATAAGTTAATACACTGTTATTAATTTGTACTGAGGTCAGTGGTAAAGGAGCAGGATTTTTGTTTGTTTTTAACCAGATCAAGATCTCAGTTTAATACTTGGTATCTGAGTCCAATTAGACAAAACACTGAATGGCCTCAACACTATGAAGATGATAGACTTAAATCAGTGATACAATATTAGGTAAATTTAACTGGTAGCAGATTGACATGATGAGGCAATCACCTGTAGAGAATATAAGTTGTTTAAACTACAGAAACAATTGTGGTTGTGCAGTGGGGTTCCAGAGTGATGACTCTTTTCCATCATAAATTATCTTTGGTATCTTTTTTGAGTCTTTGGAGACTCTTTGGAGAAGTTGTATTTGGTCTGCCATCAACTTACTCATGGAGTTAATTTAATTTTTCAGCTAAAAATGAGAAGCTGCTGCCTCGATGTTTTGTACTCTGCTGACTTTGTTAATAAAGAAAAAAGGACAGAAATAAGGACCCCGAGCATTAGCAACACCATTGTGAACTACAACAGCAGATTTTCAGCTTACCAAACACATCTTTTATAGAGCTTTCAAAAGGCGTTTCAGATGACTCGTGTTTGACAACACAAGAATATGTAGACGCTTTGTCCTCAGTTTTGGAAGTTCTCAGTCTGCTGCTCATTGAATAAGTGCTGCTCCCTGTGTATTTCCACGCAGGACTGTTGGTGTAGCGAGTTGTGGGGAGTCTTTGGCCATCCTCTTCCCAGTGCACCATGATGTTAGATGGGAAAAATCCAGAAACTAAGCAAGTAAGTGTGAGGATGTCTGATGTCGACAACTCTGAGGCAGTGGGTTGCATTATCTTCACTGTAGGTGGATACAGGTCTTGAGAAGCACAAAAAGAAGACAAAGTGAATAATTTGTTTAAAGGCAAGTTTCTGATGCTGCCATCATTACTGTCTTCAAGCTGGGGATCTCCACATTAAAGGAGGGAGGATTTGGACATGTTGTTAAATGTTGCTAAATATTAGGCTACTTTGATATTATGCTTTAAATCTGCATAATTTTATTCCAATATTAATATGGAATCAAACTTCTATTCAATGTAAATGGAGTCACTTCTGAGTACAAGATCACTGCAATTTTGATTTCATGATTTTCATGTTGTATAGTTGTCTTACCTGCAACATTCACAGTCCTCTCAGTGGATGAGAAGCAGCCGTGTTCCACTCTACAAGTTATTTGCCTCAGTCGTTTCCATTGACTTGAAGAAACTGTCACATTACTGATGATGTGAGTTGTGTTTGTTTCCGTGCTCGCTGTGTTTCTGGGTAAGACTGTCCCATCCATCAGCCAGGTCACTTTGGCATCAAAAGCAGTACGGACCAAACATGTTGCTTTTACTTCAGATGCTGCCATCATTACTGTCTTGAAGCTGGGAATCTCCACATGAATGGATGGAACGGTTGTTACATGGACTGCAGAAACAAAAACATCATCTAATTTAAAGTTTAAAGCTTTTACAGTGTGTAAAACATTTCCTGCTATATCAAATCTTTTCATATTGTGGTATCAGTTTCACATACTTACATTGACAAATATTTATTGTTTTCATAAATTCAAGGTTGTTGTGATTGGACTTGCATTTAAAACTTGAGCCATCTGCCCACTCTTTCATATTTGGCTCAATCTCACTGCTTAGACTAAAGGTTTTCTCCACTCCATCCATACTCTGCAGCTTCCTTTGGATTGGCACAATGTTTAGAGGTCGGTTGTCCCTTTGCCACTTCACACTTAGTTTGTCTGGAAAGAAGCCACTTAGGGTGCAGATGAGTCTGACTGGTGAGGCCCCAAATCCTCCTTCCCAGACAGGGTGTAATGTGATGTTTGGAGAGACAATCCGTGGTCCTGAGATAGAGAAGAGATTATTTAAGTTTTACTTGGTACATTCTGAACATTGCATGATTGCATGAAGGAGCATTTAAAAGAAATTTATTTGTATAAATTTCATCTCCTTAATTATACATACCTTCAGATTTTGGTAACCCAATGTGTTGTCTCAGTTCTAAGTGTAATGTCTCTATATTTAGTTTAGATGGCATAGTTGTACTTTAACAGTTTCTGGTGGGGTCAGGTAGAGACAGGGCTGAAAGTCTGTTACACAGATGTTGCAACATGCAGCAGGGCAGAGTGATCAGGGCTAGCAGCAAGCGGAAGCATTGAGTAACACCCATGTCCCAAAAAAGTACCAAAAGACAGAAGTGAAACAATGCTAAGAGCAACGGTGCATCACAGACACCAGGTGTGAGGTGTGGTTATGCCAGTAAGAGAAACAGAGTACACATTTAAATATCTCATATCTGTTTACATATGTTATCACATGGACTACATTTGCATGGCTTCTCATGACTTTGCTTAAAGTTTTAGTTCTAGTTCTCTATTTTTAATAGACTCCAGAACTAACAGACTGTAAAATCTCTTTACATATTGAGTTTAACATGGGCTGTTGATTCCAGGTGCTGATGAGGTGATGAACATAACAGCAATATATAACACAATATATATTAATATAATTTTAAAATCTAAAAAATGTATGCGTGAAATGTTTCATCATTTCTAAATAATGGAAGAGAGAAAAAAAATGTAAATCCATTTAAACATTTATTTTCAAAAAGACACAAAACTCTCAAATTCAAATGAAAAAAGGACATTTGTGATTACTTACATGATACAATGAGTTTATGAGAAAACATGTAAAAGTTTTTTTTTTGCTTTTTTTTTTTTGCTTTTTTTTTTTTTACAGAAAGTTCACCTCATTTCATTTAATCTGGAAAGATAAAGACAAAAAAACAAAAAAGAATAGATTAGTAATACTGCACCAAAACAATTGTATGATTACATTGCTAATATATGACCACCAATATATGAACGTATTCACATTACAGTGACTACATTGCTGTATTATAAAATTTAATAGTACACACATTTAATTGTACTGAACGCTGGCCTGACCTCTCTGTAAGTATGTCCTTTATAGTTATAGTACTTTTGGATTTCAAAGACGACATCTTTTTAAAGTGAGATCAACTTCATTATTGTCAAGTGAGAAATTTTCTGATTATTAGTAAAATAAATATTTTAATGGCACAGACAAAATGTTACAACTAAGTTGTGTTGCAGTTTGCTATTAACATTTAATAAATAATTTATCTCCATTAACTTTGAGAATATTTTAAAATAAGATTGAACAGACAATAACAGCCACAACTGCAAAATATAGTTTGATAGAACAAAATGAAAAGTCAGTATAATAGACGTGAAATTTAAAATAATTGTTGGAATCAAAATGCTACAGAGTTGAGTCAACACTAAATAAATTCAATATAGTCAGTTATGTAAAATTCTTCATGCTTTGCAAAACATAATTAATAACTACTAACTACTATATTTTCTAAAAATAAAAAAGTTGCTGTCTTTGTGACTACTTCCTGTTAGAATTAATAAATAGTAGTAGTGGTAGTAGTATAAAGTATATGTTAGAGCACAAAAAGGACCATTTAAAAGAGATAGTGATGCTGTGCGTAGAGATCATTTTAATTGTTGGTCAGATAAAGTATTTCTAACAGTAACAAGCTGTAGTCAAACACTATTTACTCAATTGTCTTTTACTGTTTTTTTTTGTGTGTGCACACGCTCTAATATATAAACTCATTATTACCTTGACAGCAGTGGTGCCAATGGTGAACAGCAGAGTGATGAGGAAGAGAAGGATGAAGGTGAGGGCTGTGTCTCCCATGTTATCGTCTTCTGTCTCCATGGTATTGTTCCATTGGTAGTTAGTTTCAATCAGGAACTCTGGATGTAGTGTACAGTAATTAGTCAATTAATATTTGGGATGACCCTCTCCCAGATTTGAACAATACCTCACGAGACAATGAGCAAATTCTATTTATATCCTTTTCCCTTTTATCATTTTTTTGAGAAATAAAAAGCGTAAAACCCTACAAGTTAGTCAGTGAATCAATTGAAATATAAATAAATAAAACAAAACAGTAGTGGTATATGTCTTAGTTCTTAAATTGTTATGAGCATGTCATAAGGCATAATAGTTTTGTGCTTCCTTTTAAAACGTTGATGAATATAAAATAATGAATCCTACTATGATCCTGAATTGCTTTTGAAAGACCCCGTTATTAGTGTAGCATGTATGACTTGGCTTGTGAAAAAGTATTTTCATCATTTGACTGACAGACCACAGAACTGGAGTTAGACCTTAAACAGTCATCTGTCATCTGTGTTGGGGGTGCAAGACCCAGTAGAGGAAACACATGTACACAAAGACAAGTCACACAAACAATGTTGATGCACTATCTACACATAAAAAAATTAAGAAATATAATTAATTTAATTTTTGTCTAAAGTTAGTGTGGTGGTGGCCTTTTTTAGTAAATACAATATGATGTTCAAAGTTTGACATATTGTTAATGTCAATGACAGTAAACGAAAAACGTGTAGCTGAAAATACTGGTTAAATAAAGACATGAACTGCATGCGACATACATCAACAGAATTGCAAAGTGCTTTTTTTTATTTTGATTTTAAATCTGCATGAAAAAGACAAACAATGTCATATCACAAGCAACAAACATTAAACATCAAACAGCAGAAGACACAACAACACAAAAACATCTACTGGGGCTTGCACGTTTCAGGGACGTTCATGTTGAGGTTGACCAGGTTGGTGTTTTTCTCATATGTTCTGTATCCAATAGACCTGACAATAGCTTTAGTTGTGTTAGCCACAGACTCGTGGTGAACTACACAGCTATATACCACATCGTTCCTTTTCCACTGCTCAAGGGTGAGTAATAACTGGCTATAAGCAGAGTAGGATCCGTAGCTTTCGACAGGGTTTGTGGTATGGAACTCGTAAGTTGAATCTACTTCCTCATCATCAACAAGCCAAGACACATAAACTTCCTGAGGGAAGAAGTCTTTCACAAAGCAAGTCAGGGTCACCATTTCTTTTCTAGTATGTTCTACTGGAGGCATCATAAACACTGAAGGACGCTGAGTCTGTCCTCCTGCAAGCATGAGAGAACAATTAGATAAAACTACAGCCTACCTAGAGCACTGAAGGAAATATCTGCTACAAAATACACTTAGCAATAACACTGTGTGTGATGACATGACAAAAGGAATTAAACACACACTATTAGCTGCTGAATAGTTTTCTTACCAATACTCCTTTCATAGATTTTCTTGACTGGCTCAAGCCAATCTGTGTGTTCAACAACACAGTAGCGCTTGATCCCCTGGTTCCATTCATCATATGTGATGTCAAGTGAAAGATTAATTACTTTTTTTCCATTGTCGGTGGACTTGGAATACTCAACCAAGGTGTGTCCATTCTCGTCCTGCCACAAAACACTCGTAACAGATGGCTTGTTTTCCTGGACTTGACATACTATCTGTCCTTTTCTTTTCATAAACATGTCCTCATTTGTAGGGCTGATGATAGTTATGTCTACATCTGCTCCAACACATGTGGTAGTAGCTGCAAGAAGAATAAATGAACAATTATTGAACAGGAATGACTGCAAAAACATGGGAGTTGAAATTTAACTTACAAATACATTTTTTCAAGAAAAGGTTTTTTTTACTCACATGGACATGGATCGTAGCTCACAGATTCATTCACATATGTTTTAATGCTGCCTTCACCTTTCCCCTCAAACAGACATGTAAACCGAGTTTGTGGAGTCAAGCCCTCGGACGATACACTGAGAAAGCTTGCTGTGCTGTACAATACAGTTCCGTTCGCGTCCGTTCTTTCCTGAACAGGTGTTGTGATCTCGTATTTTTTGTTGGTGATGTCCTCATTATCTTTCAGCCATGTCAGTTTGTGATCTTTTGGTGAAAAATCTTTAGCAAAGCAGGAGAAGGAAGCCTCGCTTTTCTCATCAGAGGAGGAGGCCGACACACTAAGAGTTGGCAACTGATAAAATGTCTCTGAAAAACAAACACAAACACACAGAAATATGTATGCGGAAGCAGGGAATCAATTACAGTATATATGCAGAAGCAGAGGCGAACAATGTGCTACATTGTTATTGTAGACACACACACAAACACAACTTTGTGACTTTTTTGTTTCTGTATATGGTAACTTATAAATACTGACATAATTGAACAGCAGAGCTTTAACCCTCGCTTCTGCATATACATTGGCTGCTCAGGCAAGCAAACGCAGATCTGGTGTTACGTGAATGTTAATGATCAACATACAGTTTCCATCTATCTGCATAACTAGAATTATGCAGATAGATGGAAAAAAGCAGAACAAATTGCAATAGCCTGTTCTCAGATAGACAGGGGGCATACAGTATATTAGTAAAGAATAAAATAGAAGCTGAATACATATGCTTCAGCCTTCTTGTTCCACCTTTGGTTTAAGAATTATAAAACTAGAAATCTGTAAGGATTTGTCATGCTATTTAATTTGGCAACAGTTATGTTATACTCTTCTCTTTTTATGTTGCTTTGAAATCACCAATTATTACAGCTCAGGATAAATCTACAAATTGTGCCTCTAATGGCATTTTACAGTAAACCCACAAAAATACAAATTATTTATTTATTTATTTAGATTGTGTCCCTTGTCTTTCTTGTCTCCCTATTGTACATTGTATTAAGAACATTGAGTTGCATATTTACATGAGCTCTACCATATAAATATAATAACTGTTTGACAATTCAGTTCAACAGTTTTTGTAATGTTGTAGTGCAATTTAAGTTTATTTTTAAGTTTCTCAAAAGTAGTGATGAAGTAGCCTTGTACTACAGTTCTGTTTCGTCTATTATGTTTGATACTGAATTCTACCTCAGTTTAGCCAGCCCTGACATTATTTATCATTACTTACTTGGCTTCTGGAAAACAGCCTGTGCATTTCCCGCTGCATGTGTCACGGCACATTGGAAAGTCTTCCTTGCATCCCAGTCCTGTTTGCTCACTTGGATTTGACTGATGCCAGTATAAAGGCTGTCTTTCGGTACAGGAGGGTACTGAATAGAGTTTGACAAGGAAGTTCCCTCTTTGGTCCATGCATAGGTCAGTGAGGAGGGTGTGAAGCCGGTGGCATAACAGCCAAGAGTGATCGTGCTAGTCCCAGAACCACATTGCATGAGAGGAAACACAGTTGGTGGAACTGAAGTGACTAAAAAAAGGAAAAAGCAAATGTGTTAATAAAATACCAAAATTAAAATAATATTCTACATAACAGAGATGTCTTCAACCAGTCAATTGTCTAACAAAGCACAGCACTGAACGTATTTTAATATGTTGAACATGAACATATTCAAACAGACCTTTCGTTTCCCCATCTTAATTATTTAGATGTTGTTTGTTGCACTAAGGTTAACCTTCCTCAATAATATTATTTGTGGTGGTTTTGGTATTCTCTATATAAACCGGTAAACTACTTTAAATGCACAACTTTGACAATAATCATTGCTTTTCAAATTGAATTGATGAAGGTGTAAAGTTGGTAAACATCCATTAACTGGGTTAAGAAACGCTGTATTCTGATAAAAAGACACATTAAATTTGTTCAAATTCAGCGATTATGTATGACATTAAAGACTTTTCTTACCTGAAGAAACAGTTACTGTTGTTCCCTTTCCCCAGTAGTCAAAAGCAGCATAGTAACACAGTGCTGAATCTACTTAGCTGTTAGTATCAAAACTCTACGTCTACTAATGTCGAGTGCAAAGTCTACCTCGACACTTAATGAATCCCATTATGTTATAAAATCTATTTAATTTAACCCAAAATACACAAGCCATAAATATCAACCAGTGAGTCCCACTGAGAATATCACTGTTTGACTTTTTTCCCTACATACCGTATTAAAACACTTTACTTTTGAAGGGACATTTGACACGATGAGAAGTTACAGTAAAACTTAAAATGACCTCTTACATTGTACATTTCAAACAGGACAAATCTTACCTGATGACACCGTTACCATAGTGCCTTTTCCCCAGTAGTCGAAAGCCCAGTTATCACAGTTAAGAAAGTCAATTCACCCTTCTCACAAAAACTCATTGCCATGATATCCCGTTACTTCATGTCATACTGTTTGGTTTTGGTGCCAGTTAAAATCTATTTCAAATGTACAGCTGTTAAAACTAAACTTCCCATCTAATTTTTAAAGTATTCAAGACTTTTTGGTCGGGCGAAAAAATACTGTCGGCTGTCTCATCACTGGCCAACAGTTGTGACAACATAAAAATTATAAAATATATTTTAGTAACATGATCAGGAATTTTATTCTCTAATCAGAAACATTAAAATTACATACCTGAGGTGACGGTGACCATTGTGCCTTTTCCCCAGTAGTCAAAACCATAGTCACAGTTCAACAAATTATAATCCAGTACATACAAAAACCTGTGCCCAGATATTTACGCTTTCCATGGTTGGTTATTTTATGACGATCTAACTTCAGACACATTTTTATTGGCTTTTGCAAAGAACGATTTAGAAGATGGAGCCTAAAATGATTTTCACCCCCAAACTTTAAACAAAGTCTATTAGTTTTAACACATTTTTCTTACGGCATCCAAGAAATGAATGACCTGAGTCCCAACTGTAATTCTCAAAAAGTACTAAAACGTTTTGAAAATCTAAATGTACACATTAGAAACAACAAAATAAGATGGACTTACCTGATGTAACTGTAACCATTGTGCCTTTTCCCCAGTAGTCAAAAGCACCGTCACAGTGTAATATGTCAAGACAGCCAACATACAAAAACTAGCACCTTAAAGATGCTTTCACTAAGGTTGAAATATATTATAATAAACAGTTCAATTATCACATTTTCAATATGAAGATTAAAGAATCTTATTTTACCTGATGTGACGGTCACCATTGTTCCTTTTCCCCAGTAGTCAAAGTAATCATCACAGTGATAGATTTCAATAACCCTTTCGTACAAAAATACTAATCCAAGCCAATCTCAAAAATTGTTGTACTTATTCAGTAATCTATTGTAAATACCTAACATTTACCCTGATCCTTTGCTTTTGCTGCAAATTACATCAGAGTTTAAGTACATTGTGAATTAACATAAATTTAATAATAAACCAGACATAAATTTAATTGCCTTGACTCAGAATATTTTCAATTATTACTCACCAGAAGTTACGGTGACTTGTGTTCCTTTTCCCCAGTAGTCAAAGTAGGTATCACAGTGATATATATCAATCTGTTTCTGATACAAATACTAAAACTATTGTTTATACCAAGAAAAGTAAACACGTTTCACTGACAAAGCAATTACCACTGTACTATTTATGAACCACTTCCCTTGAGATATTTATTTCCTGTGGTCTGGGTTACATAAAATTAAGTGTGTTTGCCGACGGTTAGTGAACACTTCCTCTTTATCAGACGCTCCTGTCAGCTCCAGTTCCTGCAGCATGGAGTTAACATAAGCAGATACCCATGAATCACTGAATACATTGAATTACTGTTAAATTTGATATGAGTTAACGATCTGTTGATGTTCAACATCACCATTATTATTATTACTATTATAATTAAGTCTATTTTAACAATTATTATTTGCATATGCTCACGTGATCTATCATAGCTACTTTAATCAGCTGTACCGTCCAACTCTAGAATATCTAATGCTTTTAATCATTGTGTGCCAATATTTTAGTATTAAGTGCTACTTGCAAAATTAGCACACTAGAACACAACCTTGTTTTCCCCTTGTGCTGTCAGACTGTTCTCCTGTGTTGTCTGCCTTCCTCCTGAAAAAACAAACATTAACCAATACACTCCTCTCTTGCATAAAACATCCATTTGCATTACCAACATGACCCTAACATACAGTGTAGAACTCATTCATACATAGTAGAATCACAGAGTTTGACAGTCTACTGTCAATCGTCAGGCCTAACACCCAAACCACAAACTACAGGGAATCCATCAGTCCTGCTGAGTGGCTGAGCATTTGTTTGCAGTAGGTTATGTTTAACCTCAGTGTTAAATTTTGGGTTTAGATTTGCCCAGGAAGGCATTGAAAGTGAGCTAATGTTAGCTTAGCACAAACCAAGAACTGTATGTTACCGGTGAACTATTAGTACATCAGACAGCTTTCCAGAAATCTCATGCACCATATTGTAAAATCATAGCGCTCTGGGTATCCACCAACAGCCACCACTATTTTTTCCTCCATTGTGATAACAAGGCAACTCATCTCTATTCAAAGATTTTTGTGAAAATGTGAAAAACTTTATTTGGTTTCCTTCGTTCTGTAGTCCAGAAAAGTTCCAGTGCTTCTGTAGCTATGCAAAAATGTCTCTGTTTTCTTCCCGTTCGGTAAAATATGAAGGAAAATATGTTACTTTTACATGTTGAGGATGATGTTACTTTAACTAGGCTCCTTTGACAACACTGATCTCTTTACGCTGGTTTGATTCCCCGACCCTGTGTGTGCAGGGCATGGGACCTGAACCAGAGTTCGGACGTGTGTGTGTCACCCCTGAATGAATAAATGTATTAACATTACTTTGTATCTGTCTCCTATGTCTAGATTTCATGTTCATTGGTCAGTCTGAACTAGTAATAATAGAGCGGCCCAGCGCAACATTTGGTCCCTTTTTTTCATAAATCCAAGGTGGCAACCCTATATGTAGCACCCACCCTATTTAGCTAAAGGGTGTTGTAGTACCAGTTGGTTGACTAACAAATGAAATTACTATACGAATACTGTAATACGTATCACTTTTTTAAAATCTGACACACACACACACCTTTCTCCAAAGTTTTAACTAGAGCATACACACACTCTGCAACCAAAATTAAACAGAGTGCTTTAACCAAAAACCAAATCATGCCAACCTGAGTTGCTGACCTAAAACAAATGGGTGGCTTCACTTGCCACTGCAAGCTGTCAGATAAAATAGTATGTGCATTTGTTAGGTATTACTCACAAATTAAAAAAAAAATAAAATGAATGAAGAATGATGAACAGATGCATGATGAGGGGAACAATGAGTTGAGTTAAAGGCTGGTTGGTGACAAGAGTCCAGATGAAGTGATGAACTGGTCGCTGGTCCTCTCTGTCTAAGAGTGTACAGAGAAGCGTTCTCAATCTCTTCATTCATCCCAAAATCTTTAATTGCTTTAAACGAGCTGACAACGTGAACACATACCAGCAATACAGAGTAAAATTGCTAGAACATTGTATTATGGGCTAATATAACCAGCATGCTAATGCACTAATCACCATTATTATTACTTCAACGCACTATTACTCTCCAAGTTATCTTCTTTTTTGTCAGTAACAACGGTGGATGTGAGTTTCTCTTGCATCTGGCTCCAGCGTCTATTGCAATGAACGTCAACTGGCGACCCGCGGGCCACGTGCGGCCGCCAGAGCTTTCCATCTGGCCCCCAGAATATTACTGGATTATAGGCTGGTGAAGAGGACAAAGTATGTTTCTAGATTTTTCTTTAAGTGAAATGAAACAAACGCCCTCAAAAAAAGTAGCCTGTGCCATAGCCCACCTTTAATCAAAAAAATGACGATAAACGTGTTGCTCTTTTATTGTTTCACGTCTGTCAAAATTGTGCTTTCTTGGGCTTTATTTCCCCACACATTTCTCTGTTAATATAACAGAGAAGAGCATGGTAAGTGCAAGCTTTGCACATCAGCAAATCGATACAAAAGACAAATAAAAGCATCAGGCCATCAGTTATGAGAAATGTTACTCTTTATATCAAATTAAAGTAGCCTGAATTCCAACAAAAAAATACAAAGTAAAACCAAGAAAATCACAAGACTGAAATACTCACGTTTGGTTCATGGGAGAAGTGACATTTTCCCTCCGACATTTATCTTTTTAACATCGGGCTTGACAGCTGTTATGCCTGCCTTATGCGTCTGCAGTCCTAGTTCATTTTTCACAACTTCACAGGTGTATGTTGAACATTACTGATGTGTCACAAACATCCATCACACACACTGGAAACTTTGGAGAGCAAGGTTTGTGGGAAACAGTGTTCAGTGAGTCTGATGGACCATGTCACTACAAGCAACTTACTGGGACTTGAGCTAGTGGACTCAAGGTCATTGGTATCATCCTTGAATAACTTGAAGAACAGAATCACAATGACTTCAAGGTGAATCCAGAGGAAAATACACCGGTAACGGGACACCTCTTATGTGCAACAACAGCTTGTTGCTATGACAGGGAATATATGCAGTCAGATCTGAGTTTACGTGTGTTGCTAATGGCACACACGTATGAGAGACACCTGCCTGGGTGTGACCACCTGCCGGGTGCGCTGTGCTGCCAGTGACCCCCCCCTTGCTTCATTGAAACACCGCAACGGAGCAATAAAAGTGATGATAGTGTTTCACTAAGATTCATGACTTAATGTACGTTTGGACAGAAAGAGAAAGACACAGAGAAACAGAGATTCATTCAGCTTGCCCAGAGTGGTTCAGCGGACACGCCCCCACAGTCCTGGAGCTGAGAGTATACTGCACATTTTTACCCAATTTTGACACCTAATTTTGTAAACTTATCACTATTTTTATTCATTCAAATTTGGCTGGGTGGTTAATGACACTTTCGTCTTTAGTCTGACAAACTCAAAGCACATATGTATTTTGACTTTACATGGACTTTGAACGTATCTTGTTGATGGTGTGGTCCATGCTAGTGGACACTATCTTTGAAGGAACCCACAATCGTTGAAACAAGACAGAAATAATTTGTATAATGGATGGTGCTGAATATGAATGATTTTTTTTGTAGTAATCCTCAGCTCATCTGTTGTGATCAATAACTTTATGGTGATGGTGATACTTTATGGTGGCCTGGATGTCAATCAGTTCTCTGTGATTGGCCACATCACCACACCCACATTAGCAGTTGACAGCCTCATGAATATGAGGCCTAAAATATCTTTAGTTTTATCCTCTTTGACCTCTATATTCATTCAGGACTCTCTCTGCTGGGCCATCATATGTTCTAGGACCTTTCCGTTCCTACTGGCTGTTGGCGCCTCATCCACACTTATATCTGGGTCATCATCCACAGGTGTTTCAGCCCCTCCTCTTCTCTCCTTAGTCTCTCTTGCAAAAGAGATTCTCATCTCAACGAGACAAGAAATCAGCATTATCCCTGATTCAGATTTATTGTGAATACACGACACACCGACATTTATTGTTGGCATTTACTGTGGTCAGTAAAAGCCAGAAGAGTCTGATTGATTCAGTGTTTTAAGTTTGTATTGATCAGGTGGACATGTATCATCGATGATTGTGAGGATGGGGAATGCACTAGCCAGTTTTGGGGGAATTCTGTGCATTGTGAAAATGAACAAATGTTTTTTTTATTATAAAATAATACAAAATATGTTATTATAACATGAACCTGAACTGAAATTTCACATTTAATATCAAAATATTTAATTATTTATCATAATCTTATTATTTATCTATTATTGTCATTTTTAAAATTGATTTCTACAAATGTTGGGATATACCCTGAACTGACGCTGCTGTTGAATTATTAATATTTTCCCTCTTGTAAACATACAAAGTTTCTCCAGCTTGCTTTTGTATAAGGTATTATCATGTGTTATCAGTTCTGGTGTCTGAGCCTTTGGCTTTCAGTCTAAAGTTTCTGTTTGTTAACTGGACGAGGAAGCACCTGTTGTGGTGAAGGTTGTTTCCTCTGTGTTGCATAAATATTACCCAGTAAGGATGTTTCTAACCACAAGTCCAAAATTTACAGACATTTTTTGTTTCTGTTTCAATAGTATCTCAAATTTAGGTTTGAGTTTAACCCTGCATGTGTGTTGGTACAGAAGTTTGATTAAAGTTAAGGATAGCAAATAAAGAGCAATGCGATAACTAAATACTCATTTGTGGCCATTAACCTACATTTTAAACAATCTTTAATTAAACTGATATCAAATTATTTTTGAATTTTATCTCTTTTTTTTTCACTGTGATATAACTCCATACAACAACTCCACATGCACACTATCATGAGACAAACTTGCTGTCTTGACTGTAGGGTTTTTGTTGTGTTTGTGTGAAATGTGAAATAAATTACACTTTTTTGAGGGGTCGTTATTTTCCTGTTTTTTCCTTTCCGTGTCTAATAAATTTGTGGGATGCTCAGGTTTTGTGAATATCATCTCTTTTTCATGAGGACAGTAACTCTCAGGCTTCAGGTGAGTTCAGGACTGGTTTTTGTGTTACCACATATCACTGTGGTAGCCCCCATACACAATGTCACACCCTAGTACAAAAACCTCTGACTGATATGTGCAGCTGTGTGATCAGTGTTTTGTACTCTTTGTACTCAGCAGGAGAATTGACTGTATTTCAACACCGTTTTACAATAAAGCTATGAAACCATAAAAGACCATTCTACTTTTTTGATAATCACATTTTTACTTTGTGAATATTTACATGATCTCCTGCATGGCAGGAAAACTGCATCTCTTTTAAGCTCATGAAGACTGAACACAATCCTTTGTCTAAGAACACATTATAGACAATCTTTAAACATGACTCACCTACTTGTTTTTCGTATCAACACCACATTTCCTTCTCAGTTAGAGGTTTTTGTCACAGGATATATCACTGTGGTTGTAGTCATACACTGTGATATAACTCCATACAAAAACTCTTCACACTGGCTATCATGACACAAAACTTCTGTCATGTTATCTTCAGTGATTTCATATGAGTTCATCAAGTATATTTCAGATCTAATCATATGAAAGGAATCAGCAGCGAAAAGTTACGTGTTGATTATTTTTGCAGTTATTATTATTATTATCATTATTGTTGTTGTTGTTGTTGTTGTTGTTTTTATTTGTATTAGTATTATTATCTTTTTTCATTTGGTTTTGTTGTACACCCTCCTGATATGACAATGACATATAAATATAATTATTGATCTACATGCAGTAAAAACATGGAGAGATGATATCCACCACTTTGAATGAGGAACAAAACAATTGTAGCATACAGTAAGATCAACAGGCTCAGCCAGGGGGATTGTTTTTTAGGGTAAAAATTATAAATAGAAAAACAAACAATTAAACATAAATCCAATTTACCCTTCTTCAAAGGCAAAGAGACTTTGTGCTTCAGTTCAGTTAAGGACATGTTTTTGTATTACCACATATCACTGTGGCCACCACTCCATATACAGTGTCACTTGCTCTTACAAAAACCTCTGCTTGATATAGTGCATTGTTAGATTTCTATACCCACTCCCCAGGAGCCATCAACACCCTTTGAACTACAATTATTCTGTTTTTTTAATATATATATATATATATATATAATATTTGTCACACTTTGGTGATTTTAATTCAAAATAGCAAGATACATAGATTTTTTTTTTTTTTTTTTTTTTACAGACGTTCATTGTCTCCAGATGATATATCCTTCCCAAATTTTCCTATAGTGCCACCAGCAACTTGACAGTTTTGGCATTTAGTGAAACACCTTGACAACTACTATCATGCTAAACTAAGATGGTATTAATGGTAAAATGTATATATGTTAACATAAGTGCACTACAGCCTGCAAGAGCTTGCTTGAGTGAAGATATTTACAAAATCTCCTGAAATAAGGTTTTTTGGACACGTCCTCACCTCTTGTTTTTGTATCAGCACTGCATTTTCTTCTCCAGTGAAAGAGGTTTTATGCGTATATCACTGTAGCCACACTGTATTATACACTGTGATATAACTCCACACAACTCCACCCTGCACACTGGCTATCCTTAGAAATTGCTAATATTCTTTCTCAGTGTTTTTTCATATTAATTCAATAAGTAATGTTAGAACTAATAATGTGAAAGGAATCCACAGTAAAACACAATTTTGATTTTAATTATTTAGTAATAATTAGTGTAGTTATTTTCATTTAGTTTTGTTGTACACCACTCCCCTGAAATGGGTTTCAGGTTATTATAGACACATTAAAATAATGACATATTAATGTGACATATACTATATAATGACATACACTAAATGTGAATTAGAAACAAAGAACTGAAACAGGATCAATAGGTTCTGACAGGAGGATATATAATGCATAACATGTTTTGGCAGAGTATATCATCCGTGTTGAGTGACCTAACACAAATAGGTTGTCATCTTCATTTCTAACACTAGCAATTGTAGTCGTTTTAATAATTAAATTAATTGAATGGCAATTTATGACCATAACCTCACTTTCACTTCACTCTTTCCAATAACCTGACCCAACAAGCGTAACTTTATAAGTGTTGTAGAACTGTCTTTTTATTCATGGTATACATTCATGAAAATCCCCAGATGATGGACTTTGCACGTTTCCTATAAACTATTTCCTATAATGCAAAATTACTTCATGACTGTAGACTTTTAATACGTGTTATCTTATGAATATTTGCAATTTCTTTATATGTCCTGTGTGAGCTGAGTGGCTTCTCCCGGGTGTACACCCCCTTAAGCCGAAAGTCAGCCGGATAATCAGCCGTGACCCTAGTGAGGATACAGATGATGGATGGATGGATGACCAAACAATCCTTTGTATAGAACATTATTGCCAATCTTATACATCTTGCTTTTCTTTGTTGGACACATCTTTCCTACATGTTTTTTATTATCAGCACCACACAATGAGACAATGTGTCTCATTGTTTTCTTCTCAAGTTAGAGGGTTTTTGTCACAGGATCTATCACTGTGGTAGTAATTTGCTTTTCAATGATATATCCATACAAAAACTCACACCCTGCACACTGGCTATCACTTGACACCTCAAACCTTAGACATGCAAACTTTTTATACTTGTTAAGATTATGTGAAAGAAGTCAGCAGTGCAAATGTTTCTTTCTGAAATTTGTTTATTTTGGGTGGTAATTTATATATATATTCCTGATACTGATTCACTATTACAAGAATATAACAAGTATATAAATACAGTTATATATTTCTTTGTTTAGTGTTCATTTGTTTCTGATAGGATGATGAATATTAGTATTAGTACTACAAGGAGAAGCATTTCTATACAATGTTATAAAAACACTACCCAGTCTTTAAATAATTATTTATATCCTAACATTTAAGTTGATTTGGGCTGACTGTATGATAATGAAGCTCTAAGATTTGTAGTGTTTGTTCAGCTTTCATTTACAGTACAAGGCCCAGCTGTCTGCCTTTAGAGGTTTTTGTAATGAGTGTGAATCACTGTGCCACCCCAGTTACAGTGAAAAACCACTAATGCAAAAACTCCACCTCTCCAATGTATTCATCTATTTCCTCTCTGAAAAACACAACAACAAACAGCTCTGGTTCTTTTCATTCAAAAATTCAAAATCAACATTCATACGAGACTGTTAATACCTGTTTTTTTGTTTGTTTGTTTGTTTCTTTGTTTTTATGAATTCACTTGGCACAAAAACATTTTGGAATCCCATAATTAGTGATAATTAACCTACATAATAGCATACTTACAGTAAATTAACCTGACATCAAATTAACTCTGAGTGAACACAAAATATATGTTTTTTTTTTTTTTGTGTGTGAAAATATTTGGTGAGGTGATATTTTCCTATTTTCAGACAAAACAAAAACAAAGAAAAACAAAAATGATAAATAAAAACAAACAATCATAAATCCAATTTACCCTTCTTTCTGTTCCAAAGGCAAAGAGACTTTGCGCTTCTGTTGAGTGCATAAGTGCACTACAGCCTTGCAGAGCTTGCTTGCCAGCAACTTGGCAGTTTTGGCATTTGGTAGAAACACCTTGACTAAGCTATCATGCTAAACTAAGATGGTGTTAATGTGATGAAATGTATATATGTTTAACATAAATTGCACTACAGCCTTGCAGAGCTTGCTTGAGTGAAGATATTTACAAAAATCTCCTGAAATAAAGGTTTTTTGGACACGTCTCACCTACTTGTTTTTTGTATCAGCACTGCATTTTCTTCCTCAGTGAAGAGGTTTTTGTCACATGATATATCTGTGGCCACTACTGTAGAGATCACGTATAGTCCACTGTATACTAATTTAGCACTGTGATATGCTCCATGCAAAAAACTCCACCTGCACACTGGCTTCTATCATGGAAATGTCTGTCATTATTATTATTATTATTATTATTATTATTATTATTATTATTATTATTTATTAATTAATTAATTAATAGTTATTGTTATTTTTGTTGTACACCCTCCTGAAAAGGGTTTCAGAGTTATTATAGACACATTAAAACAATGACATATTAATATGACCATATGATGACATATAAGATGGCATACTAAATGTAGAGGTAGAAACAAAAGAACTGAAACTTAGGATCAATAGGTTCTGACAGGAGGATATATAATGCATAACATGTTTTTGTCATTATATCATCCAAATGTTAGATGACCTAACACAAATAGGTTGTCATCTTCGTTAGCACTAGCAATTGTAGTTGTTTTAATAATTAAATTCCAACTGAATGTAATTTATGACCATAACCTCTTTCACTTCACTTTCTTTCAATAACCTGACAACAACATAACTATAAGTAGCTCTTTATACTGTCTCCTTGATAGCAATCACAAAATGTCGTTCTCTTTTTCTCTGTTTTAGTTTTCTCTTTTTTCTCTATTTTGGTTTTAGTTTACCCTAAACTATAATTGGACTATGTTTTAGAGAAATTATATTCATCACACTTTTATGATTTTTGGTCTGCTCACTGCTTTGGTCTAGGCTGAAATATCCTAAATATTAAAAAAAGACATTCATGGTCCCCAGATGATGGACTTCACAATTTTCCTATAGTGCCAGAATGGGAGGATGACAATTTGGGCTTTAGTGTAATATATTGACATCTGTCACATACTTTAAACTGAGTTGAGTGTTACAGTATTTTTGCTTTATACAAGTTTAACATTTGTCACTGTGCCTAAGTGCAACCTTGCAGAATTACTTGCTTGACTGTGAGACTTTTATTCTTCTTATCTTATAAATGTTACAACATCTCGAAAAGATTATTTACAAACTATCACATTAAGCTTAAGATGATTGCTGTGTCCTGTGATGAGCGGCTTTCTCCAGGGTGTACCCACCGCTTGCCAAATGTCAGCTGGGATAGGCTCCAGCCCCACCACGACCCTGATGAGGATACAGATGATGGATGGATGGATGGATGGCCAAACACAATCCTTTGTATAAGAACACGTTATTGCCAATCTTCATACATCTTTGCTTTTCTTTTGTTGGACACATCTTTCCTACTTGTTTTTTGTATCAGCACTAGACATCCTTCTCAGTTAGAGGTTTTTGTCACTGTGGTAGTAATTCAACACTGATATAATTCATCAAAAACTCCACCCACTGCACTGGCTATCATGACACACTCAAACCTTGAACATGTTAAACGATTATGTGAAAGGAGTCAGCAGTGCAAATATTTCTTTTTAGAATTAGTTTATTTTGGAGTGGTATTTTATATATATATTCACAAGTACTGATTACTAAGGTGTCATTTTGCTGCTCCATTGAGAAAAAAAATCTTTCTTGTGAGACTTTGTCTTCAGTTCAGGTCAGGACAGGTTTTTGTGACACCACATATCACTGTGGCTGCCACCCATAGGCTACACAGTGTCACTTATCTTACAAAAACCTCTGCTTGATATAGTGCATTGTTAGATTTCTATGCCTCATAGGAGCCATCATAAACATCATTCACATTTTGTTTTAATTTACCCTTTAAACTAAAATCATTCTGTGTTTTTTAAATATTATATTTGTCACACTTTGAGTGATTTAACTCAAGATCATAAGATACATTTCACATCGCCCATACTCTCAGATGATCCTTCCAAATTTTCTATAGTGCCCACCAGTGAGCATTTGGTAAGCAGCCTGACAGCTATCATGCTAAACTAAGATGGTGTTCATGTAAAATGTATATATGTTTAACATAAGTGCACTACAGCCTTGCAGTGCTAGTCGTTTTAATAATTAAATATTAATTGAATACTTAATTTATGACCATAACCTCACATTTGAAACATCTTTCCAATAATCTGATATAAACTATGTTTTTATATTTATTTTCAATATGTAAAATGTATTACCTTTTACAAATAAGTATGGTGAAGAGCTTTTCTAAGGTGTCATTTTGCTGCTCCATTGAGAAAAAAAAATCTTTTCCTGTGGCAAAGAGACTTTGTGCTTCAGTTCAGGTCAGGACAGGTTTTGTGTTGCCACATGTCACTGTGGCTGCCACTCGTAGTATCTGTGTCACATCTCATACAAAAACTTCTGACCGATATTTGTGCTTGTTATAGTGTCTCTGAGTGGCAGTCACAAATGTCGTTCTCCTTTTCTCTATTTTAGTTGATTTTACCCTTTAAACCATAATTGGTCTATTTTTGAAGAAATTACATTACGTCCACAGTATTATGATTTTTAGTCATGTGAAGAAGGACAGTAAAGCGATCTGCTGGTCTGTTCACCGCTTTGGTGAACTAGGCTGAAATATCTCAGCAACTATTTGATGGATTCAGATACATTTTTTTTAAACATTCATGGTCCCCAGATGATGGACTTTTGATTCACAATTTTTCTATATAGTGCCACCAGAGTTGACAGTTTGGGCTTTTAGTGTAATATCTTGACATCTGTCACATGCTAAACTAAGATGGTGTTGTACTTTATATATGTTTAACATAAGTGTCACTGTGCCTAAGTGCAACCTTGCTTGACACAATTACTTGCTTGACTGTAGACTTTTAGTCTTGTTATCTCGTGAATATTTACAACATCTCCAGAGTGTTACAAACTGTCACATTAAGTTCAGATGGCCAAACATGTCTCGTCCTGTGATGCGCTGGCTTCTTCTCAGGGTGTACCGCCACTCGCTGAAGGTCATCCGGGATAGCCTCAGCTACCGTGGTAGGGATACAGATGATGGATGGATGGATGGCCAAACGCAAATCCTTTGTGTATGATAAAGGTGCACGTTATTGTCAATCTTCATATATCTTTCTTTTCTTTTAGATGAGTTTTGTTTTGGACACATCTTTCCTGCTTGTTTGTATCAGCACTAGACATCCTTCTCCAGTTAGAGGTTTTTTGTCACTGTGGTAGTAATTTAGCATAATGATATAACTCCCTTACAAAACTCCACCCTGCACACTGGCTATCATGACACCTCAAACCTTGAACATATTAAACTTTTATAACATTAAGATTATGTGAAGAAAGAAGTCAACTGGTCTAAATGTTTCTTTTTAGAATTTGTTTATTTGGAATTAATTATTTTATATATATATCCTGATACTGATTCACTATTGCAAAGTACTTAACAAGTATATAAATGCAGTTATATATTTGTTTGTTTAGTGTTCATTTGTTTTCTGATAGGATGATGAATATTAGTAGTAGTACTACAAGGCTTGTACTATCAATGTTATAAAACACTACCAGTCTTTAAATAATTTATTTATATCTAATTTTTTGTTGATTTGGACTGTATGATAATGAAGCTCTTAGATTTGTACTGAGTGTTTACATTCAGCTTTCATTTACAGTACAAAGACAGCACATCCTTTAGAGGTTTTTGTAATGGTGTGAATCTGTGTACCATCCCAGTTACAGTGAAAACCCTACTGTCTAAAACTCCACCTCAATGTGGCTGTCCTTCTCTTCTCTGAAAAACCTGGCTAACAGGTTTGGTTCTTTTGATTCAAATAATTCAAAACAACATTATGTGAGACTATTATACCATTGTACCTGTTTTTTGTTGTTTGTTTTATTTTCTTTGTTTTATGAATTCACATGGAACCCCTTAATTGATAATTAACCTACATAATACTTGCCCACAATAAATTAACCTGACATCAAATTAACTCTGGTGAACACAAATATGTTTTTTTTTTTGTATGTGAAAATCTTTGGTGAATTGATATTTTCCCTATTTCAGACAAAACAAAGAAACAAAACAAAGAAAATAACTTAAAAATGATAAATAAAACAAACAATCATAAATCCAATGTACCCCTTCTTTCTGTTCCAAAGAAATAAAGAGACTTTATTAGCTAGTTCAGTTCAGGACAGATTCAAGCATTACCACATATCCTGTGTACCACTCCATATACAGTGTCACTTGCTCTTACAAAAACCCCTGCTTGATATAGTGCATTGTTAGATTTCTATACCCACTTGGAGCCATCACAAAACATTCTACATTTCGTTTTAATTTTGCCACTTTAAAACTATTCTGTGTTTCCCTCTCGATTGGGGTTTTGTCTGGGATATATCATGGTAGTAGCCATCCACTGTGATATAACTCCCTTCTAAAACTCTTCACTGGCTCTCTTGACAGAACACCAACTAAGTATATTTATCTTCAGTGATTTCATATGAGTTAATCAAGTATTTTTAGATCTAATCATGTAGAAAGCAATCAGTAGCGAAAGTTACCTGTTGATTATGTTTTCAGACTAATTTGGTTTTGTTGCTCCCTCTGAAGGATTCACAATTAATATAATGATACACTAATATACATATAATTATTGATCTACATGCAGTAAAATATGGACAGATGATATCCACCACTTTGAATGAGGAACAAAACAATTGTAGCATAAAATAGGATCAACAGGCTCAGCCAGGGGGATTGTTGGTAAAAATGAAAAACAAACAATTAAACATAAATCAGTTTACCCTTCTTTCTGTTAGAGGCAGGTTTTGTATTACCACATATCACTGTGGCTGCTACTCCATACACAGTGTCACTTGCTCTTACAAAAACCTCTGCTTGATATAGTGCATTGTTAGATTTCTATACCCACTCCGCAGGAGCCATCATAAAATGTCATTCTACGTTTTGTTTAATTTTACCCTTTAAACTACAATTATTCTGTGTTTTTAAATATTATGTTGTCACACTTTGGTGATTTTAACTCAAGATAGCAAGATACATTTTTACAGATGTTCATGGTCTCCAGATGATATATTCCTCCCAAATTTTCCTATAGTGCTTCCAGCAACTTGACAGTTTTGGCATTTAAGGAAACACCTTGACAACAATCATGCTAAGCTAAGATGGTGTTCGCCTTGTGGTAAAATGTATATATGCTTAACATAAGTGCACTACAGCCTTGCAGAGCTTGCTTGACTGAAGATCTTAGTCTTGTTATCTTGTGACTATTTACAAAATATCCTGAATAATCAAGAAACTGTCCACATTCAGCTCAAATGGCTAAACATATTCCTTTAAGAACACTTAATTGTTAATCTTTAAACATCTTTGCTCTTCCTTCTCCCCGTTTTTTTCTCATCTACTTTTTTTTGTATCAGCACCTCATTTTCTTCTCAGTGAAAGAGGTTTTTGTCACAGGATATTTCACTGTGGCCGCTACTATATAGTGCACTGTGATATAACTCCATACAAAAACTCCACCCTGAAAAGTTTCAAGTTATTATAGACACATTAAAACAATGACATATTAATATGACATATAACATATAAGATGGCATACACTAAATGTAATTAGAAACAAAGAACTGAAACAGGATCAATAGGTTCTGACAGGAGGATATATAATGCATAACATGTTTTGTCAGGTATATCATCCAAATGTTGCAGGTGACCTAACACAAATGGTTTGGGTTGTCATCTTTATTCTAACACTAGCAATATTAGTCGTTTTAATAATTAAATACTAATTGAATACTTAATTTATTATAACCTCACATTTGAAATATCTTTCCAATAATCTGACAAAACTGTGTGTTTATGTTTTGTTTTTGTTTCAATATGTAAAATGTATTATCTTTGCAGAAGCCAAGGAAGTATGATGAAGAGAGATGAAAGATGTCATTTTGCTGCTTTGTGAGAAAAAAATCTTTCTTGAGGCACCGAGACTTTGTGCTTCAGTTCCAGTTCAGGACAGGTTTTGTTACCACATATCACTGTGACTGCCAGCCGATATCACAGTGTCATATCCTCATACAAAACCTCTGACTGATATTTGTTAGCTTTACACTGTCTCTGGCAGTGCAATCTCAAATTCATTCTCCTTTGTTCTATTTTTAGTTTTAATTTTACCCCTTAAATATAATTGGTCTATTTTTAGAGAACACGCTGTCACACGAGTATTATGATTTTAGTCATTGAAGAAGGACGGTAAAGCTGATCTGTTGGTCTGTTCACCGCTTTGGTCTAGGCTGAAATATCTCAGTAACTATTTGATGGATTCAGACGGAAAAAAGTACATTCTGGTCCCCAGATGATGGACTTTGCCGTTCCTATATTCCTATTCCTACAGTGCAGGAATTACTTGCTTGACTGTAGACTTTTATTAAGTGTTATCTTATGAATATTTACCTTCGAGTGTGATAGTGTTACAAACTATCACATTAGAAGCTTAGATGACCACACATTTCTTTATGTGTCCTGTAGTCAGCTGGTGACTTCTCAGGAATTGGCCACCCCTACGCCGAAAGTCAGCTGGGATAGGCTCAGCCCACCACGTGACCCTGATAGGATACAGATGATGGATGGATGGATGACCAAACAATCCTTTGTATAAATTTTATTATTGCCAATCTTCATACATCTTTGCTTTTCTTTTGTTGGACACATCTTTCCCTACATATGTTTTTGTATCAGCACCACACAATGAGACAATATTTGTCTCATTGTTTCTTCTCAGTTAGGAGTTTTTGTCACAGGATCTATCCTGTGGTAGTAATTGGCACTGATATAACTCCATACAAAACTCCACCCTGCCTACTAATATCATGACACCTCAAACCTTGAACATGTTAAACTTTTTATAACGTTAAGATTATGTGAAAGAAGTCCTTGGTCACAAATGTTTCTTTTTAGAATTAGTTTATTTTGGAGTAGTGAATTTATATATATATTCCTGATACTGATGCACTATGCAAGGAATATAACAAGTATATAAATGCAGTTATATATTTGTTTGTTTAAAGGTGTTCATTGTTTCTGATAGGATGATGAATATTAGTAGTAGTACTACAAGGCTTGTTCTATCAATGTTATAGAAACACTGCAGTCTTTAAATAATTATTTATATCTAACATTTTAGTTGATTTGGGCTGACTGTATGATGTGAAGCTCTAAGATTTGTACTGGTGTTTACATTCAGCTTTCATTTGAGTAAAAGACCTTTGTCTGCCTTTAGAGGTTTTTGTAATGGTGTGAATCACTGTGCCACCCCCCCAGGTTACACAGTGAAAAAAAGCAATGCAAAAACTCGACCTCAATGTAGCTGTCACACTCTTCTCTGAAAAACACAACAGCAAACAGCTCTGGTTCTTTTCATTCAAATAATTCAAAATCAACATGTGAGACTGTTAAAACCATTGTACCTGTTTGTTTGTTTTTCTTTGTTTTTTAATGAATTCACATGGCAGGCATAATAAGTGTTCCATTCTATAGATGACACAAAACATTTAAAACATTTTTGGGACCCCTTAATTAGGGATAATTAACCTACATTTGAAGCATACTGAAATTAACCTGACAATTAACTCTGAGTGAACACAAAATATGTTTTTTGTATATGATTTTTTTTTTCAAGGGTAAAACTGGAAAAAAACAGACAAAACAATCAAACAAACAAAAAAAAAGTCATATATTCTTATACTATTCTACTGAATATCACTTTTCTTCAGTGTATGAGATATTGCCTGATTTTTTGAATATTGTCTCATTGTTCCTTCTCAGTGAAAGAGGTTTTTGTTACATGATTTCACATTGTGGTGGTTATTGTTCACTGTGATATAACTCCGTACAAAAACTCCACCCCGCACATTGGCTACTATGACACTACTATGACACAAACCTGAAGTCTTTTCTTGTGATTATTTTTCAGTACGTGGAATAAAATAAAACTTTTCTGAGATGTTGTTTTTCTGCTATTTCAGGGCAAAACTGAAAATAAATCAATCAATACAATTACACATGGATGCAATTCATTTATCTACTATTCCAATATCACTTTTCTCCCGGTGTCTAATAGATTTGTGAAATGCTCTGGTTTCTTCAGGACAGTGACTTTGTGCTTCAGTTCAGTTCATGACTGTTTTTTGTATTACCACATATCACTGTGGTAGTTCCCATATACACAATGTCACATACTCAGACAAAAACCTCTGCCTGATACATATGTGTGTGTGTATGTAGGTAGTATTTTATACTCTTGTACTCTCTTGAACTCAGCAGGAGAATTTATTATATCTCAGCACCTTTTTACTGTAAAACTATAAAACCAGTTAAGACCGTTTTACTTTTTAAATTTTTTTTTTTTACTTTGTGAATATTTCCATGATTTCCTGCGTCGGAAGAACATTTTCTAAAACCCTCTCTTTTAAGCTCATGGTGACTCAACACAATCCTTTGTGTAAGAACATATTATTGTCAATGTTTAAACATCAGTTCTGTTTCACAAATATCCCACCCAATATCTTATCTATAGCAGCACACCATTTCCTTCTCAGTGAAAGAGGTTTTTGTCACATGATATATGACTGTGGCCATCATACTGCACTGTGATATAACTCCATACAAAAACTCCACCCTGCACACTGGCTATCATGACACAAAACTACTGGATTCACCATTATGATCATGATACCATGGTCCAGTTCACAGTACTGTACCAATGTTCATACTGTAACAGTCATATCCAAATACTACCCATGCTTTTCATAATTTTAGTTTATTTTGGCTGACTGTATGATAACGAAGTACTTCGATTTGTACTGAGTGTTTACATTCAGCTTTCATTTACAGTATAAAGTCCTTTGTCAGTCTTTAGAGGTTTTTGTAACGGTGTGAATCACTGTGACTCCCACCATACACAGTGAAAAAACGCAATGCAAAAACTCCACCACAGTGTAGCTGTGATACTCTTCTCTACAACACACAACATGCACAATACAACAGCTCTGTCGAAGCAGCTTCGAGTGGAAAATTTAACCCTAATTATGAGCACAGTATATGAACATTTTAACACTTCCTAACATCAAAGAACAGACAGGGATAGTGGCATTGTGGCCATTAAATCTGATCCTGCATTATGGAAAACTGACTCTTTTAAGAAGACACCTGAGGATGTATTTAGCCCCAGGTAATCGTGGAATAAGGAGATATTACATGAATAGATAACTCACAGACTTACAGACCTCAGACAAATACCACCACTATACAGAGCTTTTTAAAGATTGAATAGACACTTAAAGGTACATTGAAGAAAAACTTTGTTACACTGACCTCTATGGGCTGAAAGTTAGCAGTCTTTTGCACTTTGCCACAACTCGTGCTGTCAGACAATAATATTACAATCACTGTGTCAACAGTAGATGGCAGCACAAGCACGATTTTCAACTTGTATAGTTCATCTTTGAGCTTGTCTTCACTGGCAGAATGCAGGTAGTACGATGATTTGGTTATAAGCTGCTGCCTGAATGTACATCACACATTATACACAATACAAACAGATTTCATACAGTGACACGGTTTCAATGTAGGCCTGCTTAAATTTAGCAAAACTATGTTGTAACTACTTTGTATGAATATCAGATGTTTCTATTGAACAAAACTGCTCATGGTTCATTTGAATACACTACTACACTACTACAGAGGTTTGGGGTCCGAGATGCCCCACATGTGTACTGTACATATTCTGTGTATGATGGAGTCTCTGTGTGAGGAAAAGGAAAAACATCCTCATTAGCACCTGTATTTACGATTCCACAATTTAAGAGCATAGATATTGTTTGAAAAACCCAACATACATGTCTGGAAACATAATAACTTATTAGAGTTGTTGTAGTGATTTTAAAATCTTTCTGTTACTATGGAAAACAAAATTGTACATTGTAATTGTTTGATTGATTGATCGGGTCATTCGCCACTTAGCGGCACCACTCCACAAGTGTCACCGATGGCTCTGTACGTGTTGGGTGGTTTTTCTGTTAGTGCTTAAACACCTGCGAACAGATGCAGTCAGATAAAAGCTTGACATTATAGAGAGAGTGACATACATGTTTCCACTCACATGTCCTTTAATTTACTGCATCAATACCAAGTGACGGAGCTTTGCAAAGCCTCTCCCACTAGATGGTAGTCTTCACTCACTATGTTGACTTTTATGAACCAGCTGGAAGATGTCCTTCTAACACACTGACCAGCTGACATTATTAAACATTTCATGTAGTTAAATTGTTCATCGAGCAACTTAAAACTGTTCTTGAGGAGGACATATTTTTGTGGTAATTATGAAAGACAGATCTTTTTTCTGAATGAATAAGCTTATTTCACATGTACATTCAAAGTAACCTATATTTGTGTGTTAGGTACTTTTACACAAATGATAATATATCAGAAGATTTTCAAACCTCTGTGGTTTTAAATTGATCATTTTTGCAGCAATGAATTGTAAGGTTAATAATAATGAAATATTGGCTTAGTGAACAAGTGGACTAGTGGACTTTTAACATTAGGAATCATTTTTTTTTTTTTTTTGTGGAGTCCAGCTCCTTCTGTTATACACTGCCATGATGTTCTAGATACTAACAAGAACACCGCTACGAAATTAACCATCAACCGTGAAATTACAGCTCTGTTCCATATA